>OW818030.2:79720692-81130692 GCA_942486065.2 Calliphora vomitoria
GATTTCTAAAGCTTTTCGATGTCATTGCCAGCAGCCCAAACATTTAGTGTTGCCATACTTACAAACAATGCCAATAAACGCATGCTACTGATGGACGTGCCTTCAAACATGATGAATGCTGCAGGCAGTCGTTACAGACCGTTGAATTCAAATCGTCATTGCACATTCGTAACAATATTAACTATTGGTACTAATTTATTATGTTTGAAACACTAATTTGGTACTAAATACAAATTATCAAATACCATCACTGTTCACAACAAGCCTATTACAACATGCAACTTGTTGTATCTAACTCATGTTGTAAACATATACTTACATATTTTTATATCTCCTGCTATGTTATTGCTGTTGTTGTTTGTGGTTGTAAGCGAACATGTTCGATGTTGAATGCCAACAATAATAAATCTGCGGCCGCGACAACCGTAAACTCATTTTCATTGTACTCGTATTTGTCCGTATATTCTGGTGTTGTGTATTTTTGTTGTACGCGAAGTATTGTATTTTATTAACATAAATAAATAATAAATTTGTATGAAGCGTCGTCATTGTTGTTGTTGTTGTCGTCGACGACGACATCGTCAGTTGTCTGGACAGCAGGTGGGGAATCTCAACCCCCAAAAAACATGAATATAAAATGTGAATGAATGAATGAATTCAATGAATATATACATACACAGACAACCATTCATCTATCCACAATAAAGCGGCAAGATTTTGTTTTTGTTTGCTCGCAAGCACTTTGTTTACAAATGAAAATAAAAATAGGAAATAAAAAAATCAGCCCCATTCCTGAAAGTGGATTTTCCATTTAAAGTTGATAGGTAAATGTTACTTTTAAGCTGGAAGCAAAGTTTTATTTCGATTAAATTAAAATAGAGCACCTCAAATATATAAAATATTTTAGTTGTTAATATTTTATTTCTGATTCGATTTTGAAAATTGTAGACCTGCAAAAGTTATAATTCTTAGATATTTTGCTTAAATCTTGATAAATTTGATTTAAAATTTCTTCATTTCTTACCTTTATTTTTCAAATTTGAAATAAAAATCGCTTTTAAAATTGCTTTTCTAATATATATATATTTTTATATAATTTTTATTTTAGTATATCAGTTTTTATTGTATGTAATTTGTTTTAAAACTTTCTGCTTACAATTTAAAGTTTGTTGATTTTCTTTGTTCATTTTGAATATTTGTAGTATCTTTTGGATTTTATCTAAAGCAGCAGTACTAATTTGGACTGGCTTTCTAAAGTAAATTTGCTTGAACTTTTCGTATTTTTATTTCATATTTTATTTAAGTTTATAGTTGTTTGTTGTGTGTGTGTAACTTGAACTTGTATTTAAATTGTTTAAAACTAAAATAAAACTTTAATTGTGTGACTGAGTAACTTAATAAGTAGTAAACATTTTAAATTTATTATTAACTTAAATTTCAAACGTACAATTAGGTTGTGTTCTACATTTTATTAATTCTTTAGGATTTGAAGTGTTTTTCTGTGAAAATTATAAAGGAAAAATAAAAATGTATAACAAAGGAACTTAAAAAACTAAACGATATTTTATTTTATATATTTTTTTTTTATTTTTCATTTTAATGACAAGTACCAATTTTATCTATTGTACAATCTAACTGAAGGACTAATGTACTTAAGCACAAACACAGTTACACAGATACATACACTCATACACATGCACAAAGGCATACATATGAAGAGGTTATTGAATTAAAAACGTGCTTACCCAGCAAACATTGTAAACTCAATGGTTGTTGAAATTAATTAAGGGGAAAAAAATATAAGTACTTTTGAAGGTTTCTGCAATTAAGTCATGTCACTTGTAATAAGGAAGTATAAGAGCTGGGATAGCAGATATACTGTTTCCTTAACAGAACATCTGATTGATTGTGTTATGTGTTAAGTAGTTAGAGCAATTGTAGCCATGAAATGTAACGTCAGAAACTGTTTAATTATTTTACATTTTCTCACTTGATGTAAAAACAACAGTCGATAAAATTCGCTAGAAATATGTAATGTCCTTACAACACCCTTCCAATACTACTAACAGGATCCTACTTATTCACACACAAGGCTTCATTAAGCCGATATACAGGGTTTTCCAACAAGAGGTATTCGAAGAAAAATGGAATTTTTTTGAGATAAATGATCGGGTGTTTATTTCATAATAAAGAGGAAGGTATGCCGTTAATAAAGAAAAACAACATCAGCCAAATGGCCACCACGATCGCGCTTACAGGACCATATCCTTTCCATGAAATTTTCCGTAACCAAATCGCAAAGTGGCTGCCCTATGTCCTCGATAGCCTCACAAATTCTATCTTTGAGGTCTTGAATCGACGCTGGGCTGTTGGCGTAGACCTTATCTTTCACGTGGCCCCAAAGGAAGAAGTCGCAAGGTGTTAAATCACAAGATCTCGGTGGCCAATTATGATCACCTCTTCGAGAGATAACACGGTCCGGAAACTTTTCCCGTAAAAGAGCAATGGTTTCGTTGATTGTGTGGCACGTATCGCGGTCTTGTTGAAAGTCCAGATCAATATCATCCAACTCCGACCATAAGAAATCATTAATCATCTCCCGATAGCGCAATCCATTCATCGTAACTGTTTATCCAAACTCATTTTCGAAAAAGTAAGGTCCAATGACCCCGCCGGACCAGTTCTCAGTTCTTGATCGACGTGCACGGGTTTTATTCTTCACATCGCTAACTTGTCCCAATAGCTCGAATTTTTCTACCAATTTCTGTATTGCGGTCCGACAAGGTGCTTCACGACGACCCAAAAATGCTTTAGTTTTGCGAACTGTGACTTTTGTAGTGAATTTTAATAATTTTAATGCGTTGTTGAAGCGTGTATCGTTCCATTTTTAGTAATGGCGTAGTTTCTACTTGTGAAATGTAAAAGAATAAGAGCTTCAAAAGTGACAACTACCGAAATATCGGGTGATTCAAAATAACACCTCTTGTTGGAAAACCCTTTACCATTCTGATAAATAGAAAACATCTTATTTATATTTGGTGATTCAAAGTTATCTGGGGGTAGGGTCAATTATGGACCCATCCTCACAAAAGTTAGTAGAAAGATTTAGGTTCATATAAAACTTCTGTCTGTATAAAACAGACACAGCCAGATAGTCTTAGAATCTTATGATATACGAATATACGACCAATATTTTGATATGTTACAAACGTAATGACAAAGTCAATGTACCACTCATTTTTTTTGATTGTGGGTTTAATGAATGAGTTATGTTCATTTTTGTGATAACAAGTTTTTCATTTTGTTTTTTTCATACAAAGCTTGCGTGTTCTTTTTTAGCTTTCAGTATTTTTCTTTAGTCGGGCAGCATCTTGACTTGGAACTACCGGAACACTGCCATTTTCCAACCAATTTTTACTGTTTCTATTAAAAGAGTTAAAAATCACTAAAACGAAGTGATCGACAAAAACTATAAGTATATCCGTACTCTATGGACTCCAAAAAAAAAAAAGAGAATTACTTCAAGAAATCCTCTGCATATTTTTTTCCTTCACTATTGCATCACTGTATAATTTTTCTCATTCAATCGACGCAATAAGTTGGCACAATATTCGCCACTGATTGTTCTACCATTTTTGAAGGAAGTCAATGTTGATTAAGGACTGAGATCGAAAAAACCTTAACACACGTTTTTCATTAAAACTGTTAACCCAAGTATTATTTGTAAAGCATGTCAATTATTATGTTTAATGTTAATTATGTTCATTTCTTGTTAATCTGATTAAAATGAGTGACGAGCAAAAAGTGCGTACTAAAATTATTAAATATTTTAAACAAAACCCAACTTGGTCCTACAAAAAAAGTTGGCCAAACAATCAAAGGTCTGCCGTCAAACTGATTCCAATGTTATTAAACAGTATCGGGAGAAATTTTCTAAAGCCAAACAAATAGAAAGCATTTTCAAAAGAGCTCCCAACACATCCGGTAGGAAATCAGCGCGGATAGCTCAGTACTCGGTCTATTTGGTATGAAAAGTTAAAGCCAATGCAGGTTTAAAAACAAACAAGGCTCAAAAAGTTCTTGTCAGCAACTCTGCTAAAAATTTAGAGGCCAATGACAGAGCTCGGAAACTGAAGTGAAATTTTATACAAACAAGTAAAAAATTGGTCGGTCAAGACCGTATAATACCCTACACTAAGTAAATGAGCAAAAACATTTTTCTTTCAAAATTTCATTCATTTATATTCGTGAGGATTTTCGAAAGTGGGCCTTATATGGGAGCTATGACTAATTATAGACCGATCATCATAAAATTTGGTGACATGAATTATGTATATATAAAACTTATTTGGAGAAAAACTTGTGTAGATACATATATAAATTAAACATTTATGACCTATAAAGTCCAATTTCGGGAGGACATTTGTATGAGGGCTAGGTGAAATAATGAACCGATTTCAGCCAGTTTCAATAGGCTTGGTCCTTGGGCAGAAAAAATGATATGGACCAAATTTTATCAAAATATCTTCAAGATTGCCTGTACTCTGCGCACAAGGTTTACATGGACAACCAGCCAACCAGCCAGACGGACGGACGGACATCGTTTAATCGACCCAGAAAGTGATTCTGAGTCGATCGGTATACTTTAAGGTGTTAGACTAATATTTTTGGGCGTTACAAATATCTGCACAAATCCCACTATGGTGCTGTAGGGTATAAAAATATACCTGCTGCATAATGGATGACGAAACGTACATTGGGAAATTTTTCGCAACTTCCGGGTCAATATTTTTATGTTGCTGATGCTCGAGGAAATGTTTTAGAAATGTTTAGGATCCATATGCAGAACATTTTCTCAAAAAGTTCTTGGTATGGCAAGCAATATGGAGTTGCGGCAAAAAAGCCAAAGAGCTCTATAAATACCGAAATTTACATCAAGGAATGTTTACAAAAAAGGATGCTTCCATTCATAAGACTTCTTAATGTGTCCACTTATTTTTGGCCTGATTTGGCTTCCTGTCACTATGGTAAGCAAGGTCTTGTGTGGTACAATGTGGTATTTTTACCGAGAGAGGCAAATCCTCCAAACTGCCTGGTGCTAAGCCCAGTGGAGAGATATTGGGATCTTGCGAAAAGAGAATTGATGAGCACAAAAAAAGGTGTCCAAAAGTTCGAACAAAGTGACAGAAAGCTCAATTAAAACCTAAATGGAAGGGTTTCCAGTAATTAGAACTATAAAAATGATATTTTTTGTTAATTCATTTTTATTAACATATATGTATGTTAAGATTTGTACGATCTCACTCCTTATATCGCGTGTATCCAAAAAACGGTCGCCATAACTTTATTGGCTGACAAAGCCACCTTGGCCTTCTTTGTTGGCGCCAAGACAACCCGAGAAACCCACTGTTTTCACTAATGTTTGGTCTCTGGTGTATTGTAGTCTATCCACGTTTCGTCCAAGATTACGAAACGGCTCAAAAACTCGTCCATATTGCAGTTGAACAACACCCAAGATTGTGAGCAAATGCGACAACCATCTTGAGGAAAGCATTCTCATACCCAAATGCTCATTCAAAATTGAGCCACATTTCACAATTTCTCGCACTTTCAATCTCCGATCGGCCAACAAAATGTCGTAATTTTTTCAATTGTTTCTGGTGTAGAGACCTCAACTGGGTGTTCAGAACATTTGGCATCTTATGTGCTTGTACATCCACATCGAAATTCAGTAGAACAACTTTTTACCCTTGAAATTGATGGTGCAGAGTTCCCATAGAATTTTTCAAGCTTGAGTGATTTGAGGTTTTTTTCCGCAAAAAATTGTGCTTAATGAGCACACGAAATTAAATTTTTTAAACTTTCTCCTCAAGCCAGGCAGTAGTCTGCTATTAATGGCTGTTAAACACAAACTAAATAATGCAGCTTATTCAAATTTTGACAGGAGTCAACTGACAGATGCCTGTTGACAGTAGCAGTATTGCCATTTCAGTTAAGAGGCGGGAAATTCAAAAAGTCACGGACACATTGATTCATTTTGTGAAACATTTTAAAACAAAAGACCGGTTGTAATTATTCAAATCAAATTGTAAAAAACTAAATAAGAATATGATTTTATTATTGTATTACTTAAAAATCATATTTCATTACATAGCTCAATTCGATGATAAAACTGTTTTTAATTTCCCTTTTAAATGATATTTTTCAGGACTTTCAATAAAAATTCGACTTCTTTTTGCCTTCTCTGGAAGTTATTTTTTAAAAAATTGTTATAGAATACTTAAATATTATACATATGATAGAAGGGGGACCATACGCCACTTTTTTTTTTGAGGCGATCTAACATTACAACCACAATAGATATTCTCAAATTTTTTCTTGTTTCGGATACTTAGATATGTTGGTTTTAGTTTTATTCATTTCAATCTTGTTTATTTCATTTTAATATAAACAATTAATCGCAAATTAAACAAATTAACTTTCTGAAATGGTAAATATTCGATAAACGAAAACATAAATTGATAATGTAACAAAATCGATTAGTCGGTTCTTAAGTTATTACTTGTTGGCAGATGTGCCCCTATGGCGAATGATCCCCCTTCTACCCAAAAATTCCATTATTGTTATATAAAATCAGTTCCTTTATATCATTTCATTAATTGTTATACATACAAGTAATCGATATACATAATATTGGGTACTTATATTATAAGTAATTCATATAATTATAGCAATTATAGTTGGATACGTTCAGTAAATGTACGTTTAGTCAACAACTGACTATCTCTGATAAAAACTTATACCACAAAAATTATATGATTTTGAATGTTCAGCTTGTTATGTATCTATAGTATGCAATCAATATGGAATGGAGGAGTGTTGTGTATGAATTCACTAATATGAGCACCATTTAAAGGGGTTTAACAATTTAATTGAATAAATTCAATGGAAATATTCACTGATCTCTGCAATTTTTAATGGAAAATTTTACCAGAATATTTAAACTTCAAAGGGGAAATGATTTTTTCATTTCATTAACTTTTTATTGGAAATTTTTCGTGAATACTAATTCAATTTTAATATTGCTGTTATAGGCTTGCTGTAGAAAATCATTCATTTGTGAAAATTAAGGCATTAACAATATACCAATATTGTTATGTTTCAAAACATAACAATATTTAAAATATTAAGAATCTACCTAATGATCAACAGGCTACAATATAAATTTATTCAAAGTATTGACCAATGTTAGCTATGACCTTTTCCCATCTTTCTGGCAACATATGGATTCTGAGCCAAAAGAACTGCTCATCTTTTGAGGTCAAGAACGAATCAATCCAATATCGTATACTCTGTTCCAATGTGAAGCATATCCCAGATAGAGCGTTCTGCAACGATCGAAACAAATACTTATCGAACGGGGCAAGATATGGACTATTAGGCGGGCGAGGCAAAACTTCTCAACCACATCGTTCTAAATCGTTTTTAACAGGTATTGCAACACGTAGCCCCGTGTTGTCATGATGTAATATTACAGTTTCATGTCTCGCCGGATATTCTGGGCGTTTTTCGGTCTCTTAAGCTTCGAGTTATCGTAATGGATCATTGCAAGTAATGATTCGGTGTAAAAATGATTATTTTATTTTATAGCGTTCAAACATCATTTCGGACATGCAAACTTGTCATTCTAGGTCTCTCGGCTTTAATTCGTATGGTATTAAATTTCCCTGCTTTTGGATGAATCCTGCTGCTCGCAAACGTCTTGAAATTGCTGCTTGAGTAGCTCCCAATGATTTTGAAAGTTTTCGTTGAGTTTGACAACAATCTTCATGGTGTAATGTCTCCAATTCTTGGTCTTAAAACTTTGTTGGTCGGCCTGGGCGATCTTTGTCAAAATCACCACTTCTGAACCGCACAAACCATCTCTCGCACGTTGAAACCGATGAAACACATTCACCATAAGCTTTGGTGACTTGTTCTACATACAAAACTTTATAAAGCAACCCAGAAAGGAAACTTTAAGCTCTACCAAAAAGGAAATCAGGAAATCTTTATAAAATTTTATTTGCTGTTTGCACAAAGTGTTTATTATCAATATTGTATGACAAAAGCACTTTCAATATCGTATTGTTAGAAACAAATTTAAAACAAATAGAAGACAAAGAAATAATATATAGAATTTAGTAGAGACAAGTGACATATTGTTGGCCTGAAGAACCACTTAAATACTATGTATCTATCTATCTATCTATGTACAAATAATATTTTTCAATGCATGTGAAAATACGCGAACGATTGTACAAATCTAAACTCATACAAAGATATTTATGTGTAATAACAGCCATATGAATGTATTCCCTTACATATGGATTTATAATAGTATTTACAAAATACTATAAAGGTGTGTTGATTTAGTTACTTATTTTATATAGTATACATACGAAGGAGGGTTAATAAGTCCAAGACTTTTTGAATTTCCCAACTTTTAATGCTGCTTCTGTCAGGAGGCATCTGTCAGTTGACTTCTGTCAAATTTTTAACAAGGTGTTTCATTTAGTTGGTCTTTGAAAGCCGTGTGACCTTAGGAGACGAAAACATGTGAATTTCGTGTGTTCATTAACACAATTTTATGCGGAAAAAACCATCACTCAAACCAAGGTTAAGCTTGATAAATACAACATAAATTTCAATGGTAAACAAGTGGTTTACTGAATTTCATTAATGCCGTACAAGCACGGAAGATGCCGAACGTTCTGGACGCCCAGTTGTAGTCTCTACACCTGAAACAATTGAAATAATTCACGATATGGTGTTGGCTGAGCGAAGATTGAAAGTGCGAGAGATTGTGGAAGCCATAGGCTCTCATGAGAAAGGTATGAGAAAGCTTACCGCAAGATGGCAGCAGAGTTTGCTCTCAATCGGGTGCACAAAAGCTTAAATACATGTGCAGTTTCTATGGCAAAAATCCATGAATTGGGCTACGTAATGCTCCCACTTCCGCCTTATTCTCCGGATTTAACCTGTCATGAATATTTCTTGTTGCCAAACCTGAAGAAATGTTTCGGCGGAAAGAGATTTGATGCCTGGTTTTTTGAAAGGGATAAAAACATTGGAGAAACGTTGTACAAAGTGCATAGAGCTCAAAGGAGAATGTGTTGAAAAATAAAATAATTTTTTACCCAAAAACCTTTGTTTCATACAATAATATCGCGGTTTAAACTATGATATAATGTTAGGTACATTCATTAAATCGTAAAATGCATTTTAACAAATATACTTTTTTCTGAATGACTGTTGCATTACTCGCATAATACATGTAAGCGTATGAGTAATATTGAACAATCATAACAAGTATACTCCATAATTATACAGTGATATTGAGCGGTCGAGAAAAATCAAAATACACATAAAATACCGAAGTTGTATTCTATTTTCTATTTGTCATATGAATTAAGATTATGAACGAAGTCTTGCAGAACCTCTGATTACAACTTCTTTGGTGAGATTCCTTATCGAATTGTGTGAACTCTGAGATAATTTGATATGAATTAAGAGTAGTTATTACTGACATCAAAAGCAATAAGTCTCGATTCCCTAGTAAACCTTAGATACATCTAGAACAGTTTAGTTTTGCAAAAACGTTTAAATAAAAGACTTTATCTTTTTGAAAGGAACATAAACCGATCTCCCGAAAAGGATAAAGAACTATGATTCACACTTTAAACACATAGACCGCTGCAGGCTACCGACTACAATCTGTCAATTTTAAAATACATAAGTTTATATGAAGACAATGATTTTGACGCCATCATAACTACACAGCTACACGACCACCGTTGCTGCTGTAGCCAAGCTAATTTATATTTTCGTAGGCGACTTTAAACACATAGACCGCAGCAGGCTACCGACCACAATCTGTCAAATCTAAAATACATACGTTTATATGAAGAAGATGATTTTGACGAATTCATAGCAACACGGCTACACGAACACCTTTGCTGCTGTAGCCAAGCTAATTTATATTTTCGTAGGCGACAATGAGCAATATATATTGAAACGTCAAACTTCAATGTAAGTTGGTTACGATGTTGCTGCCGTTTTCATTACAATTAAGTAGCTGACTACAGGTCGACGAATGCTGCCAACGGCATTTCGTGTAGTAGTCGTGTAGTCTGCTGTAGTCTATGTGTTTAAAGCATTAAACTTAAACATACCAGCAGTTAAGCAAGTAGTCTATGTATCCCTTATAGATAGTAATTGTCACTAATGTCTGACCACTTTGCTAATTCCAATTTATATATTTTGGGTCATTTGACATGTATGCGCTCTTTATAGAGCAGAGAGAAGTTAAATTGTTACTTTATACATCTCAGGTAATCTAGTGGGAAGACTAATGTCACTTAAGTGTAACTAAGTAATCTAGAGTGTAGTCACTTTAAACGTTTATTTTGTACTGCACTTTTTTATAAGTAGTTCGTACAACCTGGTGGTTTTATACAAATTGTGTTGAAATAAGTCTCATACAGTTTATTTTCTTTTTCCTTCAGTGTACTGACATTTCATGTAACCTATCGTGAAGACAATTGTCCCTTTAGTGTCTCTAAGTAACTAAAGTGTAGTCACTTTATATATATATATTTTTTTTTTTTGTACTTCACTTTAAAAAGTTGTTATATTTTTCACCAGAAATAATATATTGGGAGTTTTTTGAGGATGCTTTGTTTACAAACAATCGGTTATCGGACCATATATAAGATGTCTTTTTAAGTTTTTAATTAGCTAGATATGTAGCTGATCAAGTTACCAGTTAGGTAGCTAGTAAGGTAACTGAATATATGTAACCAGTATGTGAATTCAATGGGTTGACTACTTTGGATCAGCTATTAGACAGTCTCACTGTTACCCAAAAAGGTCATGCTTCTGACATGCACATGTTAAAATAACTAGTCACGTTGGTAGTTATATAACTAGCTGTCACTCTAAATGATCATTAAAATAACTAGATCGGGACAGTCTCCTAGAACTGCCAGGTTGTTTGATGAGATCTCATCTACAAATACTCGTATTGTGGCCACTTTAAGATTAGTGGAATAAATCGTAACAATTTATTACCGCTGCCAAAAACAAGATGTTAAGATTTAGAGCAGTTTTAATGTCAGGTCCATTCGTTAAATCGAAAAATAAAATAAAGCATTATAGGTATAATTCCTGGTTTCATGGTAACATTAACGAAATAACAAACTGTTTGACGAAAAAATGTATTTCTATTGTCACAAAAGGACTTTTCAGCCTATCCATGTACCCATATACTTATTGCAGAGACAAGTTTATACATGTCTCTGCAATACAGCTGGTATGAGTATTTACGAAAGTCTGTGTGAGTAGTGTTGCTCCGTCGTAAGTAATCACTTTTAAGTATTGTTGGTTGTATTTTCTGACATAATTGGGATTTGTACTTGACAACATATGTTTAATATACAATTATAAATACACACACACATTTAAATATGTGTACAAATAAACAAGTTGTCTAAATAATACGACAAAATAAAAAATAAAACGTATAATACTTTGACGTAGGACAAAAAAATAAATAAAAAATAAAGCAGAAACAGAAAGGATAATCGATAAATTCTTAAAATAATACACAAAGGAGTTTTTTTTCTTATAGTAATTGTGTTGGTGTGTGTGTGTGTTTGGATGTATGTAAGTATTTCAAAACATATCCCAGCAGTTCTTGGTGACTGTACCGAACATAAGTAGTTAGGTGACTAGTTATTTTAACAAGTGCATGCCCTAAGCTTATCCCCTGCTTGACAATGAAACTGTCTCATAGCTAGTCCGCTTACATAGAGTCGGTTACTAGTCACTAGCTACATAACTGGTTACTTGATCAGCTACAAAGCTTAAATAATTCTCATAGACAGTCCAATAACCGAACCACTCTTCAATAGGTTATTGCTGATGGGTAAAATAACTACTTTCTAAGGTGCAGTACAAAATAAACGTTAAAAGTGACTAAACTCTAGGTTTCTTAGATACACTAAATGAACAATTGACTTCACGCTAGGTTACATGGGATGTATAAAGTAACCAATTGACTTCTCACTGCACTACAAAGAGCACATATGTGTCAAATGACCCAAAATATACAAATTGGGGTCAGTTAAGTGGTTAGACATTAGTGACATATACTTTTTATAAGGGACACATTGGCTACTTGCTTAACTGCTGGGTTGTATGTGATTGTTTTTATTACTTTTTTTTGTATGTGTGCGTAAATATATATTTGTGTCTGTCTATGAATTTTTAAGTGTGAATGTTTGAGTGAGTATGTTAGTTTGTATATTTTTATTTTTGTCATACAAACAATGAAGTTTTAAAGGTTGATGACGCTTTTCATTCATCGCTTTAGTATTTGGTTTAAACATAACTTCTAAAGAATCTTATCATTTATGAAGTGATTTTTTTAGTTTATTTTTTTTTTTTTGCATACGCATCAGTTCTTGGTGACTGTCCCAAACTAGTGATTTTACCTAACACTTAAGATGACAACTAGTTAAATAAGTAGTTACGTGACTAGTTAGTTTAACACGTGTAAGTAATAATTGACCCTTTTTGATTACAATGAGACTGTATGATAGCTGGTTCAAAGTAGTCAACTTATTGCATTCACATACCGGTTATATAGAGTCAGTTACCTTAGTAGCTACCTAACTGGTTACTTGATTAGCTACATAACTGTAGGAGTGCTAATTCTCATAGACAGTCCAATAACCGATTGCTTATAAACAAATCTTTCTCCCACAACTCTCTAATAGATTACTTCTGGTGGGTAAAATAACTAGTTATTTTCTAAAGTGCTGTACAAAATAAACGTTTAAAGTGACTACATTCTAGGTTACTTAGAGACACTAAAGTGACAATTGACTTTACGCTAGTTTACATGGGATATCAGTATACTTAAGCAAAACGAAAAGAAACTGTAGCACAATTTGTACGTATTAGTCACAAAAAAGTACAAAAGAAACGTGACTACACTCTAGATTACTTAGAGACACTGAAGTGACAATTGTCTACATGCTAGATTACATGGGATGTATAAAGTAACCAATTGGCTTCTCTCTGCTCTACAAAGAGCACATACGTACACAGGCTTTAGTAGATTTACCGATAGGAAATTATGGTCATTATAAAAACTGAGATTGTTGCATTGACCGCGATTATTAATTTCTTTAACAAAATTAAAATTCAAAAAAAAAAAAAGATTTTTTTTGTTTGAGAACTTTTTTGGAAAAAAGTAGCACTTCTCTGGATGTTACAATAATTCATGGTAGCGCAAATCAAGCTCTCACTTACAAACTAAATTTGGTCGTTAAAGTCTATCTCAAGAACTTTTTGCACAAACTTGCGTAAATATCGTTACAAAATTGCATTATCAATTTGAATTTATCGGCTGCTTGCAACATTCATTCAGTAGAAACTTCTACTTGTAAACAATGTTGATAACACGCTGTTATTAAGATTGCTTATAAGTATAAAAGCATTAACTGTGAAGTAGCTTTAATAGCTGTAGGTCATCATTGTGGAAATAGAACCTTCGAGTTTTTCCGTTAGATAATACTTGAAACTTCTGGTAGATGTCGCTTTCCTATAAATGCTGCACAGTGGTATAGAAACAAAGAAAGTGTTGTCTAATTTATGTTTGGAATTTGGACCTCATGGGTTCAGTAGGGGCACGGCCAGGGGTCCCCAAAGTAGGACACCTCCGGTATGTTAAATTTTTAAAACGATCCTATTTTTCCGTTTGTGTTACAATTTATTATATCATTATTTCCCTCTACTTTTATTTCTATACCACTGAGTGATGTAGCGAGAGCGTTTATTGTGAATCTGAATTGAGTCAATATCAGGCGGAGACATAATTTAATTGTATTCTAAAGCCGTAATTTAAGTATGTGTATTCTTCTGAATTAAAAAGTGTAATTGTATAAAAGCACAGAGTGAAATTGACATTTTTACATTTTAAAAACGGTGGATTATTTCCTTTTAATAAACCGGATACTTTCAATTGCAAATAAAAGCAGTTTAGTAGTTTAAAATTTGTAACAATTCTTTATTTATTTAAATGTATACAACAATTTAAATAGTCACTATTTTAATACACACACTTATATTACACACTTTAAAAACACACTTTACAATGCAGTTGATGTTTACTTTAACAGCGCCTGTGATAAACTAACAGCAAGTTGCTGAACCTATTTATATACATATTCTAGAAGTTACATGAATTATTTTAAGGACAAAACTAAAAGGTTCTCTTTTTAGAGCTTTCGGCAGCCTTAATGTTCATGTTAGCAGCTTTGGCAGCACAGTGCTGCCAAGTATTACTTATGACAATGTATACAAAAGCTGTTGGATGTGGAAACCCGTGTTAAAATCGTTAAATTCAAATTGATAGTGCAATTTCGTAACAGTATATTATTGCTAACATTTATATCGACAATAAATTGATTCTTTAGAAGTTCTGTTCTGATTTTGATTTAAGTATATAGTGAGAATTTGGTTAATATTAATCTGAACTGTTTTCTCATGACTACAATTCTATACACACATACTTCTATCTCCTCACTGTGTGTGTGTGTGTGAATAATGTGTATGTATGTGAAAGTATTTGTATTAAATTTAAGTAAATCCCAGCGGGAAAAATAGAAAAACCTTTTAAAAGGCTTTATTTAGCAGGCTCATGGTCTTCCAGTCCCATTGCCTAGAGGTTTACTTAGCCTGCTCTTACAGAGGCCCTGCACGAGACCTTCAAGAGATGACTTTTAAAAAGATTTAATAAAACAGTTGCGTACTAAATATATAATAACATAAATATATTCTAATAAGGCCTGTCATTTTTCCTGCTGGGATTTTGGTTATTATTTGTACCCAATACATGCCAGTACACCGCATGTATTTAACTAAATAATTATTCTTATTTTTTAGTAATTTCATTTCTTAGTTTGATTTCTACAAATTAATTGATTTATTTTATAAGATATTGGTTCCAATTTGTTTTCTTTTAGTTTAGTTTAATTTAGTTTAATATTATGAACTATTTTTCTATAACTATTAGTGGTAAATTAGTTAATAGCTATATAGTATTTTCTATGTAACTAGGTATATTTAAGTAATATAAGTATGTCTGTATGTATGTACGTCATATGTAGAGTATATAAATTTGTTTTTTTTTAGTCTTTTATTACCTTAATTTTATATACAAATCTAATAAAAGGGGGATTTTTTGTTTGTTGCTTATAATGGGAGGTTCATTTTTTATATTTATTTTTTGTTTTTTTTTTTCATATAAGTATAAATAAGTTTAATAATAAAAAGGATATTGAATAGTGTCTTAAGTAAAAAAGGAACTAAGCTGGAAATAAGTTTTTTTTTTTTATAATAATAATACATATTTTGTGTTTAATTACATGAAGGTTGAAGGACTGACATGCATAAATTAATATTAATTGCTATTTTAGTTTAGTTTAATTAGAATTTTTTCTACGTGTAATTTTACCGAATTTTTTTACTGTGGAATTATGTAGAGTATGTCATTAATACAAAAAGTCATTTATCATAGTTTAATGAAATGTTTAACAAATTAATAGTTAGTGCTAACTGTAAGTTATGTTTTTATTGTTAATGGGGGTAAGATGAATTGATTTTTTTCCTTGCAGAAAAATGGAAATACATTCTTTTAGGGGCCATTAGATATATGTAGATATTTAAATAAATCTGACAACAGGGAGCAAATTCTCGCACTCGTAATTGAAATAAATTTCGAACGCTTATAAGCGTTCGAGTAAAAACTCGTTCATTATCGAGCACAATCATTATAATTTTCTGTATATTTTATGCTAAAAAAAACTCGCATGTTCGAATAAGTATTCGATCGTGTTCGACACGTGCAGATATGTTTGACGACTTGTATAATATTACTTTATAGGGACAAAACGAATAATTTCAATCAAAAAAGTTAATTTTTGAAAATTTACTTTTCTTATTTTGATAATAAGTATTTGCCATGGCTATACAAATTAAAAATAAATTCTAAATTCGCTTTAGTTTGGTTTTTATATAGGTTCAAGGTTCATATTTTTTAATAGATGTGTTGCTAAAGTAAAACAGCTAATAGCTTTAGAATTGTTGGTCAGATTTTATAATTTTTGATACCGTTTTAAAGCTAATGAATCGTAGATTTTAAAGATTGTTTTTTATTGGGTGACTTATAAATGCGGGATTTTTTTCAAACTTTTAGCTTTTATTTTTAAACATTTGTTCAACATAAATGTATTCTAAATATTGGCCAATCTTTGCTATGACCTTTTCCCATCTTTCTGACAACATATGGATTTCGAGCCAAAAGAACTGATCATCTTTTGAGACCAAGAAGCAAAACTTCCCAACCACTTCATTCTAAATAGTTGTTAACTGATACTGCATAATGTGACCCAGCGTTGTCATGATGAAATATTACGGTTGCATGTCTGGTCGCATATTCTGGACGTTTTTCGGCCAATGCTCGCTTAAAACGAATCTGTTGCGTTCGATACAGGTTCCCTGTGATGGTCTAGTCAGATTTCAGCAGCAGATAGATAGGTTACTTTTGCTTCCACCAAATACATAGAATTACCTTAGCGCCATGAATATTTGGCTTTGCTGTTGATTTGCGGTTGGCCAGGCTTCACATACGATATCTTACGCTTCGGGTTATCGTAAGTAATGATTCGTATTATCGTTATTAATGATTCGGTGCAAAAATGATTTTCTTTTATAGCGTTCAAACATCATTTCGGTCATGCAAAATCGTCTTTCAGGGTGTCTAGGCTTCAATTACTATGGTACCCAATTGCCTTGCTTTTTGATGAATTCTGCTGCTTGCAAACATTTTGGAATTTCTGTTTGAGTAGCTCCCAATGATTTTGCAAGCTCTTGATGAGTTTGACAACTATCTTCATGGAGTAATGCCTCCAATTCTTGGTCTTCAAGCTTTTGTGTCTGGCCTAGGCATTTTTTGTCTTCCGTGTCAAAATCACCACTTCTGAACCGAACAACCCAACGCGAATTTATATACCAGGTGGTGTCAATTATACAAGTACAACATTTACAAAAACCACTTGCAATTTGTTTATGTTGTTTAAGCTGTCAAAATCGGCCTTTTGTTTTTGTTGCTTTTACGTTTGTTGTAGTTTTCGCTGCAACAAACACTAGTGAACTTTACAGCTTAAACATTTAAATAACTAAAGCAAACATTAATCAGCTGTGCTATCAACACCACCTGGTATATAAATTCGCCTTGGAACAAACCTTTTTACGCATGTTGAAACCGATGGAACACATTCACCATAAGCTTCGGTGAGCAATCGATGTACTTCAGCTGCAGTTTTTTCCAAAGTAAAGCAAAACTTCCCGCATACAACTCTTTGTTGGCACAAAACTCGACATTTTCGAAACAACAAAAAATTTGTTGTTTACCCCTCTAATGTTCAGTAACTAAGTGAGAATAAATGACAGATATGTCCCCTCAAAATGACATACAGATTATTAAAAACAAAAATTCCGTTCAAAAGATACGCCATCTAATTAAAAAGTTCTTCTTACTCAAAAGATTTTAATTAAACTTGTGTTACGTTTAAAAATATATATACACACAGCCTTAAAAGTGAGTAAACACCACAAATTTTTTGATTTTTTTTAAGATAATGAAAATCCTAAAATCTATCCCTCAATAGAAATTTAAAAGTTTTGGTTTGTTGGAGATTGAGCTGAATAATAGATTGGGTTCTGAAAAAGAACGATTTAAGTGGGACTATAATGACTTTCATTATCTTAAAAAAATCAAACAATTCACTGGTGTTTACTCACTTTTGAGGTTGTGTGTATGTAATTCTCTAATGGGAACATGAGGGAGGGGTTCTCTAAATAATTGAAATTTAATGATATTTTTGAGCAAAATGTATTTACATTATTCGTAAAACATAACAAGTGAAGAAATATAATAAAGGGTTTTTTATTAAGAGCTTGCTGTCTTTAAATTTAAATAAACCAACCCAGCAAAAACTAATTTTCATTCGGATGCAATATAAATTTACGGAAGCAATAAAGTGCTTCTTTTATAGCTACTCTTTGTAAAAACTTACAGAAATGTAGGAAGTAAGAGAGAGACTTTTGCTTTTGTCATGTAAGGGAGACTTTTGCAATTTTAATTTTGAATGCAAAACTTATTCACCCCTATCGCGAGTCAATATTTCACATGAAATATGTTTCCATTTCCCATTTTTCGTTCATGAATTTTGTTCACGTAAAAAAATTCTCCATGTTGTGAAATTTTTGGATGGTATTTTGTAAACAATAAACAGCTGTTACGAATAAAATCAACTATTGTGAATGAAAAGTTCATGGGAATAGCACGATAGCAATTTTCCCTTCGAGGGAAATGGATATTTCATGGGAACATAAATTTCACATGTTTTTCACGATAGGGGTGATTGCTTTTAAGCGGCTCATCTAGAACAAAAATCCTGACTTATAATGATTCTACTTTTTTTTTAGTACTTCCGAAAAATGTTTCATTGCGATTTTTGTTTGAGATGGGCCGCTTAAAAGCAATAGTAATTGCTTCCAAAATTAAAATTGCAAAAATCTCCCTTACATTACAGCTTCTTTGCTACATTTCTGTCAACATTTACTGTTAGTAGCTATAATGTAAGCTATGGTATTACTTCCATAATGTCTATTGTATCCTAGGATGCTGGGAAAGTCTGTGTGAGATATTATCGACATTTTTATTCGTTTGAAAGGCATATCGTTGCCATTATGTGTGGAATATAAGATTGTGCAACTGAACTGGGTGACGCGCATCCGAAGTGTCAAAATTTCCACGACTTTCGCTCATAAATCAGGTTGAATTTGATCGATGACATGCGCTATGTTTGTCTTTGAGGACCGCTGTGGATTATTGCATCGACCTGCTACTTTAGAAAACCCCACAATGAAATAGTGTAACGGGGTCAAATCTCACCATCTCGGTGGCTAGTTCACATCACCTCCACGTGAGACGACCATGTCTCAAATCGCTCGTGCGTAATGGCAAATGTGGCATAAGCTTTGTTTCACATAGTGACGTCCTGTTGAAACCACAAGTTGTTGGTGTCTGTATCATCCAATACAGGCTCGCTGTTGATGATGATGACCTGGCCAACGTTGTTCTCAATGAAATATGGATCGATGATGCCGTCACTTTAAAATCCACACCAAACAGCGACTTTTTCCGAATGCATTGGACTCTCTTGAATCTCACTTGGATTGGTATCGGCACAAAATTCGTTGAAAATTACTTTTTTATGAAAATTAATCGAAGGTAGCCCGAACAGAACACCCTTGGATGCTATATGCGCCCATGATGTTTTGGCAAAACAAATTAAATAAATGACAGTCAATTCGACAGATATAGCTTCAAATTGACAACTGTCAAAGTGCGTAAGACACTATTGGAAGACCCTTTATATAACACTCTAAAACATTCTGAATTCTATATTTGAACAATATTTTGAGCTACAGTGACACAGATAAAAGTACGTACTCCCTCTAAAATTTCGGTTTAAGAATAACCCTGGATTTCTGATCGATATTTTTGCTTGCTTTTGAAAGGCATCGAAACACTGTCAAAAACTAACTACAAAAAGTCCGGTTAACTTTCCGCTTATTGTACTTTTACACATAAAACTTAATATGGCAGCACAGATAATTATACGTACGATGCCAAATAGAAACGGTACTTTTTAAAAATAAGTAGATTTAATAAAAAAAATATTATACGGAAAGTGTTAAAAGCTTAGTTTGTAAGCAATTCTTAAAGACTGCAGTAATTTTAGAAAAAAAAAT
Source organism: Calliphora vomitoria (assembly GCA_942486065.2). Taxonomy (NCBI): domain Eukaryota; kingdom Metazoa; phylum Arthropoda; class Insecta; order Diptera; family Calliphoridae; genus Calliphora; species Calliphora vomitoria. Next base: position 79,740,625 of record OW818030.2, read on the forward strand.
TTACTTTTTTGTTAAAATGGGTAGGAAAACAAAGGACATTTGTATCGAAATGCGTGAACATATTTTAAAATTGAGGAAAGATGGGAATTCCTTAAGTTCAATTGCTCAAATTGTTGGACGTGCCAAGTCTACGGTGCAGACCGTAATAAAAAACTTTTCTGAATCTCAATCCCTAGCAAGCAAGCCAAAAACTGGACGTCCACCCAAAATTACCCCACGAGTTGAGCGATTTATAAAAAGTGCTGTTAGTAAAAATCCTAAAACAACAGCCGTGGAAATTCGAAATACTTTGGAAAATGACCACAATATTAATGTTCATTCAGAAACAGTGCGAAGTGTTTTGCGAAAAAACGGATTCCATAGCCGCGTACCAAGAAAAAAACCATTAATAAGCGAAATAAACAGAAAAAATCGGCTCGACTTCGCACTTAAGTATGTGTACAAAACAACAGATTTCTGGGCGAATGTGATTTTTAGTGATGAAAGCAAGTACAATTTATTCGGTTGTGATGGCAAACAAAAAATTTGGCGCAAACCTAATGAAGAGCTGCAACCGAAGAACCTCATTCCAACAGTTAAGCACGGTGGTGGTTCGGTCATGGTTTGGGGCTGCATGTCGGCGAATGGGGTTGGAAAACTGCGATTTGTGGAAACAAATATGGACCGATTTCTTTATTTAGACATTTTGAAAAGCAGTTTGAAAGATTCCGCAAGTGTTTTGGGTCTTAGTGGCACCTGGTATTTCCAGCAGGACAACGACCCAAAGCACACTTCGCATATTGTCAAAGAATGGCTTCTCTATAATGTCCCGAAACAACTCCATTCGCCTCCCCAATCACCAGACCTGAATCCCATAGAGCATTTATGGGATGAATTGGAACGGCGCATTCGAAAAAAAACTTATAGAAACAAACAACAACTTAAAGATGGCTTGGAATATGAGTGGAATAAAATAACGTCTGAGACAACAAAAAAACTGGTATTTTCAATGAGTAATCGATTGAAAGCAGTAATTGAGGCAAAAGGAGGTCCAACAAAATACTAATAAAATAATATATATACCTGAAATTCTTTTTGTACATTAATCTTTTTTAGAGTACGTATAATTATCTGTCATATTAAATAGGCTTTTGTGTTTTTTTTATTAAATTGAAGTTTTTAATTTTAAATTTAAATAATGAAATAAATATTTGTGTTCATTTAAAAATTATTGATTCATTTACTTTTTTTAAATATCACCAATTTTTGGAAAATTAAAGAATTTTTAAGGGGTACGTACTATTATCTGTGTGACTGTATATGTTTGTTCGCAGCGCTCTAAACAACTCGAAGCATTCTGCTTAAAATTAAATCTTTAAATTATTATAATTCCTAAAACTTGTTTGTCTCCTTTTTCCAACACAGTCTTATTAAATAAATGTTCTTGTGATGACATTAACCAAATTTAAATAAGTGTTAAACTTAAATCATTTTAATAATTCTCAAGAGATTTTTCTCACATAATTAACATTTAACTTAAAAAAAAAAAAAAAAAATTCTAACATTTATCATTCAGAATTTGAATGAAGGATGATGATGATGATGATATTGTTGAAAAATTCATAAGCCCATTAAATTAATAATTTAATTTTATAATGTAAGTAAATTTTGTATATGTTTGTTTGCATCTGTCCTTCAACCGTATGTAAATTAAATTAAATATTAAAATTTTGTTTTATGTATACTTTTTTTTTTTTTTGGTATTTTTTGTATATTTTTTTTAGTGTTAGGTTCTACTACTTATATAAGTATTTAAGGGATACGTATGTATGTATGTATGTATGTTAGGAGAAAGTATGCATATCAAATGACGACATCATCTTAATGTGGAATTAAAAATGGAATTATTGAAGTAAGAATTGTTGTTTTGAAAATTCTAATTTGAAATTAAAATTAAAAAAGAAAAAAATACTTGATGTAATCAACAGCAACGGGAGCAGTAGCATCAGCACTAACGCCGTCACCTAGGATTCTTCTTTGCATACATCCATGGGTAATAATAAGCAAGGAGATGTTGGAATTGTTTGTGCATGAATTTGTGTTTGTGGGTGGTTAGGAGTTGGAGATTTACGTAAACTTAATAATACGGGATAATGTAAATCTTCATCGTACAACGATGAGTTCATCAATTCCAAGTGACGTTTCCAAATGGTTTCATTATAACGTTGGGTTAATTTAACCATAAAGCCGCGGGCCACCGATTCTTCTATAAACAAAGACATGGTTTTGCCGCGTCTAGGAGCCATGATTAAAGCTTCCCCCTGGGCGGATAGGTAATACCAGACAGTGTCCACTAAAGCAGAACGGGCTTCATCGAAGAACAAACAGTCGGCCGAGAGTATTATATCAAATTTGCCCGCCTCCGAGGGTACACGCGATGCTCTATCCTCCCATTTTAAGACGGAACATTTAGTATAGCAGGAGATTTCATTAAGACACACAGTCTTTTTAACATTTTCCACAGACACTTCATTGCCATCGGTCAAATGTACCGCATAGGGTTTGGCATATTTTGATAACATCAAACCCGACAGACAAGTAAAACCACCACCCAATTCCAAAATCCATTTGTTATTGTAGGCCTGTAAATCGGACAATACAAAGGCGGTGAGCGCCTCTTCCGAGGGCCATACACAGATATTGCCAGTATTATTGAAACCCATTAAATCTGTAGCCGTTAAATGCCTCTCCATGTGGTGTATGTTCACCGTAAACTCTTGCTGAGTTTGACCATCCAATATCACTTTGTATTTGTACCAGTTCTCGGGCTTACCCAAATAATTCAAGGTGCCATGATCTTCAAAACTGTCCTGTCTCAGCAGATCAAACGACTTGAAACGTCTTACCGAGACGGTTTGTTCATTGATGCATTCCTCGCCCGAGGACGAAACAGTTTCTTCGGAGTCTTTGCGCAAGACCTTGGCTAAAATCTTCCAACGTTTGCGGGCAGTGTTTTGTATGACAGGTGTGGCTGGAGGTGTTAGAGGTAATATGGCTTTAATATCATCACATTTCACCATTAAAGGTTGCATTTGTAGACTAGTAGTATTTGAATTTCTTATAACAGACTTGACATTTACATCGGTCATTGCTGCCGCCGAGCCATTGAGTACCACTTCCGTTTCCTCAGTCGACATCGTGGCAGTATCACAATTTGAAGTTGTTGTTGTTGTTGCAGTTGCAGTTCCCGTTATAGATGGTTCATTTTGTTGTAGTAAGTGAGCACCGTTTTCTTTGATCGTATTGAGAGTGTTGTCAATATCATAATCCAACATTATTGATATGGTTGACAGTTGCTGTTGCAAAGTGTTAGAAGTAGTAGTAGTAGCGTTTTTTGTTGTAGTCGCAATAGTTGTTGCAGCAATAGCAGTTGATAGAGTAGAAGTAGAAGAAACAGAAATATTTTGTACTGAAGAATTTGACATAATTTCTATTTTGTTTTTATTTGATTTGAAATTTTGCTTAGTGTTTTTTTTTTCTTTTTTTTTAGATTTGTTTATCTTTATCAAGTTTTGATATGATTTTTCTTTAGTTTTAAGATTTTCTTACAAATTCATATTGATTTTGTTCTGAAGATAGTTGTTAAATGGAGTAGATAATCCTGAAAATAGACAGAATAATAGAAAAATACATTAAATAAATTACTCATATGTGTAAATTTTTAGAGCATGAATTTCAATGTTGAAGAGTAAAAGGTAGTTGCCAAAAATTTTAAACTAGTTTAAGGTTATAGTAAAATATAACCATGGCCAAAGTAAAATGTCTTGGCCTGATTGACTGCATTATAAATAATGAAGATATTTGAAACTTAAAGACATAATTTACTTCATATACCCTACAGTAGTTATACAAATTTTTTAAGAGATTTATATGGGAGCTATGACTAATTATGTACCGATCATCATAAAATTACGTGACATGACTTCCGTATATATAAAACTTGTTGGGAGCGAAATTTGTGAAGATACCTTTATAAATTAAACAGTTGTCACCGATAAAATCCAATTTCAGGAGGACATTTGTATGGGGTCTAGGTGAAATAATGGGCCGATTTCAGCCAGTTTCAATAGGCTTCGTCCTTGGGCTGAAACAAATGAATGTATCGAATTTGATCGATATATCTTTAAAATTGCAACCTCTACCTTGCGCACACGGTTTACATGGACAGCCAGGCAGACGGACGGACGGAAGGAAGGACATCGTTTATACTTTAAGATGGGAGTTACAAACATCTGTGTATACCCTCTCCACTATGGTGGTATAGGGTATAATAATATAGATAAAAGTTTCACTCAACCCGTATATGGATCCAAATTCGGGGCATCCAAAATACAAAATATTTCTTTAGATTTTTCTCAAAAAGTTCTTCATATTATTTCTCTTATAGAAAAAAAACTTATTCGTCCTCGTATACATTTTGTGTATGTTATTGACTTAAGACTTGTAAAGTAAAAATTGGCTCATTTAAAAGAATGGAGCCCCTATATACACTTGGCTTATTTTAAAGAACAATTTCACAAGATTTCTTAAAAGACAATGCCTAATAATTTTTGGATGGCGCTATTTAAATACCCCAAAAGCTAATAAGATATCACAAGGTAAATAGCGCAGAGCGGCTTCTTTTATGGAAAAACTAAATTTTTGAAAGATTTTCTCCCCGTTTAAGGAATTTCGGTAATTAAATAAAAAACAATGACATAAGTTACCTTAAGCCATTTTAATTTTACACTTAATATTATAAAGTGTTTTAAAGAGGAATTGCGTATTAAAATATGGTAAATGCTGCGCGACAGGTTCGCAAAAGAAAAAAAAATTGTATATTTTCACAGAACAACTAACTGCCGTAAGTAACAAAGAGAACGGAACAGCAACGAAAGTAAAGACCAATGAGGCCTTTATTCGAATTTTAGTTTTTTCCATGAGAAATCATGTTATTCTGAAAATTTATCTGAAACATTTTTTTCTTTAAAATGCTAATCATCAATACTACCAAAAAGCTACTGATAAAAAACTCAAGTAATAGATATTAACTGAATTGAAGCACAAATTTCATTTTAGACATTTATTAAAATCATAGAGAAAATATACATAGAGCGGAAACTCTCCTGTCAAAGACCTAACTCAGTTGTCAAAAACCTAAGTGGTGGAAATGTATTAGTAAGAAAAACTATGTGAAAACAAAAACAACACTCGTATGTGTAATTTTTTTGAGTAATTTTTTTGTTTGAGTGTTATTCTAGTATCCGCTCTATGTATATTTTCTCTATGATTAAAACAAACTTATAAATGGTGTTTTTTTCAATAACACAAAATAGGAAATTTTAATCAAATATTTTATTCGAAAGATCAATGGTGTTAACATTTGAAAATGATTTCGAGCATATGACCACAGCGGCTGTTCTTGACAAAGCGCATTCTGGAGTCCAATTTTTAGTCACTTTTTCGAGCATTGCTGGCCGTATGTCTCAAAAGCGTTAATTGTTGTCAGCACAAACCAATGACTTCACGTGGCCCCACAGGAAATAATCCAATCCCACGACCTTGAAGGCAAATTGACAGGTCCATTTCTCGAAATTGAGTTACCGCCAAATTGTGATTTCAGTAAATCGATGGTTGCTGTCGCCGTATACGATTTTCATTGACCTGTAACGATTTCCGTTCACCGCATTTTTGAAAGAAAAAAAAAAAATAAGTTCCGATGATGCCACTTTCGCGTAAACTACACCAAACGCATTTTTTCTGGACGTAATGAAGTCTGTAGGGTCTGCTGTGGATTGATCTCACTCATGCATGGATCCAGGTCAAACATTTGAGGGGGGAAAATTAAATTAAGTTAAATTTATTTTTCATTTTTCTTTTTTTCCTTTTTTATATTAAAACTTTTCGGTTTTGGGGGAGGGGGATTTATTTCCCCTGGATCCGCGCCTGTTCTCACTCCATATGCGCGAATTTTGTTTATTAACAAACCTTTTAATCCAAAATTTTGTGATAAAACAGTCGTCTATAAGTTGCGCGAATCGATGACTGATTTTCAAAGTAAACTTGGATAATTTGGTAGCGCTTTTCAAGCGTCAATCTATTCATGATGATTAGCCGGAGTATACTGATCATAAATGTCAAAAAGTGACAGTTCGTTTGACGGTTAACTTTTCTTTAACTAATTTGATATTTTTTTTAAAAAAAGTCTAAACGATTGAGAACAGCGAATGTAATTATATTTTTCTATAACCGAATTTTGCAATTACAATAACCTATATGTTATGCCATTTGTACAATTCAATATTACGTATCTATATATGATTTGAAATTACGATTTATGTGCAGTCGTTACAAAATGCGGTAATTTCGGGTCATTTTTCGAAAAATGTCCCGTATATCTGCATTTATATCAGGCACTAATTATAAGAATACTTAAATTTATCTCCAAAATTTAAGTATTCTTATGTAAATTCTATAATTGTACCGAACAAACTATACAATTTTCCAAACTATTTCTTGGAACTAGTTAAAAACTTGTCACATCAAATCAAAATCATTGGTGAAAGAACAAGTTCTCGAATGAAGAAGGTCTACGGACAACTAGAACAAGTACTGGCTATAACAATGCGTTCCAGAATCTAGAACTGAATTGGTCATAGCTCCCATATAAGACCCACTTCTGAAAATCACTCACAAACATAAATTGTTGAAATTTAAAAAAAAATGTTTTAGGTATTTTACTCAGTATATGCTCGAGCTAGACCGATTATACTTTCTTATTTGTTCATTTTTAAGACAGAATTTTTATAAATTTTTATTCACTTAACAGTTTCTTATTTGAGTATACTACTTTGAATAAGAGTTTTTTTTTTTACTTAAATCGATTTTAATTTTATCAACCATAACATCCCTACACTATTAATTAAAACCCGTCCTACTTCAGAAACATGTTAGAAAGACCAATAAATAAACATGTAAATCATTTATTTTGTTGTACTTTCCTGCTGCTTTAGCCCCCCACCCACAAATCCCATTACGAGAAAATACAATATGTATAGTTTCCTTTGTGCTAGAAATTGTCAAATATAATTACTATTTTCAAACATTTAAGAGAGTGTCCTTTTTATTTATTATTTAGTCCTTCCCGAACAGTGTCAAAATGAACATCCGTTTCTGCCATCATATTTCATGTCTAAATAAGTAGTCCACTTCACTCACTCCATCTATCCATCCACACTTTACACGACCCACTCCACTTGTATGCACTCCACTAACTGGTTTGTGGTCGGAACAGGGATGGAACAGGGATGGAAAATTTAGTTGTTAGTTGGATTTTTAGTAATTCAAATGCTTCTTGCCACAAATTAAGCGCAGTTCATTTAAAATCTCAATATTCCATCCCTGCTTTAGATGTTGGCTTGGCGTCAATCTTTAACACACATTTACGAGTTGTATAAATATGTCTCCCAAAAAAATAAAAAAAAAATACAAAAAAGAACTAATAGCATGTAGGCAAATAGTTAGAAGGATACTTAGATGTAAGAATGTATGAATGAGAAACATACAGAGGCAAATCTGAAAATGACATAGAAAATTTAAAAAAAAAGAATATCGAGTTCATTCATTGAGTTCATACATATTTAACATTGACAGCAGCAAAAACAATTTAAATGAAATATGATACACAATATATTGTAGTATTTATTATAAAGTACAGGGTGCATTACTGAGAAATGTTATTTAGTTAATAAGAAATTTAAGATAAAGTCTTGACTGGATTTAGAAATATTGAATATCCCTCACTTTTTATGTTCTACTCCAGTTCAAAAACCATAGAGTACTCAACCAGATATTTGTTTAAGTGATTTTCAAGAGCTTTCCTTGTAGTGGTGGATAATGTTCCAAGGACCACCATAAAATCGAAAATTTGTTCAACATTTCTTTCGACCAGTTAAAACATGTTTATTTTTAGACAACAAGGTTCCTGCAGTATTCACGACAAATTTCATAATGATCTAACAACCGAAAATAACTTGGAAACTAAAGAAATTCAGAACTCCATTGATGTCATTATAAATGTACGATTCTTACATTATCTCTCTATGTAAGTCTTCTTCTTAACTATAGAAAACATCCATGTATGTTTGATTCTTGCCAACCAAAATTCCTTCTTTGTCTTCCACACACTCAGCGGAACTGTCTATCAAGATATTTTATTATTATCGCTGCGTCGGTTAGACTTAGTTAGCCTCTGTTGTATTTGGATATTTCTTCGTTTTTCTTCATTTCTTAGTTTATTATGGATACATTTCGCCATGATTTATTTATGTAAGTAGCTTTCCAGTTCTTCTTGGTGTTATCACCGATATTCTTGATATATAATTGCACACCGACCATCCGTTGGGTCCAATATCGGTTATCTTTTAACAAATGGCAGTTCACCTTACGTGCTCCACTATGTTTGGTTATTAGAGGCATATCGGGGATTTGTCTTGCCCATGCCTAAACAGGTAACAGATAAGTTTATATATTAATAAAGGGTCGTTCATTAAGAGCTTCCTATCTTTAAATTTAAAGTAAACAAAGTGTGTGGGAGGCGCTTATTCGAAATATCTAATTTTTCATGGTTCTGGCGCATAAATCTGTCTGAATTTGGTAGATGGGTTATGTTGGGTTTGAGGGCTGCTGCGGTTTGTGACCTGGCACTTAAGGAAACCCTACAAGAAAAAGTATAAGTTAAGTCAGTTCACATCATATTCACGTGAGATGACACTGTCCTCTAATCGCTCGTGCAGAATGTTCAATGTGGCATGAGCTGTGTGGCACGTAGCGCCGTTCTGTTGAAACTACATGTCGTTGGTGTTCATATCATCCAATTCAGGCCAACAGAATTTTGTAATAATCGATCTATATACTGGATTTACATGTTCCCCATTATTGAAATCCATATATCCAAATTTATTTAAAAAAAGTCTTAATTTCGACTGGTCGTTGATATTGAAACTCATGGCTTCTATGAGGCCAATGTATATGACATGATCATACTGTGGAATGTTCACGTTATTAAGTGTGGATAGGTGAACAGTTTCTACTTTTTAGTTCTAAGATAAATAACGAAAAGTCATAAAGACATCTTGTATTTATAGTCTGAAAACTAGACTTAATGATGAACTTTTTGTAAAGAAAGAGAAAATACTGTTACGTTTTTACCTTTTAAAAACGTGGGTTTATTTCCTTTAAATAAACCGGATACCTTTGATTGCAAATAAAAGCAGTTTTAGTAGTTTAAAATTGTAACGACTCTTTATTTATTTAGAATGTACAACAACAGAATTAAGTAGTCACTCAGTGTCTTTATACACGTATATCAATTCACAGAAATACACACACACACTTTATAACGTACACGTACAAGACAGTTGATGTTAACTCTAACACCGCCAATGATCAACTCAACTCACGACTGCCAGCTCTGCCACTATTTATACACGCGCCATCTATCGGGAATCTTCTATAATGCTCTTAACGGACATACTAGTACATTCGAATTCCAGAGCCTTCGATGTCATTGCCAGCAGCCCAAACATTTAGTGTTGCCAGACTTACAAACAATGCCAATAAACGCATGCTACTGATGGACGTGCCTTCAAACATGATGAATGCTGCCGGCAGTCGTTACAGACCATTGAATTCAAATCGTCATTGCACATTCGTAACATTACAATTATCAGCAGACTGTCACAGCGATATCGTTTGTAAAGTTTGTGTCCTCTGGGATATTTGGCGTAAGGACATCGTTATGTATGATATTTCACAGCATGATTCTCAGTACCGAACTCTGGAAGACTCCTTCCATAACTTCTTTTGTCTTTATAGCATCTGTGAAATAACACATCTTTCTTTTTCAAAGTAGTTACTTATTTTCCTTGTGAAATAATCTGGGTTGATAAGTTTTGATAGCGTCTGGGTATTTGCCGCCAATTGCCAGAAATAAATGCGTAATTATAGCACAATATTTCCGTTCACTCCTTTTTCCCTCTATAATACTTCGCGCTATTTCTGCGACTTTGTGGCTTGCGTAGTAGTTTGGTTATAAAGAGTGAGTCAGAAAAAAACTAATACACACTATTCCAGCCAAAACTTATCCGTAGTCCATCCTATTTAAGATCAGCAAAATCCGTCCATTAATAAAGGAGATATGAGCAAAAATCCGAAATAACCTCTATTTTTGGCCTATTTTTGATCTATATCTCGATTACTAAGTCATAAATATAGACAATATGGATATCTAATGATAGATATTTCAAAGTCCATAGCAACGCTATTGTAAGTTGGACCTACAATGGGTCAAAATCGGGAAAAATATTTTTTAACCCGAATTTGTTTTCACAAAAAACATTTTTTTGTCCTAAATTTTTTTTACTAACAAATTAAAAAAAAATTGCTTTATTAAAAAAAAAAATTTTTTTTTAAATTTTAAAAAAATTTTAAGAAAAATTGTTAAAAAAAAGCCGAGAATAGCTCTCTTACTTGTTTTTAATCACGTTAGCTTTTAAAAATACATATGTCAGATATTATCCAGCGAAAAAAAGTACGTGAAAAGATAAATAAAACTTTTCAAAAAATCCAATATGAATTTAAAAAAAAAAATAGCAAAAGAAGATCATCTTTACACTGTTTCATAAAGCCCTTAAACATTATAAGAAAGACTTGAACATTGAAAGAAAACCTGGATCAGGAAGAAAAAAGGTCTAACAAAATTCCCCAAAAAGTTTCTTGTGTGTCAAGCTATTTCCAGTTGTGGCATAAGAAGCCAATCATTTGTGATATCAGGCACGATAAACGGCTTTTACATTTCTTAAAACAGGCCCTTGGAAAAAAAGCCCTTGAGTGGTATTCAAACAATAGTGTCAATTTTGTACAACGGGAGGCAAATCCACCCAACTGTCCAGAATTTCGACCTGTGGAAAGATATTGGGATCATGTAAAAAAAGAATTAAAGAACACAGGAAAGGTCCGATTTTAAGTGGACCACCTCGTCCAAAAAGGTAACGGAAGCTACTATAAAATCTTTAATGGGAGGATTTCCGAAAAATACCGAGTAAAGTTAAGTACTCTGTTCATATTTGCGTAAAATTATGGTTTTTTTCATGCGAAAAATTTTATTTGCAACAAATGATCAGCTGTTGGTTTTAATTTCAAGCGAAAGAAGTGCAGCTTTTGTTATTTCGCGTGGAAAAATAAGGTTGCCAGATGTACAGGGTTTTCCAACAAGAGATGTTATTTTGGTATTCAAAGAAAAATTAAATTTTTTGAGATAAATGATCGGTTGTTTATTTCATAATAAAGAGGAATGGCCACCACGACCACGCTTACAGGACCATATTCTTTTCATGTTCTCGATAGCCTCACGAATTCTATCTTTGAGGTCTTGAATCGACGCTGGGCTGTTGGCGTAGACCTTATCTTTCACGTAGCCCCAAAGCAAGAAGTCGCAAGGTGTTAAATCACAAGATCTTGTTGGCCAATAGTAATCACCTCTTCGAGAGATAACACGGTCCGGAACATTTTCCCGTCAAGGGGCAGTGGTTTCGTTGCTTGTGTGGCACGTAGTACTGCACTTGCGAAATTATTTCAAATATATTTCATTCCAAATATTTTATATGTAGTTTGACAGCATTTCACACGAAATTTTGAGGCTTAATATGCCAATATTTTAATGTTTAATGCATTTGTACTATTGAACAAATTTACGTATTTTTGAGCATTTTTTATAGTGAAAGGTTTTAGTTTTATTTAACTTAATACAAGTATAATTTGTTTCCAGCTTACTTTTTATACAGGATGGATCATATGAACTTTCTTAGGTTTTGTGAAGTAACACCAATGTCTATCGTTCCACGAAAAGTGACTTGTATAAACACATAAACAAAAACTTTTGGGTTATTCCTGTTTAAAATCATTGTTTTGGACACCATCAGGCTCTGGTGTCTTTCTATAGTTTTCTATACTTGAGTTAGTTCTTCCTCTATTACAATTGCACTGTAGAGAATACAGATTACGTGTTGATAATATTCTTCAGTAATAGAGGGCAGATAGGTTAAGGGGACTTTTTTCCTTTTAATCTCGATATTTCGAAGTTACCCCCCATGATTCTAAGACTGTTTATTGTAGTTTCTTTTTCGGAATAGAATAGCGCGCTGGAATTTCTGTTAAGCTTTTTCGTATCCACGGCAACATTCTTCAAATTTAGATCTACCATTAGAACATTGGGTTCGGTCTCTATATATCTAACATCAGTATCGGAATTCCTAAAGTGTACCGGAATCAACAATAGTCCAGGATTATATTGTTACAGGTATTCAAAACTAAACCGTACATAGTTAACTGTTTGAACATTTCGAGAGAACTGAAACTGAATGAAATTCTGCTAAGTCCGACTGTTTCGAAAAAAGAAATATAAATTGTTTCTTAAGTTAATTTTTACATAAATATTTGAATTATTTGATTGACTATTAATACAGGGTCACTATTCCATAATTTGATAAGAAAATTAAAATCTTCCATGTTATAAGAATCAAAACAGTATGATAAGGTTCAAAAAAGTTAGCATTATTTTAAATTCCGAACCGTTGGAATTACAAGCTGACCATTTTACGTACATAGCTAGTTCAGCAGTTCATTTATGTTTCACAGTTTATTCTACTAGTCCATAATAATGTTGTCTAACATTTTCATCTTTCTAGAATTTTCAAAACACCTCCTTTTACAGCACCCTCTCAAAATGACAGTGCAAATAATGGGAGAACAAAAGTGACACTATAAATAGGAAAATGTCTGTGTTAATTACATTGTCGTCTGGATGTGTCGTTAAACAACATAAAGAAATAATAAACAAATATAAATATAATGGAATGATAATAATAAATTCTACTCATATCGTTTTAAAGGTTATCACCCCATTAACACAATCTGGTGGGACTTTATTTTATTTTTTAGTAGTCGTATTATAAATAAATGGTCAATCATTTTAATTTATTTTCAGCGGAAATTTAAACGAAATTTTTAAAAAGTATATTTTTAAAAACAGAAAAGGAAATTTAAATTAAATGAACATTTATGATTTTCAATGGCGTTAGTTAGCCCGTACTTAATTAAACTTTTTTTCATAATATTTTCAATTAACCTTTATAAAAGAAAATTTCATAAAGCAAATAAATCTCTGTGTCTACATAAATGCTTTTTTTTTTGGTTTTGTTTTTGTTTGAAAGTAAAAAATATAAGAAATAAATTATTCACGATTAATTAATGAAAATTATACATTTAAATTAATGCTGTATAAATGTACTAGTGGGTCCTATTTGTTGTTGTGTTTTATTTTATTTCGATTTGACATCAAATTAAATAACTCGGCACCGCAAATTCTTGTAATCATTGCCAAAAGCTTTTGGGGCATCAAAATTTGTACAAGCTAAAATTACACCCAAACAAAAAACAAGATAACAAGCAAAGAGAAAAATACAACGACAATTGCAAGCATGACGCAAGTGACATGTTGGCCAAAAGACAAATTATTTTTTTTTTCTTTATGGTTCTGTGCTGCTTATTACAGACCGAAAGAAAAATATATGCTGTCAAATCTAGGGTTACCCGCCTGCCAGCCAGCCTGCCCCCATCCAATGAAATTGGAAATTCTACAATCAAAATGTTTTTAGGGTCTTAGACAAGTAGGGGCAATATAATGTTCTCGTAGTATGTCTTGTTGTCTACACACGCCATAACAATGTTATAGCATCATCTGTTACACCTTAATGGCACAGCAGACAATCTGTCAATTTCCTTTGGTTATTATTGATTTTGACAGGTATTTGTCAATAAACTAGATGAGATGTTAAAAACCTAAAAACTTTCAACAAGCCTAAAAATAACTACATATGTATTTATGCTACACACACTGTTTTTGTTTGAAATCTCTAAAATGTTTTGAAATCTTTAATAATAGGGGAATTCAAAATATATGGTTTTATGAAAGACCTTCAATATTCTAGAATACAACTTATAAAAAAATACAAAAGTGTTATATTCGGCTGTGCCGAATCTTGTATACCCATCATTAAAATGTAGTTTTGGCCTTCTATGGGGTCTAGAATCATGAATTGTACAGAATTTGATAGAGTGATTAATTTATTAATACTTCCAATGACTTTAAGCTAATTTCTTTATATATAAATTATTTATTGACAATAAAATATTTTTCTATATAGGGGTTATATGGGGGTATGGACCGATCCTCACAAACGTTGTTTTCGCCATCAGAGTATTTCAGCTTTTGCAAAATTTGATCAGGATTGCGCATAATCAACATACTTATGACTGCTCAAACAGTATTCCGGGGGGGAATTTGTATGGGGGCTAGGTGAAATCATGGACCAATATTGACCAGTCAATACCAAGAATATTTGTGAAGAATTTTAGCCAGCTAGCTCCTTTAGTTTGGGCTCTATCGTGTTTTCAACAGACAGACGAACGAACATAGTATATATACAGTGTTGGAACAAATAATAGAAACGAAAGCATTTTTTTACAATTTTGTAAGTATATTGGTCAAGTTTAATTTTGTTAAAAAAAATTTATATGCAGTTTTGTTTATCAGACATACAGCATAAGAAAAAACGTAATCAATCCTCTTTTCATTAATATTTTAATACACTATATGACTAACAATGTAAAGAGTCAATATTTTTGCTGGAAAAAATAATAGAAACGCGTAAGCAAGCGAATTCAATTTTTAGAGGCACATCTTTTTATTTTTTGTTAAAAAGTTGTTTTATTTTAATATTTAGAGGCTCTACCTTTGTTTTTCACAACTTCATTGCATATGCGACACATGTAATCAACCAATTTTTTTGAAAAATTCCTTGTCAATGGTTTTGTTCCTGGTTTTTTTCCCACAATTCGTCCTTATTTTTCCGACTGATGCCCTCCAGCTTCCTCTGGAGCACTCCCCAAAGGTGTTCTATTGGTTTAAGGTCCGGTGACTGTGAAGGCCATTCCATAAGAGGTACTTTGTTGACAGCAAACCAATCCTTTGCCAATTTTGAAGAGTGGTTCGGATCACTGTCCAGCTGAAAATCCCATCTCAAGGACATCTCTTCCTCAGCAAATGGAAGGATTATGCTTTGCAATATATTTACGTAGTCCGGGGCGCATATTTTGATCTTTATCCAAAATATTGAACAGACACCAGAAGAAGAGAAACGCCCCCATATCATGATGGATCCACCGCTGTGTTTGACGGTCTTCTTGGTGTATTTTGGATCATATGCCTTATTGTGTGGGTGCCTAACATAATGTTTACCATGGGATCCAAACAAATTTATCTATGTTTCGTCTGACCACAGCTCAAGAAGACCGTCAAACACAGCGGTGGATCCATCATGATATGGGGGCGTTTCTCTTCTTCTGGTGTGTTACAAACGGAATGACAAAATCATATTTTTTCATCGTGGTTATAAAAAAATATAGCCTAAACCAAATAAATCTTTGAAAGATTGTCGGAAATATTACCTTTTGACTGATATTTGTGATACTTTTAAGCAGGATTTGTGTATTTTTACATCTGTTTAAAACTCAAATTTGTATGCAATTCGAAAATTGTTTCTTTCTAATCAAATTACAGAGTGATGCATTTTTGCATCCATTCATGAGGGTATGATTCGACAACATCTAATCTGTTCAGAAATGGGAGATCTGTAAGACTTTTAATAATCTTTAAGCCAAACTCATTTCGAATATACTGGCTATGAAGACAGGCATTGTTAGTAAGAGTCTAAATCGATATAAAAACTTTTCAGCATGCTGTTGATGCAGAGGAAATATTACAGTCTTATACATGAAAGATTGCTATTATCGATGATCAGATGTTTTGCTTATAGGAGAGAAAAGTTAAAAAAAAGTGTTAAAAGTAACGTATGTGAAAATAAATATGGAAGAGCGTTAAACATAAAATAAAAATATGTAAACATAGAATTTTGATCTAATTTTTTATTTATTTAATATATATTTTAATTAACATTGATTTCAGAATTCCCTTTGCATCTATGGTTTTTAAACATTTTTTATTAACGTGTGCGGAAAAAATTGCAACAAAACAGAAAACGCTATATTTGTTTTCAACGTTAAACCAAATAATATATAAAACCATAATAAAATAGCCCATTGTATTAATTTAATCTAAGCAAAAAATATTTAGGTGTTGGAAATACCGAGATTTTTGCACTTTTTATACCCTTCACCTTCGTGAGAAGGGTATATAAGTTTATCATTCCGTTTGTAATTTCCACAATATCATTTTACGACCGTATAAAGTATATATATATTGTATATCTTTATAGATAGCGGAGTCGATTTAGCCATGTCCGTCTGTCTGTCTGTTGAAATCAATTTTCTGAAGACCCCAGTAATTTACGGTATCCAAATCTTCAATAGTTCTGTCAGACATGCTTTCGAGAAATTTCCTATTTAAAATCCGTCCATAATAACGGAGATATGAGCAAAAATCCGAGACAACAAATTTCATAAAAAAAGGCAATTTCTTGCATGCTTTGACAAAAAAGCAACAAAACGTATATTTGGATGTGTATTGGTTTCATTGTTTTGCGTATTTTTTTTGGTGTTTCGTTTCGTTTGGCGTTGTTGTTTTTATACCCTTCACCTTCGTGAAAAGAGTATATATAAGATTGTCATTTCATTTGTAACTTCTATAATATAATCTGTTCGTCAGCAATTTAATGTAAAATTTGTAAAAGTTTTCTTGATATATTTAGGATGCTATATACTGAAAGTGGGCAATTAATGCATCCACAACAAAGGTGAAGGGTATATAGGATTCGGCATAGCCGAATATAGTACTCTTAGTTGTTTGAGTTTGATGGTCTTATTTTGCTCGCTTTTTATTTTAAATAATCTACAAAAACTCTTGTATTTAAAAAGGTCTAAAAACTCTACTTTAGTTTTAATTTAAAAACATTGGGACATTTTTATACCCTACACCACCATAGTGGGGAGGGTATATTAGATTTCTGCAGATGTTTGTAACGTCGATTAAACGATGTCCGTCCGTCCGTCTGGCTGGCTGGCTGGCCATGTAAACCTTGTGCGCAAAGTACAGGTCGCAATTTTGAAGATATTTCGATAAAATTTGGCACATATAATTTGTTCGGCCTAAGGACCAATCCTATTTAAACTGACTGAAATCGGTACATTATTTCACGTAGCCCCCATACAAATTTCCTCCCGAAATTTGACTTTATCGGTCATAAATGTTTAATTTATATAGATATCTACACAAGTATTTCTCCAAATAAGTTTTTTATATACGGAATTCATGTCACCAAATTTTATTATGATCGATCCATAATTAGTCATAGCTCCCATATAAGGCCTGCTTCCGATAGTCACTTTAACGAGCATAAATCTCCTAAAAATTTAGGTATACACATAAAATTCAACATAAATAACTTTCATATGAACATTAATCACATGACCAAATTTCATGGTGATCGGTCCATAATTTGTCATAGCTCCCAATAAGGCTCACTTCAGAAAATCACTCACGAATATAAATTATTGAAATTTTGAAAGAAAAATGTTTTTGCTCATTTACTTAGTGTAGCTTACTTCTTACTTGTTTCACTTTAGAAATGTCTGGAATTTGAAAGGTTTTGGAAAACTCCATAATCATCTGGGCGTAACAGTTGGATGATGGAACAGTTAAGAAGAACTTTTTTTAAAAAAAACTAATCTCTGATGTTTCTCTTTGGGAAATGATCCCGATGAAAATAGATGAAATATGGAAAAACTTGCAGATATTTTTTCGAGGTAGTTCTTATTTTGTTAACATTTTGAAATAACTAAAAGCCAGATCTTCAAATGGGGTTTTAAAGTATTAAGGCAAAACATAACGTAATTCAAAATAAGTCATAAAACACTAATAGCTCATGTACTTTTACTTTTCCACATACCTTAATAGCTGAGGAATCCACATTTTTGCCACGCTATCCTTTAATGTTAATGTTAGCTGCTTTAACAGTTAATAATGGCATACTTATAAACAATGTTAATAACAGTGTGTTATCAACATTGTTGATAAGTAGAAGTTTCTTCTGCTAGAAATGTTTATAAACATGATGAATGTTGCCAGCAGCCGTTACAGACCGTTAATCAAATTTATAATGCAATTTCGAATATTTTGTAATGACACTATATTTTGTTTAAATATTTGTCCTAATATTTCACAATGGTTTTTATTGCTTTTCAAGCTAAAAATGTCCTAAAATAATCCTACTTTCTATGCTATGTTTATTGTGTTATCGTAACCAACCAGAAGAGACCAACGCCGAATGCCTAAGAGTCGGTTAAGCCGAGCCACCGAGTCGTGATATGTTAGGACATTAGGACAATATAACAGATAAGAGACCGTGTGAATTGACCAATTATATTCATGTAATCTTAAATCATACTATCACATTTTAATATATACGAATGTATGCAGATCATAATTGGTTATAGTATTCACATAAGGTTGTAGAAAATACTAGAAAATGGATTGGCAGCAAGAACTAGCTGGAGATATTTCGATGTATTTGTAAAAAAAATTGGTTTTGAAATGTTTGTTAGTTAGGGCTTTTTCCGTTTTACGTAAAGATATGTCATATATCTGTTTGCGATTTTCTTTAATTTATTTAAATAATTTAGTTTTTCGAACAGTTGTGCTTTGTTAGTACCTTTCAGTACTTTATATCATCTTGAACTTAGCATTATTTCTACTAAAATCTGCCATTTATTTATGAAATCCCTAAAAATCCACTTATATTTATATGTTGGCAACCACTTTAACCCAATCAAAGACAAATTCTTTAACATAAAACTAAAAAAGAATTTGTTAAAAATACAATGAAAATTGTAAATCATTGCCAACAATTAAATAAACCGCATGTTATAACATAATTTGTTGTTGTTGTTGTCTCGGTTACAATTTGTAAATAAACTATAATAATAAATATAAACAAAAATAAAATTAAAATAAATATGAAAGGGATTATGAAAACAGGAAGTGAATGACCAAATCTTTTTAGTATTTTAACTTATTTCAAAAAAATATATATATATGCAATTATTTGCAATGACTTCCGTTATTAGAAGTATTTTTACAAATATTTAGGAACAAATTATTTCATTTTATAAACTTTATTTAAAAGTTTACAAATTTGTTAGCTTTTTGTGTTTAAGTATGATTAGTTGAAGCTTAAAACTTTAATAAAAACAGAAATTCACTTCAAAAAAAGTTGTAAGCCGTGTATGTAATTTATACTCTTAAACTTAGCATTTCATTAACGTTGTTTTAAATATTCTGCTAACAATTAATTATAAATACAAAAACTTTTCACACTTTCCACGAGTATAATATTTATGCAGCAACATTTGCTTTTTGAAGCTTGTTGTGGCATACGATAACTATGCAACATTTTGTTATATATAAAATTTCTATTTTATTTTGGCTGTTTCCTTTGGCGGTTAAAAGTTCAGGGTCATAAAAACTGTTTTATTTTTTCTGGCGGTCATAACATTTGTAATGAACCCTCCAAAAAAACAAAAAAAATAATCAAAAAGAACTTTAGCACACTTTGATGTTGATCCAAATGTGAAGGAAAAAAAAATATAAAATATTGAGTGTCAATATGCCACCAGCCATCCCCACGTCCCCAGCCATCTTTCCCTTTATAGCTGATATAATCTGAAATATATATGTATATCTGGGATATATGAGTGTGTGTGTGTTGTAATAGTATTTGTGATGGTTGATAGAGCAAGAAATTGTTTGGCTGACGTATTTGCTGCATAAAGATAAAAAATTGCTTCACAGAAAAAAAACGTATAAAAAGTTGTACTCATGTCTAGGACTTTACTTCACTTTGCGATGCTACAGTTTTCTTCACACACACAAAAAAATATAAATAAAATAAAAAAAAATAAATTTAAGCTTATTTTTTTATGGTTCACTAGTTGCCATTAGTTGCCTGTAAGTGTGTGAACAAGAGATTTCAAAGAATGCAATCATTTAATCAAAATTGCGATAAGATAACCCGAAGCGTAAGAGATCGTATGTGAAGCCCGTCCAACCAGCCGAATCGACAACAAAGCCAAATATCCATGGCGCTTGGGTAATGCTATATATTTGGTGGCACCAAAAGGGTTCTATCTACTTCACAATTTTATTATCATCGAAAGTTACTGTCTTGTTTTCCGCAAAACATTGATACATAAAATATAAAGAAAAATTAAACTTGTAACCAACCTCCATGAACTACAGGGTGTCAAAGTTGACAGGATCGATCGATAGTACTTCTGTATCTTCTAAACTACTGGTCCGATTGCAAAATGATGTACCAACGAATCGTACAGGAGGACATAAGGTTTCAGAAAATTAAATTTGGGACTACCTTGTTGAAATACAAGCTGAGCTTCTGAAACTCGACTTTGAAATTTGACCGTATTTGTACCATTTTTGCAAACCAAAAGGTGGTCGACTTTGAAACCGTATATCTCACCTTATGTTCTAACAGAGTGGTCAGAAAGCTTATATTTGCAATCGGGCCAGTAGCTTAGCTGATACAGAATTATTACCACCCCACTCTGAGTGATTTAAAACCTGCTATTTTTAAAATAGCGGCCCGATTTTTCTGAATTTTAACTTTGTGCAAACTGAGCAATAAAATAGAAGAAATGTTTAAATTTAAGCATTTTGCGAACAACTTTAAAATTTATGGCAAAATAAACTTACTGTTAAGACTAATCAGAAAAACAACACTCCAAAAATACTTAAAAAAATTACTGATAGTAGAATTTAGAATAGATTTTGACAAGGACGCTACGTAAAATTTAGTTTCTCTCTGACTGCCTGTAAACAGAAAAGTGCCCAAGAGGGAAGGAAACCTACAAAAAACAGGTTCCGTGTTTAGTTCATCGGGTGTAGGAATCGGTTCTAATTTAATACTGCATTTGAAAGGGGGTAAATTGACACTTTCTAGACACTAACTCGAACTGTTGGAATAAGTTACAGTTACTAAGCACGTAATTGAATTAAAATTAACAAATCTCTTTAAAATGATAGTCTGGGGAAAATTCCGAACAATATTGATTTCTGTACTCTCAAACCTTTTTTGGAAATGGTTTTTCCGTGTTGATGCCGACTTGACAACATGTGATATGACACTTCCTCTTAGAGAGTCCTTTTGAGACTGATGGCTCAAAGAGAATATGGTTGTTTATTGCTGGTGATTGGTTTCTAGTGTGTAAGGACTGGTTCTGCTTCAGTAGTGTGTCCAAAAAACCGGTTTCCGGTTTAACCGGTGTGTTAAAAAAAACCGGTTTCGATTTTCTCATTCTAAAAAAACCGATTTCAGTTTTGTCATTCTAAAAACCGGTTAACCTGTCAAATGCAAACATTTTCTAAAAAATAAAATAATATTTTTAAAAATGTCAAAATATTTTTAAGTTATATGTTCAAATAAGCTTTACAAAGTATTATGTTAAAACCGGTTAACCGTCTTAAAAAAACCGGTTTGTCAAAAAACCGAAAAGTTAAAGAAAACCGAAACCGGTCCGTTTTACAAAGATGAAAAAACCGGTTGACCGGTTTTCGGTTTCGGTTTTGGATACTCTATACTTCAGGTAATGAACTTAAACGCACTTGTTCTGTTGGAATATGTTACAGTTACTAGTCACAAAATTGGATTAAAATTAACAAGTCATATCTTTTAAAAATCTCTTGATAAATTGTTAATTTGTTGGTATAATTAAAGGATTTTTTGATGAACTACTTTAAGGCTAATGGAGATCGTATCAAATCTGCCATAATACTCTTTACTATTAGATTGTGCTTGATAGTCTAGGTAGAAATCCCGGACAATATAGATTACTGCACTCCCAGACCTTTTATTGACAAAGGCTTTTATATGTTGATCGGCCATCAAAAGGGCTTGAATTGGTTAAGACTTGATTGGATATATGGAATTAATATTTGGATCTATTCCAACAGGCAAGCAATACTAAGTCAGGTGTGTCTATAAGACATCCAGTTTGATCCTTGAATCTCTTCGCGGATATTCAATTTGACTCAAGTAGGCTCTTTTTGTTATGATGAACTGCTGGTATTATAACTAATGGAGTTGCTCTCAATTCTGCCATTAAACTTAATTCTCAATACTTTGAGGAAATCCCTGACAATATAGGTTACTGCACTGCTAGCCTTTTCTTTGATAGAGGCTTTTCCATGTTGATCCCCACAGGGTAAAATGTGTTAAGACACTCCCCATATGATAATTCATTTCATGCCTTCACTGATGCTCAAAGTGTTGTATCTTTCAGACTACCGGACCAATGCTGTGTTTTATAGGCTGAGATTTCGACCACCAAAATGTCCTTGAGTTGTTTAAAGTTTTATCGGTGTTCATATTTCGACCAATACAAATATCCTAGCAACCCCCAAAAACTATCAGAGGTGTGTATATGATATCTAATTTGCTACTTAAATGACGGTTGTCTCTTCACCTAAAGGCAGGACATTCCATACCTGGTAATTCCATTATGAATACTCTTCGACTATACAAACAGTAAGACTTCGTTCTTAGAAGTGGAAATTTATCGTTTTGTTGGTTTACCGCTTTCATAGTGTATGACTTCTGTCATGACCCTGCATGACTGCTCACCCTGTAATATGTAGACAGCTTCCAAACTCTACATGTTTCACAAAATTAAAGCTCCACAAAAGTCTCAAAAAAGATTATAATCAATATTATCCGAATGATTTCGTGGCATTTTCTCCAGATCATAGCTTTATCAGTGCTCCTATTATACTGAGTCTAGCATAAGTGTTTATAGCCAGCAAATTAATCCACCAATTCAATACATATCGTAGTGGTAGGTATTTTCCTCACAGAACCCATTATAGAAAGTGATGTCGATCATAAGACTTTTTCAAAAAGTAAGTTCTACACCAGACAGTGATCTCATACTTCACACATTTTATAACAGCCAAAGCTATTTGGCTTTCCTGGAACTTATTAGGGTTCTATAGTTAAAACAAAAAATCGACTTTTTTTAACATTGTTCGAATAATTGACTTATAAAACCCTAGAGTTTATATGCTCCTTAATATCTTAGAAATAGGACTTAGTACTGAAAACTGCAGCCAAACAGATACTGCAAAGCCGTTTCTCTGCAGAAAATAACCAGAGTCTTTGGCTTAAATCGAACAAACAGAATGATAGTCCAGCACAGTAACATCTAGTCTATCAGGGCACCACTATTATGTATCATAATGAATGTAATTCTATAAGTAGCCTGTATATAGTCAGATTCCAGAGCAGTTGAAAAAACCTGTAATGATTAAATGATTCTCTTTGAGATTAAGTTCCCTCGAGCTTTGGCGGGAATCGAACCCGCAACCCTCAGACTGATAGACCAGCACACTATTATCTAGTCTTTATGGGGGACCCTATATGCACCCATATATATTCAGATTATAAAACAGTGGCAATATTAATTCCCATTTTGGAGAAACATGTTAAAATCGAATGATCCTGTTTGAGAATAAGTTTCCTACGAAGCTTTTCAACTGAACCATCAATACTGAATGAGATGATTATACCATTGTGCAAATTCCCTACCACTGTCAGAGCCTACCCTGCATAGCTTCAAGATGCTGGGTTGCCTCTTTTTACACGACCTGAAGTATCTGTGGGATATTGACGGATCTGTCTTCCTTCGTTCGTGCAACTGATCTGTTTAGTTAATGACTAATTAGTGTTACTGATTGAATACTATTTCAGTACAAATATCGTAGCATTACATTAATGGACATCATAAATCGACTTAAGAAGTGGTTCTGAACCCATTAAATCTATACTTTGAGGTTGGTGTTGGAACAATAGTTTTAAAAGTAACAAACAATGGCACAAACTCATTGCAATCTCCCCATTAGAGTATCTACATTAAGAAAATATAAAGATTGGAATCTGTGAAATCCCCCATTTAACCAGATGCCCACAAATGAATGATTTATTGAACAGACTTTAATTTTATTAATTAATCAATCATGCACTCCTAAATGACCATTAATAAGACGCAAATCATGTTAATACCTTTTCTTGGTAATTATTTGTTTTAATTTCTCAAAATTTGTTTATTTCATCGAGTAAATATTTACTAATTTATAGCAGCTAAACAAGCGGATTTTAAAACAATCTCTTCTGTTTTATTCACATAAGAATGTATACATTTAAAGTACTTTAAACTTAAAATGTTGCTGATGATGCTGTTTGGTTGCTACAGATTATGAATCATAAAACGCGATTTTATTTCATGATGGACGGACGCAGCAAACAGACAAACGCACATTTAGTAGCCATTGAATTACTCTACAAATGCTTTAAATGTTTACAAAACAAACATAAATAATAAAATAAAAAAACACACGAAAAAAACTCATAAAATCTAATAAATTAGAAGGCAACGCATATAAAAAAAAATATGTGTATTTAACACGTTTTTAATTGTTAATGTTAAAAGGAAATAAACAATTGTTTAGAAAGATACAGGCCAGAGATAAGCAAGGTGAAGGGTATTTTCCATTTACATTTTCATTTCACACTTTTCTGCTTCTGCTTTATATTGTTTTATTTGCATTTTTGCACCTAAACTGAGGCAAGGATGAAGTTTGAAAACTTTTTTTTCTTTTTCTTTTTTGCTGTTTCACATTAAACATTAAAGAAAAACTTTTTGGCAATTTTTGGTTTTTTATGAATTGTAACATAGTTTTTGATAGTTTTGTCCAGTGTTTTGCAAATCTCTGTATTTAGCCGCATCAATTATTTATAATTGTATTTATTGTAATGTTTGTTGTTCTTTCTACTCGTATTTTTAATTTGTTTTCTGTGGTTGTTTTAAACAATCGAATCGTTGTGGATTTCTTGTGTCATGAACCATTGCCAATTTTCACAAATTTATTTCAACCCAAAAAAAAAACACAAAAACTACAAGATTATTTCCATACACACATTTCGATGATTGCGAGTGTGGGGTGGGTGCCCTGGCTAAATAGCAATTACTCATATATAAATGGATGGCTATGGTATGGAATTACAGTAATGGGCAAAATATGACTCTTCAAATTTTATTATTCTTTTAAGGTTAAATTAGTTCTCTGGGGATGGCAATTACTCATATTTTTTGGGTGTGGGAGAATTAGTTGAAAGAAGGTTAAACCTTGAAGTTAGTAATTAAAACTTTTCTAAATACAGCAAAGCTCGATTATAATGAACTTGTTCCTCACGCTTTGGTTATCATTTTCATGCTGAAATGCATCTGTTTTTAAATCTTAACATAATCCGAACAATTCCATATATCTGGAACTAGTACTGGATAATAAATTTAATTGGAACCTGAATGCACAATCCAGGACGACTAAAGAGACAACATGCATAATCTTGAGGAATCAACCCTAAAAGTATGAATGTCGTTTTAGTTATCACACCAAGTCTTACCATCGACTCTTACCCCATCAAAGGCTCTGTTCACTATCCTTAACTAATTACAGACATTTTGGCAAAATGAATAGACGCGAATGTGTTCACGATCTGGAACAATAGCCAAGCAACCCTAAAATCTAATTTGGTCCTTGAATGGCGGAAATCTCTTGATGATATGGCGAGATAATCACACTATCTGTAATCTACTGGATTTGGGATCACCAATGTGTAATCACATTTCAAATACTCTGGAAAGAGAGAGCCCTCACTTTTAGAAGCTGAAAATTGTCGATTTGTCGGGATACCGGTTTCGTGGTACAGATTTCAAGAATATGCTCTTGCAAAGAGTGGGACTTCACTCTTAGAAGTTTTAAATTATCGAAGCAATCCTAAAATCTATAAGTGGTGTCTATCAGATATCTAATAAAGTCGTTGAATGGCGGGCATCTCTCAACGAGATGACGAGATATATCGCACTTGAAATCTACAGGATTTCGGATCTCCAAAGTGTATATTGTAATCACATCTCAGATACGCTGGAAGGAGAGGAAATAAAGCGAAAAATGATCGCTTTTCGGGGTACCGCTTTCATGTTGTAAGCCTATGATTCTGAAGCAATTATATGACTATGAACAAAGGAGTTGATCAACTGATACTGCTTGTAGAACGATTATGATCAGTTGAACTACCAATCCCCCTAAGGCACATTTAGACATTTTGGCTAAATAAATAGATGCGATTACGGCAATGTGACATAATTGAAGAGAAATAACTATGACCATGGCAAAATTGTTTGTGTCATCAATGTGGAGCTTCCTGTTGATTAGGTTTAGGCAATGCCTGAACTTGTTTTCAATTCAAGTTTTTTGATGATTTCCTCCGCCTTCCGAAGAAAGTCATTCAAATATTCACTGACGGATCAATGAAAGGGTACTACCTCTTCCAACCAGTTAGAATTGAAGTTGAAATTACGACTCATTAGCAAGTGATATTGGCCAGGAATATCTGCGGATTTCAATGTAGCCATTATATCCCTAGATAATGTGTTTCCCACATCAAATATTGCCCGAGAATACCTGGTGTATATGCGGGAGATAGACATTCATTGGTTATCCTTGGGTGGGATCCTAGACATATGGATATCATTGGCAACTGGTATAACGCACTTGTGAAAAACGACACCATTTGATGTTAATAAGTTCAGTTGTGGTATTGTTGTTCCTATCACTACTAATTTCAAGTAAATTTTATTTCATACTAAATTTACACGCTCAAAGGTTGCGATTTCTTTACTATGACTTTCGCAGAAAATTCAACGACTTTCAAAGAATGTCATGCAAATATTCACTGATGAATCAAGACAACATGAAATGTGGCATATTTTCGTAACATATGGATTTGAGAATGTCCTACAGACTACCGGATTAACTACGGCAGCGTATTTCAAACCGAAATTGTGGTTATAAATGTACCGCAGAGAAATTAAATAGAATGTGATATCCACATATTTACAGATAGCAATGCGTCCATTATATGCTTTGAGAACGTCCTTCAGACTACCGGATTACGGCAGCATATTTCAAGCCAAAATTGTGGTTATAAAAGTACCACAGAGAAATTGAGTAGCAAGAGATATCCACATATTTATAAATAGGAATGCGGCTTTTATATGCTTAGAGAACGTGTTTACCACATTCACCACACCAGAAATTGTTCGAGAATACCGGCTGTGTCTGGGGGAGATCTATAGAGACAATTATTGGTTACCCTTATATGGATTCCTGTACATAGGGACTTTATTGAAAACTGCAAGGCTGGCGTACTTGCTACACTATGGATTTTTGAGTTCTGTTGGTATCCCTATCACGACTAATTTCACATAAACGTCATTACCAAGGCAAGGATTTTCATGCACTAAAAAATTAAAAATATGCGCTTATAATATGCACTATAAAGAGAGAAAATATGCACTAAAAATTACAAAAATATGCAATAAAAACAAGTTTTTTTTCAAATTAATAAAAGACAGATATAAATTTCACGTCACATTTTCAATATATATGTACATATAAAGGACATAAAAGGTTTAAAATATATTTTTTCAAATTAAAAATAAGAAAATTCATGTATGTATGTAAATTATACAATATTTATATTAAAAAAAATTAGTCAGTTAATTATTTTCATGTTACAAAATTACTTAATTTAGATTTCTATTTGTATAAACAAATACATTTTTTTTTAAATTTCCAAAAAGAAAACTTTGTCTGTTCGTCAACAGAAGTAAAAGGTGCATATTTAAATGAAGCCAGTTCAGTTGGAGAATATTCATTTTCAATTTGATTTTCTTCATTAAAATTGCTATCTAATATGTCAAACATTTTTTTATTATTTCTGTAATATATTCTTTAGTTTTGTTTTAATTTGGTAAGAAATTAATTTTACTTGTGCATTCTGCGAATTGAATCCCTGTAGTTTAGTAATAGTTTCATAAATAAAGATGTAATTTGAGCACAGAAGTGGTAATTGGCTTTAATATTATGTGTCACAAAGAGAACAAAGTCGAAAAGTCGATATTAAAAAAATGTTCGAAAAATCGAAAAGTCGATAATTTCAAAAAGCTAAAAAATCGATTCATAAATTGAAAAGTTTAAAAGTAGACTTTTTCTTTCAACAATAGAATTCTAGTGTTAATATATTTACTATTTTTACAACACTAAGTTGAGTTGCCAAATATATGTATGTACAGTGTACACTGATATATATACAATAAAATGGAAAAATATGCTAAATATATGCATTTAAAAGAAAAATATGCAAAATATGCATTTATAACAAAATATGCAAAAATATGCAACAACAAATCGATGCCATTTTGTTGCAAATTCTTCGATTCGGAAAGATAAATTGTCAAAAGTGATTTTGAGTTACTGACTACAAACATGCATTTGCATAGAAATCCTTGCCCTGGTCATTACATTGCCAAGTAAAGAATGCTGAAAGAGCTTGAAACTAGTCAAATCTAGCCTAATACAAATATACAGAAGATACGATTTACGATAAACCTGCCTAGATTCTACATAAGAAACCTCACAGCGATCTTTACTAGTCACTGGCCTTCAGGAGCAATAGGTGCGACTGCCTTACAACGAATTCGCAGAACGTGCAATGAAGAGGAATAAGAGGCTAAGCAGAATGTTTAGTCAACAAATATTTAATGACAAGACCTGTTTCTATAAGGTGTGCCAGAATCCGTACCATCATTAGATCACCTGGATATTGATTGTGGTCAAGCATTAAGGAGATTCATTAGTTTCTGGCCAAATGGCTCCAACTTCCTTGCAAAGGCTTTTGCAAAAGCTGCAACGACGAAGAAGTAAAGGAGAAGAAGATGCCTTCTCTGTCAATATCCTTCATGTTTGATCAACAAATACTTTTTGACTCCATCATTAGATCAACAGGTTGGCTGGAGAACAACGGTGGACAAGAAACATAGGATGATTATACAAACGGTTGCAACATCCTTACAGCGATTTGAATGTAATGGAGACGACTGAGCATCTTCTACGTCATTGTCCGGCATTTGAAACTTAGAACTTAGACGTAGAAAATTTTTGCAATAATTATTTATTTGCTAAACTTGTCTCTCTCTAAATCCTTCTTTTGATCCAAAGGATAGCTGGGGAGTGACGGTGTCCAAGAGAATGTTGCGATTAGCACAAGGTATTACAAAGGGACCAATGTATTGGTTCTAAGTCAACTATGCTTCAGGCGTCTGCCAATTTAATTTAAAGTAATATAAGCGGAGTAAGACTTGGTATCATTCCCGAGCGTAGATGGAATTGTCCCAACAAAATAACCATTGAAATCTCTGTTAGACCTTGGGAGCACAATGAACAGAAAAAGGTACAACTGTATAAGTTTGTCATTCTCTTTGTAATTTCTATAATTTCCCAAGTATGTATATTATTTTTCCAAAGTATATTCTGTATTATCCCTTGGGAAATGATCTAATACAAATCATGTCAAGTGACTAGTTTCAAAGTGATAAGGAGCGCTTCTAGTTCTAACACTTTATATTCTCCCTAGAGGAAGGGATCTCATACAAAACATGTCAAGTGATAACAATTAATACAACTTTCCTGTAGAAAATTGACAACATAGTCGAATTCTGTATGCTTTGTTAAATCAACTTTCCAAAGCCCCCAAATAACTAATAATAAATCAAACAAGTAAGAGAGCTATATTCGACATAGCATAATCTTATATACCCTTCACCAAATTATATTTTAAAATAAAATTAAAAAACAATTTCTTTTAATTTTTTTTTTCGAAATTGTTTTTTAAAAGTTTTTTCCAATTCTTTTAAAAAAAATTTTAATTTCAAAATTTATTTTTTTTAATTTATTAGTGAAAAAAATGTTTTTTGTAAAAAAAAATTCGAGTTAAAAAATATTTTTCCCGATTTTGACCCATTGTAGGTACAACTTACTATAGCCGTATATACATCGTTGAATATTTATCATTATATATCCATATTGTCTATATTTATGACTAAGTAATCGAGATATAGATCAAATAGGAAATTTCTCGAAAGCATGTCTGACAGAATTATGGAAGATTTGAATCCCGAAGATATCTGGGGCCTTCATTGATTTCAACAGACAGACAGCCGGACATGGCTAAATCGATTCCGCTATCTATAAGGATCCCGAATATATATACTTTATAGGGTCGAAAAATTATATTGTGGAAATTACAAACGGAATGACAAATTTATATATACCCTTTCACGAAGATGATAAAAACATGTTGAACTCTGGAAACAAAGGTATGTCACTTTGAAAAATCAATCAATAAACAGGCTAGATACATATAAAACCAATCCGACTTCCCACCCAGAAATATTTCATTGAGTCCTCATTCCTTTAAATTTTTGGGTTTTGAGTTCATTTTCTTACCCTTTCCATTTCCCTTTCCAGGTTCTTATTTAACTTTGTGACCGCTTTTGGAAACATAATACCAGATACTATGTGGCTTCATTGAAGTCTTTATATAAGTAAATTATATTTGGGATGATTTTCAATAAGTTTTAGTAAGATTTTCTGCCCTCCACTGTACATTTCGTTCATACATATTGAATGTATTAAGTCTGATATTAAAGATGAGAGATAACGTACCGTAAATTCAATAATTATTTAAAATATTTTTTGTTGTTTTTTGTTGTTGTTAATATTGTGTGTTTTGTGTTAAACATGCATAAACATCAGACAGAACAATTTTGATTATTTTCTATTTATTTATTTATTTAATACTTTTTCTTGTAGTTTCTTTTATTTTTATTTTTTTTTTGTTTTGTATAAATCTTTGTTCAGACGTATTTAAAATACAATTATTTACTGCTGCAGATTCAATGAATCGTACACATACACTCGAAAAACAATAAATGGTAGGTGAGGCATGGCAGGAATAGTTTTTGGAATATTGTTCCATAAGTTGCGAAAAATCAAAACTAATTTGTTTATACATAAAAATATTTAAATAAATATGAATTCGTATGTCTGTATTTATTCTTTTTACACATGTTTGTAATAATTGGTTAAATTTGCTGGAAATTGTTTGGAATATAAAACCATAGGTGCATTTTAAAGCAATTAAATTTTTGTTATATGAGCTGAAGATTAAGAGGGTGTTGTGATAAAAGATGTTTTCTCAATTATTTTTTTCTTTTGATAAGATAAAAAAGTTTATTTAAATTCTAGTTATTCAAATTACAGCTTTAAATAGAAAATCAAACCCCCCCTAAAAGTAGGCTACTAAGTTATTTCTTACCCCCAGAATTTTCTCAAAATACTTGTCAGTTTCTTATCAATCATTAATCTCACTTAAAATACATAGTATTTGTAAAAAAAAAAGAAAAAAAGAAGAAAAACATCAGTTTAGCGAACTTAAAAAGTGAAATTTTGTGCCAAATTATCTTTTAATAGATTTTTCCTAGATGAAATATTACTGACACAAAATGTATTCGTTTAACACAAACTGTAATAAATAAAATGCTTCTTAATACTATATTATACAGTTGAGAAAAAATTTGTTATAAATTAATTCGAGTACAAACAAATAAATATGAATTTTCTGCTGAAATCATGTTGTTGCTTCAACACGAAATTCTCAATGTTACCAAGACAAAATAAACAGCACACACAAATATTAAACAGCCAAAATAAAAAGTTTTTTTTAAAATCAAACAAAAAATAAAGAAAATCTCATGTAATACTTGTACATTAAGAAATGGTGCACTGCAGAAACTTGAAATAATTTTTTTGTTGCTGTTCTTTTTAATTTTT
This sequence comes from Calliphora vomitoria, assembly GCA_942486065.2. NCBI lineage: Eukaryota > Metazoa > Arthropoda > Insecta > Diptera > Calliphoridae > Calliphora > Calliphora vomitoria. The sequence continues at coordinate 79,772,579 of OW818030.2, forward strand.
TATATATATGTTGCATGTTTGTGTGTACAATAGGGTGGTTTCTAATTTAAAAATTACCTTTAAAGTAAAAACTACAACTCTTTAAATATACATGATTTTTATTTGTGTAGTTATACACAATTAAAAATGTATTGCATTCAAATGACGTATGCTGTTTTTCTCATATTTAAATATTTAAAATATAACTAGGCCACAAATTAAACCGCAATTATTACAGTCCTATAAATAGTGAATAAATTACAAAGTAAAACACATGTTATTAAAAGGTCATTATTAAAACGAACATTACAATATGCTAAACCAAGCATATGCAGGGGTTCTCATATAGCAATTATATTTTATTGGAGTCCATAGAAATCGGAAAAATACTTATAGTTTTTCTCGATCACTTCGTTTAATACTTTTTTTACCCATCATCAAAAAAGATTGGGGTATACTGATTTTGTTATTCCGTTTGTAACACATTAAAATATTTGTTTACACTATAATGTTCAATAGCTAAGTGAGCATAAATGTCAGATACATATGTACCCTTCAAAATGACAGTTATTAAAAACAAAAACCGCTTTCAAAAGATACCACATCTATTTTAAATCCCGCATTTGTATACACTTTACCTTCGTGAGAAGGGTATATAAAAGATTGTTATTTCGTTTGTAACTTCTACAATATAATCTGTTCGTCAGCAATTAAATCTAAAATTTTTAAAAGTTTTCTTGATATATTTAGGATGCTATACGCTGAAAATGGGCAATTAATGCATCCACAACAAAGATGAAGGGTATATAAGATTCGTCATAGCCGAATATAGCACTCTTACTTGTTAACCCTTTAATGCTTAAACATGCCTCAAGGCACTCATCGCAAAAATGCCAATAAATGCAAATATAACTGATGTTTCATTTCAAAAACTCTTGTAACAGTTTCTAAAAACGTACTTAAATATTTTAATAAGCCTTGAAAGCTATTAAAAGCTGTCTTCTTTCTTATGTACTGCACTTTTTACAAACTAAGTACATTAACAACTAAAAAAATATGAGAAGTCCATGTTGTGTTATCAAACGTTGATTAAAGTGTTTTAAAGTTTCCTTATTGCAATCAAATATCTTAAAAAGATTAATTGATGAGTGCCTTCAGGCACTCTTGAGCTTTGCAGACTTGTTTTGCTGCCTCAGTTTTTTTCTCATATAGCAAAATGTTTTTTGGTTTTATTTGCTTTGATTTGCATTTTTTTACATAATATTTTAAGAAATGGCTGGTCGAGTAAACAAACTTTTCAAATTATCTGATTTGAGTGATGAACAATTAGAAAAGTTGTCTTCAATAGAAATTGACAAACTTTACACTAAAACCCGACAATGTTTCAATCTCTAAAGCCCCAAGAGTGCCTTAAGGCATACATTTAGTGTGCCAGGTAAACCATTGATTGTACAAACTTTAACTTGTTGTTTTTGAAATCAGATGCCCAAATATAGCTTTAAAAAATGATTACCAACGTTTTTAGCCATGTTTTTTAGAAATTGGCATTAGAGGGTTAAGTCATACAGCCAATATGTTTTACCTTTCCAATAGAAGAGTCTTTTTGAAAATCATTTTGAAAATGGCCGTGTTACGGTCCACAGTTTTTTAGAAACGTTTATTTTTGGAACTAATTCGGTATCTCGGTAACTATTTGAGATATTGTTACGAAATTTCACATGGTTGGAGCTGAGGTGTTTTGAGTTTATTTGCATTTGTTTAGCTTCCTAACGCTAATGGGGGCCAATGTGTGGCTGCTCAAAGTTGATCACCTCGGGTCTCAAAATTTTAAAAAAAATTGCCAAAAATCCATTTATGATCCAAATGAGATGAAATTTAAAATATAAATAGTCCTTAAGAATAACTACAAAAAATACTCTTACATATGTAAGTTATCTCTATTAGATGAAGATATATTTAGGTTTATTGATTTATTTTTTTTAATTTTGCTCGATCTTTTTATGGTTTTTTAGAGATGACGGGCCAACGGATTGATAAAATTCTAAAAAAATTATGAATAACTTGCTAACAGTTATCTTGTCCCTATAAAAAGTTACACGCATCCAAATTTGGAACATGTAAAAAGGGCCGTATTTTTTACGTTTTTTCCCAAAAAAGTCCCTATAATTTTTATTTTGTAGAAAAAAATTTTCTTCGGGACTATACACAATTTTTATATGATTCAGAAAGAGAACTTAATGCTAAAGCGTGCAAAGTAAAGTTTGGCTCACTAAAGCTGACACAACTCCCCGCAGGCCTATCCAAACTTGGCCAATTTTAAAAAAATAATTTTAGATTTGAGTAAAAAATTCTAAAAAGGCAAAGCACCGATCATCGAAGATGTTCCATATTTGTATAACCCTATATGTTACTTAAACACTAACAACGATTTTTTACTATCACACGGTAAATAACGTCACAGTAGGTACTTTTCTAAAAAAAACTCAGTTTTTGAAACACATTTTTCCCGGTTTAGAAATTTCGGTATTTTAAAATAAAAAATTTAAAAAATTTTAATACCGTTGATTTAAGGACATTTGGATGTGCATTAATTCCATATTTTGTTATGTTATCTTTAACCGTTAAAATTTTACATTAATTCAAATTTTATATTTTTCTTCATGGAAAATCACCATATTATAGATTGTTAAGTTTTTACAGTAAATGACTTTCCAAAAAATTTATAAAATTATTTAAGTTTACTAAAATATGAATCTTCAAGTCCTAATGTTTTCAACAATATCACATACTTATATGAAAAGTCTTTATTTACTCTTCAGAAGTTCCACAAACCTTGCCCCCTTTGAAAAATTTGTACGTTTTTTCATATATTGTACTTTTGTATTCACTGTGTTATTATGCTACGCTTGCTTTGGAAACTTTATTATATCTTCTACCACCACTCGTGGTTAATCAGGTTATATATGATTTAGAATGCTTATAACATTTTTATTTTTACAGTTTTTAATTTTTTTATTTTTTTTTTTTTTTTTTTTTTTTTTTTTTTTGCAAAAAAACAATTAATAAAATTTTATAACGTGTAAAAATTCTTCCATTATATTATTTTTCTTGACGATCAACTTTTTGAACAATCTCATATATATTGACATTTAAGTACATAGAGTAAATATACATAATAGATTTCGGTCACAAGTTCTTTAGTGATTACTGATTGATAATTCCCTGCTTCTTTTGATTTTTATATATAATCTGAATCCTCTTTACCAAATAAAAAACCCATTGACATTCTTTATTTAAATTTGCATTGGATAACTTTTGGTTTGTTTTTAATCGATCTCAAGTCCACATTGGATTAAAGACTCAATTATAATTATGGGAGTTTACCTGTTTACTTCCATTAACTGATACAATTTTTGGTTTCCTTAGAACCATTTCCTGATAGAACCATCTCCTGAGAGTTCAGTCCCTGTAGGAAATCATTTGATTATGTTATTGCTGAGTCAGACAGTTGCTCAGAAGGAATTATACAAAATGTCTATCCTTCTTGGAATTTCTGTAGTAGGGTGGATATCCAACAGAGAAAACATTTACATTGTGATAACAATATTTGTTGCTTAAATCAAATTTCGTTGTTTCTATCGTAAGTCATTAAGATCGTCTGACTTTCGTATATAACATGAATTGTAGTACGTTTTGAAATTGCCTGCTTATATTAATCCAAATATCTTGAAAATTTTCATTTAAAGATCCTTTTTTTTCAATCCCATTTATATTTTGTTCCTAAAAACTTAAACGAAACTAGTGAGGAGCAATAATAACGATATTTACAAAGAAACGAGATGAGAACCAAATACAGTACTGTTCTGCATGATACTTAATGAAAAGTCAACGTAATCACTCCTTTTATAGATTGATGTCGTCCTAAGACGAGACAATTATCAGTTATGGGGTTCATACGAATGGTGTCCTAGAAGAAACAGGATTGTCGTAGGGCTCCTAAGACATGTGTTGATGGTCATCTTTTTGAAAACATATTCTCCAATTCGAAGCCGCTTACAGGTATTATCTGCTTGGAAGATATCGCTATGTGTTTTCAAATCAATTTCCATTTTTCATCATCAAGAATATTCTACCAAAAAATCATTGTAAAATCAATTTAAACTATTCCTTACTGCAAAATTGGATGTGCCGTAAAGTATAAATGTCTTAAGGCATTAAAAGGAGCAACGCCCCCAGACTATCATCTCCGAATAATTTATCTCATCGGATTGCATCTATAGTAGTTATTCCCAATGTCTAATCGATAACCGAGCGAAAGCTGAAACATTTATATCAGATATTCTTAGTCAGTAAACCGATTGAGAGTTGTAGAAATTTTTCCCATCGGATTAAATGCAAGTTATTAACAAACGAGATCTCCCCCAATGGTATTCACTAGATACTCTTAGCCAACGAGACTTAGATAACTCCAAACTCATTTATAACTCCAAATTAAGAGCCTAGTAACTTCATAGCGCCAGTAATAACCCAATCGTATCCCGAAGACACAAGTAGATTTGACAGGAAGCAGACTTTTAAGAACTTGGACGAACTAAGCATACCCCGGTTGGAAACCAAAACTGCTTGATAAGGTAGGAAGATATATACTCCACAAAATAAGTCGTCATACATGAGAATGGGTTTTAACGATACAAAAGACATTTCTTATTCAACTCTCAGTTACGTTACAATAAGATCGTACTAAGCCGAGTCTGTGAGTTTCCTTAAAAAGGATAGAAATTCCCATTAATTTCCACTATATAAAAAAAAACATTTGTTTTCTTAAAAATATGTAACACCCTAATGAATACATATTTATATTTGCACAAAAAAAAAACACATAAATATACATTTGAATGACTGCTTCATATTGTTGCCACTGCTGCTGTTGTGTCGATCATCATGTACAAAATAGTGTTTGTTGCAAGAATAAAATGTATGCAATGAAATGCAACCAACCAGCCACCAATGAAAACTATCGAGACATATAAAAACAATAACAACAACAACACTAGTGGCAACAGCAGCAACATGCCTTTAATTATAATTTTACACTTTAACTTTGCCAACAACCCAAGGGAGAATCCATGATAAAAAATATTTAAAAAAAAAAACACACACACAAAAAAATTAACAATTGCGGATTTGTCATAATGGATTTTAATGAAATTTACTATGAACAATATATATAGAAAAAGTTTCTCAACATGTTTTTAATTTTAAGATACGGTTCCTTTATATAGTTTCCAAAATTGACAAAATATAATTAAAGTTTTCAATCAAAGTCATTTTGAAACTAAAGACTTTTGAAAACTAACCTTTGACACCTTTTTTCAATAACCCAACCCAGTATGCAAAATGACTCGAAATTGTGTCGAAAATGAATCACTTTTTCGTAAAATTTCTTTGATATAGAATTCGATATAGTATTGAGAATGTGTGTGTTTTCCTATGCAGAGTGATAATGAGTCGAAAAGTCGTAATTTTTCCGATTCTAATTTGTATTTCTATTAAAAAGGGTCTATAGTTATTCGATTTCGATTAATATACTTCCCGGTATGCAAAATGATTCGGAATTGTCTCAAAAATTAATCAATTGTTTGTAAAATGTATTCGATATAATGTCGAGATTATGTGCGTTTTCCTGGGCAGAGCGATAAAGAGTCGAAAAGTCGTAATTATTCAGATTTTTCTAATTTTTATCTCAAAGTTATAAGTTCTTCGATTTTAGATTCGATTACTATATAAGCCATTTCGTATACATTATACTTTTAGTTTATTGTTTATTATTGTTGAAAAAATTACAGTTTTAAGCTGTCAACGTGTGACCATTTCCGTTCGGAAAATTGATGGATCGAAGAACTTTAGTAAAATTAGTTAGTTAATAAAATCAAAGATATTAAGATACACTGCTGTGAGTTTTTACATGGATTCTCTCATCATTATGTACTTAATATTCTTAACTTATTATATGTCATAAAATGCATAAATGGTTGCCAGATTTCTTTTTCTATTTGTTGTCCCAGTTTTTAAACGTTTTGTATTTCATTTTACCAGAAAATATAAAAATTTTTTTCTTGGAAAATGAGAATTTTTTAAAACTAAAACACCATTTATTAATTAATCAAAACATGTTTGATTGATTGATGGATTATTTATATGTTTTTAATGCATCGTTTAAAAAATAAACAAAATCATGGTTTTTAAGTTAATTTATTAATTTCAAATATTTTATTTGTTTTTTCAATATTTCCAATAAAAAAATAAATAATGGAAAATAATACCTTTGCCCTGATTAAGTTAAATGGCAACGGAATTTTTAAAGAATATAAAAAAAGAAATTTATTAAATTTCAAAATGTCAGTGTTTGTTTAAGTAAATCAGGGCAAAATAAAACAATTAAGTGTGTTTTATTCGGCTGTGCCGAATCTTTTATACCCACCATCAATATGTGGGCATTTTTTTATTTATTGACAATACAATATTTTCTGATATGGGGGTTATATTGTTCAATTATGGACCGATCCTCACAATCCTTGGTAGATATTAATTATTAGAAAACACGATATTAATTATCAGAAGACAGTTATGATTTTTCAATAATTTTCTGAGGTATAATACCAAACCAATCTTATCAACAGAGAGTATTAGTGGAAAATTTCAGACATCTAGCTCATTTCGTTTGGGCTCTCTCGTATTTTCAACAGACAGACGGACATAGCTAGATCGTCTTATAATCTTATAAGGACCCAGAATATATATACTAATGTGGGTCTGCCACATTTATTATCATGTGTTACTAACGGAATGACCATATTTTTTGATCGTGGGTATAACAAACAGTTTATATGATTATCGTAACACAATGAATAAAAATCATTATAATAAGTGTTTAGAAATAACTTTCTGGAAATTTACAGAGCTCAAATCAAATTGGCCATATTATTTCTTTCGATTTGAAAAAAACGCAAAAAAAGAAAATTGGTTTATTTCGCTTTTGATTTGAAATTTCTTCGAAATCGAGAACATGTTCGTTTTTGTATTGTATAAATATTTGAAAGTTGTGATAGGACTTTCTAAGGATGTAATAGGACTTTCAAAACTGTCATTGGAATTTTATTTAGAAAAAGGTTCTTGATCAAGAATAAAATAATATTTGTTTATCTTTAAACAAAAATTATTGTTTTTAACAAAAATTGTGTATGTAAAATGATTGGATTTGGGATTTTTAAGCTTCTAAACTATCTTGAACAGATCGCAAATAATTTCGTATGATTGTAGGATTGTATGTAGCCATGTCTTGTAATAAGAATCCGCAAAATTTATACTTTGTCAAAACGTATCCGAATATTTGGTGTTCTGGAAACTAAATCCAAAATCCAAAGATTGCTAGTCTGTCTTTATGATGAAATGATTAATAAATCAAAACCGAAAATCTGCGATTAAAGAATAGGCAAATCAGTTCAGCAAATCAGTAAAAAAAATGATTGCTTCATTAACACTTTCACAAAAGTAGTTTTTTTTACTTAGTACATCAGAGTAACTGATGAATATATTACACCTATAGATATACATACACATCAATTAACTGCTAGTAGGTGTTGGAAACCTAGAACATAAGGTCTTGCAAACATCTCGGTTTAGTCTTTATTTGCTGATAAAATCTTTAGACTCATATGAACTTTGATTTCATAAGATATTCAAGGCTTTTTTGCACTCCCGGTGGAAATGGTTGTTACGAATTGATTTGACATTATACATATGCACTGAAGCATAGAAGACAACAAGATAGGTAACTGAGAGCCAAAAACCTAAGTCTGTTGTCAAAAATCTAATTCATGAGAATGTATTTTGTTATTGTATCAACCGTATGTGTGAAAATAGAGTAATTTTTCCATTGATATTACTCTCTCCTTCCGTTCTATGCACTGAAGTGTCTAAGATGGTCTGTAGTGTAAGCTCTGGGATTATCTATCAGGAGCCTTTGTTAGGGTTTCGTCTTTTTCTGAAATACAATAATATCATGGAGTATTTCAGGCAGAGATATTGGTATAAGGGAGGCGTGTAGTAAAGCTCTATAAATCGCGGTAAGGGAACTGACACATATCTAATTGTAGGGACCAGTTTTAGTACTAAAACTTAATCACTTTAACATGATGTTGTCCTAGAAGGTGCTAAATTGACACTTTGTAGGCTCTCTGTGAACTAACTCAAATGAACTTCTGTTTTAGACGCTTGACTGTCTAAAACAGAAGTTACTCAAATGTATGTTACTTAATTCATATTCTTGTTGAATAGTGTAGGGAGGAACAGTCGTCATAGTCCGGGTCGTTTATCTGCATCGACGCAAATTAGATACCTATCTCTAGTAAAACTAGAGGCATTCTATACGACATATGAATCATAATCGAAAAGATATTTCGAGACTAAAGGTCATTGGGCGATCAGTAAACATGCGATTATTTTACGTACTCTCCCGGCAACAATAGTTATTGAAAGAGAGTACGTAAAATAATCGCATGTTTACTGATCGCCCAATGACCTTTAGTCTCGAAATATCTTTTCGATTATGATTCATATGTCGTATAGAATGCCTCTAGTTTTACTAGAGACAGGTATCTAATTTGCGTCGATGCAGATAAACGACCCGGACTATGACGACTGTTCCTCCCTACACTATTCAACAAGAATATGAATTAAGTAACATACATTTGAGTAACTTCTGTTTTAGAGAGTGAATAAGAGTAGAGTAACTGAAATGTATTACTTTATCAATGACACAGGTTGTATTTAGTTTCCAAGTTTGACTTGATCTTCAAAACATAGTTTTTTTTTTTTTTTTTTGAATTCTCAATTTAAATGGCAAGGTACGTAACCAAAATGCCAGGGTATCCCACTCGAGTTAAGTATGTCCCTAGTTGACCTATATCTTCATATAGGAAGCTGGAACGCTTAAAACAATTCACGAAGTGAGTTTTAAATGGTACTCCACCAGTATCAAAGAGTTTTAGTGGTCTCCACCAGGGTTAGTCAAAATGAAAAGACACGCGGTTGGTGTAAACGACGTAGAACATGAACCGTTATACGTGCCAGAGTGAGACGCAAAATTGTCAAAGGCAAAAAAACGAAAACGGCCCTGACTGCACTTAAGAAATAATTGCAATGACGCGCGAGTTGTTAATCAACCCAGACTTACTTTACGACTGTCAAAACATAGTTCTAACTACTACAGCTGATTGTTTGTAAGCTATCAAATTAATCAACCAACTATACAAAGAACTTGTTTTAGTGCTGATAAAAACAATACGGATTTTCCTGAGATGTTAGGATATTTTACAATTTTTTTAACACATTTTAACGATGTTAAATCTAAAATGTGGGTCGTGTTACAAAACAAAATATTATGTAGTATTTTAAAGTTATGTATTTTTGAACTAAATTTAGCAATTATAAATAGTTCACTTTAAGAAATATGTACATATAAAAAGCTTAAAGAACAATGTACATTTTACCCTATGAATTTGATACCAACAAAAAACCAATTTCGAACAAAGTTAAATAGAATTCTTTAAATAAAAAAATCCATACAGTGATGGCCTTATAATTAGAAATGACTTTGCATGACTAAGCGTGTTTCAGCGTTTTTACAGTCTTACATACGTTTATCCATTAGATTGAAACATGCTAAATTTGGATTTGTCACTCCAGAGAACTCTATTCGAGTAACGTAGATCTTTTTAAAGCTTTTCCCTTTCAAAGCGCAATAAAAGCCTTTCTCCTCCTTTCACCACCTTTCCTTCTACAATCCCCTTTCCAAAGAAAGTAACACAATTTTATATAGGCATATTAACTTCTCTTTAAAAAAAAAAATATATGTCTACTTCTCGCGAATACAAAAATTGATTTCTCTTATTTGCCCTACAAATAAATATATCTTCTAATGGGGTTGTCTAGGCTTCCTAGCTGGGGTTTCAAACTTGTTTGACTTATTATACAAGTGAATTGCACCAAATGCCATTTTTTTCATTCTAATAACACTGCACAATTATTACAAGTTTCAAATTACACTTACTTTGTCACTTAAAATACGATAAGTTTGGAAATTGAAGCAGTAACTGCGCGTTTCTAATTACGTGGCCATCCAATATTAACTTCTTGGGAAATAATCTTAATTTGTGTAATAAGTGAACTTTGATCCAGAGTAGCAAGCCGAGCAGCCGGTAAGATTTCACGAGCCGCCGATGAGCTATTCTCTTCGGCGGCGATGGGAAACTCTTTAAACAGGTTATTATATTTACCGAAATAACGTCCAAAAAATGTATTCGGCCACATTATGCAATGCCGGTTAAAAAGTATTTAGAATGAAGTGGTTGGGAAGTTTTGTAAAAGATGAGCAGTTCTTTTGGCTCGGAATCCAGATGTTGCCAGAAAGATGGGAAAAGGTCATAGCTAGCAATGACTAATACTTTAAATAAATGTATATTGTACCAATGTTTCAAAATAAAAGCAAAATAAAGAAATTGCACTGCGATTTTATTTTCTTGAAACATAATTTCTAATTATAAGGCCACCACTGTACCTAAAGGTAAATGAAACATATTATATCCATCCTTCTTTGTTCAAGTGTTTCCCGTAAAACTGTTAAAATTGTATAACAACTTTTTTGTTTTTTTTTTTTGCTGCAAACAAAAACTTTATTTTGTAAATACTACAACTTTTTAAAACTAAACAAATATTTAACCGCACACAGCTTGTGTAACAGTTTTTACTACACATACTACACATAGTATATTTGAAAATTTCTTTACCTTAACTTCTCAACTTCTTCCTTCAAGAAGAAGTTGTGTCACAATTTAAAAGTTTTATTTCTCATAATAATTAAATCTGGCAACACATGTCACACTATAATTCTCATGCTCACATGCATCCACAGTAGGGTTCCTATGCGGGAAAATATTCCCTGGAATTCTCGGGAATAATTTAATGAGTCCATTATATCCGTAAAATTGTTTGGTTCTAGCAAAAGTTAGTTAGTTGGCAAATAAGCATTACGTTGGAAACAACGGAATTTTATTCATTCAAATACAGTTTTTCAGCCGCAGCAGAAACAAATTGAAATTTTATGGTTTTGAAATTATATGTTCAACTTCTTCAATAATAACAATAACAGAGTTTGATTCAGTCTGAATTGAAAAATTTCTCTCAGTAGAATTTAGTGATTTTATTCCGATTAAAGTAGGAGTGTGACAATACTGAACATTAAATTAGTTAGGTTGAACCAACATTGTACAACCAAATATAGCTATTTTATACTTTTTTTAAAACGCTGTTAAAAGTCTAAAGATAGGGTCACACATGGCAAATATTTGACGAAAAAGACGTAACCACTAAATAAAATATATTTGAATTCTTTTATTTATTTCAAAAACGTATCTTTTTAGGATGATTTAAAATAAATATTTAGTTTTATTTTATTTGATGCTGTTTAATCTTACAAAACACTCGTAAAAGTAAACAACGTCAAACAAATTTATGATAAAAAAAAGTGGTTACGCTTTTTTGAGCAAATATTTGCCGTGTGTGACCCTACCTTAAGACTATTTATTCGAAACAAATTTATAGGTTTTTGGTTTAATTTAGTATTAAAAAATTCTCGGAAATTAAACGATTTTTCAATTTCCTCCCGGGAAGGGAAAAATTCTGGGAAATTAGCAAACCCTAATTCATAGTGATACATCCACACAAAACTATAATAATGACAAAGTCTGTCTGGCTGCTATGATTTTAATAATTGCAAGCGACAATGACAACAAAAACTAAACAACTATATAAAAACAACAACAACAACGGCAACTTGGTACAATAATAATGAAGACAATACGAGTACCAACCAACCAACCAGCCAAAACAAAACGATTGTTTTCAATACATAATAAGAATGACAAAAAACCCAGGGAAGTTAAAAATTACACGAACAATAAAAATAAAACTTTAACCTAATTTATGAATTTCCTATTAACACTATATGAACATATTTACTAGGATGGCAGTTGAACTTCTTTATAACGAATTGATTAAGAACTAATATAAAGACAAAAATAAGTTAAATATTCTTAATACAGGAGTTTAGTTGTTCGCGAACGAGTTCCGAAGCAAAGGATCTTCACGTTGTTAAAGAAAAGTAGAATGGTTGAAAATTAACCTATAAATATTGACCCTTCTTCACAAAGCTAGTAACAGTTCTATTATTCGACCCAAGAAAGTGGTTGTTTGTGTACTCAAAACATGGCATGAATGATTTATTTGGGTACAGACTCGATTTAGAACCCTGCACAGTGGGGCAGAATCAAAATTTTTTGAAAATAAATCTGGCATTTCTAAACGGCTGATCCGATCGGAATAAAATTTGATATGGGCGTAGCCAAAGAATATTCGAGTTTAAGTTATTAAAATGGAACCTACAAATGCTCCAGGGGCGGCGCTATAGGGGCTCAAATTAGGGTACCTTCGACATGTAAAATATTTAAACACGTGCCATTTTTTTATTTCCCATCCAATTTCAAAGATATTTTTGGAAAGCGCTTGGCTAGTTCTTGAAAAAACATAATTGCGTGTGCTATTTATCTCTTATAATTTCCGAATAATATGAGAAATTTTAAAATTGAACTTTTAAAATTTTGCCATACTTTCGTCCGCTTTTTTAAAAATATAGGGCTTGCTTGTGAACCGAATGGACTCGAATTTCTTTTGTTAGTTAGACAACTAAATTACCAATAACATACAAAAGATTTCAGGGCAATATCAATTACGAATCCAAAAATAAACGAATTTCAATTTAAAAATTCAAAAAATAGTAAATTTTTGCAGTTTTTTGGACGAAAAGGTGACTTAACTCTTTTTTTTTTTTGTTAAGAAAAAACTTTATTTAAGAACATATAACAATTTTATGTATTTCCGTAAGGTATTTTTACGGAGAATATTTTGGTATAAAAGACATGTCTAGTTTTTTGAAAATGTCGGTCCTACGCCCTTCGGAATTTGACCTATTTTTTATAAAAATTTCAACTTTGGGCCACATGTTCTAAAATCCCAAAGCTGGGATCAGATAACGGAAAGCAGATTTGGAAACCCTGATGTGATTCCTATTTATTCCTAAAGTATTTTCCCAGCCCCGAAGAAAATGTGGACCCTATGGGCAAAATTGTAAAAAGTACCATTTTTGGGATTTTCGCTCCAATTTTTAGGAATTTCAGGATGCCCTTTGACCTTTTGACAAGTTTTTTCACACTTTGTTACTTAGAATTACAAGTTTAAAAAACGTTGAAAATTTCATTGAGTTTTCTCAATAAATAGAGATATTATTGCATATTACATATTTATTGTGTAAACAAAAAAAAAATGATCTCGGAATAAATGTGGATCAAATTGTTCCTAATATTTGGAATCCTATTAAAATTTTTAGTATCGTTATCTTTATGTCACTGCCGATACTCTTGTTACTTACTATAGGCTATTGGGCTTTTAAAAACATCAAAAGATGACACTGCCATCACATTTCGAAATATTTTCCCTTCTTTCCAACTTGAGTGATTGAATTATTCGCTATAAAATGTAGTTTGTTAAAAATTTTATTCAGTAAAAACTGTAATTATTCAGTAATATTTAAACTATTTGTATTTTTTTAATATATTAACTAAGTGAACTTCTAGAGAGGTAGTTTTCTAAGTTTTTTGTCTATTGGGTCATTTCATTTAAACCTAAAGTATACATATGTTTACCACCATTTCTTGTTACTTCAAATAAAAAATGTAATAAATAACAAGTAAGAAAGTAAGGTCGGTGAAGACCGAGCAAATAATGCCCTACACTGAGTAGATTAGGTTAGGTTCCAAGCAGCTCACTTGGGTCCCTTCAAAACTGATCCCATTGTGATACCCAAGGGGTAAACAGAAGGATATTTACTCCAAATAAAACCAACCAGATTCCCTGATGAAGGAGTAGATTCGTCTAAGACTCATCCTTGATAGCTCATCCATTCCTGTTAGGAACTGAATTCCGAGGATGCGTTCCCTCAGGTTTATCAGAGCCGGGCACTGGCAGAAAAGGTGAGACACCGTCTCTTCCTCTTCTTCATTATGACAACTCCTACAGTAGTCATTATACCGTAGGCCGGCCAGTCTTCTAGCATGTGTCCCAATTATACAGTGTCCTGTAATGAAGGAAACACTTAGCCTTATTTGCTCAAAACGAAATTCCATAAGTAGATTCGTCCTGCTAGCAATATATACGGATCTCGTTGTAGCACCGGAGGGTTCATTAGTCCACCTGTTTTGTGCAGTGTCATATAGTTTCAGCTGTATAGCCATCTTGCAACTAGCAAGGGTAATACCAGAAAAGGGGTCGATCAACTCATCATTCATCATCGCACCCCTTTTGGCCAATTCATCTGCTATACAATTAGCCTGATTTACATCGTGCACCAGGTTTATATGGACTGCCAGCCAGTCAGACGGACGGACTGATGAACAGACGGGCGGACATCGTTTAATCGACTCAGAAAGTGATTCTGAGTCGGTATATTTTTAGGTGGACATTTATGTTTGGGCGTTACAAATATCAGCACAAACGCATTATACCCACTATGATGGTGTAGGGTATAAATACATAAAAAGTCTGCTTATTGCAATCGACTCAGGTCTGAAGAGGATCATTACTTTTTAATTTAATTATTTCCTCAAGCTAAATAAGTTTTCTTACTAATTTGGACATGCTGATCACGAATATGTCCAAATATTTTAAACTGAATAAATCGTTTTCTAAATATCTCCCATTTTATATTTATATATAAATAAATAGGGATTTTTGAACTTTGATAGTTGATAGTGGACATATTGTTGAAGCTACGTCTATCGAATTGGCCATCATTAATTCAGTTTGTTTTACTAAATCACCATAGACGGATATAATGTTCAACAACATCTTTTAGCCTGAATTGGATGATGTGAACACAAACGACATGTGGTTTCAACAGGCCACACAGCTCACGCCACATTGGACATTCTACACGAGCGATTTGAGTACATGGTCATCTCACGTGGAGTTGTTGTGAACTATCCACCGAGATCGTCCGATTTCACACAGTTCGACTTTTTCTTCTGCGGTTTTCTTAAGTTTGCGAATAAGCCAATCACTACGTAGGCGATGAATACTTCCATTTTGATCGATCCTTTAGGGTTTTGATGAATACCAGAATTTCGTTCTAGCGTCGGCCTTCACTTTCACGCTCCACGATTAAGAAACCTTGGTCAAGAAACTCCTAAAGTCCAATAAAGGATTAGTTTAAAACAAGGTTGGCTACCGATTCGAAACAGTTAAAACATAATGGTAACGTTAATTTGGATTATTTTGGTAAAGGTATTTTAGCGGTAATGGTATTTTAATGATAACGGCCATAACGGTCTGACTTAAAGGATTAATAAAATTTACAAAACTAATGCTCGTAATTCCAACACATAGATATCTACGGTGTAAAATACCCAGCAGATAAATTTACCTAAAAGGTATCTTAACATTAATTTCAAATCAATATCTACGGGTAAAAATTACCAAATATTTTTACTCCTTAAGTAACTAAGCACTGATAGATATATGTTTTGTTGAAATTACGGGCATAAATGTAAGCTGACAAGGTGGAATTATACTACGTTTTTAACTCTGAAGATTTCAATAAACTTTATCGAAATCAAAAAGTTGTATTTTCATAATTTAAAATTGCAGAAATTATAGAATAGCGGCCAAACTTGCCTGCAACAATTAAATAGATTTTATGATTTTAAATTGTAATTTCAATAAAACTAAAAATCACAGTTATATTTAAAACGACAACAGGTTAAATATCAATCGTTTTATATATACATATGTAATTTCAATAACAAATTAAAACAGATGTTAGAAATGACATGTTTCCCTTAAAATTTTGTTTAGAGTTTAGAAGTTTTATGCGAGAAAATGAGCAAATTATTTGAAATACCAACCAGAAAATTTATATTTATGTTTGAAAGCACTCGCACACTAAATAACCGTAATTGTTAGAGAAGTAGTCAAAGTTGTTATTGTTGTAGCAGTAATAGTAGTAGTATTGTTGTTGTAGTTTATGGTGGTGGTGCTGTTGTTGTTGTTGTTGGTGGTGGTGGTAGTAAGAAGTATTTGAATATCCTTTTCGTTGTTGTTCCAACATGTTATAGACAAATTTATGCTGAACACAATACAAACATTTTTGAAGCAGAATTGATTGATTTTTTTTTTCCTTCTTTTTACTTTTTCGTTGATGTATTTTTGTAGGTTTAAACTTTGTAACACTTGAATTTCTTCTTAGAAAAATTTTGATTTGATTTTAATGAAGTTCTCACAATTTCAAAAGAAAATCAACTAAAAGCCGGCATAAATATTTCATAGGCTTCTCAAACTTAAGCAAATGCTGGGAGGTTTTAATAAGAATTTTTTTTTTTTTCAAAATTAAATTATTTCATTAAGAAAACCAAACATGTACTTATTTATTTCATTTTTTTTTTTTTTTGTTTTGTTTTCGTTGTAGTACAAACTTAATCTTGTTTTAAGCTCTTTTTAAACATAAACAACAAACCGAAAGGAAAAAAAATAAGAACAAAAACTTAAAAATCAAAAAAAGAAACAATATTTTGTCACTGCTAATCTTGCGTTTTTTTGTTTTAATATATTTTTTGTTTGTTTCACTTTTATGTTTCTTTTTGTTTTATGCACAAAATTGTATAAACATTTGTTGTTGTTATACACCACACGACCACAAAATTATTGAAATTGATTTTTTACAAAAGAAAAATAATCCCGTTATCATCACCAGCAAAGAAGTCGTCTAATAACAAACTGTTCTAAAGGAAACTCGATAAACATTAATTTCCTGCTCTTATTTAAAGAACAACACAACAAGCAACCAATCAATCCAACCTAACCCAACCGGGTCGTACCCAACCGAACCAACATGTCATCGAACCAGCAACCCAACACCCCACACAACACAAAGATGTGTATTTAGCGGGTTTTCTTTTATTTATTTTTTTTTTTTTTTTTTTTGAGGGATGAATAAAGCTGTTTTATAAGCATAGCCAAACAAGTAGTGAGCACAGTGGGGTTGTTTCGATATTGAATATGTTGTTACATATATACATACATTTAGATCCTGTATACCAGTAGTTCCCACCGTTTTAATGCTTCACGGACACTTTGAGACACTTTTTGCTTTTCCCTTAGACCACCATTCATATATGAATTTTCATGTTGTAGTTGACGATGCTGACGACAATACACCTTTAAAATGGTGTGAGTAGAAAAACCTAGTCCTATACATATTATAAAAGTGCTAAGCTTTATTGTGCTTTAAATACAATCTGTCAAAATTAAAATTCACGATTACTTTGAAGCCATCACAGCTACAACTTAAGCTAATTTCTATTTTCATAGGCGACAATGAACAATATGTATCGCTGGTTACTATGTTTCTGTCGTTTTTATTATAATTAAGTAACTGGCTACAGGGCGACGATAGCTGCCAACGACATTTGTAGTCTTGTAGCTGTATAGCCTGCTGTAGTCTACATGTTTAAAGCATTCATTTTATTCTAAACAGAACGTTCTACAACAGATTGTTGTAATCGAATATTAAAAACCAGGGAAACCGGAAATATCTTCTAAAAAAATTTGTTTTATGGTTGTTTTTTTTTTAATCCTGACGATATGCTGACAGTTCTCATACAAAAAAATTTAATCAGAGATTGAGAAAATGGAGCTATAAGGGTATGAGTAACCTTTAGTAAATGGTACAAATTATGTTGGCAACATTTTGCGTCAGTATAGAAAACGCCATAAGATTCTTTACAAATATCCTTTCGATTTTAGTTTTCCTCCTATTTCGAATGTTTTTAAGCATAGTTGAAATTAGAGTTTCCAGCTCGGTTTTAAAAGAAACCGAAACTGCGGTTTTTCATGGTCTAAAACCGAAACTGACAACTATTCTTCGGTTTTTACTTTTAATCTATTTTCAGTAGAAAAATTTAAAATTTCGAAATGGGAAACAAAATTTTTCATTCAATGATATTCATCCAATATCTCTAAAAACAGATGGTTAAAAATATCTTAAGATTTCTTTAAATGTTTTAAATTGTATTACAATAATTGCTTCAGATGATGTTGCAGGCTACATTTCGCAGGCTAGCAAGGAAACCTGTTAATAAAGAATGACAAAAACTCATTTAAAAAAATTGATCATACAAGTATTTCCTGACAATTAAACTTCAAATGACAGTTTATTTCTTTAATTTCTTTAATTATTTTCAAATATCCGATAAAAGTATGGAGTACTAGCTGACCCTGTGCGCTTCGCCACCCCAATTGGAAGAAAGAAATAGTACTTTTAAGTCTCCTTTTGTGAATTAATAGCAATTCAGCATAACATGTATCTAGTTTCATTTTTATTGATTCATTGTAAGGTTGGTTCTAGCTCATTCGAAACGTATTATTAGAATAAAAAAGTACCATAAAGACCACATTTCGTATTTCCACTCAACATCATGATTCTGGGTCCCTTATTATAGAAAATGCTAAAGAAAGGTACCACTAAAGTCACCTTTTGTGAATTCTAACTCATTCAGAATCATGTGTGCCTAGTTTTTTTTTAATTTTTAGGTTTATTGTTATAAAATAGTCAAAAAGTATTATTAGTTGGAAAAAAAGTACCTGTGAGTTCCTTTTTTAGATTCTAACTCGGTCAGGATCATATGTGTTTAATTTTCATTATTATAGAAATTTCAAATAATACCATTCGAAGAACGAAAAATTACCAATAATTTTTGTATCCTCAATGTCATATAGATGACTTAATGACTTTCTTTCTCTACTCAAAAGCATATCAGTAAAATAATTTAATATAATAAAAAGGTACCATTAAAAGAAAAAGTACCAATTTTTTTTATCTTCCGAACCGAAATTCTTCGGTTTTTTGGAAACTCTAGTTGAAATTATTATTTTTTTTATCTTTTTTGAAATACATTAAAAAAGGAACATTTTATGAAATTATATCCGTGAAACTAGAGTTTCCAAAAAATCCGACAAAATTATGTTTCGGTTATTTACGGTTTAGAGCTTGATTCTTAAATATCATCATACTAATATAAACAAGTAAGAGTGTTATATTCGGCTGTGTCTAATCTTATATAAATCTTATATTTACCACCAATAAAAGACTGACACCGATTGTTGTACATTTATTTTTATCTGATTTTGCCTATTTTCAATATCAAATTTTGTATGGATACGACTATTCTATAGACATTTATGTTTCATAAATCCGTGAAGATATTTCAATGGATGCTAGGGGAAATCATGGACGGATTCTTACCATTTCCAACACAAATTTTTCTTTTATAATAGGAATAACGAGTGTAATCTATTATCTGCTAGATTTTTAAAGAAAATTGCAAAAGTTTTGAAGATGTTTTGCCTATTTCGAATACCAAACATTTCAAATCAACAAAGAATATTTGAGAAAAATGTCATTTTCCGAAGTCCTTCCCAGACTTACCTACATAGCTAGATCGTTTTAGAATTTTATTAGAACCCTGAATAGATATACATATATATTATTTTGTGGTTCTGTGATCCAATTATGTTTTAAAATTGTTTTTTCTACGTATAGCTTTGGTTCTACACCTTCATTTTACAACATTGTCATAAATCAAATCGTGTCACCGTTTCGAAATCTTATTGTATGTACCTTTTTATAAATAAATAGATTTTAACATTATGTCCTCATCGCGAAAATATTTTCGCAATGACTGAAATGTGTTTTATTACATTTGTGGTAATACAAAGTCAGGATTAAGCTGGTATTTTTGGTGAGCTACAAATAAGACTTTGAATGGAAGACAACGATTTCATACATTCAATGAATGATTAAAATCGTTTGTTGTCGTTGTGAACAATTTATTAGGATTTCTTTATTCTTAGGAGAAGGTTTAAAATTATGAGGAATTAGCTATATACCTTTTAATTAGCTTTTAAAATCTTGGATGTAATATGAGCATAAAAGAACACTATCTTTACAATCATTTGGACAAGTTTCCTGTAAATTTTGGATCGTAAAGCGAAGAACAGGGAAAACGTTTCCATCAAGATTTAAAAGTGATGGAAGATAAATAGCAAGGTCGCACACGGAAGTGTCCTAAGGACATCCATTGTAGAAAATCTAAAAATAGAAGCTTCTTACCTGTAAAATAATTTAATAAAATGTTATAAAATCGTGTATTTTCTTTTTTTACCCCTTCAATTTCTTGAAAACTACATGTATCATTGAACAAATAATTATACAGTTAGAATCAGGGTATAGAATTAACTTATAAACTACTTGTTTTAGTTTTGACGTCACCAAAATCATTGTAATATAAGTTTACAAAAAATCCTTTCTTTCACTCAAAATTGAACAAAAACAGATTGCATTTTTTCCTAAAAAAAAATCTTGCAAAAATGTTCACATAACTTTAGGCTTAAATTAAAAACAATTTGCTGGACACCCTAATTACATTTTATGTAAAAGGGACAGCCTAATTAGTACCTCCTTAAGGTATGTGAAGAATTTTTTGCAAAAAAAAATGTTCACATAGTTTTAGGCTTAAATTAAAAAAATTTTAACAAATTACACCTACTGCTGGATTCTGTGCTCCTGGTATTTCACAGAAATTTTAAAATTCAATTAAAACGCATAAAAATGATTTTTTTCTTGTTTTGGCTGATGTTCATGATTAATGAATCAAATTGGAAACGATTTATGTAGAATTTGTAGGAAATTGTACTTTTTCGCTATTTTTATATATTTTTAACTAGAATAAAAAACATTTTATTGTAGGTTTTAATTTGTATTTTTTAATTTTGTTTAATATACTTTAAATATAATACAGAATATTTATTTAAAAGTTATTTTCTTAAAATTACAAATAAAAAATAGCTTTAATTGAAATGCTAATTACTTTATATTGTTTTTCATAATATAAATAAACATATTATCTAAATTATATAAAGAATTATTAATGGCAAAATAATGAATGCATTATAAAAACACTAAAATTAACATTTGTTTATAAAGAGTTATTTTTGCAAATAAATAACGTATTTTTACTAGAAATGAATAAATTAGTAGCAGCAGTTGTAATAGTACCCGCCTTATGGATGTGCTTTCAAGTATACACTTTCAGAATCTCTTTGTATTGTAGATTTGTTTAAATATAATTAGCCATACAAACGATTACTACACCACGGATAACCAGGCACATTTCCCATTCAAAATTCATGTTTAGAACCATTTAATAATCGTTTGTGTTTTCCGATGAATATCTTTAGCTTCTTTGTTAACAAGTTTAGTTGGAAATACTAATGTCCAGCTGCTACATAGAAATATTATCCATTTTATGATCCTAGAAATAAAGGTTTGGAAAATACACGATTACTTATCACACATTCACTAAAAAAAAATATGTAGCATAAAATTATTTTTGTTTAACTTTTAAAATACTTTGCAGGCAAAAGCATTAGCAGCACTTGCTGATAATACACCTAACAACACAGTTGGTCACATGTACAACATGTTGGCCCTCGACATGTATGCAGTGCACATGACTATTTATTAACGAAAATCATATTAACCCATTTAATAGGGCATCACAGACAACCACGGACGATATTGGTTGTGGAGTCTTGCTGGTAGTCGTCAGTCTTCTCCCACAACTCAAATTTGTTATTAATAAGACTATTTTATAAATTGTTTGAATTTTTCTTTTTGTGTGCAGTAGCAGCAGCTGTAATACGAGACATTCACTGATGTTGTCCAGTATGATTTCTTTGTTTTTTTTTTACAATTTGTTTCTATTTTTTATTTTGATTTTCTTTTTGTTATCTTGTTAGATTAGAGATAAAGAGTGAAGGAGGTCGGTCATTATCATCACAGTACAATAGTTTTTTACATTGTCTAGAAATTTATGACCGAAAGAAGAAAAAAAAAACACACACACACATTGATTATGAAAATTAATGTTGTATGTACAACAAAAGGAAAAATAATGACATGAAATGAAATATTTTTATGAATGGATGTATAGTAAGCAGTAGTATGTACATATGTACTTGTATGTTCATCATACGTCTGCTATGAGCAATCAAAAGTATCTTAGCAACATCGTTTAAATTAAGACAACATATGAGATTTAACACTAGTCACAACCGAATAAGGATTAAGGTTTGGCAATGAATTTAAACTTGTATCTTGTTTAAAGTTTACTAACACTTATCACCAAAAAATATGGACAAATTTTCCGAATCCTCCGAGGCCTCCTTTAGTATGAAATATAACATTGAAATTACAGTTTTTAATTGTTTTCATTGGAAAATTGTTATACACAACATTTTTTATAGAAAAAATCTTCTATAGACAGATTTCTTTATAGAGAAAACTGTTATATATACAATTAGCTTTAGAAAAAAAAACTGTTACACATACAATTTTCTATAGGAAAAACTGTTATTCACATAATTTTGTAGAGAAAAAAACCAAGGTTGGCTACAGTAACCGAAATAACTACACCTATCGCTGCCGATATAATCGTAAATACCGTTACCGATATTCTATAAATAATTGAAATTACAGTATAAAAAATACAATAAGGGTCCTCATGTAAACGCTTAAACGCCTCGCAAAGAAACTGCCAAAAATGGTATGGCAATTCGTTTGCACAACTCCAAGAACAAGAATTTATTGTGCATTTGATGAATCAGCTGCTTTTGTTTACTTTTATTTATAAGAAATACAAATCAAATAAAATACAAATATTTTGTACATGTTTAACATTTTTATCAAATAGAAACTTTCTGTATAAAATTGCATAAAATTTAAAAAGGTGTGTTTATGAAACACGTCGCGCAAATTTGCACATTTGCACAAATGGGAAACTTAAGCGTTTAAATGAGTACCTTAATATTTCTTTTCAATAATTGAGTTTATTAAACATTTGTCAAATTATTTAAAATTTTTGTAAATTTTATTAATAATTTAATTATCGTTATCATTAAAATACCGTTACCGAAACAACAGCAAGTACCGTTGACCCTAATCTATCGTTACTGAAATAACAGCAACTACCATTATCGCTAAAATACAGTTACCGGAATAATCCAAATTAGCGTTACCTTTTACCGTTTTGCATCGATAGCCAACCTAAGAAAACCTGTTATTCACAACATTTTTTGTAGAAAAAACTGTTGCACGCAAAATCGTCAATACGTCCATGCTCTGAAAAGCGTATGAAACGAATAGCTAGTGTAGACTGAAACGAATAGCAAAACGCCAGCACATCGCGTGGTTCTCAGAACATGCTGAAATGCGTTTTGCGTTTTTCAAACCGTAAGCGATTTGAAAACGCTGCGTATTCCAGAACATGGCCGATATATAAAATTTTCTATAGAAAAAAACTGTTACACATACAAATTTTCTATAGAATAAACTGTTTTTAACATGGACTAGTATATCACTGAAATGTTCACCAACTGCATTCTCTTTGTAGCGGGATACATTTTGTTTAACTATTTTTCTGGTATATATGATATTTAAGTACCCTTGAGAAACCTGAGTGTATTTCTCCAGCAATCATTTTTTTAATGAGTTCAATATGAATCAAGAGAAGTTACTACAAACCCCAATACTTTAAATATCGAAACCTCAGCTTTTCTTTCAACAAATTAAAAATATATACAGCCAGAGTCAAAATTTAGTATACATACAACACGCATTTTTTTCTATGAAGCTAAATATTATAATTAGAGAAAGAAATATATATGTTTGAATATTCTTAAAATTAAATTAAATATTTTATTGTACGTAAAAACAACATTAAAAAATTAGTATACAGTTGATGGATAACGCTCTATTTTATATTATCCGAAAATAAAAAGTTGATATTTTGTTGGTGTTCCATTTAGCTTAATTACGGACTAGAGGCCGTAGTTTTAATGGAGTTTAAAATTATTTCTTTAGGAATTCCCCCCTCTTCCGTTAAAAAGGGGGTTCGCAGTTCGTCCTTAGATGAAGTGCTTCGTTTTCCAATATTCCGGTCTAAAATTTCACACAGGTGATCTAGGTCCTTAACCCAATAGAGCACCTGTGGGAAATTTTAGACCGAAACCGTTTTTAACGAAAGATATAACTGAACATCTTGTAAAATCCATGAAAAGAGCTGAATGGAGTACCAACAAATTATAAAATTTTTATTTTCGTATTTTGATATTATAAAATAGAGCGTTATCGATCATCCATCAACTGTATACTAATTTTTGACTGTTGTTTTTAGGTACATGTTCCTTTTTCCCATAAATTTTCCTCGAAATCAATTTTAATTTTAAAAGTTTCTTAAAAAATTTAATTTTAAATCTAATTTTAAGTTTATTCAAACTTATATACATATTTCTTTCTGTAATTAAAATATTTAGGGCCAGGCTCACTAAATGCGAACGAACATTTTCTTTCTTATTTTATATTGAAAACAACAAATAAATTTGATTTTTTTTATTCTTTTCAATATAAAAGAAGAAAGAAAATGTTCGTTCGTATTTAGTAAGCCAAGCCCTTAACTTCATAAATGAAATTCCGTGTTGTATACTAAATTATGACTCTGACTGTATATATTTGCTGGAGAAATTTACAGATTTTTCATGGTTACTTAAAAAGCATTTATATCATTCGAAAGGCCACAGTTTCATCCTCTGTTCAGTTTCCAGAAAACTAATATCACTTCCGAAGTATTACTTCATTATATTTTATTTCACTGTGTAAGCTTATAATCATAGATCACACTCAGCGTTACGGCTCCCAAAGAATAACAGATTTAAGATCATTTTAGGATTTGTTTTGTTGAATACTCATTTATGTAAAAGAAAAATTTGTGAGACAATATGTCTGTGAACATCTGATTTGAACATTGCTTGTAGATGGGCAATTTTCTAAAGATTTTCCACATACTGACTAGGGTTCTATAAGTCGATTGTTCGAACAACCGACTTTTTGCTGAAAAAAGTCGGAACATCGAAATCGACTTTTTGGTCGGAATAAAGTCGAACAATCGATGAAGTCGAATAGTCGAAAAAATCGACTTTTTAGAAACTATTTAATTGCAACATTATACTAAAACTAAATATGCACACAATAAGATAAATAAAATAGTAGGCTGTAATTTGGTACACTTTCATTTTTTCTAGTGTATGCTAAAATTAATAATAAGTAAATGTTTATAAAATAATGGTTATTTAATACATTATCGCCTTGATGCATTTAATTTGTATTACTAAACATTACAAAAGGCGCATCAATAAATATAGAATCCATGTATTTTTTACAAGAAATTGTAAAACGTTGAAAATAGTCGATTTAACTTAGAAATCGTAAGTTCGAAAAGTCGATTTTATAAAAATCGAGAATAGTAGAAAGATCGAAAAGACGACTTTTTGTTTCAACTATAGAACCCTAATACTGACAATTTCAACGAATTGAACAAATTATCTGAAAACATATGGTGATGATTCCTTCTGGCACCATGGGATGAACCAAATGTTATGTTACAGTGACAACGATAAACAACTTCGCCGTCTTTTGTAACAGACGGATGGCTTTAAAATAAACTTTAAAACACCGGCCAATGCATGAGAAACAATCAATGCAATTAAACACTTTTTCGGTCACTTCTTAATACTTATAATAAAATAAATACAGAATATCAGACTCTATTTGGAGATAGTTACTAGATGCCAATTAAGAGTACCATTCATATTTTATCTCATGATAACAAAAGATTTGTATAATTGAATAAGATGACTCGCAATGTTCGATCTCTGAGAAAGCTCGATATAACGCGAGAGAAATTATTATTAAAACCAAAGCAGTCAAACTCCTTCAGCACAGATTACACAGATATGAAATAAATTACAGTTCTACAATCACTTTTCAATGGTTGTAGTTTGCAGAGCGAGACAAAATATAATTTTCCATAGGCAACGGGTGTGATATACAGTGTTGGAAAAAATAATAGAAACGAAAGCATTTTTTTTCCAATTTTGTAAGTATGGTAGTCAGGTTTAGTTTTGTTAAAAAAAATTTATATGCAGTTTTGTTTATCAGACATACAACATAAGAAAAAACTTAATCATTCCTCTTTTCATTAATATTTTAATACACTATATGACTAACAATGTAAAGAGTCAATATTTTTGCTGGAAAAATAATAGAAACGCGTAAATGGATTTAATTTTTAGAGGCACATCTTTTTATTTTTTGATAAAAAATTGTTTTATTTTAATATTTAAAGGCTCTACCTTTGTTCTTCACAACTTCATTGCATCTGCGACACATGGAATCAACCATTTTTTTGGAAAAATTCCTTGTCAATGGAAAACCACTCTTCCCTGGTTTTTTTCCCACAATTCGTCCTTATTTTTCCGACTGATGCCTTCCAGCTTTCTCTTGAGCACTCCCCGGTCCTCTTGGTGTATTTTGGATCATATTCCTTATTGTCTGGGCACCTAACATAATGTTTCCCATCTGATCCAAGCAAATTTATCTCTGTTTCGTCTGACCACAGCCCAAGAACACTGTAAAACCCGCCGGTGGATCCATCATGATATGGGGGAGTTTCTGTTCTTCTGGTATCGGTACAATATATTGGATAAAGAACAAAATATGCGTCCTGGACTACGTAAATATATTGAAAAGCATAATGCTTCCATTTGCTGAGAAAGAGATGTCCTTGAGATGGGAGTTTCAGCAGGACAATGATCCGAAGCACTCCTCAAAATTGGTAAAGGAGTGGTTTGCTGTCAACAAAGTACCTCTTATGGAATAGCCTTCGCAGTCACCGGACCTTAACCCAATAGAACACCTTTGGGGAGTGCTGAAGAGAAACCTGGAAGGTTTCAGTAAGAAAAATAAGGACGAATTGTGGGAAAAAATCCAGGCAAAGTGGTTTTCCATTGACAAGGACGTTTGCAAAAAAATTGGTTGATTCCATGAGTCGCAGATGCAATGAAGTTGTGAAAAACAAAGGTAGAGGCTCGAAATATTAAAATAAAGTAATTTTTTAACAAAAAAAAAAAAGATGTGTCTCTAAAAATTGAATCCTTTTACGCGTTTCTATTATTTTTTCCAGTAAAAATATTGACCCTTAACATTGTTAGTCATATAATGTATTCAAATAAAAATGGAAAGAGGAATAATTATGTTTTTTCTTATGCTATATGTATGATAAACAAAACTGCATATAAATTATTTTTTACAAAAGTAAACTTGACTAATATACTTACAAAATTTAATAAAAACGCTCTCGTTTCTATTATTTTTTCCAACATTGTATATATATTTGTCCCTCTTTCCAAACCACAACCATTTTTAGATTTTCTTTTGTTTGTTTTCTATTGCCATATTACTGGAATCAGCTGATTCATATCTGTGTAATCTGAGGCCTTCAATATCGAGAGCCACCACTTTACTTGTGCAACAATCATTAAATAACGACTGCTTTTTTCAAACAACTGTCAATTTGTAAAACAATTTTCTTCATTTTTTGCATTAGAAAAGTAATATAATGTGGTGGTAGCAAAAATTAAAGGCATCACTGCCATACATAATTCGCTATGATTCGCTTAAAAGTCTTATCCCATGTGCTGCCCTTCATTGTATGGACAATTTAAACACAAAATTGGACTCATCCAAGTGCAAAAAGACATTATAAATATATGAGAAAAAACATAATGTGCTTATTATATTGCCCGTCATAGTAAATTAGTTTTGAACTTGAATTTGTTGGATATATCACAGATTTACCAAAAAAAAAATATTGAAATTAATTGTATTTTACTTGATATTAATTTTTGGTAATTTATTATGAGCAGTCAGATTGAACATAAAGGGTGTCCCATAATGCATGCAAGATTGTTATTTGCCACCATTTGTGCACAATATTTCAAAAAGAACAAAAGTTTGGAGGCCACATCATCACCATTCTCATATGTATAGCGATTTTGTTTTATTGTGGTCCATAGAGTTCAAAAATACTTAATCACTTCGATATTGTTAAAATTACAACTTCCAAAAATTTAAATTGATTTTAAAATTGTTTCTTTTATTTAAAAGATTTAAAAGTGGTTGGAAAATGATTGTGTTACGGTCGTTTAAGTATCAAAAAACGCACTTTTTCAAAAAAATTTAATTTTTTCGCGAACTAAGGACTGAAATCGAAAAATTCTTAACACACGTTTTTCATTAAAACTTTTAACCCAAGTATTATTTTATGATTTTTTTTTTTTTATCAAATTACCTTTGTAAAGCATTGCAGTTATTATATTTAATGTCAATTATGTTAATTTGTTGTTAATCTGATTATAATGAGTCACCAGAAAAAAGTGCGTACTAAAATTATTAAATATTTTCAACAAAACCCAACTTGGTCCTACAAAAAGTTGGCCGAACAATCAAAGGTCTGCTATCAAACTTTTTCCAACGTTATTGAACAGTACCGGGAGAACTTGTCCGTTGATAGAAAACCTGGATCAGGCAGAAGGAATGGTTCACATGATGTTTATTAAGCCAAAAAAATAGAAAGCTTTTTCAAAAGAGCTCCCAACACATCCGGTAGGAAAGCAGCCCGGTTGGCTCAGTGCTCGGACTATTTGGTACGAAAAGTTAAAGGTTTAAAAACACACGAGGCTCAAAAAATTCCTGATAGGAAGACTGCTAAAAATTTAGAGGCCAAATTGAAATTGAAGTCAAATTTTATAAAAAAAAAATATTCCTGCTGCGTAATGGATGACGAAACGTATATTCTAGCAGATTTTTCGCAGCTTCCGGGTCAAAATTTTGATGTTGCTGATGCTCGAGGGAATGTTGAAGAAAAGTTTAGGACCCAAAAGCAGACAAAATTTCCCAAAAAGTTCTTGGTATGGCAAGCAATATGCAGTTGCGGCAAAAAAGCCAAACATTTTCTAAAAATACCGGAATTTACATCAAGGAATCATAAGACTTCATAATGTGTCCACTTATTTTTGGCCTGACTTGGCATCCTGTCACTATGGTAAACAAGCCCTTGAGTGGTACAAGAATAATAATGTGGTATTTGTACCAAGAGAGGCAAATCCTCCAAACTGCCCGGAGCTAAGGCCAGTGGAGTGATATTGGGCTCTTGTTAAAAGAGAATTGAAGAGCACATAAAAGGATTATTTGAAGTTTTGGATTATTTGAAGTCAAAGATCTATGCCAACAATCCTACAACCATCCGGCCATTAAAGGAGGTAATTCAAATGGTGCCTTCGGAAAGTTAATTTCAACCGACACAAGGTAAGATGGACATGGTTATTTCAACTTCCCATTTATAGAGTCGCAAATGAATATTGCAGTAAAGGGTATAAACCAGGCACGGATTCAGGTAATTTACATTTTTATTTGTTTCCTTTTTTATATTAAAACTTTTCGGTTTTGGGGGGAAAATTATCTTAAGAAACAAGAAACATTTACCTTCCCTTTTTAATTGGAACACAATTCTGACAACTTACCAAAACAATTACTCTACAGCGGCCAGAAAAGCATATGCTCGTTCCGTCATTTCCTTTTAATTAATAATAATTAGTTTTTTTTTCCTCTTAACAAAAACCCCCAAAAAAGCATCAATTAATTTTTCTTTTATTTTCATTAAAACGTTCATTATATTTGGCCGACGTACACTCGAACATATTTTTAACATGAATATTGCACGGTTTTCATAGAAAATCACTAATTACGTCTACAAAGAAAATGAGCAAAAACAAATTAAAGAAATGTAAATTTTTAAGAATTTCCATGAATTAACTTTCTCGTACAAATTTGTTTAATTTTTCTTTTTTTTTTCTCATTTATTTGTCTGCCATTGTGTCTGCGTAGGAATTTCAAAAAACAATAAAAGAAAATCCAAAATCACAACCAACAGCATCAGAAATAAAAAAAAACAAGAACAAAAACAGAAAGTGTTGTTTATATTTTAGTGGGGAAAAAGACACAATTAAAAATTTTATTGAAACACGAAGAAAACAAAAGACCACCAAATGATCACTCAAAATATTTTAAAGCTCATTAAGAATTTCATGGGTGTGTGGCCAAGTGAATAGTGTTTGGAATTATTCGAATAGGGGAATTAGCGAATCAGAATTTTATCACTTCAATAGTAAAAGCATATGAAAACATTGAGATATTTTTTTTAAATAATTAAAAAGAGTTAAAATAGAATATTAACAACATTTCCTATTAAATCATCAATGTGTTTAAATCCTTGCTAATGATGATATTTTTCTCTACATTCAATTTATACATTTTTTTTAACTTCTTTGGAAGATGTTTTTTAAAGGTAGAAATTCAATGTTCAATTGAGCGACATGTCCGGAACGATGTGTTTCCCAATGGGTCAAAGACTGACAACTCAGCGATAGTTGTAGAAAATGAAAGGCTTTTTTCCCCCGAAAACAGAGGACCTGTTACAACAACGACAACCAGATGCAGAATGTACCTGAGAACAGCGACTAAAATCTCAACAGTTTCTACGACTATTTAGAACAAGACAACTATGAGATCCGAATAAATGTTTTTTTCTTAAATTAAGACACATCACTAAAACTATAAACCGCCTCTCTTTGATATACATGAAATTGTTTACATATAAAATATTAGTTTTTGCTAAATACAATTCTAAGAATTCATTAAAAAAAACATATTTTACACGTTTTTTATGCTGTCGTCTACATAATTTTCACTATCTAAATAACTTAATTAATTTTTATTCTAAATTATGAAATATTTATACAAATTGTTAAGAAAATGTCTTGATTATTTATCAAGGTAATAAAAATGAACAAGTGACCGGCATTTATGATCGGCCATAAATTAAGACAGACACACAATTTTCTGGCTCATTAATAGGTAAGAAAAGATAAAAGCGAAAAAAAAATTGTAGAGTTTATTGGCCAACAGAGGCATGTAAAGTTTTAATATAATGAAGCCAAATTATGACAAATTTCAACATTAGATAAGCTGTGAGTGCTGAAGAGTTGAACTTGAAAAAATTAAGAAAATATTGTTCATGAATTTGATTAGTTTATTTAATTAAGCATTATACTATCACTAGCACCAAATAAATTATAACACTTTTTAGTGATACGAAGAGACATCTTATCTTCTTTGCATGTATAGTAGGGTGGGTCATTTTCTTTTTTATTTTTTGACCCAAAAATCGTAGGCGGTAATGATTCTATGAAGAATTCTAAGCAACTTTGCCCTAGAAATCATATGTTTAAAAAGGATTTTGACCTTTCGGAAATTCAAAAATATGTTGTAGGTAGTGCTGGGGAGGAACATCCCTACATTTTTTTGTATCCATACAAATCGACCCACACTAATGTATATATAATGAAGGGAACATTAAATTTTATAAATAAATTTGTCTAGTTTTTAATCTTTTAATTTCTTAGAATTTTGTTATTTATGTAAAATCTGCACATGCAGATTCTTTTGCTTAATATTAGTCAAATATTTAACAATGCTTCTTATGTATCCAATATTTGTAAAAATTGTAATAATAATAAGTAAAAAAATCACATTGTGAAGGCTCTTCACTTTTCCCAGCTGAACCGCCACCTTCCGTTAAATGCACAGCACAACAACAATAAATAAACCGTCATTTCCAGACAGATTTCACAAGGCTTAAACCAGCACAGGTTTTGTGAAAGGAAGAAACACGGACGCTAGACCTGTCGAAGGCAAATGCTAACAAACCCGAGTTAAACAAGAAGTTCCTAAGGGTGGGGTCCTGTCATCACTCCTGTTTAACTACTACATCTCTAAACGTCAAGCACCTCTACAAGGAGTGGAAGTGACAACATTGATGACCTATGTGATCGTGCGAAAAGTTATCTCTGAGAAATACACAATTCTTTTACTGCCCGTTAACTGCAGCTATTACCAGCGAAGTCTTCAGCAACACTCTTCACCACCTGGGTGAAGGAGGTAAACCTCAACCTCGTTGTCAATGTAGCCCAAATTCCGACTTTGAACCACTCAAAAATATTGGGGGTCACATTTGACAGATATATTCAAAGATGCCAAATGAAGGTCTGTCACAGGCACATGCAAACATAACGTCATGTTTTCGAAAAAGTTTCTATTGGAATGTCATCGGATGCATCATCCTATCTTCAATAATAGCAGCAGAACCACCAGATTAGAAAATAGTTTAGTTTTAGCGGTTACAACCGCAACAATATAAATATAAACCAATTTTTTTTTTTTTTGTTTAAATTTTAGTAAAAAAAAAAATGTTGATGATGTAAAAAAAATCGAGGTAATCGTTGCTTTTTTCTATATCGATCCACTATCTATTACGATCCAGAATATACAGTAAACCAACAGCTTTTATCTTCTTATTTAAGCTAATTTTACCATATTGTTACTAAATTACTCTATCAATATTGTTACGTTTTTACCTTTTAAAAACGGGGTTTATTTCCTTTAAATAAACCGGATACTTTTGATTGCAAATAAAAAGCAGTTTTAGTAGTTTAAAATTGTAACAATTGTTGTCAGAAGTGGGATTGCAAAATAAAAAGCATGAAGTTTGAGGAACTAAAAGTTGAACAACTCAAGAAAGAATTGAGTAAGTTGGAGCTACCAACAGCAGGTAACAAGGCAGAATTGCAGAAGGGGCTCATAGATGAATTCAAACGGCGTGATATTGACATCGGAACTTACGAATTCGAGTATAAAGAAGAAATGGAAGTTGCTACCCGTGCAACAACAAGCAGCATGGATTTAAGCACAATGTTTGCGGCTATGATGGAAAAAAAGAAATTAAAATTCCAAGAACTGAACGAAAATTTAGAAACCATCTTAGAGACTTCTAGATTCAACAACGAGAAACTTCTTGTCAACAACGAGAAATTTCTAGCTGAAGTTCGAGAAATTTGTAAAGTAAACAACGAGAAGCTGTTAGCTGTAATTAAAGAAACGTCAAGAGTAAACAACGATAAACATCTAGTTGAAGTTCAAGAGACTTCTAGAATCAACAACGAGAAACTTCTTGCCGACAACGAGAAAATTCGTGCTGAGGTTAAAGCTGATGTAAAAGAAACAATTCAACACTTAGCTGAAATGGAAGCGAATCAACAAGCATTACAAGAACCACCTTTAAAAAGGGCTAGCACTGAGGGAGAGTATTTGGTATGGGCACATGAGGAAGTGGAGGATTGTATAGACAATGGTTTGTTGGTGTTGGAACCAGCGGATGTGAAAAGTGGCCATGTGAAAAGAGGCTCTCGTTGAACAGTGCAATGACGGAATGGTTCCAGTTGGAGTGCTTGGTAGTGAAAAGATCATCAGGACGGCTTCCGAGATGGGTGAATGTGCTTCAGCAGAGGCAGTGAATAGTTGTGAGAAGGGTGCTGCCAATGAGTTCTCCAAAGAAATACATGAACTCGTTCGGAGACGAATTAAAATGACCACCGACCAAGTGAAGGCCAGATGTAGCCCACAACGTGGTAAAGGTTTATCTTCAAAACTACAGAGTTACTGGAAGGGACTACATAGGTTGGTTAAGAGGTTGGATGACATGGTCTATAGAATACGGAAATGTGGAAGACCGATAGCGAGAATTAAGGTCAAACATCTGAAACGACTAGCTGACCACTGGAAAGGTGAAATGACGAACAGGCTTAAGTGTGGGAAAGTGTTACGAATGTGCAATGACGATTTGAATTCAACGGTCTGTAACGACTGCCTGCAGCATTCGTCATGTTTGAAGGCACGTCCATCATTGACATTGTTTGTAAGTATGGCAACACTAAATGTTTGGGCTGCTGGGAATGACATCGAAAGCTCTAGAAATCGAACATACTAGTTGACCGTTAAGAACAATCTCGACTACTCGGATGAAGATGGCAGTGTGTATAAATAGTGGCAGAGCTGGCAGTCGTGAGTGGAGTTGATCATTGTCGCTGTTAGAGTTAACATCAATTGTCGTGTACATGTGTGTTTGTACATTATAAAGTTTGTGTGCATTTCTGCGAATTGACAAACGTGTATAAAGACACTGAGTGACTATTTAATGCTGTTGTTGTGGTACATTCTAAATAAATAAAGAGTTGTTAGAATTTTACATTATTGAAACTGCTTTTTATTTGCAATCAAAAGTATCCGGTTTATTTAAAGGAAATAAACCCCGTTTTTAAAAGGTAAAAACGTAACAATATGAATTTAACGGTCTGTAACAACGACTTGCAACATTCATCATGTTTATAAACATGTCCATCAGTAGAAGATTCTACTTATCCACAATGTTGATATCATGTAGTTATTAGCATTGTTTGTAAGTATGACAACACTAAATGTTTAACCTGCTAACATTAACATTGAAGCTGCTAATAGCTCTAGAATTCGAATATTCTAGTTTTGTCCGTTAAGAACTTTCATGGAGCTACTCGGAGGAAGGTGCCGCTGTGTATAAATAGTGGTTGCGGTTGCAGTCGGTAGTCATTTCTTTGAATTATAAACGTGTGTGTGTATAAAAACACTGAGTGACTATTTAAACTGTTTTCTGTAAATTTGAATAAATAAAGAGTTCTTATACAATCTGCTTTAATTTGCAATCAAAAATATCCGGTTTATTTAAAAGTAATAAACCACAATTTTAAACAATAGTTATCTTAATAAAATCAGTTCTTTTTGCCTTAACCGTGCTTAAATTGTAATTTATTTTCATAATAAAACTTGTTTTGTTCTCTTTGCTTTCATGAGAAGAGAGCTATTTATAAAAAAAAATCCTGAGAAGACTTAAAATGACGCCATAAAAAATACCCACATCAACGTTCCCACGACAGCCGGTTCTACGCACCGGAATGACCAGAAAATACTTGGCCAAGAGCAAGACAGTGAACCACCAGAAAATGTTGGTTGTCACTTTAGATAGCACTAGCCGGCAGCACTTGGGGTACGGACAAGGAAACCTTGCAGGCTAACTACAAGACGATTGGTCGGTCAGTGGTCACCTATGCTACTCGAGTGTGTTCGCTTTCGTTGAGTGATACTCAGTGGATAAATATTCAAAGCTGTCAAAACGCAGCCGTTGGGAACATCACAGGCTGCCTCCAAATTACCTCCGAACACCACCTTCTCTAATCTGAGAAATTATATTAAAAACTTAGACCCTACTAAAAAAACAGAATATAGTCTCTGGAAAGCTGTGAAAAATATGCAAGCTGTATTGCTCCGCATTATTTATTGACATATCTCAAGCCTTCGATAAAGTCTGGCACGATGGACTAATACACAAAATCATTAGATTACTACCGGCGAATGTACATAAACTGCTTAAAAATTACATACAAGAAAGATCTTTCCAAATCAGATCAAAAGATGTGATCTCTTCACGTCGAAAAATATCCGCTGGTGTACCACAGGGAACATAGAGAAGTATGTGCAGGATCAATTTGATCGCAGCTCGTATGTGACAGCTTTGAACGAAATTCATAGAGACGCCATCAATTCCGCGGTAGAAGGATACCGTATGAACGTCGTACTTGGAGGTCGCCCACCACCAATAGCAGACGCCGAGAAGATTCTGCCGTATGTGACAGCTTTGAACGAAATTCATAGAGACGCCATCA
Organism: Calliphora vomitoria; assembly: GCA_942486065.2. Classification (NCBI taxonomy): domain Eukaryota; kingdom Metazoa; phylum Arthropoda; class Insecta; order Diptera; family Calliphoridae; genus Calliphora; species Calliphora vomitoria. Next base: position 79,808,384 of record OW818030.2, read on the forward strand.
ATTCCGCGGTAGAAGGATACCGTATGAACGTCGTACTTGGAGGTCGCCCACCACCAATAGCAGACGCCGAGAAGATTCTGCCGCGTAAAACAAGAGTCGTTCTGACACAAATAATATCAGGTTGGTGCAACAGACGTAATGCCTTTTGATCTTGCATAGACCGTGCCGTCCCCAACTTATGCCCAGCATGTGGTCAGGGTCCTCATGACACCCCCCCACTTATTCAACTATCCAGCCAGTCCTACTTCACTACGTCTACTGGATTTATGGACTTATCCTGTGGAAGTAGCACAATTTCTTGAAGTTGAACTACATGCAAAACCCCCAGATTAAATTGTAAAATTGTTTATGCTGTAACAACAACAACCCACTTCAACTACTCATAGAACAATTGAGTTATTATTTTTGTAAAAGTCATTACGTGAAATTGGAAATATTAAAACCCCACTTTAGTGTAAAAACTATTATTAAATCATATTTAATAATGGAAACTTTCAGAAAAATAAGCTTTGTTCGGGGTAGGCGCTCAATATTTTCGATTTCGATTTTGACTAGCAACCTAAGTTGGACTATAGCGGATATATTGATGTATCAATCATGTCTGAAGTTATTTGGGGCCTTTGGAAAGTTGATTTCAACAGACAAGCGATTCAGAATATATATACTTTATTGTGTGGCAAATAAAAATGTAGAGATTACAAACGGAATAACAAACTTATGTTTATACCCTTGCTACACATGGTGAAGAGTATAAAAATAAAATTATTTATTTATTTATACTTTGAATGTTTCAATTATATAGCTATAATAGGTCTATTCATTTACTTTCCCAGTAAATATTTGCAACGATGGAATAAAATCAAAATATACAAAATTACTCTCTTAAATTCTCAAAAATAGTAAAAAGTAAATGAACGCTTTTCCAGTAACAAAAAATTTATACACACAATTTTCATATTTTTTCCTTTTAAAATGTATAAATATTCACATTTTCTTCAATTTTATTATTTTCACCACAAAAATAAAATTGTAAATAAATAAACAATAACACAAAACATATGAAATATAAGCTGCTAACTATTACGAGTTCAAAATAGAACTTGTAATAGTTTGCAACGAGAGAACACTCTCTAAAATTTATACGCTCTTGATTTTTCTCTACTTGCTAGTTTTTTGAGTTAATGAACGCTTTTCCAGTAACAATTGTTACTAACTAGTAACAACTTTTAGTTATTTTTTTTTGCTTATTTTAAAACAACAAAATAAAAAATATTTTAATTTGAAACTGAAATTTTGGAGTGTAATATAAATTTCAAATGACAAAAAAATGTTTTATTGCAATAAGTTTGCCGTTAGTTTTTAGTATCAAAAACTTGTTTTTGTGGAAAATCTGCCGTACTAAAGTGCATTACATATACTTTAATGAGACAAGAAATAAGAACAAGATTAGCTACCGTTACCGCTAACCTATTTCGTTATCGAAATCAATTTCCGTCGTTACCTGATGACTTATAAACATTTTATAACACACATTAAGGCTATAACGATAGAGAATTATACATAGAGACAAGACACTCCGATTTGTCAAACAAAAATACAACAAATAATATGTCTGATACAACAACAAAATGCATTGACTAGCATGTATTTTGTTGTTGCAAGAGTTAGGTTTTTGACAATTACGTCTTGTCTCTATGTTACCTTATAACTTTTTAAAATAGTTTTAAATCTAAGTGCATTTAGAAACGGCGCTAAAGTGCATAAAGTTTATTTTGCAAAAAAAAACCACCAAAGTAATTTGTTTACAAATTTAAAAAATCTTTTTATATATAACTAGTTGACCGCCCCGACTTCGCTCGATAGCTATTTATTAATGTTAGTTCTCCAAAAAATTAATCTTATTAAGAAAAATGAGAAGTGAAAAGGAATTTTTGATTTTTTTCTTTACAAACCATCTCCTTAAAATTTCAAATTCATGACAAACATGGACTATTTAATTTTTATATATATAGATGAGAACTTCATATTTTGAATTAAATTTTTGTTGTCGACAAGGATAACTACTTCTTCGGCTCAACATTTAAATAATTACTAGATTTCTTCTTTAAAAATATATTAAACAAAGTTTTAACTTACCTTAACTCTAAAATCACCACAAATCTTTGAGCATATTAATCGTCATCTAAACGTTTACGGGCATTTCCTTTCGCAGCAAATTTGCGTTTTTTAAATGATGTTGAAGTATTGCTAGCAACTTCTGGATCTAAAGTTTCAATGGTCTTCTCTTTAAAACGTTTAACTGGAGGTTCATAGGTTATTTCTGAGACAACGGGAGGTACATAGTAGTTATTTAAAACTGGTAGCTCCAAATCAATCGGAGCCGGAGCAGGTCTGTCAAAGTAATAACACGAATTAAATCTACATAAACATAAATTAGTAGTTACAATATTAACTTACATATTTTCCACCACATGCCATTGGCCTATTTCGGGTGCTTTGGCTTCTTCTTCGGTTTTAAAACTTTCTTTGCGCTCTTCTTCCGCCTTCTGCTCTTGCTTGGTGGCTGGTTGTCTATACATTTTTAAACGTTCACGATTATAACGCGCCACTTCTTCATTGACATTCTCACGAAATTTCTTGGCCTGCTCGGCTTCTTGAATTTCTTGTTGTTTTACCGCCAAATCATTGATACGTTGGTATTCCTTCCATGATAGGTAACCCTCTTTGGGAGCTTGCCAAACACTTTCATTGGTCTTTACATTCCAATAGTATGAGTAACCATCATCATTTACACCTTCCACCCACAGCGAAGCATTGGGCACACTGGAATGATCTATATGTGGTATGCCCACACGCGGACCCACTTCGCCGCCCTCATCATCGGAATTGCCAGCCAAACGCATAGGATCAACTTGTCTAAAAGTATTGCTTTCTACGGTAGAAGTTCCTGAACTTGTTGATGGACGCACACCTGCTGTCATTACAGCATTTATAGAACGTGCCGTTAAATCACCACGACTGTGTATGTCGTGGGCATAGGAACGCATGGCGGCATCTTCCATTTTTCGTATTTCAGCATCCATTTTACGTTTTTCCTGTTCAGACTTTTCACTGTTGCGGCTAATGTCTGTTATGCGTTTGGCCACATTCAGCTTATGTCGTTTGCCATTTTCGTGGAAGGAAATGCTCTAAAATTTGGAAAAAAAAAGGATGAACATATATTTCGTTTAATTTTAGTATAAACATTTTGTTACCGCTTTATTGTCACTAATCCAGCATTTGCAAAAATCACAATATTTGCGCTCATTCGATTTCCAGTAGTCCGCCCTGTTACAATTAAAGTTTAAAATAAATACGAGGTTTTTATTAACATTTTTAATTATTCTTACATTTTTATGAGAAATTATAAATCTGGCGTTGTTCTTTTCTTAAACAAACATCAACAACAACTGTGGTGAATTTATGACATCAACTTAATGCTGCCAGATAATGAGTAAAAACATCTGTTGGTTTAAAGCTGCCACTTTAAATATCTACCTCTCGTAGTGGCCAGACTTGTGGAAAAAAAGTTGAATAGAAAATACGTTAATTTTGAAAATAGTTGCAGTATTAGGCAATAGATGTCAGCATATGAAGCAAACATAATTTCCTTTTGTAATAGATTATTTATTAGATATTTATTTGTATTAGAGTTCTATAAATCGATTGTTCGAACAATCGCTTTTTTGCTGAAAAAAGTCGAAATCGACTTATTGTTAGGAAAAAAAGACGAACAATCGATTATGTTATCCAAAAAAAAGTTGAAAAGTCAATTAACTAAAAATATTCGATAAAAGTCGACTTAACTGTTTCTAAATATTATGTAGATCACAAAAAAATAAAGGTTATTTCATAATTTCTTTAAATTTAATTAAAACAAAGTGTGTCATCGAAATTTGTCATTTACCGATGCCATTATGTATGGAATATTACATCGTGCAAACGTCCTCCACAGCTGGGAGGCGCGCATACGCAGTGTCAAATTTTCCATAATTCTGGTGCATTATGCAGACAGAATTTGTCTATTTGCATGAAAAAACTAAATTTATTTAATTTACAAAATTTTATTACGATGTTAGTCAATTTGAATTTTACACTAATTCGAATAACAACTATTATTCTGAAAATGTATCGCAAACGTTGGTTTGTTTTTTTTCATGTTTTTCAAAATTAAAAACAGACTTGCGCAACTAAATTGCCTAGTGTGAAAGGGGTCTTACAGATTGAATATTGTGTTTCCAGCTTGACGGCGCATGCCACGCCCACAATTGGACTTTCGACCAATGAAATTAATTTCTGAGCCAAAGTGCGGCGTTGGTTTCAAGTGTTACGACCTTGATCGAAGACGCTCTTGCAGTCAGGTAATGACTGTTTTACATCTGACACGAACTATGAAGCGATCATTTTATACTAATTGGATTTACTTTGTTGACAAGTTTGCTATGAACTTTAATGTTTGAAGACGTACTTGAAATTTTTTTTAGAAAGTGGCTTCGAATGATTTAATTTTTACCCTTGTCGATCTTCTAAGATCGACCCTTGTTGGAAGGCGTATGTTAGAAGTCTTTACCTAATCAATTATCAAATATTTATACACGATAGGTAAGTATGATAACCATCAGGTTCTTGATGTAACGCTTGGCAGTGCAAGCCTACATGATCAGTAACTGGAAAGTTTCAAATGACTGTTCCTTCTCAGATCATCGTTATTTAGTTTACTCGATTGAAAGGAAACCGGATAGGGTTGAACCCTTTTTGAATAGAAGGAGGAAAAGATGGGACGAGCATCAACGTTTTCTATCTGAACTCCTTCCCCAACCTCCCTTAATAAATGATATTGGGCACATTGTAAGGGCTGTAAACAGGCTCACAAATTCCATAAAGGAAGCTACGGCACTCACTTGTGCCCACTCTGTAAGAAGAGGCAATGGGCGACCACCATGGTGGTCACCGGAAATAGCGGACTCCAGAATCAGAAGCCGTAGACTTTTCAATGAGGCTAAAAGGTCAGGAGACTGGTTATCCTACAAGTCATCATTGAATAAATTTAAAAATCTGGTCAGAAGAGCAAAACGGAAGACATGGAGGGACTTTTGTAGCGGCGTCGAAAGTTCCTCTGAGACAAGCCGTTTGCGCAAGATTCTGTCTAAATCACCAATCGTTCAAAGCTATATCCAAAAGCATGACGGTAAATGGACCACAAATGGACATGAGACACTTGAAGTGCTCATAGACACTCACTTTCCGGGAAGTCTCCCAGTTAATGCGGCATATGAATCCCAACCGCATGATAGAATCTTATCCTCAATTAGGATTAACGAGGACAATGTACTCTGGGCCATTCGGAGTTTTGATCCATACAAATCCCCAGGCCCTGATGGCATCATACCGGCTGACCTGCAATACAATGCAGAATTAGTCGCACCATGGCTGATTGCAATCTTTCAAGCCTGTCTCTCGTGGTCCTATATACCCAACAGTTGGACCGAATGCAATGTGACTTTCATCCAGAAGGGTGGAAAGGCCTCACATACCAAGGCAAAGGACTTCAGGCCAATAAGTCTATCATCCTTCTTGCTTAAAACCCTGGAAAGAATTATTGATACCCATATTAGAATGTCAGTAAATAAGGGATTATTATCTACCTCTCAACATGCCTACACCAAGGGGAAATCAGTCGAATTCCGCAATTACACACTCGTGGCCTTTCTTGATATAGTAGGAGCCTTCATCAACGTGAAATCTTCAACCATCATATCGGCCCTAGATTTACTAGGACTTGATCAATCTTTAGTTAGGTTCATTAGGTACCCCCTCAGTTATAGGATCATTCGCTCTAGAATTGGAACGACTACGATCTCTAGATCTACCAACAGAGGCACTCCCCAAGGAGGCGTCCTTTTTCCACTTCTGTGGAATCTGGCGTTAAATTGTCTGCTTATGAAATTATATTCCCAGAACTATAAGACCGTTGCCTACGCGGATGACGTTGCGGTTGCAGTTTCAGGGATTCATCTGGGCACGATATCGCAAAGACTGGAAATGGCACTAGAAACATTGAATCGATGGAGTATCGATAGTGGTTTAAGTGTAAATCCCAGCATGACTGAACTAGTACTGTTCACTCAACGGAATAAAATTCCTAACTTCAAGTTACCCCGACTTAACGGAACTGAATTGTCACTCTCGGACAATGCAAGGTACCTGGGCATCATACTCGACAGGAAATTATACTGGAAACTCAATACAGAGGCAAGAGCGGCTAAAGCCATGACGGCTATGTATGTCTGCAAAAAGGCCATATGCACGAGATGGGGTATTAGACCCTGGAACATGAATTGGCTAGTTGATACGGTTACTAAACCTATATTATTCTATGGGGTCTCTGTCTGGTGGGGGGCAATGGATAGGGCCTCAAATCGTATACTCTTTGAGAGGGTATTAAGAAGCATGGGAATCCTGATAACAGCAGCATTGCGAACAACCCCGACGAAGTCGCTATTCACTCTACTCAACTGGATACCAGTAGATCTTATGGCCAGAAAACTGGCATTGAATACGGCCTTCAGGCTCAACGCCTGCAATGCATGGAATTGCAGATCCTATGGACATGCATGCATAATAGGAAGTATACGCAATCTTCCTGATCATATTGATTACTGCACTCCCAAGCCCTTCCTCCTGAAGAACTTCGGTTTCTCAATCCCATCCAATATGGAAGCTGTCGATGGTATCCCTGCTGATGAGATGAGACTATCCATCTATACGGATGGGTCCAAAAAGGGGGACAGAGTGGGTGGTGGTGTATACATCCCTGAATTTGGAGTAAGAATGTCATTTAGACTTCCAGATGGATGCAGCATTCTTCAGGCCGAAGTATCGGCTATTAAAAGAGCGGCCAACTGGCTCAGATATTACAGTGTATCTGGTAGGGATATCCGTATATATACTGACATTAAACCCGCAATTAAGTCCCTGATAGGTGTTTATACAACATCAAATATGGTCCAGGAATGCCGGGTATCCTTAAATGAGATGGCGAGACATTCGACAGTTGTACTCACATGGGTACGTGGACACAGGGACAATGAAGGCAATTGTATTGCCGATCACTTGGCAGGATTAGGAGCCCTTCTATCGGAAGATGATATAGACTCCCTCTGCGGAATCACGCTGTCAACTTGCAAGAAACGTATACATGACATATATTACGAACTTGCCCAAACGAGGTGGGGCAATGAATCCACCTGTACTATCACGAGGATGATATGGCCTGTGCTGGACTGCACACGCACGTCGTATCTACTTCGACTACACTTCTTTTGTAACTGTCCGGTACTTGGTGATCTAAGATCCAGACATTTGGGTGAGAGATCCCTTGGTACCTTCTCCGGGCTATCAGTGAAGAAATTAAGGTGCATTGACGCCTTTATTAGGGAAAGCAGGTGGTTGATAAGACCGGACTTGCAAATTGCACCTCATGACGATCCGACAACTGTCCCATGATGGTCTGCGTCATTGACTCTCAACACCTTCTCCTCTTACTCCTCCGATTTCTCTTTTCTCCTCTTGCTTAATAATCTATAGAATTCCTATCATCTACTTCTATTTCTTTTCTTACCACAAAGGGAACGTTTATTGGACCCAAGTGAGCTGTACAAATGAAGAATTTGGACGGCTGCCTGATAACCTAACCTAAGTATGATAACCATAATCCGAGAACAACAAAATATGGTGAAGTAATACATCATAAAAATGCTTGATTGCTACAATCATAAATATGATTGCGACAATCATGTGAATGGTAACATAAACATATTATGGTTTCCCCAAACATATACATAATTACAGTAACCATAATACTGTTAAAAAACTTGTAAAAATTTTGAAATTATAAACATGTGCAAGCAAGTTGTTAAGCTTAATGCCAGTTTTCCGTGAGTAGGACCCTGGAAAATCAGTTTTTCATAATTTGTTTCGTAAGTTATCTCAGAGAAAAATATAGTTGCACATTAGGCCGGGTCGATTTGTATGGACGATATAAAAGTAAAAAATCGTATAGCAGAAACGCATTCTACGGACAATTCTAAGAAAATTTCCCCAAGAAACCATAGGTCTAATATCGTAGATTGCGTTTCTGCTATACTAATTTTTACTTTTTGATCGTTTCTAACAAAGGGAATGAATTTTACCAAAATAATGTATTTGCAAATAGTGCACAAACTTTAAGAAGGATCTTACAGTTGAAAATTCTGAAACAAAACGATCAAAACATTAACTGAGAGTCAAAAATGTGTCGGATTAAAGATTTCAAACTTTAGAAAGTTACCGATGACTAAAAAGAAAGTTCTACGCAAAACTTCTCAAATTGTTTTACAAATTTACAGAAATTCAAAAATACTTAAAAATGTTTTTTTGGCCAATTGAAGTGCTTTCAATGGATATTTGGCCAGTTCGTTTGCTTGCTAGTTTTTAAATACAATTTCTCTATCCAAGGATTAATATTTGTAAACACATCTCTAGGATATATAATTTTTATTTGCAAATACATATGTAAATGTAAAAAAAGGTGACCCTTTCTGTCTGTCCTCTCAAACAAGCCATGAAGTGGCCTCAGCATGTTTCAATTGTTTTATGATCAATTTACTACTTAATTGAAATCCCTTTAAAGGTAATGAGATCCTCCCGCTCAACATGTGAGCAAAATTTTAATATTCATATTCATACATACGAAAACAAAGCAAACAAAATATTCTCATACATGAAATATGTATACAAATAACTCGAAAAGAAACCCTTGCAGTTGCCTTTTTAGCCTTTCAATTTTCAAAATCAATGATCTTTTTCAGTTTGAAACTGGACTAAACAGAAACGGGATTAAAACTCGTATAGTACATGAATATACTAACGGACTTAAGCTGCTACTTACAAGTAACGATCAGCTGCTAAGGAAGTGTAGCACAATCTTAAAGAGTAAAACGTTTTAGTTTAGTTTTCTAGTTCCGTAGAGATTTAGGGCGGATCAATTAGTTTGTGGTGAGAATGCAAATTGAAACTTGATAAAACCGCCTTCCAAAAGCCTAAAGATTAAATTACTGCTACTCTTTCGGACAAAAAGGCTTAAAACCTTTTTTAACTTTTGTTTCACTGCCACAAGTTGAAATCACAGCATGACACGTTTGTTTTGAGATCAATTTGTAGACTAATTGAAATCTTTTCAAACATAATTAGATCCCTAGACTAGAGCATAAAAGTAAACTGAAAAAGGCTTAAGTTAATGTTAGAAACTGGATTTAAAGAGTGTAAGAGAGAGAGAGAGAGAGTGAAGTAAAAAAGGTTTAATTTTATGATATGGCTTGAAATGTCATTGTATAAAGAAAATAACATATTTTAATCTTTATATTAGTCTACAGACTATTTTAAAATACATACTAGCACACTTCTAAGTGCTATTTTACTTTAAGGATATAAAACAACACTAAATAAAAATTCATAAGATTATCTCCATTATTTGATATTTTTCTTTAAGTATGTAAAAATATTAAGGCAAAACAATAAAGAACTAAAATTGAAATATTAAAAATTGATATTTTTACACTTGGAAATAATACTACACACACACACGCATCTATGCATGCATGCATGTATGCTTAGATATGCGAACACAAATTGAAGACAATCCCTGCTGCAGGATATTTTTTTAATATTAGTGATACAATGAAAGTGGAATAAAGAAAAATCTCCCAAATGGGTTTCAATTGAAAATAATAAAAACACACACATTTCAACACACTCCCAAATGACACACGTTGCTATTTACACCATCTAAAACCGTACGCAACTGCCTGCCAACGGTTTAAAACCACATATGAGCAAAAGAGAGTGGTACTTAACAACCAGCAACAACAAAGAAAAAGCTCTAGGAATCCTTCAAGGAATTAAATCTTTCAACAAAATAAATTGACAAAAGCGGAATGATTTGATCACTGGGGTCAAAGTTCAAAATCATTGAATATTTGATATTTGTCATAAAAAGCTAAGAGATTACTTGTAAAGGGTCTTTCATTAAGCGCTTCCTATCTTTATATCATAGACATTTGTAGTTCGTTTGAAAGGTCTATCGTTTCAATATGTATGGAATACAACATCGTTTTTAAGTCTCCTGTAAAATGTATAAAAAGCGACTTAGCACATTTGCACACTAAGGTAACGATTTTCATCTTGTTAGCTTTCAATATCAATTTTAAACCTATTTTAATATTTTTCTAAAATCCACTAATAAATACATTTCGCTAACTTTTAATAAGAAATTCCAAATATTAAAATTTTTTAACTTTGACCCCAGTATATACAGTTAGGGACAAAATTGTTCACAAAACAACCAATATTAAATATAAATAACTTGCTTTTTCTTCTTCATTGTTTTTATTGAAATTTTTTAAATTGATTTTAATCTTTACATTATGCTTTAATAAAAAAAAAGATAAAACTAACAAAAAAATTTTAAATTCACTTTTTAAATTTAAAAAGGTTTCACATGTTAGCTATGAACAATTATGACCCTTGACGAAAATCCTTACGTTTTTGGCTATTAATATTTCGTGTGCCCCCCTCGCTCCCAAAGTTCATTGATGGTTTTCGCTGGGTCTTTTTTAGCCAATATTTTCCTTTTCAATATTGACCAAAGGTGTTCAATTGGATTTAAATACGGAGACTGGGGTGCCCAATCTAAAAGTTTAATCCCATTTTCTTCAAACCACTTTTTAGTAATTCCGGCAGTGTGCTTCGGGTCGTTGTCTTGCATGAAGATGTCATCCTGACCCAGCTCTAAACCACATATATATATCCAAACTTCACATGTATGACTCTTCAAGGATTGTAATGTAATCTTTGGCACACATTCTGCCATTTATTCGCCGTAGTACACCCAACTGGTTTACGAGAACAGCCCCAAGCCATCAAAGATCCACCACCAAATTTCATTGTGCTTGTAATATTTCGTTCTTGGACTCCAATTCTTTTATCAAACCATGTCCATTGGCGCCCATCAGACCCAATACAGTTGTTTTTTGTCTCATCTGACCAAGTTACCTTCATCCAGTCGTCTGTCGTAAAATGCTCGTACTTTTTTGCAAAAGCCAAACGCTTTTTTCGATTTTGTTCGCTTAAATAACGTTTTTTAAGTTTTATTCTTGGCGCAAGGCCGCTGGATTTTAAACATATTCGAACGGTTTTGGAACTTATGTTTTAACTATACTATTGATTGAGTATTTGTGTGACCTCAGCAGCTGTATTAGCCTCACCAGACACAATCAATCTACGAACTTCTCGAGCATTGGTAAGCGAAGGATTTTTTGGACGACCATATTTATTTCCCGTGGAGTTTAAACTATTCTGATTCTTTATTTTATTCACTAACCCTATTGATATATTATATTTTTTAGCGATTTCACGATATGGGACACCTTCCATTATGTCTTTTGCCACATTTTGTTTCAATAGGGGAGTCTTAGCTTTTCCAATTATAAAAGGCTAAATAAATTATTTAAAAGAGTAGTATTTTATTTAAATAACTTTAAATAAAGTCCTTTATTTACCTTATTAAAAAAATTTTGTTTATTTTGTTTTTATAAAAATGTTCACACACGTGGATATAGTTGTTTAATTTATTTTTAGTAAAAAAGAAACGGTACTCCAACAAAAATGTTGCCATACAATAAACAACATTGTGCCAGACTACATAACACAAAATGGGTTGCCAGACCTAAGTTTGTAAAAAAAAAAAATTTCTAGATATATCTTTAATCATACTTTTTGTGAACAATTTTGTCCCTAACTGTATTTTCTATGGATTCAGTTATAATCAGCCTTATAGTGTAAGGCGAAGGCGTTTTACGACGACAGTTTCGTACTAGATTAATAAAACAGGTTGAATGTTTTCTTTAATCAAGTACGAAACTGTTGTTGTCGTAAAACGCTTACGTCTTACACACCGTTTTATTAAAACGGTTTTTGTCGAAATCCTTTAAGTTGAAATTACGAGAGTTTCAAAACTCCTGTTTCAAATTTTCAAAAATTTGTTTAAACAAATAAATAAGAGAATTGCTCCATAGAATTTTATTAAGAATTAAGAGCCAATCTTTAAATTTGAATAAAACAAAGTGTGTGTGAGATATCTTGGAAATTTTCTATGTCATCACGTAAAATGGGCGAAGCGATCGAAATTTTGCCCTAATAGAACACCCATTTTTATAAAACAAATTTATAATTTGCAACTGTTGTTGAACCGTCCATGGTGATTTGGCAAAACAAACTGAATTAATGATAGCCAATTCAACAGATGTAGCTTCAACAATATAGCCGCTATAAACTGTCAAAGTTCGGAAGTCCCTATTTATGTCTAAGAACTTTCATACAAAACCTATGGTAACATGTCCGATAGAACACCTATACACTTTCAAGTGCAACCAACTCTACTCTTTGATGATCAGCTGTTGAAACTTTTTTCATTGTTTAACTCATTTTACTACCGTAGAGATTAAGGGCGGAGCCATTAGTTTGTGGTGAGAATGCAAATTGAAACTTCAGAAGACCGCCTTTCACAATCACCTTCTATTATTAAGTCTTTTACAAGCCACCAGGATTAACATATTTCTTAACTTTTGTACTCTGCCTCTAAATCTATGCTACAAGTTGAAAAAGCAGCAGGGTACGTTTGTTTTGAGATCAATTTAAAGACTAATTGAAATCTTTTTAATAGTAATTAGATCCCTGGACTAATACAGATATACAAAATGGAAGAGGTAGAAAAAGTATTGAAAACTGGTTAAATTTTTTTTCTATATTAGAGTTAAAAACTGAGATTGCAACAACAACAAAAGACGTTGAGGCAGAATTGTAAGATGGTTTAATTTTATGATGTGGCTTAAAATGTCATTGTTTAAATGAAATACATAAATTTTAATCTTTATATTAGTATATAGACTAGTTCAATAATAACTCCTACACACTTTCAACTGCCAGTTTACTTTGGGTTCATAAGGACACATGTTGAAAACGCTGCGTGACACGTTTGTTTTGAAATCAATTTGTGGACTAATTGAAATCTTTTACATGCCCTGAACTTGATAAAAACAACTAACTGACAAAGGCTTAAAATGTATTAAAATTGAGCTTAAAAAGAGTGGGTGTAGGGAAATAAGGTTTAATTTTATGGCATGGCTTAAAATTTCATTGTGTGTAGGAACCCACAATACTTTAAAAGGAGTAGTCCTTTTTTAGTAATTAATGAAAAATATCACTTAAAAAACTTAAATTTTTAATAGTCTATTTTAGTTATTACAGTTTTTATATAACAAATTAATATTTCACACGTTTTACTTATAAAAATATAAAAATCTGATGTCTATTTTGAAAAGAAATTAAGATTTGTTTAATAGATCAAATCAATATAAGCGGTTAGCTACATTGTTCAAATAGTGGACCCTACACCACCATAGTAAGGAATATAAGTCCAACACCCAATCAGAATCACTTTCTGAGTCTATTTAACGATGCCCGTCCGTCTGGCTGTCAGGTAGGAATTTTAAAGATATTTCGACCAACTACATTTTTTCGGCCCAAGGACGAAGCCAATTGAAACTTTTCGAAATTGGTCCATTATTTCGCATAGGCCCCATACAAATGTCCTCCCGAAATAGAAATTGCTCCACAAATTATTTCTATATAGAAGGAAATCTCATTTAAATTTGTTTGTGGATCAATCCATAATCGGTCTATAATTGGTCATAGCTCCCACTTCCGAAGATCACTTTAACAAACATAAATCTTATTAAAATTTTGGAATCCAAATAAAATGTAACAGAAATAAGTTGCATATAGAAAGAAATTAATCTATTTCTTATATAAGGCTCACTTCCAAAAATCACACAAGAAAAAAAATTATTGAAATAGAATAATGATTTCCTCATCAGTATAGTGTATTATATGACTGACTATACTTTCTTACTTGTTTTATTTAATATTTATTTGATCTTACTTGACTTTTGTAAGAGCCAAACACAAATACTGTCCCTCTCAAGGCGAATTCAGAAGAACAGCTGATTATTTTTTTCGTCACTTGTTTAGATATTTAAACTGCCAATTCACTTGTGTTTGTTATAGTGAAAAATACAATAAATCCAAAAGCAAAAACAACAACAGGCAACTTTGACAGTTCAATCTCTCTTAAACACAAAGTTTAAAAACCTGGTGTTTTTGTACATGTTGTATTTGTTGCAGTTCTGTCATCACGTTCTATAAATTTACCCTGAAGCTTCTTCTTTGGTCTTCATAAAATGAAAGATTAAAAAATATGTGTGCAAATGAAACTGATATATCGATTACCACTAAGGTCTTGCTTATTTTGCCAAATATTAGAACATTATGAATATATTAAGTTTTACAATTCCTTCTTTTAAATGGCTGCCTTTTATGAATGCTTGTGTCCTTAATGTATTCCGCTTCAGCCACTCACATTTAATAAAATACTCAGATACTCATGTATCTATATATTTATATTAAAAAAATTATAAGTAGCCTAAAATTCTGTGAACTTTTTTAGGATAGAAAAACAATTTTGTTGAAAACAAAATAGTCTTAGGATTTTTGCACAACACAATTTACTAAGATTTGAAGTGGATTTTTATTGTGAGTGTGCACAAATTATCCACAAAATTGACGGCTTAATTTTGTGGTCTTATGAAAAATATGTGTCAGATAAAATGTAATAAAATTAGTTATTGGAATGGGCATTTTTTTATATCAAACTTTGTCATAATTTAGGTTTCAAACATTAATAATTTTTAGGCTATTTAGCTTAATTTGACTGCAAAGTTGTCAATAGTTCTTGGATTCTTCAAGGTCCTTAAAATTAAAAATATTATTATACATAAACGTACAAAGTCATTATCACAAATTATACAGGAGACACAAAAAGCTTTCTAAAAACCTGTGTTTTAAATATTTTTGAAATCTGCTAATGCAATTGTTTTATTTTTTTTGATATGATTTATAACATGCCAATTACAGCTAAAATAATGTTACCGATAAAATTGTAAATATTGTTACCTTTAAATACGATTACCGTTATTCTACAACTAACTTAAATTATTGGGTGTATGACTTAAAAATGCGGGATTTTTTAAATGTTAAGCTTTTATTTTGGAACGTTTGTACAATATAAATTAATTCAAAGTATTGGCCGTTGTTAGCTTTGACCTTTTTCCATCCTTTTGGCACATATGGACTCCGAGTCAAAAGAACTGCTCATTTTTTGAGGCCAATAGCGAATCAAGCCAATTTCGGATACTCTGTTCCAAAGTGAAAAGTATCCCAGAGAGAGCGTTCTGCATCGAACCAGGGTTACCAGATTTTTTTTGTGTCTCATCCCTAAAATATTATTTTTTATCCCCAAAACTCCTTAAGACAGTTTTTCTTATCCCCAAAAATCCCCAGTGAAAAATATTAAAAACTTGTTTTACTTATTTTAAATATGATTATTGTTTCAACTAATACAATATACAGTGCACTCGCGGTAACGTGAACTAATTAAAACCAAGGGAGTTCATGTTAGTGAAATTGTTCACGTTAGCGATTGTCGAATTTCATGGAAAAAATATAAAATTTTATTATATAAACCTGTGTTTTACACGCTTGAACGTGAAATAAAACAAAATTATTGATTAAAATGCATTACAAAACAAAACGAAATCACGAGAAACTATAAATTGAAATAAAATTATATAGCAAATAAAATTACTCATTCGTTGCCACTAAAAAAAATAATTTAGAGGATACAAACACATTTTTTTATAAGGGGACTCTCAAAACTTTAAAAATTGAATTTAATGTATGTATTGAAGTGTTGTCTACATGATTAGAAAACAAATGCAGTGAAAAAAAATTGTTCACGTTATAGAGCTTTCTGAGTTGGTTCACTTTACAGAGTAGTCAATGTAAGAAAAAGCTTGTTCACGTTAGGCGGTGTTCACGTTAGACGGTGTTCACGTTACCGCGAGTGCACTGTATGTATGTTTTGTTTAGTACTTATATGTATGTTGTTGACCAATTTGTATAGTTTCTAGTTTTGTTTACAGTTTCTTCGAATAAAAACCCTTCCATTAACGTTTTTATAGTGCTTTCTGTCACTTTGTTCGAACAGGTAGTTCATCTCCGTTTAAAATCTACCACACTTTTGGACACCTTTTTTGTGCTCTTCAATACTCTTTTAACAAAAGCCCAATATCTCTCCAATGGCCTTAGCTCCGGGCAGTTTGGAGAATTTGCCTCTCTTGGTACAAATACCACATTATTATTCTTGTACCACTCAAGGGTTTTTTTACCATAGTGACAGGATGCCAAGTCAGGCCAAAAATAAGTGGACACATTATGAAGTCTTATTAATGGAAGCAGCCTTTTGTAAACATTCCGTGGTGTAAATTTCGGCATTTATAGAGCCTGTTGCTTGCCATACCAAGACATTTTTTGGAAATTTTGTCTGTTTTTGTGTCCTAAACTTTTCTTCAACATTCCCTCGAGTATCAGCAACATAAAATTTTTGACCAGGAAGTTGCGAAAAATCTGCCAGAACATACGTTTCGTCATCCATTATGCAGCAAGCATATTTTTTATAAAACTTGACTTCAATTTCCGTGCTCTGTTTTTGGCCTCTAAATTTTTAGCAGCGTTCCTGTCAGGAACTTTTTGAGCCCTTGTATGTTTTTAAACCTGCATTAGCTTTAACTTTTCGTACCAAATAGTCCGAGCACTGAGCTAACTGGGCTGCGTTCCTACCGGATGTGTTGGGAGATCTTTTGAAAATGCTTTCTATTGGTTTGGCTTTAGAAACATCATGTGGACCATTCCTTCTACCTGAACCCGGTTTTCTATCAATGCTTGGCCAACTTTTTGTAGGACCAAGTTATGATATGTATATGTAACTATTTGAGGTCAATTAGCTGATTAAGTAATCAGTTAGGTAGCTAGTAAGGTATCTGACGATATGTAACCAGTATGTGAATCCAATGCGTTGACTACTTTGGACCAGCTATCATACAGTCTCGTTGTAATGAAAAAGGGTCATGCACGTGTTAAAATAACTAGTAGCTAGTTATGTAACTAGTTGTCACCCTAAATAATAGGTAAAATAGTAGTTCGGGACAATCACCTAGAACTGCTGCGATGTGTGTATGAGGAGTGTGGTGTGAACACCAACACATATAAACAAAATGTTACCAATACATTCTTAGAGCTAGGTTTATTATGACAACAGACTAAGGTTTTTTTGACAGCCTTTCACTTCTTCTTATTCTTTGTACAAAAATGACTAATATTACATTTTTAAATCGATATAAACCTGCAAATTTAGCACCGTGTTTTTAAAAATGGTTCACAAATTATAATAAATGTATATATTGGAATATATCTGTCATTTAACTGTTAAAAGTCCGCTCAAAAATGTGGACAGTAGCATTTTATTGAACTATTTGGGAAACTAAAAATAGTTAATCAACTGTGTGTTTTTTACTTATTCTAACATTTTGTATTCAAATTTAAATTTTCATAAAAGGAACTGCACCGAGAAAAACAGTTTTATTGTGACAAAGGAATTTTGGTTGTCAGTCGCATAATTTGTTGCTTACTCACATTGCTCATTAGTAAATCTCACAAAACTGGCTATTTTTTTTTTTTTTTTTTCTTCAAGAGGTTTTCATATCATTTGCTCATTTGTCCTTTTAGCCCAGCAAATTCAACTTAACCTCAACCTTAAATAATTCCCTACGTTTAAATTAATCCCTAAGATGATTGCAATGCAATCATTTGTAAATAATTTGTCAGTAAAATAAAACATCACCATCTTTTCATATTTTAATCTGCTATTGTTTTTTAAACATCTTTTCACACAATTAGCAAAAGAGCAGAGAGTGAAACACAATTGGCAAGATCTTTTTAATAACAAAGAAGAAATAACCAAAAAAAAAAAAAAACATCAAATAAAAAAGCAAAGTAAAACAATCAAATATATACAATATCAAAAAGAGAGAGAGGCATACATGCATACTTTCTTTATTTTTTGTTAAAATTAGTTTTCCGTTTAAACAATAAAAAAAAGGCCAAACTGATCTGGCCTTTTTTTTACTCCAAAAAAAGTTATTGTCTTTTTTGTGTTGTTTTGCCAAAATGTTGTTTAACATGCATGCATGAATGAATGTCTGGCTATTTTGAAAAAAAAAAACAATTTCAAAGCTACACCAGATAATCCCGTCTGAGCCTTGTTGTTTGTTAAAGTGGCAACCAACCAAGTACAATAACATTTTGTTAAAAAAAAAAAACGGTAAAACAATTCTTAACGGTCAATTGAAAATGGCTGCAGATCATGATCATAATTTCTATGGGACTATAGATCAACTGTTCACACACCTAAATACAGGTTTAAAACATGTTTTATGTGAGATAACATGGTTTTAATTTAAAATTTACAAAATGGCTTCTTATTTTGGTTATGATATTATAATTATATACAGTGGTAAAGAATAAAGAATAAGTGGTTATTTCTATTAAAGATTTGTAAAAAACAATATACTGCAGTACAGTAAATGTCATCAATGCTTTAAGTCGAACAGCAGTTTTGTCTGGAATTTTCTGTGGTAATATGCAAAATTCACCCCAAAAATAGCATGAAACTGAACTTTAAAATTTAAAAAAAAAAATTATGATGTAGAAATCTGCAGAAGTTAGACTTCAAGTTGAGTATAATCATTTTTATTAATGTTAAGGAACATTCGTAGAAAACCTGAGGTAAACGGACATTTAAAAAAATGTTTAAACTCATGGTGATATACGTCAGCACTTGGCGGATCACAGATGGTTCTAATTCTGCGATTGGGGTGGTTGGAAGCCTTTATATTCCCCAATTTCGGAGTGGGTTTGTTTCAGTTTACATGATCGATGTAGTGTAATGCAGGCTGAGATTTCGGTCATCAAAAGAACGGTACACTGGTTGAAGTACTACAGGATATTCGGTGAGAATATCTGGATTTGTACCGACAGTATATCTTCACAACTACATATGAGGGTATATAATGCTTTATTGTGAGCTCGAGTAACTGACTGCCTTTATAACCTAACCTATGGCACAAGATAACTTGTGCAAATAGAAGAATTACAAATGTTACGAACCCGTAAGGGGGAAAACTTGACAAATCACGAAACTGGTACAGCAATACATCATATATCGAAAAATGTATACATTCAAGGTTTTCTTGCAACCAACCGTTCAATGACAATGCCATGTAAAGTGGCATGTCTCCTTTATTTAAAGTATTGTGTCCCTGCCAGGAACTAGTCTCGTGAATAGTTTTGTGTCAGTTTCAGGAAAAAATATTTAAGAAAACTTAGAGTTCTCGTAAACAGCCCATTACTGCCGCTCATCTTTTAACAGGTCGGCTGAGCAGTATAATAAAAGCATCATTTGGGTCCGAATGAAATGGGACATAAAGCGGATTGAAAGGGGAGGATAAGCTTGCCTGACTGACTGGTCCCTTCCTTAAGAGTTTCTCCTGCAAACTTAGACCTCAGTGTAGAACTAAAGAATTGGCAAACAAGGAATGGAGCAACAGTCGCCTCATCTGAACATAGGGCGTACTACCTTAATTTCGATGACTAAATAACTGGACAATGGACTTCATAAACAGCGTCAATCATTTCTGTCGCAACTGCGGGGAGGAGGGCATTGAACTATGTCACTTTACCGTTTTGGAGAAGAACAAATGGAGCTGAACAAATGATTCCGACATTTAATTGGAGTATATTAAGAGCTTTATAAAGACCTCGGTTTCTTCTTTAATGGAGACTGCGAATGGTAACACAATGGAACAATATATTTAAGTATGGTGGATTTGATTTCTGTAGTAGATGCAAGGATAAGTGTATTACTCTTCTTATACCACTGTCCAGCTTTGAAGAAGAAACGAATGATGATAATGGCACAAACAGTCTTAAATGACATATCTCACATTCAATTGGATAATATTATGAGCTTTTTAAATAGACAGTAACAGTATCTGGTGGCAGCACAATGGATCATTAGATTTAAGTATGTGGAAATTGGATTAGGTAGAAAAGAAGGTTACAATCTACGTTGTTGTTCCCAATGAGGTGATAATATTTCCAGTCATTATAAGATCCTGAATACTAAGATTTAGAATGGAGGGCGGATCATATCTTTTCTGCCGTGATGCACGAAAGCCTCTATACGACGCTGATATCGTTCTAGATTCTAGAACAGTGTTAACCAAACTCACACAACAATACATTTGCTTCGTATTCTACAGTGTAACGATGTGTGTACACTGAACCAAATTTCTTATAAAAATAACCACTAATGTTTTTATTCAATATCAAACATATTTGTGTACATTTGTTTTGGTCTTCCCCTTTGTTAGTTTTTATACGACTGAGTAAAAAACACAATTGGCATGGGCAGTGTTGCCGATTCGTGTGTTGTCATGTACATTTACTTGTGCGTAATTTCGCCAGTGGTGCGAAACACTTCACTGGCAACACTTGTAAAATAATTCATGTTCGTTTTTTTAATTTCGGCTTCACATGTATAATACACTAATACATAGGCAGTGCCCGCGGGCGTACTGTTGGAGACTAATGTTCTAGAATGCTTGACGAATTTTCTGGAATAAGAAGGATCCTTAACAAATGCTTATAAATATCAAGAAACCTCCCGGATCTCTGTTGTGTTCAGTAGATTTAGGCAGGAATTTTGAAAATTAAAGAGATTGCGGACTAAGACTGATTGAATGTCGCCTTTACAACTGGCATTTTTTCTGACTGGAATTCTCGGAAATATCCCATGATTACTGTTCATCTCCTAACGAGTTGCCTGAGCCGTTTAGCGTAAGAATAATTGTGTCAGAGTACTGGGACATAGATGAACTATCTGATATTAAATTAGAAAGAGATCGGGTTTATTCTTCGTGATTGAACTATGCATCAATGTATTGAGAAGAAGACAGTGAAATCTGATATTGGTCTATGATAGAGAGATAACAATGGTCGACATCTCGAGATTAAATACAGGGTTGATTTTACCAGCTGTATTGATGGCGTAAATTCCAATCGAACAGAGGCGCTGCAACCTGCACTAATAACAAACATAACGCGCAATTGCAGAGTTGTCAATAAAAGCCTTTCTCCTCCTTTCACCACCGTTCCTTTTACCATCTATCCCCTTTCCAAAGAAAGTAACACAATTAATATATAGGCATATTAATTGCCTGAGTGTTACTTCTCTTTTTTAGTGTTACTTCTCTTTATTCTAAAAATAGTAACCGTTTTATGCACAGTCTTCAACAATTATATTTCCTCCTGGAACAAGCTTAGCCAGGAAATAAATACAATAGAGAAGACATTTCGACTTGATTATGATGGAATTGAGAGCCTCGATTGACGCAATGTGGTTCACGTATACTGATATGAATTAACTAATGGAAAACTGCGCAGGTTTCGGGCAATCTGAGAAAAATTAAGAGCCCAAGTTCATCAGAAAATATTCTCGAGCCAGAGACCGTTTCGTGTCGGCCAATACGGTCATTCAGACTCTCTAAGTTTAAAGGCTGACTCATTTATAGGCTTTTTTAATGTTAAATAAAACACTTGTAATAAAACTGAATGTATGAATCTTTATTAAGACCCGAAAGAACAATCTCTGACATTTACATTTTAATTATAATTTCATTCAAATATTGGCCGCAACTACGCGATTAATTTTGGCTTCCATGTCTCGATTTATATATGGCTTACCGACAAAGACTTTTGACTTCACATAACCCCAAAGGAAAATATCCAAATGTAAGATATCATACGAAAATATATGAAATAATTATTAGATTATTCATACCACCAAAGATTTTGAATGGATGGTGGATCACGCCTCCTCTTAAATAACGCAATCTACGATTCAAGTTAGGGTGGTCGTCCAAAATCGTTTGTTATGCCAGAAAACATCGTTACTGTACCAGAAATTATATGATATGCTCTACTTAAGAAAGAAGCCATAAGTATGAAATAAAATGTGCCACTGTGCGGCGTGAGCTATTAGTTTACAGTACAGGCTGGCTGGCAGATTATCTTTTGTTGGGAATGAATTTGAAAATTGTACCAAATTGAAAATCTTATTGTTTACTAAAACAAAATATTTAAAGAAAGAAAACATCTAAATTCTTTTTTGGGTAATTATTTGTGGGATTATCACTTTTAGTATGGAATTCATAGGCTGCAGATTTCAAATCAGCTGATACAGATTTAAACGATTTCATTTTAACATTATTTTTTTTTTAGCAAAATATATCGCAATCCTAAAAGAGAAATACATATTTATTGATTTCTTTATTTATCTTGTGTTTAAGCTGTTGTTTATTTTCTTTGGAAATTTCTGAAAAAATAAAAATAATTTCACATGTCTCTCATTATAGTTACAAGCAAACCTTTCTTCTAATATTTACCCGCTTACACTTTAAGGATTTCAAATAGAGAGGAGAGAAAGCGTGTACACTAAAATTACATATCTTTCATTTCATTAAAGAGTTAAACAAAATGTTCATCCTTAAGAAACCCTTTAATTTGTTCAATACGTAAATACTCGTACATACATACATATTTATGTTGCCTCTGGTAGCGGTGGCACTTAAACATCACTCATCTCATCAAATCAAATCACAACAAAACAAAACCCAATTCATACATAGAGACTACAACAATTGTAGTTTTTGTATTGTTGTACAACAAGAAATTTTCAAAGCTGAAATATCAGTGTAAAGAGTTAAAATAAACAAATATTGAATTTGGGGTTTTTTTCTGTGTTCGGTCGGTGTTGTGTTGAATTGAGTTCGTTTCAAAATAGAGTTGATGAATCTGTGGTTTTTAGTTTTGTAAATAAAATCTGTCTGTCTGCATAAGTATGACTACGAATATTTGTGTACATATTGACACAGTGACAGACAGACAGACTGAAAGACGTTTATGAACGTTTTTTCGTATTGATGCCATAAAAGTATTAAAATATTTGTTTGTTTATTGTAGGGTTGTTGTTAATCATTTGTTTAATTAATATGATTTTTTCGAAAATTTGTATGTTTAAAGATAAATATAGAATAATTCAAAGATTCTAAGTGGATCGAAATAAAAATATCATCTACTTTTTTTTTTGTTAAAGAAGACTTAACGATTTTGTTTTGGCTGGGTATTTATGAATTTGAACTGAGTGTCTCGTTTTTTAAGACTCATCTGTACAATGTTTTTACAAGAAAGGTCTTCAACCAAAACTGTGTTTGCCTAATCAAATCGACTGTACAGCTTAACTAAACTTAAGTTTTAGTAATTAAGTGATTATTTTTATTTTACATGTTGTAGATTAAGTCTGAAATCAATCACAACACGTATTAAAATGTCCATAGCATTACAAACAGAGAGTAGATCAATTAAATTTGATATTTTCCGTTTATGCAATAGAGCATTGGTCGGCACTCATAGCCACCAGAGGCCGAACGCAATTGGTTTTTTTAACAACTCGAATCATAAACAATATAAAATCCATTAATAGCTGGTCATATTACAACCGGCACATATTACCGACCACTGCAATAGACTCAACATTTTCTAGGTAAGATCGATCACAATTAAAAACTTACAGTATATTCGTAGGCCCATTGTGATATTCTCAAACCTTTTTTAAATTGACCTCCCTAATCCGATAAATTTTTCTATATCCGTCAGTGACACATTCCAGAGACAGTTCAGATCATGAAAGAGGTCTGTATAAAGATATCTGTAGAGCCAAACAGTCACATAGGAAGTGAAATCTATTTCACCACTTCTTAAACCATGTCCAGTCACACAGTGTCCAGTAAGTGTAACTACAAGAAGCCTAATCGAGTTCCCACCAAGAGCCAGGAGTGTTCTAGTTTTCCGTGTTAGTGAGGCCTATAGCATTTAAGATATTTTACAAGTATTAATCGTAGACCACATGAATTTTTTATCTTTTATAGCACATTTATCAATCATAATCGGCAGCGCAACCAAACCTATAATAACTCATGAAACCCATACTAACTCGACTAAGAATAAATGCAATTGAGAAGACGTATCGATCTTATAACTTTGGAGTGTAGAGTCTTGATCGATGCAAAGCGTCGTTGATCGCAATAAAGTGGTAGTAAATCTGACTTCTAAGCTATGTCAAAAATGTGGACAGGGAAGTAGATTTTGTAGAAATAGTCAAATTTTCAATAAAATTTACTTTTTCAAAATTATTTGTTCTACAATTCATTAAAAGCATAATAATCAAAAATTACAGCTATACAAAGTCTTACTAACCCAAGGTGGTCAACTTTTACACCCTGTATCTCACCTTGTATTCTAACAGAACAGGGTGGTCACAGATTTCCGTTGCTTAACCCTCTAACCGGTAAGACCACCACAAGGCGGTCTTCGAATTTTTGGCCCCAGTGCTGTATTAAACATTTTTTCGCTTCAAAATAGTGAAAACTGTCTTTAGACAACACTTTTTTACATTTTCTTTATACCTTCCAATATATTCTGAGAAGTCGTTTGTCAGCTATGATCAATCAAGTGCAAAAAGTCATCAAACTAGAATCGAAAATTATTTCGCAAATTTAACTATTAAAAAACATCATTTAGAATAAAATGATCGAATGATCAAAATTTTACGGTAAGTAGATAACATTTTATATTTAAGTTTTAAAAGGTATTTAAAGTGAAAAAAAAATGAAAAGTTTGATTTAAAAACGAAATAGCGAAGGCCTCCTCAAGACGGTCTTGCCGGTTTGCGTGAACAAAAATGTCCTCCTCTCTTACATTGTAGTTTTCACCTTTTGTTCATAAAATTCTATTGTTTGCTTATTGTTCTATTATTTTTCCTTGTATTTTACTATTGTGTTAAAGATGGATTCGTTATACGAATTATTTCGATTTGGAGCAAATGTCTGATAAACAATTTCTCGAGTTCATCGATTCTGTAGACTGTTCAGTATTGATGGCGATGACAGTATTTCCGATTCCACTTATATTCCAAAGACGAAACACCATTTTCGAAAATACATGCCCAATAAGCCGCATAAAAGAGGGATCAAATTGTTCGTGCTTTGTGATTCAAACAGTTTTGTCTACCGTTTTTAAATCTACAATGGATCCGGAGATAATACAATTTTACCTGTTATACCGGATATTGGAGCTACCTAAAATGTTTGGAGATTCCTAATTTCATGCATCACATCCTGTATTTTGATAACTTTTACAAATCGAAGCCGCTGTTAGTCTATTCATCGAAATCAACTGCCCTCAAATTATTCGAGAATACAATGATCACCAATGCTTCCAACAATGTGTCCGATTAAAAAACTGCTTTTAAAGCTTCCAGATTTGTGGGAGGAAATAGCTGCTGGACTTGTTTCCTTCAAAAATATATCGTAGGATGACCATCTGTTCAAAATCTCGGTGAGCCCTTATCACTACAGCCTGACATATTAGGTGTTGGGAAAAGAGCTGCTCATC
This sequence comes from Calliphora vomitoria, assembly GCA_942486065.2. Taxonomy (NCBI): domain Eukaryota; kingdom Metazoa; phylum Arthropoda; class Insecta; order Diptera; family Calliphoridae; genus Calliphora; species Calliphora vomitoria. Next base: position 79,834,046 of record OW818030.2, read on the forward strand.
AAGTAGCTGATGCTCAGTTCGATGCTGACGATCTTTTTCTTGTTTGGGTGGAGCGAAAAGCCAAAAAAAGGTGCAGCATTGCAAAAAATGTTACACCCAAGTCGTTTGTTCCAAATGAGACCTGTCTTTATGCAGTCAATTTGATAAAAATTGTTTCTGGAACTACCACCATCGAAAATAATGCGTATTTTAACTTTGTTTGTTCCCTTCTCTCAATAAAATTTTTTGATATATATAACATTTACCTTTGGTGTCATATTACAAGTAAACTTTACAATTTTTTACCTGGCGTTCGTTCAGAATGAGTTTTTCTCCTGAAAATTAAAACTTACGGTTCTATTGACTACATCTACTTGAAAAAAATTATTGGCTTCATCGGATAACTTTTACGGTATTGACAGTTAGAGGGTTAAAGCCTATGTCCTCCTATACGATATATATACGATTCATATACCATTTTGCAATCGGAAAAGTAGTTTAGAAGGCTTAGATTTATTACCACTTTTGTATGATTGTCCCCACTGTGTCCAGTAAGTATACCAATAAGAAGTCTTATCCAGTTCCTTCCAAGAGCAAAGAGAGTTGTGGTCCTTTGCCAAGCCAAAACATTTTTGATATTTTTAAAGTGCTAATCGAAGAGGTTGAACTAGTCAGGAATAAATTCAATTAAGAAGACATTTAGACTTGATAAAAATCTACGAAATAGATATTCCATTCTTTAGTTGTTCTTGCGGCTGCATGGACTGTATTCGAATCATACAGTGTGCAGTAAATATATATATACAGAGAATACATATACAGATAATACAGATTCGTGATAGCAACTGAATTTGTTGCCAATCGTATGCTTCTTCTTTAGTGACCGATTTTTACAGTTGTAGCTACAAATTCTGTTACAACTACGAATCTGTTTCCTCTGTGTATTCAATCTAATCGAGTTCCTACCAAGAGCCGGTAGGGGGCCAGTGTATTTTGGATATTCTACATGTACTTAGTAATCATAAACCACTTGAGTTCTGTTTCTTTTTAAACGCAGATTTATCAATTATATTCCGTAGCGCAATTATGAGGATATGCATGTCCCTAACTCGACAAAATATTGTACAGCTCTGTTTGGAGAATACATTTCGACCTTACTACGATGATGTTGAGAGCCTTGATTGACGAAAGGTTGTTCCCGTATATAGATATCAATTTCCGACTAAAAAACGGTGCATGTTTCGAGAAATCTGAAATAAATAAAGAGGACAAGTTTATCAGTGAGTATTATCGAGTTAATTAGGTCTTCAGTCCGCCTGAATCTATGAGTCTTGGAGCCGAATTAGCTGAGATGCATTTGATGTAGATATCAATAGGAGGTCCAGCATCGTCTTTAGTCTGTCTTGAGGAGTGCAAATCAAGCATGATACGATTTTTGACACCATAGGTCAGAATAGGTATCATGACAGCTGTGAATATCCAGTGGTACTACAAAATCAGAGAACTTACAAAAAATAAATAAATTTCTAGAGTTTCATGGCTGTAAAGTTGTCGTCTATGCAGTTAAGGCAAAATTCTACTACTGGATGTATTCCAAGCATCTCAGTCCATCCATGTTACGAAGACTTTCGTTAATTAAGCGTTATTGATCCAAATTTATTTATTTATTTTAAAGACAAACACAAACTGCGAAGCCTTTTGCTTGTCTGCAGATACACCCAGAGTCTCTGGCGGGAATCGAACCCGCAACCCTCAGACTAATAGTCCAGCACAATATCGACTAGTCTATGCCGGCACATCAGAAGAAATACTTAGATAATCGGGGTAGTCATAGAATCCAATCGTTGTCGGAGTCGGTTTTAAAAACGACAGAAAAAGTACATTGGTCTCGTGAAATCGAAAGTTATCGGTTTTATATTCTATCTAGAATTAAATTCTTTATCGAGTAAACAAAATATTACATTGGATTTCATAAGTCAAATGTACATTATTGATCGTTTTCAAAACCGATTCCGACAATGATTGGATTCCAACGATTTCAAGGAACTTTGACAAATCCAAAGCATACATTTCTGGAATTTAATAGCTGATGATGTAGGAAATTGCATTCCACGATAGTAAATATTTTATACAGCGGATAAACCCGAAAAAAATTAAGTGGAACTTGGCAATCGCCTAATATGTAATTCACAATGGTGTTGTCATTGAAATTTATGGATCAAATTCCTCCAGTTATAGTGTCTATACATGTCTAAATGGTGCTTGTATAATCGCGACATTCTTGGCAGATCGGTATACCTGCTAGGATGCACACGTTATCAAGTTGAACGGGTTGTAATATTTCACGATTTTGAATCTATTTATATCAGGAAGACTATTGTAACACACTGTTTATAGACAGAAATTATGGCCATAAAGAATGTTGCGAATTGATTTAGATTGAATATTATATCCAATATCACTATGACAAGAAGATTATTAAACTTTCTCTGCACTATACCGCACTAAAAAGACAGCATATTTTGTCTACAATGAATAGCCCAGATGACAATATCGTCGTTCTTACTCTAAAATTGATGCCTTTCCATTACCTAACATTTCAAAAACATTTGGCCATCGTAAGAATTTATTTTTTTTCAACACCGTATAATTTGATAATCCCTCAAAATTATGCTCGGGAACATTTGTATGAAGTAATTGTGTTAATAAGATTACAAGGAATCGTGGATCTTGATCAATGAAACCGAAACTCAATTTCATGCTATTGCAAGGGGCTTTTTATAGGAGTCATTTGCTCAAACAAGACAATAACTATCGTGTCATTCGAGCAACGCTAAACGATTAATTTGGCAATGCGAATTCTCTCAGGATTGCTTAAATAAGTGGTGAATAAGATGATCATATATTGTTAAGTTTTATCATGGAAACTGACTACTTATTGTTAAGGATTATATAACCTTCTTCATCTATTTTGAATATTACTATTTGTTTTTTTTTTTTTAATAAAACCTTTTAACATATCATGCAGTTAATGACAGTTTAAAACCAAAAACACTAAAAACCTTCCCATATAACCACCAAATTAATGTCGGAAATCTTTGTTTTAATGGCAATAAAATTCAACCGGAAATGTATGTTTTTAATATGATTGACTTGATTTCCTCATTTCAATAGTATTTCATTACAATTGTTGATTTAGTCAAGTTGTTGAATTTTAATTTGTCTATTACAATCCTGTCAAACCAAAAAAAAGCAAGATAAATTCCACACGACTGTGCTGCTACTCCCTTAATTTTCAAAACCATAAAAGCGCATCCGAAGGGTGTGAAAATGTCTATGAAAATACTTTAGCGGTGGTGGTGATGGTGGTAGTATATTTCTTTATTTGTACGCAAAACGTTCCAGTACCCCAGCAGTTTATATTCCCAATACGGCAGCAGGCCAGAGAACAAAAGCTGCAAACGGCCTCCACTTAAAATCTTATTATGCTGTCGTTTGCAAACATTTGACTTTATTGAAATCAGCAGCAACAGCAGCAGTCAGTCAGCATCATCATCATCAACACTTAATGCTGTTCGAGTCAAACTTTAGTTATTATAAAATAAATACACTTGGAGAAAACTAATATGATAAACATTTCGGAATTTTTTTAATATAATTGAAAGTATTTTGTGTTTTATATTACTTTCAGGAAATATATTTTGTGAAAAATTGTTTTAAATAGAATATTTGATAAAAAAAAAAAAATATTTAAGAAAATGAATTTGTATGAATATATAAATTTAATGTTACTGCTATTTATACTCTACACCACCATTGTGGGCATACTGCTGTATTCCACACCGATCGACTCAGAATAAGTTTTTGAGTCGATTAAACGATGTCCGTCCATCCGTCTGGATAGCTGACACGGTGTAGGTCGACATTTTGAGGATATTTCGATCAAATTTGGCACATACATTTTTTCGGCCCAAGGACGATGTCTTTTGAAATTGGCTGAAATTAATCCATTATTTCATCAAGCCCCCATAAAAATGTCCTCTCGAAATATAACTTTTCGTACCCTTTTGAACATAGTGGGAAGGTAACGCCCAAAAATAGTAGTCTACCACCACCTTAAAGTGTACTGATTAACTCAGAATCACTTTCAGAAATTTTTTGTGGATCAATACATAATTGACCATAACTCCCATATAAGGTCCTCTTCCGAAAATTACTTTAGCCAACATAAAACTCTTAAAAACGTTGGAAACCAAATAAACTTTAACAGAAAGGAGTTTCATATAGAAATAAATCACGCGACCTAATTTCATGACAAATGGTTTTTAATTGGTCATAGCTGCCATATAAAGCCACTTACGAAAATAACTCACGAACAAAAAATTTAAATTGTAATAGAATAACGATTTGCTCATATACTCAGTATAAGATATTATATGGTCGGGCTTGACCGACTATACTTTCTTACTTGTTTTTTAATATATTTTTATTTCAAAATTTCCTCTGTGTATTTTCCTCGTATTTTTTTATTATCAGATAAAATATGACAAAACAAATTTATTCTTAAGAGAAAATTTGGATTTTGAATGGAAATCTAGTTTAAAAACATAATTTAATTACTTAAATACCAGATGGAAAATAAGGACATGAAGTAACGAGAATAATATAGAATAACCAAGGAACCGGATAGTGAAGAAGTTATTAAAACTAAAAAGACTAAAGGTAATTAGGGTTTATATCTCGGAACGTTTTACAATATTAGAATAAAATATACTCATACTACAACTTTAAAAAATCATGATATACTCGTAATATGGTTCCCTGGGCATCATGGCATTACCGGAAACAAGATAAGATCACACTTGGATACCAAAGCCTAGGAGTCAAACTCTTCCTAAGATTTAAAGGAATGGACAGCAAATAATCACGTCAGAAACTGCCACACAGAGGCTAACATACTTTTAATTTTGGTTACAATTCGATAGCTTGTGAACGAGTGGAGATATCTTAATGAAATTTCACAGCTATGTGAACCTAAAGTTATCTACAAAAAATGGACTTACTTGTTTAATTCAAAAAGAAGTACGTTCGATACAGTTATGTAGTCCCAATAAAAAATTATACGCTTATTTTTAACGTATTTTTCCTAAAAATGGTCTTCATATTACATATTTAGTTTATATTAGAAAAAAAAACATTCTTTGGGCAATATTTTGTATATGGGCAATTCCACGAGAATGATAACCACGAGTGAAAAAACAAAAACTCTTCAAACTTTCATTTAAATAAGAGAAAACACTAAAATGTTACTATGTGAAAGTATTTAGAGCATTAGCATGTAGTATGAAATGAATTTGACTCTGAATGTTTTTTTGCTATTATCAAATTGTTTATTGAAACCAAATACATACAGTTAGGGACAAAATTGTTCACAAAACAACCAATATTAAATAAAAATAACTTGGTTTTTCTTCTTCATTGTTTTTATTGAAATTTTTTAATAAAAAAAAGATAAAACTAACAAAAAATATTAAATTCACTTTTTAAATTTAAAAAGGTTTCACATGTTAGCTGTGAACAATTATGACCCTTGACGAAAATCTTTACGTTTTTGGCTATTAATATTTCGTGTGCCCACCTCTAGTAGTTTTAACAGCTTTTCGTTTGGCATATTATTTACAAGATTTATTAGCACCTGTGGGTTAATATTTACCCACGCCTCGATAGAACGCTCCCAAAGTTCATTGATGGTTTTCACTGGGTGTTTTTTAGCCAATATTTTCCTTTTCAATATTGACCAAAGGTGTTCAATCGGATTTAAATCCGGAGACTGGGGTGGCCAATCTAAAAGTTTAAACCCATTTTCTTCAAACCACTTTTTAGGAATTCCGGCAGTGTGCTTCGGGTCGATGTCTTGCATGAAGATGTCATCCTGACCCAGCTCTAAACCACATATATATATCAAAACTTCACATGTATGAGTCTTCAAGGATTGTAATGTAATGCACACATTCTGCCAGTTATTCGGCGTAGTACACCCAACTGGTTTCCACGAAAACAGCCATCAAAGATCCACCTCCAAATTTCATTGTACTTGTAAGATTTCGCTCTTGGACTCCAATTCTTTTATCAACCCATGTCCATTGGCGCCCATCAGACCCAATACGGTTGATTTTTGTATCATCTGACCAAGTTACCTTCATCCAGTCGTCTGTCGCAAAATGCTCGTACTTTTTTGCAAAAGCAACCGCTTTTTTCGATTTTGTTCGCTTAAATAAGGTTTTTAAATTTTGTTCTTGTCGCAAGGCCGTTGGATTTTAAACATCTTCGAACGGTTTTGGAACTTATGTTTAAACTATACTCTTGGTTGAGTATTTGTGTGACCTCAACAGCTGTATTAGCCTCACCAGACACAATCAATCGACGAGCTTCTCGAGCATCGGCAAGCGAAATTTTTTCTGGACGACCATATTTATTTTCCGTGGAGTTTAAACTATTCTGATTCTTTATTTTATTCACTAAAGCTATTGATATATTATATTTTTTAGCGATTTCGCGATATGGGACACCTTCCATTATATATTTTACCACATTTTGTTTCAATAGGGGAGTCTTAGCTTTTCCCTTTATAAAAGGCTAAATAAATTATTTAAAAGAGTAGTATTTTATTTAAATAACTTTAAATAATGTCCTTTACTTGCGTTATTAAAAAAATTTTGTTTTTATATTTTTTAAAAATTGAGAAAAAGATCTGAGGGTCAAAAATGTTCACACACTTGGATATAGTTGTTTAATTTCTTTTTAGTAAAAAAGTAACGGTAGTCCAACAAAAATGTTGCCATACAATAAACAACATTGTGCCAGACTACATAACACAAAATGGGTTGCCAGACCTAAGTTTGTAAAAAAAAATTTTCTAGATATATCTTTAATCATACTTTTTGTGAACAATTTTGTCCCTTACTGTATATAATTTCTATTTAGTTTTTGTATACATATATTTACAGAATATACATTGTTTTACTATAAGAGAAAAATCTGTCACCCACGGTATGTCACGTACGATATTAAATTTTATTTATTAAAAAATCATCCAAAGATTGTTTTTATTTAAATATAACGGAAAATATTTGGTTTAGTGAAAGATATTAAAAGAAAACATAACGCCTCTCACGATTCGCAAATTTTTGCATATTTCTACATGTACCTCAAAATTACTTCCGAATTATGTCACGTACGATATACCCATATTTCCCTCGATATCTTGGACAATAATGTTTCGAAAAAACTTATTATTTTTTTTTAAATATAGCACACTCTGAATGGAACATAAGGACCAAATTATTTTTCAGATACTCTTATTTTTTGAAATATCTATTCCACTCTATAGGCGTACAAATGTCACGTACTATGATATGGAATTGCCTATATGCTTCTAAAGGAAAACTTAACCTAAATAATAGTTTAAATACGCTAAAAGTGAATAAGATATCACACGGTATATAACGGAAAGAGGTCGCCTGTTTTATGAAAAAAAACTAAATTTTTGGAACATATTTTGTCCGTTTTAGGAATTTCTGTATTTAAGTAAAGATAATGCCAAAAGTTATCAAACCATTGATTAAAAAACCTTTCGGTCTATATAATACCCGTTTCATATTAAGCAATTTAGGCAATCTCATTTTCAAAAATAAGAATGAAAAAACAAAACGACTTGCCGAGTACAAGCAAGTTTGTACTCAAATTTAAGAAATATTTTTCTCCTTAACTCGACCATACCTGTGACATCAACAAACACAAAAAGCCGTCTATATGGCAGCAACAATTAATGATTTGGAAGGCAACATTACTCGCGTAATTCGCGAGATACCGGTAGCAACACATGGAAGAGTGACCGAAAATTGGCCCCGAATGGACCAACTAAAGCGTAGTTGCGGCTCATATTTGAATGAAATTATCTTTCAAAAGCAAATGTCAGAGATGGTTCCTTCGGATCATAATAAAGATTCCGACATCCAATTATATTTTAGTGCTTTATTTAAAATTAAAAAGAAAACTCTGAAATTAATCTCCCGTTACCTTGTAACTTCTATAGACTTCAACTTTAATTTTGAATTTCAAAAAACAAATGTTCATTAAACAAAATCCCCGGTAATATGTTTAAAACCAACTGCTATGTAGCCCTTGTTAAAAAATTAATAAATATTTATAATCTTCTAACTTTTCTCAGTTCATTGCAGGATTACAGTCAAGACCTTAAATCTTAAACAACACTTTCCCACATATAACATATCAAAATATTAAGCTTTTTCTCTTAAATCTTTAGCCAAATTGAAATGTTTCTATTTATATAGGAAATTCACTCATCATGTAACCACATCCAATTCCCCTTAGTATTAAACCTTGTAATAGAAAAGTTGTTAGTACAACCAAAACTCAACACACATCAGAGCTGGTTATACAAAAAACAAAAAAAAACTTCCTTTTTTTCCACTTACAACACAAAAATCCATTTACAAACAATACTAAACAACAAAGTTAATTTAATTTTTATTTTAAAATTCAATCTCAGAACTAAAACAAAAACTCTAGGATTGGGAACTAAACTTTTTTTGCTGTTGTTACGAGAGAAAAAAAAAATATAGGAAACGTTAAAAATATTTGCAAATAGCGTTCACAGATGAAGGAGAAACGCAAAAAATAGCAAAGAATGCCTTTAGTTAAAAGGACCAAATGAAATATATGTATCCACATACACATTTCAAATATATCGGTATACACAGTTAGAGTAGTAGTAAGTATTGTGTTTTGTGTACATAGAAATCTACAATAAGAAATAGAAAAATATGAAGAAGAAAATGTGGAACCAAGCCCTTCGAAATGCATAAAGAAACGAAGAAATACAGAGATATACAAATGAATGTGTACAATGTATAACTAACAGTGGTGGTGAGAATAATGGTAATAACAACTATTTCAGAGTTTTTTGAAGCCGGTTGAAGACCTCCAATGGCTTAAAATCGTATATACTCATAATATTTTAACATTAGCCTCGGTTAAATCTGTGCTAATATCCGAAGACAGTATGTGAATTCCAAAACGATTTAATTCCAAAAATCAGTGAAACACCCTGTCCCTGAATGGAACTTCATCAACAAAATTCGAATTGGTATGATCCTTTTGAATTTCTCAAAAAATCGTATAACACTATTTAAGGAGTCTGATATTCGACGAAAATAATTTTTTTGAATATTTTGAAAATTCAACAAAATTATACAGATGATAGAAGAGAGATTGCACGCCAATTAGTACAATACATCCTATCTCATTTGTTTGGTAATATGATAATCACAGATTACACAAATATGAAACAAATGACAATTTATTAAAAATGTAATATCGAACGGTATGTTTATTTTGACGTTCTACAACCACTTTTCAATGGTTGTGGTTTGCAGAGCGAGAGAAAAATACAATGTTCAATAGGCAACGAGTCTGATATATATTTGTACCTCTTTCCAAACCACAACCATTTTGACATTTTCTTTTGTTTGTTTTCTATTGCCATATTATTGGAACTAGCTGATTCATATCTGTTTAATCAGTGATGATAATGATATATTCCAAGGCGAATTTATATACAAGGTGGTGTCGGTGGCGAATTCAGGAAAATACGAGCGAATTCATTAATTTTTTATATATGGAGTTTGACATTCGAAACAACTCTCTCATTGTTTCGAACTCAGCTCAGGAGTAAAACAGGGATATGTTTTACATACCACTATATGTCTTTTGCTACTGCACAGCGTACTTCAGCAAATAAACTTCGAAGCGACGTATGGCATCCAATGGAACGTGAATTACTTTCTTCATGATATAGACTATGCTGAGGACATATGCTTTTTCACACATCGCTTCAATTGCATAGCACAGAAGGTATAGCGCCTACCAGCACAATCTGCAATTACGGTGGCTCTTGTGCCGAAAAAATTAACAAAGTCTGGTCCGCATTCCATTCCCTGCACAAAATATGGAGAACAAAAAATATAACCACCACAACAAAGCTCAAAATGTTAACAGTAGTGTCAAGTCAGTACTGCTGTATGGTTGCAGCACCTGTAGAGCAACACAAGCTTCACAACGGAAGCCAATCCTGGACTAACTGGGTAGCCAATGAACAACTGCACATGTTGGAGAACTGCAAACCAATTGAATCCTAAATCTGCAGACGGAACTCGGGTCATATTTTGAGAAGACCTCAGAAGACCACAGGCCAATAGAAATCCTGGAAGACCCCGGAATTCTTGGATTCAAATGATGAAGAAGAAATGTTCATCTCGCAATCTGACTTGGAACCAAGCAAAAATCCTAGCTAAAGATTAAGCAAAGTGGAGATAATTTATAGATGCGCTATGTACTTTTATATAACTTACAATTTTTCTTTATCTTGGAAAGTTTTACGAAACATACATTTTTGAGGGGTATGTTTTGGCTTTCGATGTCACTGTATAAGAGAAATTGAATTGATAAGAATATAATATAATAAATAACATTATAATACAACAATATATAATGATTGTTATCATAGGACTTCCTTTAAGTTTCATTAGATCATCAGTTATCACCAGGGCAAGTTGTTCTAGCTTTTTGCTTGACAAGAAAGCTTTTGCTTTTAAGTTTCAATGAATTTTCCACCTTGGAAACTACAACACCTACTTTGTCATTGTCCGACTTTTAAAAGCCGGAGATTGTGTAATTTTGGTGCCCAAATATTAACCAATAAGATGTCTCTCTCAAACCGCAATTTAAAATTAACTGACTTTTTTCTTATTGTGCAATTTTTCTACACTCAACTGCTCATACACATAAGAAGTTTAAAAAGAAATCAGAAATGATATTGACCTAGGAAAAATACAGGGAAAATTGATATTTTTTATTGGCTATAAACATCAGAGTTTACGAATGTTTTCCAATTTGTACACCACATTCAATATGCGAAAAAGCAGTAGCAGCAAAAAAAACGGAAAATGAAATATGTTCTTTGCTTATTTATCCTGGGGGCTAGAGAAAGAAAATAAGTAACGAGTACAAACACCACAACGACTACAATACATGCGTTAGTTTTCTATTGACGGTTCCTTCTTTCAGCTACGTTGTGACACTAAAGTAAACATATCTATACAAACATATGTACATGTAAATGGTATACATGGCAGAAAATATACTTACACATACAAAAACATACACACATATAAGTACGTATGTATGTAATACAAGCAAATGCATGAGTATTGGTTTTATTTGTAAAAACAAGAAGAAAATTCTATTAGCGACTTTAGTCCTTTGCACACATGATTAATTATTGACTAATTTTTATGAACATAAAACACAAGGATCTGTATAGACTCTCTCGCTCTCTCTCTCTAACACACAGTTGTATGTAGGTGTGTATGTTAACAACAGTTAAATGTGGTTTTGTATAGCATACTTTTTTGGTTAACTAAACTATGGTTTTTTTTTTGCATGTTTTGAACCATAAGCTTTTGAGTATTGTACACACACTAGGGATGCCAATCCCGAAATCCCGATCCCGAAAATCCCGGGATTTTTCGGGATCGGGATTTCCCGAATCCCGGGATTAGTGAAAAAAAATCCCGGGATTTTTCGGGATTAATAAATCCCGGAAAATTATGAGATTTTTGATATTTTAGGAACATTTTTGAAGCTCCCAAAATACCTAGATAGCTAAATTTCACCATATTCAAACGGAGCCTGATTTTTTAACTTTTATCAGGGAACAGCAGGTCTTCCTTACATTGACAGACTTATAAACAAGTTTATTAATCAATTCGCGTTGACTATTAACGATGTCGTCAGCTCCATACATTAAATAATATGAATATAAACCATCAATATGTAGTTTTGGCCTTCTATGGGAACTTGAATCAGCATTTATGAATGAATGAATTTGTGGAACATTTTATCAGGATTGTCGCATAATCAACATACTTATGACTGCTCAAACAGTATTCCGGGGGACAATTGTATGGGACTAGGGGCAATCATGGACCATTTTCAATTACAAACAAACCTTATCAACAGAGAGTATTTGTGGACAATTTTAGCCAGCTAGCTCCTTTCGTTTGTGCCCTATCGTGTTTTAAACAGACAGACAGACGGAAATTTTTTGTTATAAAATAAAGCAATACTTTTATTACTTTTAAACTGCCTTACCAATCCTAAAAATTATTTTACTTTTGCATATGTATCCATACAAAAGTTATGCAATTTTCAGTTTTGTTATGGATTTCTCACTGTTTAAAGTCCAGAATATGGGTATAAATACGAAATAGATTTTTTATCATATTTATTTTAATTCAATGCATTAGTTTTTCCTTTGTTATATTTTTACTTAAATAAAATAACGAAAAAAATTGTTTTTATTGTTGAATTTTATGTTTTTTGCCGTTTAACTAAAATCCCGAAGTCCCGAAAAATCCCGAAATCCCGAAAAATCCCGGGATCCCGAAAAATCCCGGGGTCCCGAAAAATCCCGGGATCCCGGGATTTACATTTCTAAAATCCCGAATCCCGGGATTTGTAAAACCCAGTCCCGTTTGGCATCCCTAACACACACCCACCCAATCTGCCTCACAGATTTGTTTGATTTCTGATATTTAAATAAATGTTTAAAGTAATGCATTCACTTAGGGTGAATCAAACTAGTATTGATTTTGGTTTTTAAAACACTTAAAAAAATTAAATAAAATTTGATAATTTATGTAATGTTATAGAAATTGTTCGAATTTCTCCCCTTGTAATTTCCAAACTTCTGAGCTGATGCGCTCAAAATTTAATTAAAATTTTCCAAGTTTGATTATTATATTAAATTTCATAACAATCCGATCTTACTCCTTTAATACTCTGCCTAAGTTTTATTAACCAAAAAAGGGTTTATTCTACTCTTGACAAAAATCCTTATGGGTTTTTATTGTTATTTTTTTTTATATTTTTAGCAAACTTTTATACAGACCTATATGAATATGTTTTTTTTCACTTTTATGGTTGTAAGGATTTGTCACAGTTTATATATATGTATGGATACATTTGCCATTTTCCTAAAGTCTTCAAAATATATTTTTGACGTTATATGTATGTAAGATTGTATGTATGTATATGAGTTTATAAAACCATTCATCCATCTAAAACAATTGTGTACTCGTTGTACTACATGTCGTAGTTATATACACTTTAGATTAAAATATTTTTAAACAATAGACTTATTAGATTTACGTATAAATAAAGTAACTAATACTTAGTTCTTTTTAATAAAATTTTTTAAAATTTAACAAGTATGAGTCATTTACTCAACTAGAGCAAATCTTAAATAACCTTCAGCATTGAGAATTAAATTTTGTAATTTGTACTTGCATCAAATAAATTAATTATTCTTAGATTTGAAAGAAAAAAGTTTACATTTGAATCAAAATTGTTAGCTTTTTATAACACTATAAGTAGTAAAATTGGATCTCGTTAACTCGTGCCACAATGGATTTTATATTTGGTATCATTCGAATAAAAATGAATCGAATAATCGAAGGAAAAAATATTGTTTTTTATCGATTGAATAACATTGTTAAATTTGGAATAAAAAATTATTCGAACAATAATTGTCGATTAATCTCATACGAATGTAAATACGGATATTTTTTAAGTAAAAATTAGCTTTTATTTTAATATTTCTTAAAATATGTTAATTTTGTTCCTACATTTCTTCTTCAAGTGGCCTGAGACACCTTAATGGTCTGGGGAATTTTTAATAACTTTAAAATTTTTTAACCAATTTTTGTCTTTTATATCTTATTAGAACGACAATTACGTACACATTTCGATTATTATGCATTCGATTGCAAAAATAATTATTTAGTAGCAAAACTTTAACAAAAACTGAAAAATTTGCATTTTTTCCGAATTTTAACGATAATACAGTTTGTGGGTCAATTTGACCCAAAGGAGATATAGGTTTAATCTGAAAAATATTTTTTTGACTGTAATTTTCATTAATAAAAATAAATCTACATATTTATGTAACATAATGCAGAAAGTTAAGGAGTTTTACAAATTTATTTCATATAAATAGTAAAATTTTACATATATCTGACCTTTGACCTCGATGCGCGTCCCGAAATCGTTGTCCGATTTGACTCAAATTTTCAGTACTTATCTTTTAGACCTAGTGTCACAATATTCCACCCGGCACTCTTCAAAAATCGAACTCAAATTTTTTCTCATACAACTGATTGTCACTCTAATATATATCAATGTTTTGCTCTAAGGCACAGTGGGGCAGAATCAAAATTTTTGGAAATAAATCTGGCATTTCTAAATGGCTGGTCCGATCGGGATAAAATTTGACATGGGCATAGCCATGGAGTATTCGAGTTTAAGTTATTTAAATGGACCCTACAAATGCTTCAGGCGCGGCGCTATGGGGGCTCAAAGTAGGGTACCTTCGATATGTAAAATTTTTAAACACGTGCCCATCCGATTTCAAAGATTTTTAAATTTTTGGAAAGCGCTCGGCTAGGTCTTGCAAAAACATGCTTGCGTGTGCTATTTATCTCTTATAATTTCCGAGTAATAAGCATTTCAAAATTGAAATTTTCAAATTTTGCCATACCTTGGTACGCTTTTTTAAAAATATTGAACGGAATGGACTCGAATTTTTTCATTAGTTAGATAACTAAATTACCAATAATATGCAATATCAATTACGGATCTGAAAATAAACGATTTTCAATTTAAAAATTCAAAATTTTTTAGATTTTTTCTGTTTTTTGGGCGGAAAGGTGACTTTACTCTTTTTTATTAAAATAAAACTTTCTTTAAGAACATATAACAGTTTTATGTTTTTCTGTAAGATATCTTTACGGAGAATATTTTGGTATAAAAAACATGTCATACTTTTCGAACATGTTGCTCCTACGCCCTTCGGAATTTGAACTATTTTTTATCAAAATTTTAACTTTTGGAAACCTTGATGTAATTCCTATTTATTTTTAAAGCATTTTCCCAGCCCCAAAGAAAATGTGGACGTTATGGGCAAAATTGTACAAAATACCATTTTTTGGGATTTTCGCTCCAATTTTTAGGAATTGCGGGATTCCCTTTGACCTTTTGACAAGTTTTTTTACACTTTGTTATTTGGAATGAGAATTTAAAAAAACCCTGCAAATTTCGTTTAGTTTTGTTAATAAAGATTTCATTACAGATTTATTGAGCTCTACAACTAACATTTTTATCAAAATTTTGATAGAATTACAAATATTAGGAACAATTTGTCAATTCAAATCAATATCTCAATTATATTCAAAAATATGCCACTTTAAAACTGTTTCCTTCAAAAATATTGCTCCTTGGCTACGCCCCTGTCAAATTTTATCCCGATCGGTCCGATCGGTCCAGCCATTTAGAAATGCCAGATTTATTTCCAAAAAAATTTTGATTCTGCCCTAATGTGGATTGGCTGTGGGAACGTATAATTTTGGCACCAAAAAATTATGATGTCAATTAAAACTGTCTGGCAAAACAATGAAATACAAATGTATTGACACAGTAATGAACGAAGAACAAGCCGTCAATTATCCTACTGAATTTTTTAAATTGGAACCAGTCGGAATACCACCAAATATATCAATATTGAAGGTTGGATCACCGATAATGCTTCTCCGCAACTGAAACGCGTGAAAATTATGCAACGAAACAAGATTGACCATCAACAAATTTGCACCAAATATAATTGAAGCAATAATCTTCGGTGGCAGATTCAAAGGCGAAGGCGTACTGATTCCACGCATACCGATGCCAATGAATTCATTTGAATTCAAACGGCTCCAGTTCCTGTTTCGTCTTGCCATTGCTATAACCATTAACAAATCACAAGGCCAATCGTTGACTATTGCTGGCTCGCATTTGGATAATTCAAATGGTCAATTGTATGTCGGTTGCTCCCGAATTGCCACACCAAATAATTTGTTTGCTTTTACTCCAAATAAAAAACAAAAAACATTGGCCTTAACCCTCTAATACTTACGCATACCCAAGTCCCTCATCTCAAAAATGCCAATTAATGAAAAAATAACTGACTTCCAACTTTATCAGGTGGAAATATTAAAAAGCTAAAAAATTGAAAATTTCTTTCCTTTGGATTAACCAATTCGATCATACAATTTTATATTAGATTTTGGTTTATTTTAGGGGAAAACTGAAGAATGTATTTTTATTTAAAACCAAATAACTTTTAAAATCAACCTCTTTTTTAATTACTTTAAAATGATTTCAAGAGAATCCCTTAAATTTATAAAAAAAAATCAATAGAAAAATCAAGTAAAAAAATAAATTAAATGGTAAAATATATGTATATATATTCAACCCCTTTCCAAAATTATTAATTAATATTTTAATTTTAAAACATTTAACATACTTACACATTTATATATCAAACTTTCCTCCCCCACACCCAGCGCCATGGTACAATTTTCCAAAAGGGTCCTTTTGTTTATCCTGTGAAATAAAATGATATTCATAGTTAATTAAGTTAATAATTATAAAATTATTATTATTTAAGTCATTTTGTCGAATCATTTAACCCATTAATTAAAATTTCTGTTGTTTGTATAATAATATAAATATTTAATTTATTTTATTGTTCTGTTTCGTGTGCTTTTTTATTCCTGGTTTTTTTGTTTTTTTTTTTTTTGTTTCAATCTACTGCCAGCAGGCGTAATTTCTTTCCTATTTACCAAAAAGCATAAAAAACTGGGAAACAGCACCAGCACCAGCACTGAAGCCCATAAACAACTAAAGCCAATGTGTTTAATTGGTAACAACAAATGTTATATACATCGCATCTTTTTTTTTTAATTACTTAATGAGAAAAGTTGCGTACAGGTAAATAATAATTTTATTGAAATGAGGAATGGAAAAGTTAAAGACTTTTGTTTTACAGGAAAAGAAAATGTTTGAATTTTTAAAGCAGTTATTCGAGGTGAAAACGTATTTAATAGATAAAATCGATTAATTATAAATATATAAGTTCTAAAAATGTAAACTTATAAACAACAACGCCAAACGAAACGAAACACCAAAAACAAAATACGCAAAGCAATAAAACCAACACACATCCAAACATACGTTTTGTTCCTTTTTTGTCAAAGCATGTAATAAATTGTCTTTTTTTGATGAAATTTTCAGAGGTTGTCTCGGATTTTTGCTCATATCTCCGTTATTTATGGACGGATTTTGCTGATTTTAAATAAGAAACTTCTCGAAAGCATGTCTGACAGAAGTATTGAAGATTTTGATCCCGAAGATATCTGGGGTCTTCAGAAAATTGATTTGAACAGATAGACGGACATACAGACGGACATGGCTTAATCGACTCCGCTATCTATAAGGATCCAGAATATATATACTTTATAGGGTCGGACAATTATATTGTGGAAATTACAAACGGAATGACAAACTTATATATACCCTTCTCACGAAGGTGAAAGAAATAAAACCTATATATAAATCTGAAAGCGAAAAGTAGTTGTATCAACACAGTTGCTTTTAAATTTTCTCTTTTACGTCTTCATTTCTCTCAATATCTAATCCTCTTGGAACTAATTTTTAAAGTTCTCATTTTAAAATCTGCCTAAATTATTAAAATATAAAATAAACAAATTTTTTTCGAAAATAACAAAAAAAAACAGCAGCTGACGAATTAATGGTATCATTCGCATTGTTAAGGTATGTAAATCACCTTTATTTGTCTTATTAACAAATGATATAATGTTCATATAAATACTTACATACATATGTATGTATTAACATGTATTTATACATAAATCCATACACATGTCTGATTCTACATATACACATGCATACATATGTCAAAGAACAGACATCCTTATTATGATTATCAACATAATTAAATACAAACCTAAAAAATATTCAAAATGGACTGAATGTAGAAAAATGCACAAAACACATACAACATGAACAACATTATTAAGGAAGGAACAAAAGGAAAACACTCATGCTCTTAAATACAAAATAAAAACAGAGAAGAGAAGAGAAAATGTGTTGTTTTACTTGTGTCTTAAATTTAGGGAAATAAATTTCAAAATGTAGGGATGTTACAATTAACACCTGAGTATTAAAAACTCCAATGGGAGCTCATTGAATAGATTAAAGCTAATTAAGGCCGAGCGTCGAAAGAATCATGAAGTGGATCCTCATGCTTATTTCTTAGGTAAATACTCCACCTTATCAGTTGATTCTGAATATAGGCTCAATCGGGATATTGTAATAAAAGAATGACAGAGTGATTTACGTGGGTACCTGCCGCAAAGGCTTAAACCCACGGTGATCTTAACACCGGATAGAAACGAAGCGTGTATCACCGCCATTGAATGACTTGCAAGGTACACTCAATTGGCAACTTCTTGTACACTGATTGCACAGATCAATGCACAATTTCCCTTGCTCGAGAGCTCGGGCTATCTAATTCCTGCCATCCATAGCTAGCTAGCAAACTGACCAGCCCAGGACAATTATCAAAGCTGCAACATTCGGCCTGGTAATCCAGTCCAATGTATGGTCTCTGACTTCAAAAGTTCCCAGCCGATAAAAGTCAAAGTGAGTGTACTGATATCACATACTTTTGACCTCGACAGAGAACCAAGTCCAACGACCAGTACATCACGAATGCTACTGCCTCAATACGTTTCCTGAGCACAAACGCCAGTTGGTATCTGCTACTTTCAATGGCTCTGTTGAGTCAGCAACAGCACCTAGTAAGATACATTTGGTAGTCCGAAATTTAGCACTAGCCCAAATATTAGTCCTTCAACCAACGATCTTCCCCCCGCTTTGGGTTTCAACCACTAGCGTACCTCACCGAAGTGACCTCACCAACGGTTCTACAGGACCGAAGTCCTGGGGCAAAGAACCCCCGCTATACTAGATAAGACTCTTGTCAGCTGCGAATTTAATAAATTAAATTCTTACCAGGAATGAGGTACGTGCACCTCGGAGCACGTACCATCAAGTTGTGGAGCTCACCAAAATGCTTATCCATGCCCCAAGGGGGGATCAAGAATGACAATCGTGAAGGTTTTAATAAATTCTTAAAATTGTTCCGGTAGAAAACATGTTGAGGTTGCATTTGACAATCTCTCAAAATAGGCTCGCGTTGATACTAAGATACTGGCGACGAATCGTATATATGTGTATATAAAGCAAGACTACCCAAATCCAACAAAAGCTAGGAGTATGCAAGGTACATGACCAATGTATGCGATAAGTATTTAATGAAACTTAACAACAAAGATCTGTTTACTCCGTGAGCTCAAAAATTTGATGCGAGTTGATGAATTGACTATCAATGACTTATCCTAAAAGACTCTAGAACAAAAAAAATTCTAGCTTAAGATTTTTTGAAGCTTGATGAAACGGTTATGTGTTCAAAAATCTCTTTGGAATTGTCTCTTTCGATTGCGGAAAAAGTGGTTAAAACTAATATTAAAATACTATTTTTTATTTTATTAACAATTAACATTATGTAAACTTTGAATATTGTAATCACATTTTAAGATTTTAAGGCTTAGTTATGCAACATCATAACAACTTTAATTTTGCATTTAGTATTGTTTTCTAAGGCGACAATTTCGAAGTTTCTCTTATCAAAAAACCAGCCTGCACACCTTTGGTCATAGCATGCTGAAAAACCATTTTCAAATAATCTGTGAGATTGAACAAATTAATGCGGATATTGAAACGAATGTCAGCACAGTTTATAAATCTACAAAACACCCTTTATATTAGTATTTAAGCTATTTTATAACTTACTATACCTTCCTAACAAACCAATCAATCCAGTTTTGATACGAAGCAAAAAAACAACAAGAGATTTTAAAATAAGCAAAAAACATATTAAAATAAAATTGTTTGGAACAAAAAACAAAAAAAAACATGCCTGCAATGACATTGATATTTTTATCCCCGTTAAACAACAAAACAATAACAACACGAACACGATTAAAACGAACGGTACACGAAGGATCAACGGATCAAGATAATCTGAATGTGAATGAAGGAATGAGCTGAATGAATCAATGAATGGCTGAATGAAGAAGAAGGCATGAGTGAGTGAACAACGTTGATTGTTTACAAGTAAAAACATGGGCATTACGCATTTGCTCTCACATTTAAACACACACACACATACACTCAAACTCAATTATAAACACACCCTGTCTGTGTACCTCGCTCTCTGTGCACTTTTTCTTACTCTGTGCCAAAACAACAATAAAATAATGAAATCAACGGTTAATGAAAATATCATCGTTATAATCACCATCATTGATATTCGTATTACTTATGTTTAGCAAGCAGTACTCCAGCCATCGTTGTATTTTATGATAAGTTTCATTTAACGATTTTTAAATCGTTGAGGCGTAAATTTAGTGGTAAACATGCGTTTGATCCTGTATTTGACATTAATCCGAAGGCGTTTTGCAATTAATACTAGAATGGTGCATACCTACATATGTACGTACACATTCACAAATTTATATTACTATATTTTTTTTTTTTTTTACTTCATAGATATAGTTAAGGTAAATAGTTAGCCAGCGGGGAAAAATGCTAGGTCTTCACTTTGTAGGCCTTAAAAAAAAACCTGTTTACACATTATAAAAGATGAGATACCCATTCTACTCCGCCTTCTCGCTGAAGATGTATTAGAAGGGCTTTGGTTCGCCTTCTAAAGACTTTCATACACTTTCATCCCAGCGGCGAAAAGAAGTAGTAAGCAGGCCTTCTGGAAGGCCTTATTTATCAGACACAAGGCCTTATTGTCCCATTCCATACTCATACATTTTTTACACACGATGTCCTAGCCAGCCAAGGCCTTCTGCTTTACCTTCTTCAACAGGCCTGGTAGTAGGCCTTCTTTAACAGGCCTGATAGAAGTCCTTCATCAACAGGCCTGTTTGTTTGTTTATTAATATCACTTTGTTTATAAATTTTCATTAGAATTTTTTCTTTTTCTATTTTTTTTAAACGTCTAAGTAATCTTTTATTCATTTTAAAAAAAGTGATCTTTTATTCATTTTAATTCTTTTGTAATAAAAGCAATAACTACCACGTAAAAAAATTACAGAATGCACAACCGCTTTGTCACAGAATTTAAGTAAAACTACTTTAAGTTTACTTCTTTTTCTCTTTTCACATTTTGCATTTTTATTAATAGTTTTTGTATTTGTTTTTTGTCTTTGGAATGTGATTTTGTAACGGGACATTAACGTAAGTATGTATACATACACATAATAAAAAAACCTAGAATGGAGTAGGTAGGCCTTCCATAAGGCCTTCCTAAGAAGGCAAGCGAGCATGAGTACTGGATCTAAAAAAAGGTCTAGGAAGGTCTTACAGAAGGCCTTATAGCTGAAGGCCTCAAAAATTTCGCCGCTGGGATACACTTTCATACAAACCTTTATTTAAAGTTCAAACATGATTGGTTTTGCAAGTCTTTCTATATGTTGTCTCTCTATAAAAAGTTAAAAGTTATTTTGCACTCTTTATTATAAACTGTTACATGAAACCAGAAGGTTCAAAATCTTCTAAAAAATTTAGTCTTTTATATCTTTTGATGTCATGAAATTAGCATGAATTGGAAATACTTTAAAGTAATTTTTTTAGGTTTTATGCTCAAATCATTAAAAATGTTATCCCTTGCTTCAACAGACCTTCAATTAGTCTTTAAGTTTCAGGTTTATTAATAGAAGCTCCTATGTAAACATTCTATTAGGCAGGTCTCCTTACAGGCCTTTAACGAAAGACCTTCTAAGTATTATGCATTCTTAATTAGGTTTTCCATCAGTACTTTAACAGAAGCGAGTAGGCACGCCCTTAGCTTCCAATGACACGCCGTGTAAAATTGAAACGATTTTACAATGCAGCTGGATGTAGTTGAGTCTGCAAACTAAGGCCTTTAAGAAGGCCTCTTTACTGCATCTTTTTCCCGCTATGTAGTTGTCAAGGTACGAGTTCAAATGCTAAGCTACAAAATAAAAGAATTTAATATACTGCTTTAGTCGTATGCCTGACAGAGTACTTCATTTTCCAGTTTCAAAAATATTGAAAATAACCCCAAACATTTTTTCATATTTCGCGTACTTGCTGAATCCTAGAGCAGTCATGTCTTAATAGAGTTTGAGTTTTTTAAATAATATACAGATTTTTATCATTTTCTTTAACAAAACTTAAATTATTTGATAAAAAATTTAGTCAAGTAGTTAGGGGTATGACTTAAAAATGCGGTACTTTTTAAAATGTTTAGCTTTTATTTTGAAACATTTGTACAATATAAATTTATTTAAAGTAAGGAGTGAGATCGTAAAATTCTTAACACACGTTTTTCATTAAAACTTTTAACCCAAGTATTATTTGATTTTTTTTTATCAAGTTACCTTTGTAAAACATATCAGTTATTATGTTTAATAACAATTATATAAAAAATGAGTGACCAGAAAAAAGTGCGTACTAAAATTATACAAAACCCAACTTGGTCCTACAAAAAGTTGGCCAAGCATTCAAAGATCTGCCGTCAAACTGTTTCCAATGTTATTAAAAAGTACCGGAAGAACATGTCCGTTGATAGAAAACCTGGTTCAGGTGGAAGGAATGGTCCACATGATGTTTCTAAACCCAAAAAAATAGAAAGCATTTTCAAAAGAACTCCCAACACATCCGTTAGGAAAGCAGCCCGGTTAGCTCAGTGCTCGGACTATTTGGTACGAAAAGTTAAAGCTAATAAAGGTTTAAAAACATACAATGCTCAAAAAAGTTGCTGACGGGAACGCTGCTAAAAATTTAGAGGCCAAAAACAGAGCACGAAAATTGAAGTCAAGTTTTATAAAAAAATATTCTTGCTGCATGTGCAATGACGAAACGTATGTTCTGGCAGATTTTTCGCAATTTTTCGTATGTTAAACATTTTTCGATCTCACTCCTTATTGGCCATTGTTAGCTATGACCTTTTCCTATCTTTCTGGCAACATATGTATTCCGAGCCAAAAAAAACTGATCATCTTTTGAGACCAAGAAAGAATCAAGTCAATATCGGATACTCTGTTACAAAGTGAAGCGTATCCCAGAGAAGACGTCCAGATCGAAACAAAAAATAGTCAGACGGGGCACGGGGGCCAAGCGTTGTGATGATGGAATGTTAAGGTTTTATGTCTGACCCCATATTCTGGGAGTTTTTCGGCCAATGCTCGTTTCAAACGATTCAGTTGCGTTCGGTACAGATTCCCTGTAATGGTCTGGTCAGAATTCAGCAGCTCATAATAGATAGGACATTTGCTCCCACCAAATACAGCTTTGGTGTCGAGCCCGGCCAACCGGCTTCAAATACGATCTCTTACGCTTCGGATTACTGTAATGAATATATTTTAATGTTTCGGTGCAAAAATTATTAACTTTTATAGCGCTCATGTATCATTTCCGTCATGCAAAATCGCCTTTCAAGGTCTCTCTGCTTCAATTCGTATGAATTTTTGAGTTTTACAACAAACTTCATGGAGTAATGCCTCCAAATCTTGGTTTTAAATATTTTTTGGCTGGCCTGGGGGATCTTTGTCATCCGTGTCAAAATCACCACTTCTGAATCACACAAACCATCTCTCGCACGTTGAAACCATGGAACACATTCACCATAAGCTTCGGTGAGCAATCGGTGTGCTTCAGCGGCACTTTTTTCAAATTTAAGAAGTATGACACTTTGTTGGTACAAAATTTGACAATAGTTATAAAATATTAAAATAGTAAATTGTTGCATATTTGAACATTAGTTCCACTTGCTTGCAATTAATACTTCAGCAACATTTAAACGTATCAATCGCTACTATCGTTAGATTAAGTTGTGGCAAAAAACATTAATGTTTAGCTGAAACTGATATTTCAGATTCACTACGAACTTCGTGAATATTGAAGATCGTTTCAAATGCTTTGCTTTGGTAGAAAACATTGATGCTGTACAGTTACTGATATTGCCATGTATTGTCATGTAACATATCTTGAAATTTGGACATATTTGGATAATATGAATTTCTGCAACATTCACACGCATTAATCACAGCGATCGTTAGATTGAAAGTCGTGTGAAATGCTTTTCTATGCCAAAAAATTGTGATGCAGTGCGGGAGAGAACTGATATTTCAACTTATCTAGAAATTAGGGCATATTTGGACATTAGTTCAATATTTCAGGTATATTTACACGCAACAATCATTGCGATTGAAGAAAAATTTAACAGAGAATATTGATGCTATGCAGGAACTGATATTGTAAGATTGTCATGTTACCTATCTTAAAATTAAGGCATATTTTGGATATTAGTTCAACTTCATCAATCGCAGCGATCATGACATTCTATACAAACTTCGTGAGAATTGAAGGTATATTAAAACCTGCGATGATGTGCTGGAGAGAAGTGATATTTTAACATCTATAATGTATCTGAAATTGGCACATCAGTTCCACTTGCATACTATTTCAGAAACATTTGAAAGCATTAATTGTGGCAATCTTTAGATCCAGGAAGCTTTAAAATTATTCTCTATCCCAGGAATAGTTTTTATTGTACGAGCGATCGATTTTTTTTAAATTTCTTTGATTATCCGAACGAATAATGACAACCCAGAAAACTCTGACGCTGTAAGGTAACTAATATTGCAAAATTGCAGTGTGTCTTATATTCAAAATGGAGATACAATCGCTTAAAAAATATGCTCGAATGGATTGGTCGTTAAAAATTTTAAAATAATTTGATTACGTCGCTTACAAATATGTCCATAATATCGAAATAAACGGGTAACTCTGGAAATTCATTAAAAAGGAAACACCATTAATATTTCAAGAACATTTGGACGCACAATAAAAACACCATTATCCAGATCTATTTGAAATGAGGAACATTTGACTTCATAATGCAAAATACTGGACCCAATTGACAACTTTGAAGGAGTCCGGATATTACTACAATAGTTTTCAACTGAACAATATTTTTGAGATAAAGGACATTAAGCACAGCAGATAAAGTCTAACCCCCATACGCATAAAAAATTTTTAAATTTATCAAAGGTTTATAAAACAAATTTTGTATGGAAATTTTGTTTTATAAACCTTTTATAAATTTAAAAATTGTTTATGCATATGGGGGTAAGTTTGTAAAATTCATGGCATCAGTTTAAAAAATTAATGTATCACTGAAGTTGTAAATTTCAGTAGATTAATAGTAGATCTTTTTCTAAATCTGTGCGGGAATGAAGGGCAGAAAGGATGCAACTTTAGAAATAACTCACAATTAAGCTATACCTTTTCAATTTGAAATGTTGACTCAGTTTCCGCACTTAAACAAATGAATAATTTAAAAAACTCGTGAAAATTACCTTAGTGATACGTTAAAGCAGATAAAACGGATAAGCATCTCAGAAATATCAAAACTTGAAATATCATTAGGCCAGTTATTTGAAAAATTTTAGTTTCTCCACAATTTATTTAAGTCGTTTCTGGAATTTGATATGGAAAACTGATTTAGGTCGTTATTTGAATATGAGTAGGAACAGAAAATAGCATTTAAGGACTGAAATCGAAAATGTTTAACATACATATATGTTAATAAAAGTAAAACCACTAAACTTACAGTTTCAAATCTTTTTTTATTTGATTGAAATTATTGTTACAATTTACAAAAAAAAAAAAAAAAAATATTTTTAATGATGAAATTTTGAACCTTTATGTCACTTTGTTCGAACAGGTTCTCCATCTCTGTTTAAAATCTACCACACTTTTGCACACCATTTTTGTGCTCTTCTATTCTCTTTTAACAAGAGCACAATATTTCTCCACTGGACTCAGCTCCAGGTAGTTTGGAGGATTTGCCTCTCTTGGTACAAATACCACATAAATGTTCTTGTACCACTCAAGGGCTTGTTTACCATAGTGACAGGATGCCAAGTCAGGCCAAAAATAAGTGGACACATTATGAAGTCCTTGCTGTAAATTTCGGTATTTATAGAGCCCGTTGTAACAAATGATTGGCGTCTTTTGCCGCAACTTCATATTGCTTAACATACCAAGAACTTTTTGGAAAATTTTGTCTGCTTTTGGGTCCTAAACTTTTCTTCAACATTCCCTCGAGCATCTGCAACATATAAAAATTGACCTAGAAGCTGCGAAAAATTTTCCATACGTACATTTCGTCATCCATTATTCCCAGGTATATTTTTTGTATAAAATTTGACTTCAATTTCCGTGCTATGTCTTTGGCCTCTAAATTTTTAGCAGAGTTCCTGTCATGAACTTTTTGAGCCTTGTATGCTTTTAAACCTGCATTGGCTTTAACTTTTCGTACCAAATAGTCCGAGTACTGACCTAACCGGGCTGCTTTCCTACCGGATGTGTTGGGAGTTCTTTTGAAAATGCTTTCTATTTTTTTGGCTTTAGAAACATCATGTGGACTATTCCTTCTACCTGAACCAGGTTTTATATCAACAGACAAGTTATCTTGGTACTGTTTAATAACTTTGGAAACAGTTTGATAGCAGACCTTTGATGGTTTGGCCAACTTTTTGTAGGACCAAGTTGGGTTTTGTTGAAAATATTTAATAATTTTGGTACGCACTTTTTTCTGGTCACTCATTTTAATCAGATTAACAACAAATGAACATAATTGACATTAAACATAATAACTGACATGCTTTACAAAAGTAACTTGATCAAAAAAAAAAATCAAATA
This sequence comes from Calliphora vomitoria, assembly GCA_942486065.2. Taxonomy (NCBI): domain Eukaryota; kingdom Metazoa; phylum Arthropoda; class Insecta; order Diptera; family Calliphoridae; genus Calliphora; species Calliphora vomitoria. The sequence continues at coordinate 79,860,876 of OW818030.2, forward strand.
ATACTTGGGTTAAAAGTTTTAATGAAAAACGTGTGTTAAGAATTTTACGATATCAGTCCTTATGCATTAATTAATTTAAATAAGGCAACATAAAATTGATTTGAAATTATATATAATGAGGACTTACATTATTATGCGGATAATATTCAAACCATTCTCAACAACTTGCTTCAATGATTTTTTCATCATTTATACAAAGTTTTGGCGATAGTTGAGTTTCAACGATCATACATGCTTATATGGAGATGCTCGGTTGAGACAGATGGTTGTATACCATCGAAAAATCACTCGAATTCGGCGATTTCTCACTAGTGGCCTTTCTGGATATATAAGGGGCTTTTAACAATGTGGAATGTGTAACTATAGGATCAGCCCTATGTACATGATTTATCAGATAGCTTCTGAACTAAATGATCATCAGATCTAACATTCGAATTGCTACAATCTCAAAACTTTCCAAAAGGTACATTAGGGCAATGAGGCAAAACATGAATGATTCCCTTAATCGGGACCTTGTGACAATCTGTGAATGGGGTCGTGCGAATAGAGTCGCTTTCAATGCCCGCAAGACTCAGTGTTGCATGTTGACACAAAAGCGAACGACAAACAATGTTGCTTCATCTGTATTTATGGATGGTGTAAATATTGTGGAATCAGACGCTCTTGATGTTCTGGGCATGAAAATACAATGTGATGTCCGCTGGTCTAAACACATTTTTCAAGTGTCGAAAGAAGCATTCAAGTGTCTCGGATTTTTGAAACAGTGTAGGAATTACTTCACTCCATCTGATCTCCTCACTATTAACACCACATATATCCGACCGAAAATGGAATACAACTCCCATGTATGGGCCGGTGCTTCAAAGTCTATTTTGGAGCTGCTCAACCGCGTACAAGAGAGGGCGAGGGTGATTATTGGTGACAGTAGGGTGTCCAACTCTATTGATTCGCTGGAGCACCGTCGCAATGTGGGCTGCGTTTCACTGTTCTATCGGTACGACAATGGAATGTGTTCTGATGAAAATAGGGAACTTGTTCCTGATACCCGCAGTTTTTTACGTAATACACGTTTTTCGTCAAGAACACATCCCTTTGTGGTCGATTGGCCAGTGGACCGCACAACACATTACAGGGAAAATTCGTTCTTTAGCCGTACTGTACTTATGTGGAACAAACTTCCCGACGAAGTGTTTCCTGCCATTTCCAATGTGGGAAAGTTCAAATCGAATATCCACATACACTAGTTACTCCCTCTTTCCTCCCTCCCATAAGCTATTTTCCTAGTTCCAACAAAAAGGACATACACTAACTGAGCGTCCTACCTACAATTTTGGGGAATTTGGAATTTATATGTATGCTTAAGAAGCTGGATTCCATGAACTACAAAACGGTCGCCTATGCTGACGATGAAGCGGTGGTAGTTTCAGGGATTCATCTACTAAGTCGATGGAGCAGTGATAGTGAACTGAGTGTGAATTCGAGCAATTGTATTGTTTTCAACGAAAAACAAGATTTCTATCTTCCCGCTAACCCTATTGAACGGTAACGAAGTGACACTCTCGGATATCGCAAACTATTTGGGTATAATTCTAGATAAGAAATTGTCTTGGAAATTCAACACTCTGGCAAGAACATCAAAGCTTTGTATTTATGACTGAAGAGATGTGGTATTAGTCCCAGGAAAGTGAATTGAAGCGGTCACTAAGCCGCTAGTATTCTACGGGGTCTCTGTCTGGTGGACTAAGTCTCAAACAATTTTGATAACAGGAGCTCTGCGTACGATTCCAACGAATTCACGTTTTACGGTTTTCAAATGGATGTAATGGCCGAAAAGCTGACACTGAACATGGTATTTACGCTTACCGCGATAGGTGCATGGATATATACAAGGTGGCGCAAAAGTAATCCTCCTATCAGAAAATGCTATAAATTTTGCGATTGGCCCCTAATGTCAGTTCTGTTTTGTCATTTGTGTAGTAAACACATTCGAAATACACGTTAATAAACAATATTACGCTACACTGCTCCTATTTGACCAATAATCGGTCGGTGACTTTGGCACAACGTGAATTTCGTAACAGATTTCCTGGCCGTCCAACGCCTACTGGTGAAACACTGCGACGTTTAGCCGCTCGCCTCGAAGAGACTGGCACAACACGAGATGCTGCCAGGCGTGGCAGAATGTTGCTGTAGCCGAGGATGTCATGGAAGCACGACATCGACCAGACGACGTGCCACGCAAATGGGTATCAGTCGACGGTCTTTACAGCGAATTTTGGTACAAGATTTGAAGATGTTTCCGTATAAAGTCCAGACGGTGCATCAGCTGTTAGCTGCTGACCGCCAATCGCGTCTAACATACGCTCAAGCCATCCTTAATCACCATCAAGAGGAAGATGATTTTTCATCAAAAATAATCATGAGTGATGAGGCCGATTTCCATCTTAGCGGGTACGTAAATAAGCAAAATTTACTCTTCTGGGGCACTGAAAATCCGCGTGTAACCAACGAAGAGCCATTACACCCGCTCAAAGTCACTGTATGGTGTGTTTTCGCTGGAAGAGTCATCGGACCTTTTTTCTTCGAAGACGTCGCGGGCCAAACGGTTACTGTGAATGGTGAGCGCTACAGAGCAATGATCAACGAGTTCTTTTTGCCGCAACTTGATGAATTGGGATTGGAAAACATGTGGTTCCAACAGGACGGTGCAACGCACAGTGGTTCAGCTTCATACGATTGGTGGCATTAAATATAAGGAAACATCGTAGAGCCTTGAATTTTGGTACAGATAAGTATTTGGTTGTGATAAAAAAATACTGCAAATATGAAAAAAATCCGAGCACAACCACGCCTACTTCCCATATAACACAAAAATTAAAAATCATTGTAGAGTCACAATTTTTTGCTCATTGCAATTTTATGATAATATTAAGCAATGGTTGAAAAATTAGCAAAATCTGTTAATAAATACGCCTACTTTTCATACAAAATGACCACATAAAATGCAATATTTTCTTTGTTAACAAAGCTAGATCGCTTAAAAAAGCTACACAGGTTTAAATTTGCGTGTTTTTTATTTGATTAAAATATAAATAAAATTCAGTAACAGTCACCCCCATATTCAATGAAAATATCTGTAAATAAATAAAAGAAAATATTAAAAAAAAATTTAAAAACAAAGTTATTTGTGTACCTTTAATAACATAACAAATGTTTTACTTCATCAGAAAATTCCAATATATCCTTCTTGAAATGTTTACGGTATGAATTTATATATGGATCTGAAGACGCTAGTAACATATGAATGACATCTTCATTTGTTGATATGCGATCAGTTTTTCTGGAGTGGCTTAGGCGATAACTTCTGTAATCTTTATTACGAGCTTCCTGAGCTTCCTCCGACAACATGCCAAGTGGCAATATTGCTGCTGACACAATTTTACTCCCATGAATTAGAACTTTGTGTACAGTAATAGGCATATAGTACCAACTGTACAGTTGTATATATCGTTCCGCAGTGTCCAAACAATAAACATTAAATTTTTCTGTATCTATTTCGGAATTACTATTTATAACCGTTAAAATTGTACTAAAGCGATGAATTAAATTTTCATCAACACCAAGAACATCTGCCGTTATGGAAGGATTTGCAAAAAAACGTCTAGAAGTATTGCCATCGTTCGTTGTGCCCATTCCTTGTTTAACCATGTCCACATTTATGCCTAGAACCACTTTCAAATTTCTTTGTATTTTCGCTTTTTCTTCATCTCTTTCATGTTTTGTATCTTTAGTTACTCTCCACTTTGAAAAACTTTTGTTGTATGCTATATGCAATATGCACTCCATAAATTTTATCCTCGCATGTAAAGGGGAAATTCCAAATTGAAGCCCTTCCTCCGAAACTGGTTTTGTCCTTAATACTTCCAAATTGTTCATTTCGCTAGGCTTAGCTTGACATATAAAACATACAGCCATTCCTGATGTTTGTGTGATTGTATTCGCAACCTTTCCATCAAAATGCAAAATTTCAAAACTTTTGTCATAAATATTAACAACAGTTTTTTTCAAATCTTTAATTTCATTTTGCACCCTTTCAACTTCTTCAGAAATAACATTTGCTGTTTCTTTTACAAATTGAAATTTTATTGGCCTACAAAAAGTTGTTGATGATGGCCTTGTATTTCGCCAGTAAACATTTGTGCCATCAATACATTTTAAATTGAGAGGAACAATACTTGTCAAAAAAATATTTTTGTCATTTAAATTTGGATCATTGAATTTTTGATGGTATTCACTATGCCCTGCAGATCCATCACAACCCCATTTAGAAATTAGTTGTAGTTGATTTGGAAGTACCTCTGCCTCAGCTTTCGTTTTCGCCTTCAATATTCTGGATACAGTATGATCGAGTAAATCTTGCATACTTACTTTACTATAGTTCTCCTGTACTTCCAAATTTTTAGGATAACATTCCTTTTTAGCACCAAGAACTTGATGATATGAGGGGAAAATATCACATCCAATTTCTATAGCACTCCATCTTAATATTTGATACTGATTTTTTGATAAACAAGCATCAAAAATGAGGCTTAGTGCTTTTTCTGGACTAAACATTTTTAAAAATTGTCCATCGTTATTAATTCTTTTTGCAGCTGATGAAATAAGTTCTGGCGAATTAATATCACATAACTGCTGTACTTTACTCCTTTTAGCACGAGATTTGCAAAATTCAAAAGCTTTAGAAGGGCGGCCACGTTTGACATGAGAACACATTGGAAGATCTTCACCAAAACAATACATATTTTCCAACCAAACTTCGTTTTGTTCAACAAATCTATCTTTCATACGTTTTGCACTAGCCCACTTAATTTTAAATTTTGGTAAAAATTGTTTATTTAAAAATTTTTTAAATTGATCGACGTCAATAATTGATAAATTCGTATTATTTGTTGAAATAATATCGCAAACTACATCAATGTTCTTATCACAATCTAATAAAAGATCAAAAATTTCATAATAAGATAACTGAAGATTGTCCATATTTAAATAATTTGTTTTCTATTTTTCACTTCATAAACAATAAACTAATTAGCTATAATCATTAAAACACAACTAATAATCACAGCTGATAAAAAATTCAAAACAATAAACTAATAAGCTATAATCACAAAAACAATGCAACTAATAATTACAGCTGATAAAAAATATTGAACTTTCAACAACAACAAAAACTGCATCAAAAATAATGGGAAGAAGTAATTGCAAAAAAAAAAAAAAAACAAATAAACCGTCACTTTTTCTCAATTTGCCCATTTTTTTTATTGCATGTTTATTTTTAGAAAAACAGAAAAGAATATAGTATTACTGTGTGAAAACAATTATTTGACGCACAATAAAAGAACTAAGCAGTGGTATAGTGAGTACAACAATTGACTAGCAATCGGATAGTTGTTGGTTCGAATCGTGGCTGCGACTTTTTTTTTTTTTTTTTGTCTGTAAATACATAATTCTATAAATTCTATTTGTTGTAAAGTTTTTGCTGGGTAGCAAGCAAGCAAAAAAATAATAAAATCTGTTATTGCATACGCAATAACATGCTTGTGAAGGAAATTTGTCCTAATTTTTTTTAGTTTTTTTATACCGGAATTGCTTAGGGGCAAAAATGGGCAGCTGAATTTTTAAGAAATCGTTAGCTGAGACTTCAAGCTCTAATTTGATGTGAGTCTCGGGCTAGAGGTCGTTGGAGATCAATAGATACAAGCCATAGAAGTTGGAGAAAATAAATATTTTTGGACAATTTATAGTAGTATAAAATTTTTTTTTTTTCATTTTCAAATTTTTTTTTATTTGCATATATATCATTTATAACATCCAATTGTATAAAAAAAAATCATTATAGTGTCATTACAAGAGTATTTTAAAAGCTTGAAGCGATAGAAGGTAGCATATATAATACGGTCATTTCAAACGCATTCACTTAGGTCAACTTTGAATGTCTCTGAACAAAAAAGTAATAAAGCTATAAGCCTAATATTTTCGGTACATGATAACTAGATTGTTTATTACAAACTGTGAAAAAATCAGGTATATCAGAAGACATGAAAAAAATGAATTAATGCCGCTCTTGAACCAGTGTGCAACGGCACACACGATATGCTGAAGGATGCATTTCCCGGGCGCCTAATCTCCCGTTTTGGCGATTTGCACTGGCCAGCAAGATCGCCTGATTTGACCGCTCCAGACTTCTTTTTGTGGGGCTTTTTGAAGTCGCGGGTTTATGTCAACAAGCCTCAGACTCTTGCAGCTCTTAAAGACAATATCCGTCAAGAATGTGAGGACCTATCGCCGGAAGTTTTGGCCAAAGTGATGGAAAATGCCATAAAAAGGGCTCAAATGACAATCAACTGTGGCGGCGGCCATTTACATGACATCATATTCTCGACTTGATGTAAAAAAAATTAAAAGACCAAATAAAAATAATCCACAAGAAGAATCAAAGTCTTTCATTTTTTTTTTTAATTACAGCCAAAAAAACATCGGAAGTTTACTTTTGCACCACCTTGTAGATCGTTTGGCCATGCTAGTATTATTAGAAGTATGTATACAACTATAAAATAAGGATTTTACATGACAATATGCTCTGAAGAGTAAAGTATGGCTAAATATGTATGTTGTAGGCATAAAATATCTTCAAAGCGTTGACAAAATTATCTAGAACTAACAAAAATTAAAGCTTATGTCCCAACAAATTATAATTTTGCATACATTTTGGTTGCCCTGCTCATTATAATCGAAAAAGAGTATTTATTAAGAAAACAAACGAAAAGAAAATAATGAATTCCTTTTAACTCAATCCAAATTCTAAATGAATTTGTAACCACCCAAAACTTACAAAAATTATGTTAATGGCTATATATACAGAATTCTATATAATAAATACATAGTATAAAATTATAAATTATAACGAAATAAAATTATAAATAAAAGCATTAATTTAGTCATTATCTGCTTAAAGGAAATTTTTACAAATACCAAAATTATATTCACATGTAGTACTTAGAACACGAGTCATATCTATATATTTAATATATAAAGCCCCAAATGTATGATGGTGTGAAAATTAACTCCTGATTTAAATCATATACATTAAAATGAAAAAAAAAAAAAAAAAAAATTGCTATATATACAATAATATATACACAAAATTTCTTTAGATTAGAGAGCAGCATGTATAAAATCCCACAACAAAAAATAAAATGTGTAAGAAAATAAGCAAGACTGACAGAGATACAAAATACAGATACGTTGACTTTGTCTAAATAAGATAATCGTATATTCAAGTGTGAATAAAAACGAACATCACTTCATTAAAATCAGCAACAACAAAAAGTACCCCATTTGTTGCTCCCTCCTGAGTGGATGTACGCTAAAATTTCACTCAATAAAATTCAACCCAAAAACAATAAAAACAAAACTGAAGCTATAGAAACTATTCAAATACAACGCCTACTAAAATGATGTTTCAATGGTGAAAATACCCAGACTACATCCGCCGGAACACACACAAACATTTAATACATTTACAATCCATCATCAGTAGAGATAGTTATGGCGATTATAATGCGCATCATAGCAAATAATGGCACAAATACTAGTGGTACTAAGAGTATGTGTGAATTTCCAGTAATGAGCGCCATTCATATACATACTACATACAGTGACATTTTTCTTATGATTTTTAGTAAATTTAATGAATGAATTTGTCTCAATCACAGAAACAACAACATAAAAGGGGGCGTCATCAAATTTAAACCACCCTTACAGGGTTAATAATGTTTACTGTGAATTGAATTGGTAACACCAGGTAGTCAAACTACTTGCTCTCTAACAAAGAGAGCAACAAAATGAAAATACTCACATATAAAAACACATGTGTATAGATGTGTAGTTTACTGTTACTTTTAATATTGCCAGACATACATCCATACATAGAGAGAGAGAGAGAGAGAGTGTGTGTGCGAGAGCCAGATTATTTCTCTAATACTTGAGATATTTTCAATATGGTAGCATGTTAAATCAAAAAAGGGGCGTGTTTTCAAGGGTATGGTGTTTAAGGTATTAAAGAATGTTGTTGAAAAGATTTTAATAGACAAGTTGTTTGGAAGTGCGTAAATTTAATGCACAGCACATCAATTTCGGATTTCAAACAAGCAGGAAGTAGCGTGCGATAATTTAAATAAGTGTGGAAATTAAAACAAATATTTAAAAGTGTAATAGAAAAACAAAAATTAAATTATAAAGATATTATACAAAAAAAAATTATTGAGCAAAAAAAAAAAAAAATAAACGAATACAACCATTAGCAATAATTAAAAAAGAAAAACAAATAGTGTGTGTGTGTGTTACATTTTAAGCTAAAACAGTTTTCTAAAAAAAATTAACAAAATTCTGTCCTCACTGTGGCCTGCTCCAGACCAACTTGTTGGTAACTTGGAGCCTAAACTAGCTAATTCCGCTAAATTTAAAATTACCGTCATACGTACACCCAACGCCTCACCGCCACCCACACCGCCCCTGGATATAAATTCCCTAAGCCCCTCTAAACTAAATAACAACCACAACATGGTGGAGACAACCTCACCTCCCAGTGGATTAACCATAAAACGTTGTCCCTCCAGTCCCCTAAGTGATCATCATCTAAGCCAGCATCATAATCTGCATCAGCAACAACAACAACAACAGCACCACCAGCAACAACAACAATTGCAACAGTTACATCAGCAACATTTACAAAATAATATCAACCAACAAAACAATCCTACACCCCGACAAAGTCCCCGCAGTCCAGCCACACCAAATGCCGCTTATCTAACCACCGCCATGCTTTTAAATTCCCAACAGTGCGGCTATCTGGGCCAACGTTTGCAATCGGTATTCCAACAACAACAGCAGCAGCAACATCAACACACCCAATCACAAACCCCCTCCTCGGATGATGGCTCTCAGTCAGGAGCCACCATTATCGATGATGATCGTATTACTTTAAGAGACACTGCCGTCGGTTCGGCCACTGCCACTGCTGCGGCGGCTGCCTCTATATTTAGCATTGATAGTATTTTGGGTTCCCGTTCTGTAAATCATAATAACAATAATAACCATAACAATAACAACATTATCATCAATTCAAAACGTTCCGAATCCCCCACATCACCCAGTTCAAACTCCAGCTCGGCTGCCTCAAGTCCCCTAAGGCCGCAACGTGTACCAGCCATGCTGCAACATCCTGGTTTACATTTGGGTCATTTGGCTGCTGCAGCAGCTTCTGGATTTGCTGCCTCACCTTCAGATTTTTTAGGTAAGTTTATAAGGGTAATATGATATTTTTTGTTTGGGGTTTTTGAAAAGGTTAGTTTGAATTAGTTAAGGAGCCAGAATCATAAGAAGATTAAAAGTTTAGCTAAATGAAAGTTTACAAAAAAGTTGCACAAATAGAAATCTTGTAAACAAAAAACATACAAAATCTTTGTTTTAACTAAATAAGAAATCAAATTTTTTATTTACTTAGTTAGCATTACACACAGAGAAATACGTAGATATGTTTACTTACTTAGTTAAGTAAACTTTGTTTAATCTTAGAATTTTGAATTAATCAAATCTTTAACTAATTCTAATTTGAGTTTAAGCTAATCTTTTAAACCTTATTAGTTTACTGTTAATCTTTAGACTGTTTGCTAAAAAACTGTTAACTCCAACAATTTTGATAAATTCCAAAACTTTAAATAAACATTGGTTTAAACCAGTTTTGCTAACTTGTGATTAAAATAGTTTTTTAAACTTTTGAAAAACCATTGATCGTCTGATTAGCCTTTTGTATCACTTTAGAATGAATAATCATGGGAGAGTTTGGTAGAGGAGAGAGTTTGAGTTTTGGAGAGTTTGGAGAGCTTTAATGTTTAAATTAGTTTTACTGACTTATTAAATTACTAAAAAACAATAATGTTACTGTATTGACAAACCACACGCAGAAAAAAAATATTGTTGTACATTGTTACTGTAACCATTTCAAATTTGTGCATGGTTACTGTAACAATATCAAAATTTTTAACAATATTATAGTCACAGTAACTATATATATGATTGTGGTAACAATAATATGGTTAATTTACGATTCACATGAATATTTCAACCATATATATGGTTACAGTAACCATGTATATGTTTGTGACAACCATTTATATGATGAAGGACTTACCATATTATGATGCTCTCATATCATAATCTGAGAACAACATATTATGATAAAATTATTCATCATATAAATGGTTGTCACAAACATATACATGGTTACTGTAACCATATATATGATTGAAATATTCATGTGAATCGTAAATTAACCATATTATTGTTACCACAATCATATATATAGTTACTGTGACTATAATATTGTTAAAAATTTTGATATTGTTACAGTAACCATGCACAAATTTGAAATGGTTACAGTAACAATGTACAACTATATTTTTTTTCTGCGTGCATGATCGGTTTGTATGTGTTACGAGTTGCTGCGCTATGATAACCTACTGCAGTGGGAACTTTTTTAAACTTTAATTATCATTCTTGAAGCTGTTAACTGTTAGTTATCTTTAACTAATCTTTGTATAGTTTTTAAACTTTTGCGAAAGTATTAAAGTTTCTGTATTTAAAATCCACGATCAGATGATTTGCCTTCCGTATTACTTCGGTATGAAAGGCTACAGCTATGAAAACTTAAAGGAAAGATTAATATTTGCCCATATTTTTGAAATTTTATTTGAATTCAAATATAATTATGTTAAAATTGACAGCGCACCGGTCGAAGTACTGAAAATATTAGAAAAGATGTGCTTCCATTCAAAATCAGTGGAGTCCACCTGATCTCAGGAATTATGATTTTGTAAGTCTGTCAGATTTTGATCTTCACTCTTACACGATAAAATTAGCTCATGAACTGATCGCTCTTGATAATTCGAAGCACCGACACATCTGCGATTGGATTTCTTAAACATTGAAAGAAAATCCTAAATTTCATAAAAAAAATCATCTTCAAAAATCATCTGGCCACATTGCTCATTTTATTTGACGCCATTTGATTTCTTTATAAGCGTTTAGGTTAAGTCTAAACCAACAAGCCTTTAATAACAATATCCGATGCGGAATTGTCAATATAATTCGGTCGATATGTGAGCAAGAGTAAAGAAAAATATTGCTGTGAAAATGCTACGACTGCTCACATGAACCTCATCGAATTCCATAGGAATTCAGAAATTAAATTCAGCCTGATATTCCAATTATTCTAGACTTCTGCTTTATAGTTCAATTCAATGACCGCTCATTTTAGTGCATAGTTCAAAAATGAACTAGTTCAATCGCTCTTTTATTAATTTGGATCGCCCTAAGTGAACTACCACTTCATTCAATAGATGTCAATAGATAAATCATTTATCTTACCCCCCTCCCCTCTCAAATGTTTGACCTGGATCCGCGCCAGGTCAGTACACAATAAGTAGTCAATTAAATAAAAAAATTGTAAATTTGTCTGTTTGTTTTATAAAAATTCAAACATATTTGTCATATTTTAATTATATTACAAAAGAAAATTCTATTAAAATTCTCGGCCTCAGCTAAATGGTCCTCAACGCAATAAATTTCTGCTAAAAATCACTAAAAGAAAAAGCTTTATCCCACTACAATGGCATCAAAGATTGGGCAGCACTTTTTTTTAGCTGTCAGAGTTAAATTAACCCCTCTAAAAACTTCTACTAGCTTCTTCTTCTGTTTTGTTTTATTAAAATTTAAAAACATTTGCCATGTTTTAATTTAAATATTGTTAGTTTTAAAAATGTCCATTATGTTCTCAAATTATTTAAAAAAATCGTAAAATTTAAAACAGTCCCACATTTGTTTAATTAAAATTCTTAAATATTTGAAGTATTTTAATAAGTTTTTTAGTATTTCGCGTTTGTTGACAAATTATTTAAACAAATTTAAGATTTATAGTTTTAAAAGAGTTTGCTTAACATTTTAATAGCAACTAATGAAATTTAGCAATAATATAATTTATAAAACTTTATAAAAAAATTTTATTAAAATTAAAATAAAATTCTATAGAATAATAACTAAATTGATGTTTTCACCATAAATTGTAATAAAACTAAATAAAATTTCCTTTAAAAATCCCAAAAAAAAATTAAAATTTTGATCAACAATTGTGTCTACTCTTTAAGCATTTCATAATTCCTATAAATCTAAAAAAATTTGTGTATTTTTTTATTTCCTCCCCCCACTCATAATATTAACATTTCATTTAATATATTCCTTTATTTATGGCTGACTTAATATGCATTAACATAAATTAGGCTTTTAAATGTTGAAGCTTCTTCTTTTTTTTGTCTAAGTGAAGTAGTTAATCGTCAATTCCACCACCATTACATCACTTACATAACCACCTTTTCGCACTCTTGCATTCACCTGTAGTAGAAGGACCATAGAAAATTCTAACAGCCTGTGTTTTTTTTATTTTTCCTAATAATATCCTAATAATTTGTATAATAAAAAAAACCTTTGCATACCCACAAAAATCTTCTTGATGCCTGGAGTAGATATTTGTGGGGTAGAATAAAAAATAAAGGAATAAAAATCAAATCATCTTTTCCGGTTTATTGCTTATTGCCGCACAAATCGCTTGAGTGAGTTGTATAAAGAATTGTGTTGTGGCAACAACATTATAAGCCGTTTTTATGATTTTTTTTTTTTTTTTTGTTATACAAAGTGAAAATAAACTAAGGTACATATTTATTTGCCAAGTTATTTTATGTAAAATCTTCATAGTATTAAGTATGATGACTTGTATTGTGATTATATTTAAGTATTACATATTTAAAAGAAGAAATGGAAATGTAATGGAATGTTTATGATTTGTTTTGTAATCTTTTTAACAAAGAAAAAAAAAATAAACGTTTAAGTTTAAAAGCTTTTTTCTTAGGTTCATCACTGTGTTCGAAAAGCTTAAGAAATTATTATATGTTTTTCCTTAAGAGGCTAAAAAGCCTTTTACAGAGGTTGTTTGTAACTGTCAAAGATTTCTGGATTTAAAACAGGATTTATTTTTTAAATATTACTTTTATTAACTAAATATAGCAATAATTAAGATTCCCTTAACAAGTTTTTAAATATTTTTATTGATTTTTTTCTATGTTTTTCATTTTTATTTAAAATTTTGTTAATTTAAAATTCTTTTCTACTTATTTATTGATTTTTATTAACATACAGTTGGCATCACTGATTAGTTCACATATAAAGATTTGGCATCACTGTGACACACAGTTGATGCTTAACGTATTATATGCATTTTAAAATGTAAACAACTTAACAAATTTCAGAATATCCTTTAATATATGGAATACAAAGGGCTAAAAAGATTCTGCGGCACGAAATTGATCAGAATTAGTGATGCTGTGTGTTATTTATTACATTTTAAATAAACCATTATTTTTTTTTTATCAAATGTTAAAAACTTCACGAATTTTCCTTATTTTATTTATCAATTTTTTTCTTGGTTTTATAAATAAACAAATGCATGAAAAATATCAAGTTACTATGAATATTATTAAAATTCACAGAATATATAAAAAAAACGTACAAGCACATTTTTCTTGGCCACTTTTGCCATCCGCCCCTCATAACTTAATTTACATATATACATATTTTGGTAGTCAATATTTAACTGTAAAAAATCTTTCATTTTTTTTCCTTTTTTCCAGTTGCGTATCCCAATTTCTATCCCAACTATATGCATGCGGCTGCGGTAGCTCATGTAGCAGCCGCACAAATGCAGGCACATGTGAGTGGTCACAGTTCTAGCATAAATCACAATCATGGTCATGCCCACCACATGCATCATGGCCATCATGGTCATCATATGGCGGGGCATTTGGGTCATGGACCGCCACCCAAAAGAAAGCGTCGTCATCGTACAATTTTCACCGAAGAACAATTGGAACAATTGGAGGCGACTTTCGATAAGACCCACTATCCGGATGTGGTGCTGCGTGAGCAATTGGCTTTAAAAGTGGATTTAAAAGAAGAAAGAGTAGAGGTAAGTGCCACACAAATTTACATACATATATGCATTGTATATGTATCTAGAGTAAACAAAAAAAGGCTAAAGTTTTGTTTAGAGGGTAATTATAATATTTTAATTATGCGGTCATTAGTTAGAGGAATTCATTTCCGTTTCCTTGAGTTTGTATATTATATATGTATGTTTAACATTGAATCTAGCTGTGTGCGGTTTTATTGTTAAAGCGCGAAACCAATTGAGTGCAGTCATATGAGAACAATACTTTATTTGTTTAGTTGCTGTTTCTCTTTTTTTTTTTTTTTTGGGAGAAATTTATAACGCACAAGCAGGATTTAAAAGGCTTCTAAGTTTATTTCATTATTATGTTTTTGCTTTGCAAAAAAAACAAAAACGGAAAACAATATTATCTTGTTTTCGTTTAATGTTAATGATATAAATGATACTTGCTGCTGCATCACAGATAATATTGAGGTTAATTCGAGTCGGAAAATAAATATCATTTCAATTCTTTTTTATTGAAAATGTAAACAAAGTCGCTTGTTGTTGTTTGCTAAAGTGTTTTTGTGTTTTACACACAATCCCAGCAGCATGATGATAAGTATTACTTTTATATTTACGCCCCAGTTGCCTGGGAATCTGGCCCTTAAGGGTGGCTTAACGTTTACTTTTTTTCTCATTGTTTCCTTTTGCCACCCCTTATGGGTATTAATACAAATTTCTAAGCGTTACCCAAAAAGTACTTTGTGTTTTTTTTCTCCTTTAGGATTTATATTTAAACGTGTACATGCAAAGTATGTTTGGTATTAATTCCTTTTTGATAAACACTTTTAACACACAAAAACCAACAATATTAAAAGCATTTTTTTTTTCTTTATCTCCAATGAGTTTTCAAAAGTTTTTGTTCTTTCACTTTACTTTACCAGTAGTATTTGTCATTTAGGCCTCGGTTTTGTAAACAAAATAAATAAGTAAACAAACAAATAAAGAAGGAAAGACATTTGATTTTTGGTTTGACAAGACAATTTGTTAACATTTATTGCTTAATTAAATGTTAAACAGAAAATAAATTTATATATACATCATACATAGAGCAGAGAATTTGTAGGGGTTCTCACAAGTTTTTAGTTAATAAATAATAAAAAAGACAATTTTATAAAAATGTAAATAAAAGATGGAAATCGATTTCAAAAATTTAAAAAAAAAATCCATAGAAATTGCCTAACATTATTCTCTAATCTGCTAAATAGTTTCAATCACTAACAAATTAATTTAGTTTTGCCGAACTCTGATATTAAGAATTTATTTATTTTAAACAATTTATTATTGCCAATTTTATTAAATTTTTACTTTATAAAAAAAATCAACTTTTTCCTTAAACTCGCCTTCATTCATACCTGCACAAATTGGCAACATTGTGTCATCTTCTTCTTCTTGTGTCGTTTTGTCATGCAAAACAACAACAAGAAACATATACACTCAAATTACAAAACAATGATGCCAGAGTAGAGATGTCATTTTAGCCAGGGGGAATGCGTTTATTCAACAAAACAGCTTTTTATAAATGTTTGAACTAAAATTGAGGTCTTTTTTTTAAAATACTAGGGAATGTTCAATATTTGAAGAAATTAAAAAAATATTGTTTTTTTTTAAATATGTACTAGTAAATAAAAGAAAATAATTAAATTTGTCTTCAATATTTCCAAAATTAACAACAAAAATCTAAGAAGAAGGGTGAAATACATATTAAACGGAAAGCAACAAATTAACATTAAATACAAGAAAATTAGGCCAACCTTATTTATACATGATAAACGTGGGCGAAAACCATTAAATCTAAGCATTAAATAAAGAGTACCCCTAAAAATAAAAAAAGGCTCACATATTGTAGTAAATGACGCTCCAACAATAAACAAACCATAACCATTATTATAACATCATAATAGTAACAATAAAAACTGCACATTCATAGTGATTCAGACCTTTTTTGGGCTCTTTAAATGACAGCAATTTTGTTTTCTTTGTATCCTTCTCTTGTTATACAATAGCAGGATTTAGTTTCAAACTATTAACACATATAAACAACAAACCTGTAAAAAAAACACCGACAATAAGATTAACTACAATTAAGGTTATGGATAGGGAACATAATACTAAAAGAAAAACCTCAATATTGGTGGTCTTTTTTTCTTCCAAAATTTCTAATATTTTTCTAAAGAAATTTTTTTTTATTTTTTTTATTACTTTAAACTAAATATTATTGTTTTTAACTGAATTGTATTTTATATACTAACATATATTGTTTATTTATGTTGTGTGTTTTTTTTTTTGTTTATTTTGTGTAAATTAAATCAAAATTAAATGGCAATCAAGTGGAATCAGCAGATTTCGTATTTGTATGCAACCAACACTTTTTGCCCTAAGGGCAGGCAAAATATAAGCCTGTGTGTTTGATGAGGGCGACATGTTAAAATTTGATTAAACCACCCCTTATCTTTGAAATAATCAAGTGGCAAAAAACACTTACATTTCGAACACTTGTTAATAAAGTTGTTAGCCCTGTCTAGCTACATACATACATATGAATGTACATGTTAAATAAACAATAAAAATAAAATTTTTCTAAAATAATATTTTTATTAACCACATTAGAACTCAATATTACTTAGGGTGGTATTTGCAAGGCAATCTAATAAATGTAATGAGAATTTATTCAACACTTGTAATAAAGGTTATAATAGTTATATTAAGGTATAATTTCAGTTAAGAAATTTTATAAAAACAATAGCGGTATTCACAATGTAGAGTACTTGGCCTGGTAATGTAGTAAAAGAGCACAATATCAAAAAACTAAAAACAAAATACATTAGAAATTAGAAATTTGAATTCATATATTCTAACTGATTTTACAAATTTCAAACGGCTTCCATAAAAATCCATAATTTCTGTAAGTGTTTAAGCAACACAGAATAAACATAAACAAACTTACCGCTATTTATGTGAGAGAGACAACAAAAACAAAACAATGGGTGAGAAAGTGCTGCCAAGTATTAAAAGCTGTGTATAATAAGAAACATGTCTTTATTTATAAGTGTGAAAGAAGAGTCAAAAACAAAATCAAATTATTTGCAAAATATTAGTTAAAAATGTATTGAAATGTTTAGCATGCTAAATCTATCATATTTTTGTAATAAAGTCTAAAAATATTGTAAATATTACAATATTAAGTCATGTTTGCCATAACATACTTCCATATTGTTTTTATATATTAGGGTGGTTCAACATAATTCTATTATGAATCTTAGAATAATAATCATATAATTTCTTTGCAAAAGTAGAACAAATCAATGTTTCCCCTTGTAATTTTATTTTGAAACTTCAAACAAAGGTTAAGATTATCCAATTATCATAGTTAAACCATATTAAGTACAACAATAATCTATACCTTACACCTCGAAATTCCTCTAAAAGAACCACCGTAATGTTTATGTAATTATTATTATTCTATAATTTTACTTCCTCTTTATGTTCCTTTAGTGGGAGTGATTGCAAATTTTAAATTTCATTAATAGCTAATTATATTTATGTAAATGTATGCTTTTGTGTATACGTTTACTTTTTTTTGGATTTTATTTTAAAAATATCAAATCAAGCGTTAAATGATATTAAAATTAAAATTTATATATATGTATACAACATAAGTTCTTTCTTGTGTGTGTGTGTTTTATTGTTACATAATTAAGCATATGTAAAAATATTTATACAATTAAGACCCAAAATCCGCGCCATATTGAGTTTTAGCAAACATACATCATGCAAATACCAACAAGCACACATGTAATCATAGTGTAAATGTGTTAATGTTTTTGTTACAATTAAATTTTTTTTTCTCTAATGTTTTTATATTATTAGTTAAATCAATATAATTATAAAAGTTAAATCTGTTTTTGTTATAAAATTTAAAAAACACGCAAAATATATAAAATACATAAACATTTTACATAAATACTAGCATTTGTAAGAGAATTTTAATCAGTAAATCTGGCTGCCAGGCAGAGTTGTAATTTATGTAAGCGTGAAGTTAGCTGTTAAGAAATTAACAAAATGTCACCCTTTTTTCCACCCCTGTATTTTTTATTTTTTTTTTTTTGTACAAAAACAAACATTTAAATGACATTTATAAGGTTTTACATATCTTCATGACAAACAAATTATACAGTCACTTTAATTTTGAAAGTGATAATATATTTAAAAACACCCACCCAATATTCTTAAGTAATTGGGTGGTAATGGTGGTGTTATTTTTATTTTATTTTTCGGTTGTTAAGTTACTTAAAGCTTAAAGCCAAATACTTAAACATATGTTAAGTGTGTAATGAATGTGATTTTAAATCTATGACAATATTGGACATTTACTTTGGTAATTAGGCTTATTAACGCTGCTGCAAAACCTTTTGGATGTTATGAGAGTTATGAGAGTGAGTTTTCCTTATGCCATAACATAACAGTTTATAGAGCCAGCCACCCTGGGGCAGCATAATGTGTGGACAATAGTGTTAAGATTTTGTATTATTATGTTTATTGTAAACGTAATAACGTTAATAGTTACAAATAATGCTAAGGTAGTGTTATATTTTGCCTAAGGTTTTTGCTTATTATTATGTTAGGTGGGGACAGGGGATTCGGATTAAATTTGTTAAAAAAAAAATTAAAGTAATTTTTAAAGGTTTTCAAGGAAATTCATTTAAATAAATAGTAGACGAAATAAAGTTTTTTTTTGCGTTATAACAATTATTAAGTGTAGTTTTTTCAAAATTTTTCAAAAAACATTTTTAGAAATGTCGAATTTACTTGGTGTCTATATTCGACAAGAATTTATTTTAACATAAATATAACGTGGGCGGAATTTGGAACATTTGTATATTTAAAACATTAATGAACCTTTAAGAACCCTAAGAATGACTATAGATAGAAATTCAAACACGAAATTCATTAAAAATTGTAAATTTGCAAATTTTATATATCTAAAGGAAGTTCTTAACCACATCTAATTTACGTATCGTTTTATGTATAAACGAATAAAAAAATAGCGTTAGTATTCTATGGTTAAGATTTTTTTATGAAAATATTTAACAATTTGTAAACTAATTTTAGTTACAGAAAGGTTGAAATGTGTTTATAAGGTTATTTTTTATGAATTTCGAGTAGGGTGAGTCTGATTAGTACAAATGTTGATGTGTGCCGCATCTCTCGGAAGTTTGGAAAGTCATTTACAAATTTAATTTTTTGTTCAGGTTTTACAAATAAGATATCTTATTAAATTACGCCTTTGGTTATAAGAAAATCGTTATCTAAATAGAATCAACTTTCTAAAAACATATAAAAGTAAATAATGCAAAAAATAAAAAAAAAAAAATCTTATCAATTTTTATTTATTTTGGCATTGATTAGCTAATATTGTATTCGTTTAGTATCTAATTTGTTTATTAAACAAATTATTTTATTTATTAAACTGAATTTTTACAGCTTTTTTAGCAAACATTTCTTTAATTATAGTTTTTATATGCAATTTACTGTTTTCTTTTATTTAAATCATGTGGCAGCCTTGTTAATTTAATTTGGTGTGTGAGAGCGAGAGAGAGAGATATTGAGTTGTTTTGTTTACATTTGTTGTTTTAATGTGTAAGTGCTGCCTAATTTGCAAATTGTTTGTGGATTGGTAGTTTATTTAAGAACCAAGCTGATATTTTTTAAATTTAAATAATATAAACTGGTTTTAATAACAATTATTTAATTTCTAATAAAATCTATTTACAAACTGTTTATATTTTTTAAGGACAACATAATTTCTTAGAAGAAATCTACATTCTTCTTTACTTTCGTTTAAGTTTGGTCAAACTTGTAATTTATTTGTAGTGCCTAATAAATATTAAGATATTTTAATAAATGTATTTTATTTAAATTAAAAGCTTAAGTTTTACAAACTTTATTTAAAAACCCATATCCAAAGAGAAACATAAAGCGGAAACTAGAAAAAAATTCAAACAAAAAAATCACGCATACGAGAGTTGTTTTAGTTTTCACATAGATTTGTTTACTAATACATTCTCACCACTTAGGTTTTTGACAACTGAGTTAGGTATTTCACAGGAGAGTTTCCGATCTATGTGTATTTATCTATGCCCATATTTTTAAAACAAAATTATATCATAGTTTAGTTAGCAACCCTCAACATGCTATTGTTTTTTTAACAATTTTTATTATTTTAAACTCACTGGCACGCGTTTTAACTTTCTAATCCTATAATTTTAGCCACTAAATAGCAAATACATTTTTTTTTTCACAAAAACGACCCTTAACATTGAAAAAATAAAGTAAAAATTTTACTAACATTTTTATAACTTCAGGCCTTTAAAATACACATGTTCTCCAAACATTGCAACACGTGTAGTTATTAAATAAACTTTAGGTTTTCCAAAAAAAAATATTGGAAATTAAATAAACAGAAAAATTAAACGATTTATTTAGAATAAAATGGCGGACCATGACTTTTTACATTTACAAAAAAAAATAAAACAAAATATTAAAAATCTTTATCAAAAAAAAAAATGATAGTAAAACCTCTATGTAAATACCAAATTAAATGTAGTGGTTTCTTATTTTTCTATTTTGTGTATAAATCTCCATTTGGGCGAATGTGTATGCAATTGTTTACCTTGACGGAAAATTACTATGGAATTTTTAAAAGGGTTAAAGCTTATAAAACGCTGATGCATATTTGTTGGCTGCCACAACAACAACGCGTTGCTGTTATTACGTTAACAAAGTCCGTGGCATGAAATCCATAAAACAAACATGCCACAAGCAGTTGATTTTTAATTAACGGACGGCATATGAAGCTGATACTATTATAAACACATACATACATATTCTGTTACTTACACATACAAACGTATATGTATGTTGATATATATTTTGTTGCAAAGATCTTTCGTAAAGAGGATATAGTTATTAAAGAACATACCATATGGTTGGCAACACACTGAAATGTGTTTATGTTCAAAAATTATTTTTATTTTCAATACAAATTAAAGGAACTTTTAAATTATTTCGAATATGTTGTAAATACGTAGGTAAGCATGAAATGTAAATTTTTTAAGTTTTAGTGCTAGGTACTAATAATAGTTATTAGTGTTAATAAATTCACTATTTATTTTTAAAGGAATCAAATTCCTAACAATATTTTACCATTCTTGGTTTTATATAAAATATTATTTTTATCATCCGAATTTTATTTATTAACATCCATTTTTTCAATATTTTGATTACAAATACCATAAATTATATTTTTAATATACCATTAACAGTTTTAATTAATTTAAACCATGTGGCAGCTTTGAGAACGAGAGATTTAGTTCTTTTGTTTACATTTGTTGTTTTAGTGTGTAAGTAGTGCCTAGTTTGTGATTTGTTAACAGGGTTGTATTTTGTTTCGTAATTATGCCGATTTTTTTTAATTTAAATAATATTTACATTGTTTAACTATTATTAAATAATTTCATAAAAGAGACTATGTTTCTTGCCAAATTTTATTTGTTTTTAGTATTGCATTTTGCTAGAACTTAGCATTATTATTAATTTAAATAGATTCACTTTATATTTGTAAAGGAATCTAATGGCTTAAAGTATTTTGTATACATATTTCTATATAAATTGTCTTTAGGAAACAATTTATAGCTTTTAAGCTAACATTTATGAATATTTTAAAAAATATATTCTGATCCAATTTATTACTATAGCTTTACATTGAATCTTTAATTTTATCAATGAAAAACTATACCAAAAATCTTTTAGAATTCATATTATTCCAAAAAATCTTAAAAAAATATGCCTCAGACTCTGACAAAAATTGCAACCTACAATTGCAGCCAAACAGTTTGTTTATCCATGATTGTAAAACATGGACTATTCTGTAACAACATCCATCAAAAAACAATAATAAATCCTTCAAAAAGAAGAGGATGACAACACAGAAAAGTAAAATTTAAGCATCATCAAAAATTATAAAAACGTACCGTTACACTTTCACACACACACATCCAAAGTTATATGTATGCATATCTTTTTATATAAGGAGAGGATGTTACCGTATAACGGGATTAAAAACTAACCGCTTACATATGTATGGATATGGCTTAAAATAACTGACCCCCTGGCCATGTTATGACTACAGCCATTTTGAGAAGATGAAAAATTTAAGCAAACAACATTTTCCACAACCATATGGATATGTATGGCTGTATGTGTGCATATTTACATATACACCCCCAACTAGCCATAAATGCATAAGTCATTTTTGTATGTGTTTGTTAAATGAAATTTTAGGATTCCTTTTTTTCCAATCCATTGTATTGGCAACATTTAATGTTATTGGCCACAATAACAAACGAGAAATTTTCAAAATAGAAAAAAAACCTTTTTTGTTGAAAATTATCAAAATTTTGCGCTTCGTTAATCCCAGCAGATGTCATTTGATTATTTTGTCCAGTATAGGGCATAGCAAACAAACCAACAATGCTAATTACCAGCTCTTTTTGGGGGGGCTAATGTTGCCTTTACTTGTGTACTACAGTTTAATGCAGTTTTGAATTATTCGAAAAAAAAAAAACACTTGGAAACCTTTATGTCATGTCCATGGAGACTTAAAGGGGTATATTATGCTACCACCCATTCCTGGTATAACATCAAGCATTTGTTGACTATTGAGGTCGTTAGTTATTGTTTGAACATGTCTATAGGTAGCAGTCAAGGATGTGTTTGGAAAATCAAACAGGAAATTGATTAAAAGTTGGAAATTTGCAAATTGTAAAGTTGGCTAGTTTTATTTAACTTTAGCTTCTTTAAAATAAATCAGCTTAAAATAAACATTAATAATAGCAACTAAATATTTGTATAAAACTATGATAAATTTTATTAAATGTAGCAATAATTTTAACCAATTTTTGCAAAACTGAAAAATACTATATGAAATTATTAGAAATTTTTGCTAAAACGTTTCGGCTCAGAAGTTTAGAAATTCCATTGCAGAGGAAATTTTACTTTTTTCAGTGTTTGACAACAAATTGCTATAAATTTTAAATTTCGCTTTTTTTAATAAAGGAATAGCAAATATAATTATCTTCCTAAACGGATAAGTTTAATATCGTATTCGATTAGTATTGAATTTGTTTAATTTTTTATTAAAAAACACCTAGAAATTTAAATTATCCTGTAATTTATTTATAAACCCGAATTTATACTGCATTTTTTTTTACAAAAATTGCATTTTTTTTAAATCATGTGGCAGCCTTGCATAGTGCAATGTATGAGAGCGAGAGAGAGATAAAGTTCTTTTGTTTACATTTGTAGGTTTAGTGTATAAGTGTTGCCTACTTGGTGATTTCTGTGCGGGATGGTATTTTATTTAAGAACTAAATGATATTTTTAATCCTTATCCTTTGCTCATGGGTCAAAATTGGCTAAACTGTTTTGTCTTTTGCCAAATCAATCAAATAACACGAACTATTCAAATAAATATTCAGGATGTAATACATTTATGTGTTAGAATCATACCGAGTGTTTTACATGGCAGAAATACTGCCTTTTGCGTTTAATTTGTGAAGTTCAGGATAAGGTTAAATTTAATAAATAATATAAAGTTATTTTAATAATAATTATTTAATTTCTAATAGAAGCTATTGACAAACTGTTTATATTTTGTATAATAATAGTTTTTAAATAATTTCTTACAAGAAATCCAATTTTTTGTTTACTTTTGTTAAAGTTTAGACAAATTTGTTGGTATAACCAGAGATATCTTTTAAGATATTTTAATAAATTTCTTTTATTTTTAACTAAATTTCATAATGTTTTTTGTTACAACGTAATTTGTTTTTTAAATATTCAATTTTATTTTACGTTTATCTTGAATATTAATTTCTACATACAATTATTTATTGACTT
This sequence comes from Calliphora vomitoria, assembly GCA_942486065.2. Lineage (NCBI taxonomy): Eukaryota > Metazoa > Arthropoda > Insecta > Diptera > Calliphoridae > Calliphora > Calliphora vomitoria. The sequence goes on from OW818030.2 coordinate 79,884,994, forward strand.
TCCAATTTTCTTTACAACTTTTTAACAAAATTTACAAGTGGTTTTTTTCAATTCCTAACATGACTTTTGTTAAATATTTCATACAATTTGAAACTAACTCAATTTACATAACTTAAATTAGTCAAACATTTTATGGCGTTTTCATGACATTACAAATTTCAAACAAAATTAAACTAATATTTAATTTAAAGGCAGACAGAAACTGAAAATGAATCACAAGCTCACTCCTTCTTAAACACTTGAAAAAAAAAACTGCTAAATATTCTTAGCAAGTCGTTCTTAAACACACACAAACATCACAACAATTTGAACTTAAGCTTGAGAATAAATTTTATTTGTTTTTTTCCTTTTTTTCGATCGTAAATATTTATTCAATTTTGTATAAAACACAGCAACAACAACAACAACAAAAATTAAGAAAACAGGGTTTAATAATCAACTCAAATCACTACTTGACCGTTTTGGGATTAGTTGTATTTGAATTTTAACGCTTGGCCGCCACAGACAAATGATGATGATATTTTCTATTTTTATGATTATATTTAACTCTCTAAGAGAAAGAGTAAAACAATAACAGAGAGGCTTGTACTGGCTGTGTGGCCAACTATTTTGACATTTAGCTTCATCATTTACACAAATATTGATGATGATGATGATGATGTTTTAATACAATGAGAATTTTAGAATTTAGAAATCAAAACAAAAATCAATTATTTACTTAACAAAACCTCTTTTCAGACTCCTTCTCTCTCTCTCTCTCTTCCTCTCTTATTGGCCCATGAAATAAGTAAACAAATAATGTAGAAATATGTACGGTTAATATTTAAATATCGAAAAATACCTTTTCTGTCGTCTTGTGTGTGTTTGAATGTGTACTTTTCGATTTTTACAGGATGATTGACTCCGATGTTATTGTTCAGTTTGTGTATAAAGGTATTTTGTAGCTCTTATTGTTGTCTTTTTATTAATATTTTTTGTTTTGTTTTCCTTTTTTTTCATGATCTTGAGTGTAATTTATGTTAATTGTATGAGCTACTGTTTTTTAGTCCCCACAAACACTTAATAGTTAAATAAAAAAAATAGTATGAATGTCTGTATATTGAAAGATAAATTTACATTTATATGACAGAGAAAAGACAACAATCAAAAAGATTTTCTGTAATTATTACCACTTATGTTTTCTGTTTAATATTCTTAAAGTCACCACCACACCACCACCAAACCACACCACGCATAGGGTTTAAGTTAAAGAAACAAATGATTTCAAAAAAAAAAAAAAAAACGCTTAAATTTAAGTGGCCATAATATTGTATGCTAAATACTAGAAGCCAAATGAATTAATAATCGTAGCAGTAGAAGAAGAATGACTTTTCTAAAAAAAAAAATTGGTTTTAAAATAAATCTAAAAAAAACCTTAAGGCTTTAATACTTTAAGCTTAGTACTCTGTTCAAAATTTCGTGCGGAATGCTGTCAAACTACATATAAAATATTTGGTATGAAATATAAGCGAAATAATTTCGCAAAAGCAGTACTCTGTTCTTATTGTGGAAAACATGTGAAATACATCTGGCAACCTTATTTTCCACACGAAATAACATAAGCAGCACTTCTTTCGCACGAAATTAAAACCAACAGCTGATCATGTTTAGCATATAAAATTATTCACATGAAAAAACCATAATTTTTCGCAAATATGAACAGAGTACTAAGCTTTAGGTGAAAAACCGGAGAAGTGCATAGCAACATTTATGAAATTTTTAAATTTGAAATGTTCAGTGTTGTCAAAATAAACAAAATATTAACCAGTCTACATGTAACATAAATCAATTAATATCAAGTTAATATTAAATGGAAAATATCCTTGTTTATTATAACAATAATTTAAATTGTTAACATTTTATTAAAGTCTAGCTTGAGTTTGGTAAGTGTGGCCAAACAAAATAAAATTGTAAAAACCGGTCTCCACGTAACATAAATCAATTTAATATAATGTAAATACATATTAAATTCAGAGTTTATTTTTTAATTTTGAGTAGCGAAGTGTTGGATTATTGAGACACTTGGCATAAAAATGCAACGTTGAAATGTTTAATCACACCGAGACAATTTAACCAGTGGTGAATCGTTTTATTTTGACCCCAAGTACATCAAAGGGTTAATTTTAGATAACATTTAAACTTCACAGCTCATTTTAATTATCTCTCAAGGTTTTGTCAAAATCCTTTAGTAAATACATAACATTTAAAAGTATTTTAATGAAAAATCTCATATTTTAAACATTTTGAAATTTGTCCCTGTTGAAAGGGTTAATGTTTCCCGATTTCAGTTAAATCTTTAGTATACCTATCTCATGGCTTGAGTAATAATATTCTGCATTTATATTGTTAAATGTTAGCAATAGCTTAAAATAATGCATATTTACAAAGTTCACAGATCAAATTGCCGGTACATCAAAATTATGAGAGAAATTGACTTAATAATTTTTGTAATTTATTCTCGCATAAACATATTCTTAATAAAATCCTAAAAAAGCAATTCTTAGATTGTGAAATTCCAGTTTAACATTCGTTTTTAAATTGGAGTTATGAAAATTATATAAAAACAATTGCATTTTTTTACATAATGGGAATGTGTAATGGTGGTCCAAATTAGTGAACAATTCATATCAGAACTTTTATGAATCATCAAGGAAAATGAAAATAGTATTGCATTTTTAACAATTTAAAACGCACAAAATTAAAATCCATTTCATATTCATTGCGGATTCTCTAAAGCTTTGTTTTTTTAGCGAATCTTTAAGAATTATGTTTTAAATAAATATAATTTCATCAAAGGTCGGCTAAAACGGACAGCAATTACTTTTTAACGGTATTTTCATTAATCAAATAGCAGCACTGATGTAACTGGACAAATTTTGTTTTTTGACAATTGTTAAAGTGCTGCCAAATTTGTGATCTGTTTACAATGTTGCATATTGTTTAAAAACGAAGGTCGTTTTCTTGTTTGTTAAAAAATTTTGCATTTTTCTGCCCCTTTCTTACAAAATTGTATTTTTTACTATAAATGATATGTATTGTACATAAATTTGGTATCAAATTCAAGACATTTAAAAGATTTGTCCAATATTGTTTAAAAATTTTTGGAAATATTTCAATATTTTGTAAGGTATATAAATTTTGGAATTTAAATAATATTTTGACCAAATTGTACTGTTTTAGAATATTTTACTTTATTTATAGAGCTAATTTAAATTTATGGTGATAAAAATAAGAAAAAGCTCAAAATTTTCTGTCAGAAAAAAACAGGGATTAAGATAATTTCCATTCATTTAAAAAATTTTAATATAAAAATATGTTTTTATAGTATTTTTCACACAAATTTATTTAGAAATCCTAAATTTGAGCTTTAACTAAAGCTATTTTAAGCTGTAAACAGCTATAAAAAACAAATTCTCCAAGTTTTTTCTTCAATTTAAAAAACTTTGCAACAGCTTGTTAAAAACTATATACCTAATAATATAAATTTAAAAAAAATTCATAACTGTCTCTTTTAACATTCATTAAAATTTGTTATAAATCTGCTACTAAGCAACAACAAAAAGGGAAATAGTTCAAAGGTTAAATTTAAATTTAAGCTAAATATAAAAAAATTTACCCCACTAACGTTCAACGGCAAACTGCCAAGCCATTATCAAAAGGCACGAGTTGTTTGGTATTTTTGGATTTTTTTTTTTTTTTTAATCAACTTTCATTTGTCAACTTTTGTTGACAAATAATTGAGACAATTCATGCATTTCCTGTCAAATTGCATTTATGTTAAAAAAAAAAAAATAAATTACGTACTCACACAAAAACGAATGAAATTTCAAGGATTTTAGAGAATGGTAACACAAAGACAATTCTATATACTTTGACTGATACTGGTATGAGTATCTCTTTTATATACTAAAAACATTTTGTACATTTATGTACAAATTCACCAGCTAGCTAGCTATTGCCTGATTTGATAGAACTGTTCTCTTGTTTGAGATTTGGAGTTTGGCATTAAACACTCGCACAAAAAAGAGGGTGTGTTTTTTCCTGCAGCTTAATTTTGTTTTTTTTTTTTTTTCATTTTTTTGAGCTGTCAAAAATGTTGTGTGTGTGTGTAAAAGCAGTGTATATGTGTATGTGTTAATTTTGAAGCAGGTGTCTGTGTGAAAGTTGTTTGGATGGTTGCTTGATAACTCCTTAGGCTATACTAACAGCTTTTCTGCATTAATTATCCCAAAAAGCTTTATAGTTAATTATTTAAATGGAACTCCACAACAATAATCATAACATAAGGACTTATAGATAGGATTTATGTATGATGATTTCACTTAAGAAACAGAAAATGCTAACATTGCTATTTTGTTTTGGGCAGTTGGGGGTTTAATTATGAAAATTATGATGAGAAGTTAGTTAATTAGGAAATAAGGAAAATATTTTGTAAACTATTAGGAGATTTAAATTAATTTACATATATATTTTTCTTTTATTTACAGTAAATACTTTGATTTATAGTAAATAAACATGTTTAATCATGTTTATTTTTGCCAATTAAGCGTTGTCATCTTATAGGTTTTAATAATGTAAAGTGCCCCCACCCAGAAAATATGTATCATTTTAAATTTTGCAGAGGTGCCCCACTTTGGCCTCTTGTGACTGCACCCTAAACTCAACTATAGCTTCTTCCATAGCCATGTGAAGTTTGATTAAAATCGTAGTAACCATTAAGAAATTCCAGATTTATTAATTCCCCGTTTTGTCAGTTTTCAATTCTCTTATACAAATACATTAACATCGTTGTATTTGTTTAGAAATTACAGACTTATTAATGCCCCTACCATGCGCCGCTTTGCCAATTCGTTAAAAGAACTGCATAACAGTTGGCAATTCTCTTTACGTTATATACTTTTTGCAATAATTTTACTATTTGGTAACTTATAAATAAAAATCTTTTCTAATTAAATTAATTTATAAATTTGTGTTATTCTCATATTGCAAATGTGTTTATATTTTCAATTATTTTCCAATGTTGTCGTTGTGTTTGTTTATAAATTACAGACTTTCTAAGCGATGCCCCTAGTATGCATCGCTTTGCCAATTCGTTTAAAGCACTGTATAACAGTTGGCAATAATCTTATACAACAGTACGTTTACGTTTATTTCTACTTTTCCCAATAATTTTACTATTTGTTAAGGTATAAATAATAAACTATTCTAATTGATTTAGATTCTCAATTTTTTATACTTCTGCAAATTGCAAATGTTTTCATATTTTCAATTATTTTCCTGTGTTATTATTATTATTATTGTTTTAACAACAAACGTTGAAAAAGTTTATTTAACAGAGAATAACACAAAATAAATGAATACAAAACGTAAACAAATTTTAACAGCTAGAATAATTACAAATTGTATTTTCTATTTACATTATTTGCAATCTATATACACATATACAATATACATATATATTTACTAAACATTTATAGAAATGAACAATATTGCATAAATATCATTGAAAATTGCACTTACAAAACGAGAAAACGAAAAAAAAAATAATAATAAACTTTAGCCAACATAAACATTGAGTGCAAAAATTCCCACAATGTTTTTAATAAAGAAATTTCCCCAAAAAATAATAATAATAATATGTACTTTGTAAATGACTAACCAATGGAAGCGTTCTTAAGGGTAGGGGTTGAGAAGTTTTGAATATAATAGAGTAGTCCTTTTGTGTTTATTTAGCAAATCGACTAAATTTATTAAAATAACAGTCACGACTCAGTCAAGTGATTTGTAAAGAACTGTATAACAGCTGAACTTTGTGTTTGAGTGTGTTTTTTTGTCCATATGGAAATTATTTGCTAAAGAATTGTGTATTATGATGAGTTATGAACTGAAGCACTTGATCTCCTTTAACATTTATTATCCTATGATAATATAAGAATATCAAGAAATTTATTTTTAAATTTAAAAATAACAAAGTTTAACAAGGACGAAGAACATAAGGAGAGCAGCAAAAAGGAAAAAGAAAATTTAAAGGAATTTGTTAGAAAATAGAAAGTAAGCAGTTTAAATTTGTTTTTTTTTTTTTTTTTTTTCTTTTAAGGGAAATCAAATCATAATTTTAATAGCAAATAAATTAATAAATTGTAGTTTGAGGAATTTCAAATCGCTGTTTTCAAAGTTTAACACAATAAATATAAGCTAGCTCTGTAAATAAATAAAAATATTGTAAAATTGTATTATTTGATGGAAAACTAAAATTTTAAAAAAACTATTGAAGTATTCTCGTAAATGTAAAATTCCCTCCCGGGAATTAGATACAAATTGTATCTATATGGACATAAAAAGTTCAAAATTGTATTTTAAACATTAAAAACGGATTATATGCAACACTGCCAACATATCACAAATTTGGCAGCACCTAAACAAACGAAATTTGTGCTCATAGGGTAACATAGAAACGAGACGTCATTGTCAAAAAACCTAAATCTGTTGTCAATAAATGCATTTTGTTGTTGTATCAGACATATGATTTTTTTTACAAATCGGAGTATCTCGTCTCTATGTTTGTGCTTTAATTTCAGAAGGACTCTCATGTATTTATTGAAAATACGATTAAAAAATAACTAAATGCCAGGGTGACCGATTCTTGATAGACTGTAAGCGCAGCGTTTATGATACAATTGTCCAATTTGAAATATTTTGCCATTCCCTTATAACCGCGTTTTTGTGATCTACAATTTTCCATAGGTTTTCTATGGATTTGAGATCTGCCTATCACGTACATCAATGAATTGCAAACACTCGGTTACAACTCTAGAGATATGTTTGGAATCATTATTTAAAATAAATCTGTATCCGAGTCCGTTCATAGTAGCTTTTATGATATGAATTGGACCCCAACTCCTTGCCCAACAGTGTCTTTACCTTCTCGTCTTACAAATGTTGTATGTATTCCAAGTCTGTCTCTACCAGTTTAAATGTTCTTTTGCAAATTGTATACGAGCAGAACGGTTTTCTAGAAATAAGAGTTTTTTCGCGGGCCGATGCCAACTAAGTCCAACCTCATTTGCCCTGAGAACTAATCTTTATTTTAAAATTAGATTATTGATAACCTACCGGGAGTAATTTTTTGGTAATTTCTTAAACTATCTTGCCATAAATTTATCTAGTCTGCGAGAAGTTTTACGAAATTTTTTTTATAATTTTTGAAACTGCAGATTTATGAATTGAATATTTATCACAGATAGTTTTTTGCTTCAATCCAGCATTAAAATAGATTATTTTTTTATAATGTTCACAAATCTTGACTTAAGTTATTCTTACTAACTTTTACATAAACTTATTGTGCGAAAAAAAAAATTACAAAAAGAAATGATCAATATAAAACAAATATTAAAATAACGAAATTTAATGTTAACGAATCTAATCAAGTTTAAAATATCCTGCACAATCTTTGTTTACCAACATTAATTAGGAAAGAGAACAGTTACATGTCATTAACACCACTGCAGCCGGGTGGCAACTTAGCCAACAATTTAAGCTCCACCCCACCAACAAACGGGCAAATGAAATTTGTTGATTCATGTCCACTGATTTCAAATGAACCCTTAACTAAATAAATACCAAACTCCTAAAAACAAAAACATTTAGAAACACATAAAAAAGGGTGGAGTAAATTAATACTGCTTAAAGAAAACATTAGCAAAAAGAAAGATTCTCTTTCAGCCCCTAAACAAACCCCCCCCCCCCCACCAGGCGGTCGTTGGTGATATATAGTAACCAAGAAACTTTTCTTCTTTTGTTCTTATCAATTCCTTTAAGAAAACAAACAACATTATTTTAATAAATTTAATTACAATTATAATTAAAAGCCTAATTAGCTATAAAAACTGTTGCTACTTTGCAACACCCTCAATGAAACAAAGAAGAAAAAGTTTAAAAAGTATAAAACAAAAAAGAAATATTCATTCAATTTACTTTCAAAGAATTGTTAAGTAAATACAAGTACTAACAAGTGAAGCGAAAAAAATGGCGTTATTAGGTTTAACCTTTGGTAAGCAGCAAATCTGAAAAGACTACAACGTGCAGCATAGAGTATGCTGTCTTATAAGAAGGAAATCGTTCTCTAGGCAACCATTTAAAGTATAAAGAAAAAAGGAAATTTCTGTATTTTCTTATAATAAACAAGTAAAGATAAAATATAAACGCGAATCCTTATATATGAAATTCAAAGAAAGTTCGAAAGAAATATAACTCACTCCCCAACAGCCACATAACCTCAAATACCCACTTACCGCGGGCAAACATAAAGAAAATACAACCCTGAAACGCGGATATGACATAAATATTGTAAAAAAAAAAAAATAGTGGGTACGAGTAGTAACAAATAAACAAATATAATATGTACATATATTAGAGAGGTATGTATATGTAATGCCATGTAGTTTTATGGAAATTTTTTAATTTGAAAAACGGATGAAAGTGTTTTTGAAGCCATATTTATAATATACAACAATACGCTCAAATGTTAGAAAAAAAAATCATAATAATGATTATGAAGCATTTTAAGGAAATTACGCAAAACTCTAGTTTGGTCACATTATTGATGTATTAAAATTGTTGCTTTAAAAAAATCACCCCTCAAAACATTTAAATTTAAATATTTAAGAGCAGATTTTCAAGTTTGTTTTCTTCAAAACAAAAACACTTGTAACATAACATAACCTAATTATAACAAGCTCTAACTTTCGCTGTTACTTTCACACTCCAACACAATTGCCTAATTACCGTTAATTAAATGCGTGAAAGTAACAAGCAATTTTCAAAAAAAAAAAACCATCACAATAACAAAACTTTAGCTTTTTTATATTCAAATCTTCCTTTTTAACAAATTTTATACATATTCTTAGAAAATATTTACTAATTAAACAATTTTTTATTTCAATTTCTTTTAGGTTTGGTTTAAAAATCGTCGTGCAAAATGGCGCAAACAAAAACGCGAGGAACAAGAACGTTTACGTAAATTGCAAGAGGAACAGTGTAGTGGCAGCTCAAATCCCAACAATAATGTAACAAATAACACGGGCATAGTCAATCTCAAATGTACGCCAGAGGATTTTGTCACACAATTGCAAATAAAATCCGATCCCAATTACAGTGATGGCGATGAATCAGATTTAGAAGTAGCATAAAAACAAATATATTTTAATAATATTAAAAATTTCTGTTTTTAATTATTTAAATTCTATTTAAAATTATTTTTGTAATTTCTATACCTATAATTGTATATATTTAAACAAAAATAACTCCAATTACTTCAAACCTCCTCCTTAAAGAAAAATTGTAAATTTGTTAAAAATTAAAATAAAACGTCTCCGCTCATTTCAAATAATAATTCGCCCTCGTTTTATAGATACTCATTAAAACTGTAATTATTATAATTAAAACCAGAACACATCCATCCTCTTTACTTTAAAGTTTATGCTTTAAAGTAGGTATTTTGTAAATATTTATTTTTTGTTATTTTTTATATACATAAATATATTTTTTTACCTTAATTTAAATGTAATTTTTGTTAAATATTTTAATTATTTATCATAAGTTTAATATTTATAATATTAGTAAATACATAACACTCATTTAACTTTCAGTACATTTATAATATTTTTCTCATGTTGGATAAAATCCAATTGTTCCTTTTAAATAATTGCAAAATATTTTCAATAATTTTGAATTGAAAGTTAAATGTTTGTTACACCAAAAGTCAGTGTGTGTTTTTAAATGTAAGTTTAAATTAAATAATGAAAAAAAAAAAACCTAAAATAAAAACGAAATAATTATAACAAATTAAAATAGAAATGGTGTTTGAATTTTATTTGTGATTAACCGAAACCAGGGGAAAATGTATGAAAAATATTTAAAACGCATTATTAAAAGAGAGGACATATCCAGCAAAAACTTATCTTCACTTCTTATAAGTTTAGGTTAACTCATTAATTGAACGAGGTAAGCTCATTGGAGACAAGTACTTACCACCAACGCTTACAAATCTTACATAAGGCATTACAAAAATATATTTCATATTATCTTTAAAAGTGTATTATTTTTCATTGTGTTTTTCATCAGATTAAAACAATATTTTAAATCAGTTTGTATTAGATTAGAATCAACAGAAAAGTAATCATTCAAAGATTGAATGAATTTTATTATGAACTAGCTGAACCCTGGCCCTTAGAAAACATCTGTTTTATATTGCATCTCGATATTAATATACAGTGTCGGACAAAACTAAAGCACGGACACCCCCGACCTGACTTCGCACACGAAACACTTAATATGTGTAGCCAAATGTCGGCGGATGAGGTGGTCATATGACAAAGTTGTAGCAGATATCTATATGTACAGTGCCATACTATGCCCTTAAGAAAAAGAAACGAATGTATGTAGTTAAGGGGATATACAATGTTTCTTGTTTTTTTATTTGGAGTAAAACTATATAAATTATTTGGTGTGCCAACTCGGGAGCAAGCCACATACAAATGACCGTGTGAAAAACTTGAATTTTCGAAATGTAAGCCAGCAATAGTCAACGATTGGCCTTGTGCTTTGTTAATGGTTATAGCAAAGGCAAGACGAAATGGGAACTGGAGACGCTTAAGTTCAAATGCTAAGTCGTTGGAAAGCATCAGTTAGTCTTCGCCTTTGAATCTGCCAGCGATGATTGTTGCCTCAAATAAATTTGGTGAAAATTTTTTGTTGGTCAATCTTGTTCCATTGCATAATTTTGGCCCGTTTAAGTTACGAAGAAGCATTATCGTTGATCCAACCTTCAATATTAATACATGTGGTGACATCCGGCTGGTTCCAATGAATTTAAAGGTATTCAGTAGTATAATTGACGGTTTGTTGTCGTTCAATATTGTGTCAATAGATTTGTAATTCATTGTTTCGCCAGGCAGTTTCAATTGAATTTGCTCATTGAGCTTGTTGACATCATAATTTGTTGGTGCTAAAATTGCACGTTCCCACTGACAATCCCAATTTTTGTAGTTGTTTGTAAGACTTGATCCAATTCTTTGGTACATTTGACCTTGAAATTTAAAGGTGGGCATGAAGCCGACGTTGTTTACTATATTAATTGCCCCGAGGGACGTCATTTGAAAGCATGAGTTGTACTTTCGTATATTTTGAAGGAAGTGCACATTCCCGGCGATTCCTTTGGAAATTTCAAAACGCTGCCATGTAAGCAAAGTTTGCTCATTGCGCCAATCAGTACGTCCTTGTGTTTCCTGTAGTCATCATCCCTATTGAAATGCCGCTAATTTTAAATCGATTATTTCCCTTGATCGAGCCATTCGGGAGCGATTGGCTTCTAGTCTTTCGATATGCTGTTGGGGTGTCTCTGCAGCTCTCGATGAAGTTGCACTGCGACGCCGTGATTAGCGTTCTCTATCCCTTTCTTCGACTCTAGACTCTAGATTCCCTTTCCCGATTTTCCTAAAGACATGATTCGCGTTCCGCAGAAGTTTCAGCTACTCTTCTTTCCCTGATCTTCCGTGATTGTTCAATACTAGAACTGTTAGCTATAGGGCAAATGAGTCTAGTCTTGGTTGCAATCTCCCCATGAAAACAAACAATTTGGCAAGGAACATTTAATATGGTCGAGACAGAAATGTAATACTGTTCTCTTCTCAGATAAAACAAAATACAATTAAGAGAACAGTAATGCGAGAATATTTGTAAGACGATAGAAGGAAAAGAAGCTGAACCCTAAGTACACACATAAGACTGTCAAGTTTGGCGATGACAATTTTATGTGGAGCTATTTTTCTGAACAAGGGAATATTTTGGAACATTTTTCAAATGAGCGGTCAAAATTCAATAATTAATAAAGTATAACTTTAATTAAAAGATTTAAGAAGTTCGACTAAGATAAATCTTGTTAAAATGGGTACTTCGTTTCGGAAGAGAACATTTCAATTTCAAAATCTACATTTTCTCTAAATATGAATATCCTTAGAAGTTTTAATGTTAGCCTCTTAGCAATTCCTTTATGATCATACAATTTCAATTTGTATTAGGTCGTCCTACTAGAAAAGTAAATTTTTCAGTAATAAATAAAATTTTTTTCTGTTTTTGTAAAAAGAGAAAATAGATTTGGTTATGATAACTAAACGAATCTGTTTTATATGTGCTGAAATAATACAGTAACTTTAAGACAAAAATGTTCCGGAAATTTTTAAAAAAATATATCCAGGAACCCAAATACTACCATTTTAAGTTCCTTAAGAAACTTTTTTTTCTAGGAAACAAAAAGTTAAAGTGGGATTTCGGCCAAAAAATACAAAAAATTGATATTTTTTCAATTTTAAAATCGTTTGTTTTTGGCTCGTTAAAGAATCATCAAAGAATTTTTGATTGCTTTATTTATTGCTTAACACCATTGAAGGTGTGATAGGTGAATTCTCTAAAGCCGTGCCTGTCTGCTTTCTTTTGGTTGATGTGTGTATTTAGGGCATTCAGATATGATGAAACCGTTAATTCAATCCAGACAAACGATTATAGCTAAGTGGTCTAATACAAGATAAAAAAAATGTCTAGATTTCAAGTGCTGAAGAAGCTCCCTAGGACCAGACCCGTATCACCGCCTAAAGAGAGCTTCAACTGCGATTACCCGGATCTGTCCGCAATGATTATTATCTGTCCGAGAATGATTATTGTCTCCTGACCAGCAGCAACCACGATGTTGTTTTACTAAATAAATCGGGTTATCTTAGATGAGGAGCAGCAATGCCAGAAGGTGTTGATCCGTTGGTGAAAATTGTACAGTTGTTGCTGGGATTAACAGAAAAGAAATTACCAAACGGTACATTATCAGATTCTGCTAACATGAAATATATCTGAAATGACTAACATAAGACATTCCTGTATAAATAATTACAGAGTAGTCAAGGTAATAAGATGAACTCTTGATCTAGGACTTAAAAGAAAGTTAATATCAATGTCTAGGGGAGATATTTCCATATACCTAGCAAAAAAAAACTTCCAAAGAAGCTGAAAGTAGTGAAAAAGCAGCAATGAATTCCTTCCCCCCCAAAACCAATTTTTTTAAATAAATCTCAATGACAGGTGTGATATCTATATGCGATAAATAATTTGTTGCAATTAGTTTGTGTCTAACCTTTTTGTGTGGTATATAAGTGTGTCATCTACATGCAAAACCATTAGTCTTCGAATAGTGAATCCAAAATTCCGATATTTTTTGTTTGAATACAAATTAAACAGCTGTTTAGAATCAAAACACTTGTTTGTTGAAAGTTTTAGAAAATGCAAGTGAATTTTTATGTATTTTAAGTTATTTATTAATTAATTGAAAAATGGCATGTAACATTTACATAAAATATTATTATTAAGTCATATTATAATCGGAAAATACCTACAATTTAAATTTTTTTCTATGAAACACATAAATATGTATATGAGTTAAGTAATTTTGTGCAATATTGATTATTCATGATTTTCTAAAAGTATTTTTTTTAAAATACAGTGAATTCGCTGAAAATAAAACGTCAAAACTGTTAAATATAAAGGGAATTTTTAGTTTTTTTTTAGTTAGAAAATCAGAGATAGTTATTTATAATACATCTCCGAAATATAACCATAAAAGCTAATTTGGATATTGTTCAGTCGTTTCATGTATGGACTACGCGTCCATATTTTTATCAAAATCCCGAACCCCGGGATTTTTAAAAATCATTAGCATCTCTAATTGAGATACAAAATGTTGCTGATCAATTATTGATGAATTTTAAAAATGTTTCAAAAAGCAAAAAGAAATTTTTAAAGCTAAAAATTTCATATAGAAATTTTTCATTGGCAACAAAAATGGAAAAATGCAGAAATATTCCATGTGAAAGATTAAAGACATTTTTACAATGAGACACACCACCAGGCGATCCGCCTATCGCTTTATTGAGGCTATCGGCTCTAAGGATCTCACTAAGGAGCAAAAAGCTTCCCTCTCCTGGGCGAAAGCCCATATTGCTGGTCTCAAGACCGCTCCTCATTCTGCTGATTCATCAGCGGGGCCTAAACTGCAGCGTTCAGTGTAGGATGCTGCGGCCAAGAGCCAGCAACCGGGTCCCAAAAGGCAGAAAGCGGCACAAAGGTCGTTAGCCAAGTCCTTTAGCGAGATTGTCAAAAACAACCTCGTCAGGGCGGTTATCGATCGGAGTGCCAATGACGGATCCATATCTCAATTGAATTGGGATGTGGTGAAGCAAAAACTGATAGGGGTGTTCTGGAAAGTTCTCAAAGAGAACCTTGGTACCAGGTAGGGTATTCAATTAATCGGGTCTCTGGTTTAATCGGTTAATCGAGCAAATAATTAATCGGGGCTTAGATTTAATCGGTTAATAATCGGTTAATTTTAAATTATTCGATTAACCGAATAATATCTATTTTATTTTTAAATTGAAAATAAAACGACGCATTTTGTGTACTTATTTGAGCATTTGAACTAATAAATAAATAATAGCAAAAAATATGGAATTTGAGATCCTTTCTATATACACATGAGTTTTTTAGGATTTTAAGAAAAGAATATAATTTAAAAGGTTTGCTTTTAAACGATTTTTCTTTCGTTTTAATAAAACTTAACTTAGAAAAAACTCTCTCACTGATTTTAGATGTTGAAGAAATCGAAAGTAAGGCATGAGAAAGTCTTTCTCAGTTCTTCGTTCAGTTTTTTTTAAGCATATGAAATCCTTTTGGGATTTTTTAGATTTGGAATCCTTTTAATAGTTTCGTTAAATTCTAATAAAAGACTCGTTTCAGTTTCGTTTATTATCATGTCTTCCTCCGACTCATTAGTACAAAGTTCATCATGGAACATTCTAGACAAAAGAACATTTCCAAATTCCTTAGTTTCAGTTTTGTAGCTATACTTTAAAAAGCTATTGCTAGATGGGAATGTTCATGAGTTAAGAAATAAAATGTCTATATTTCTATATAAAGAACAAAAAACAGAAATTTCGGTTAATCGGTTAATCGACACAAATTAATCGGTTTATTTGTTATTTGAAAATCGGCAATTTTAAATTATTCGAACAGTTAACCGACCAAAATTAATCGGTTAACCGATTAACGGTTAATCGTGTATATGAACACTCAGTGTTGCAACTCAAGACTGCTGTCGCAGTGAGTAATGGTACAGCTGAAATGTCATTCTCAACTCTTCGCCGAATAAGCAATAAGGTCAACAATGTCCGAGGATAAGCCGAATGGTCTAGCCAAGCTGCGTCATTTTCTATAACACTTTACTTTTATTACACAAATACAGTACAAAATATAAATATACTCTATATTTTAAAATATTCAATGTTTTTCCAAGTTTAATACAAAATATTTATAAAAAGTTGTCTAGTTTCTGTACTTGCTCCATTTAGTTAAACTCCACTCTCTTTAAGTAAAACTGCTAAAAAAAACATGGCTTTTAGTGAAGTCTTAAAATAGGAAATACCTCGAAAACTGTAATACCGATAAAAATGTTTGTCATATGGGCAATTCCATGTCATCGTACGTGACATTTGTACGCCTATAGAGTGAAATAGATTTTCCAAAAATAAGAGTATCTGAAAAATAATTGTGTCTGTATGTTTCATTCAGAGGGTGCTATATTTAAAAAAAATAATAAGTTCTTTCGAAACATTTTTATCCAATATATCTAGCGAAAACGGAAGTCATTTTGAGGTACATGTAGAAATATGCGAATCGTGAGAGGCGTTATGTTTTCTTTTAATTTCTTACACTATACGAAATATTTTTCCTTTACAATCCGTCATATTTAAATAAAAACAATCTTTGGATGAATTTATAATAAATAAAATTTAATATCGTACTTGACATACCGTACGTGACAGATTTTTCTCTTATAACAAAACAATATATATTCAGTAATTATATGTATACAAAAACTAAAAAAATGAATATAAAATATACATTCGGTTTCAATAAACAATTTTATAATAGCAAATAAAAAATCAGAGTCAAATTCATTTCACACTATATGCTAATTGGGAGCTTAGTTTTAACCACAATTTTAGCCTAAAACACGTCAATTAAATTAAAAAATTAAATATAGTCAGTTTAAACTATTATTTTTGCCAATAAAATGTTGTAATAAGCTTTAAATACTGACACATAGTAATATTTTAGTGTTTTCTCCTATTCAAATCATCTTGAAAAAAGTTTCAAAGGTTTATGGGTTTTCAGTCGTGGTAGTCATTCTTGTGGAATTGCCCATATTTGTTATCAGCGTGATATAATTGTATGAAAAAAATGTTTTGGATGGGGAGACCTCTTCAACTCTTTTTATTTGTTTGAAGTCTAACGTCCGCTCTTTATTTTTTTAAATAAATAATATAGTTTTGAATGAAATACATATAAAAATATATGAATGTAATAATAAATATGAAATAAAATCGAATTCAAATTTAATTTCAAAAAACTTTTTTTGATCTTATCATTAGTTAATTAAATTGAAAGATAAAACATGTTTTCTAAAAAAAAATAAGAATTCCCCCCCCCCTCCAAATTCTTTGGCTGGATCCGCCCCTGGTTTAGAATAAGGAATAACTGTCTGGAAAGGATCCTTTATCTGCAATTAATCTAGTTTGGGTTACTGCGCCTTGAGACTACTACGTTAAATCGCAATTAGAGATATATTTTTTTAGATTGATGGCAACGATAAGAGGCCATTGGTCGATCGGTAAACATGCGAGTAGACAGCGGTTGTCATAGGTTGAATCTATTACAATTTAATTTGCTTTAACGGATAATGTTGTCTTAGATGTCCTGTCGTGTATACTAATGTATTTTCGAGTAGGTACCCTGCAGTTAAGTATGTAATCAATGTATCCCTTATAGACAGTAATCGTCACAAATGTCTTATCACTTGGCTGACTCCAATTTATATATTTTGGTCATTTGACATGTATGTGATCTTTGTAGTGCAGAGATTAGACAATTGGTTACTTTATATATCCCAGGTAATCTAGCGTGAAGACAATTGTCACTTAAGTGTCTCTAAGTAATCTGGAATGTAGTCACTTTAAACGTGTTGTGTTATAATTCGTTCAAACTGGTTTTATACAAATTGTGTTGATATAATTCTCATACAGTTAATTTTTATTTTTGCTTAATTATACTGAATCCCAGGTAACATAGCATAAAGTCAATAGTCACTTTAGTGTCTCTTAGTAACCTATAGTGAAGTCACTTTAAACGTTTATTTTGTACTGCACTTTAGACAGTAGTTATTTTACCCACCAGATGCAATCGATTGGAGAGTTGTCGCAAAAGGTTTGTTTACAAGCTATCGTTTATTGGACTGCCTATGATATGTCTTTTAGCTGACTATTTGAGGTCAATTAGCACTCGTACATGTTAAAATAACTAGTTATGTAGCTAATCAAGTTACCAGCTAGGTAGCTAGTAATGTAACTGACGTTATTTAACCAGTATGTGAATCCATTGCGTTGACTACTTTGGACCAGCTATTAGACAGTCTCATTGTAGTCAATAAGGGTCAGGACATGCACGTGTTAAAATAACTAGTCACGTAGCTATTGAAGTAACTAGTTCCCACCCTAAATGATGAGCAAAATCACTAGTTCGGGACTGTCTCCTAGAACTGCTGGGTAGCTAGTAGCTACCACGTAAAGTATCGAAACATATTCGGTCTATATTAGAAGGTTATAAGAACTTCGGTGAAAGCACCATTGAATCAGATATAGTACTGACCTTCAAACATAAACTTTAAGTTTTATAGTACAGTTGAACTCAAAAATTAGGAATTGTGAAAAAATGGTTTCGAAGAAGATTGAATAAGAAGATTGAAGAAGATGAATAACATGTTTTCTTTAAGGAAATACAGTTCGAGTTAACAAATATTTTCAGCACTGATATGTGGTACGTCCAGTAGATATTACCAAAAAATGCATACAAATGAAGTAAAATGTAAACCAATAACACCTTTTAGAGAACAGTTATGTTGATGCTTTCAACAATTTCTATTCATTGCATTAGATTTTTAATAAGACTCCCAATTAAATAATTGCCATCTTTGAATATCAAATAATACAATTTTATAAACTTTTATAAAAATCAAACAATTTTGTTTAATTTTTATAGCGTACATCACTATAGTGGGGAAAGTATTATGCGTTTGTGCTGATGTTTGTAACATCCACCTTAAAGTATACCCATCGATTCAGTTTCTATTAATGAGTCGATTAAAGCATGTGCGTTCGTCCGGCTGGCTGGGTGTCCATGTATACTTGTGCAAAAAGTACAGGTCGCAATTTCGATAAAATTTGGCCGAAATATGAAGCCTATGAAACTGGCAAAAAACGTTATTCAGTTAATCCATTATTTCACCTAGCCCGCATACAAATGTCCTCCTGAAATAGGACTTTATAAATGCTTGACTTATATATGTAAATATCCACACAAATTTCCCCACAAATATAGCGGTCGGTCTATAATTGGTTATAGCTCCCATACAAGTCCCACTTCCTAAAATCAATTTAACGAGCACAAGGCTCGTTTTCTCAATGTATCGACAAACTGCCTGTTACTAAATCTCAACATAAATTTATTAGTCCGATAAACTGTCCGTTAACAATTTTGGTTTTCTCAATATACCGACAAAAGACATTATTTTCATTTGGCAATACCTCTCAAGATAGATGTGAAAGTTGGGAACCCTGCCTTCAAGTGACAACATGTTTACATAAATCAGCTGTTTAATGTGGCCATAGACAGCCGGAATCTTGTCTGTCAGGTAGTTATGCCTGGCATGATAATCTTCCTCATAACTCACTCACGAAATTAAATTATTGAAATTTTAAGAGAACAAAGTTTTTGCTCATTTACTCAGTATCAGTAGGGTATCATATAGTCGGGCTTTACCGACTATACTTTCTTACTTGTTTGCTTTAAAAATGTTTTTGAACTTTAATTTTTTTTCTCCAGTTGACTCATCCATATATTCTGAGCAAAAAATAATCATAATTGGATGCATTGTATTGTACGTAAAAGCAAATCAAAAAAAAAAAATGGCATTTACTTAGGCTATTGCAATTGTACATTGTAATCGATCCTATTGTTGCTTTAACGAGCACAAAATATTGATGATGTTGTTGTTTGTTGTCAGCCCTCAAACTTTACAGTCTACATATTGTAGGAGTATGACCTCTTTTATGGAATTGTTGTGTATTACCAGGATTTTACATTTTATTTGCATGTTTTGGGTGAGAGATAGACATATTTAGAGAGTATCCTTGATAGAGATGTTTGTTATATTTTTTAATGAACAAACACCTTAAAGTACCTTTAAAGATACGTTTTGCAAATTTAGTACTGATTATTAAAACTCATGACAAAATGAAAGTTGAGTATTATTATTAAAAAAAATCCTCAACTATCCAGCCAGCAATAAAAATTGATAATTAAAGTATATGCTCTTCTTGAAGTACTCATTATTTGCACTATTTGCCTATGTCAAACATGTGGTAAATTGTGATACTTTTTTAGAATGGACTAATTTTATGGAAGGTTTATGGTGTTTACAAAATTATCATTTTAACTCTTAAGGTGGAATAATTTCGTAGAAAAATATGACATGTACAAAAAAAAGTACATTTGTCCCATCATTGTCACTTTTTATAGTTGATCTAATGAATGCAACAAAAAGTTTCTGATTGTCCTTTTTATCCTTTATGCTCATATCTATGTAATTTTTTTTATTGAATTTCTAGTTGATGATACTGTTATGTGTATGTTCATATACATCCCGTTAGTTTTGATATTGAAAACCTTTTACTAATGTCAAATATATTTTACAAATATATATAAATATTGTTACGAATGTGCAATAGCGATTTGAATTTAACGATCAGCAACGACTGCCTACAACATTCATCATGTTTATAAACACGTCCATCAGCAGAAGCTTCTACTTATCAACAATGTTGATAGCATGCAGTTATTAGGTTATTAGCATTGTATGTAAGTATGGCAACACAGCATGTTTAAGCTGCTAACATTAACATCGAAAGCTCTAGAATTCGAATGTACTAGTATGTCCGTTAAGAGCATTGTAGAAGATTCTCGATAGATGGCGCGTGTATAAATAGTGGCAGAGATGGCAGTCGTGAGTGGAGTTGATCATTGTCGCTGTTAGAGTTAACATTAACTGTCGTGTACATGTGAGTTTGTACATTATAAAGTTTGTGTGCATTTCTGCGAATTGATAAACGTGTATAAAATGAATATTTGAACTATTGTTGGTGTACATTTAAATAAATAAAAAGTTGTTACAAATTTTAAACTACTAAGGGCCATTATTACAACTTGCCTCTAAGTTCGTAATAGTAAAAGTTAACTTTAAGGGTACCTTTTTCTATTGCTTAAAGTTAACTTTTAATATTAGAAACTTAAAGGAAAGTTGTAATAATGGCCCTAAAACTGCTTTTTCAAAAGATACACCATCTATTGAAAATCGCGCATTTATAAAGTAATTCGTAAGTCAGGTACTGTAAAAACTCAACACTTGGGAGGAAGACCTAGTAAATCTATTCCAAGACAAAATTATTTAATAGGACAAGATAATACAACCTGCCTGGGAGTTTATCAATAATCTAAAATTGGGAATTAGTTCTCGAATTGTTAGCCGCAGTGCAAAGTAGGCCGTTCTTGGTTGCTATCGACCTGCGAAAATACCTCTTATTTCTGAAAAACCCGTATACAATTAGCCAAAAAGCATTTAAAATGTTCGAGATAGAAAGAGACAGGACCCCAAGTACACAAATAAGACAATAAAGTTTTGCAGGAATATAATATACACGCAGAGAAAAAACTTAGTTGTGCATGTTTACAGTAACCATTTTCTCACTTTTAAAAGTTTTTTAACAATGTTATAGTCACAGTAACTATTTACATGATTGTGGTAACCTTAATATGGTTAACTTACGATTCACATGATTGTATCAATCATATATATGGTTACAGTAAACAAGTATATGTTTGTGCCAACCATTTTTATGATTAAGGTTTTACCATATTATTTTGCTCTCGGCTAATTGATATCATAATCTGAGAACAACATATTATGATATAAAGATTCATCATAACAATGGTTGTCACAAACATATACATGTTTACTGTAACCATATATATGATTGATACAATCATATAAATCCTAAGTTAACCATATTATGGTTACCACAATCATGTAAATAGTTAAAATGACTATAACATTGTTAAAAAAAAAAACTTTTTAAAAATGTTGAAATGGTCACTGTAAACATGCACAACTATATTTTTTCTCTGCGTGTAAATGGACAAGTTTCCATAGTATTGTGAACCACTGCATATAAGTGTGTTCTAGAGAGAAAATTGAATAACAATTGGTGACCGTAAATGCCACATCAAACTACTAGTTCCAAAACAGCCACCAGAACTGCTGGAATACAATTGTAGTTATGTATGTGTGATAAAGTGTGTGATTGTCCAATTATTCCCTTTATACAGTTTCCTTTGTCAAAAATTACATTTATTTTTCTATAGGATTCGATTATTAAGGTAATTTTTTTTGTGCTTCTGTACTTGTCAGAGAATTGGAGAGAAATTTTTTAAATTAGTTCTTTAAATTACTGGGGTTTGATGTTTAAAAATAGTAACCAAATTTTAAGGAGAAACGAGATAAAATATTGTTGAAGTTATTTGGTTTGAGATATTTCATGTTACAAGTAAAAGGCATTTTATCTATAAGATTAGTAATTAAGAAGATATCTGTTAAATACTAACATTTATAATCAATCAGTACCACTGTGTATGTACATATATGTTTATTAATATTAATTTAAATTAAATTGTTTTTTAAAACACTCCCCTACTGTACGAAATGAAATCACAGAATGCATTTACAAAACACTATATTTGTGTATCAAATTACCAAAACATCAAAATAAATTCATACAAACAAACGGGAACAAGCCAAATTAATATTGTAAAAATAAAATTAAAATAGTAGAACATTTATTTGTTTGAACTACTGTTCCTGTTTAAACATACTCGTATGTATATTTTGTATGTATTTTTTTGATGGTAAAATAGAATACGAGTAAGTATAAAAATTTTATGGTTGACAAATATTTGTAAGTTTTTACACGAACTATTAACAACGATAAAATGCCACAATCACAAAACAAATAAAGACTTTGGTTTTAAACTAAAACATAGAAAGGCTCTTCCAATATGTAGCAGGACTCACAGTATGAAAACAAAATCCTTAGAAAATATCTGCTTGTGCCTCGCTCTCATATGCTTACATACGAGTACATACATACAAAAATAGTTGTGGTGGTAGCAATTTATGAAATTTAATATCTATGAGTTTATGTATCTAAACACACAAACTCACAGCACTCATCCATTCATCCATCCCAACAAAACATTCCCAAAAAAAAAAAAACAAATATTTAAAATGCAAAACTCAGTCAACAAACAAACAATTATTACAATGACAACAAATTCGTATCTACAAACGAACGTACGAACGCCCGACTGACTACAGGGGATGAGTGCAAATAGCATTGCATTGGCTACAGAAAAAGTCCTTGCTATAGTTTTAAATACTAAAATTTGTTTGCAGCCTTTCCACACAATTATCTGCTTCAAATTTGTAAATGTATTTGGTAAATAACATCTTTAGTCTTAAGTCATTTAGGGCGAATGGTTTTAATTTGAATTTCATGTAGTGAAATGCTAAAGAAGTGTGTCTTTGTTGTACTCTAAGTGGAAAACATTTCATTTTATAATGTTTTTAATAAAATGGTTGACGAATACCTAGATCGTGTTGATCGAGGGACTTTATAGCTAACAATATGGCGACGGATCTGTAATAATAGGCAGCTATATCATCAGCGAATAAAAGGTTTTCCCCAGTTCAATACCCTGCTTATGCTTCAGTTAATGCATTTAAACTGTTGCTCATTGCACAAGGATAATAATCTTGTTTGGGAATCTGATTTTATCGCAGCAGTGTTGGCAACTCCAAAATTCAATAATGGTTGGGTATCCGAAAAGTTTTTAACCCAAGAAAGATAATCATATTCTGACATACGTTAAAGATAATCATGCGTAAAATTTAATATTGTTTGGGACTCAACTTCATCAAATTATCGTGTAAGCGAATGTTTTCATTTGTTCAAAATTAAAGCTTTTTGAATATAAAAAATCGTAAAATATTGTATAGAAGTGTTATAACACGGTTCGGCCTCTATTTAGTCGGAAAATCGTAGTTCAAATTTCAAGTATTTTGATGTGTTTAATTCTCTCACAAAGGTGTTGACTTCACATGGTATATGTGAGAGTAATTTTTAAAAAAATAGAGAGTCGGACTACTTTTATCCTTTGGTTAGTAGATGTTGATGTTTTTTTTTTTTTAACCCACACTTATGTAGTTCGCACATCGAGAAAACTTCTGCAACTTGTCCTGGGGGTTCTGTATGGAGATCAAGGCCAAGGAATTGTAATATATCGACAGGATGAGTCTACAAATCCAGTGGATGTAGCGAAGTAGGGTTGACTGAACAGTTAAATATGTGAGGGTCGCATGAGGACCACACGATCGGCATAAGTTGGGGGGCGACACGGTCTATATCAATTGTGCCAGACCGACTCTTGTATAACACTTCCAAGTAAAACATTTATATGGTAGCCTCTTATTGCAGATTTGATGGCGTCTCTATGAATAACGTGAATCCGGGGAGCATCCAACTGTTTGATGTCGATGTTTGGATGACTGCTGCTTCGACACGACGATGTGTTACATAATCGCTAAAACTTTGTATAATCATGAAGATGGTTTTCGGAGGTTATTTAAAGACAACTTGAGAAGGTCTTTATGGCTGCATTTTGACAGCTTTGAATATACATATTTATATCCACTAAATATCGCTCAACAAAGCTGACCATACTGAAGCAGCGTAGTTGACCACTGGGGGACCAATCGTTTTGTACATAGCTAGCAATATTTCCTTATAAATACCTCAAGTGTAACCGGCTTTGAGGATCTCTTTTCAATTTTGCAATAGTTGAGTGATTGCATTAGCGTGTGCTGAAGGCTTCCAAAAGTGATACACGAGGATTTCGGGTGGTTCACTGACAGACTGTGAATCCGGGAAGCATCCAACTGTTTGATGTCGAAGTTTGGATGACTCCTCTCGCGACATTCTAGAAGAAACTGCTGCGTCGAGATGACGTTGTGTTACATAATTGCTAAACCTAAGTCTCTTCATGAAGATGGTGTTCGGAGGTTATTTAAAGACAACTTAAGAAGGTCTTTATGGCTGATAGCAAGATTTCCTTATAAATACCACAAGTGTTGCCGGCTTTGAGGATCTCTTTTCTATTTTGCAATAGTTGAGTGATTGCATTAGCGTGTGCTGAGGGCTTTCAAAAGTGATACCGGAGGATTTCGGGTGGTTCTGACAGACTGTGAATACCGCACAGTGAGGTCGATACAAAAAAATTATAATCAATCTGTATATTCTAAACTACTAGTCTGCTTGCAAAATGATAATAAGCTTTCAGAAAATTAAATTTGTGAACACCCTTTTAGAACACAGAGTGATGTACAGGATGTCAAAGTCAACCAACTCTGTTTTGCAAAACTATGCACAGATCTTGGTTTGTACAGATTTGACCTTTTCATAACCACCATCAAAAAAGATTAGGGTAAATTGATTTTGTCATTCCGTTTGTAACACATCGAAATATTCATCGCAGACCCACAAACGTATATATATACTGGGTCCTCATCAGATTATATGACGATCTAGCTATGTACAGTGGTGGCCATGAGGTTAGCACACTAGCTACTTGCTATTTTTAAACGCAAATATTTCCTATATTTCTTAATTTTTTTATGATATCTTTTGCATGCGTGTTACTTGTCCTTCTAAGATCACGTCCCATCATGTCCAGCATTATTCCTTTATATATATTTTGCGTTTTTCTATCCAGAATAGAATAACCTAAAAAAAACACTGGCCAGTATTTTAGCACAAAATAAAAAAGTTTATTCATATTAAAAAAGTAACAAAACAAAAAAACTTATTTCACTAAAAACTTAGTACTTAGTTGGATACCCTTTATTTTTGATCACAGCTGCTAGTCTCCTTGGCATACTTTCTACAAGGGCCATACAGCGATCCACTGAAATATCATTCCAAGCTTTTTCTACTTCTTTCCATAAATCGGCCAAATTTTTAGGCTTTTTTCTCATTACATGCTGCTCCACATCATTCCAAAGGTTCTCAATAGGATTGAGATCCGGAGATTGGGCTGGCCATTTTAACACGTCGATATTGTTCGATTCCAAGCAACACCTCACTAAGCGTGAGGTGTGTTTTGGATCATTATCTTGCATAAATCGCCACCTAAGTGGCATGTTGTCCTCTGCATAAGGTATCATTGTATTTAGAAGTATATTCTGGTATACATACTGGTCCATATGAGTATCAATCTTTTTTATAGGACCAACACCATACCCAGAAAATGCTGCCCACACCATCACATTACCCCCACCGTGTTTTATTGTTTTACTGGTGTACTTTGGATTATGTTGCATGTTCGGAGGACGCCATACATACCTCTTACCATCCGATCCGAATCTACAAAATTTAGATTCATCACTCCAAAGGACATTTTTCCAAAAAATTAACGGCTTTTCCAAATGCTCACGAGCAAAGGACAACCGAGCTTGTATGTTCTTTTTTGAAACATGTGGCTTATGCTGAGAAATGCATCCACGTAAATTTTTTTCATTAAGTCTTCTTCTTATCGTTCTGCTGGACACGTTGATACCATATTTTCCTGAAATTTCTCTCTGGATTACGGTGGAGCTCTTAAAAGGATCTTCGACAGAGGCTCTGTATATTAAAGAGTCCTCTTTACGTGAAGTTTTTCTGGGCCGAGGAGCCTGTGTAACATTTTTAGATGTTTTATATTTCTGAATATGTCTTAATGCATTATAAAACATCTTCCTGGAGCATTCCAAAGTATAAGCAATCTCACTTATACTTGTTCCTCTCGAGTTCATTTGTTGAATAATCTTTCGTTGTTCCTCTGTACACCACTTTTTTTTAGCCATATCTAAATAATGTTTATTAAGTCAGTTTGTCTTCCTCATTGATTAAATAATACCTAAACTTACCAATTAATATTTATACCCTCAAACAACTTTTAAAAAATTTAATTATACTTATATGTGCTAAAATTGTGTCCGGCTTATTTTACATATTACTGCACTAAAATGCAAATTTGAAAGAGAATAGCGATAGAATGCAAAAAAAAAGTAACGGGACTTATTGATCACACCATAAACAACACTAATTAACAAAAAATTTAGTTTATAATTGCAATGAAATGAAATAATTTGCTTTAGAAAACAGCAAGTATGAAGTGTGCTAACCTCATGGCCACCACTGTATGTCCGAATCAAAGGTTGGAATGAATTAATTCCTTAATCAATTGTCAGAATCAAATTAAATGTAATTTCTTAATAATTCCATTAAAGCATTCAGTACGAATTAATTCGTTATCTTAAGTCCTTAGTTCTGCAAACGTTTTGACTTAATTTCTTTCAGAATTCATTCCTTGCATCATTGAAGTTTTCGTTAATCCAAATCCATTAAAAATTGCTTTAAAAATGTATTGAATGATTCAATTTTTTCTTCAATTTAGATCGGAATCTCTACTGCCAAAGACCTAACTCAGTTGTCAAAAACCTAAGTGGTGAAAATGTATTAGTAAAAAAAACTATGTGAAAACAAAAACAACACTCGAATGTGTAACTTTTTTGAGTCATTTATCTGTTTGAGTTTTTTTCTAGTTTCCGCTCTATGTATATTTTCTCTATGTTCAAATCTTACAAGAAGGCGTTAGACAATTATTTTTCAATTCAATTTGAAAATGATTAAACCCAAAACCATAGACAACAAAAAATTACTCAAAAAGGTTACACATACGACAAAGTTCACATTGTATTTTCTACTTATACATTATCACCACTTAGGTTTCTGACAACTGAGTTAGGTCTTTGACAGGAGAGTTTCCGATCTATGTATATTATCTATGCCCAAAACAATAACAAGATTGAATGAAGAAATAATAATTCAATTTGTATTAGATTTGAATTATCCTTTGAATTAAGCTCAATAATTCGATTTTGAGAATGGATTTATGGAATGAATGACTGAAATTTTTAATTCCGAATTAAGACTTTAGTGAATTAAGCTCAAATTGATTCAATTAATTTGAAACTCTGCTTATAATTCACATTGTAGTTTAAATTAATTGCTACAAAAATAGTTTAAATTCAGAAATTTCATAACAGATCTCTTTAAAAATAAAAAAATCCTGCTTATATGTATGTATCTACATTATTTTATTAATTAAATCAATACATATCCATATTTGACCCATTTATATACAAAGCATTAATAAAATCCTTATAAATATTTAGCAAATTTTAATATTTTATATTAAATATTTAGCAAAACATTACTGGCATGCTAATGCAGGCATTGTCCTGCATTGATGTTTGTTTAAATAAAAGTTCATAAGTACATGTATTCATATACATATTAAAATATTTCAATATACATACATACATATATCGATTATAAAATTAATTTAATTTTTTAATCTTAAACTGCAGGCTATTTTGACATTAATCTTTTGTAAAGTATACATGCATTTATTGTATTCATATGGGCAGACAGACATATTATTTTAAAATGAATATTCTATAATAAACTATGTAATTTTATTTTTATTATAAGTATTACATGTGTATGTAGTGCATGTAATATTGATTATCTTTGCTTTCATCTATTTTGCAAAAACAATAGTTAGTGATGAAAATAAACGTGTGAAATCTTTAAAAGAATCAAAATGAAGGGGATTAAAATGTACACATAAAAAAAGCAACTTTTTACGCTACTTGAGTTATTGAAAACTGCTTAAAGAATCAATATTTTTTAACGTATACTATGCCCTGGCCTATTCAGATATACACGGCCTGTCTAAAATGGTCGTACATTCCGGAATTGTGGACTAGGTGGTGCTATCTGGTCTTCATAGCCAAAGGTGAGAATACATCTCATAGGAAACCGAAAATGTCTATCCTATATTAGTCTATCCTCCTTCATTTTGAAATATCTAGAGAGCCTGATGTTCATCTAAGAATGTAGGTAAAAAAAAATCTACTATCTGTCTCTCCACTTCATTTGTCCAGACGGCGTTTCACACGCTTGTGAGTCACATTGAGAGGACTCTCGAGTACGGAAAATATGTTTTCTTGGAAATAGTTGGAACCTTCAATAATGTCACGCCAAGTTCGCTTAAATCGGCTCTACTAGAACTTGGTATTGTCCAGTCTATTATTGCTTTTGTAGAAAAACGTCTGATTCGAAGGGTCATATCCTATTTATTCACGGGTGGTGTTATTTTGTCAAAGCCGTGAGACTTTTTTTGAATTCATGTTGTCTTTAATAACCTTTTGAATGTTTTGAGGATCGATTCTGATGAATTCAAAATTTGTTGTCCGACTTGATTGAGTTTCGTTTAGCACGAAATCATTCATCTGTGAATTCGATTTAAGTACATCACCTTCTATTGCTTAATCATGCCCAGAGCACTCATCGGAAAAATGTCAATAAATACAAATATAACTGATTTTTCATTTCAAAAACTCTTGTAGCAGTTGCTAAAAAACGTACTTAAATATTTTAAAAAGCTTTAAAGTTTTTGAAATATAAAGTCAGTTATATTTTCATTTATTGGCATTTTTAAGATCCGTGCCTTGAGGTATGGTTTAGCATTACAAGGTTAAATGGGCTCTTCGTGCCCAACTGCCATCAAAAAGGGAAAACTTTTTACATTAGGTATTCGTTAAACTTTCAATGTAACTTTTACCCATGGACGATTTTGTTTAATAATCTTTACTGAAGAATCTACTACACGTGGTGATGTCTCTGTGCCAGTGCCTTGAAAATATCTGGATATTCTATCCCATGGAATGTGATCAGCACTTCGGACGATCTCTACATGTGGCACTATGAGTGAGCTTAGTGTGAACCCCACAAACCCTGGTTTTGTACTCTTCTCGAGGAAATATATGATCTGCATGGATCACTAGGAGTGAGCTCAGTCTGATCTCCGCAAAAACTGATCTTGTACTCTTCTGAAGGAAACATATGATCGTTCGAATTCCCCGTCTAAATAGAATGAAACTGAACTTTTCCGATAGCGCAAGGAATCTGGGAGTTGTAATGGATTCAAAGCTATGCTGGAATCAGAACACAGTGGATAAGGTCGTTGAGACCATATATTTGTGTAGAAGGC
Source organism: Calliphora vomitoria (assembly GCA_942486065.2). Lineage (NCBI taxonomy): Eukaryota > Metazoa > Arthropoda > Insecta > Diptera > Calliphoridae > Calliphora > Calliphora vomitoria. The sequence continues at coordinate 79,914,508 of OW818030.2, forward strand.
ATTTCGATATGATGGTTAAGGTTTTGTCCTGTAGATGACTATTGGCAGATCCACTCACCGTTGGTCTTCTGATATGATCTTACGGTCCTCGATACTGATATTCACATTCCTTTCACCATAAGACCAAGAACGCTACTCTCCAAGCTGCCACGAGGCTCAACACTAGAGTTGTATCGGAGCAGGGAACTCAGAGTTTTACACGACTGAATCGGTATGTGTATTAACGAATCAATAGGGAACTGGTTAAGCATTAGAATATTGTTTGAAGAAATTACAACATAAACAATGTAGTCATTACTTGGACTACTCGTCCATTTAATTTTACCAATCACTGTTGATATGCAAAGAAAAATTTTTGAGTTTTTACAGGATACATAATTTATTATATATTCTTTAATTTATAATATTTCTATGTACATAGTAAGTATTCAAAGCATATAGGAAAAGTACATACTACTTATACATTCATACACACACATACATATATACATGTCTGTAAATGTTGATGTAGTTGTGTACACAATCTTTATATTTTAATACAAAATCGCCTCGAGATTTTTATTGTAGCGACAGAAGTCCATAAAGTAATTGAAGGATTAAAAGCACCTCATAATCTGTATTATAAATTGTGATTACAAAAGTGAAAATAAGAAGGCAAATGAAGTATATTTTATGTGGAAGAAATTGCTAAAATTATCGGAATCAAAGTTCAACTAAGTACACTGAGTCTTATTTATAGTTTTTTATAAAGGAAATATTATGGCACGAGTCAAATAGGAATCACATAAGATGTAAATCTCTTCTCACTATAGTATCTTAAGATTTTGTGTGTTATTATAAAATTTAGTAAAGAGGAAGGATGAAACAAGTTTGAATTTAAACATTCGTGTTTTGCACAAAAATAGTTAAACATTTTAAATATTTGTATTTCGTATATTTTCATATGCTTCTTAAATGAAATCTTCTGTTACATTTTTAATTTTCAATTAATACTTTCACACCTCATACATGTATTTTCCTTTCATATCTCCTTTATATTCGCTTCCATTTTTTTCCAAATTTACTTTAGTTAATGAAGCGAATTCGTAATGAATGTATTATTCGTATTTATATTTATATGATGAGTGAATGATACATTTTGTTTTGTTTCGCTTATGGAGAAAAAAATATAAATTCACTATAGTCTTTACTTTGTAAGGACTATAGAAACATGAAAGGCCGAAAAAAATTTTATGTATAAATAATATAAAATATACGAGCAAATATGAAAGCGCGATATTTCATTGTTACATTGATGTTTGTTTGAAGAAGTAGGGCTACTCATGAGCTCATAGCCAGAAATGCGGATTATATGAAGTAAAAAATTTTAAAAAATTTACAACAATCCTCATCTAACACGGTAATGTATTGGGTGTATGACTTAAAAATTCGGTTTTGTTCAAATTTTAAGCTTTCATTTTGAAACATTTGTACAATATAAATTTATTCAAAGTATTTGCCATTGTTTGCTATGACCTTTTCCCATCTTTCTGATAACATATGGATTCCGATCCAAAAGAACGGCTAATCATTTGAGACCAAGGCCGAGTCAAGGTAATATCGGATACTCTGTTCCAAAGTGACACGTATCCCAGAGAGAGCGTTCTGCATCGATCGAAACAAATAGTAGTTGGACGGGGCAAGGTCTAGACTATAAGGCGGATGAGGCAAAACCTCCCAACCTCATCATTCTAAATAGTTTTTAAAAGGTATTGCAACATGTGGTCGAGCATTGTCATGATGGAATATTACGGTTTCATGTCTGGCCGCATAATTTGGGCGTTTTTCGGCCAATGCTCGCTTCAAACGAATCAGTTGCATTCGGTACAGGCTCCCTGTGATGGTCTGGTCAGATTTCAGCAGCTCATAACAGATAAAATATTTTTGCTCCCACCAAATGGTGTCGATTTGGCTACAATTCGTATGTTACCCGATTTCCCTGCTTTGAATAATATTGTAAGCTTTTGTTGAGTTATACAATAATCTTCCAATTCTCTTCAAACTGGCCTTGGCGATCTTTGTCTTCCATGTCAAAATTATCACTTCTTAACCGCACAAACCATCTCGCACGTTGAAACCGATGAACACCTTCACCATAAGCTTTGGTGAGCAATCGGTGTGCTTCAGCGGCACTTTTTATAACCTTCACCTTCGTAAGAAGGGTATATATAAGTTTGTCATTCCGTTTGTAATTTCCACAATATAATTTTCCGACCCTATATAGTATATATATTATGGATCCTTATAGATAGCGGAGTTGATTAAGCCATGTCCTTCTGTTCGTCTGTCTGTCTGTTGAAATCAATTTTCTATAGACCCCAAATAACTTACAAACTTGATTCATACATCAATATATCGGGAATTCTTCGTTGCTATTTAAAATCGAGAAAATCGGCCCACAAATGGCTTAGATATAAGGAAAAAGCTGGGACTATTTTTTATATCTGGATTACTAAGTCATTAATATAGACAATATGGATATCTAATGTTAGATATTTCTAAGTCCATTGCAACGATCTATATAAAGCTATAGTAATTTGGACCTACAATAGGTCAAAATTTTTATTTTTTAAATTATGAAAAACAATTTTGAAAAATAAATTTTTTTAAATTTTGAAAACAATTATGAAAAAAAATTAATTTTCTTTAACTATTTATTATTTTAAAGTATAATTTGGTGAAGGGTATATAAGATTCGGCACAGCCGAATATAGCTCTCTTACTTGTTTCAAATTAAAGACGTAATGTAAAACTTCCCAAATGCGACGCCTTGTTGGCACTAAATTCGACAATTTCGAAACAAAAAAAAAAAAAACTTGGTTGGTATAAGTTGTTAGAAACAAAAACAGCTTTCAAAAGGTACACCATCTATTATAAATCCCGCATTTTATACTACTATATTAAAACAATAACATTTGAAGCCACATCATAAAATTAAACCATCTTAAACTCCTACTAACTCTTCTTGTTCTCACTCTTTGTTTGAAATACATATTTCAATCAGTTTCTACTTAAGCCTTTTTCGGTTTCCTTGTACTAAGCATGTAATTATTTTTACAAAGATTTCAATTAGTCTACAAATTGATTTCCAAAACAAACGAGCCATGCTGCTTTTTCAACTTGTAGCAGGTACTTAAATCCAGAAAAACTTAAACATAAAAGGCTTAATAAATCTGGGAGGTTTTAAAGGGCGGGTTTCAGATGTTTCAATTTGTATTCTCACCACAAACAAAAATATGCTCTCAAAATCCGTGATACATTTTTAAATTAGTTTAACTAACACTGGCATTAGCTTCAATAGGTGTAATACAGTTTAATTGTCACTAGTATTTATTATAAGAAAGACTGTGAATACCGTTAATTTATTTTTTGGTATGAAATGTATGTTTGTGATATTTTTTAACAATTATAATATAAAAAAAAAAATACCTACATACTATAATAATAAAAAAAGGACTTCATAAATATTGTATTGTATCTACAAACATTGCATTCACATTTGTAAAGGGTGTTTTTTAAGCCCGATGGTATATGAAATTGTAAAAAATTAACCAAAACAAAAAAAGTAAATTTTAATAAAAAAAATGTGTTTATTCGAAAGATCAATACAGTGCGATAACATTAGAAAATTATTTTAGGCATATGGTCACCGCAGCTGTTCTTGACGAAGCGCATTCTGGAAAGATCGAAAAGGTGGTGGTGGACCAAAACCACCTTTTCGATCATTGATGGCAGTATGTCACGAACAACACGAACAATGTTGGCTTCCAAGGCGTCAAGACTTCACGTGGGCCCACAGGGAATAATTGAGAAGTGTCAAATCGTACGACCTTGGAGGCCAGTTAACAGGTCCATTTCATGAAATCAAGATATCGCCAAATTTCGATTTTAATAAATCCACATCTCGCCCGTTTTAATGTCATCCATATTTTAAACCAAAATATCATCGATCATGGTGCGGTAATGATCTCCATTGACCGTAATGTGAGCTCCGGTTTCATTTTTGAAGATATAAGGTCCGATAATGATTTAAACGCTTGGTCACACTCCATATGCGGAAATTTTGTTTATTACCAATCCCGTTAAGCCAAACATGAGACTCATCGCTGATGACAATTTGTTGCGCGAATCAACAATGATTGATTTTAAAGTAAGTTTGGATAATTTGGTAGCGTTGTTCAAGCGTCAATGATTTGCCAGAGTATACTGATCATAAATGTCAAAAATTGAACGCAGTATGACAGTTCGTTTGACAGTAAACCCTTTTGTAAGATTTATCAGGCTTAAAAAAACCACCATTTGCATGACTATAAAAGATTATTAAAAAAATTGCGAACAAAAAATATACACACATAAGTACATTTATACATATATTTGTTTATATGTATGTGTATATATTTCACACATTTGTATGTGTTTAAAAAATATATAGAGGTGTTCATGTGAAAAATGCAATTAACAAATTTTGTATTATACAATATTTAAATTTTTAATAACACAAACTGACCATCGTTATATTTTTTAATATTTATAAATGTATGTATATTAAAAACAAATTAACATATTCGAGTGTATTTTAACAATATTTAACCTGGTGTCATTGTTGTACATACAATAAATATGATTAATTGGTTTTTAAGTTTGCGTATATTCTCACTCATACATTCAATACATTAATATTATGCATATATACATAAGTATGTAAATATTTATGTATTTTGATATAATTATTAACTTTTCATATTAATTACATACACATGTAAGAGTATTGATACTTATATTTAATTACATATATGTTTTTATTTACTTATAATTTTAAATATGGAAATAAAAAAATTTCCAAATTTTTTCATTCCGGGAAATGAAACAAAATTTATGTCAGAACCCTGTATTTCAAGGTCAATTAAAAGTTGAATTCTCTGAAAGCTCTCCCCTCTTTGATACATTGTTTTGTAATCAAACCCGCAGTTTGGAAATACATATTCATAGTGGTTAATTTTGCGTTCGAACCCACTGTATCCTATGGCATTAGATATATAATTGAGTTAATATATTCGATATACTTATATATTTATCCAACATCCTACATATATATAATTACATAATGAACCACGAAAAACTTTCTCATCTTTCCCAAGATCCCGGCAGACACTATAATTCGAACGTATTTGCTTGTTTATTGATTGTCCAATGACCCATTATTGCAAAATGTCATTTCGCGTTAAATTCGGCCATGTTTTTATTTCGAATGAATTCTTAGAAATATTCTAAGAAATTCCAGTCATTTGATGGATTTATGGTCACAATGAAGCACTTTTTTGAGGTTCCGGAACCAGATACTATATAGTTATACAGAATAGTGACCGCATTTCCGATAATTCAGAATGAATGCTGGACAATGACAGAGAAGGTGAAAAAAGTTTTATACTCTTCCTTATGATGGAACTCCTGCAAAATTAGTTAAAAAGCAACCCAAGTCTTCAAGCCACCATCTTGCTCAGTTGTAAGGATAGTAGTCTAAGGATATATGCCGTACGTCTTCGATACAACCTAGTACATATCATCCTTGTTATTATGCTGGCAGGTGCACTTCCCTACCTTAGTTAAGCAAGCTGATTGTAAGCATGTATGTTGTTAACACATAGACAGTGGAATGCCACATAGGTAATTTATATCTCCGTCGGACATCATAGCGTTTCTTTTTGCTGAGTCATCAGTAGAATTATCATTGAAATAAATTTTTCCGAATAATCCAGGAAAAAATATATTTTTTATAACAAAATATTATTCGATCAGTAATTGACAACCCTTGTACATACCTCTCAGGATTTTATAGCAGTTTGACTGTCGGTATATAAACGAATATCACTGCACGATGTTTTATTATATTTAAGGCAGATAGCAGCCCGAACAATACTACACCCATTTGAGCTTCTAAACAATGTACACACCTCCCCCTCGATTTGAACTAAGGAGTGAGATCGAAAAATTCTTTACTTCAATTTCCGTGCTCTGTTTTTGGCCTCTAAATTTTTAGCAGCATTCCTGTAAGGAACTTTTTGAGCCTTGTATGTTTTTAAACAAGCATTAGCTTTAACTTTTCGTACCAAATAGTCCGAGCGCAGACCTAACCGGGCTGCTTTCCTACCGGATGTGTTGGGAGCTCTTTTGAAAATGCTTTCTATTTTTTTGGCTTTAGAAACATCATGTGGACAATTCCTTCTACCTGAACTAGGTTTTCTATCAACGGACAAGTTCTCCCGGTACTGTTAATAAAATTGGAAACAGTTTGACGGCAGACCTTTGAATGCTTAGTCAACTTTTTGTAGGACCAAGTTTGGTTTTGTTGAAACGCACTTTTTTCTGGTCACTCATTTTAATCAGATTAACAACAAATTAATGTAATTGACATTAAACATAAAAACTGACATGTTTTACAAAGGTAACTTGATCAAAAAAAAAATCAAATAATACTTAGGTTAAAAGTTTTAATGAAAAACGTGTGTTAATAATTTTACGATCTCACTCCTTATTACAGTGTCAGTATAAATAGAGGGTATATTTGTATCAGAGCAGTGGAACTCCGCTAATCCCGTGACCTTTGATATTGAGAAACCTAATTTTCTCAAGAAGACTTGCTTTGGAATGCAATCGACATAGTGGTCAACATTTTGTATACTGCCAATAGTAATAATAATAACATAAACATATGATCCACGTGCTGATTGCAATAAGCTTAAAACCCATAATCAAAGCCAGTTTTCTGGCTATTGGATCAACACGAATCCAGCTTAACATTCTAAAGTGTGACTTCATCGGAGTTGTACGCAGGGTATCTATCATTATGATTGGCATTCTCTTAAATACTCGCTCAAAAGGGGTGCCGTTTGTGGACTTGTCTAGTGCTTTTCACTAGTCCCCATAGCATAGTATCACTCTAGTAATCGCATCAAATAGCCAGTTCACATTTTTGGCTCTGAGTACCCATTTCGTGCCTATAGCTTCCTTGCAGACATCCACACATTGCTATCATGACCTTTGAAGTTCTTGCCGGAGTTATTAGCAGGTATTCTGTTATCAGGATTGCAATTCTCCTTAATAAGAGTGTAGTTAGAAGCACTGTCTACACTATTGGACCGCATCCAATATCCAGTTTACATTTCTGGATCTGATTCCCCATTTCATGACTATGGCATTCCTGCAGACATACATTGCTGTCATTGGTTTCCAGGACAATTTATAGTCAAGAATAATACACAGGTATTTGCCCTAATCGAAAGTGTCAGTTTAACTCCATTCAATTGGGGCAACGACAAAAAAAAGATATCTTGTATCTTCTCGAAAACAACACTAGTTTAGTTTTGCTCGGATTTGCACCCAGTATACTGTCATACATATAGATAGATCGCTGAATTTGGTATAGATCTACTCTGTTGGAGAGTACGCAGTTCTGTAACGTCAGTAGTCTGAAGCTTGCAGCTAAATATCTATCCCATTAACACTAAATCTATTGAATTACGATGACCTTATTGTCCAATATGACACATTGAATGCGTACTTCGTTTTATTTGTTTTGCTTTATCGCTGTTACCAAAATGTGTGACGACAATTGTAGTTTTCGATACTATGCATTAGCTAATGTTGTCCCCAACATCTACATTTACTAGAGTCCATTGAATGACATTAGTTGTCACATTACTGGAACATAATCTATGTTAAAGAATGCTACCATTGAACACCGTTTAAATTCGAGTCATCTCTCGTATAGCAAATTCCGTTGAGTAACTCCTTAGGTACGCCATCATCCAGCTAATTGGAATATAGTCTGAATAGTGTTATTCCTCACTACGCCATCTGCAAATATCATCCGCAACAGTCGAATTTATATTTTGAATTATCTAAGATCCCTTATCTAAGATCCCGTCTTGTATTCAAAGTCAATCCAAAATAATGTCAATACGTGTTTTTCGCTGAGAGCTTGTAGGTATCTGCTACAAAGACTGAGTATCAATGCTTAATTAGTCAAGACCTGTCTAATCTCCAACTCACAGAAATACTCATTATATTCTATGAAATCTTACATTGTAGGTCATCCTCCAGCTAATGGGAAAATGGTTGAGTGTGAGAGTCAAAGTCTGAATATATATTGACATCAGAAAACATTCATTCCTTTCACTATGCAGAATCTGACATAAATTCTATTAAGCTCCAGTGACTTGGAGGAACTGCCAATTACTCATGAGAGACTTTTAAACTCAATCAGAGTATTTAGATGGATACTTAGTGATTCTGCTGAAAACTCAGTTCAGTTTGATATACTATTTTCAATACAATAAAACTACAATATGATTTGGTAGTCTTTTGATTTTTTTTTTCTTAAAAGAATCTATACACTTCGTTAAAAGAAAACAATGAGCCAGCAAATATGTATGTAGAACAAAACAAAAGTACCACTTTGATGCCCAGACAACAGCAGCACTGCTACCGTACTTTCCACACATCCATTTGACATGAATTGGTTGGATGGTTGGTTGGTTAAAAAAAGGCTGAAACACCACCAAAAGAGCCTTTTGTTTTTTAAACAACATAAACATGTTGTAAGTAAGACTTTATTAAATTGCCAACATAAAGAGACCAATTTGTATTCTCACCTCAGACTAAATGAAACGCCTCGACAGATGATGAAGACGAAGACAATGACTAAATAATAATAGTGATGATACGAGTATTAACAATACAAACCATGAAAAGGCGTACGTCGTTGATACAGGGATTTAAATTGTTTTTGTTTTCGTAAAATAAAAAAATATGCAGAAAATGATAGAAAATGACACTTGTAATCTGGTGCAAGTATAGTCAGTCTAGTCTTAACTAGAGATTTATATATGAACAATATACTTATGCGGGTGGCTTAAGATCATTCACATTAAGCTACTGTCGTTGCTCCTACTACTCTCGCACCGCATTGAATAGGTACATTCAAGAAAAAGAGTTTTAAAGAAAAGGGAAGTAAGACAATAAAGGATGAATGTTTTGAGATCATTTTGTTGCTAATTGAAATCTTGTTTGCTAGTTAATCAAATCCGTGTAAAATTCAACTCGTTATTTAGTCTTAAATCCTAGAGGATTATGTAGTGCACGCACCTACAATGGATGGCTTTTTGTAATTGTATCTTTTGCATTGCTACAGAAATGAACAATTATAATCTTTGAAATGAGATGACAATGCTTGTTTAAAGTACATAATGTATTTCAAATAGTTCTACTTAGATAATCTATAACATACGATTATGGTGAAATGGATGAGTTATATTTAGGGATTCTATCACATTCGATGGTAGAATATTTAATTTTACCGCAATTTATATATTCTAACATAGGTAATTACTTTGTACGTTGTTGAAGTATCAATACAAATTATGCATATATTTTCAATTTCAAACCATAACATTAGCATTTCTCTGGGTTATTTTAATGCCAAACAGGAAGGCAGAAACTCTTTGCACCAACGCACAGTGGGTTGAATCGCATCCAAAGTGACGCTTAACTCAGGCAATAATGTTGGATTTTTTTTATATATTTTTTTTTTTATGTTTATGCCTTACTAAGTAAAAAAAGTAAAAAAAAAAAAATAATAAATTTTATACAAAAAATGTTCACAAAAGAAAAAATTTATTCATGGATTTCATGTCAAGGGTACAAATTTTTTAAACCGATGTTTTCCGATCGAGACGAAATTTGCACCAACGTTAGTTCCATTGGATAGTAGTTTAGACACAATTTTTCAACAAGATCTATTTTGATTTTTTTTAATTTTTGGATTTTGCCAAAAAAAAGTCAACAATTTTTTTTTCCGAAATTAAAAAAAAACAATAATAACAACAATAACAATGATAACAACAATAGCAAAAATAATATTCAAAACAAAAATAAAATACATTTTCTTTCAATTTTTATTTCAAACAGCGCGAGTATTTTCATAAAATCTTAATTTAAAGAAAGGCGCGCAAATATGCGCAAACGTTTTTTTGTTAAAATAAATGCCTATATGTTTTTTATAATAATTTTTAAAAACAAACAACTACAAAGTTTTTTAGTTATTATCTATCAAAAATAAAAAATACTCTAAATTTGGAACATTACAAAAAAAAAAAAAAAAATACTTTTACAAACAAAATCTAAATGAAAGTTTCTTAGCCATATACTCAAATACCTGAAGCTGATGGTTCCATCATAAAATATTAAATTTTAAAAGCTTTTGACAAAAAATAATTATTCTAATTTTCTTTAATTTAAATTTTTACCACTTTATTCAAGAATATGAAAAATGTTTCCACTTTGACAATACACTGCAGAAAAAGTATGTAACCTAGAATAACGGTTTTAGCTACTAGTGATGTAGAATTTTGTCTACTTTTACCCGGTACCAAATTTATTAAAAAAGTATTAATTCAAACAAATCAAGCGCCATTTTGAACATGATTCAACCCAACGTGCGACGGACTGTACATTCATCATAAGGAAACAAACAATAAAGGAATGAGGCTCAACGGCACGAAACAATACTTGGGGACGTTGGTGATCCCTAAGTAAACGACAAATAATCAAATTGATTACGTTGTAGTGTACTGGACGTACGTACGATTCGAGGTTCTAATACCAATTAGGATCACTACCTTTTCACAGCCAAGATGCGTATTCGATTGAGTGTAGTGAGCAACGTACGAACACCCACACAAAGGAAAATACTAATTCTCATCTCCTTGTCCTGGTGATATCTAAGCCCAATGGCAACATATTGATCACTTCATTGAAAATTTTGCCAGATCCGCACTTGAGCTTCTGAAAGATTTCTTCAAAAAAATCCGTTGTTCTGATCCAAGAAGAAATGAGGAAATTAAAAATGTACATAATTAAGTAGGAAGTCCGAACATTTTAATAAAAAGTGAGTATTAAACATAAGGCTTTTATAGAGTTATTTTCTCCTTCAAGGGAAAACAAGGCTAGGTTTATGTATTTCACAAGACATGCTCAGAGATAGATAGCTTCCTTATCACCCACTGCTTTCATAGATAACATTTAGACATGCTTCGATTGTTTCATAAATGTTTAGGAAGTTGTGTGTATTTGAATATTACCAATGGCTCTACACCTTGTATATTCTCTAGATTTTTATTATTTTTTGCTTTGTCTAGCCCTTACTTATGCAATGCATTGTGTTGGAACTAGGGAAATAGAGTTTGTGGACATTTTATTTGAATTTTCCTATATTGAAAGTGACAGGAAAGACATCAGCAGGAAGCTCATTCCACATACGGACTGTACGGCTAAAGAACGAATTTTTCATGTAATGCGTAGTGTGATCCACTGTCCAGTTCACCACGAATGGATGAGCGGGTTTCGGGAACGAGTTCCCTAATTTCTGCTGAGCACATTCCATTGTAGTATGGGTAGAAGAGTGAAACACAACTCACCTTGCGACGATGTTCCAATGAGTCAATAGAGCTGGATACCCTACTGTCACCGATAAGCACATTCGCCATCTCATATACGCGGTCGAGTAACTTCAAAATAGACTTCGAAGCACCGGCTTATATGACAGTTGTATTCCATTTTAGGTCGGATATAAGTGGTGTAATAAGTAAGGAGATCAGATGCAGTGAAGTATTTCCTACACAGTTTTGTAAAACCAAGGTACTTGAATGCCTCCTTCGACACATGAAAAATGTGTTTTGTCCCTCGGACATCGCACTGAATACTCATGCCTAGAACATCAAGAACTTCTCATTGTTTAATATTTACACCACCCATAAAAACAGATGAAGCAACATGATCTGTCGTGCACTTGTGTGTTAACATACAACATTGAGTCTTAAATGCATTAAAGTTGACTCTGTTCGCATAACCCCATTCAGAGATTGTCACAAGGTCTTGGTTAAGCGTAACATTTATGTTTTGCCTCATTGCCCCAATCTCCGAAAGGCTTGGTCTATAAATGAATGACAAATGTTGATGTCGTCTGCAAAAGAATAGATAGGGTTGGAAGTTTGACGTGAAGGTCGTTTAGAAAGATAAGAAATTGAGTAGGAGAATTGACGGAGCCTTGAGGTACCCCTGAATTAATCTAGAACGTTTGATGAAATTCCATCTCCAACAACTCGTATAGTGAGATCTCTGAAAAATTTCGATATAAATCGATAGAAGTTATTACCCACACCAAAAGCTATAAGTGTTGATAGAAGCGCACCATGCCACACCTTATCAAACGCCTTAGAAATATCTGGAGCCACCACTTTACTTTCGCCAATATGGAACGACACAATTTTTCCGATAGGAAGGCTAGGAAGTCTCCGGTAGAGCGTCCTCTACGAATGCAACACTGCCGGTTTTTGAGTACCATCACAAGATGGTAATTGTATGGTTTGGAAAATGCAGTACAAATTGATATTGGCCGATAAATTTAGGGTTGTTAGCCTCTCCCTTTTTTGGAATTGGCGTTAAGGGATAATGGACGAGTTATCGTCGAAGAACTATGCTTCAAGACCAGTGCTGGTATACCATCTGACTCAGGAGACTTGTTTATGTTGAGATCCGTTAGGAACTTTTTAACTGCGCGATCACGAAAAAATATATTTGGCATAGTAACTGATACCCTTTCGAGCTCGGGTATTGGTTTACTTATTGCTTTCCGGTAGGTTCGAATTATTTGCAAATAATTTAGCGCACAGTCAAATCTTCATTGAGAAATATCTATGATAATTTTGTTCTGTTATAATACCTACATACATCCACATTATTATTTTCAATGTCCTGTTGCCCATGGATTACCACATGAAATGTTTCTGCATCGGGTCTGAATTTATTCCTTAGCGTCTTGTATTCAAAGTCAAGGCAGCAGTTTGTGAATTCATTCCGAGTTTCATTATGTGTTGTTCGTTGAGAATCTCTTGAAGCTCTCTGCAACAACGACAGACTACTGGAGATGAGCGATCCTGTGATTTTTAAAGAACGTCCTTCTCAGTAAACTTGATTTATAAATCACAACTCTTTTAAACAGTGACCGTGATCACGTTTTGTCTATGTTAAGCAAAATAACAACACAATGTTAAGACGAATACATATCTCTCATCTCTACTGACTACCCTCGATCTAATATTTCTATTACAAAATGCTGCATGAGTTGCTCAATTCAATCCCCAAATTTCTCACAGAAATTTACATGTCTCGTTCCATATTTTTTAATTAAACCTGTTGTTAAACCCAAGGACTTTAGCCATTTTGGACTTTAGCATTGTTCACAAAAAATCCGGTCGCTTAAATGTTTTAATATCTGTGTATGTAACAAAAACAAATAATTGAATAATCCGTGTTTTTGTTTTAATGAATCTCATTAATTGTTGGACAACCAAATATTCCAAATTGCTAAGATTTTGTAGTTGGAAACCCCAGACTACAACTGCATATTACTTGCCAAAACATTGCCTTTTTACCAAATTTATTCATTTTTGTAAATTTATATTTTGGGTCAGCATCACCTCGTTTTGCACTAACATAAAATTTTGGTCCCGGTAGCTGTATGAGGTTTTATATACTATTGATATTTCGTATAAAATATGAGTGATAAGGGATTGTACTTATATTTCTTAAAATCGCGGTGTTTACAAAGTTATTAACGATTTAAGATATTTGAATAATATAGATTTTTGTAAAAAAATATTCGTGATCACAGATTGAGCTTATTTTCCTTAAAATCGCAGTATTTACGATATTGGAGTTTTTTTCTATAAATAGATTTTTTATATGTGAATATGAGTGATCACAGAATGAGCTTAAACTAAAAAAACTTCCAATTTACTGCCTTTTTCTGAATGTACTGTTTTTGACGATTTAATATCTGCCAACCCAATAGAGATCGACCGAAATTAGGGGAGAATATCGGAATCGTATGAATGTCGGTGTATAGTAAAGACCATCAAAGTACAGTAACTACGTTGGATATGACATGTGAGAATGGATGAAAGTGCTATAGCCAAAAAACATTCGAAAATTATTCCTATGGAAGTTGCAGAAAAGGTAACGTAAGGTAAAGTAACTGACACCAAAAGGAACCTAAATGTCGTAAAGCCGCGCACACAACGGCCACTGCTTACTCCTTTCGAGTTACCCAAAAGATAGCACTATTTGTTCTGACGATATTTGCGCCACCCAAAAAACTATTCTGCGCTTGGTCAAAGATCAGAATAAGTTGCAGCTTTAGCCACATTGGAAAAGTAGGTTTTTGTAAACAGACATTTTGAGAATATTGTATAGGAGGGTTCAAGAGGTTCCGTACTTTGTATATTGTACATGATATATTTTAAAAACAAGAAATTCGGGAAAGGAAGCGCAGATGGTAGCCACAGACACAAGAAGTGGGGTACACATAAACGGGTTTTAAATTCCGCCAAAAACAATTTCTAGGTGTAGTCAGGAAAGAGGTCTTAGTAAAAGCAACTTATTACTGCATCGAAAATAACTGTTTTAGAAATATTATTTACAAGAAATATATTCATGACACAATAAATATTATTTATACACATACCAAACATTTATTATAAATCTGTGCAACTCAATCAACCATAACAAATGCTCTACTAACACTTTCATAATCCAATTTGTCCATGTTAAATGAGGCAACAGCACAAATCGATTGTGGTCGTCTGGTTACGTTACATCAATTCCATCTATTTGGGCTACAACTTTTAGTATAAAAGTCAACAAATTTAACAATTGAAATTAGTAGTTGTTAGAAATGCGTTACTCTCTGAAAGTGTTTTTGGTTTTTACCCTACTCTTCTCCAGTGTAGTGTTGGCCAAAAAACACAAGGAAGAATCTTCCGAAGAAAAAGAGGAAGAGGGCAAAAAGTACAAGGAGGAAGAACATAAAGAAAAGAAACATAAACACGAAAAGGGTCACAAAGAGCACGGAGAATGGGATGAAGATGAGAAAAAGCATGATGAGGAGGAGGATCATAAACATCATCATGAAAGTGAGGGTGGTAAAAAGAAATCAGACGAGAATGAAGAAGAAAAATATGGCGAAGAGCATAAACATGGCAAACATTTAAAGGGTGGCAAGGATCATCACAAGAAAAAATACAAAAATGGACACAAGGAATTGGAGCATCATAAGAAATTCCACAAAGATGAATATGTAAAAGAAAAGAAATTCTACGATGACGAAGATAAAGGTGGACATCATAAGAAATATGGCAAGGAGCATAAGCATCATGATAAAGATGAGGGTGAACACAAAAAGAAGGAGGAACACGAGGCGGGCAAAAAGAAAAAACACAAGAAGCACGAGAGTCACTATAAAAAGGGTCATCATGATGAGGATCATAAGAAATACAAAAAGGGACATGAACACAAGGAAAACGGAGAGGAGCACAAGAAATGGGGCAATGAGGAGAAGAAAAAGAGCAACAAGAAGAAGGGTCATAAAAAGGAAAGCGAGAAGAAAGATTAGTTAAAACAATTTTGTTATTATATTATTAAAACATATCAATAAAATTATAAATTCGGTTACTTGTTTTCTCTAATTTCATGTGTTTATTTCTTATACTTTGGATGTGAGAATTTTCATTGTTTTGTGTGGCTTCGTTGCACAAAAATCATTTGTTTTCATCAAACGCATTATGCTTAATGTGTGAATGTACATAATTTCATTTGAGGTTTAACAAATAGCTAAAATTGTTTATCCTGTGTGTGTTTTTCATATTTGCTATTTGGATTAGCAAATATAATTGAATTGTAGGATGTTAACCCTTTTCATACTAATGATTTGTATGTTCTAAGTATGTGCAATAGGACAATAGGATGTGAAAAGCTGTAACTTATGTCCACAGAGAAAGACATAGAGAAGGAACTCGTTAGAAACTGATACATAAAACTACTGTATTCTTTACTACAGACTGTACTGGATTTAGGCACCAAAGTTTCGTATCTATATACTACACAATGCTGTTCATTATTTAAACATAAGGTCAAAATGTTATTTGTATAAATAATACTATAACAGATCTAATGAATATTTTGTGTTATTTTGGAATGAATATTACACAGAGTCTACATTAGCTATCAATGCTTTGTTATCAATATGTTAAGATTCACTGTTAAAATATATATAAAACTAGAATACATATATGCTAGATCGAATAATAACTATAACTCATTGGATGACAATAGACAAATTTCAGATTTATCTAAACATTTCTAAAAAGGTTTCAATTATAAAAAAAAATATTGTTACGAATGTGCAATAGCGATTTGAATTTAACGGTCCGCAACGACTGCCTACAACATTCATGATGTTTATAAACACGTCCATCAGTAGAAGCTTCTACTTCTCAACAATGTTGGTAGCATGCGGTTATTAACATTGTTTGTAAGTATGGCAGCACTGTATGTTTAAGCTGCTAACATTAACATCGAAAGCTCTAGAATTCGAATGTACTAGTATGTCCGTTAAGAGCATTGTAGAAGATTCCCGATAGATGGCGCATGTATAAATAGTGTGCAGAGGTGGCAGTCGTGAGTTGAGTTGATCATAGGCGCTGTAGAGTTAACATCAACTGTCTTGTACATTTAAGGTTGTACGTTATAGAGTGTGTGTGCATTTCTGCGAATTGATAAACGTGTATAAAGACACTGAGTGAATATTTGAACTGTTGTTGTTGTACATTTTAAATAAATAAAGAGTTGTTACAATTTTAAACTACTGAAACTGCTTTTTATTAGCAATCAAAAGTAACCAGTTTATTTAAAGGAAATAAACCCCATTTTTAAAAGGTAAAAATGTAACAATATATAAACTTAAATGACGGCAGCATGAAAAAAATATATTTTTTTTAACTTAGAAAACAAACAAATCAGATGAAAATTTAAAAAATTTTGATAAAATTGGGACTTATCAATTGGTGGATAATTTTTGATAATATCTTTATTTATTAAAGTATCTCCCATTCCAACCTGGCATCAATATTAATACAAGTCTACATAGAAACATCTCCGATTGTGTAAAATGTTATTCAAATATCTCGCAACCGAATTAAGGAGTGCACACGAAAACTTTGGTGCTTACATTTCTGGTTAAAAAATTAATCTTATTGAATTTATTTTTCATGAAGCAATGCTATGTTTAAGCTTTTAATTTAATAAGATAAAGTATTTTCTAGTTGTTTTTAATCAAATTTTTATTTTTTTCGGAATATTTCAGCCAGCTAGCTCCTTTTGTTTGTTTCAACAGACAGACGGACGGACATAGCTGGACCCCCTTACAATCGTATGAGGACCCAGGATGTTCTATGACCAATATTTCGATATGTGTCTTTATACCCACCATATATACACATATCGAAATATTGGTCATAGAACATCCTGGGTCCTCATAAAATGTAAGACGGTATTGCTATGTCCGGTTTGTTTGGTATTGAAAATGGTCAATATCGGTCCATGATTTATTGTTATATTAAAGGTCTTATGGAAAAAATGTATTTAAAAAAAATATTAATCAAGTGATTGCCGCCTGTTAATCGATAGCAGTAAGAGAACTTTAAAGTGTTTATTGTTAAATAATGGAAACAAGTATGGATCCATACCTCAACTGTTCTGAAAGAAGAGTATACTAGTATATCTTTAGTGGTGAAAATAGATTTAAAAATGCTGAATTTCCTTTTAGGATACCAATCCGGTTATAGGAAACATCCAAGTTTTAAATGTATGTTTGTGGGACAGCCACGATAAAACTAACCATTAGACTCCAGAAGTCGGTTCATCCCGAGAATCGGTAGTTGTTGGCGAGAAAAATATAATAAATACACCTTTAGAGAATCGAGATCGAATTATATTCCCACCGCTTCATATTTAACTCGTCTTTGCTTACCTATAAATCTAATTTCCTGAGTTAAGTGCTTGTAAGTTTAAAAAATGTGGTGATTTTGGTGACCTACAGATTAGGCGGTTGATCAATAACCCAGAAATTGTCAAAGTCATGAATGAGCTCGAAAAGAGAACATGGAATTCATTCCTTTTATTAACACAGAATTTTCTTGGAAATCATAAGTCAGAAAACTCATGAAAATGTTGGAGACTTCATAATTTTGAACATCCTTGCAATACAAGTTAGATATTCTCATATACTCACCAATGTAACTTTACTCATTTTTGTGTAGATTAATAATCCTACTCTACTCACTTTTGAGTAGATTAATAATCCAGAAAATTTTTTAAGGTTTGGAAGGTCGTTTGTGGAATATAAAGCGAATAATACAAAAAATTGTGTAAATTATGCAAATATTTTAGCTGCTAGAAAAAAAAACTAATAACGCCATCGTAATCAGCACTCTCAATTTAACCAAAAACAAAGAACAGAAGTCTGGAAGATTTTGATGTGTTGTCCTGTGTAATCATACGAAAAATGTATCAACAACCAACCACAATCGCCCACCAGGTGGTAACACAGCAGGAGTTTAACCGATGTCAAACCTACTGCCCAAACAATGCCATCTTTAAGTTATACACACACATAAACAAAAACATTAAATTCATATTATGGCAAATAATAAATCTATCTTCACACATAATGGAGTTAAATTTTACGCATCGTTTGCATTAGGGGATGTTTTTAAAAGAACAGTAAGGGAATTTGTTTAATAATTCTACCCCAACTATGTCAACATTGCGAACAATATTGTACGTTACATACCAACACTGGTGATAAACAAATGGAGCCCGACTTAATTATGATTGTTTTACATTTTGTAAATTTCTGTCTGGTTTTATTAAATATTATGTTATAGCTGTGAAATAAATGACAAATGTATATAATAAACATAAAAACTTACCGTAAAAGCTCATATGAAGCAGTTACTCTGAAGCAGCACCACAAAGTATAACGACACAAACACTTTCAACACTACAAAACATTTTTTTATATGTAAAGTTCTTTGTTTATTTTAATAATATCAACAATAAATCTAATACACTTGAAAAATTACATTTTATATTATTAATTTGTTTAATTTGAATTAAAATAAGAAAAATTATTCTAGTTAGAATGAAACACTCAACGCACTTTACACAAATTTGCCAACTACAATTGTTTATATTAGTGGTATTCACTCTTCGTTGCAAACAACACTGTAAACCTTGGATATTTTGTTGTTGTGTTACTGGAAATTATAAATTTGATTTTACAATAGCGGTATTCACAATGTAGAAACCAAAAACAAAATACATTAGAACTACTTATTTACACTTTTGTTTTTTAAACTATTTGATGTAATTTGTTACTTAATATTTCATGAAATAGTATTTTATTTTGGAAATAAATTCAGTATTACTTTTAAATGAAAAAAAAGAAAGAAAGAAAGAAGTCGGATATTCCAAATGCAATTAATTAATATGTTGTATCACTAAATTGCTCTTTTACGCTTTTATCAGACCAAGAGCTCTAAATAATGAATACCGCTAATTTATTTTATATAAAAAAAAATCTAATAGAAAATATAACAGAAAAATCAAAAGAACGAAGCTAAAAAGTGCATTGCAAATGCAATTAATGGATTGATATTCGAAAACTTTTCATTAAAAATACAATTTAAGTCACAAAAAATGGTTTTCTTAAAAATTTTATTTGTTTTTACAAGTATAGTTTTATTAATGTGAAGGTGAAGGGTGTATATGAATTGACGCAGGCGAATATAGCACTCTGAATTCTTATTTTATCATAAACATAAATTTTAAATAATTTTTTCTATAAAATTTAAACAAAACTCTCTACTACATCAGAGTTGCATTTTATATTAAAATTTAAGCGTTTTTTCTATTTAATGCATATTGTCAACACCATCTTCTGTCTTTCTCTTCGCAAACGTCACTTTCTTGGTATTGTTTTGCGACAAATATTTTTTCAACAAATTTTACTTTGTTTTTCCTGGAAAAAGTTTTAAGAAAAATATAATTGAAGGGAAAATGCCCCATATGGTTACAATGGAGAATGGCCAAAGCCAAACTATACAGGAAATGTTGGCCTGTATCGAAAGGTAAGTGCCAGAAAATGTAAAAAACTTAACACGCTTGCAAGGCAACAAACATAACCTAGAAAAAAAGAAGTAAATTGCCAATTTTCTTTTGCTATCTTCCTTTACAGATACAATCCCGACCATTTGAAAACTTTGGAAGCCTATATTGAAGATCAGGCCAAAAACAACACCTACGATTTGGAGGCTAATTTGGCAGTATTAAAATTGTATCAATTCAATCCTCATATGTTGAATTTCGATATTACCTATACCATTTTGTTGAAATCGTTGACCAATTTGCCACATACCGACTTTGTGATGGCCAAGTGCTTGTTGTTGCCCCAACAAATGAAGAATGAGACCGTGCAGACCATTATCGATTTGGCTGATATTTTGGAGCGTGCAGATTTCACTTTGTTCTGGCAACGGGCCGAAGTAAACAAAAGCATATTCCGTCACATTCAAGGATTCCATGATTCGATACGTAAATTTGTGTGCCATGTTGTGAACATTACTTTCCAAACGATTAGGAGGGATTTGTTGAAGGAAATGTTGGGTGGTATTGAGGGTAAGTAGAAAGAGTGTTTATTTTTTATTAGAGAGAGACTCCAAACAAATTTATATGCAAATTTGTAAAAAACTAATTTTGCAAAGGTTTTAAAATGTGGTTGGGTGAGGATTTTTGATTTAGTTTTTCTAAGAAATGGACTTAAACTTAATCCTTCCATTTGAATGGTTAGAAGAAATATAAGTTCAATTCACTAGCCATTGTCCGATTTTGTTTTTCGTGTATCTATAATATAAAGTTTCATTATTTATTACCCTGTTTCTACAGCTCAATGTATCAGGCACTCCAGTGGGTTTCTTCGTAATATGATTCTAAATATGTACATTGTATTTAGCATATCCAGGCATATCATTAAAATGAGTTTTCATTCAAAGTAGAAATTTCAAAGAAAAAATATATTTCTGAATGGTAAACCCAAGGCGTATTACACCTTTGGTAAACCCCTTTATTTTTAAATTACTTTTTAATTTAATTACTAATTTTGACTTCCATGAATCTGACCAAACTTTATAAGCTGATATATATTTGACCCGGAACAAATATTGTATAAAACTCTAAATTAAAATCCATAAAACTTCAATGCTCCAGCATTGCAACACCAGTTATATTAACACAATATCCAATTAGATCTAACACAATGTTTGATTCAAAGAAGTCTGTAAACTGTTTAAAACTTTAACATATTATGGAAAACATAATTTTCTTTGCTTTCGAACTTGATCTATTCTTTTTGGAGGAAAATAATGCTGATTTAAAAATTTCCTTCAAAAATCCAAGTGCGAAACTTAAAAAATATATGTCAAACCTTTTAGTTACCAATATATATACTTAATTTAATAACTCTTATTTATTTTTACAGATTCCACTGTAGACAAATGGATGAAACAATATGGCTGGAAGCGTGAGGGCAATTTGGTGATCGTTGCTTCTCAAGATGAAAAAATCAAGACCAAGAATATTACAGAGAAAATTGAATTCGACAATTTGGGTGGTCTCATGGCCCAGTGCTTGTAAGAGATGGCTAAAGCAACACAATAATATAAAAATATTACTATTAAGCTAACTATATCTCTGTTCCAAATCCCAAACTTTTGTATTCCCCTTTCTCATAGAAAAACAAAAACCGTACAACCCCCACACATAAAACATAAATAAATTAAACAACTGTGTTTTATACAAAAAAGAACAAAATCGAAATCTCGTTTTTTTATTTTCTAATAAACTTATTTCAAAATTCCTTAAGATTTAAGAGGGGGAGCAGGCATTATGACAAAATATACGACTATACAACTAAGTTTTATTCCAAAACAATGCTTAAATTAAACTACTTAAAAAAATATGGAAAATTAATATGAAATAGAGTACAAAACTATTTAAAGATAAATAATAAAGATATTAAATGGTGTAAACAAACCCATAATTAAAGGCTTTTTAATTAATTTAACGTGTGTAGTTATTAAAAAGAAATAAAGCATCTTTTTTATATTGATACAGTAGCAATTTGTAACAAATGTATTTTGTTAAGATTGTTTTTTAAACTTTTTCAAAATAGGAAATATCTTATCAAATGCCTCATAGATTTCACCGCGTACTTTGGCTCCCGTTAATACAACTTTGCCAGAAACGAATATTAGTAGGACAATACGTGGACGCACCATACGATAGATAAGGCCGGGAAACAGTTCAGGTTCATACGAAGAGAAATTACAATGGGTAAGTACCAGACCCTCCAAACGTATAGGAAATTTAACATCACAAGAGCCAACCATATTTTGGATTTTAAAATCGAGGAATTTGGCCTGTAAATTAAAAAATAAATCCATAAAAAAAAGTTAAATCAAAATTTTCCTTAAACACTTACCGGAAAACCCAATTTTTGTATAATTCTGGCGTATTTACGGGCGGCCAAACGAGAATCGTCTTCACTTTTCGCACCGGTACACACCATTTTACCCGAGGAGAATATCAAAGCTGTGGTACGAGGTTCACGAATACGCATTATAACCGCAGCAAAGCGTTTGGGATTGTATTCGGCATTACGGGCA
This sequence comes from Calliphora vomitoria, assembly GCA_942486065.2. NCBI lineage: Eukaryota > Metazoa > Arthropoda > Insecta > Diptera > Calliphoridae > Calliphora > Calliphora vomitoria. The sequence goes on from OW818030.2 coordinate 79,937,223, forward strand.
TGTAAAGCAATCTTTTTTAAATCCAGCTTACAACATAAATTAACAGTGGAAACAATATTTCTACAAGAAAAAATGAAAAAAACCAACCATTAAACAAGTTATAAAACAAAATTATTTCGCAACTTACTGTAGTTGTGGTACAATTCCTGGATCCGCCGAACCCGGTGTCATGGGTGTCATAGGCGTCGCCGGGCCCATCGTTTGATGTATATTACTTAAATTATCAGTTCTATCACTCATCGGCACCATGGGCGACATAAGACTTTGGGGTGTCTGTGGTTGCATTAGCGATTGCGGTGCCGCTCCCGTACTCCCGCCACTCACATTATTTTGTGTTCCCATTGAAGATGACATAGAGCTTTGATATGAAGGTTGATATGATTGCATCTGTTTATGTGGTACTGGCAGTGTAGGATGTTGTCCCATATTTGGTGTATTCGAGCCCGGCGCCGGCGAATTTCCACCCATAATGTGACTTAAATCATGACCATACATATTATTGGCTGACACGTTGGGATTGTGTCCCCCATTAGTGTTCATATCATGATTGTTGTGTTGTTGATTCATAGCCGATGGATGATACACTGGATTGGCCACTATCTGTTGATCGGGGTCCATCTGATGCAGAGGTGTTCCAATACTAGGTATGGAAAACCCTGGACTCAACATTTGATCCATGTTTGTGTTGTTGTATTGTTTTACTGTTTACAAATTTCCTAACCCAATTGTCCTTAACTGTATGCTAGACAAAAAAAATACGTTTGGCGGCAGCTTGCCCGCTTGTGTTTGGAAGCAGACACAATGCAATTGTCTTCCCACCACAAAAAATTACACTAGGATTTCCCTCAGACTAAATAGTAGACACAAATAACTTGATATTTTTTTAGCTGCTAGACATATCTTTTTAATCTTGTTTATTATTTCAGTAAACTTTTTGTGTAAATTTCTGTATTTTAATGGAAAATTCCTCTATTGATTTCGGAAATCAACAATTTCTTAAATGTTTTTACCAAAATTTGTGACGGTGTTGCCATATTGTCTTAAAAATAAACATTTGTATGGAGTTGCCACACGCCAAACGGTGCGAAATTATATCATGAGAGAGGGAAAGCAATATGCTTTTAAGACAATATGGCAATATACAGATTGTATCAGATGGTATATGAGCCGATGCCAATGCGCTGCCCACGTCGTGAGCTGCTGAAATTAGAAAAACAATTTTTTTAATGGAGTTGCCACACGCAAAACGGTAACCGTTGAATATAAGTGTGGTGAGAAATTATATCATGAGAAATGTAAAGGAATATTCAATTAAAAATTGATTAATAAAGAGACGTGTTGGAGTGGAGACCTAGGCTTATAGGCTTAAAAACAATATTTTGTTATCTAAAAATATTTTTGTTTAGTTCTATATCGTTAAATCCTCAAAGTAGAGTTTTTCCACTTTTGAATTATTTTTCAACAATAATTTACAATAACAATTAGGAAATTTACATGACAACCGAACACCCTTAAATTAGAAAAACAGTCATACTTTATTGTGAATGCTTGCAAATAATAGAAAAAAAACACACATACACTCTGACAAGAGCAAAGAAAATAACATTATTTTACCATTGGTTGTTAATTTTCCTAAAAACATTTTGATAAATTATTTAAAATTACCAAAAATTTATACAAAACTTTACAACAACATGTGAAAATGTCCATAATTTAAAGAAACTAAACAAAAAATCAAAATATATTTTAGATAAACTGAAAAAAAAGAACAAACAAAGAAATCCAAAATTGGTGTGAGGAGTGGAATCTGTGAAAAAGTTGAGTAATATAGTGGAATCTACTTCAATAACAAGGTTAAAGCAACTGGAGTAGAGTAGTTAATTAAGAAAAGGTAATTATTTCTTTGAAAATTGTGCTGGTTTAATTAATATTTTGAGATTTTTTTAAGAGTTGAACCGAAATTGTAATGTTATTGATTTTTAACACTTTTCTAGCCTACGTTTATTTCTTGTCAAGTATTTTCCTTGGTAACATTTAGTTGTTGGGCGGTATGAGTGCTAGATCACGCAGACCAGCTACGGCTAATAGCCAAAGCCTGAATGAATGCGTACAGGTCGTGGTAAGATGTCGGCCCATGAGCAATAGGGAGCGTTCAGAGGGCTACGATGAGGTCATTGGTGTTTATCCCACTCGCGGTGTTATTGAGATTTCCAACTACTCGGACTCCCAAAAAGAACAACGTAAAGTCTTCACCTATGATGCTGTCTACGATGCCGGTTCATCGCAGACTACAGTTTACAACGAGATTGTATTCCCCCTGGTCAGCTCGGTATTGGAAGGCTATAATGGTTGCATTTTCGCCTATGGTCAAACGGGTACTGGCAAAACCTTTACCATGGAAGGTATTAGGGGGAATGATGAATTGGTTGGCATTATACCGCGTACGTTCGAACAAATCTGGCTGCACATAAATCGTACCGAGAATTTTCAATTTTTGGTTGATGTTTCTTATTTGGAAATTTATATGGAAGAGTTGAGGGATCTCTTAAAACCGAATTCAAAGCATTTGGAGGTGCGCGAAAGTGCTTCTGGCGTTTATGTGCCGAATCTACATTCCGTAACGTGTAAGAGTGTCGATGACATGATGAATGTCATGAAGGTGGGAAACAAAAATCGTACTATTGGTTTCACCAACATGAACGAGCACAGTTCAAGGTAAGAAATATTTTAATGGCTTTATAAAAAATAATAAATATTTTAAGTTGTAAATTAATTAAAAAACGCAGATTCTTCAAATCAACTATTTCGTTCCTTAATGAGAAAACTTCAAATCATAAGTTTTATTGAATAAAAATCCGAATTTTTAAAGATTTTTGAAACAAAAAGTTATTTAATTTTAAAATCACACTGATTAGTTTATTCGAAAATGTAAAACTAACTTAAAATAAAATATAAGTTTGTTTCAACTAATTCCCTATTTATACTCTTCACCATGAGTGGTAGGTATATATAAATTTGTCACTCCGTTTGTAATTTCCACATTTTTCATTTGCGACCCCATATGAACAAAAATATACAATTTAAAGGAAATTAAGGGCCTCATTTTATAAAACAAAGCGTTCAGAAACGAAAGAAATATGTGTGAAGAATACTGGGGAAAAAGTTTTAAACTTGAATTTTTTCCATACAAAATTTGTTTAACGTTTGTCGTTGCGTTTTATATACAAAATTTGATTTGAAACGTTGTTTAAATTAAAAAATTGTTTATATTTAAAAAAACTATAACGAAAGTTTAGTCTCCATATATAAGCGTGCATAACAAAAGCAACACAATTATCAAATGCATAATATCTAACGATTGCTTAAAATTTTGGTATTTTTCCAAAGTTAAATGCAATTTTTAAGGATAAAAATTTAAATGAAGAAAAGTTTTCATAACTTTTTGTTTACCAATAATAATGGTATGAAATGAATATAAGTTGTTTATGCTTTGGTGAAGGGTATTTAAGATTCGGCACAGCCGAATGTAACACTCTTGCTTGTTATAGTTTAACTTACTGATCCCATCTTCTACCTTTCAGATCTCATGCCATTTTCGTGATAAAAATCGAAATGTGCGACATTGAAACCAACACAATTAAAGTGGGCAAACTAAATCTCATTGATTTGGCTGGCAGTGAGAGACAAAGTAAAACGGGTGCTTCAGCCGAACGTCTAAAGGAGGCTAGCAAAATCAATTTGGCTCTCTCATCGTTGGGAAATGTGATTTCCGCCTTGGCGGAGAATTCACCACATGTCCCCTATCGTGACTCAAAACTAACACGTCTCTTGCAAGATTCCTTGGGTGGTAACTCTAAAACCATAATGTTTGCTAATATAGGACCCTCAGCCTATAATTACAATGAAACTTTAACGACCTTGCGTTATGCATCCCGAGCTAAAGCTATACAAAATAAACCAATTAAGAATGAAGATCCTCAGGATGCTAAACTTAAGGAATATCAGGAAGAAATTGAACGTCTTAAGCGTTTAATTGGTTCCAAACAACAACAACAACAACATCACGTTAAAGTAGAGAAGCCACCCAAGAAAATTGTCAAGAAACCAAAGGCCGAAAGAAAAGAAAAGTTGCAACCCAAGGAAATGGATGAAAGTTTGTCGCAAACCGCATCCGAATTGAATGATGTCGATGAGGGGAAAGATGAACCGGAATCCGATAAAGAAAATGAGGTCGAAGAGGAGGTGGCCAAAACAAATGAACAATTGGAATGTGAACGTTTGGAAACGGCCAAACTGGCAGCAAAACTATCGGAGCTTGAATCCCAGATGGTAAGGGGAGGCAAAAATTTACTTGATACCTACAGCGAAAGACAAATTGAATTGGAAAAGAAGCTGGTGGAGATAGCAGACCGTAAGAAGCGAGAGATTGAAATGCAACAAAAATTGGAATTACAAGAGGAAACTACTTTGGAAATAAAAGAAACCGTTACGTCCATGGAGCAAGAAGTGGAATTGAAGAAACGCAAGCTCTCTAAATGTTATGCCAAATATTTGGCTTTGCAGCAAGAGCTAAACGATTGTAAATTCGAGCACAATCAGGATTTAAGAGAATTGGAAATGGCACAGAACGAATTGGTTAAGGAACTGAAAAGGCAGCTTTTGATAATAGATAACTTTGTGCCCGTGGAGGTGAAACAACGCCTATATACCCAAGCCAAGTACGATGAAGAACAAGAGGAATGGAAATTTTCCTCCTTACCCATTTACAACGATGGCAGCTATAATAATAAACGTCCCGTCTCTCACCCCCAACGACGCAGACCCATTTCCGAATATGCCTTGCTAGAAGCTAAAAACAATACCTCAGAATCAGCTTTGCGTTACAAAAGCGAAAATATTGTCAACTATGAATTGGAAATGCCTTGTCGCACTACCCAGGAATACAAAACGCCTAAAGTGTCGGCCTCTCTGCAGGCCGTTTTGGCCCAGGCCATGCAAACTGGCGATGATATCGACATTGTGGACAATCATACCAACTCCATACGCAGTCGTTTGGAGAGCATCATAAATGCCAGTGCTAATGCAGCAGCAGCCGCTGCTGCCGCCGCTTCGTCAAATATTAATGGTCACGGGCCAACTGCGAACACTAACGGTGGCATAGCCACACCAAATGGTGTGCGTAGTATTAAGACTAGTCGTGCTACGGGTATACCTCCAGCTTCAGCTATGGATTCGAATAGACGTCCACCCACTGGACGTACCCAACCAAAAAAAACAGGCTCGGCTTATCCCAAAGCCAGAGGTCTAGTCACTAAATGAATTTAAGTTAATGCTCTACTTTCTCAATCTCAATTATTTAGTATTTTTATGCATTTTTTCAATTTTCCGTTTACACTTTACACTTAATTTTCTTTCTCTCGCTCTCTGTTAAGACAATTAGTGCAATACGTTTTTTGTTTTACATTTATATTATTTTATAACGCTTTTTTATTTATTTCGCTTATTAAGCTTAATTTATATTTTTTTTAAAGCCACTGTATTTTAATTTCAATAAAACTGCATTTTTTGTTTGTTATTATGTAGAAGTTTAAATAATGTGTTATATTTATGTTTTAAAAGCCTTTTTTACCCATCACCATGAGTGACGGGTATAAGTTTGTAATTCCGTTTGTAATTTCTACATATTTCATAATTTCTACAAATTCCATAAAGTATATATATTCTGGATCATAGATAGCGGAGTCGATATAGTCATGTCCGTCTGTTGAAATCAACTTTCTGTAAACCCCAAATAACTTATGTACATGAATGATACATCAATATATCCGCTATTATAGTACCGGTTAGGTTGATATTTAAATGCGGCAAAATCGGCCCACAAATGGCTGAGATAAAAAAGCAAAAAAAAACAGAAGACTACCTCGATTTTTGATCTATATCTGGATTACTAAGTCATTAACATAGACAATATAGATATCTAATGATAGACGCTTTAAGGACTTTGCCAACGGCGTCAAAATCGGAAAAATATACGATTCTTTTTTTGTACCAATTATTTTTGGAGTATACTTTGGTGAAGGTTGTAGTATAACTTTTAAATTAGTTTAACTTTTTTATACCTTCAAGGATATAATTTGTAATTTCTACAATAAACATACCACATGTGCGTACGTATGATACCTGTGGGCTTCGGAAAACTTATTTCAACTTACATACATCGTTATATCGACTTCTGTACATAAAAGGATTCAGAATCTATATGAGTCAGGAACTGTTTTTTAGTCTTAACCACATGATTCATTAAGCAGCCGCCTTAAGAACTCTAGCTGGCACCAAGGAAATTATTGCAATGGCTGAATATCCAATAGAGTCCTGAGTGAACAATTCTAATAAGAACGCATGATATTGCAAAAATTAGTGTTGTAAACTCTGAACTATTTTATGCGTCACTGGTTTGGTTTAAACGGACAAGCGAACGATTAAACCTGGGCGGTTTCTGCGTAACTCAATCCGAAAAGAATACTTTTCGAATCGAATTAGGCAGTAACCCCCCCGCACTTATTAATTAGTTCTATCTCCTAACTCGGCACTATGATTTCTTTATAAATCGATTAAAAGTGGTAATCAGGTATGTGATGGAAATCGATTTCGAAAACGAAATGATTTGAAATCGAAAAACGATGTGATGTATTTATCATTTTCGTTTTTTCCATTGTTTGGGCTTAGATACTTTTGAATTCATTTCACACCTTTTCAAATCGATCGTTTAGAAATCGTTGGATTTTCATCACATACCTCAGTATTTGTTTTTTTTCTCCATTCTACCATTTTATTTATATGATTCTATTATTATTTATTGTAGCACAAAATAAAAACTAAAAATACAAAAACCCAACCAATAGTAGTTTGTGTTTCATTTCAAATAAATAAAAAATATCTTTTATTATGGAATCATAGTTTAACTAAACTTAAAACATAGTTAAATAATTATTTAATGCTCTTTTCTTTTTGTTTTATTCAAGACACAGGCTTCAATTAAAGCTCTACTCATTTCTCTAAGTTATTAATCCCCGTCTTTTCGACCAAATCTAATAAAGCCTGCAACTTATTGTCAAACAATTCACAACGTATAGGCATTTCCAGTGAATAAAATGGATTTTTCAAAGCATAATCCGAATATAATTCATAGATTTTGCGCAGCAATATATCCATACCATTCAAACCCGTCTCACTGATAACAATAAACTTAACACCCGTCAATGTTTGAAAACAGTGCAGCGTAAATGTATCCGCCTCTAAAACCTCAATGCCCGAAGATTTGGGTTCGGGACTCAATTGACTGGCAATGGCAAACAGGGGATAGAACATACTAGCCAAAAAGATTTTCTCGTTAGTTGTCATTTTAGGACGGCTAAATTTTAAGTTAATGGGATAATTTTCGGCAGATTCCAATACTGTTTTAACATCACGACCATCCTCCAAAGTAGCACCGTTCACTTGGCCGCCATTAACAGCTACCAAAACGTGACCAACTGCAAAAACAGAAACATAATAAGCTGTATTAAAGCAAATTGTAATACAATTTAATAAGGACTATTACCATTAATACCATCTTTACGATTAAATGCCACTGTAACCTTTTTGGGATTGTAATCTAGCATGAGATCTAGGGGATACGTAAAGGTTTTTTCATGTTCTATACGTGGCACATTGTTGTCCAAGTTGAATATTAGACCGCCAGATTTACTAACGATATATACACCGTATATAATCATTGTTTGTAATTATTATTACTAATTTATTTAGTTATACTAAAAAAAAGAATTGTAAAAAAAACAACAACTATTCGATTTTTTTAAACAGCTGGAGTTTGTTTATTTTTGCTATCCCCATTGGTTGGAGTTGCCATATTGGAGTTAGTTATAAACCCCCTAATAGTACTCAGGGAAACCCTATTTGAGAATTAATAACCCAATAAGCATTTACACACAAAAACAGAATCGATGCTATATTAACTAAGCTTAAATAGTTAATTTATTTTTATATGAAATCTAAAAACTAAGTTGTATTATCTAGTCCTGTGCGCCCATATCCCATTTACAAATGAATGCACCAATACACTTCACCTAAAAACTATATTAATATAACTATTGGAATTAGTAATTTGATGTTTGGTATCTTCTTCGAAGTTTTTTTGTAAAAGGGTATGTATGAAATTATCTAAAATTTTAGTTATGTTAACATTCTGCCCTTGCGCTCAGTAAAATTTATACTATATTTTTAGGAAATATAACCTATGGATTTTTTTGTGTGTACTAAACTCCATAGACTTGTTCTATCCAACCCAATTAGTATTCTGGTTGATTTTACATATAACTTTGGTCAAATAGCCCCGGACTAAGTCATTCGTATAGTTTAGAGACATGATATCCAAAACACCGTAGAATTACATAAAGGGACTTCAGGTATTATGACGACGTGCCACAATATTGACAACCTATGCGGTTTGATGAACAGTTATCTCAAAGATATCCATGATTTCAACACAGCAAAATCATCAGATACACTTTTAACTACATGGTCGAAGGAAGTAACGTTGGAGTTAATGGCACAAGAATTCCTACAATAAATCATGTTAAAATTTAAATTTAATCATTTTATTTCGGCAAGGAGAATAGGGCCAAGATTATAAGGTATATATAAATGTATAGGTACAAATATACATTTTTTGTGAAACAAGTCAATTGCTTTGGAGTCCTTGGAAAGCTCAAACAACAAATAATCGCCAAAATATTGAACTATTTAAAATAGTGAGAAAAGGTTAAAAGACTTTTAAACCTTAAAAACGGTTGATTTCTGAACAAGATGGCCTAGTAAATGTAAACATTGAGTCGCAGTCGGTTGTGCTTATAATTGGTATTCTTTAATATTACAGGATCTTATAGGAATTAGCCCCATATTTTGTTATACTTTTGCGATAATACAATATTTAATAATCTGGCATCGCTGTTTGTTGACATTTACGTTTGGACAGCTGTCTTTGACAACGCATTCGTAGTAAATTTTTTTGTCCAGCAACTTTTGCTAGCAACCAGCAAAACAGAAAAAAAAACCAAATAATTTAACAACAATCTAACTGAAAAATTATAAAAATCTAATTCAAAATTACGGAAAAACTGGAGAAAATGGGTTCTGATGACGCTAGCACCGTTTCTAGCGATAGCGGCGAACGGGGTGAACGCATACAGAGGGGTTTCCAAATAAACTATATGATTTTACGTGATGCTGACTCAGGTAAGGTCATCTGGCAAGAAAATAAAGATTTTTCATCACCAGATGCCGAACATGAAGCCCGTGTACCCGTAAAAATACTAGACTTAAGGGCCGTTTCACGTGAGATCAACTTTAGCACCATTGAGGCGATGGAAAACTTTCGACTCGATCAAAAGGTCTTGTTTAAGGGACGCATTATGGAGGAGTGGTTCTTCGAAATGGGCTGGGTGGGAGCGAATACGACCAACACCTGGCAGTCGACCATTGAAGCCGCACCCGAGTCCCAAATGATGCCTGCTAAAGTCTTAAATGGTAATGTCACCATTCAAACCAGTTTCTATGACAACGACACACTCATCACCAAATCCGTGGTACGACTTTATTATATTTAAGTTAATTATGGACATGTAAAGATTGATGGAGATAATGCGAGCATAAAGTTAAGAAGCTGAAACATTTGTTCAACTGCAGTAACAAAAAATATATATGAAAAGACCTCAAATAAACGCCCACACCTTTTTACACACAACACCAAATTCCAATATACGAAATTTTGTTGTTGTCATCATTAATAAATCATCAAAGTTGGCAGAGCTGTTAAGGAATTCAATTGTGAGTTAAGAAAACCAGTGAAGATTCTGGAAGATAATGAATTTTAGTTTAAAATATATTGAAAATTAAAAAAAAAAATTAATTCAATTTAAAAAAAATCATTAAAAGATTTTTGAAGAATTTTAGCAAAATTTTAATATTTGTTACGATTTAATTCTTTAATAGCTCTGTTAAAATCTATATTCACACGATCTCGTACAAATCATAAAAATATAGATAAGTTTTCAATATTTTAAAAAAATGTACTGTTAGTGCCCATGTATGTATCAGCTTTTAATTCAAGATGCTGAGTTCTTTTGGTTAAAAAATTGTGTATTTCTTAATATATGATATATTTTTTCAAGCATTTCGTTACTATTAATAATTTTCTATACGTATTCTACACTAATTATAAAAATCAATATGGTTGCATTTTCTTGAATATAACCTTTAGAGATGATTACCATTGCCATAAAACTAAATACAGATAGTTATATTATTCTATATTGTTCTGAGATTTGATTTTATAATTCAACTCCCTGTTGTTTAGATTCACTGGATTAAGTCTAAAACTAAAGTCTAAGACTAAAAACCTGCAGATCTATTTAGTATGAGAACTGAGTTAATATGTATTTGATTAATTTTATTAACACTGATTTTGTTTTTAACTATAAGAAGCAATTAATAATAAAATAGTTATATAAATAAATTAATACTACAATTATTTATTAATATACATATTTTTGTTTCCTTATGTAAACTAAAAAAATAAAATAATAAAAAAAATGATTCTCAAAATAAATAATTTATGTTAACCCAAAAAACATTGTTATTTTTTATTTTAACTTTTTTAAAAATGATATAAGCACGAAGATCTGTCAAATATTGCAATCATTATTTATATCGTGGTTTCGGTCCGTACTGTAAAAATGGAGTTGCAAACATAAGTTTGTCATTCTGTTTGGAATTTTTACAATTTTAATTTGCGACCATCTTATAGTTGATATAGCAATGTCCGTCTGCTGGTCGGAATCAATATACCAGGGTCCAAATTACCGCATTCGTGATCGAATGAGATATCGTAACGAAAAATAATTTCGATATACTTTCGAAAATTTTGGTATTAAAAACTAGCAATTTAGTTGCGCAAGTCTGTTTTTAATTTTCAAAAATAAGAATGAAAGAACAAGCCAACTTGCCGCGTACAAACAAGTTTGTACTCAAATTTGAGAAAAAAATCTTAACCCGACCTTACCGATAACATCAACAAACACAAAAATTGCGCAAAATACTTGAGCAACCAATTGCCTAATGTGAAAGAAGGGGTCTAGCAAAAAGTAAACAAAATTATAAATTTGAATATTTTATAGGAAATTTTACATTTGAATCAAATTTATTACTGCTTTAATTTTGTTACATAGATAAATGGTGTAAATATCTGTTCCTGTTATTTTTGCTTTAGAAACATTAGAACTAAAATGAGCGGTCATTAAATTAAACTATTCAGCACCAGTCTAGTCACGCGACAAATTCAAGTGCGTACAAGAAATTGTTCGCTGTGTGAACAAATTGATGTCTAGTCAAGACGCGAAGATACTGCTACCAAATTTCTCCCCAATTTTCATGAAACCATAAAATTTCCCTTTTTACCACTGAAAGTACCAACACTGTTGCAAGAAAAATATTTCATTGACAACTCTTTTTTCACTCGGTGGTTCGCACTTTTGTAAACAAACAAAACAAATTAGTATGAATTTTTAATAATAATAAACAAAAAAAATAAAAACAATAACAAACCAGTGTAATTTGGGTAAACGAGTGGTAAAGCATTGCGATGCATCACAGTAAAATAAAAGAAATCCTAAATTAGTGTAAAAAAAAAATATCAAAATACTTTGCGAATATATTGACAACGTATAAGAAAAAGAAGAGAGATAAAGCAGATAACTAAAAAAAACAAGGTAGTACACAAAAAACAATAAATGAAATTAAGAAAAATACTTATATTTAAAAGACAATAAAAAAAATCTATAGATCGAAATAGATATACTATTTTGGTTAAATTGATATGCTTTGCTATGAATGAGATGTTGTAAAAAATACAATAAGTAATTTCCTCTCCCTTTGCTCAGGCTGTTTAGCGTTGCTCGATTTGTGAGTTCGACAAATTCGATTTTTGGAACAAAAATCACGCACAGCGACGGTAAAATATATAGAAAATTATGAACATTAGTATGTCCCCATTTGTTGATGTTTCCAACTAAAATAAAAGTTTAGTTTGTTTGAATGGCCATTTCTCAAAATGTTTGTCCGCGCATCAGTATTTGATGAGCTGGCTCAAAGAATAAAAATTTCCTTTTTAAGTTTTTATAATTTTTTTTATATTCTGGCAAAGAAAACATGAAATATTGGTATCATGTGAAAGGTCTTTGAAAAACGCTTTCAAAAAGATATCTGAATTCGCATCCAAATCGTTTTATTCTTTTTTTCAAAACTCCATCTAGTTTGAATTTTATCTGAACTTTTCGAAACATATTTTCTCCCCGATTTGACGTTAGCTATAGCTAACATAAGATTACAATATGTACATCCAAATAATTTCATAAGCTTTCCATTAATAAAAAATTCAACAAACATCTTACTTTAAATAAAACTTTTGCAATATTTCAAAGTAATTTTTTTTGGGGTAGGGGGATTTAAAGTTTGGCGGAGTATAACAACTTACAAATTTGCCAGGTTACCACACGTCGACTCAAATAAGTCCATAGTCGACCTTTATCTCCTTATAGGAAGGTGGATCGCTTAAACGTAGTTATTACAATCAGGAGTGATAATTGTAATTCACTAGTTCATACTTCGAGTTATACTAAATGGTACTTCACTAATTTATGATTTGAGTTATAAATTGTACATCATCAGTATCGATGAATTTTTGAATTGAATTTTGAATTGTATAGTCTTCCTTTATTTACATCTTTACTTACTAAATATTTACAAATGAGATCTTATCTTTATATAGATATTACAACAAATAATGAATTGACTAATAGTATTTACTATATTTTTTTTACATTATGATCTTTTCTAAGGTAAAATGGGAAAAACCTTTATATGATTTTAAATGAATTCAAATATGAAGAAAATTCTATAGGTTTAAAGTGGTGCTATTAGTTTTAATAGCACCGTATAAACATATCATTTTCGATTTGGTGATTTGCATTTAACTTTATATATTTTCTACACATTCTCTTATCATGGGATAAGAAGAACTTTCAATTTTTTCATAAAAGTTTAATTCTTTTTATAAAATCAATAATTCGTTCGTAACCGGTTTCTTCATGGATAAGGTATGTTGGGTATCTCCAGTGTTTGTTATATATCATTTTGAGACATTTGTTTTGAATAACTTGTAATCGATTCAAGTGACATTTAGCTGCAGTACTCCATACAGGACACGCATATGTTAATATGGGTCTTATAACACTTTTAAATAGAAGATTCTTATTTTTCATGTTCAGACATGAACGTTTATTTAGCAATGGCCATAGGGCTCTAAAAGCTTTAATTGCTTTTTTGCAGATTTCGTCGATATGCCGTTTGAATATAAGTTTTTTGTCCAACGTAACCCCCAAATATTTTACATCGTTTTGTATATTTAAAACATTATTTCCTATTAACAAGGGACGCCGGGCCAATCTTTTAGGGGATTTGTTGAATGGGAAAATTATAGCTTGAGTCTTAATAGGATTTATTTTGATTTTCCATTTGTGAAAATATTTGTTGCAACTTACAAGTCCTTTTTCCATTTTCTTTAAGAGAGCACCGGTACTCTTGCTTGAAGTAATTAAAGCGGTATCATCTGCGTAATATGCAGTTTCCATATACTTCGGAACTTTAAAGTCGGATGTATATATTGAATACAGGAGTGGTGACAAAACAGATCCTTGTGGAAGCCCAGTGGAAATATGTTTGTCAGATGAGGTCGCATTTTTAATTGCAACTTTGTAAATTCTATCGTCCATAAAATCAGCAATAAGTTTACTAAGATATTTCGGGATATTAGCAAGTAAAAGTTTATATAAAAGACCGCTATGCCAAACAGTATCAAACGCCTTTTCTATATCTAGCAGGATAAGGCCCGTTGATTTTTTGCTGTTCTTATTAGCAATTATTTTATTTTTTATCCTTTTTATTTGGTGAGTAGTGCTATGATCTTTTTTGAATCCGAATTGTTCTTTAGCAACAATGCAATTTGAATTTACAAATTCACTTAGGCGATGATGTAGAATTTTTTCCAATATTTTACCTATATTGCTTAGCAAGCTAATAGGTCTGTAGCTGTTAGGGTTGTATTTTGGCTTATTTGGTTTGTTTATAGCTATAACTTTAGCATTTTTAAAATTTTTTGGAAAATAATTAAGTTTAATGCAACTGTTGAAGAGAATGACTAACAATTTCAAGGCTTTGATTGGCAGGTTCTTTAAAAGTATATTTGTGATATTGTCAAACCCAGGTGATTTGGAGGCTTTTAAAGATGACACAATACTTGTTATTTCTCCAAGGTTTGTAAAAATGGCGGAGTCAGTAGATGAGTTCTCCTTCCTAAAGTCATTGACTTTTGCGTTAATGCATTTATCCATTGAATGTTTGTAGCTTGAGGTAAGATTATTTGATTGGACAAATGTATTTGCTAAAATTTCAGCTATCTTCTTATCATCTGTAATTTTGGTATTTCCATAGTTGATATATGGAATTTGGTGTTTACCTTTTTCTCGCAGACTTCTACTAATTCTCCAAAAGGTTGTATCTCCTGGTTTTAAATTAGATAGTAATTGACACCATTTATTATTGCGTTCTGCTTTGATGTTTTTGTCTATCATTTTAGTAAGAAGGTTTGCATATTGATTGTAAAATTGTTTCTCAACTGCATTTGAAGTTCTTTGACTTTTTCTTTTGTAGCTTCTTCTTAAGGTACGGTCAGACACAGCTAATATTTGACGATTATCGTCAAATATTTCATTGTCTGAATCTGACCACAAATAAAATTTAGAGCAAACAACAAAACAGATGATTTTAGTCAAACAAATTTATTTGTCGGCAAACAAAATATTTTCTTAATATGAACATAGTGTGACCACTAGCTATATAAATACATTAAAAATTTATAATTTGATCTTACAAATCTTTTTAAGGTTAACGCACTTATTTCGAATTGTAAAACAATTATTTTATTAAAGTTTTATTGAATTTTGTTATCATATAGTGAATTTAATTTTTCACTTTTTGTTTGACCAAACTGCTGCGAAAAAGAATCAGTAAATATATTTGCCGTGTGGTCACACTATATCAAATACTTTCATGAAATAATTGTTTGATCAAATAGAGCAAACAAAGAAAATTATTTGCTCAACACGGCGGATTAAAAAGGAGAATATTTAAACATTTTTGGTACTAAATTAAAAACAAAATTGCACTATTTTTATACTTTAACTATAATACATGTCAATATTTCTTGAAAATTTCTTATTTAAATTATTTTCACTAAAAAAATGTCATCAATAAATGAAGTCTTCTTCTTCACATAAAAGTCATTCAGCCTAGAATAACATACTGGGAGAAAAACTAATTGAAGACATGAAGTCTATGTTGCGATTTTTTGCATTTGTATGCGATTATATTTGTATACGTATAACATAGTCTGATGTTTGATTGTTTTTACGCATGGAGTTTTTCTATTTACAAAATTTAAAATTGCTCAAATGTATGGAATATTTATTGAATTTAAAATCAAAGAAAATAATTTAGACATACATAAATATTATGATTGGAATTAAAAATTAATTCTTAAACAGTAGGATCTGCTTAATTTTTTTTAATGCGAATGTAGTATTTGTGAACATTCAGAATGAAACAAGTTTGTGAAAGTCCTGTTCGATTAATAATTTTTATTAAAAAAAAAATTTCAATTATGAATTCAATTTTTCCTTCTACATATAAGTATAGTTTCAACCAAAGTATAACAAGTAGTCCGACTCTATTTTTAAATATTACTCTCTCACATAATGAGTACCGTGTGAATTCAACACCCTTGTGATAAATGTACACTTCAAATGTCTCGATATTTTAAGAAAAAATTTTCGATTAAATATAGTTCAATTCTCATAATTCTTTAACACACAGAATTTTATTTTACATTTCTAGCACATTTTCATTTCGTTTTGCGTTCAATATATAGTTAGGTACTGCTGTCAAAGAGTTGGACTACTTGTATGTACTTTGGTTTCAACATTTTAAAAATATACTTTTTTCTTTTCAACAGTTCGCTTATTTGATTATTGTAAAGTTCATCATAGTAATATTCGTTTTGTTTGAATAATGCGATTTTTAGTTCAAACTCCAATCAAAGCCAAAACAAATACAATAAAATTCCAAAATTGTTAATTGTATTAGGGATATTTGGTAGATTTTAAGTACAATTATACCTACAAATTTTAATACGTTGATAGTAATATAATTTAATAAATAAACTGTTAATAATTATATTATTAAATTGTTCAAGCTTGAGTTCTTTTCGCGATTTGTTTTCATTATTTAGCGATTTTTAATTTAAGATATAGCAACACTACTTTTGCGATAACACATGATGCAACAGCTGTTATTTGACGCTGTTTGATCTTGCAAATGAATTGCAAGATCAAATAAAAAATTGAGGAAAATATTTGCTGTTTAGTGGTCACAAATTGGTCACATTACAAGAAAGTTTTCTTATCGGCAAATAAATTTGTTTGACCAAATTCAGCTGTTTTCTTGTTTGCCGTGCAAAAATATTTCCTGTTCAAACTAGGAACATAAAATATTTGACGTTTAAATAAAAGTACTGAAATTTCACAATTCTTTCAAATGTAAAGCAAAATTTAGTAGTATTTTACTTTCTAGATATGTATTTTTTATTTTTTACAGCTTTATTTAATAATTATTTAGAAAAAATATTACCATAAATGTGACCACAAGATAAATATATTTTCCCCTTCGTGTGTTTGATAGTATTTCGGTATAGTTAGATGAAACAAATATGGCAAATAAATGTGTACAGTGTGACCACAAAATCTAGCCATGGATTATTTGATGTAGTTTTGATCAAACACATGAAACAATTTGTGTCAAATAATTTGCTTAGTCTGACCTTACCTTTAGTTTTATATATTTACAGATATTCTCAGGCAATTCAAAGTAGTTTCGTTGAGTAACTTTGGGAGTTGATGCACTTCTTGCTTCTAAAATAATGTTGGTTAATTTGTTAATTTCTTTATCAATTGTTTGTTTTGAAGTGTATTCATCTATATTGAATACTATATGATTGTCAACAAAATTCTTAAAAATGTTCCAGTTCGTTAATCTATGATCATAGTAACTGATATCAGCAATTGATGCCTTCGATCGTTTTATGGTGCAAATAATGGGACGATGATCTGAAGGAATTTCGTAACCCAATGTTCTTACTTCAATATTTAGTGCGGAATTACTAATTACCACATCGACCGTAGACGGTTGTCTATTACGTTGATGTGGGTATAATGTAGGACTATTTGGGTAGTATACGAAAAAGTTACAAGTATTTTGTATGTTGTTGAGTGTGACACCTGCTGTGTTACTTGTAGCACAATTCCAGGCAGAATGTTTAGCATTTAGGTCTCCTAAAACTATATATTCATTGGCGGAAGGTGTAAGTTTATGAATATCATTAGAGAAATTGTTGCTATAACGGGGCGAGTATGCAGAAGTTATTACAATCGGTCTATTATTTATTGTTATTTCTATAGATATATTTTCAATAGATCTAGTGTTAAATGTGAAGCAGTTTTTGTGTTTTATAGATTTATGAACAAGTAAAGCGACGCCTCCTCCTCTTTCATCTGACCTGTCGTTTCTGTAGAAAAAGTAATTTTTTAAGAAGGGTTTGATGCCTTCCTTTAAAAATGTTTCGTTTAATGAAGCAATTTTTATATTTTCTCTTTCGAGCAATATTTCCAATTGTTTTAATTTTGAAAAGTATGAAATTCCATTAACATTCAAATGAAGCATTTTAAATTCGTTTGAATTAGTGCAAGCCATGAGCATACTTTACCATAGACATAACAACTTTAATTTGTTGCACTTTTGATGTACATCTTTGTAAATCTTCCATAGCAGTTGTAAAGATATCAAAAAGTTCATCGACGCTAAACAGATCTGCATTATTTTTCAGCTGGTTTGCGTATGAAACTCTAGCATTCATTGAATTATTATTGTTGCGGCTTGTTGTATTGCCTAAGTTGGGAAATTCTACATCGTTGAATTGGACTGTATTTAGATTTGGCTGTACTCTGTTATTATTATTAGATTTTGTTGTTACTCTTGCCCTCGTCTCTAGATAAAGAGAACGTAGTGGACAATTAATGTCGTTTGCTGCATGATCTGTTCTCTTTTTTCCATGTTTTTTACAATTAAAACAAGTAAAAACAGCTGGTCGCTTTTCATTTGTATTAAATGGACAAACATTTGTGTGATGGTTTTCTGCGCATATCATGCAAGCCGCACCTCTATGGCAATGCTCTCCACCATGTCCATACATTAGACAGTTCCAACATTGTGTTGGTCTATCATTTTTCTTCGATCTGTATTTTTTCCATGTAATAATTACGTTAGCTATAGTTCTCACATTTTTTAAAGAACTTGGATTAAAATTTTTTCGAATAAATTGTACTTTATACACTGCATTATTATCCGAGCTAAATTTGGTAATAATTTCACTTACAGCAGATGGTGACAAGTTGTAGCTCTCCAATTCGGTTTTGATATCGTCTGTTTTGATACGAGGTAAGCCATGCAAGAAGGTGGTGTATAACCTATTATCTTTCGAATTATACGAATGGAACTCAATTTGATTTTCCTTTAGTGTTTGCATACAGCTATTATATACAGCCTGGTTTGGAGTGAATACTTTGGTACCAATGGAAGTACGCTTAAAAAAGCATTCCTTACCTAATAAATTTTGGATTCCGGAAAAAGATGCATTGACTTCCACTACAATAGGTGGTGGCTTACTTTCCTTTACTTCATTTATATTTGTTGCTGGAGCTACATCCATATCATTTTGACCCCCTAGGATACTAAACCTATTTCCCGACGAAGAAGGAATGATTGGATAAACAAGCCTTGGTTGATTAGTTGACTTTATCTTAGCATTGCGCTTTTTATTCCTAGATTTTGTGGCCCCTGGGGCCATTTTAGGTCTGTAATTTGTTTTTGTTTAAAAAAGAGTTGTCTATCACGTGTGAGTTCAATAAGAACGTGTGTAGGCAATTACAAAAACAATAGTGTAATCTTTATTTTTAATATGTATAAAAAAAATTGCTATGCGTTTATGTTGTTGAGACTACCGTTCGTTATGAATATCAGATGTGAACTGATCAGTATCGATGAAGTTTTATGGTCTCCACCAGAAACTTTGAATGTTGTTGTTTATTTTAAGCTATAATCTTGTGTTATTACGTAATTCAATTTGAAATAAAATTGGAACTAGATTGAATTTCGACAAATGGAAAAAGTCATTAAGCCGATTGTTCGAATAAACGAGATTTGGCTTAAAAAATTCGAAATCAACATATTGTTTGAAAAGAAGTCGAACAATCGATTACATTATACTAAACAGGTAGAAAAAATTGGGTTTTTCATCAATAAATCTAGCAATAATATATTTTTTACATAAAAATAGAATGAAAAGTCTAAAAGATTTTGACAAGTCTTCTTTTCTTAAATATGTATTCAATAATTTTAAATATTCGACTATTCAAAAATTTTAAAAAGCCGACTTTTTAAAAATCGAAAAAGGTCAAAAGTTCGAAATCCACTCTTTGTTTCAACTTGGGTCATTCCGGTGCGTAGAACCGGCTGTAGTGGGAATGTTCCTTTGTAGTTGGACTTTGGTTGCCGAAGAGTTTTTAACTCTAGCAGTATTGTCACAACCTCAAAATATTTGTAACCAAGTTTTTTTTTTTATAAAAATAACTAAAATGGAATAAATGTAACCAAAGAATATATCGCTCATTTGCTACAACAATGACATAACTCAAAATCCGTGTGTTTTGAACTGAGTAATACGAAATATGCGCCGTTCTATAGTCTTTCATATAGTTTTATCAGTTTTGTTGCAAACGTCAAAACCAAATTCATGTTTTCTCGTATATTTGACAAGAAACAATTTGGGTTAAATACAGATTAGAAGGATATTAACATCTACTATTCAAATCAGGTTTAATTTCTAAAATCTCATGATATATTGAAAATTTATTTAAGAAGTAGTCAAATGTCATAAAACATTCAAATCCGTTTTTCTCGAAACGACTTTTTTTGAATTATGACGTTGTTGCAGCAAATGAGCGATATGTATTTCTAATGAGATTTTTTGACTTCATTTTTAAAATATGCAAAATTTTTGAAATTAAACCAGGTTTTAAAACTTCAAGATAAATTTTATGTCAATATTAACCTTTAAATTATCATGAAAAATAGTTGTTAATCGCAAAATATTCTGAAAAGTCTACGGAAATAATTTTGAATTAAAAATTCTTTCTCCATTTTTTTGAAATTTGATTTTATTTTCAATTTTGAATATAATTTTTGTAATTTTTTTAAGCGTACTTTATTTTTCGTAACCTCTACATGAAATACCTGACTCAAACAAATACTTTTAAATGCACTAGCAATATGAAATACACAAACAACTTTGTCTTGTTTGTTTTTTGTCGATCTTCACTCTCTACACGCAAGTGCAAGGCAACAACACTTTTGTATGCTTTGCTGGTAAACATTGCCGACAGCGATCATCAATGTAGATTTTGTTTATCGTATGGTATTGTTTAAAAAAGTGTGTATTTTTTTCTTTATTCTTTGTAAAAAAAATTGTATAAAAATTAGTTTTTCTTTAAATGTATTGGTTTTTGCTCTTCCATAAGGAACTTTTGGGCACCCCTGTTCTACACCATTTTCAACAGTTATTCCAAAAAAAAAAAAAAAAAAAAAAAAACAATTGAAAATGAGAATTTTCATTCAAAATTCGGAAAAGATCAATTGAAATGAGATTTTTAATTTAAAATTCGGAAAAGAACAATTGATAATGAAAGTAGTTTAAATTTGTAAAACTCTCTATTTAGTCAAATTTAAATAACAGCTGTTTAAATAGTTACTGTTTGTTTTTATAGAAATACACTTTTATAATTTACTACAATATCCCAATAAACCAAACGATATTAAAACGATATCGAAACGATATCACCTAGATGATATAAACTATCATATATGATATCGTTTGCGTGTCATAAACGATAGTTTTTCCGGACTAAATTGTACCGTTCCTTATAATATATATTTTCCAGGCAATAATTTCCAATAAAAACGATAGTAAAACCGTCATGCTACAGATTTCATTCTGAATGCTATTTAATACTAAAACTTATATTTCTTAACTGTTATACCACATATTTAGCTAAAAATCCTGAAAGAAAAGGAAACATAGCATACATAAATCTTATTTTTGATGTTATTCAGATCACATGTAAATTAAATTATTTTTTTTTTTTATCATATCGTTTTCTGGTTTATTGGGTATACAAACATACATAAATTACGGTTTCGGAACATACATGAATTATTTACCCGTTTGATTTTTCAAATCTTTTAGTAAATTAATATTATTTTATTAATTATAATTATCACAGATTACGCAGATATGAAACAAATGACTGTTATTAAAAATGTGATAGCGAACCGTTCTACAACCGCTTTTCAATGGTTTTGGTTTTCTGTTGTTACTAATATCACTATAATCATAGGGTAATATAGAGACGAGACGCAATTGCTAAAAACCAAAGTCTGTTGCCAAAAACCTATCTCTAGTAACAACAAAATACATGTTAGTCAATGTATTTTGTTGTTGTATCAGACATATGATTTCTGTTATTTTAGTTTGACAAAACGGAGTGTCTCGTCTCCATGTATAACTCTATGACTATAAATATCATCACCAGTTTAGAGAACTACATCTTTTTCAATTAAAAATGAGAACTTCTCAATTCAATTCAGAAAATATCAATTGGAATTAAGATTTTTCATTTGATATTCAGAAAATCCCAATTGAAAATGAGATTTTTAATTTCAAATTCGGAAAAGAACAATGGATAATGAGAATTTTTATTTATAATTCGGAAAAGAAAAATTGAAAATGAGAATTCTCATTTGAAATTCGGAAAAGAACAATTGAAATTGAGAATTTTAATTTCATATTCGGAAAAGAACACTTCATAATGGGAATTTTCATTTATAATTCGGAAAAGAAAATTTTTAAATGAGAATTTACATTTGAAATTCGGAGACTATGTAATTTACCTAGAAAGTTTAATAGATGAAGCCATTGCTCAAATAACAGTTGGCGACTACAGCTGAGTTATTTAGCACTTGACAACATTTCATGCAGCAGCAATAGAAATACAAAATATGCCCGTTGGTCATTAATTTTTTATTGTTTAAATGTTTTATTATTATTATTAGTTTTATAAAAATGTCTATGTTTTTTTTTTGCGAGGATACCAAATAGAAATCTCATTTTCAATTGTTCTTTCCCGAATTTCAAATGAGAATTCTCATTTTCAATATTTCTTTTCCAAATTATAAATAAAAATTCTCATTATCAATCGTTCTTTTCCGAATTTGAAATTAAAATTTTCAATTTCAATTGGAATTTTCTAAATATCAAATGAAAAATCTCAATTCCAATTGATATTTTCTGAATTGAATTAAAAAGTTCTCATTTTCAATTGGAAAAGATGTAGTTTTCTAAACTGGTGATGATATTTATAGTCATAGAGAAACTCCATTTTTTCAAACTATGTAAACTAAATACATTGACTAACATGTATTTTGTTGTTACCAGAGATAGGTTTTTGACAACAGACTTAGGTTTTTGACAATTGCGTCTCGTCTCTATGTTACCCTATGTTTATAATGATATTAGTAACGACACAGAAAAAATAGAGGCTAACCCCAAAAATGCATTCCATTTTGTCAATGTGTCTAATAAAATAACTTTTTCTATATTCTTTAAAATTATTAAATTATAAATAAATGTTCTTTCTTAGACATTTATATGAAATCAAGTCTGAATATAATTATCACAGATTACACAATTATGAATCATTTGGTTCCAGTAATATGTCAATAGAAAGCAAACAAAAGAAAATATAAAAATGGTTATGGTTTGGAAAGAGGGACAAATATATATCACACTCGTTGCCTATTGAAAATTAAATTTTTTCTCTCGCTCTGCAAACCAAAACCATTGAAAATATGGTATCGCTATCACATTGTTGATAACAGTCATTTGTTTCATACCTGTGATAGTTATAATTAATAGAATAATATTAATTTACTAAAAGATTTGAAAAATCAAACGGGTAAATAATTAGTATGTAAGTATGTTCCAAAACTGTATTTTATGTATGTATGTTGTATTGAAGTAAATTATAAAAGTGTATTTCTATAAAAACAAACAGTAACTATTTAAACTGCTGTTGTGTAAATTTGTCTAAATAAAATGTTTTTTTAGAAATGTAAACTACTTGGCGCTTTTATTAGCAATTTAAACTAATCTGGTTAATTTAAAGGAAATTGTCAATCTATGACTATATGACTTCCATAGATTAAATTCCTTAATAAAATCTTATCCTACCTCGTCCAACAAGGTATTTGGATTTAGATTTCTAAACGACCTCATTCAATTTGGCAAGGTATTAAACATATGAGCAACACAACCATAAACCGAACGTTCCAAAATAGAAGTCAACTTTGGATCTGGAAATATACAAGTATCAAACAACTGTATTAAAAAGCATCACCGCAAACTTGCGACGACTGACCTTGATCAAATACTCTTACCATTTTCCAAATGAACAGCTAAATGTTGAACGGTTGGGTATCTTTTATGTATTGTAAGAGTATCGATAAGTTTGGTAATGTGCAATTTTTTCATTTCCAAAAACAGCGAAAGCAGCCATATCGCTAACTTTAGTGATATATTTCCAAATGAATTTGATATCTTTAACTGAATTTCAGCATTCAACGTTATTGTGAGCCCTTGACGATTTTGATTATGGGATGGTTCCTGAATCATATTTTTGATAACAATTTCATGCAATTCAGGATCAGGAATTTCTGCTGATATAACGCTATCAATTTGTTCTGGTGTTATTTTGTTAACCATCCAAACATGTCTTTCAACGATTTCTTCATTTTGCCGAATCAGGGCCCGATATTTTTATGTATCAATCATGTTTGTGAGTTATTTGGTGACTTCGGAAAGTTGATTTCAACATAAAGATGGGCATGGCTTTATCGACTGTGTTATCTATAACGATCCAGAATATATTCTCAACATGAACAACAAACATAACACGTGCATTGTTGTTTCGTATTTTCTATAAAGTAAACTCACAACAACAACAAAAAAATACGAAAAAGGACAATAATATAAAAAATATATCGCAAAAAAATTGTACAATTGTTATCAAGCAATCAAGCTCTTCCAGGAGATCCATTGTAAATCCCTTCAAGAAGAAAGATAACAGATTTGAGCATTTTCAAGAACCATGTCCAAAAAAACTAACACTAGAGTATAATCCAAAGAACTAACCTCCCATAATAAAGTCATCTTATTCGACAGATGAAGCATAATTTGTTCCATCAATGAATTGTGTACGTTCCAATAATTCCTCCCTCACCTCCAATGTTAATTTCGAGCCATGAATTACAAGCTCGTCCGCTCGTTGCCCTCAATATCACAGTGTACTGACACTCAACTCTGTTTTACCTCGAAGTGTTCCATCAACCTCTCTATGACGCGCTTACAGTGAAATCCAAACTGGTGTGATTTGACCCTGTCACCCTTCTGAGCCTTTAACGCCGCCTTACTATCAACATATAAAGTCAGCTTATTCTCCCAGACATTTCCCAATACGAAATCTATATCTTTTAAGACCGTCAGTAATTTCGCCTGAACGATATTAGTGTTCATTTCCTCTATGTAGACAACAGAATTGATGCACTTTTCCATATTTGATTATTCAGTAAATTCTTGACCCATACAACTTGTGTAAACCTCTTAAATACTCCTCAATAGGAAGTAAATGCAGAATGATATCCATGGTGGCCTGTGTAGTACTCCTTATGGAGCTGGTAATGGTCTTTCTATGATACTCGTTGATCTCACAACTGATCTGTAGATCCAACTCGCAACATTCCGCCGCAATCCCCCTTTCATATCTGCAGGCGCTGAGCCCGTTTTCAGTCTCCTGTGTATTCCTACTCCAATGTAATTTACTGTCCAAGAATATTTCGTTTAGAAAGCTAGTGTATCTGCTTTTGAATAACACGAGGTTGACCCCAAACAATAAAACGAAACATTTAATTGTTATTGAAGGATCCTTCTATATCCAAGAATGACCCAGTTTATATTGTTCAATACATACGACTACGTCATGAAGTGTGCTCCAACAGATTTGACCCACTTATGACGTGCTTATCAATGGTATCAGGTTGTTAGTTGTTTTATTGTTGATTTGGAACACCTTGCATCATACGTGAAGTAGTAGATTCCATAATGAACGAGGAGATACAAATGAGGACAGTAACATATTTCAAGCCCTATAAGTCTTTAGGCTCGAATATCATGTTCCATCGTTATTACTACACTCAAACTCATGTCGATATGTCTTAAATCAGATTACATTCCAAAGAATATAGGAAGGTTACAGTGGTTTTTATTCCAAAACGGGAAAGATAAACCACAGTTTCACAAATAATTACAAACAAATCAAACAGAACGATGATAAGTTATTTACTGGAAAGTATATTTTTGGATATACCCTAACATGCATATGTCTTCTACATAGCGATCATAAAGGCAGAGAAGACAAGAACAAAACGTTCCATTTGGTACAAGGTTCGGAGAATAGCACGTCTTGAAATTACTTTGAAAAGTGGATATATGGGAAAACAATGCTAAATATACATAACATCTAAAGAAAACTAGAATACGACTTAAAAATAACTGAGCTCCAAACTCTGCTTGATAAAGGTGAAGCGTATCAGGGGTCTTGGTCTGGAAATTACGATCAATCTATCTATCTACGCTGATAGTCTTGCAGCAAACAGTATTCTTAGTTCGTAAGCGGTAAATGAACTGGATAACGTAGGTGCCACAAACGGTTAGTCTTTAAACGAAAAATTATGCTAAAAACATGGTACATCGATACACTCAACCTGGTACATCGATACACTTTACAAATCGATAAACAATGAAATGAAAAGCCCATATTCTTATTAACGCAAAGGGCATCGATAGATTGGCATAGATTTGAGGCTTCAGTAACCCCACAAGAATAAGTCAAATCGCACTATATTGATTGCCAATTCATTTCATCTTCACATTGCAAAATAAGGTATATCAAAGCTTTATTTCAAATACAAACATGATTGGTTTTGCATTTATTCCTACATGTATATCAAATTTATTTTTCTCTCTTTATTATAAACAAAATCTTTTTTAACATTTGATGTTGTGAAGTTCGCGTGAAGTAGTTTTTGATTCATAAATCTACGTACGTGATACTTTTAAATAATTTATTTTGGTTTAATGCGGAATTCGTTAAGCATATTTTCCCAAATAACCCTATTTAAAGAGTTGCTTCAGCAGACCTTCAATTGGGCCTTAATGTTCAGGTTTTTTTTTTAATAGAAGCTCCTATATAGACATATTATGAGGCAATACATCAACGGAATACCTTATAATATGCCTTCTTATGTTGAGCACAGGTGTAGCAGTTATCAATAACACAAATACTGGAACACCTAGCGAAAACGCTAGAAATTTGGCGTTTCCAAACCGCTAGTTTATATATTGCGTTTCAATCAGCTCAGTTGTTTAGGAGTTATAATAACAAATTGAAGCAAAAAAAAATATTTTTTACGTGAAAATATCAAATTTTTTTTTTAAATAAAATCATGAAAAATCGAAAACGGCATAATAAAAATCGATTGAATCTTTTCGAATTAATTCAAAATTAAGTGAATTCGCTTATTTTCACAAAATCTAAGTTTTTTGTTTAATATACACATATGGCCAAAATAATAAGTACATGAGCTGTTTCCGCATCTTGTGATTAATTAAAAATATATATTAATTTTAAATTAATTATTATTTATATATTTATTTAGTTCAAGATATGTTTAACATAAAACACAAACACTTACGCCCTAATAACATTTACTAAATTCTTTATGAAATGAAAAATAAAAAAACTTCAGAAAATTAGTGGACAAAATAATAAGTACATTGCGTAATTCCTTACCCGGAGGACGACGCACATTACGACCGTTATCATTCCCAAACAAATTTATTTTTGTTTCGTCGCTCCACAAGGTATTATGCCACTTCTTCTCACCTGCTGGTTGGCACCATCGTAAATGATTTTTTGCGAAGGACAGTCTGGCCTTAATATTTTTGTTCCGAAGCAGAGGAACTTTTCTGGCTATTCGGCCCGGTAAATTAGCACGCTGTATTCTTCGCCGGACGGTTCGAGCAGATATCACATTGTCTATATTTACAGAAATTTCACTAGAGGATATAAAAGGGTTTCTTTTGGCGAGAATGACAATTTGATTATCAGTCATATGAGTTTTTCTTGGCCTTCCGCGAGTTTCCGTATTTGTTTCTGGTTTAAGGGCATTTTGGACAAAAAAAAGTGACCTATCCAGAGATTTAGCTATTTCTCGCAGACTATATCCCTTACTTCTTAATCTTGACACCAGACTTCTGTCTTCTGGAGTACAGTGCTTCCTTCGACACATCTGACAATGCAATTTCATTTAATTTAACTTTAGATTGTTATTTATGTAAATACTATCTTAAAAGTATAAAATATTACAAAATGAGAAATGTACTTATTTTTTTGACCAAGCTAAAACTGCACTTTTAACAAAAATTAACAAACAAACGAAAAGTAACGGCATTTTTGCAACTTTTTTTGTTTTAAACAGAGTATAAATTAATGAAAAATGTCGAAGTTGCCATACCAAATTAAAAAACCGAAAGTAAAAAGGTATAAGAAGAAAGAAAAGTAGGTATGTACTTATTATTTTGACCATATGTGTACATAAAATTGAGTAGTTAATGTTCTTCTTTCGATTGATTGAATTTTGAAAACATTTTCCCCATGCTATGTACAGATTACAAAACCCTTCATACAATACTGATTCTATTCTTCGGAAAACCATTTGAATTGGATGAGTTTAAGTGTACTAAACAGTCGAAAAATTATATTTAACTAGCTTGACCCGGTGCGCTTCGCTAAGAACTAAAGGTACCAATTTTACCGGTTTTCCCCCTGTTTACCCCTTTCTGGTCCTAGTATTGAAAAAAGTTATAGCCTATTGACGCTTCCAAGTAAGGATCTATCTACGTTCCATATCAATAAAATCGATTCAGCCGTTTAGGCGTGATGCTCAAACAAACAAACAAACTTACAAAGACATTTATATATTTATATAGATATAGATTATTTTAATTTATTATGAGAAATAAAATATGAAAATATATAATTATTATAAATTACAAACTCTGAAATTTTCTTTTATTCGTTTTTCTACTATTGTTGAACAACGAAGTGTTATTCTGAATTCTCCAGCAAAAATCAGCCATCATGTGTGCATCACATTTACCCTGGTATCGTTCCTCCATTTTCTGGATATCTTGGTGGAATCGTTCGCCCTGTTCCTCACTCATGTCTTCTAGATTTTGAGGAAAACGATCTAAGTGACTGTGCAGGTAGTGTTAACATCTCTTCAAGTGCGCAACGAAATCATCACCCTTGTTATTTCCTAAGAAATACAAACGAATCCCATGCATTCTCCTCAATTTTTGACATTGAACTGCCAAAATCAGTATCTTTCAACACGTTGCGAATTTGTGGTCCGTCAAATATGCTTGCATTTAGCTTTTTCATACTCAGATTGGGATACTTCCTTGAAATATACTTGAAACATTCAGACCAACTTTAATGTAAATGATGCGATCTCGGGGCACTAGAGTCACATTTATAACATTTGGCATACTTGGAAACAGTGTTCACTAGAAGACCATTGTTTTCGTTGTTGGCCTAAGATGAAATTTACCATATTAAGATCAACACAAATTACCCACTTATGTTCATCATACTTTATCTTCTTCATGACCAATGCAATTACAGACTATTCTTCTTTTACTTTGGTTGAATGTGCGATCGGCAAGGAGTGAAATTTATTTCCATTATGCAAAAGGACACACTTCGAGCTGCGTTTGATGAGTCGATAAATAAACGCCATTCGTTTGAATCGTATCTCTGTAAGCCCATAGCATATATGTACAGTACACAAAATCATCATGACGTAAGCCTTTTTCTCGAGTACAGTTATACGAAACTTTAGTTCTGAGATCTAATTACATCATTAATCTGGTCTTGATTTCATGGTCAATGTTTTTATGGTATCAACTCGTCAATTTCAGATGTAGATGGTAGTGCAGGATCTGAACTATCTGAAGGCTAACACATACTTGAGGTTGAGTGCCCTGGTGAAAATGAAAGCACTTGACTACAGCCATAGATAAATACACATAGATCGGAAACTCTTCTGTCAAAGACCTAACTCAGTTGTCAAAAACCTAAGTGGTGAGAATGTATTAGTAAAAAAAACTATGTGAAAACAAAAACTACAATTGTATGTGTAACATTTTTGAGTAATTTTTTTGTTTGAGTTTTTTTCTAGTTTCCGTTCTATGTATATTTTCTCTATGACTACAGCTTATTTTTAACTTGTAAGCTATATAACTCTAACGTTTACGTAGGGATAAAATTATGTTGCCGTTATGGCAAACACATTTTGAATGAAATAAAACGACAAATTTTTGGTATTCCCAAGAATCCTAAAAAACATTTAAATGATGTTTGCCAAAACCCGTGTCGTAAAATGCACCTGTGTTTCTATGTTCTGCATTTTCATTATACTATTTTCTACAGTGCTTGTAAATATGCGATACATTTAATTAATTGTAAATAAAAACGTAAAGCATGTATCGATTTTCATGATCCATATCTAGTTTAATTCACAGGATATGTAGCATCTCTACAAATAAATAAAATTTATTACTTTTTTCAGTTTTCGATTTTATCCAGTTATTTTTTTACAATTTTTTTTTACTTTCATAACTTTGAAACTATTGATGTGATATTTGTAATGCAGAGATAAATCAATTTGTTACTTTATACATATCATTTAATCTACAATTGTCACTTAAGTGTATCTAAGTTATCTAGAGTGTAGACAACTTTAACGTTAATTGTGTACTGCAATTTTTATGAGTAATGCGTACAAACTGGTTTTAAATAAAATATATGATATAATTCTCATACAGTCTGTTTTCTATTTGCTTAAGTATACTGACATCTAATGCAACCTAGCGTGAAGTCAGTTGTCACTTTAGTTTATTTTGTACTTCAGTTTAGAAAAGAGGTAATTTTACCCACCAGAAATAATCTTTTTTAGAGTTGTCGGAGGAAGGTTTGTTTACAAGCAATCGGTTATTGGACAGTCTATGAGATGTATTTTTAACTGACTATTTGAGGTCAATTACAAAAACTAGTTAGATAGCTAGTAAGGTAACTGAATCTATGTAACCGGTATGTTAATCCAATGAGTTGGACCAACACATTAGAATCCAAAAAGGTCAATTGGCATTCTGCTTAAGACATGCACATGCTAAAATAACTAGTCATGTAGTTAGTTATTTAACTAGTTGTCACCCTAAATGATAGGTAATCATTTTTCTTCTAAGAAAACGATGGATATATTAATTGTAATGTCTTGGAATTAATGCTTGATTAACCACATAATCTTTAGGGGTTCCATTTTGCGACTTCAATTTTAAAATCACCAAAATGTTGATCCAACATTAATTTTCATCTCGTAATAAATGACTGTGAAGAGCGATAACTGTTTATGTGAAGTTACAAAATCATTAGGTAATGAAACTCCTATAAATCAAAATTACAATGAAAACAAATATGAATGTATTTGATACACAGGAAAAACTATTTCCTAAACAGTTTCAATTCAAATATTTATCACATATTGAAATGGTTTCAATTATTTCATAATTAAATCATCAATTCAATTATCAAATTCAAAACTCCGAATTCAGTAAAAAATATTAAAAAAAAATAATATTTTTTGCTGTTTGACAACAGGAAATAATATTTTTATTAAAATTTGGGATAATATGCATATAAATATATGCACAAAACATGCAATAACAATTTACACCAAAATGTGTGATTCGGAAAGATAATTAGTCCACATGGTATTTGGACGTTAAAGAATAAACATGCATTTGCATATAAATCCGCCCCTAGTTATTAGTAATTAAAATAATTTTTATATAATTTTTTATTTTGCATGTAAATTTATATTGATGATACGTTATTTTGCAAGGCGTATTAACAAGGTGAGTGCATAAAATCAGCTAATTCATAATTCGCCGTAATTTAATTTAGGTCTTATGTCAAACTTTGTTTATGTTTACATTTGTTATTTATATTTATAATAATGTAGAAAAAAAAAAGTTAATATTCTGATAGTGTACAATGCGGAACTCATTACAACTCATAGTTTTTTGCACTTGTATGGGAGGGAGCTTTTTCATGACACAAGCAGTGAGGATGATCGCCCAAACGATCGGTCAATTTTGCCAAGAATGTCAAATCGGTGGTTTCACCGGTACGCAAGCATTCTTCATCCAATATGGATATAATACCCCTATATAACTTTATTGTCGAAATATTTCACTGGCACTTTCGCGTCTATATTCATCTTATTCCGATTTCAAATTCAACTCAATAAATAACAGTTGCAACTTTTAATTACAGAAATTAATGCAAAATATATCAAAACTATTCAAAATTGCGATGCCCATAACATTGTTGAGAGCTGTACGCAAATCCTTGGCCTGTAGGGGTCAAGAGAACAAACGATCATATACAGCTTTAGCTAAAGCATCACGAGCATAAATGACCATTTCCCGATGGTGAAGTAACCACATCACCTCTGGCATCAATAGTGCGATGGGTCAAGGCATCATTTAACTCGTTCAAATCGACACCCAACAGTTTTGCTACCGTTTTCACAGCGTCCGCATTTCTAACCTAAGCTTGCTCTTCCTCAAATTATTAATTTAAATTATTGTCTTATGGAACTTATTTCTGCAGAAGCCGAGATCAATGTGGTTTTCGTTATTTAAGATTTAAATTATTTTCTTGTCGTAAACGAAACAAAACAAACGATTTTCAACAAAAATTAAAATTCGCTTTTATTTTGTTTATAAACAAAATGCTTATTGTTTTTGCCTTGTTGTATTTGTTGCCGGGACGCACTCACCTTATTAATTCGCCTTGTTATTTTGGTTTCAGAAAATAATAAATCCAAATGACGTAATACACAGAATAAAGTTTACTTTACAAACCGGTTTTTTTTAATATGTTTCTAGTTTCATTTTAATCCAGTTTTGAAAATTTGTATTCAATACCTCAAATAGTTTCCATTTTATACAGTTTTTAGCATCTACTGTAAACTTATGAAAAGTGATGTTACATCATTTTGCATTTAAGTTTATCTATTTTTTCGTATATAAAATTAATTTTCAGAAAAATAAATGTATTCCAGTTACCCTAAAACCACATACACGTGCTAATAAAATTTCCACAACTGTTAAATCCATAAATTTTATAAAATATTTTTCAGTTTTGTTGAAAATTTTCGCGTTTCATATTATTGCCTAAAGAAAACTCAAAACACGCAATGTGTCGTCGTCGTGCATGCTCGTTCACATAAAAAATGTACACTTACAAAAAAAAAAATAAAAAAAACACCAACAACAACAGCAGCTGAAAACAAATTTCTTCTTCCATGGCTTAAATCCAAGTAGTGGATTGATTGTATGGGGCTCTTACGAGTATTTTTGCGTGCGTGTGTGTGTGTGTAAAAGTATGCGTGTTTTTGGAAATATGACTGGGTGTGTGTGTTGTATGACTAACTGGCAGATTTTGTTCGATTTTTTTTTTGGCCTGAAGTGAGTGGTTATGGTTTGAAACACGGCAATGTAACAACACCAGAGCACGTCTAAAAATGCTGTGGGTTTCTATGTGCGGAGGCAATCCAAAAAGGTCATCGCAGATTTTTAAACAAGTTTGTGTTTGTTAAACCACTAGCATTTTTGAATGGAATGTCGCCCAATGTTTAACAATTTTTGTAAATTTTCAGAATTCCCAGTTGGCCAGGCAGTCATAGACGAAATTTTCGTCGATGTTGCCTTCAGAACATTTTATAATTTATCGTCTATACAATGCTGCTGAGGACAAGTATAAAACAAAGTCACGTATGTTGTAGTGTTTTAAGTTCCATTGTTGATAACTAACGACAATTTCATGAACTTATCTTGAATAAAATAATATTGAGCACAAATTAAGCGACATTTGCATGCATTTAGTCCTGTATCAAGCCACATCTACGACAAGATGAGCGACAATGTATTCACATTATCGTCAGTAAAACTGTTGTGAGGATAAAATTAAAGACAATTGCATGTATGTTGACGTCTTTAAAACTATATTAACGACCAGATGAGCGACAAATTCTGTAACACTTCCTCATTAAAACTTTATTTATTATTATTGCATGCATTTAGTCCTGTATCAAGCCACATCCACGACAACATGAGCGACAGTCTTCGCCTTATTCAGTAAAACTGTTGTGAGAACAAAATTAAAACTTTATTAACCCTTATGTGTGTGACAGGGTACCCGGGTAACTTTGTGTAATTTAATTGCAATTTTCTATGTATGCAGAATTCTTAGGCGCTTGAAACTTTCTGAGAACTCCTAACTTTTTGTTATATTTATTTTTTATGATGGACACATTTGTGTCTCGACTTGGGAGGGAGTGGTAAATCATTTTATATTTTACACCCTTAACAGGGTGACAGGGCACCCCGGTACCACATACAAATTATATGGAAAATATTACGTATACGCTCACAACACAATACTGAGTAGTGTTTCTACTGGCTGAATTTATGAAATAGAAGTTGTAAAGCTTGATTGCATAATTGGTTTTAATGCTGAAGTAATTCAAAATAATGTGCCTCAAACATATGAAGTTTTTTCTTTGTTATATCTAATTTTGTATGTGAATGATTTGCTTATTGTTGGAACCGAAAAGGAAAGCATCAATAAATTGAAAGCTAACCTAGCTTATATACATTCGAAACGTCAGATTGTGGTCCTTTAAAATATTCCTTGGAATGAAAGTAACCTTTAATAATGGAATTTTAAAATTGTCACAGGTAGCGTCAGTAACTCTTAGCTTAGCTACCACTGAAGCAATTTGTTTACGAGGCATAATGCAAGATCTCAAAGAAATAGATGATAAGTATCAAAATAAAATTTATGAAGACAATAGAGGTTGTACAGGATTGGCAACTGCTACAGTTTTCTTAACGACATCCCCTAGATTGTGAATGATCTGAACAGGGTCCAACATAACTTCAACCTCATCACTGATATAACATTTTACTTGTGTTTTGGGTTATTGTCTCGCGGTGGAATCCATTTCAGTGGCATATTCCACTCTGCATGTGGCTGCGTCTCTTCATCCATTATTTCCACATGCACCGGCTGATCCATGATTTCTTTTATTTAACTAATAAGTCCAACTCCGTTGTCTGGGAAGCTTTCCTATATCATAACTTTAGCTTAAGTGTTCGTACGTCGGACATACTGTATAGATCTAGTTCCAAACAAAATCAATTTGGCTTTTGTTTGTCCGTAATATTTTCCACAATTTTTTGTTTTAATCATTAGTTCTTAGGCCTGTTTCTTTGTTAGAAATTACAGTTTTCTTAATTATTTTCAAATTAACGCATGCCGATCTTGTGTCGCTCTTGTGCTGTCGCCTTTGATAAATCGTATTATGCGGCGGTCATACCAACACGAAGTTTTATATTTCCATAACGAACCATCAAGTTCGTATGATGAATGAGTAGTTTTATGTAAGCTTCATCTTGATAGCTCTTCCAACAATGAAAGGAAGGGGAAATATACGCTCACTCATAGTGACCAAGGACGGACTTTTGCAGAATTCTGTGAGGCAACGCATCCTGCGATCCTATGATCCAGAATCCTCTAATGTTTGAGAATAATAGCCTTATGAGTACTGCCAGAATACACGCACCAAATCGCAATAGCACAAGTAATTTCAGTAAAGAGTTTCTGTGGAAGAAAGGTTTCGTAGTTTGCAAAACGAATGCCACGAAAGGTGTCAATAGCCACACCGCACCCTGACCAATCCAATCCGGATATTAACTTTATTCTAGAAAGTCTCGCTATATCATACAGACATCCGATTGTCCTAGATGCTATTCCACAAACGAAATTTCCGCCTGTATATTGCTACAAAAAACAGGTAGCCTGGTTTGAAAGTTTCCAGACCAATGTACGGAATGGTAGAACAATTTTTAATAGCCATGTTGTCGGAATGGCTCGAATACGCAGTGTTTTGAGGAAATTGCAGTATTATATATTGTAGTAATCCGTTTAGCATACCAGAGAGTTTGCCAAAAACAATATGCTTTTCGCTTATTGAAGAGTTAAAACCCTATAATATACAATGGACACAATCACCATTTGATCTGTGTTTTTTGTCGACCATGTATATATTTCATTGCGAATGGATCCTTTCAAGGATGTGTATGTAACAATAATGATATTGGTTTCTGTCAATCATCAATATCCCGATCAGAAGTTATTTCGGAACTGATTATAGCAAGAAAGAACGATGAAATTATCTGCAAATCTTTGAAGATCAAAATTGTGAGTTGTGAGGTATGAATATGGAGTCCAACCAATTCGTTTTGAAGATTCCAGAATACATTTGGCACAAAGGGGTGATGGATAAATTGCCAGGTTGATAAACTACGAATTGAAGTTTTTTTCAACAAACACAAAAGCTCTTCATTATGTATTTTACAGTTTTAGTAACAATGTCATCACCTTTAAAACAAAAAAGTTTTCATTTTGTCACAGCAATTCCAGAATGGATAATTTAAATGTCAACCAAGATAAATGATTTAGTAACAACTCATTAATGACTTCGAGAATAGTACTGTTAATTTTCCCTGTATTCTGTACTCTGTGGTTGTGTGCAGTGGTTTTTGAATTTTGTGCTTACTTCTAAGTTTGACCTCGTGCGCTGGGTACTCGTTCCAATAATGTTGGTGTTGTTTTTGCCGTTTTTCTTATAGCCATTGTTGATGACGATGGTGCTTGCTGATGATGTTGCCATTACTGTTGCCTTTGGCTCGTCTCTGAGTCGTTGCTTTTTTCGATTATTCTTTAATATTATTTTTGTTGATTTGAGTCTTGCTTGGGTGATTTCAATATTTTCAGACTCTCGTCTAAAACTGAAATAAACGGCGATATATAATTTTTAAATGTGTTTCTTTGCTAGAGAAGCTCTGCTTTTTGCTGTTTCTGTGCAATTGTAGATTGAAAAATCGTGAGCCTCTTCTTATCGTGGCCGTGGTCTTTGTCATCGTATGTGGCTGTTGTTGTAGTTGCCGTGACTGTTTAGGGGTACCTCTCCTGCCCACTCTGCCATAAACAACATCATTGCTCTAACTCGTTTTATTTGCCGTCTTCCTGCACAATGTTTTTTTGCTGTTTGTTTTTGCGTTTTTATTATCAACTCTACTCGTGCAAGTACAATTGACTGCCTGCCATATTGTTGTAGTTGTTGTTGTTGTTGTGTGTGATTCCAGTTTAGAGTGATCACGAACACTCTAAACACAACAACAGTATGAGAAACAAAAAACACAACTAAAGTCCGTTGCCGTTGCCGAGCAAATGCTTTTAATGTGTACGAGTATAATGTTATATTGTTGTTGTTGTTGCTTTTGCAGTGTCGAGTGTTTAGCCGAGTAAAACAACTGTGCTTGTGTTGTTATTTTTATTTTGTTTTTGCCGATTTTTTTGTTTGTTTGTTATTGTTGTTGCTGCCATATACATATGTGTATGTATAAATTGTGTTTTTTTTCTTCTTATTAGTATATTTTTCCAATTATTTTCTGTTTGAAGCGTTTCTTTTTTTGTTGTTGTTTTGTTTTTGTATTTTATACGTATTGTGTACATCATCTCCCATGTTTAGTTAGCAAACGTTGTTGTGGTGACGCAGTGAAATCCAGTTGGATTTAGAGAGTTTGTTGGAAAACAACATCCAAGAAAATCGCAAATACTTTTTTCCGAATTTAATGTTTTCTGGTTTTATTTTTGCAATTTGTTAATAAAAAAAAGTTTTTTATTTAATAATTATCAAATTGGAAACATATTTTCGAGCAGCTCGTTCGCTGATTGTTTTTCGAAATTGTATTTTGTTATTATAAACAGTGTGTGATTGTAAATGTTTATGTGTTTGTGATATATTTTCGTTGTTTTATATAGTAAGTATTTGCATGGCTTTTGTTTTGTTGATTAAATTAAAAAAAAAAAAAAACAGTTCAAATGTTCAATTATTCGACCGCTTATCACAATGAATAGATAATAAATAATTAAACATAAGAGATTTTTTCCCGGTTTTCATTATTTTATTACTCATTAAACTGTTCAGCTATACATATTTCGGATTTCTGCGCTCAAATTATATTTGTTAATTCCTCTTAATATCTGGTAGTGTTCGTAAGAACTTCGTTTTATTTAGTTCGTATTAACTTCGTAATAAATCGCTTAATACATTTTCTTTTAATTACGAATATCTTCGATTTTATTTTGGTTTACGAAGGAGTTAAAATAACATTAAGGAAATTCAAGTTAGTTAACACACTGAAAATTTAAAAAAAATTTAGTGCAACTAAATAGCAACTATTTTGGTATGTAATATAATTTTGTGGTAATATTTATTTATTGTAAATACTCGTCTAAACAGCAATTAAAATTGTATTTAATAGATAAATAAAACAAACATTTCAAATAATTTTTTTTTAACCAAAAAAAGAGTCGTTAGGCTCAGGTGAGGTCTGGAGCCACCATGGTGTGCATAATGATCAGACATTGGCTGGATACCTGGTCGTCAGGACAACGCAGTGAACGAATGGGCCGATTGCTTGGCCAATGTTGACGCTCGGCGCACTCTCATAGGTCCTGAATCTTTCTTTGGTATCCAGCGGGGATATTCTATAGAAAGAGTTCGATCATGGGTTGAATCGATATTTCCCCGTCATTATAGGGTAACTTGTCTGTACTCACGCAGGCCAAACGAATCATTACTCCGCTCGGAAAGAGCAATTTGATAATACTTACTGGATCAATTTCTTTTAGGCAATGTTAGGACAAAAAATGCAGATTTTGCGATGAGACCTCTGTGCACGTGCTTTGAGACTGTCCAATGTTGGCGACAAGCTGAGCGAAATGGCTCGGAATTAATGACCCCTGGTGATGTTTTTGGCTGCCCAAAATATATGGCTCGCAGTGCTTGAACCCTCACTATTAATAATAATTGCCCCCCAAGTAGTACGAAAAGTAAAACCAAACCCAAACAAATGTCAATACATAATGTTGTTCAAGAAGAAGTACAATTGGAAATGATATTTATCAGAGACTGATGCAGATTATAATGTCCGAATTCATAGATGTAAATTGCTTACAAAAAGAACCATTAAGCCTACGCAAACTAATTTAGCAGCAAACCAACACGGTGAAGGTCCACCACAATGTATTTTCATGTTCCCCTCGTGTGCCTTATCTATTGATACTTTCATCTCTGCCTTCAAACTATGTTTTCCCCAATATAAAGATAATTGTGTGTTCGAATCTGGTAATCCTAGAGCTGCCGTTTGGGTGACGGCATTATGGAAAATTTAAAAAAATAATTACCCATAAATTAAATATACCAAGCTCATTTACGTTGAAATAATTAGTTATTATTAGTTATAGCCATAGAGAAATATACATAGAGCGGAAACTCTCCAGTCAAATACCTAACTCAGTTGTCAAAAACCTATTAGTAAAAAAAACTATGTGAAAACAAAAACAACACTCGTATGTGTGATTATTTTGAGTAAAATTTTTGTTTGAGTTTTTTTCTAGTTTCCGCTCTTGTTGTTCTCTATGGTTATAGCCATAGATAAATACACATAGATCGGAAACTCTCCTGTCAAAAACCTAACTCAGTTGTCAGAAACCTAAGTGGTGAGAATGTATTTGTAAAAAAAACAATGTGAAAACAAAAACAACACTCATATGTGTAACTTTTTTGAGTAACTTCCTTGTTTGAGTTTTTTTCTAGTTTCCGCTCTATGTATATTTTCTCTATGGTTATAGCTTCCCGAAAATCACTTTAACGAGCATAAATGTCTTAAAAATTTTGGTAGACAAATAAAATTCAACATAAATCATGGACGAGCGGTCTATGATTAGTCATAGCTCCCATAGATGACTCACTTCCAGATATCAGTTTAACGACCAGAAATGTCTTAAATATTTTCATAGCCAAATAAAATTTAACGGAAATACAGGGTTTTCCAACAAAAGGTGTTATTTTGGTGTTCAAAGAAAAATGGAATTTTTTGAGATAAATGATCGGATGTTTATTTCATAATCACCCCTATCGGCAAAACATGTGAAATTTATGTTCCCATGAAATATCCATTTCCCTCGAAGGGGAATTTGCTATCGTGATATTCCCTTAAACTTTTCATTCACAATAGTTAACTTTGTTCGTAACAGATGTTTATTGTTTACAAAATTCCATCTAAAAATTTCCCATGTAGGGGAATTTTTTCACGTGAACAAAGTTGATGAACGAAAAATGGGAAAAGGGAACACATTTTATGTGAAATACTGATTCGCGATAAGGGTGAATAAAGAGGAAGGTATGCCGTTAATACATTATTAATGGCCGTTAATACAATTAACATCAGCCAAATGGCCACCACGACCACGCTTACAGGACCATATCCTTTTCATGAAATTTTCCATAACCAAATCGCAAAGTGGCCGCCATATGTCCTCGATAACCTCACGAATTCTTTGAGGGCTTGAATCGACGCTGGGCTGTTGCCGTAGACCTTATCTTTCACGTGGCCCCAATGGAAGAAGTCGCAAGGTGTTAAATCACAAGATTTCGGTGGCCAATTGTGAACACCTCTTCGAGAGAAAACACGGTCCGGAAACTTTTCCCGTAAAAGAGCAATGGTTTCGTTGCTTGTGTGGCACATAGCGCCGTCTTGTTGAAAGTAAACGTTGTCCAGATCAATATCATCTAGTATACGGTGTAATGACGTTTGTGGAATGCCCAATTCCAAAGAACGACGAGGATAGGACAAACCTGGGTTTTCTTCAACACCTCATTTCCGGAAATCACTTTAACTGGCATAAAGGTCTTAAAAATGTTGGTATCTAAATAAAATTTAACACAAATAAGATCCATATGCCACCTAATTTTATGAGGATCAGTCCATAATTAGTCATAGCCCACATATAAGGCACACTTCGCGGAAATCACTTTAACATGCACAAATATTTTCCAAGTATTAATATCGAGATTAAATTTAACTCAAATAAGTTTTTTATGCTACTAACGATCGGTCCATAATTTCATCTTACTTGTTTTCTTTGTATTTTTTAAAATTTGGTATTGAAAATTACATTTGATGGTAGAAATCGTTCTGACAAGAACATAACACAGAGAAGAGTGGTCCACATGCTATAAATTTGTGTGCGGACAAGAAATTGTTCGCTGAATGAACAAATTGTGGCTCATCCAGAACGGGGGTTATAAAAGCAAAAGGGATTGTCTACAAAATATTAACACCCATATTCAAAATATAAAAACTCTGTTGTAACGAGTGGCTAAAATTTTCGTGTGTGTATATCACATGGAAAAGCACACGGTATTTTAATTTTGAATACGGCTGTTAGTTTTCTATAGTTTATAAAATTTATATTTTTGTTAACATTTAGAATAAGGTGTGCCAATAATTTTGTGTGAAGAAATCCTTATTGGTTATAAAATATTGTTAAATTGTCTCAATACTAAAATATCGTTTGTTATGGCTGTTAAACTGGCATACAATTTTAAGTGGTTGCTATAAATATGTGCAGCACTTTATGTTTTAGTTGTATTCGTGGGAAAGTGAGCAATTTCGCAAGGGTAACGTTAATATCATGATTATTTATCATTTGCAAATTTGAAATTAGCGTGATATATTCAATAGTAAA
The DNA here is from genome assembly GCA_942486065.2 of Calliphora vomitoria. Lineage (NCBI taxonomy): Eukaryota > Metazoa > Arthropoda > Insecta > Diptera > Calliphoridae > Calliphora > Calliphora vomitoria. The sequence goes on from OW818030.2 coordinate 79,978,529, forward strand.
AGAAGGCTCGGCATTATACACACGATTAATTAAAAATCTTTTATTAATATTTAAGCCACTTGAATTTCCCTTGCAAACTTTCATCAAAATGTAGTGATTTCGTAGCTCTCAGATCGAAAATAGGTAATTCTTATTTAATTTATTTTTTGCTTATAAAGTTTTTTAAATAGTTGATAAAACTTTAAAAATCAAATGTAAAAACTCAACATTTGAGATGAAAACCTTGTAAAACTAGAGTTTAAGAAATTTCCAAAAATTACTTCTGGGGATGTTATCAATAACCTATAATTAGAAATTAGTTCCAGAACTGTTAGCCGCAGGGTAAATGAGGCTGGTCTTGGTTGCTATCACCCCGCAAAAAAACTCTTATTTCTAAAAAACATTTAAACGAGACTAGACAGAAATGGAAAACTGTTATATTTCGGTATGAATCCAAATACAATTAAAAAGCAGATGAGAGAACATTTGTAAGACGGCCGAAGGAAAAGAGTCTGGATTTCAAGTACACAAATAAGACAGTAAAGTTTGGCGGTGGCAATATTATGATGTGGGGGTTTTTAAGTGCAAGGTATGAATCCAATTCATATCAAAAAAGCTACTTGAAATTGTTTACGGCTGCATATAGTTAAGAGATTCCAGCATGACAATGACCGCAAACACACCTATAGGGTTGTAAACGAATGGTTGTAATGCAATGTGGTACGTATGGGAAATATGTAGATCGCAAAATATGGCCTCAAAATTATACCACGATGAAAGCTTAATAAGATGCGGTTATAAGGGAGTGGCAAATTATTTCGAAGGATGCGATTGAATCTTTAATATGTTCAATGCATCGTCCCTGTGATAAAAAACAAGGGATATCCATCAAAATACTGTTTCACTAAAAACTCAGACAATTTTTGTAAAAATGGAACCTAAGTTTCCATTGTTTTCCCATAATGATGAAAACTTTTTTGTTTATTTTCTATTTGGAAATGTCTTATAAGAACCAAAGTGTACTTCTCAACGTCAATGATATGACAAACCCAACGAACGTAACACTGTATTATCGTATCTACTTAGCATCAAAAGGTTATCTGAACCTCCAATATTTTCGTTACCCATACGAATACATGATTGTGGTAAACTCTCTAGTCATTTGTGTGTCAATAAGCTACTCTGAGTTTTAAGTCCGTAAAAATTATTAATTAGTGTGGTCTGTGAAAGAATACATTGCAATCGGCAGCGGAAATGCATTGTACCAGTGATATGTACAGGTTTTTGAGAAAAACTTATCAATGAACATGTAACGCCACAACGGCCCTTAAGGAAATGGAAGGGAGAACGTGCAACATCTTCCGAGGAACAAATCCATGTTTGGGGAGATTTCTACAGTGAAGTATTATCCGCAAATGGCCACAGTGCTCAAATCAGCTGCGACTGTGAATCACAAACTTGATCAATAGCCTTAAATGCAATAAATCGCCTGGTGTAGATGGAATATCTGCTGAATTATTAAAGGCAGACTCTTATACAAGCACCAAAATAATATTCCCACTTATCCGCTCCTTCTAAGAAAATGAAAATCGTAGAATTCATAGAAGGCATAGTGATAAACATACCAAAGATGGGAGATCTTACAAACCCAAATAACTGGCGTGGTATTACTTTGCTCTGCATTGTAAACAAGGTCATCGCTCAAATAATCGCCAAAATGATCTCAATTAGGGTGACACCAGCATTAAGAGATAAACCGTCGGGATTCAGACCCCACAAATAAACCAACGATCATATAAACAGTCTCCGTATTATCATCGAGCAGTATGTGGAATGTCGATCACCACTCTAGATGTACTTTATAGATTTCGAGAAAGCCTTCGACAAACTAAACCACAGTGTAATTTGGAGCGCTCTAAAGTGTAAACACGTCCCGTACAAACTTATGTCACTTATAAAGTGCCAACTGCCGAACAGTAAAGTGCTAAGTAGAACTATAAAGGTTGAAATCGGTGCTCGGAAAGACTGTATATTATCACCACTTCTGACATCGCACGAGTTATTTGAAATTAGTAATACTCAAATAGAAGATGTCAGCCATTTTTGCTACAGCATAATTTCAAGAAACGGAGGTTCGGGTGAAGATATTGACAAACGTGCAGAGAAAGCCCGACAAACTTTTGGTCGTTTATCCTATTTGGAATTCGTCTTCCATTTCCCAGCGTACAAAATTTACCATTTTTAACACGAATGTAAAATCTACTCTTTTTACGGTTGTGAGACGTGGAACGCTGCTCCTCGAGACATGCAAAAGATCCAGGTGGTTACGAATCAGTCTCTTCCCAGGATCTTGCGAATATTCTGGCAGATGGTAATATCCAATATTATGCTCTGGAAACAATCCAATCAGCAGCCCATAGCCTCAGAAATATAAGAAGCCTTAAACATTTCTAAAGCATGCCAGAAATGCTTTAGAAATAAACGAAAAACTTACAGCCTGGCCCACTATGTCGAACATTGTCGTTTCAAACGACAAACAGCTGTTTTGAGGCTCACTAATATTCTTATTCGAAACAAAACAAATACGAACGATAACGTAAGCAACTCAATACAAAATTTGAGGCTCACTATTTACATTTTCTAATATTTGTACGAACTAAAATGTCAAATTCATTCACTTTTTATTTATTGTCGTCTGTGTAAGAATCTAGTACAAAACGGATGCATACTTATTTATTATTATACATTTGTGCATAATATAACATAATTACATATATTTTCACTCATACATACTGGTTTGTGGTAGAAAAATAAGTAGAATTTGACGAAAAGTCTACTTATTTTTGTTCGAGATGTCCCAAAAGTAATCTTTTATATTCCTTAGGAGAGTTATTTATAGAATTATGTATTTACAATAATAAAAAATATAAAAAAAAATAAAGAAAAAAATAAGTCGCAGCCACGAGTTGATCCCACAACCTTCCGGTTGCTAGTCAAGGGCTGTACCCACTACACCACTGCTCAATTATTTTATTTTGTGTCAAATAATGGTTTTCAATATATTGTCGATTATTTCTCAATTATATTTGGATTACGTTTGAAACGTAAAGCAAAGCGAACGATAAGTCGTAAGATAGTGGGCCATTGTTTCGAATGAAAGTGAGTGACTGACTTTCGTTCGCTTAAGTTTTCTTTCGACATTGTGGGCCAGGCTGTTAATGTTATCGAGAGACATTAAATTTAATGAATGTATTAGAAAATGTGAAAGTCTGTGGAATGGCGATCACCACTCTATATGTGCTTTATAGATTTCGAGAAAGTCTTCAACAATAAACCAAAAACTTAATGTTATATCAAGAGACATTAAATTAAATGAATGTATTAGAAAGTGTGAAGAAGCAAAACTGATGAATAATAAATCCACCGTAGATAAAAAAATTAGAGAATATCATCTTTCTTTGGAAGGTTTTCAACAATTACAAAATAATGAAAATTATAGTATAAATTCTCAAGTTGATACACCAAATGACATACTTGATGATATATCGGATGAAAATCAATCAATTTTCACATCTTTGGATGAAAGTCAAGATCAAGACAATCGTGTAGAAATTGAAGATAGTGAGAAAAAACTAATGCTAAAAAGATGCTAAGAGAATCTCATGAAGAGAATCCCATAATGAAACGTTTTAAGGATCGATCATTGATTTGAAATTCAAAATATGCACACTACATTATGATTTCTGCAGACTTTATGAATGACATAGAAACTCCTCTTACGTACACAGATGTCATTACCAGTAAACAGCGTTCACAATGAAAAATGTGATGCTATCAGAAATAAATCCACCCAGATGGTAGTATCAACTAGTTTAAAGAAAGACTGGTAATTAAAGGATTTAATCAATGAGAAGACATATATGGTCAATTCACAAGGTCTCTTATCATAACATAATGTCCTAATATATAACAATGGTTTAAAAATGTTGTTATTGCCTTTCAAGCAAAAAATTTCCTAAAATAATACTACTCTGTATGCTATGTTTATTGTGTTATCGTAACCAACCAGCAGAGATCTGCGCCGAACGCCTAAGAGTCGGTTAGCGGAGCCTCCGATTCGCGAAATATTAAGACATTGACATGATGACCTTGTGAATTGACCAATAGTATAATGAGACATTTTGTCCTGAAATAATGGCAACAATGAGAGCAGTCTAAGTATAGCTGCAAGCCAAAATATGCTGCTTACTTAATTTGATGTTTCATCACCATTTTTGTATGGAAAACTCGATGAAACTTTTTTTATGAAACAACCAGAAGGTTTTGAAGGCGGAAGCAGAAAAGTGTACAGATTGAAACGAAGTCTATTCGGACTTAAACAAGCTACAAGACGTTGGAACCCCAGATTCAGGAATCATCATTTAAAGCTTGACTTTAAATCTTGCGAGTGTCATCCATACTTTTATATGCGTGAAGAGAATGAAAGGAAAATTATACTAAAACTTTATGTTGATGATGGATTTGTAGCCGCTACAAATGTTAATGATTTAAACGAGTTTTTAAATGAATTAAAAAAAGAGTTCAAGATTGTCTAGAAAAATCCAACATACTTTTGAGGAAAAGAGATAAAGAAATCTAGCAAATTGTAGAAAGAGAAACAACATTTCCTTAGCATTTGATGCTAAGTACTAGTTCTAGATACCTGATCTAGCGAACTGCATTGGATTTTTATCCAGATCATTAGGAAATCAGTCACACAAAGACGTTGTTCCAATTATTAAAAGGAAGATCCCTAATGGTGTTGATTGTTGGATGAAATCTAGATATATATTTATTGTTGGCTACTTCTCTGAGAGATCTTCCCTATTCTGCCTTTCAAATGTCTTCTACTAATGAGGATTAGAGAATTTTTTGTCGATACCGGAATAGGGCTAAAAACCTTATTTGTAGGGAGAGATGGACATATTTGCCAGAATGTTTAGAAGCATTACTGAGGACGAGTTGCGGCTGGCTCTGTGTAAGGTTAAGTCTAGGTCTGTGGGAACTGATGACATTCCCATTCGCTTTCTTCGGATTATATTTCCTTATATTTCTCATTTTATTGTGTTCCTCTATATTGACTACCTCCACATTTCCCTCCTTATTTGGGAGATTTGAGAACAATTTAAGGTAGATCAAATTCTTGCATTTGTTAATAGGGCATTGTTTCAGTGTGCTTTTCGATTGTTACTTCTTTGTTATTAAAATTTACAGATTTTGTTCGAGTTAATATGAATAGGAATAGATTGACTACGTTCTCTAGATTTAACCAAGGCAATTCCATGAATTACTTCGTTCTGATTGACTAATTAAACAGTGTTTTTGGATTTTCAAGATCTGTCAAGACCTGTCTGATATGCATCAGTTTGTTAATATTGGTGGCGTATCCCTGTTTGCTGGGGTTCCTCAGTGCTCTGTTAACAACTTTCTGGAAAATATTGATGACAGTATCTGTAGATCATTTCTCTTGGCTGATGATGTCTTTCCTTTTTTTGTGATGATCGCGATAATACTGATGTACTAAAGCCTAGCATCAGTAAAAGTATTTCACGTTTTTCTCAGTTTTCCTCTCAAAACTCTTTGTTGATTCATTACTCTAAGACGATGGCTATTCTCTTTGGGGTTACTAGATATTTTTCTGGTTTGAATAGTTTTAGGATTGCTTTCGTTGACTGATTTAGGTGTTTAGGTATATATACATATTGAAATCTTTCACAGAATTTTCTAAAATAATATTTTTTTATCCTTACATGTGAGGTATAAGCTTGCTTATGCCATAGATGACAACTAGATAGGTAACTGAGAGCCAAAAACCTAAGTCTGTTGTCAAAAACCTAATTGCCATTTATTTTGTTATGGTATCACCCGTATGTGTGAAAAAAGATTAATTTTTTCCATTGATATTTCTTTCTCCTTCCGCTCTATGTATATTTCTCTATGGCTTATGCTTTTCTGATGCATATATACTATGGATTGGATGTCTGGCACTTTGGCTTACATTACTGCTAAATTGAATCGACATTGTACGACATGTTCACAGTGTTTAAAGAAGAATGGCTATTTCTAGTTATGTTTGGAACTTTCTTGTGTAGTGTTGTGAGCGGTCTCTTATTGTGAGAGTTGCTCGATGTTGGAATTTCTTACCGCTTGACCTTCGGATATCTTCACACTCGAATAATGCATTTCGCGTTAAAATGTTGGCACATTTTTCTCTTCGAGATTAGGACTTTTTTGTAATTTTAGTTTGTTTTTTTTTTAGTAGAAACTAGTCTCTATGAGCTCTCGAATTTGAAGCTTGAGTGCATTAATGCGTTTGTAAGGAATAGTAATTGGCTAACCAGACCAAATATGGGGGTCTCCACTAAGTGACCAAATAATAATCTCCTCTTCTCTCTCTCTTTCTCTCTTCGTATCTCTTCCTCTTCAATCTTAACCAAATCTTGACTGTCCCCTTCTCTTTTTCATATCTATTCTGTCTATAATTGATTTCAGTTTTTTCGGAAGATCAAATAAAACACATATATAAAACAACGACTTTTTACTTAATTATAGTTTTTCTCGGAAATTGTGACACGTTCATTTTTATGTTTTTAGATGCGTCTTCAAAATATCTTTTAAATGATATGACATTTGTATCTAGATTCATCGAATAAAAGTCTATTGCCATGAAAAACCTTAAAAATACCTTTTTTCAAAATGGTCCAAATTATTGTAAATATTTTGGGAATGCAATTTAATTTTATTCAGACATTTTTTCTATTGGTATATATTTTTTATTGGCCTATTAAGGATTTTTATATTATGTACTTGAATTTAAATAAATAAAATTAAACTGGAAATTAAAAAAATTTTTATTTATTTTTTTTTTTAGTAAATGGAAATTATTATGAAAGTAAAATGTTCACCAAGTCCGGGAGCTGGCTCCTCACCACATTCCACCTTGAAAATAGTTGACCATCACCATCAATTGCAGCAACACACCTACACAAATGCTGGCTACAAATCAAGTCCGCCGCCACATAATGTGATGCCACCACGAACTTATACACCCAATACTCATCATCCAGGCAGTAAATATCCAATAACCGCCAGCAACCCATCCTCGTGTAGTGATTGTCCTTTGGGTTATTGTTGTAATATTTCACAATGTTGTGCCACAACACCCTCACCCTCTCATTATTCACAAACTCCACCACAACCCTTACAGTCCTCGCTACAATCATCCTCCGTTGCTGCTGGCCCCTATCAACATACGGAACCATATTTAAATAATTCTCCATGTGAAACTCCCGATGAACCTGAATTTGTGTCCATAGATGATGAAAAAGTTAAACAATATTTAATACGCTTGGGCCAGCAGCAATTGCAAAAACGGCAACAGCAGCAGCAACAGCAACAAAATCGTCCACAAAAAGAACCAAAAATAACGCATGTATTTTCGGCTCCAACCAACGAAAACACGGTGAAACCGGTAGTCTATGAAATTATTGAACTAGATGATGAGGATGAAAGGGAAAAACTGAAACAAATCAAACAACAGGCCGAACAAAGCTTAGCCAACAGAAAATTACCACCCAATCTAAGTATAAACTTTGCCAACCGTCATACGAAGTCATTGGACATAAGTCTTATACCCAAAACTCCCGACAACAGAGCATCAAATTGCAGCCAAGAATTGCCTTTAACCAGCCAACAAGCATCATCGCGTGCGTTTAATAAAGATCCGGCGAATCATAAAATTATAGCGCAAATAGATTTATTGGAAAGTGATGATGATGAGGAAGATGCGTATATAAATGATGACGACGACGATGAGGATGATGATGATACATTACCTCTAGTGGCTGTTAGTTGTGAGCTGCAGTGTGATGATGAAGATGAGGATATTGTTGATAATAGTCCTGTAGGAATTAGCAGAAATCTGCCATACAATACTAGCAACTATTTGAGCACACAGCAACGCCAGCCCACCATGAGATATTCCAAACCATCCGTGGAAGATGTTGTTATAGTCGGTTCGCATGCGGATAAGAATCATGATGATATGTTGGTTCGCTGGGAGGAATACGAAGGACAAAGAGAACGTGTTTTCTTTGAGTGTTTTTTGTGTGGCAAAAAAGTACAATCCAGCTATAATTTAAGACGGCATATGATGATTCATACAGGTGAGTGATTTCTATCAACCATTTTTTCCAAAAAAAATAGTTTTGTTCCACAAAAAATCAGAAAACTCTTTTTTGAATTTTAATAAACTTTTTTCCATAATAAAACTCTTTTTTCTGCAACGAATTGGTATGTTCCACAGTATTTTAACCTGAAAATTAGTTTCTTCCCTGAAAACTCTTTTTCGATTTTATCTTAAAAATTTGTTTAGTTTTTTTGCATTTTAATAACTTTGTTCCCTAATTTCAGGTGAACGTCCATTTGGCTGCGACTTGTGCGATCGCCGATTCCGAGAATTCAGCGATATGAAAAAACACAGACGCCGCCATTCCAATGAGCCGAACTATTTGTGCATGGTTTGTCATGAACGGACACCAGTAGATAATGATCCCACACGTTGCATCAATTGTTGTACACAATCCAAAAATGCCGTAATAATGGCTGCCATGAAACCGGCCACTGATGCCGACAATGCAGCCGAACAAAATGCCCGCGTAAAGGCAACAACTGTAACAGAAACATCACAACCCCCCTCCACGTCCTCTTCTTCGGTAACGCAAACAACACAACAGCGGCATACACTTCCCACCATCACCTCAGTAACAAGCTATAATATTGCGGCAATTAGAACAAAATCACCACCCACAGCCACAGCAAGTAGTAGTGGTAGTCCAGCAGCAAATAGCAACAGTGCCACCAATTCAAAATCATCCGAAGAAACCCAACGTCTGTTGGACAATATACCAGCTGTACATCGTCCAGGCTACAATGAATTGGGTATGATTACCCGTAAAGAGTTTCCATGTCCATTGTGCAATCGTGCCTTTGGCACACGTCATAATCTGAAGCGTCACTATATGATCCACACGGGTGAGAAACCATTTAGTTGTACCAAGTGTCGTAAACCTTTTAGGGAATATTCCACGCTCAAAAAGCACATGGTTACGCATATACGAGAACGTTGGTACAAGTGTATGCGCTGTCCCATGAAATTCCGTGATTTTCTCAAATACACTGAACACAAAGAAACTCATGGCAATGACAGTGATAGTGAAGGGCAAGTCATGGCTTCGGGTTCATCGGCCGGTACAAAATATGCTACCATGCAAGTTGATGGTTATTTGGATTCAAATGATGAGGATTCCGGTGGCGAAGATTGGCTGGAGTGCTGTGAATGTGGTCAACGTTTCAATGAAATCGATGCCTACAATGATCACTTAAAGGAACATGATGCAAACACTCAAATCTTTCAGTGTTACATATGCAAACAGCAATTAAATACACGAGCTGAATTAGATCAACATATAGCCCAAAAGCATAAACTGGATATAACTGATTCCATGGATGAGGATAATGAAGAAGCATGAGTACTTGTAAAAATTTCAACTAATAGTTTTGTATATGTTTGTACATACAAATCTATGTATTTTTTATATTAATTGCGTTTTGGTTTCACCTTTACAACCCAATAAAAACATTCCCCACTGTGCAATTGTCAAGTGCAGCAGTGATCGATTACAAAAAAGATATTTTACATTTTTAATTTAATTAATTTTGAGATTATTTTTCTAGAAATTTAAGTTTTTTTTTTTAAATTTAATTTTAGATATTTATTATTGTTACTACCTTTTAACTCTGTCCATTCTCTCTTATTTGCTGTAATTGCCCGTATTAGTCCAATAGAGGAATATCCTGAAAATTCCAAACAATTGTCTAATATGGAAACCCAACAATTTATTTATAGTGCAATTGTAAAATATTGATAAAATTTATATTTTTATACTATATAAACTACATAATATGTATGTATGTATATTTGCGTATTTAAAATGTATGCTTATTTGAATCAAAATATTTAAATGAATGTCTATGTAACTCGTTATATGAAAATTGTTATTTTAACATAAATTATTACGCTTAAGTTTTAATCTGTATTCATTCATACTAAATATAACAAACAATTACATTCCAAATAAAGAAAATACTAATTATATTCCCCATTTATATTTGAAAAATATCTAGTTTTTAATCTAACTACTCACAGTTAATTAAATTAACTTAGTTTAACCTAGTTTAACAGATTATATAAGACAGGCTTACGTTAACTTATAATCGACAAATGGAAGGAGAGGAAAATATTCAAACACTCAATACGTTTCTTCACTAAAACCATGATAATGAAAAAGACGTGTGTCGATTAAGTGTATCAGCAATGTTTTGAATTACGCTTTTGAAATGTTCTCTATTCAACAGAAGGATATGTTTACCTAATTTTGCTAAACTAGTCAATTTGGTTATTATTACGACCTTACCGTTTCCATAGTCAGTGGTGATTTTATTCTTAATTTCCACTTTTTTCATTTGCGACCCTATAAAGTTATGAATAGTGGAGTCTGTGGAAGGAAACAAACTTTCCGAAGCCCCCAAATAACTAACAAACATGGTTCGGTTGCTATTTAAAATCGAGAAATAGCTGAGATATAAGCAAAAAACCGCGACTACATCGATTTATTTTTTTAACCTATTTTTCGCCATTTTTTTAATCAAAATTTGTTCTCACAAAACATTTTTTCATCAATATTTTTCTGCATTTTTTTTTCAGCAAAATATTTTTTTAGCCCAAAAATTATCTTTTAACAAACAATTTTGTTCACTAAAAATTGTTTTCAATATTTAAACGTAACACAACTTTGGTAAAGGGCATACATATATGATTTGGCACAGCCGAATATAGTCTATTGTAGAGTTTCCAATTCGGTTTTAACCAAAACCGCGGTTATTTAAGGCCTAAAACCGAAACCGACAATTATTCTTCGGTTTTTACTTAATCTATTTTCAGTAGAAAAATTAAAAATATAGAAATGAGAAACAAACTTTTTCATCCAATATCTCTAAAAACAGATCGGAAAAATATCGTAAGATTTGTTTAAATTTTTTAAATTGTATTACAATAATTGCTTCAGATGATGTAGCAGGCTACTTTTCGCAGGCTAAAAAAATCAAAAACTTTTGTAACAAAGTTTTAGTTATTTTCAAATATCCGATAAAAAAAAGTATGAAGTACTAGCTGAGCCGGTGCGCTTCGCCACCCCAATTAGAGGAAAGACATAGTACTATTAAGTATCCCTTTATGAATTAATACTAATTCAGGAAAACATGTCTCTAGTTTCATGTTTATGGATTCATTGTAATGTGGATTCTAGCTCATTCTAAACGTATTAAGTATTAGCATTAAAACAAAACCATAAATACCCACATTTTGTATTCCTACTCAGCTTCATTAATGTCTAATTTTACATTTCTGTGTCGATTATTATAGAAAATATAAAAAAGGTCCCACTATAATCACCTTTTGTGAATTCTAACTCATTCAGAATCATTTGTGCCTAATTTTCAATTTTAAGGTTTATTATTATAAAATATTCAAAAAGTACCTTTACAATAAAGAAATAGTAACATTAATTGTCCCTTTTGAATTCGCGTTTCTAGGTCCATCATTATAAAATGTTCAAAAAGTACTATTAGTTGCAAAAAGTACCTACAAGTCGCTTTTTTATATTCTAACCCAGTTTATTATTATTGAAATTTCAATAATAGTTTCTGTTACCTCAATATCCTTGATTCTTTCTTTACTCAGAAGCATATCAGCCAACTATTATGTATACATATAAGTAAAATAATTGAATATAATAAGAAGTACCATTAGAAGAAAAAGTAACAATTTTTCACACTTAAACCACTGTCAAGTTTGAAATTTCAAAGTAAATTCCTGATTCTAGATTCAATATTATAGAAAATTCAAAAAGTACTATTTGAAGAACGAAAACATACTCCTTAGTTTATTTTAGTTCTCCATTTTTGGTATCATAATACAATTGAGCACCCTATTCTTGATTATTTCTTTACTGAGAAGCATATTAGCCAACTTTTATGTATATAAGCTAACTAATTTAATATATTAAAAAAGGTACCATTAAAAGAAAAAGTACCAATTTTACTTTAACCTCTTGAACACTCGTCAAGTTTAAATTTGTATAGCATTTCCTATATTATCAACTGATTTAATAGTAAATAAATTATCACAAAATCGAACCGAACCGATCGGTTTTAAATAACAAAAAAAAAATTCTCTTGTTCGAATAAAACGAATAATTCGAATAAGAGATTTTAACTTGTTCGAATAATTCGATCACACGTTTAAAATTAATCAAATTATTGAATAATTAAAATTTTGTATAAAAGTAAAGAATGAAGTTTTATGTAGGTTATTTAATATTCAATTGTTAAAGGAAAACAAAAAAACGTTAAAGTTAACAAAGTATTGATAATGTTAAAAAACATTCGAAAACAAAGTGCATCATTAAATTTTCATCAGAAATATTCTGATCAGATTCCCTCTCGAACAATCTACTAAACAATTGACTTTTGGTTTTATAGCTATGCTTTAAAAAACCTGGTTCAGGTAGAAGGAATGGACCACATGATGTTTCTAGAGCCAAAAAAATAGAAAGCATTTTCAAAAGAGTTCCCAACACATCCGGTAGTAAAGAAGCCCGGTTAGGTCAGTACTCGGACTATTTGGTACGAAAAGTTAAAGCCAATGAAGGTTTAAAAGCATACAAGGCTCAAAAAGTTACTGACAGAAACTCTGCTAAAAATTTAGATACCAAAGACAGAGCACGGAAATTGAAGTCAAATTTTATACAAAAAATATACCTGCTGAATGAAGAAATGTACGTATGGAAAATTGTTTGTAGCTTATGGGTCAATTTTTTTATGTTGCAGATGCTCGAGGGAATGTAGAAGAAAAGTTTAGGACCCAAAAGCAGACAAAATTTCCCAAAAAGTTAAACATTTGTTACAAAGGGCTCTATAAATACCGAAATTTACATCAAGGAATGTTTACAAAAAAGGATGTTTCCATTCATAAGACTTCTTAGTTTTTTTTTTTTTTTTTTTTATACGTTTTTATTAGTTTATCGAATCTGCCTTTTATAGGCCTAACAATAAGTATTCAAATCTTATAACTAAAATTAAAAAATAGTTGCTCTCCAACAAGAGAGCCTTCATGGTTAACTGGCACTCATCTTAGCGGGGTGGTAGATCAGCTCTACGGAGCCTGGATCGCGGTTGGATCTGCAAAAGTTGTCTTGCAAGCGTATTGGGATGGTTTTGCAGCTTAACAATATATTTCTCACGGACTTTCTCGAACTCTTCCTTTACCAATGTCACATCTAAGTCCCTGTGGATGTTTTCATTTCTTATATACCATGGTGCTCCCGTCATGGTCCTAAGAATTTTAGATTGGGCCCTCTGTATAAGATCAATATTGGTGTTGCTAGCCATTCCCCATAATTGAATTCCATACGTCCAAATTGGTTTTAAAACGGTCTTATACAGGATGACTTTATATTCAAGGCTTAATTTTGATTGATCACTGATTAACCAATGAAAGCTAGAGGCTTTTAGCTTCATGTGAAGTCTCTTGGTTTCTATGTGACGGCGCCAAGTAAGCCGTCTATCAAGATGAATACCAAGGTAGGTGACATAATCAGACTGCGGTATATTAACGTTGTTGAGTGTGACAGGTGGACAATTTCCTCTCCTTAGAGCGAACGTAACATGTTTACTTTTCAGCTCATTCACCTTTATTCGCCAGTTTTTCAACCATGTCTCCACACGTACGAGATAATTTTGCAGTTGACTAGATGCTATGAGTGGGTTTTCGTGTGAACTAATAATGGCGGTATCATCCGCAAATGTAGATATTGTTAATTTGTCGCACGTAGGCAAGTCAGAGGTGTAAATCAAATATAACGTAGGTCCTAGTACACTTCCCTGTGGAACGCCAGCTCTAATCTTGTATTCTCTCGTCGCATAATCATTGAACTTAACTCTGAAAAGTCTATTCGATAGATAAGACTCCAGCAATTTATGAGTACATAGTGGTAGTAAACATTTTATTTTATGTACTAGACCTTTATGCCATACCTTGTCAAAAGCTTGGGCAACATCTAAAAAGACGGCAGAACAATATTTTTTTAATTCAAAAGATTTTCTAATCTCTCCAGTTAAACGATTGACTTGTTCAATGGTGCCATGATGTTCACGGAAACCAAATTGGTGTACTGGGATAATATTTCCATCATTCAAAAAAGGTATGATCTTTTCCTGGAATATTTTCTCGAACAGCTTCGACAAACAAGGGAGTAGGCTAATAGGTCTATAAGAAGATGGCAGGGTTAAATCTTTACCCGGTTTCGGTATCATTATTATCTGAGAAATTTTCCAATTTTTTGGATAAATTCCAAGTTTCAAGATCGCATTAAACAATATAGAAAGCACAATTATTGCCACATTTGGTAGGTTCTTAATCAATGATGGAGTTATTAAATCATATCCCGGTGATTTTTTCAAGTTCAATTTATTTTTAATTACTCTATTAACATCCTCAGGACCAATATCGAATTGGGCTGCATTAGCCATTGTTGAAACCGGAAATTCTTCGAGCTCGAACTCATTTGGCGTGGAATTAGGTTGAAATACTTCACTTAAATGTTCAGCAAATATTGTTGCTTTTTCTATAGCACTTCGTGCCCAGGTTCCGTCAGCTTTTCTTAAAGCGCTTTGTGCCTCTACCGGTGGCTTAATGTTTCTCGTTGCCTTCCAAAGAGAGAAATTTGTGTATTTTGTGCTCGTCAAACTTTTAATATAATTTTCGTTTATGCGATCCTCTTCTAAATGAAGGGCTCTTTTCAGTTTTCGTACTGCTGTGGACAGCCTCTGCTTTGCAGCAGGTGATCTATTATGTTGCCATTCTCTTCTGAGTCTTCTCTTTTCGAGAAGAAGTCTTTCAATATCCGAATTTGAAATAGGTGTATTAGTTTTTGGAGGGATTTGGCACCTAGAGTGTTCCAGAGCCGAAATCATCAATGACGTGAAGTCATTGACGGTTTTATTTATGTCTTCCTCACACTGTAAATTAGGATTTGTGTGGATATGACTGCTGATATATTTCCTATATTTTAGCCAATTTGTCTTAAAACACAAAGAGTCCTTAGGAAATCTTGGGTTGTTGGGTCTCTCGCAATAAGTAATAATTACAGGAGAATGGTCAGAAGACATATCATAGGATACCTCTGTGGATACTGTATTTCGACTAATATTTCTACATATGGCGAAGTCTATTAGATCAGGAATTTTTCTAGGATCAGTTGGCCAATAAGTTGGGTGTCCAGGGGACACGAAATCTAAGCAATTTTTGCGATCTACTAGAGCTTTATACAGCTGTCTACCTCTGGGATTCACCAATCGCGAACCCCAATATGTGTGTTTGGCATTGTAGTCTCCACATGCCAGAAACCGATCTCCTAGTGTTATAAAGAATTCTTCAAATTTTTCCTTGGTCATCGAAAAACGTGGTGGGCAATATATAGAGCTCAGAGTTAATTCTCCAGCTGGGCATTCAAGGCGAATAGATGTTGCTTGCATATAATCCTTTGAAAACGCATCTAGGGCATAGTGTCTCAATCGGTTTCTAATTATGATACCGGTGCCGCCATGTGCCTTACCATCCGGATGGTTTGTGTAATAGAACGAGTAACCTGATATATTAAAGTTATATCTATTTGTAAGATGTGTTTCCGAAATTAACATCACATCGATGCTTTTATTTAACATAAAATGGGAAATTTCCGATTTGTGCTGGTTTAAACCATTTGCATTCCAGAAACATATTTTTAAAAAATTCATTTTCTTGTTAATAGAATTTGAATCATTTGGTTCTGTGCTCTCAGAAGCTCTTGTATTGTGGTTTGCATGGATGACATGAAGTTAGTCATATTTTGATTAAGAGAGGAAATATTCTCAGTAAGTGCTTGCATAAGGTTTTCCAACCCTCCCACATTTTGGGGGACACTGGGCTTTTGATAACCCGATCTTAAAATACTGGCATATGAGCTGGCTCCAGCATTAATTGTAGCTCCTTGGTCATTTTGCTGTAATATTGGATGAGCCGCATTTATATTTTTATTTGAAAAAACTACTCCAGAGCTTACTGGTCTAGATGTAGATTCCGAATTTGTAGGTGTTGGTTCAACTATTTCACCTCTCAATAGCTTTTGCCTCTCTCTTAATCTTTTTAATAACTCCTTGTAGACTGGGCATCCGCGGTAATTAGCGGAATGATCTCCACCGCAGTTACCACATTTTCTACTGAGACCATTCTTAACTATATCACATTGTGACGAAGAGTGCAGGTCTCCGCATGCAACACATACAGTGCGTAGGGTACAATAATTTCGTGTATGTCCAAATTCCTGACAATTACTGCACTGAACTGGACGATTACGCTTAAGAGGTTCCTCTATATTTACTCTACGATTCAACAAATATCTTAGAGAGTATATAGGGTGAGTTTCATTTCTCTTTAATTTCCCATCATCAGGCTCTAACTCAACCCTAAACATTGGCTGAGGAACCTTGTCTCTATTAAATATATTGACTATATTCTTTGTCTGATAGCCCAATTCTTCCAGGGCCTCCTTGATTTCGTTTGTATCTACACTGGACTCTATACCTTTTATGACTACTATCAAGCCTTTGCTACTTTTGAGTTGATATGTATAAAAATTTTTCTTACTGTCATTTAGGTGTTGAGAGATTTTTCTATAACAATCCTCAGTGTATACAACTATTTTTGTCTCTTGCACACCTCCATTTCTTATTGGAACAATATGAAAATTATTTTTACCAATGAGTTCAATAAATGATTTTACTAAGCTATTGGAGCTAGTTTCACGAAGGAATATTGGTGGTGGTCTTGGCGGTTTTCGGATAGATTTATCATCATGTTTTTGATGATTAAAATCATCCTCACTCAAGAGAGCAAAACGATTACTTTTCAAGGGGTTATCAGTAATTTTCTGCTTTTTTTCAGAAGGCAAACTTTTCTGGGGACTCAAATTTCGCTTATTAATTCTTATATATCTAAGCATACCTGTTTGAACTGGAGACTTAGTTTTACTTATCTTATTTCCAACCTTAGGTATAGCACCTCTTGATGTACCATTATCTTCCATTACGGTATTTTCAGTGTTAAATACATTAAAACTCTCACTAGGTGTTGTTAGTGGATTATCATAAGCTTGTGTATTTAACATAGTTGACACTGTTGTTATTACTGCAGTATTTGTTGTTGTTGTACCAGAACACTTTTTATTTTCTTTTATGCTTTGTTCTAAACAAGAATTTATAGGTGATAATGTGTGTGCAATATTATTATCATGTAATTGTATCACGGGGGAACAAGAGCGCGCTCTCTCAATCGGTTTGGCGGTTAAATAATTTTTGTTAAAGTCTGGATCTCTTATATTTTTATTTACACTTCTATTTTCACCCTCCCCGTTCAGAAATATGTAGGCATTTCTACCGTTTAAACTGAGCCTACTCTCATTATGAGACTTCTTAGTGTGTCCACTTAATTTTGGCCTGACTTGGCACGCTGTCAATATGGTAAAAAAGGCCTTGAGTGGTAAAAGAACAATAATGTGGTATTTGTACCAAGAGAAGCAAATTCTCCAAACTGCCTGGAGCTGAGTCCAGTGGAGAGATATTGGGATCTTGTTAAAAGAGAATTGAAGAGCACAAAAAAGGTGTCCAAAAGTGTGGTAGATTTTAAACGGAGATGGACAACCTGTTCGAACAAAGTGACATAAAGCACTATAAAAATCATAATGGAATGGTTTTCGAAAAAGGTTCAAAATTTCATCATTAGTGATTAGAACTATAAAATATTTTTTTTTGTAACAATAATCGAAAGACTCCCTTTATCTTTAGTTATTTGTCGAATTTCAGAAACAATACAATTTTTGTAAATCATTATTATTAAAATTTGGAATTATAAACAATTTTAAGCAATTTAATAAATTTAAATGTGTATGAACATTTATTCGTTTTATTCGATTATTCTACATAAAATTGTTCGAATTATTCGAAAATGGTAATTTTTAAATTGTTCGAATAATTATTCGTAAGAAATTATTCGATTAATCGAACGATCATTACTCCTATGAATACCCTAATACATACATATATCTACGAACTCTGTATTTAATGCTGTACAAAGAATACAACAAAAGGTTTAACTCGTATTTTGAACCAGAAATCTAGAAGCTTAAGCACACGTAGACAATCTTTGGCTGAGTAAGACTCTAGTCGATCCAATTGTCGTGGGAACGACGAATTTTCATCTGTAAATACATTTATTGACTCAGTAATTTGTTGGAAAGTCCTTGATTTGTATTACTGTTTCACAGCGACGATGCATTGAACCAAGAGTCAAACGTCTCCTTTGAAATATTTTGTCATTCTGCTTCCATCGTCGTATAATTTTGAGCGTGTATTTTGCGATCAACAATTTCCTATAGGTTTTCTATAGGATTGAGATCTGGCGATTGGACAGACCACTTCAAAACACGTACCTCATTGGATTGTAACCATTCGGTTTCAACCCTAGAGGTGTATTTGGGGTCATTGTCTTGCTGGAATCTCCAAACTTGAGTCTTATTTTCCTCAGCGTATGGATACATAACATTGTTTAAAATGAATCTGTATCTGATTTCAGTCGTCGTAGTGGCAAATTTGTATACGAGAAGAACGGGCTTTTAGAAATAAGATTTTCTTTCACGGGGCGATAGCAACCAAGAGTAGCCCTTCCCTGCGGCTAACAGTTCGAGAACTAATTTCAAATTGTATATTATTGATAATCTTCCGGGGATTTTTTTTTTTGAGAATTTCATAAACTCTCTTGCTTTAAATAGTCTTGGAGTAGTTTTACAGTAAATTTTTTATAATTTTTGAAACTTCTGATTTATTAATTGAATATTATCAATGATAATATTTTTTTTTTTATTTATTTATTTTCAATAACCTAGCCTATTGGCCATAACCGGTTACAAATTTCTACTAAAAAAATGTTTGTGTTTTTATCCAGCATTTTTTAATTTTCGTAAATCTTGACCTAACCATTTTTACTAACTACATATTTAAAAAATGTATTGATCAAAAAATTACAAAAAATAATCAAAATAAAATAAATATTGAAATATGTACCCATAGGGTAACATAGAGACGAAACGTAATTGTCAAAAATCTAAGTCTGTTGTCAAAAACCTAACTCTTGCAATAACAATATACATGCTAGTCAATGTATTTTGTTGTTGTATCAGACATATGATTTGTTGTATTTTTGTTTGACAAATCGAAGTGTCTCGTCTCTATGTATAATTCTCTATGTATGTAACAGTAAAATATGATGCTAAATATTATAATAGAAAACTTAATAAATTTGAATTTCTCTTACAAATAAACATAATATTATTTGAAAATAACGTTTTTCTCACAATTTATTATTTTTATATTGCCAATGCCGCCACAATAAAAGTATTAAATACACTATTAGCAACCCTGTTTTTTCCTTTTTTGCTTTTGAACTCTTTTCATGTTGTTGTTTTGTTGTGTTAAAACAGCTGACTTTTGTAAACAAATAAACGAAACACGTGCCAGACAAAAAAAACAAATAATTTTGTTTACGTTTTTATACCGAAGAAAAATTTAGTTTCAAATAAATTAAATAAAAATGGAACAAACTAAAGGATTTTACGATATGTGTATACCTTTTAACAAAGATGAAACAGTGATGCGGGAAATTTGCAAAGAATTGGTGGAGTGTAGGTTAAATGATTTAATCACATTAACAATAAAATAATTTAATTTTATACTTTTTTGACTGCAGTGGGCTATAAAACCATAGCCATTGAACAACAATTTGATCATAGTAAAAAGGAAAATGTTAAAAGATCGTCAGACGTATTTCCCGAACCCATCAACATTAAATGGCTACAAGAGGAGTATAAAAATAAATTGAAAATCTTGCAACGTTTAACCATAATATATGTGGATGTAGCAGTGGCACATGCCATGGTAAGTATAATAACATTTCATATCTATATCATGTTGTTAATTATAATATGCAATTTTCAAACAAATTGTAGAGTAATTCTTTAAATTTAAAGAAATTTAATTTGATTGCGGGTCAGCCTAAAACCGATGCTGCTTTAACGGTATGTTTTTGAATGTAAAATGAAAATACTTGAACTTTTAATAGTTTATTAACCATTTCAGCATTGTTGTACTACATTTAATGGTGACATTGTTACATTTGATGCCACTGCTGGCAGTCGTTTAAATGTTAATCGTAAAGCCTACCAAGTAGCAGTTAAACGTGGCATATTCTTTGAAATCAAATATTCACCTTTGATCGCTGATTCCTCCTGTCGCAAGGATATGATTAAGGTGGCTCATAACTATCTCGTTAAGGGAAAATCTAAAAGTATTATTATTTCTAGTGGGGCCACCAATGTCTTTGAATTAAGAGGACCCTATGATGTGGCTAATTTGTAAGTATTTGTAACTAACAACTCTTAATATAAATAATTTTATTATGACATCCTGCAATTACAGATCCTTCATTTTTGGTTTATCGGAGGACCAGGGCAAATGTGCCATTGACAGATTTTGCCGTCAATTGTTCTTAAGAGCCGGTATGATAATTTTCTTTTATACAGAGTTTTCAGAAATTTAATTATATAGGAAACTTGTACTTACTTTAAGAATCCCGCCGTGTGGGTAAAACTATTATGTTTGTTAAGGCTTCTGGACCAGTGGTGTTTTCAGATTCCTCCGACAGCGAAAACGATGAAGAGGAGGATGCGGCAGATGATCTACCAAATAAAATGCAAACTGACGATGTTATTAAATTTTCAAAGGATTCGGAATCGGACACACATGACGATGTTGATGATAATAATGACGAAGAACAACCAAATAAAAAGAAGAAAATGTTTTAAATATTTATTGTAGAATTTTTCACTTTGTCACACAATTTTTACAGTTATATTTGACTTAACAAGACTATTTATGTATTTGCAACTACTCGCCGCATCAGTGAAAAATGGCGCCTGTTTACCTTAAAAAGTGTTGCCATTCTTAATTTCTTTTAGAAAACACTAATCAAATTGATCAACATATCGTTAATGGCGTATTTTGATTATAAAATGTTTGGTAATATGCAAGAAATATCTGTAATACTTTGGTATTAATTTATAAGCCCAAAAGAAAATAAGAAGTTAATCAAAAAACATAAAAAATACGTCGTGGTACTTTGAAATATTTTATTTTTAAGTGATGTTAAAATGATTAGCTTTTGTTACTATATCTGACGATTATCAAAATTTCTATGAGATCTGTGAAATTATTTAAGTTTTCGAAAATAATATCGAAAAAAGAATTAATAATTACAATTGTTACTTCCAAACTGATTTTTCATTAGTTTTTATTTTAAGCATTGAATGGCGAGGTGGCATGGCATCGGTCGTTATATGTTCCTATTAAATATGTATTTAAATATTTTAATTTCTTAACTTCAGCTTATTATTGTTATAAGAAAAAAATAAAATTTCGATTAACTAATTTTAAATCCTTTTCAGTTTTCAGTTTGTTATATGTCCACGCTCCTAATAAATATGTCTTTAAATATTTTAATTTCTTAACTTCAGCTTATTATTGTTATAAGAATAAAATAAAATTTCGATTAACTAATTTGAAATCTTATTCAGTTTCTTTAAAGTTCTCAATTGCTTGACTATAATTCAAGATGAATTTCAGTTAAAATGTTTATTGGGTTGATTATTATTTGAATGAAATATTAATTTTTAATTTCCACAACAAAATATTTATTCAGAATAATTCTCAGCTGGCAACATTAAATAAGCGTTTTATTTTCATAAAAAAACATCTGGCATCTTACCAACATTAATCATATTTTACCTTACCAATCTATAGTTGTCTCTTTCTTACTTACCTTTTGCGGATAAACAATATGCGCTGTACATTATCTAGACATGCTTGTCTATAAATTTTTCTTCATTTTAATTTCTCCTAAATACAACTCTGTTTTGTGTAGCTTTTGCGCTCTCTCTCCGTTTTTTTGTCTTCATCAAAATTTGGCTAGTCGGCAAAAAGAATAAAAATTCTTAAAACAAAATGGTGGTCTTTGATGTGGTGCGTACATTATTTGTCTTGAGTGATGAGTAGAAAAATTGCAAAAACGGTAAATTAAAGTGAAAATTAATTAAAAAAATAATTAGATATATTAAATATAATGGCAATGTAAGCAAATGCTTTAAAAATTTAAAGAATTACATAAAATTTAAATGGTTAAAAATGCATTTGAAAAAATGTTGGTTAATTGCAAAGATGAAAGGAAAAAATGTGTGTGTGCATGGTGGAAGAAAAAAAGATGAGAAGAAAGAAATAAAATAATTTTTTTTGCAAGAAAAATTGCAGACTAAAAGTGAACATGGAATAAAAAAAGTTGTACAAAATAAAATTGTTAACAGTGCATAAAAAATAATTGAAAATGAAAAATTTAAAAAGTGTCATATGTATGAGAAAAAATTGTCTGTACTTCATAAGACCCTTCCTCATCATTTAGAAAAAACTTGAAGAAAAAAAATTAACAGCAACAACAACAATATCAAGAAGAAAAAACGGACAATAACGACAACGTCGTCGACAATGTTAACGAACGCCGCTAACGACAATTATTTACCCACGAATATAATAAAAAATCATACATATACAATTCTTTTTTCTCATATAATTAAGCTTAGGCGAAAAAATTAATTACCAAAGCGTCTGGCTGTTAAAGCGAAATTAAAGAAAATGTAGTGATGAATAATGAAAATTTTATAAATTTTCGGTTTTGTTAGAGGTTCAAAAAAACAACGTGTATAATTGAAAATATTTTGAAAAATTAAAATAAACAAACAAAATTAAAGCCGCATGTGATTTCTGAAAGAAAAAGTAAAATAAATTTGCCTGCATTAAAACAATAATAATATTAACAGATTTTTTTATTATAAAAAATTGTTAGAAGTGTTTAATTTTTTGCATAATTGTAAGAAGAAAACGAAAAATGAATTGGTGTGGTGTCTCTTTATGTAGTTGTTGTTTTCATTTTTTTTGCTGCCTGTGCTTTAGCCAAGTGTAGAGAAAATTAAAAATGTGTTGTTGTTTTGTTTCATACTTGACGCCGCTGTTTTCTCTCCTCTTCCCCTTACTACCTACAACAACAAATTATTGCTGTAGGTTTTTTGTCTTCATTTTCAACAAACGCGCTGGGCTGGTATTTGCTTTTAGTTAAGGTAAGTTTTTTTTTTTTTGATAATTAAAATATGTATTTAATTTGTTAATATGTGTTAATAATTGTAGTATTTAAGCTATAGTTTTGCTAAATTATTTATACAACTACATATTTTGTTTAACTTATTTTCATAAGCAGTGTTGCAAAATTTAGTACTCTTTTTCTGTGGTGATTTAAAAATTAATGAGCATTTATTGTAATTTTTTTTGTTTCTTCTTTTGATGTGTTCTACAAGATTATTGCTCTTGTTTTTGTTGCATTTTTTTTTCCTTCGTGCACCTGTAAATTGGTGCAGTTTCTCAATTTTATTACATACTGGTTATATATTTTTTTTAATACATATACTAAGATAACTTTTTAAATTTTTTGACTTGTTTTATAATTGACGGATATTTTAGCTATACAAATTATTTTTGTTAGACAAGTTAAATACCAAATTTCAATAAAAAAATGGTTAAGTATTATATTAAGTTTGAAATTATTTATAATTGTTTATAATTTTACTTTGAACAATTATGTTTATTTTAAAATTAATTTGAATTGTTTAAATGAAAAATTAAAACTTTGTCTTTTAGTTTTTATGTATAATTATTTTGTTTTTGTATTAAAAATAAATTTAATCTGGTTTTTTCTTCATAATATGGTTTCTTTATCTTCGTTTATTGCTTTTTGTGTCAATCGTCGTCAGCCATTGTAATTTTTTGCTTGAAAAGACGCGCTCTCTTTCTCTATCTGCCTAAATTAAAAGAAATCACATTTTCTTCATAACTAATTGTTTCACAATATTTATAGTTTTTTCAATCTACTGTATTTATCAACATGTTTAAATGACTTGATAGTTTTTGAAGCATCTTAAATTTTGGTTTTCAGTCCTTGTAGTTGGGTTTTAAAAACTCTAGAATTTAGTTTGAAACTTCTTTAGATTTTTAGTAAGTACCTATGATTTATTTACAGGATCTTTTTTCAGCATTTAAGAAAGTTTTATTTCCAAAACATAGGAGGATCCTTAACGTCTTCCAGTGTGGTCAATTTCAAATTGTTTATAAGCAGGTCTTTCAGATTTTGACTATGAATTAAGGTCAAATTTACTAGATATTTTAAAGTGATAGCAACATTTAAATTTATAAATCCTAATTAGGTATATTTGTTTTTATAATCTTACGAATTTGGTGGGGTTTGATGAAGTGCTTACTGTATATTACTTTAGAATTACAGTGAGGCCTCGATTATTCGTGATTCGATTAACCGGCAACATCAATTATCCGGGAAAGAAAATGTTTTTGGATCGATTTAAATTTTTTTGCATCGATTAACCGTATTTACCTCTATTATCCGGGATTATAATTTTTTTTCGATTATTTTTGAATAATCTAACACAATATGAATAAAACGAAAATGGGGAATTCCCTCGATCGATTTGTAAGGCCAACATTTTTTGATATTGTGCCATAGATTTTTCGATAGTATTTGGCGTGAGGAGTGTTAGACATTATAAAAAACAAAGTGATTCTGTTATTGGCTTTGGAAACCGAAAAACTTTAAAAACTGCTGAAGAACCAAAAGTAGATTTTGCAGTTTATGAATGGTTCTGGAAGGAACGATTTAAAGGAATTCCAATTTCTGGATTAACAGTGAAGGAAAGTCTAAAATATTCCACTCAAAGTTCACAAACTTAATGCTGCAGGAGAAAAATATTCAGCTGATTAGCTGCCACAATTTTTGTGGAAAAATGAATGGAGAATGGAAAATGTTTACTTGAGAGAAGTTTGGCTTGCCATAATGAAAATTTCATAGAATGACACAAGGTCTCACTAGTTTGCGTTAATGCTGCTGGTACACACAAGTGCAAAGCATTAGTTGTTGCAGAGATCTTTAAAAAATATCCATGAGAATAGTTTAACACTTAACTTAGTACCTGAAGTGAGAGAGAATTTTAAGAAAATCGGTCTAAAATATTATAGCAAAATCATTCTGCTATCGGACTTCAATGCTGAAAACATTGTAAAATTGTGAAATTTTTTCCACCAAATTGGAAGACTTTAAATTTCATTATCATTGGTACTCAGTTAAGCGGGAAAATTGATTATCCAGAATACTCCCGGTCCCTACCATTACGGATAATCGAGGTCTAAATGTGTTCCTATACTGTATCATAAAAATTACTCTTAATCAATGCATCAATAAATATACCTAGCAGTTTGAATTTCAAATTCATTAAAATTCTTCTGTTGATATGGACATCTTCTAGACTTCTTCGTATTCTGCTTTGGGTCATTGCCATGCATCGCCGAATAATCAAGTTGTTCTCACAATAGTATCATATTTTAATATAGAATCTTCTTGTACTGATACTGGTTTATTCTGCTCACGACCATGACTATTGTCCCCACTCCGCACCTTTAAAAAGCTCCAGAAACCATTATAGAACCACCTGCAATCTTTAATGGTTTTCAGGGTATAAACAGGATTGAAGCGCTCCATTAATTTTAACTCCCATCTGATCCAAGTTGGTTACATTTTGATTCGTCGAACCAAAATTAAAAAATCAACTGATTAGACAATGTTCAGATCTGGACCATAGTAGAATAGACCGGGTAGTAAAACCTCCTATTTGTTAAAAATATAGGTCGATCTTGCAAGATCAAGATCTTCCGACGCCTGAAGAATTGGTAGATGCAATTATAGAGAGTTTTTCCTCTTATCAATTCCTTTAACTGGAAATTATGTATAATTGGGCCTTATACATAATTAAAGCATTTATCTTAATTATTAAACTTACAATTAAATTAAATTATTTAACCCTTAGATCCCACCTTTTTTCTTACTGCCTATCTCTCTCCCACTCATTTATCAATTTAATTTTACATATTTATTAATAAAATTTTAATAGTTATTTTTGTTAATCATTGTATATTTATATTTGTATATGTATGTTTTTATATGTACCTATGTATCTTTGTTAATGGTCATAAATTTATTTTGCATTCTACACATTTGTGTATAATAACTTTTGTTTAAGTTCTCCACGCGTCACATTGACAAGAGATGAGAGAACTGCAAAATATAAAACAAATGTATATTATATTTATTTACTTATTATACATATTCGGGAGGTAATTATAAAATCGGTGGCAGCAGCAATAACAGAAATAACAGAAAGCTATAACAAATCAAACAGAATAAGAAAAATGTTCAGCAAAATGTAATGGCTTACAAACAAAACAGTTAAATAAAAGAGTGAAATCTTTAAGACAACATTTTCAGGATTTTTAATACATTTTGGAAATTTTTTTTTTTTAAGCTCTACCAAATATGTCATTCCAATATTTAAATTATTAAGTATGGACTATTAGATATGATAATATTTGATACCCTTCACCGTGAAATAAATAAATATAAGTTTGTTATTCTCTATTGAAATCTAAATTTTTTATTTGCGGTTCAATATAATATATATTCTGGATCGTTATAGATACTGGAGTTGATATAGCCATGCCCGTCTATCCGTTTGTATGTTGAAATAAATAAATAAATAAAAAAAAATAAAAAATAAAAAAAATAAATCAACATTCCGGATACCCTAAATAACTTACATGATTCATACATAAATACATATATGTATACGCTATACACCCGGTTCTGTTGCTATTGAAATTCGGGAAAATCGGCCCTTAAATGGCTGAGTTATAATCAAAAACCAATCTACATCCTTTTTGACCTATTTTTTTATATCTTGGTTACTTATTAGGACTGACAGTGTGTCAAAAAAAATTTAGTCCGATTTTTTTACCATAACATTTATTTACCATATAATTTCTTTTACCCATATTTTTATTCAGTAAACATTTTTTTTTAATATTCAAAATTCTTATCATTACGGGTTTTGTCATAACTCAAACCACGTATTTTTCACATTTTATTTATATTTTTTCTTAATATTTAATATTTAAAGGAGTTTCATTGCAAATCTCTTATGTATTGGTTCTTTTAATTTGCTGATTACATACAACTCTGATTGTATGCAGATAATATAATTTGAAAAGTACATTTAGTACATTATTATTATTGTTGTTGCTCTTTTTACAGTTGCTGTTAATGTTGTTGTTATTTTCATTTTGCTATTGTATTACTTCTGTTATGTTGTTGTTGTTGTGTTTACCATTAATTTTTTAGGTGTTGCTTGATTTTGTTTTATTTTTCTCCGTGTTTCGAACCGACCCACCCAAGGCGTATTAACAAGGTGAGTGCATAAGATCAGCTGTTTCTTAATTCGCCGTGGTTTAATGTAAGTCTTCTGTCAAACTATGTTTATGTTTACATTTGTTATTGTAAATAACATAATAATATTTTAATTCGCCTTGATTTTGACATTCGTTCTACATTTTAACAAAAACAAAATGCCTGTTGTTTTTGCATTGTTGTATTTGTTGTCGGGACGCACTCACCTTGTTAATTCGCCTTGGACCCACCGACCGATGCCTTGTGTCTACTAACAAATATATTTTTTTTTATTATTTTTTTTCCGTTCATAGTCATCGTCGTGTATGTATACTAATGTTTTTCTTCTTTTCGTTTAATTTTTTATTCTGTTGTTTTTATTATTGTAAGAAGAAGAAAAATTCACCAAAAACCACAATTTATGCGTGTGTTGCAAATAACACTCACTGAAATATGCCAGTAAAATGCTGAGAGGGGGGGTGGTGGGAGTTGCGGTTTACAGAGTCTATTGCGAAAATAAATGTTTGGATTGGATAAGCAAAAGTTTAAAATTATTTTAAAATATTTGTTGTTTAATTATGATTATTAGTTGGGAATTTGTTTAGTTTTTTTTGCAAAGTATTGCAATATTATGGAAAATAGTAATTTTCAAAATCTAACGATTTCCCCGAAGACAATAAAGGAATTTTGGTATAGGCATTTTTAACATTAAAAAGTATTTTACATTTATTAATTTTTTACATATAAATAGGGGGCCTCTCACAATATTTAGTTAAGTCTAAAGATTTTGATGCTTAAACATTTGAAAACTTAAAATATGTATTTGCTTTGGATATTGAACAATTTTACAATTGCTAAGTCAATGTTATCCCTTCAATTTGTTTGTACACGAATTTGTATAAGATTATGATAGGCAACAAATCAGTCTACAATATAGAACATTCAAACAGAACAAATAATAATTCATTAATAATTTTATTTCTCACTACTCACTAATACCGTTATTGAAATAATTGCAAAAATTGACTTCTTTCTATAAAGAATTTTTAATTACAAATTCGGAGACTGTTCTATTTTTATCTGGAAAATGCACTAGCAGCGACTCTGAAGCGAACTGCACGAAGAAAATACATAGTTTCGTCACTCGATTTTGATATGACACCATCAATTGCGTTCACAAAAAGGAAACAATGGCTGGATACGAGAAAATGTTAAAAAGATATTCAGTATTCTCGGTCTTATCAAGATGGTTTTATAAATAGGGGCTGGGTTCTTCATACTGGAGACAACTTCGGAGTCAAAATCACCACTTCTGAACCGCACAAACCATGAAACACATTCACCATAAGCTTCGGTGAGCAATCAATGTGCTTCAGCGGCACTTTTTTCAAATTAAAGAAGTAAAGAAAAACTTATTTATGTACCCTTTAAAAAAACATACACATTTTAAAAAGTGAAGCATATCCCAAAGTGAGCGCTCTGCATCGCTTGGGAAAGGTCTGGACTAAAAGTCGGTTGAGGCGAAACTTCCCAACCACTTCCTAGTTTTTAACAGGTATTGCAACATGTGGCCGAGCGTTGTCATGATGGAATATTATGCTTTCATGTCTGGCCGCATACTTTTTCGGCAAATGCTTGCTTTCAGTTGCTCAGTTGCATTCGGTACAGGTTTCCTATAATGGTGTGGCAATATTCCAGCAGCTCATAATAGATAGGAGCCTTTTGCTTTCATGTCGATTCTTTGGTGTCGATTCGGCTGATTGGCCGGGCTTCACATACGATCACTTACGCTTTGGGTTATCATAATGGATACATTTTTCATTGCAAGTCTTTCAAGATCTCTCGGCTTCAATTCGTATAGTACAAAATTTCCCTGCTTTTGGATGAATCCTGCTGCTCGCAGTCGTTTTGAAATTGCTGATTGGGTAGCTCCTAATGATTTTGCAAGCTCTTGTTGAGTTTGAGTAATGCCTCCAAATCTTGGTCTTCAAACTCTTTTGGCTGACATGGGCGATCTTTGCCTTCCTTGTCAAAATCACCACTTTTGAAGCGCATAAACCGCGTTCAAAAGATACGCCATTTATTGTAAATCCCGCATTTTTAAGTCATACACCCAATATAATTTAAAGATTTGTAACTTCTGGGAACTGTGTTGTGTATTTTTTGGGCATTAAGCGATCCATAGTCCATTATATAAATTTGTAGGCCATATTTTAATTTTTTTTTTAACCAATGATTGAGAATCCGCCCCCTAGTCAATAACATACACAATATATATGTGTAATGATAGGCGTATATAACGAACCGACAATGAGTCGAAATCGGGAAACACTTTTTTTAACCCGATTTTTTTTTTACCAACAATGTTCATAAACAATTTTTTTCACCAAAGCTTTTTTATACACAAATAATTGGTCAATACACAATTTCCTAATATTTCACGTATCGTCGGCTCGGCTTAACCGACTCTTAGGCGTTCGGCGCAGATCTCTGCTAGTTGGTTACGATAACACAATAAACATACCATACAGAGAGTAGTATTATATTACGACATTTTTTGCTTGAAAGGCAATAACAACATTTTTAAACCATTGTGAAATATTAGGACATTATGACAATATGACATGATCCTTGTGAATTGACCAAATATTTTTAAATATTTTAAAGTATAATTTGGTGAAGGGTATATAATATTAGGGAATGCCAAATACAGCACTCTTACAAATTTAGTTTTCTTAATTTTGTATCATCTCGAAGAGAATAACGGAAACAACCTAAAATACCTGTTAATACAAATTAATGTAACATTTTAAGCATTTCGAAATAAACAGAGAAGATAATAAGAATAGATTTTTACAAATTCCAGTATTCGGGATATGGAAATATTTTTAGCAATTATTTCGAAATAAGCAATAGATGTCCATTATTTAATTATCTTTGAATTACTGAATAAGATGTAGTAGAAAATAATAGAAAGCTGGCAAATATCTAAAAAATTCCTTAGAAATATAGTTATGTATTTCAAATTATTTTTTTATTTAAAATTACTATTTTTACTTTACAATTTGTTAAGTTTATTTAATTTTTTACAATTAAAGCAACATTTTTGTTTTTCTTTCCAGATATTTTTGCATTTGGCGTTTCTTCGTTAATTTCTTTAAATTGTTTTGAAATTTACAAATTTTTTTAGTTAACACTTGACTAAACAATAGCACTGCTTAGTTTAAATAGAGTTAATTAATTTGCAGATTTTTATAACAATTAGATTCAATTAAAAATTTAGTATTTTTTAGTTAAAACAATTAACTTGAGTAAATTTTCATTAAAATAAAAAAAACATCAAAGAGCACACAAATTACAATTCTTAGGATTAGAACTTATAGACGTTTATAAATTAATTAAATGTTAAAACTTAAATTTAAAAAATCACAGCGGCTTGAATGTTTGTAATTTTGACAATGTTATCTAGGTATATAAAACAATTTTGTTAACAAAATATTTGTAAAGTATGTAAATGAAAAAAGAAAGGATTCAAACTTCTATAATAATAGCATGGAAAGAAACTATTTAAAAAAAATAAGGTAAGTGAAACAAATTTCCTTAAATTATATTTTTTAAAATATTTATTTATTTAAATTCTAGTAAAAATACTATTATTTATTTTTTAGTCATTATTATAATATAAATATACATACATATACATATTTTCATTCATTCATTGCAAAATTATTAACTTATTACACAACTTTAATATACCTACAATTAATATAAAATATGGAGAATTTCACAATTTGTTTAGTGAAACTTCGAGAAATTTACAATAACGTTCAGGCAAAAAGTGCCTTTTAGAAATTGTACGTAATTATGTATCTTCAAATAAAATATAAAAAAAAAACATTCTCTATATTTTGTATACATGTTTATATATGTATGTATAGCTGTGTGCAGAGAATACATTGATTATAACAACAAAATACACGGTTTATAATATGAAAAAAAAAAAAAAAATAAAACAGCAACAACAACAACAACAATTACAGCTACAAACACCAACCAAAACAACGATGAGAAGTACGACGACTTTAGACACGATGAGTATACATAAACGTATAACGATGATGTTTATTTTGTTGTTGTTTTATTTTGGTGTTTTATATGCCACACAGTGTTGCCATTTGTAATGAATGGGAAATTTAGATATTTTTTTATTTTCTCCTGAAAAAATAAGATAATTAAGTGTAGGTTAGCAATATGTTAGACCTAAACTAATTTTTTTAGAAAAATGCAATTTTTGTTTGCAATCTACTAGCCATTTTTCCCATCTAAACGCTATAATTTCCAAAAGATATACAATACTTTATTTGGATTTATTTTAGACAATATTAAAAATCTTGCAATTTTTAAATTCTAGTATATTTTGGCATCCCTACTGCTGCTACAATTAAAAAAAAATAACACTAGTATGACATTACGTTATATTATTATGGTTCATTATTTTAAAGCCGTTTTTTTTTCAAGTGATATGGCAAGTCGTTGTTAGATTTCATACTCCTCTATACGAATAAATCGACGACAGACACAAAGAACAACAAAAGCAACAACATACAGATTTACCACCATGTTTGACGGCTGTTTTTCATTTTCTACATTTATTTTTTATTATGCAGGGGCAAAAATGGCAGTAGGCTTTCAAGTTGCCATTCGTAAAAGTGTTGTATTACTACTTTTTAGTTTTTTTTTTGTATTTTCAATAGATAAAATCGTTACAGATAAATTAAAAAAAAAAAAATTCTAAAATACTTTAGCAATATTTTTACAGTTTTCTAGTGTTGCTCATTTACACGTCGGTTCAGACTACAATGAGTTTTTCGGACGTAGACAATTGAATCGCGTGAGCAGAAAATTTATTTGTATAAAAAGAATTTACTAAAAAGAAATTTATATTACGTGAATATTTTAGTAGGTTTGTTATTGACAATTATTTGCATTGAAAAATCTGAACCCAAAAATGTCTATTTTCCCATTTAAATGTCATTTACTGTGCTCTTTTCTATCTGTTAGTTTTACTTACACTGCGGTACAGCGATGGTATTTTCAGTACTATTTTTTCTTCACATTAATTTTAATCTTTAATAAATATTGATTAAAGTTAACTCTGTTGGAAGGGAATTATAAATAAATTAATAGAAAAAAATTTATTTTTTGTCGTTTTGTTGTCTATATATAAAAAAATTAAAAACATTCCAGCAGTTCTGGTTAACTGTCCCGAACTAGTGCTTTTTACCTATCAATTAGGGTCACTACTAGTTACAAAATTATCTACGTTAATAGTTATTTTTATATCGGCATGACCTAATATGTATTGGCTTCAAATATATTATCTCTTATAGTTTACGAGTTATTCACATTTGATAAGAAAAATTTTATTTTTTTTTTACCCACCATTGTCTGCTTTTTTGCTAATAACGCATCCAATTCTTTCTCGATTTTTCTATTCGTTTAGAAGTTACAAATTCATTTCCACTTTTTTTTTTTAATTTTTCCCCATTGTGCTACGTTCTATGTTAAAAAACCCGAAAAAGTAGAAAAACATTTTTTTATAAAAATAAACCTAACTCATTCATATTTTAAAGGATTTGTATTTACTTGATAATATACTCATCATTATATGCTTTGTATTGAATAAAAAGGCAAAATAACTACTTTCTAAAGAACCATACGAAATAAACGTTTAAAGTGACTACACTCTAGATTACTTAGAGATACTAAAGTGACAATTGACTTCCCGCTAGATTACCTTGGAAGTATATAGTAATCAATTGACTTCTCTCTGCACTACTAATACGACATGCGTCTCAAATTACCCAAAATATATAAATTGGATCAACCAAATGATTAGACATTAATGAAAATTACTGTGTATAAGGGATACATTAACTAGATGTAGAATAGCAGCTTGTGTAAGATTTCAAAACCTCCACTTTCCATCCCTGCTGTGGTATACAAATGTACCAAAAATCAGAGTGTTGATTGATTTTTCCTTTTTATACTTTCCACCACATTTTGTTACTGCAACGTGTGTTGGATGAGTGGCTGATTATGTAGAGTACTTTAGCTTTTGTTTGGGGGTTAAAAAAAACAACGACAAAAATTTACATCTATTAAAAAAGTAAAGATGTACCATAAACAAAAAGCTTTGTTTTTCATCACCAACATAAGAAAATTTAATTTTTTTTGAATTATCATTAAAATATAAAACCCATTTTTATATTTTATTCACTTATTGTACGTACGTTGAAACAAAATTTACTTTGAATTTATTTAAAGTAGCCAAAAACGTTTATAAATGTTTAAATATCCGATAACATTGATACCTATTAAATTTTACTTTTAAGATGACATGTTGGTTTGTATGGCATTTGATTACTTTTCAATAACGCCTCTCTGTAGTGCTAGTAGTTGAAGTGAAGTACCTACTACTTACGTATCACATTATTATCGCTGCTACTTACTGTTGTCTTGCTTTATATTTGACGTTTTGTTTTAACGGAATTTCCTTTTGATAATTTTGTTCGTTTTTCATTTTTTTGTTTGTTTTGTTTGGCTAAATGTCATCGAACAAGTACACACATTTTATACTACTCAGCCTGGCTGGGTGTCTGTTTGTATGTGTGTGTGTGACATAGTTGTATTTGCATTTATTGCTCAAAAGTGTTCAACACACATCAACTATACACTCAAATTATGTGTATGCTTTTTTCTACTTGCTTGTTGGCTCTCTTTTAAATTTTCATTTGTTTGTCTATCTTCAGCAGAATCTTTATAATAAATAAATCATTATCAATTGCTGGTGTTTCGAATTGACGTTATTTTTGTGTTGTACATTCATATTTTTTTATACTTTTTCTATTGTCATTAATACGAATACTTAAATATGTGTTCGTATGTGTAATATTAATCGTGATAAAAACAACTCGTGCAAAAAATGTACAACAAAACACAAAAAAAAAAGAAATACAAACAATCGACTCTTTAAAAGACTGGTTGTGTTTTCAACTGCCTGCTTAAAAGTCTCGTCTGACCGACCAACCGTTTGTCTGTCTGTTAGCCGGCATAACGGTATATTCATTTATAGCTAGAACAACAACAACATCAACAATATAAATAACAAAAAGGCAGACGTGTGTCTAGTGTAGATTGTATTAAGTTGTTGTTATTGGTGTTGTTGCTGTAGAAAAGTCTGGCGAGTATCTGCACGTGATATTGTTTTTTTTTTTCTTGTTATTTTATATTTTTGTTTATATTTTTTTTATTTACTTTTATGTTCGATTCTGGCATGTTGTTTTTTGTTTTCTGTTTTACTGTTAATTTTATCTGTATTTTTACTTTAGTCATTATACATTTTGTATCTCACTCACTTGTTGTACGGGGGTTTTCTTGTTTAAACACATTTTTCTCTTTCTCTTGCTCTCCCATTTGTTTTGGAATTTGATTTTTCATTCGTTTTGTGTGTGTGTTTTTCCTTCAATGGGGGGCATATTTCTCCTCATGCAAAAAAACAACAGTGATGTTAACTTAACTAAAACTGAAAAACAGTTTAAAAAGTACAAATAAAAAAAAATTTTAATTTTCTGCTGTAATTTATAAAAAAAACCTAAAATCTTATTTATTATGATAGAATTTATTAAAAAAAATCTTTGGGATTTATATTTGTTGACATGAATTTTATAGCAATAAAATAAAAACTGAGTTCCCAAATCTATGAATGTTGAGTTGAATTTGCACAAAAAAAATTGCATCAGTGTTTTCCTTTTTGTTGAAATACCTACTTGACAAAGAGTTAAAAATCTTGAAGTTATCATCACTGGGCCTTTTGGATTTGCTAAGTCATTGCCGTCATTTGAGGTTGCTGTTGTTTTTTGTTTTCATTGTATGAACAATGTTGACGCCTGCGTTTTTTCATCGCTTCAGCTCTTGGTTTATGTTGTTGTAGGTATGATATGTACACACAAACAAATCTATCTAAAACCTTTTCCAATACCACCTACATACCTACCATTACACTAAACAATCGAGGATTATATTGCAATACGATTTTCGTGTGTAAAAATAAAATCTCTTTGTTGATATTTAATTAATTACTTACATAGTAGGTACATATTTATAATTTGTAGTAATCGTTTGTAATTTCTTTTTTTGTCAAGGCCTTTTTCATTCCCATAATCTTTTAGTTATCAAAAACATAGCTCTTTAATAAAAAAAATCTATTTTGTCGATTTTTTCCTTAAAAAAAAATTTAAATTTTCTTTATCTTATATAGGTACCTATACAAGCATTAGTTTTTTGTTATTTCTGTTCAAGGATGCTGCAGCGTCGCATTCACTTTACTACTGACCTATCCCAAAAATTGATTGCTGAGCGTCAATTTTCGTTGTTGTTTTGTTTTCTTTGTATGTACCTAGAGGTACAAAATTACTAAAACAAAATGATTATTTTTATTTTTTTTGTAGTAGGAGAGCTACCAGAGTTATGTTTTATTTTTTAAAATTATAATTTAAATCTAAAGTAGATCCTTAATAAACTGTGAAATAAAATACAGATTATAAGAAGACAAGAATTTACAAGGTAACAAAATAAAAAAAGGACCGTAATCGTTAAAAAATTAATGAAATTTTTTGCTTTGTGGGAGAGCTACTTTTTTATGTACTTTTATATTCTAGATATCTCGTAGTGCAAAGTACCTGATCGTATTTTGATTCCGATGTATAAAGAAATATCGCCAGAGTCCCCGGAGCAGTCAAGCTCGATAGTTTCAGGAAATCAAACCGCCCTATATCCCCTTTAATGCCCGTTACAAGGGATTTAGAATAACTGCTATCAAACACCAACATGGATTCAGAACACCATAACCACTGCATGGAATTTGATATCCTCACAGATCTGAAACACCATGTCAACGCACTATAGGTAGTTGCTGTGTCCGATCTATCCAAAGCCTTTGGCGAGGGCTGATTACTTTATGCTGGTAAATGACATCTCGAACTCTTTTTTTAACGATCTCAAAGGCTGGATTCTAAATTATCTCTGTGATAGATAGAATATTCCACTTATCACATGATTAAAATGAGCTTGCACCAATGAAGAGCACTTTCAACAATTCTCTTCAACATTTATCTTGCTTTCTGCACTTCTCCAAAATTTGTCAATGGTGTCTTATGCTGATTATTGCACCATATTCTCTTCAGGTGTGAATAGCAGGCATTACGAACTATCTGCAGGAACGCAAATTAAGGTTATCAACTTCTTCATCTTCTGCACCGAGAAAATTAGGACATTCATCGATATCTTGGTCGTTGACAAACGTATTCCTACGCTACCTACCCCAAAATCAAAGGGATAGTTTTCAATAACCTCCTACATTTTTCCTTTCCGCCACCTACCTCAACCAGAAAGAGAAGAACATAAGGTTCTCGCTGATACCCCTTGGGGCCATGAGTAAAGATCGTTCTCTAGTTAAGTACGCTGCTTCAGTATGGAACTCATTCATCAGCGATATCCAATTTCGAGGTCTCCACACAGTCCACAAAAAAACACTTCGTATCGCATCCGATCAAGATAACCGGACCGATCAAGAATACCAGACTATTCCTGAGGCATATCGCCTGACAAGAAACACCAACCATCAGATTCTAAAGATGGAAATATTGATTTTAAAGTGGCCATTAGCTGCGCTATGTATTAAGTGGGAGAGATTACATACAGATTTTTTTACTAACAAGATTACGATAGAATGTGCTATATGCCCTGAGAAACAAATTGGTTGTCTGTTGTTTATTATGAACAAAGGAGTTGCTACCAACTATGCTATTGACTTTCGCCATTACGGGCAGAGTGATTTTGGATATGCCAACAGTACCGATCCCGACTGGACAAACTGGGCAACCATTTGAAATATTCAGTGATGATTCAAAGACGAAATAGAGACAAATACAGTTTAAACTTTTACCCCTATTAACACGAAGCCTGGTTATGTGTTAACAAATAGTTATACTGACAGTTTTCATACAAAACTAATTTTAACCGACAGTATAACTATTAGTTATCACATAACCAGACTTCGTGTTAATGGGTGTTAGTTATTTTATGATTGCACTTTACAAGTCTACATGACATCCCTTATCTCTTAACGAGAGTCATTTAACATAGAACTCTACTAGATATCGACTCACCATTTTATCTGAGCCAGGGATGCACTGGCCATCGAAATTACGTCAATCTTCGAACCGAAGTTTGACTCCTCAAATAGTTTTCAGAGAAGCTACTTCTTCGATCCAACAGTTCTCATTCTTCTACATCTAAATGGTTTGGTTAATGACTCAGAATGCTCATGTGGAATGCTAATGAGGCGGTTTCTTATTCCTGATCTTATATTTCGTAAAATTAATGCAGCATATCAAAATAAAATGGTAAAAGTAACGTTAATTTGGATTATTTCGGTAAAGGTGACTTAACGGTAACGGTATTTCTTGTTGTTTCTGTAACGTTAGTTGAGCTAAAGTGGTTTTAGGGGTAATGGTTGCTTAGCGGTAACTGTAGCCAACATTGCAAAATATTAATAAAATATGCAATGAGAAACAACAGTTTGTACTTTTGTTTTATCTATAACAAATTTTACAAGTTCTTTATACAATGCTTACAAAGAATTCAACTTTTTGTTATACAATAAAATATGCATGTGACAGCATTTAGAAAATGTTTAGAAAATACATATTTTGTGGCACACCTTAGCTGTACAAAATTATAATAAAATATTTGTAATTTAACGTGTAACTAATGAAAACAATTGATTTTATTGTGCAAATTATCCAAAATTGCATAAACAAAAATTAAAATGAAGCCATTTGTAAATTGTGGTGAATAGAGAATAATTTACAGACACACAAACACACACACACCGCATTCAGATAAAAATAATATTAATAAAAGTAATAATTGTTGCCATACAAAATACAAAACAACTAAAATAAATGAGCATAAAAAATAAGAGAAAAAAGTACAGTTGGGTAAAATAAAAAATTAACATTTAATATAATCAAAATAAAAAACAGCAACAACAACAACACTAATAAAAAAAGTAGCTAAAGTAACAAAATATGTAGTACATAAAGAACAGTGGCAACTACATACAAAAGAAGAAAAAAAAAACAACAAATATCAAAAACAGCAACAACAACAACAGCTCGGTTACGGCTACAGCAGCAATCAAAACAATCATAAGAAAATACTTGCAATAACAACAACACCATGGCAATAATAATACAACAAATGATTGGATTTTGAATGATTTTTGTAGAGCAGAGTAAATTTTACTTTAGATTTTTTTTTTTTTTTATTATATTATTTTACAAACACACACAAACTGTAAAGAAATGATGTGGTACGTGGACTCACCACTTCTATAGGTTTCTTTTTATTATGCCTGTTGTTGTTGTTGCTTTAGTTGTTCTTGTTTTTAAAGATAGATGAAATACATAAAATAAAAATGGGATAAATGACTTGACTGACTGAACGAATGAATTGGCATGAATGGAATTGGATACATTTACGTTTTTCTATTTTTTTTTATTTTTTATAATATTTTTTTCTCTCTGTTTTATGTGTGCTTGTGATACAGTGCGAAATAACAAGATTGAATTTAAACATACACCAAGTAATACATACATGCAATGCCGGTCAAAATAATAGAATCTTACAACATTTATATCAATTTATATCGATTTGCTTTATAAAAAAATTGTTTGTAAAAAATTTTCACCTTTCAATCAATTACAAGAATATTTTTGAATATACCTCGATTTTGGGCAGTCAATATAATAGCACTATCGTATCAAATTGTGAAAAAAATAGAATATTTGTGTTTCAGTTTTAAAAAATCGCCACAAAACATTAACTTTAATCCATTTACAGTGACGGTCAAAATAATAGCACCACAGAACCTTAAAGCAATTAACATGGGAAATATTTTTATTTCCTTAGTAATTTAAATTAAATTTAATTAATCTCTCTTTCTTCTATGAGTAAAGTTTTCTTTAAGAAATATTCACCATTCAATCACTTATAACAGTATTTTTGAAGAATACTCAGATTTTGTGCAGTCAAAATACTAGCACCATCGTAAGAAATTGTAAAAAAAAAATATATATTTTTTATGTTTTCGTTTTAAAAAATCGCCATAAAATTATAATTTGAATCTATATAGGGCGAATGCACCAGTAGTCGGCAGTTTAACTTTTTTTCAGTTTTTAAGGTACCATGGTATTGGGATGTTAATGGGATGTTAGTGGTACCATGGTATTGGGATGTTAATGAGTTATTGTTGTTTAGTATTTTGTATAGTTTTAGACTCAATTAACACTTTTCAAGCAGTTTTTATTAAATTTGAGCAATTTACGTCTTCTTGAAAAAACACGATTTGTGCCCGAAGTCGGCACCCTTAATCCTAATGTCGGCAATTTGTGATCCAATTGTCGGCATTACATTTTTTATTAAGAAAATAATAAAATCTTAAAAGAATTCAAGCGGTCGTATATATGGAAATACAACCATTGGTACCACGGTCTTGCCAATTGCTGAAAAGACCAATAGCACTGTAATTGTTTCTTTTTCATTCCCCTTTTGTATGAAATATACATTCCGATATCCTTTTGCAGCCAAAACTTTGCCAGTTTTAAGGCACATACTAAAACTTGTTTCATCACCATTAAATATTCGGGATGGATGAGCTAAAATATCCAAAGCGCTCTGATCATTGAGACATTTCT
This sequence comes from Calliphora vomitoria, assembly GCA_942486065.2. Taxonomy (NCBI): domain Eukaryota; kingdom Metazoa; phylum Arthropoda; class Insecta; order Diptera; family Calliphoridae; genus Calliphora; species Calliphora vomitoria. The sequence goes on from OW818030.2 coordinate 80,019,014, forward strand.
TTAATCCATCATACCGATACTACCGCTCGACCCTAACTAATTCCTTCTGCTTCTCTAATTGATAGACAGGGATGACGTATCAAACACCCTTGATACCATTTCCTTCCTGGTCGGCCGTTTAAAAACCGTCTGGTTCGCTGTTCTTCCTTCACGATTGTTTGAACCGTGTTTAGCAAATCCTCACTTTTTAATGGAAATCCACATTTTGCTAGATCTTGGCACCATTTTACTAAACGTTTTTCTTCAGAATCAGACAACACGGTTTGTGGCCTCATTTTCCTAGCACCTTCAGAAAGACGTTCGTATAATCTGTCCATATTTTTTACTGGCACCTAATACCGAAATCTTCCTTTCTCTTATTTCACAAAGAGCATTTTTTAAGGCTTCTTCAGGATATTGGTGCATGGGTATTTTTCCTGGTGTGTCCATATTTGTAATTCTAAAATGTAAGGAAAATAATCCCTTCTAAATCTCAAAATATTACTCGGTTTTGCGATCACCAGACAAATAAAAGCTGCTGCCGACTTCAGGATTCTTTAAAAATACCCATTTGCCTGAAGTCGGCATCACTATGCCGACTATTGAAAATCGTTGAAATTTTTGTTCCTAATGTCGTCATTGATTAAAATAACCAAACAAATTATTTTTTGTAAAATCTTTTACATTGGAGGTAATATTTAAACAAACTTTTATCTGTTAAAACCGCTTTGATAACAAAATCACTTAAATTAATATGGTTACTTACTTGTTTTAGTTGGCCCTGAAACTAAAAAATTTCTTACCTGTTGCAAGATGGTACTGAATAAGGCCAAAAATAGTTCAAAATACTCATCTCATCCAAATTTAAACATTACATAAAGAGAAATGAGTGTATGTTAAATTAAAGTTAAATATTACTTTTGTATAAAATTATCGTTATTCCTATTTATTAAGCTTTTAACTCAAAAATGCCGACTACTGGGTCATGCCCATGTTATCTACGGTGGTCTAAAGTAATGACTAGTATTGTAGTTATTCGCTAGCCATGACGAGAACAAAATTTAAATAATTTAAATCCTTGAAAAGTTTCTTCAATAATAATATAACATACTCTATTTAAGGTAAAATTTCCAAAGCCGCATTACCATTCTTCAAAATTCAAGTACCAAAACACTTTTTGGTGAAATAATTGAACAAATTATATTGTTTTATATCAGAATGTCCTCTGAATACAATTTCAACCAAAATGTAAGATAAGGTGAATAAAACACACAGATTTTAAAATTATAGTTTGATCGTGATTTTCCTACTATAACATTCGAAGAATATATTGAATATGTGGAATAAATAATTCAATTTTATATGATCAAATGATAAAATCATACTCAGATATATATGATGACCTTAGAAATGATCTCTGGAATGATAAATTGATATAAATTTGAGTTTCAAGCGAAAAAGTATCCCCAAACCTAATTTTATTAAAAATAGATGGCCAAGCGTCACAAAAAGGGTAATAGGACACAAAAATATTTAAGAATGTATTTTGGGGAAAGAAAAAATATATTTGTCATAAAGAAGTTCAATACAAAATTTCCAAAATTTTAGAATCTTTATTTAGAAAACAAAAGACGGCAATATTTTACTTTCAATAACAACGTGTTAATAACGTTACAAACCATAATAATTGTTACTAAATTAAATTATGTCCTGGTTTAAAATAAAAAATATATTTGGCATAAAGAAGTTCAATACAAAAATTCCAAAATTTTAGAATCAAAAATAGAAACAAAAACAAAAGACGGCAATATTTTACTTTTAATAACAACGTGTTAATAACGTTACAAACCATAATAATTGTTACTAAATTAAATTTTGTCCTGGTTAATTTTTCTTTATTTTAATCGTTTTCTGTCTTAGTGCTATTTTTTTGACTGAAGAATTTCTTATGTATTTATATACAGGCAAATCCCGGTATAACGAATCTCACTTTAACGAAAATCCGATATAACGTACAACCACACTTTTAACATTAACTACCTGATATAACGAACGTTTCAAAAATTTTGTATTCGATATAACGAATGTTGAGAAAAATAAAACAAAATCAAACGAGCGATAAAGTTTTTAATATGGACATTTATATCAATCTATCAAGAATGGCTCAAATAATGATCGATCTCTAAAGAATGATGTGTATCCCCTTGTGGAAAAGGAGTTTAATTGTTGAATATTCGACCAGAGGTAAAAACACATTCCAGTTAAAAGAATTGCTTTAAAATCCAGAGCCATAGAAATACAAAAAGTCTTACACCGTATTTTTTGGAAAACAGATATCAACTGCGCGTAATTCATAACATCGCAATTGATATCTGTATTCAAAACAAGAATGAATATATGGTCGGGCTTGACCGTCCCTACACAGACTAAATAAGCAAAAAAAAAAATTTTTAATTTCAATAATTTATTTTCGATAATGATTTTAGGAAGTTGGCCTTATATGAAGTTAGGTCGTATGATTTATCTCTGCATGAAAATTATTTCTATTGAATTTTATGTGGATACCATTTTTTTAAAAAGATTTATGCTCGTTAATGTGATTTTAGGAAGTGGGTCTTATATGGGAGTTATGACTAGTTACTTACCGATCATCATACAATTTCGTGTCACGACTCAATGCGAATAAAACTGTTATATATTGGAAAATTCTACCAGATAAACGTTCGTTCACGCTAGATAAACTAGTGCACCAGGAAGAAAGGTATCGAAGGATAGACTAACAATTATATAAATATTTTATTTTCTGGCAATTAAACGCCGGTCAATTCGTAAGAAAGTGTTGTTGTAAATTATCTTCATTGAAATAATGGATATTTTTAGTAATAGAATAATTTTTAGAACCGAAATCCCTTTTAATGTTGGCTTTATTAATCCATGGCAATGCCTCAAATCAACCTAATGTCACACCGCTTAAAACATATTCAAAAAATTAATTTCGATATAACGAATTTTTCGATTTAACGAATGGGCCTGACAACATATCGTTCGTTATACCGGGATTTGCCTGTATTATGTAGTAAAATTTGCGTCTAATTTTCAAACTTTTTTTTTAATGTCTGAAAGTTAAGAGAATAAAGTATAAATTATACAAAAACAACAAAAATTAATTTAACAGTTTTTACTTAATATTATTATATAACAATATGAATTTCGTGGTGCTATTATTTTGACCGCAGCTAAACATACATATGTACATACAAATCTATGAACATTTAAATGTGTATATGAATACATACATACATATATATGTTGTAAGTACATAGTTGTATATATGTATGCGGCAAACAATTTATAGTCGTATAATAATCGCATCATACCACAAACATTTAGAAAAAGATTAGAGACAAAAAATACTGACAGACCAAACTAGAGACACGACCAAACCAGCCAACACTTCACTTTACTTCATTTCACTTACCTTTACCATACCATAACATAACTCATACATACATTTAGTTTCTCCAGTGCAGACAACAGAAATACGAAGGCTTTTTGGAAAGTCTCCTCAAAATAGTAGAATTTATATTTTCTTGGTTTAAATAAACTAAACAAAAATTGTTTTTGTGTATAGATTTCCCAAGAATATGATAACGGTAGATTTTAATATTTTTATTTTTTTTTTAGCAAAATAGTACTTGGGAGCCTGCCCGCGTACAATGAATTTTTGTTATTTTATGAGCGAAAACCGACCATAGCTAAAAAGAGAAATACATATAAAAAAGAAGCATCCGTTTTATTCTTTCTTTTTAATTTTATTTTATATCCCAACCTATAGCTATGACACGTGACGACAAAAAAAGTTTGTGTATTAAACATATTTCAACTAAAATCTTTATTTTTATTAAAGATTAGTTTTTCAAAATGTACACAAGTAATTTTGGTCAAAAGAAACACATATTTAGTTTGGATGAGTAGAGTGCCTCGCTCTTGAGGAAATGTTCTTCCCCATTATCTTATTTTCTTTCAGAAATCTAATATACTATGATGCGCTAAGTTAAGAAGCTAGTATCCTTAATGTAATTTCTATAAGACTTCCTATGATGCTCCATATACAAATTGCCGTCTCTAATTCGACTTGTTAAAGCACATGATCTAATTTGTAGAATTTCTCTCAACCAGCAATTATAAATATTGACAAAACCCTTCACTATCTGCCAGAAGAAGATAAAGCGAAATCTTGTCGATGAAATAAATACAAATTTCGATGCGAATCAGTCGAACATTTTGGGTGTTATTATTGACAACCTAATTACCTTCTCTTACCACTACAATCACTTAAGTAGAAATTTCGAAGTAGAAACAAGGTTATCAAAGCAACATACCAAATTTTAGATTTTTTCTAATTACGACTCCAACAACAAAGCGAAATTTAAAATTCTGACCTTGTTTACTTTTTCATAATCTTTAAGCTCCACCTAATGTTAGTATTGAATATCCAGACGTTTTTTTTCGGATGTGGTCAAATGCGCTGCTTTATACTGGGGAAATTTTCAATACTGTCAAAACTCAGTGTTAAAGATTGTCAAATCACCTCAAAATATCTACTTGAGGAAGCAAAGTTTCTCCCGTTTACGCTGCTCATGTCATATTGACAAAACTGTTTCTCGTGGGATGTTATCGAATGGGTCATCCCATGAGAAACAGCTTTGTCAACATATCATGAGCAGCGTAAACATCATCTACTTAGAGTTCCTCCTGAAACATGTCATTAAAGATCTTCGTATGATGTACGATGATATGTGAATCCATTGGTAGCAATTATCTAGCAAACACAATGTCAGACGTTTGAAAAATTACTGCTTTTTCATTTGATTTCACCACTGAACATATCATGAAATACCGTCGCATGTGCGAGGAGAAGAGGATCCACGGAGTTGTAATACTCTCCAACAAACGCAATGTCAGACGTTTGGAAATCCTAGCCTAGCTTGTGATACGGGTACTGATGATACCTGCTCAGCACTACTTTACTACAAGTAGATAATTTATGAATTAATCTGGTAGAAGAACTAGCACAATTCTTTAGTATTGACTTCAATCTAGAAATTGAAAGGTCTAAGAAGCTGAGGGGACAATTCTGAAAACGGAAAAATAACAGAGAATCATTGAATTGCCATGTTTGAAAACTGTCAGCAAAACTCTCATAAACTTCTTAAATGCGTTGTGTTTTATAGATCTGTTAGAGGAGAATAAATGTATCTATGATCTGCATTTAATCTAGTCTCCTTGAATCACACATTTTAGAGAAATTATGGATACTAATTATCAAAATTTTGTTCTTTCATTCGATAAAACTACCCTTTGATTTTAGTATACACTTCGGCCGATACATTCCACTGTCTAGGTTCATACTATCTATGATTTCGTTTTTAAAACGAATTCACATATTTTGTGTGTTTTGTAAATCAAATCATCCCCATGATTTTTTACTTTCGAGTTTACAAACCAGTTTCAATGTACAAAATCGCTCAATTTACAGGATAGGGACTATTATTTGATGCGCGGGTATAGAAATTAGTCATCAGGTCTTAATTAAATTAATTACAGGTGGTCGACTGACCTTTCTCTTGATCAGATGAAGCACGCACTATTATGCCAATCTCTACATTGTCATACTTGAATATTTAATATTTATGGCAGTCAAATAAAGTGTAACGTCAGTTAAGGTTTTTAAAAAAATTCAAGAGATGTATCTTTTTGAACTGCCGTTTTCTATTTGGAAATAAGAATAACTACAAGAAGACGGATCTAGAAAAAAAAAAACATATCGGGAGCCTATATTCAAAATGTGCTAACTCAAATTTTGGGGAAAATGAGTTTCTGATGGCAAATAGCCTCTCCAAACACAAATCTAAAGATTTTGATATCCAATGGCAAGTTTTTGAGATAACAACAAATAATGTATGTTGCGATTATAGTCAATGATATATGCTTTTAAAATATCAAATTTGGAGCGACCCTGTTAAAATACAGTGCGAGCTACAGAGCGCCATTGAAAAATAGAAATTTGTTTGTTATTATACCCTTCACCTTCGTGAGAATGGTATATATAAGTTTGTCATTCCGTTTGTAATTTCCTCAATATAATTTTCCAACCCTATAAATTATATATATTCTGGATCCTTATAGATAGTGGAGTCGATTAAGCCATGTCCGTTTGTCTTTCTGTTGAAATCAATTTTCTGAAGACCCCAGATATCTTCGGGATCCAAATATTCAATAATTCTGTCAGACATGCTTTCGAGAAGTTTCCTATTTAAAATCAGCAAAATCCGACCATAACAAACGGAGATATGAACAAAAATCCGAGACAACCTCTATTTTTGGCCTATTTTTGATCTATATCTCGATCACTAAGTCATAAATATAGACAATATGGATATCTAATGATAGATATTTCAAAGTCCATTGCAACGATGTATATAAGGCTATAGTTAGTTGGACCTACAACGGGTCGAAATCGGGAAAAATATTTTTTAACCCAAATTTTTTTTCACAAAAAACATTTTTTTGTAAAAAATTTTTAAATTAAAAAAAAATTGAAAAAAAACTTTTAAAAAACAATTTCGATAAAAAAAATTTTAAAAAATTGTTAAAAAAATTAAAAAAAAAAATTTTAATTTTATTTCAAAGTATAATTTGGTGATTCGGCACAGCCGAATATAGCTCTTACTTGTTCTATTTTTATGTCTAATACTGAGTAAAACATCTCACAAATTGGTTAAATAATAAATATTAAAAAATCGTATTTTTATTATCCGACTAAAAAATATATATTTTTTTTTTTTTTGAAGTGAAAAATAAAACTTGTTGCATAGGTATAAATTAGTTCGCTCTCCTAATAAGTTAGCTTTTTGAGTTATCATTTATTGAATATAGGCTACGATATGTGCCCTTAAAACAAAAACCCCTTTTAACCAAACCATTTTTTGTCGTTAGCTATACCTTGGAGTATGACATATAAGAAATACAACAAATTTACTAATATTTAAAACATAGTCAGTCGTATCGTCTCCTTGTAGTTGTTGTATATACATACATAGATGACTATGACGACGATGATGAGAATAATGATGGAAAAATTATAGTACAACAACATGATAGAAGAAGTACGAGTAATAAGGTGAAAAATTATTTGTTTCAATGGTGGTTGGTTGGTTGGTTGGTGGCATATTTTACACTAATACAAATATGTAGACATTTATGTGTGTGTGTATGTATGTGTTGTTTAAGTAAAAAGAGCATAAATCAGGGATACATACTTACGTCAGGTTCAAAAGGTATAAGGAAAAATATTTAATTAAAAATTATTAACAGAACTTTGTTAAAAAAAAACAAATATAAATACATTTTCATTTTATGAATTTATATTAACCATGTTTTAGTGATTTGGCAGATTTGTTACAGAGATGGAAATTTAAAATTTTGTTTAATAACTGTTTATAACAGGTTTGTAATAGTATCGAGGAAATAACATTTCACTATGAAATCTGATTTCATTAAAATCGAAAACTTCCATTTGTCTCTGTTGTTTTTTGGCAAAAATTTTAAATAAAATAATTCGTAATTTTAATTTCACTTATAATCCAAACAAATACATATTGTTTAATTTGTATGTATGTACATTTAAATTTTTTAATAAACTCACCTTTTTATACAATACATTAATTTATAATATGTATTTACATAAGTTTACCTAAACTATGTGAGTGAGCTGCTACTGACTCTCTGGTAGGCAGGTTGATGAACCCATTAAAAAAATCTATGTACAAATACGACAAAAACAACAATAACAATCAGTATAAAAATAATAATAACAAAAACAAAATTTCTTAATCATATTGTTTGATTACTTTTGTGTATCTGCTACGTCCACACTGATTCGCCAAACTAAGTGTCTTCAATTATATTATACAGCAGGGATGGTAAACTAGTTTTATTTTCTAGGAAACTATTGACCTTTCTTTGCCCTATTTAGGGGGAAAAAATTATACATGTAAAGTAATGCGCATTGAAACTAGAAAAATCGATGGCACAATATCAAAAAATGTTGGCCTTACCAATCGATCGAGGGAATTCCCCTTTTTCGTTTTATGTAAATAAAACGATTGTTCTAAAATAATCGAAAAAAATTATAATCCCTGATAATAGAGGTAATTACGGTTAATCGATGCAAAAAAATTTAAATCGATCCAAAAGCATTTTCTTTCCCGGGTAATTAATGTTGCCGGTTAATCGAATCACGGATAATCGAGGCCTCACTGTACATAGATCAAAATGTTGCACTTATAAGCACGATTGCATATTCTACTATAGATAGAAAGATACAAATTAAATTTCTAAAGTGAAACAAAATTATTGTATTGTCTTTACAAATTCTTTAATTTTACCATCTCTGATTTTTGTGGTACTCTACTCTAAGTGTTGTACTTGTACAACAAACATTAAACTCCACTAGTAATGTTGTTGTTGTTTTTATTTTTGTCTTACTACTTGTATAATTGTATTTTTTTTTGTTGTTTCTTTTGTGGCCAGATTATTTGAAATTGCGCTAATGTTGTTGGCAATCTTGTTTTCTTGTTGTTTTGTTTGTTTGAGTGGCAAGTCTACAATATGTCTGCCGTGTTTTTTTTTTTTGTATTTCTACTATTCTTTCATTTTATAACGCCTGTATATTTTCTACTAATTTTTTCCATTTTTAATTCATTTAAAAGTATAAAATTGTGTGTGTGTATGTTTTCAATAATTTCATTATTTTTTTTATAATTATTTTATCTAACTCTCCCATACATGTATTATTTGAGAGCTCATTAAAAACTATTATAACTGTAACTATTTGTGCTGACATTTCTAATGTAATTGTTGCTGTTGTTGTTGCTAATGCTTGGCAGAGTTGTATACTACATTATTTGTATTTCTTGTTTTCTTAATTCTCTACCGTATTTGTTTTTTTCTTTTTCGTTTACATTTTTTTTGTTTGCCGATAATACTTTTTTCTAGTAATATTGTATGAGACATTTATTTTGTATGTTTTTTTTTCATACATTTTGCAATATACGGTTAGTTATTTAGATAACATTAAATGTATACTCGCTCAGCTAGTATGCATGTTGTTTTGTTGTATTTTTTTTTATCTGTTAAAAAAATTTATTACCGTTCAATCTTGAAATTCCATTGTAAATGTGTAGCCATAGTGTTTTTGGTTAGTTTTGTTTGAACGGGAGAAATTATAGGAAATTAAGTCAAGAATTAATAACACCCAACTCTGGTTTGGCGGCCATATGTAAATTAAAAACGGAATGTTTGACAATATAGTTAGTTAGAGTTGCCTTGGTAAAGAAATATATAACAAATTCCCAGCACATTTTTATAGAATTACATGAAGAGTTTTTATCACTTTTCTTTAAATTTGAACTTCAAATGTCAAAATAATAAACATTTAATAAATAAAATAGATTTTTTATGGTGTATAACATTAATCTTGATTTGTAGTATGTATATTTGTACGTATTTCCTATTATCTTTTGAAGTGTTTGATTTTGTTTTATGCCATACCATACAAATTTCTCACATGTCTTCTACACCATCTTCTATAGAGTACAACCGACTCTTGAGGGTACTGCATTCTATACATATTTACATTAATGAATCTGTTCGTTGGTATGAGTAAAAAACGTTCAGTAGTTGTTTTATTTACTGTATTTTTGCTATACAGTGCACTCGCGGTAACGTGAACACCGCCTAACGTGAACAAGCATTTGTTAACAATGACTACTCTGTAACGTGAACAAACTCAGAAAGCTCTATAACGTGAACAATTTTAGTTCACTGAATTTGTTTTCTAAGCATGTAGACAACAATGAAATACATACATTGAATTCAATTTTTAAAGTTTAGGTAATCACCTTAGAATCAAAATGTGTTTGTATCCTCTAAATTAATATTTTTTGTAAAGCGACGAATAAGTAATCTTATTTGCAATGTATATTTTCTCGTGATCTTGTTTTGTTTTGTAATGTATTTTAATCAATAATTTTTATTTTATATTTTACTTAATAATGAACATGATATTAAAAGAATTTCACGTTCAAGCGTGCAAAACACAGGTTTATATTAAAAAATTTTATATCTTTTCCATGAAATTCGACAATCGCTAATGTAAACTATTTCACTAACATGATCTCCCTTGGTTTTAATTAGTTCACTTTACCGCGAGTGCACTGTACTTCATTCTGATTGTTTAGATAAAGAGGCAAAGAAAAAAAAAAAAAAAAAAAAAAAAAAAAAAACAGTTTTTAATTGAATTACTCAATAACAAAACTATTTGCAAATTTATTCATATCTTGCAAATACATACTAGAAAAAAATCATAAACGTATTGGTTGTTTCCTTTTATAAATTGGCAAACAATAAAATTGAAAGAAACCTAAAAAATGGGGGAAATAATGGTAGAGAAACTAAATAATTGATTGTTCGATTAAACAATACTATCCAGCTATTAACAATGTTTTTGTTATTGTTGGAAATTAAAAATTTGTTAAACATTTGTAAATTTAAATATATTTTAGAATAGAATACAAAATGTTGCATTGTTTGCAAAAAAAAATTAATTTAAAATGGGAAATCTACACTATTTTATGAAATGATTGAGGTGACTTCTGAACGAGAGGTCCAATTTTCAATAACTCTGCCGTATATATCGATTGATGGTCTCTGTTATGTTGAGTTTGAGGTTATCCAAAAGTTAAAGTCTAGCGAGTTCAAATCGCACAATCTTGGTGAACATGTCACGATACCTCTTTGAGAAATAACCATACCCCAAAATCGTTTATGCTGGACGTGTTTGCTGGCAGGACGGCATCTTTTCTTTATTCAGAACAAACAAAATTGGTTACCATTGAGCTTGCCTTTGTCGTTTCCGACCAAAAATCTGCACCAAACAGTTACATTTTGCATTGCCTCTTGAAGAACCTCGTGTGGTTTGGAGTCATCCCAAACATGCAAAAATTCGTCGCTAAAAGTGGGCTCAACAGTTGCAATAATTAAATTTCCTCTCACTAAGAAACTTTAGCAAGCTTACCTATAGAGAAGGAAAATTTAAACAACCTTAAATGATACTATCAACACTATATATATCCTTGGATATAGAAGGTGGCTTCAAAACTTGAAGCATTAAGCAGCTTAGGGATTGATCAAATATTAACGAATATGTTGTGGAACATAATGAAAGGAAATGAATAAAAATTGAAGTTGGTTACGGGTAGTTGTTGTGTCAATAGTAACTTCAAATGGAAAGTTATATCTACTCTACTTTTAATGCGCCCTGTTTAAGCCCAGTGGAAAAGAAAACAAGGTGGGTGGTGAATGCACAATACAAGTGGTCGGTTGTCCTCGGACGAAACTCTGGTGCATTGACACGTTCATATTATACCTGTCAATTCCAACATGTTGAGGTCGAAATATCTATTTGATTGTATATATCATCTAACTCAGCTTGGACATCACCATTTTGCGTTCCGGAACATGAATGTATCTAGTATAATGAAATAGGTGACGAATGGTTACAGTATCGAATATGATCAATGAAAAAGCATTATGGTGAACGTTAGACATGTGGTCTACGAATCCTCTAGCATTGACTCTTGATAAAAACTTGATCCAGTCATATATTTATACTTACAGAAGGCTTTGTATGATTACGTATGAGTTTGAGCTGCTCGATATTAATCGATGCATCGTAAACATCGATGTTTTGGTTTTGGCGATACATCGTTTAAATGTCGATGTTTATCGATACATCGATATTTTTTTCTTGATGTATTGAAAAGCTGAATTTTAAATTTAAAGCATCCAATGTAGTGATGATATTTTTAAACCTTAATTTGTTTTAAATTAATGTTGACTGGTATGGAATTGTCCACATCCTCAAAACTACTTAACATATTACGGCCTTCTGAGGTAGGTACAAAATAAATATCCGGTGATACATAGCAATAGCAGCAAAGTTATTCCGCTAGTTCACTGTATGGTATCGAAACTAAAAGCTGTTGTAATTGAAGAAACATTGTTAAAAGAAGTACATAAAATTGCTCATATTGAAATAAACAAGCGAATGGATGCTATTGAACAAGTTTCGCTTCTGACTATTGCCACATTGTTGGATTAACGGTTTAAAAAAATGCATTTTAAAGATCCACTTGCATGTCCGAAAGCCGTTGGGAAAATCCAAGAACTGTTAACGAGAGATAACGAGTCCGATATTTCATACAAGCCGGTGGACAAATATAGTCTCTGGAATTCCAGTTAGATGTTTTTTTTTAATTGATGCATCGAATAACATCGATGTGAATTAATGATGAATCGAATGGCAATAAACATCGATGTTTTTTTTTTTTACATGAGCGACTCTAGTATGAGTTACCAATATAATAACTACTGTAAAAGATTTTCGACCAAAGATAAAGAAGTAATGATTTCTTATAAGGCACTAACTTACACTATGTCTTGGTATGATCCTCAATTATCTAGTTTTGGTCAGTTTTGTCTGAAGTATCAGATGGTTTCAATGTGAGACATTTAAAGTCCACTTCTATACGTTCAATGATTTTAAGGTCAAGTTTAAAAAAAAATGTACTTTCATGATATGCCATGTATGCGCTAGCTGCGTCGACCACATACTTGAAATCATATTTAAACATTAATGCCATAAAATAATCTAATTAATAAAGCCAATTGGATGGATATTAAAAACGTTTTTCTCTGTTTTATTTCAATATAAGGTACTCCGACTCATAAAAAACACCCTTTTAAAAAAAGTTTTTAAAGTTAAGATGACTTAATCGTAACAGATTTTATGAATGTACTAGGTTATATTAATAAGCACAACATTGACAGCACTAAAAGAGGACATTAGGAAATATATTGCATATCTGGTGTCAACTATGGTGTCGAAAACTTTGCCTTAATAGTTGTTAAAATCATAAGACATACGTGGTGCGTTTTTCTAAATTGGCAACGCTGATTGGCAACTTTGAGCTGCTAACTTTCGTTCGCTTTTCTCTACTTTCGAGTTCAAGGAACCATAAAACTTATTTGTTCATGAACTTATCAAACAATCCTCGTATTATAATGTTAACAAGAATTTTTATAATTGTTTTTATATAAAACTAAAGTATTCTGGTGGCCATTATTATAATAACAAGTTGACAATCAATTAAATATTTGTTTTGTTTTATTATTGTATAAATATTTGTGCATGCATTTAGACGACAACAAACACCTATTAAAATAATTCAAATTGTAAAACTGAAACTAAAGAAACTTAAATTAAATAAATGATAGGTAGTAGGTATAAAATATTTTTATACAATATGAAATTTTAGTATGCAATGTAAATGTGTGGATGCATGTACATATAGTATGTACCAAACTTGCATTTGTATAAATGTATGAGTTAGTTACAATATACATGCATATATATTTTTGTTGCTGTTTATTTTATATACATACTTCTATAAAACGCGTCACATTAAAATGTTACAGTTAGTAGCGAGCGAGACTGTACTTTAGAGTATGTGTGTCTGTCAGTCAGTCAGTCTGTATGTATGTAGATGTTTGTTGCTGTTGTTGTTGTTTTTGTTGCAAATGAGAGCAAAAATCGATTATAGTTGATGATAATATAAAATGTATAATTGTTTGTTTGTTTCTTGGGTTTGTTCGTTCGTTCGTTCCATGTTTAATTTTTCTGTTTTTTTTTCTTCTTTATTATTTTGCGTACGAATGTTTGTACAATTATGTATGTATGCCTGTGTATGTTAGGTAAATTAAACAGTGTTTGCGTGAATGTATGAGTGTAGTATATTAAACGTTTAAAAACTAAAATATGATGACGTCCAATAACTAAAAACAATAATAATATTATTAATAATAACAATAACAACAACATCTCCAATAATCATACGAGCCAGAGCAAAAGTATAAAAAGAATATAAATGAAGAAAAGTAAGTGAAATTTCTACGTTATTCTTCTCCATCTTCATTTGTTCAGTATTGTGTTTTTGTTTGTTTTCTTTACTTTTAGTTGCTGTTATATGGTCATCATAATTTAGTTTCTTTATTAGGTACCTACCTATTTGTTGTTGTTTTTTTTTTTTTTTGATTTTGTTTTAGTACCTACTAGATATATAACAATAATTAGTATGTACTTACTGGGTATTTAGTGGATAGAAGGATTTATAAGTACAGGAAATGAGTAAGGAAACAATAACTATGAAAATATAAGAATAGATAAATATTGTTTAGCAAAATACCTAGGCATATTTTGCATTTCACCATAACATCTGGTTCTATTTCTTTTTATAAGCGAGGTTAGGCTGATAAGTCTTTAAAACTGAAACATGGGCATGTCCAGCGAAAAGTCCACCCAGACCAAAAAAAATTAAAAGTTAATCAATTCAAATGAAATTTCGCTCTAAATAATTTTTATATATACGGTAATCATGGCATCTAATTGTATGATGATCGGTCCATAATTGGTCATAGCTCCCATATACCGCCAAATTCCGAAAATAATTTAATCGAGCATAAATCTGTTAAAAATGTGGATATCCACATAAAATTCCACAGAAATAAGTTTCATATAGACATAAATTACGCGACCTAATTTTATGGTTATCGGTCCATAATTGGTCATAGATCCTATATAACGCCAACTTCCGAATATAAATTATATGGTCATGTTTGTTTTCTTTGTTTTCTTATTTCTTAACCAAAAAATATATCAAATGGAAATAACGTAACGTCATGTAACGTCACGTCAGATACTAAGTCTAACAAATAAAAAACGAGTAAAAATTTTTAAATTTTATAATTTTTAAAATAAATTTTTATTATTTTAAATCCTACTACAAAAGGATTATACAAAAGGTCTTGCCCAATTCGCAGAGATATGCAATTTTGTAATGCAAGTCAAACCGCACTTCTGGTTTTGGTAACGTCACGCAATCGCATATTTTTGCTAATATCTTTAACTACTTAGGGTTGATATTTTTAGGCAATATTTTTTTAAATAAATGGTACGTAATTAAAAAAACTTTTTACAAATTTGACTTTTTCATAATTTTGTTTAACATTTTGTACAAATGTCACGTCACGCCATAATGGAAATGCCCATATTTAGTTTATGAAATGGCAAAATATCAAGGGTGGCTACATTTACCGCTAAAATACAGTTACTAAAAGGATGCCGATTTAGTCATGTTCCTCTGCCCCCTGTATGTTGAAATCAACTTTTCTTAACCCCAAAATAACTCACATGATTCATACGGCAATATATCCGCTATAGTCCCGGTTCAGTTGTTATTTAAAATGGAGAAAATCGTACCATAAGTTGCAAATTCAGTTTGTATATGGGAGCAAATATATAAACATTTAAAATTAACTTCACTTTTCTTTACTAAGGATTAATAAATTTATTATTGACCGACCTTAGATTACTAGGCGTAAGTAAAATAACTAGTCTCTAAATTGTAATAGAAAATTAATTTTTAATTATAATTAGACTTTTGAAATGACTACAGATTATTCTAACAAGGGATAGTAAAATAATAAATAAAAAATGGCTTATAGCTAATGTTTAAATGAGCCCTAAATTATAATGAAAATAAAAACTTTATACATACTGCACTTCAGTGACACCTGACTCTCTTATAGATTGATTCTAATGGGTAGAATAACTAATTTTAAAGTGCACTACAAAATAAAAGTTTAAAGTAACTACACTTAAATATACTAAATTGACAATTAACTTCCCTCTAGATTACGTGGGATGTATAAAGTAACCAATTCACTTTTCTCTGCACTACAGAGAGCACATAAGTCTGTCTAGTGATTAGATATTAGTGAAAATTGCTGTTTATATGGAGTACATCTCCAATCGTTCACGAGCTACCGAATAATTTCCAAAATAAAAAGTTTCTCCAGTCTTTCAGTAATTTTCCAAGTAAACGAACATTGTGAAAATGGGCGTTAAATTGCTGTTATGATAAAAATAACGGCCGGTTTTGCTTGATGTTTTTATTGTTGTTATTTTATGGCCCATAGATGACGCGTAATATTAGGCAAACGAAAAAAGGTAGTGTACGAAAATAATGGTGCTCTCGTTTGTGTTTATAACTTTGTTTACACACAAGTTTTCGCATAAGTCATGCTAAATCTTATTCTAAATGAATGCTTAGTTAGTTTTCCTTAAAAAAGAGTTTTTGGTTGGCTGCTCGTTTATGAATATTACTAGGAGGCCAGCAAGGGTGTGACCGAATATATTATTTTATGAGTTGGGAAATGCTTAAACAGTTAGTGAGCATCTGTAGAAATACTTTCCTGCATATAAAGTATATTTTGAGACCATAAGAAGATATTTTATCAAGTAATACAACATCCAGAAAATGTCCAAACATGTTATCAAGAGACCTATAGACAAAAATTTTAAAAAGTCTTAGATACAATTTTAATTCTGGACAGATATCGTCACTTTCCATTCAATTATAAAGATATTAAGTGGTACCAAATATGTAAATAGGGTTCTGATGGTACTCATTCCAACTAAACGGTTTGGGCATTTAAAGAAAAACATTTGGAAACCACCTAAGTGTTAGTTAAAATTGGATTCGAAAAATTTATGCGACTTCAATTAACAAATTGATTGAAGATGCACTCAATATTAAGGCATTCTGATTTTTGCAAAAAAAAAAAAAAAAAATTACAAAAACAACAAATGAAATTTTAGATATTTATTAATTATTACACCAATACTCCCGGTTTGCATCGCTAATTGGGACCGGAGAAACGCGAGGCAAACCGAAGCATTATACTTAAACGGAAAAACGATGCAATTTCGAAATCACAGAAATTTTAAAAAGACGCAACTTCGAAATGATGCAAACCGAAGTGAGAAAAACAATTCACTTATTAGTTTAAATTTTTGTACGATAATCGTAACCACCATTTTTTTCGTACCCACTCCTTATTACACATTTTATTACAAAGATATGTTTTTGCTTTTTTTAATAATTATGAAATTATGTCTGGAAATTAAAATATGCACGTTTTCTCGAATAGGTCCGTAGATTATTTAACAATTTTAATATTTTTTAACTGTCTGCAAAAATTACAGAAAAAAACATATTTAATTTCTTGTTTGCTTTATGAGCTGCTAAATAAAAGCATCCTAGTTTCTAATTAAAGGTTTTTTCGCTCTTTGTTGTATTTTCTCCCACCTACTTTTTGAGTTCTTACTTATTTACATTACAAATCGCTCTTTATGTTTATGGCACACAAATTGTTGCCAGATGAACAAACATATTGTTTAATTTGCAACAAATATTAAATAATTTAGTTTTGAGATGCAAAAAGTATTGCACATTAAATATATCCGAAATTTTCATCACTAAATGCATGCTATAGATTTACACGATTTATGCTGCTAAATTTAACAACCTTTCCAAAAAAATTGTTTTTTTTTGTTAGCATAAAAGTGTTGGCAATACTTGTAATTATTGTATTTTTATATTGGCAACTCTCTTTGTTATCCTCTTTCTAAATGTCACACACAGGGTTTGCTTTTGTCTGTATGGGTATGTGTGTGTATGTTTGGTGTATGTTGTTTGTTTTAACATCTTTTGACACTTGTTTTATTGTGAGTTTCTTTTATATTACATATATTTTTAGTTTTTTGTTTTGCTACACCTAGAAAATTTGACAGCATCCTTTTATTGCTAACAACTACTGAATTATTGTGCATCCTTTGCAAATGTACTATACATGAAAAACAACAACAAACTCAGTACTAAGGAAAAAGAGATGAAAGAGATAATAATGGAGCATGACAATTTATGCTCTCGACTACTAAAATCTTTTTTTTTTTCTATGTTTGACATGACATATGAAATTTTTACTTTTAGACAAGCAGCAGCAACATGCTAAATATTTTTTGTGGAAAAAGGTTTATTAAAAAAAAAATTTAATAGAAAGTAGTGGAAAATAAAAATAAATAAATAAAATTAATAATATAAATGAACAATTTTAATACATATACTAAAATAAATAAAAGGTAGCTCTTTTTCTAGTTTTAAAAATTGAAATTATGCTTGAATAAACATTATTAAAATAAGTGCCAGAAAAAAATTCTTTGTGTTTAAATTATGTGGTGTCTGGTCCATTTTTTTTTCTACAAAAATAAGTTTGTGTGTAATGTTTTTGTTATATTTAAGTGCAGTGTTTTTTTTAAAGGAGTAAGTAGAAAATCCTTACCTAAGTAAGTTTTTCAATATAATTTATTATCAGGAGTAGTGATACTTTTCATATAATTCGGTTTTCTAGGCATTAATTACTTTTTATTTAATCTTTTTTTATAATTTTGGTTTTAGGGTGTTTTTAACACGTTTAAAAAAAGTATCATATTTTCACTTTATTTTTTTTATTTTAAATTTTTATTACAATATCCTGTCTCTAAATCCTTTTTTTTTCTTCCAATTCTGTTGTTGGTTTTATCGTCCCTTATTCCAGCCACAGATTTTCATTGTTGTTTTTGTTAAGGAAAAAAAAATCGTAGAAATGTAATATAAATTTTATTCAAATTTTCTGTGATTACATTGTTTTTTTTTGTTGCTGTTGTTGTCGTACTCGTTTGTATCCCATTTGCCACCTTCTTTTTGTTTTTGTTCCTTTTTTCTATGGCGTTGTAGGTTTTTTTTTTTTTTGTATTTTGTGTGGGGAGCCTTATTTCGAGACATAAAAATCAATAATTGTAATTTTTAAAAACGCTTTTTTTGTCATTCTTATTGTGGTTTTTTTACTGCATGCAACCTTTTTTTGGTGGTAGGTGGACTTTACATTTTCGGTATGCTGCTGCTGTTTGTTGCTTGGGGAGGAGGTCTCTTCAATTATTTTTAATTGTAATTTTTTTTTCTATTTTCATCAGTTGTGTTATTTTAATTAACAAGAAGCTTACTTCTTGTGTTTTGAGAGGAAATAATAGGATAACTAAAAATAATTATTTTATATCCAAACTACTCTCCATGATTTTAATTTTCTTTGTTTAGTTAGGTTTTGAAATGTTGTTCTCAACTTTTAAAAATTTCACCTTTTTATAGTTTTAATAGGACATAAAACTGTTATAAGACCTCCTGCGTTTTATAATATTTTTATATAAATAATAGATTTATTAAATTCTCATATTTGACTAAAAATATTTCAAAATCATTGATTTTACCAAAAAAAAAAAAATTTTTTTGAATTAAGTTCAAATTCAAGCAGATTGAGGCGTATTTTTTAATTTTGTAGGAGTTTGACAACTTCATGAAATATCAACTGTTTAGTTTAGGCCTTGGATATAATCAACTCCAAACAAATTGGTGAAATTCACCCCCTTTAGGTCAAATAATGCAAATTTTTTTTCCACTATTAAGGCCAGTAAAACCTTTTGGGTGTATATAATGGTTTATCCAATTTGTGGAAAAAATTATAAGAAAGCAAACAAAATACTCCAAAAATTACCCAGCAATTACTTATTATTTAACTGAAACACTAGTTATTTTTGTTCGCGATTTGACATAATTCATACAAATATACTCATATTCACCCCAAGAAATGTAGTTAAAAAACAGAAAAAAATCGCCTTGTGTGGGAATCGAACCGACATGGTCGATTGTTGTTTTGTGTTTGAAAGTTTAGCTGCTTACTCACTGCTCTATGTACCAGTTATTTTATAGTAAGTTAACAATGGTTTAAACATAAACATATATTGGGTGTATGACGTAAAATAGCAAAATTTCATCTCAATTTGTTCTACATTTTTCTATATATGAAATCTTTTCACCCTTCTGGATCCTCGCCTGCCTTATATTTGGCTTTGGTGTCGATTCGTCTGGTTGACTGGTCTTCACATACTATCTCTTATCGTAATGGATCCAATTTTTATCGCAAGTACTGATTTAGTGCAAAAATTATATTTTTTCAGCAGCATTTCAGACATACAAAATCGTCTTTCAAGGTCTCTCAGCTTTAAATCGTATGGTACCCAATTTTCCTGCTATTTGTTGAACCCTACTGCTCGGAAACAATGATTTTGTAAGATCTTGTTGAGTTTGACAACAATCTTCATGGAGTATTGCCTCCAATTCTTGGTTTTCAAACTTATTTTGGCTAGCCTGGGCGTCTTTGTCTTCCGTGTTAAAAATCGCCACTTCTGAAACGCATAAACCATCTCTCGCACTTTGAAACCGATGGTACACATTTATCATAAGCTTTGGTGAGTGTGCTGCTGCGGCACTTTTTTCAAATTAAAGAAGTAAAGCAAAACTTCCCGCGTATGACGCTTTGTACACAATTCGACTTTTTCGAAGTAAAAATAAAACTATTGTTTGCAATATGATAACTAAGTGAGAATAAACAAAAACCATGTTCGAAAATACGCCATCTATTGTAAATCACGCATTTTTTTATAAAAATATACAATTTTTAATTTTTCCAAAAAATAGTTTTACCTTATTTTTGCAAAAAAAAAAAAATGTTTTTATTTATTAATAAACAAACATTTTATTGTATAATAAAAATTTAAATTTTTGCAAAAATCAGCAAAAAATTATTTTCCTATTTTTGCAAAAGATTTTTTTGGATTTTTTAAAATAATACACAATTTATATATATATCATATTATCCACTAGTCTCATTGAAGGCTTCCAACTAGCAGTAATTAACCACATCTTGCAGTTTTCTCGCAAGTTTGATAATGCCGTGGTCGGTAATGCAGTGACAAAAAATTTATTTAAAAACGGCAAGATTCCTGTTTGTGGATTTTTAATCCATAAGTTTGACATATTCACCCCTATCGCGAATCAATATTTCACATGAAATATGTTCCCTTTTCCCATTACTCGTTCATCAACTTTATGCACGTGAAAAAATTCCTCATGTTGTGAAATTTTTAGATCGAATTTTGTGAACAATTAGCAGTTGTTACGAACAAATGCAGCTATTGTGAATGAAAAGTTCATGGGAATATCACGATAGCTGTATTCCTTCGAGGGAAATGGATATTTCACATGTTATTGCCGATATATCGAAGGATAGGAAATTGTGTCGGTAATGCAGTGAAAAAAATTTATTACAAAAGGGCCAGATTACTGTTTGTTGATTTTTAATCCATATGTTTGACATATTCACCCCTATAGCGAATCAATATTTCACATGAAATATGTTCCCTTTTCCCATTCCTCGTTCATAAACTTTATTCACGTGAAAAAATTCCCCTTGTTGTGAAAAATTTTAGATGGAATTTTGGAAACAAATAGCAGTTGTTACAAACAAAATCAACTATTGTCAATGAAAAGTTCATGGGAATATCACGATAGCTCTATTCCTTCGAGGGAAATGGATATTTCACATGTTATTGCCGATATATCGAAGTATAGGAAATTGTGTCGGTAATGCAGTGAAAAAATTGATTACAAAAAGGCAAGATTACTGTTTGTTGATTTTTAATCATAAGTTTGAAATATTCACCCCTATCGCGAATCAATATTTCACATGAAATATGTGAAATATTTCTCGTTCATCAACTTTATTCACGTGAAAAAATTCCTCATGTTGTGAAATTTTTAGATGGAATTTTGTAAACAATAAGCAGTTGTTACGAACAAAATCAACTACATATTGTGAATGAAAAGTTTTTGGGAATATCACGATACGAGGGAGATGTATATTTCATGGAAACTAAATTTCACATGTTATTGCCGATAGGGATGATTATATATATCAAAGTATAGGAAATTGTGTCTTCTTTTCAAAAATATATAAGATTTTTAATATTAAAAAAAATCATAGAAGAATTTTTGCAAAAATAGTAAAACATTTTTTTTTTTTTTTTGGAAAAATTAAAATGTTTGGCCCTTAATCATAGTCAAACAATAAAGCCGGTTCTTTTTAAAAACAACTTTAAAATAAAAACCCGATTTTTATTATTCTCTAACTATGTATAGTCAAAATTAAAGTATGCTTTAAATTGAACCGACTTTAACTCTGGGTGTCACCTCAAATGCAGCAAAATATAGACAAGTGGCATCGCTGAACAGCTGACTTAGAAAATTAAAAAAAAAAAAGAAAAAGTGACAAACAATAAATGTAACCGGGAAACTAAAGAAAAAAACGGTTTGTGGTGGAAAAATAGAAAAGGAAAGATTAATAACAAATTTATTCTATTTTGGTACTAATTTTATTGAATTAATATTCAATTATTGCAAAATCTCTGCCAATGTCTTGTAACTGAAACATTTTTGACTTTTTGTCGAACTTTTTTACATGGTGAAGAACAGCTGATGCTGTAGTTAAATGAGTTAAAAACAGCTTCAGCTAGTTTTATGTTTACAGTCGACTTTAACGTCAGAAGTATACTTTAACTTGTCTATGGTAGACCTAAAGTCCACTCTTAAGTAGAGACGACTTTATTTCTCTTAAAATATACTTTATTTTTGACTATGATTATGGGCCTTTGTTTTTAAATCAATTTTAAAGTTATGTATAAAGAATTTTTTTAATAAAATAAATTAAGATTAGCTTTTTGGCATTCCACAATTCCCAAAAAAACGTTTCAAATATATTTGTTTTTACCAGTTTGTTTGTGAAAAAGTTTAAAAAATTTACCATGAGTTATGTGAATACCATTTATATCTTGTTTTTGTTGTAGCAGCAGTGATTCCTGAGTTGATAGCCCTTGGACGAGTGAACTCGGCACATTCCGGTGCGTAGAACCGGCTGTCATGGGAATGATTTAATCACCCTTATCGTGGTTGGCTTAAACGTCATACGCCTACGACAGTTTCGTACTAGATTAAAGAAACAGTTTGCATTTTATCTTTAATCTAGTACGAACCAGTCGTAGACGTAAGACGTTTACGCCAACCACAATAAGGGTGAATATCTTGTTCAAAAACTTAAGTGATAATACAAATAAATATAATTATAATATTCAGGCTGATATTAGTCCTAAGAATTTTCTCAGAAAATTTTTAATTGATTCCTGGTAATAAAAGTGAAAGTGTTAAGAGAATATAATGGGCGTAATCAAAATTCATGATTCTTAAAAAAATATATATATAAAACATATGTAAAATTATCAAATCAAAGTTTAAAGCAAAACATTTGTAATAAATTTAAATATGATATCCAGTATATTATTTGTAAGTGATACTTTTTTTTTGTGACTGACACTTATTATACCTACGCCAGCTTCATTTTTGAGGGGTAACGCTGTACGTTATATGTTTTTTCACGCAAATATATGACCATTTTATATTCATAAGCGTATAGCTTTTCCCCTTAAATGTGAATGTAATAAAACAGCAAAATAATTATAAAAAAAATTAAAAGAAAATCCAGCAAAAAATTTTGTATGTGAAGTGGAAAAAATTGTGAACAAGTGAAAAAAAGTAATAGTGAAAAACAAAAAATTGGCCAGAAAAATGTGAATGTGATATTTTTATGATTATTTAAAAAAAAAAAAAAAAAAAAATAAAATAAAAAAGTAGTTTTGAAATAAGCAAGATGTATTTATAAATAATTACTAATTTTTGCACACAAACAAACAAACAAATCTGATAAACAATTAAAAAAAGTGCTTAATTAGCTTGAAATGTTATTTAGTGTGATATGACATGAAATTTTAAATAAAATGAGGAGGGAGGGTTAAGTGGAAAGTTTTTAGGCGAAAGTTTTTGCATAAAGACATATAGATAAATCCCAGATCTGTAGTCGATTTTAAATCGAAATTGCTTTTAAATGAATACAACAAAAAAACAAGTTTAATAAACTGGTAAAATTGAATCATTTTCTTTAATTCTTTTTTTAAGAGAATTTTTATTCTAGAAATTTATTATTATTTCTTCATCAACAACAACTCAGACTACCCTCGTTTATGACTGCACATTCATAAAGCTCATGCATTTATCTAAATATTTAATTATTTTAAAACGTTTTAAGTATCGCTTTGTGTTTTATTACTTTTCTATATAAACAGCTATACATACATACATCCATTTACATACAAATATAGTTTATAAATTTAATAAAATATTTATGTACATATGTATATTTTATATACAATATTTAAGCTTATTTCATTTTGTTGGTGTATACATACCTATTTTATAAATTTTTCAATTTTATAATTGATAAATAAACTCTTAAAGGTTATAAGTTGTTAGTTAACATAGTATTTTTCTCCCCAAACAGTTCGTTTTATTTATTATAATAACATGTATTTAAATATAGTTTATAATAACCTGATTTATTGTTTATAAAATATTATTAATTTGAAAATTTATTCTTTATTTATTTGCAGATTGCCAGCACCAATTTTATGAAGAATAACAGCCAGTTAGACACACACACACGCAAATTGCCACAAATAATAATTAACCTCGTTAATAATTTTTAACCAAAAAAAAAAAAATTTAAAAATTCTTTATATTTTAGAAACACTAACCAACAATTTATAATTGTTTTATCAATAATCAAACGGCCGTCTAAACGAGCTATAAATTTGTTCACTAAGCGATTCATGTCTTATCCCTGCAAATAATACGACTAGTCCATACACGCATGTAAAATATAGCCCATAAGGGACTAGGACTAGTCCAAAGGTAACCCAAATGTATGGAAAAAACATGGTATAATTAACATTACGAAGTCCTAGTGCTGGACCATAAAATCCAGCGGAGTATTCTTAAAACTACTTCATGTGGATTAGTTTAACTACAAACTCTTGTTTAACAATGATATGGTCCATGACTGTATTACATTGGACCATCAAGTAGTCCAATATAATTTGCAGGGATCAGCACATGTATTTGTCTCGTGTAGACACTTGTCGATGTTAGGTTCTTGTTTGCACAAAATTGCCAGAACATTTGAGTGATATAGAAGCAAAAGCTGCAATCTCCACTATTTCAGTTTCTGTAACTAACAACAAAACTTTGTATCTCTAAATATTCTTATATTTATTATATTATATGTTTTGTTACTCAGTATTTTGGAATTAAAGAAAGATATTTTCAACCAAATTCTGGCAAATACGAGATTGCTATATTTGCTTTAATCAAGTAGACGTTGTTTTTTTTGGACATTGAAGTTTTTGGATAAAAACATATTTTATTTTTCAACATAGTCTCTTTTGAGCCAACTTTGTCCAACTTTTCTTAATTTTTTTTTTTTTTATACCTTCAAAAAAAATAAGATTTGTCGAGGTTATCAACATTTTTCTGAGATGATTTCATCGTTGCAGTCAACTCTCTTTCCACCTAGACATTTCACCACGTTTGGAAACAAGAAATAGTCATTCGTTGATAAATTCGGAGAATAGGGTGGAAAAGGGAGTATTTAGTAGCCTAAGTCATGGAAACTGCACATGTGTGTACCCTATTGTGAGCAAACGCAACAACTAATTTGCGGAAAGCTTTCTCATATCCAAGTGATCTTTCTAAATTGAAACCACTGAGCCTTGTGAGACGCCTATGGCTTCCACAATCTCTCGCACTTTCAATCTCCGAACGGCAGAACACCATATCGTGATTTTTTTCAATTGTTTCGGGTGTAGAGATTTCAACTGGACGTCCAGAACGTTCGACGTCCTCCACGAAATTCAGTGAACCACTTTTTTACCCTAGAAATTGAAGCTACAGAGTTCCCATAGTAGTTATCAAGCTTAACCTTGGTTAGAGTTATGATTTTTTTCCCGCCAAAAAAACCATTTCTCCTCAAGTTACGAGGTGATCTATCAATGGCTGTCAAACTGTAACTAAATGACACAGCTTGTTGCCCGTTCAGTTAAGAGACGTATTCTTAAACAGAAAGTTAAACATATTTCACTTTGGCTAAATTCATCCTTTTTTGGAATCGAAAACCAATAGTTTTCCAAAAGTTTAAATTTGAAAGTAAAAGTATGATAATTTTAGAAAATATGGTAATATTGCTGATACATCTGGTTATATTATAATAGAGCGAAGCAAAAGCTACTCTCTTCAATGGACATTGCTGTCTTTGCTTCAATAGGTAGTTTTTGACCATTGCGGATTCAGTACTAGCATATTGACTAACCACAAGCATTCATCTAATGTCATTAAAGGGTCTTTCATTAGGCGCTTCCAATTTTTTTTTTAATTCAAATAAAACAAAGTGTGTTTGAGATATCATCGACATTTTTATTCGTTGGCCATTATGTGTGGAATATAACATCGTGCAAATGTTCTCTGCGGCTTCGCTGGGTGGCCCGCATCCGAAATGTTAAAGTTTCCATGACTCTGGCGCAATAATTTGGCTGAATTTGGCGGATGGCATCATTTATGTGGCTTATTTGCATGGAGATGCGACTTAAGAAAAATCCACAAGTAAAAGCCAGATCACATCACCTCCACCTGAGATGACCATGCCCTCAAATCACACGTTTAGAATGTCCATTGAGGCCAAAAGATGTTGGCCTGAATTTTATGGCGTCAATATCAAAGAAATATGGACCGATGACGAAGCCAGATCAAAATCCACACCAAAGAGTGACATTTTTTGGGATGCATTGGGTGCTCTTGGATCTAATGTGGTGTCCATATCATTCGATTCAGGCCAAAAGAAGTCGATCTATAGCGGCCTGGACAACGTCGTTGACAGCCCAAAATTCACATCAAACAGTAGAGTTGGCTTTATTAGCTCAGTGAAGTCTCCGATGTAATGCCAGATCAAAATCCACACCAAAGAGTTACATTTTGTGGTGTCCATATCATCCGATTCAACGACAAAAGAATGTGGTAATCATCGATCTATAGTGCTCGCCGTTGACGGTGATGGCTTGGACAACGTCGTTGACAGACCAAAATCCACATCAAACAGTAGAGTTGTGTTTATTAGCTCAGTGAAGTCACTGCTCTTTTCAGCTGAGCTCACTAAAATGAATTAGAACGCTCTTTTAGCTCATTAGTTCAGTATGACGTATAACGACCATT
Organism: Calliphora vomitoria; assembly: GCA_942486065.2. Classification (NCBI taxonomy): domain Eukaryota; kingdom Metazoa; phylum Arthropoda; class Insecta; order Diptera; family Calliphoridae; genus Calliphora; species Calliphora vomitoria. The sequence continues at coordinate 80,046,094 of OW818030.2, forward strand.
TCGTTTTGTGAGTAGCATACGATCATATGCATAACAAATTCACATTCGTTTTATTTTTGTTGCGCACAACACTCACTTTTCAATGTTTATATGATATAGACTACACGCAAAGTAATTTTACAGCATTGTCGAGTGAAAGACGTTTTTAAATCATCAAATATTACAATACATATATTCATAATGTATTCTTCTTAACATTGTTGTTATTTTCCATAACATAGACAGTGATTTATAAATCACGTTCGCTGAGAACGATGTTCTTCAACAATCACAGGATCGCTCATCCTATCGTCCATGGTGATTTGGCAAAACAAACTGAATAAATGACAGTCAATTGGACAGAATTCAAGAATATGGCAACTATCAACTGTCAAAGTTCGGAAGAGTCCCTATTGGAAGATCCCTTAGATGACATTATTAGATAAGTTAGATTGCATACATTGCCCCTCAATTGTTTGTATAACTACAGTAGTTGACAATACAATGGAAACTTTTCCAAATTTTATTTTTTAAAATCTTTTTATTATAGCATAACAACGACAATGCATTGAACCAATTAAAGAGTCAATCGTCTCCTTTGAAATATTTTAGCATTCCACAAAAAGCCTTAGCTGATAAAGCTTCCTTCGTGGTTTAATTTTGAGTCCGTATTTAGCGATCTCCATATTCCCCAGCTTTTCTATGGAATTGAGATATACGGCGATTGAGTAGGCCACATCATTACGGAGAGTGTGGTAAACCAGGGAACACAATGCAATTTTAAAATTAGAACCTTTCTTTCATTACATTATTTCTTCTTAAAATAATAATGATAGAATAATTTTGTTTTCCATTTTAGGGGTCACATTTTTACGTTGTAGCAGTTTTTACAAAATAAAACCCAAAAAGTTTAAATTAAAGCAAAAGATAGAAAACTTTATTTTACCCATTGGCCAGAATTTGTTTATTTTCTCCCAAACCAAACATTTGTGTTTTTTTTTTTAAATTTTAATAAATTAATCCATTTCTTATTTTCTTCTTTATTTTTAGCTGTTAATAAGAAAAATAATGTCTCATTACTAGAAAAAAAAAACTTACAGTAATTACCAAACAACATGTCGTCGAACCCCATTTGTTAATTTAAAACAATATAACTAAAAGTAAAATTGTTTAAATTAACCTAAAAATAATAATAATAATAAACAAAAATACACACAATAAAATATATAAATATATTACAAAGACGTTAGAAAACCTATAAAAACAAAACTTAAATTAAAACTAAGTAGTTATACATTTAAAACAAAACTGGCAAATCTTGATATTAAAAAAAAAAAACTTAAATATTTGCATGAGTAAACAACAACAACAAAAAAAGTGTGAAAATACAAGTTTTTCAAATTCTTTTTTTTTCATAATTTGGACGTAGAAAGTTGCAAAAAATCATACAATTTCAACTTCTAAACTAAAAACAATAGCAAGCAGCCAACATAAACATCTATAATTATTTTATATATCTTAAAATATATATATTATCTACAACAATAACCATAAACAAAGAAAATCATCTATAAATTATAAATTCTATTATTTATTTTAACGTGTCGTCGTGGTGTATTTGTTTAAATTTTAATTTAATAATAAAATAAAAAAACTAAAACTTTGTAATTTTCCTTTTACAAAATGGACTCAATTGAAGAGTTTTTGCAAAAGCATTAAAGGATTTTAAAAATCCTTAAAAACATCATTGACCCCAAATTAGTTTTTTATTTTTCTTCGAAAAATTAAAACAATTTAAGAAAACAATAAACAACTACTTGTTTTGAATACCATCATCATTTTGAAAAATTCTATTAATAGAGGAAATTTTCAAAAAGGATTATTTAAACGTGAACCATAAGAGCAAGAGCGAAAAAGAGAGACATTTCATCAAGGAGTTTAACAACTGATGGATGGAAATGCCCAAAATATGTTTCACGGAAATCATCAAGGGTAAGTCTAATTGCATCAAATAAATGGTGACAAAGAAAGTATGTTTAATAAATTTAACTAGATTTGTTTGAAAGTATTAAAATAGAGTAGCTAAATTCAAAAGTATATGGACGAAACGAAAAACTGTATAATTTAAAGATCTCCAGAATTTCGAAATTCGCATCAATTTGCTTTTTATATAGGCTCACAGTTCAGAGTAACACTGGCTATAACTTTAGAACTGTTAGTCAGATTTAATAATTTTTGATCTAATATTAAAGCTAATGAATCGTAGATTTTGTATAGCTTTGTAAAATTCGAACATATTTTAATATTTTCATTGTCTAATTTATTGCTTTAAAAATACTTTAATTGGGATATTTTTCTGTTTTAAATTTTAATAAATTTTTTTTATTAATTTTCTAGAGACCCCTACTATCGCTATGATCCTGCCGCAGCTGCTGCCGCGGCTGCAGCATCCCCTAGGGCCATGGGTCCTCCCGGTGGATATCCCCGCCATCGAGCCCCACATCCGCTGCAACAGCAACCACAGTATCCCACTTATCAACCAGCAGCAGATAATATTTATGGTTTAAGTGCGGCCGATCAACATGCCGGCATGGGTATGGGTGATTTAAGCGGTTGGGGTGCGGCTCCTACTGTGCCCGGTCAGGCTGGAGCCTATCCTGGTACAGGTCTAGGAGCATACGGTCATCCACAGGCTGGTCCGCCTACGCAGCAAAGGCAGTCTTCATCACAGCCAAGGTAATTTTTGATATTTGAAACATTTATAAGTATTTCGTGGAATAGTTTGCCAATTGATTGTATTTCTTTCAGTTACCGCCAACATATGCCCGCCTATGGTCAACAAGATCCCCAAAAATTACCCTATGCCACACAGCAGAGCATGATGAGTGGTTTATTGCAACAGCCAGGCGCAAATGTTGGCCCTGCCGGTTACGGTGCCCTAACACAACAACAACCACAGCAGCAGCAACAGACACCGACACCGCAACAACAACAACAGCAGCAGAGTCAACAATCACGTCTGCCACAGCATTATCCACAGGCCCCCACACAACATCCCCTCTATCCAGGCGCCCCGACACAAGGTCAATCGGGTGGCTCAAGTGGAGCTGGGGTGCCCAGCGGTACACAGGGCTATGCTCATAGTCCCTATGGGGCGCCAATGCAACACCAACCCGGCCGATCATCACAGCATGTTAGTTATGGTCATGCTGGTCTGGAGCAACCAAGTCCGTATGGGCAACTAGTACCGGGAGGAGCAGCAACCCCCGGTGGAGTGCCTGCGCATCACTTGGCTGCCCAACAGCAGGCTGGGCAATTGAGTTCGCATCCCTCGCCACACATGGTGAGTGCGGCAGCCCAACAACAGCAGCAGCAGCAAACACCAGCTGGTATGCAACATGGTGTACCACCCGGTTTGGGTACACCACAACAACAGCAGCAGCAACAAAGTTCTGCACATTTGCTGCAGAGTCAACAGCAGCAACAACAACAACAGCAGCAGCAACAACAACAGCAACAATCCCAAAATCATGTTGGTCTTATGCAGGGATCAACACAACATCAACAATTGCCGCCACCGCATGCAATGGGAGTACCACCCACTTATGGCGGTCATCATCAACAGCAGCAGCAACCACAACCGCAACCTCCACCAACACAGCAGCCGGTCAGCGGTGCACCTCCTTACATGACGGCTTCGGCTAAACATCAGGCAACAGCATCGCCACAATACAGGGCCCCGTTTCCTCAACTGTCTCCCCAAATGTCACCCCGTCAGCCGACCATGTCTCCCCACCCACAAATGTCGCCAAGACCTGGCATGAGTCCCGCAAAACCACCTCCATCAACACAGCAGCAACAACAGGGACCATCGCCTCAGGCTCAACAACAGCCTCCAGTCAATTCACCCAGTCAACAACAGCAACAACCCACACATCACAGTATTTCCGGTATGGTGGGTTTAACTTCGCCCAGACAACCAACTGGCAGTAGAGGACCTGAACCGCCTAGTTCGAAAGCCAGTTCAGTTGGTGGTCCACCGGTGAACACGCTACAAGCTTTGGAGCAAATGGTAATGCCTGGCCAAGGTATGTCGTCGGGACCTATGGATTATCCGTCGGCCTACCGTCAAGCAGCGGCTCAGCATGGTCCCATGGGACCTCGGATGCCGGTATCGCCGCAACATCATCAGCAGTGGTCTGCACATTTGAGCATGCAACAGAGTCAACAGCAGGCACCACCCAATCCCATGAGTGTGGGTCAAATGACGGCGCCACCACAAATGCCACATCCTCAGCAGCAACAGCAGCAGCATCAGCAGCAGATGGGCATGTATGGTCAACCAACGCCGCCGCAAACGCATCATCAGCAGCAGCAACCAACATCACAACAGCAGCCACAACCACCAACGCAACAACAACAGACTGTAACACAACCACCAACTTCACACGCTGGTCATTTAGCTACACCTGCCTCTCAGCCAACGCAACAGCAGCAGCAGCAACAAGTTACACCACCCCATGTACAGCAGCAACAACAGCAGCAACAACACCAACAACAGCAGCAACAACAACATCAACAACAGCAACAACAACAGCAGCAACAATTGAGTGAGCAATTGCAGCATTCCATTAACGATATAGTGGGTAATACATCAAATGCTCAACAACAACAGCAGCAGCAACAGTCCTCTCATACCTCCTCAATGTCGCCCATGCATCATCAACCAGCAATGTCATCGATGCATTTGATGACGACGGCCTCTGCTGCTCATCATCAAATGGCACCAGAAGCTCATCATACACCCAGCACACTGATGCAGGCTAGAACAACGCCTCAAGAAACTCAAGTTGCACCAACAACACCCACAAGTCAACATCAGCAGCAAATTCAACAGCATCATGTGCAGCAGCAATCTCCTTTGCAACCTCCATCTCACATGCAACAACAACAACAGCAGCAGCAAAAACAACAAAGTCCTCATCCCCATCAACAGCAGCATAGTCCTCATCCCCACCAACAACAACAACAGAGTCCACATCCCCACCAACAGCAGCAGAGCCCTCATACCCACCCACAGCAACAATCTCCTCTTCACCCTACCCAACAACAACAGCAGCAAAGCTATCAACAACAGCAACATCAACCACAATTCAATCCACAAGATCCCTTCACAACAATGATGCAACAACAGCAGCAACAACCAACACCAACACCACAACAACAGCAAGCATCATCCATACAACAAACTGCAGAAGCTGCAACATCTAATGCGGCTGCTCCAGCCACTGCCCCCTCATCGACGATCCCCCAACAACATACAACACCAACTTCCGCTACCATGTCGCCAGCTCATGTTTCCTCTCCCCTGACAACAATGTCTACTACACTAACAAGCTCCCAGCAGCAAAACCCACTGCAGGCAACACAACAGCCACAACAACCTACAACCCCCTCCACACCCACACAACACCATCTGATCAGTGGAATCCTTAATGAAACTGCCAATTCAAATGATTCGTCAACGCTCGCCGTTGCGGCCAATGACAGCAACAACAGCAGCAGCAATTCATCGACCAACAGCACGGTCAACAATCATCCCACGTCAATACATGACAGCAACTCACAGAGTTCCATTAATAGTAATCACAATACCCCGGCGGCTCTAAATACCATGGAGTCAAGTTTAGGAGCCACCAGTGCAGCTCTGTTAAATTCCAACTCAAATTCTGCCACCAATGCGGGAGTGATTGGTGGTGGCGGAGGTAGCAATAGTGTAGGTGGAGGTATTTTGGATAGCGCTGGCGCTAGTCTATTCGATAATAATTCCATGTCTTCAAACAGTGGAGCTGTCAATACTCAAGTATCCGCTTCATCTACTGCAGCGGCGGCCATAATGGACAGCAATTCCCAAAGTTCGTTTATGGGAGCTATGGCTGTACAAGATTTTAGAGATGAAAAATCAATGGGTAAGTCCACAGAGTCTGAGGAAACACCCATGGACATAGCGGAGGCAGCCATGCCACCAAACCCACAGTCTGAAACGACAATAAACGAAGAAACTAGTGGGGCAACTGAAGTGGCTACTAAAGTGACCGAAGAAGAAAATCTTACTTTGGCCACTACACAACCACAAGCGGTTGAACAAGAATCATTGGATAACACAATAACACCTAAAGAAGTAACAACTGATGTGACAACGCCAGAAATAGTCACAGCAACTGAGGCCACAAAAGAGGAAAAGTTGGTCGAAACTAAATCAGATGAAAAATTAGATGCATTAACACCATTAAATACTCCGCTAACGCGAACGCAGACACCTACGCCAACTTCAATGCCTTTGATCACAATACTACCCAGTCAAACGCCAACTCCTCCAATTGTTAGCGATGCTCCTATGTTGTTGGGACAAAAACCCAATCAACCAGTTTTACAAACCTTACCTCCACGTCCCCCTCACCCAGCGATCGGACAAACTGCAACACAACTTCCCAACGCATTGACGGGAATGATGCCTCCTCATCCACCACCACCTCCTCCTCCGCATGTTATGCCTCCAGGACCGGGAATGACGGCTATGGGTTATGATGGCACGCCTGTTGGTCCAACAACGGCCCAGCCGACAATAACACCCCTTGGTATGCCCCCTCATGCCATGATGCCACCATATCCACCACCTCCACCACCATCACAAGGAGGTCCTCAAGGTCCGCATTTGGGTTATCCCCCTTATCCGATGCTACATCAACAGGAGATAGCAGCGTTGCAACAGCAACTCCAAGAACTGTACTGTATGCCACCGCAACATGATCATCAAGAGAAAATAATGCGTTTACAAGAACGTCTTAACATAGTGCAACAACATGAGATCACCGATCAGTGCGCGGGAGGACCTCAATGTCTATTGTATCAATCGATGCCTCCGCAAATTTATGGACCCCCAACCTTGCATCAGGCTCAAATGATAGAAACACCACAAGTGTCGAGCACTACAGGCCGCGGAAGGGGAAAGGGCACTAATAAACCGCGCAAACCTAGAGTGAAAAAAGGTGAGAAGGGTCTTTTAGCCCCCACCAGCGAATTAATGGATATTAGTGGTAATGTTGTTGTTCAGCAAGCATCCATACCGCCAAATCAACTGCCAGTATCAGAAGACTGTGTTACACAAGGAGCCGGCGATACTTCAGTAGTTGGTATGTTGGAGTATCATGAAGGCAGTGGTGGAGATCATTCCCAGGATGTACATTCGGCTAATGAATTAGACACTTCAACTGATGGAACGGGAAAGAAAAAGAAACCGAGAAAGCCTCGCACTCCCAAAGATCCGAATAAACCACCCAAGGAAAAGACACCAAAAGTGAGAAAGATTAAAGGTGTACCTATAGAAGGTCAAGAGGGAGTTGAAACAACTCCTGCCAGTGTGGGTCGTAAACGTCAAACCGGCGGAGCTCGCAAAAAGAAACTAGCCGAAGAAGCAGACATTGAAAAACCTGTTGCCGTTTTGGCAGAAGGCAGTGAGAATGAAGACAACAAACCATTGTTGGCGAAAACTCAAACAGGCGAAGGTGCCGAACCAGACGCTGAAGGAGATAATAAACCCGAAACAACCACAATAGATGTGGATGTGAAATGTTCCACTGTGGATGGAGAATCCCCCGATTATGATGACATACCAGTATCGAAAATTCCCAAAGGTGATGATAGTGCTGGACACCACGAGGTTGGAGATGAAACCATAGACTCAATACCTGATTCGGCTGGAGATTCTGCTGCCACTCCCACAAGACGTACCAAGAAGCGACGAGGACGAGGAGCCAGCAGCAGCAATCATGGTGATGATGGTGAGAGCAGATCCGGACGTAGAAGATCTCAACTTTCGGCTAAAGCCTTGAAAAAGAGACGCAATAGAGGTCGCATAGTCCCCGAATCAGACGGAGAAGACGATAATCTACAAGCGACACCGCCACCATCTCCACCACCCGATAATGAGTTGGACACAAGTAAACGTAGATCATCGCGTAATACACAACGTAAAAAATACATTGACGATGTTATGCTTCGATTCTCCGACGATGAAACCGAATCATTGTTGGGCTCTTCCCCAATGAAAAAAGAAAAGAAATCTTCGTCTGCAGCCTCAACTTCAGCTTCGGCTGCTCTGGCCGCCTCAACCGTTAGTGGTAACTCCAGTGATAACGAGAAAGGTGATCAATTAATCTCCTCGCAACAAACGGAGGGAGGTCAGGAATTACCAACTACCAGCGATGATAAATCGAACAATGCTGAGGATTTACCAGGAGGAGAAGCGACTTCTAGCACGACCTCATCAGCCACCTTCATTAATGAGAAAACGGAAAAATCTCAAGAGGCTCCACCGCCAGCTTCGGCCAAACCTAATTATGTGTACATAAATACCGGAGATGAAGATAGTATGGTGGTACAAATTGTATTGGCAGTGAGAATGGGAAAACGAGAGTTGTTGCCTGAACCGCCACCAAAGCCACCAACACCTAAACCTAAAGCGGAGGATGAAACAAACAAATCCGAGGAAGATGTTAAAGAAACAAAGGATGAAAAGGATGATAAGGAAATCAAATCCGAAGAGGATCAAGAAAAGAAGGATGATACAGATGAAAAAGAGGAAACTGACACAATAATGGGTGAAAAGAAAGAAGAAGTAAGTACGGATAAAGATGCAACAGAACTAGAAAGTAAGGAAGAAGTGAAAAAATCTAGCGAAGAAATCGAAAGTTCTGAAACCAAGACTGAAGATAAATCAGAGGCAGAAGAGAAAATGGAAGTAGATGAGAAACCAAGCGAAACTAAAACAATTGAAGATAAAGAAACTTCAGATGAAAAAGAAGAAACTAAAGAAGAAAAGGTGTCAGAGGAGAAGAAAGACGATACAGATGAAAAGTCAAAGTCTAATTTGGAAGTGGAATCGGAAGAGAAGAAAACTGAATTAGATAAAATCACAGAAACAGATAAAATAACAGAAAAAGATACAGAAGAAAAAATGGAAGTAGATGAGGAAGTAGCTAAAGACAAGGAGTGCGAAAAAGAAAAGAAGGAACTTGAAACTTCTGAAACAAGTGAAGACAAAGTTGAAAACAAGGAGAAAAACGATGAAGAAGAAAACAAAGAACAACAAGAAACTAAGGAAGAGTCCATGGAAATTGACACCACGGAAGTTGAGAAAAAATCAAGTGATGATAAGCCAGATAAAGAAGAAATTAAAGAGACAAGCTCTGATGAAGCTACAGATGAGAACAAGGATTCTAAAAACGAAGATGAAAAGAAAACCGAAGATAATGGTGATAAAACTAAACCGGAGCCTGTATATATAGAAGTAGAAGAATTCTTAGTTAAATATCGTAATTTCTCTTATCTCCACTGCGAATGGCGTACCGAAGAAGAACTTTTCAAAGGTGATCGCCGTGTAGGAGCCAAAATCCGACGCTTCCAACAGAAACAAGCTCAACAAATGAACGTTTTCGAGAATCTCGAAGAAGAATATTTCAATCCTGACTTTGTTGAGGTAGATCGTGTCCTAGACATGTCCGTGCACACCGATGAACAGACGGGCGAAACAACCAAACATTATTTGGTTAAATGGAAGTCATTGGCCTACGAAGACTGCACATGGGAGTTGGAAGAAGATGTCGATAACGATAAAATCGACCAATATTCCCGTTTCAATAAAATACCACCCAGAAATGAGTGGAAGGCGAAAAAGAGGCCTACGCCCGAACTATGGAAGAAATTAGATAAGACCCCCGTTTACAAGGGCGGCAATACATTAAGACCCTACCAATTGGAGGGCTTGAATTGGTTGAAATTCTCCTGGTACAATACCCACAATTGTATATTGGCTGATGAAATGGGTTTGGGTAAAACCATACAAAGTTTAACATTTGTCCACTCGGTATATGAGTTTGGCATTAAGGGACCTTTCTTGGTTATAGCTCCTCTCTCCACTATACCCAATTGGCAGAGAGAATTCGAAAGTTGGACAGATATGAATATTGTAGTCTATCATGGCTCAGTGACCAGCAAACAAATGATCCAAGACTATGAATTCTTTTACAAAACCGAAAGTGGCAAAGTTCTTAAAGAACCTACCAAGTTTAATGTGCTCATTACAACCTTTGAAATGATTGTGACCGATCATATGGATTTGAAAAATTTCAATTGGCGTCTTTGTGTCATTGATGAAGCTCACAGATTGAAAAATCGTAATTGCAAACTGTTGGACGGTTTGAGGCAGCTAAATTTGGAACACAGAGTTTTGCTCTCCGGTACACCATTGCAAAACAATATGAGTGAATTGTTCTCCTTGCTCAATTTCCTTGAGCCGAGCCAATTCTCTTCGGCCGAAGAATTTATGGCCGAATTTGGCAGTTTGAGAACCGAAGAGGAAGTCAACAAACTGCAGGCACTTTTGAAACCCATGATGTTGAGAAGATTAAAGGACGATGTCGAAAAGTCCTTGGCTCCCAAAGAAGAGACTATTATAGAGGTAGAGCTGACCAACATACAAAAGAAATACTACCGTGGTATTTTGGAACAAAATTTTGCGTTTTTGAAAAAGGGCACCACCTCCGCCAATATACCAAATCTTATGAACACCATGATGGAATTAAGAAAATGTTGTATTCATCCATATCTGCTCAATGGTGCTGAGGAACAAATACAATACGATTATCGTCATCAACATGGTGAAGATCCAGAGTCATACTACAAAAACATTATACACTCCTCGGGTAAAATGGTATTGATAGACAAACTCTTGCCCAAATTAAAGGCAAATGGCCACAGGGTATTGATATTCTCCCAGATGGTTAAATGTCTTGATATCTTGGAAGATTATCTGATATATCGTAAATATCCCTTTGAACGTATAGATGGTCGTATACGCGGTAATTTGAGACAAGAAGCTATCGATCGTTACTCCAAGCCAGGCTCAGATAGATTTGTTTTCTTGCTGTGTACCAAGGCTGGTGGTCTAGGTATTAATCTAACTGCTGCTGACACCGTCATCATTTATGACTCCGATTGGAATCCTCAAAACGATTTACAGGCTCAGGCCCGTTGCCATCGTATTGGTCAACGCAAAATGGTTAAAATCTATCGCTTGTTGTGTCGCAACACCTATGAACGTGAGATGTTCGATAAGGCTTCTTTGAAATTGGGTCTCGATAAGGCTGTTTTACAGTCAATGAACACACATGCCTCCAAGGAAGGTGGCAACAAGCAGATGTCGAAAAAAGAAATTGAAGATCTGCTGAAAAAGGGTGCCTATGGCGCTGTTATGGATGACGACAATGCCGGCGACAAGTTTTGTGAAGAAGATATTGATTCTATATTAAAACGTCGTACTCAAGTTATAACCATGGAACAGGAAAAGGGATCAACCTTTTCCAAGGCTTCCTTTGCTGCTTCTGGCAATCGTTCCGATATTACCATCGACGATCCGGACTTTTGGACTAAATGGGCCAAGAAAGCCGATATCGATCCAGATGCCTGTGAAAAGGATGAAACTGAAGATTTGGTTTTGTCTGAACCGCGTCGAAGAACACAAATAAAACGTTATGGACATGAAGATGTTATGGAACTCAATTCGGAAGAGTCTTCCAATGAGAATAGTGATGAAGAAGGCGGTATTGGTTTGCGTTCAACGCGTAGATCACGCAAGGAGAAACGTGAAAGATGTCGCGAAAAGAAAGCCAATGATGAGTATATACCCCGGGAAAGAGATGCTTTGGCCGCTCTGGGACTAGAGGAGATACACTATGGTAACTGGGCGAAATCTGAGTGTTTCAAAGTGGAAAAGGGTTTATTATCATTTGGGTGAGTACACATTTCAAAATATTATGTGATTTCTTAAAAAAAAGACAAAAGTGTGTATGTTTAACAAATTTCAAAGATTTTAGGATTTATTTCACTGCTCTATAATATTTATAAATATATTTGAATCTATTTTACGTTTACATTTCTTTTGTGTATTATCCAATTTCATATTCAATATATAAATTTTCCTTCTTAGCATTTTCTCCTCCTTCTCCAGGGCTAACACTTCATCTTTCTTTTCCACATACTGGCTTATACTGGGTGCCTCATAACGTTCCAATTGTGTGCGCAAATTTTCCAATGTCAACATATCCTTTTGATTTTCCGCCTCCACAATATCGGCCTCCTTTTCCAATTTAGAAATTGTCTTAACCACTTCCAAGGTCTTGTTATTCAACTGCTTTGATTCCTCCTCAATATTTATCATTATTTGCTTTTCTTCGGCCATAGAGAGAGAAGCTCTTCCCGTCACCCCCTTCAAACCGGCCATATGGGTATTTTTCTCTTCCAAAGCATTCAATAGTTCGCTACGCTTAATAATTAATTTCTCAAAATCTATAGCTGTTAGTATACCACTAAGATCGGCTTTGGTTAAGAGCTCATTGCGCAACTGTTGGCAGTGTTCTTGCAGAGCGGTGATTTTCAGACGCATGGTGGCCAGTAGGGCTCTGGCGTTCTTAATCCAATTGTTTACGAATTTTCGAAATTTACGTTCCAATTGTTTCTCGGTGGCATTATTTAAGAAAGCCAAATCACGTTCATCGCGCAAAAAATGTAGTTCAAAATTTTTGGCTGTCTCTTGAGTTTCGATGTGCATAAAATGCATTTCTTCCATGTGGCCACGTAAAAGTTTGATTTCTTGGGAAGCTGGAAGGGTTTTTTAAATAAGTTTTTCATAGAGTTTTTGTAGTTTTTGAATGTTTTATTTAAGGGGCCAAGAAAAAGCTTTTGTATTTTATGGTCCTTCGAATCTAGTGCTATTCTTACCAGTTCTTTCATTCACTCAATTATGATTCAAGGACCAATATAAATTTGTAATGCATATAACTCTTTAAATAAACTATTTAAATATGAATCGCATAGACTTTCATTCTTACCATTTCTCTCGATTTCTTTTACTCTTTTCTCCACCTCATTTGCTAATTTCTCTGCCATCTCGGCCTTTGCCCGGAAATTCAATTTATACTCATAGGCCGCCGCCTTCTTTTGCGAGCCAGTCGTTAGTATAGACATCGAAGTCATTAATGATTTTGACATTATACTTTTTGTTCTAAAACCCACTAAGCTACGACCACCACCACTACCACTACCAACCACAGACATGACACTTGCTTTACCGCCCGCTCTCAATATATTTAGCTGAGGCGATTGCGCGGTAGCCCGTCGCTGTTCCAAGCCAATCAACAGTTTCGGATCGTTTTTCTCTAGAAAATCAATGAGGAAATAATTTTCTAACTTAATCATGCCCAATTCACGATTTATATTTTGCACAGCATGAAATAATTCCAATACATCAATCTTGTCCAAGCGTTCTTGTTGTTCGTCTTCAGACAATTGAAAAAATATAGGCAATTGTAGGCTGTTGATGAATGTTTCCAAAGCTAACTCATCACTAGCAACATCATGGTGGGACTGAGGCTGTAGTTTACGTGTGGACGTTGGCAGAGTGCCGCTGGTTAGAGTGCGGCCGGTTAAGTTTGAAATTTTTGAGGTTAAAGAACTGGACATGTTTGGTTTTTGTAATTACTTAAAGAAAATGTAGTTTATGTTTGTTTAAATTAAATGTGTTTGATTTATTTAGCTTTTTATTTTTGAAAATAGTTTCAAAATAGTTTGTGACAATTAATTTTTAAAGTATTTTAAAACCAGAGTTGAAATATAAAGAGAATTGTCAAGAGTTATTCTTTGGGAGAAAATAAATGAAAGATTTAATAATATGAGAGAAAAAATAAAGACCACCAAGAAGGCACTTTCTTAAAATATAGAACATTTTTAAATTTAAAATTTCTGTATTATTTGTTATATTACATACTTTTTTTTTGTTGTAAAAATGATGATCAACCATGCTAATATTGAGGAAACTTTAGGTTTTCGCTGAGTAAAACAAAACTTCTCACTTAAACTGATTAAATAATTCAAAAGTTAATAAAAAAAAAAATTATAAAAATCAATTAATTTATAACATACAAACCTTGTTTTTACTTTTCAGCTGGGGACGTTGGCCTGAAATTTTAGACTTGGGTCAATTTAAACGCGGTTGGCGTGAAATTGATGTTGAAGATTGTGCCCGAATAATTGTAAGTATTAAATAATGTCTAATAGATTAAAGAAACAAATAATGGAGAATAAATCAGTGTAGGTAAAAAAACAAATATAAACAAACTTTTTGTCCAACACCTGCACTGATTTATTAACCTTAAAATTTAAACGAAATTTTTATTAGAACCTAAATTTCGTTTATTTTTATTTGCTTCTGTTAAAAATTTCCCCCTCCACATTCAAAATGATGATTACCATGCTAATATTGAGGAAACTATAGGTTTTCGCTGAGCACAACAATAAGAACTTCTCACTTAATACTGATTTATTGTAGTAAAAAAGGCCTTAACAAATATTACAATACCATTTAGCACAGTCTTGAAGAATATTGTTTAAATATTCATATTTTTCCACACCCTGCTAATTGATATTTAATTACTCCCTTTAAAATTACCTACAAATTATTTCCAATTGTTTTTATATTACTTAAAATACAGCTAACTACTAAAACAATTTACGTTTCATTTTAGCTGCTCTATTGCTTGCAAGTGTACAAGGGTGATGAGAAGATAAAAACCTTTATTTGGGATCTAATAACGCCCACCGAAGATGGTGAAATACAAAAAATTAGCCGGGATCATAGTGGTCTCCATAATTTGGTGCCACGAGGTAGGAATGCAAAAGGTATGGTAATCAAATAGATACAAACACACGCACTTATTTGAAGACAACTTTTCCCCTCAAATGAACAAAAACAACAACAACAACTGCACGGATGTAGTTAATTTAATTGAAATGTTTTTTTTTTTTTTTTAATTAAAACGCGTAAACAAAATGTAAAAAGCACGCATTAAAAACACACTCACATAAAAATTCTATGAAAAAAAAATCGTTACTAATAAGGTTTTCCTTATAGAAAAAGGGTTGGCTTTAAATATCTCTATCTTTAATTGGTGCTATTAACTAACAATTTATAATTTTAAGGTCTTATGTTGGTATATAGTAACTGATAATAGGAAATTCTAGTTATCGATCAACATTTTGTATAAGATTTATCAATTAATATTATATAGAAATTCTTGTTTTCGATAATCTTTCTATATAAAATTGAAGTTATCGATAAATATTCTATAGCAATTTCAGGCAATCGTAAATTTTTCAAGTTATTAATAAATTTTCTATAAAAGATTCATGTTATCGATAAATGTTCTATAGAAATTTCATATTATCGAAAAATTTTCATACACAAAAATTTATGTTATCGAAAAATTTACTGTAGAAATTTCATGTTATCTAAAAATTTTCATAGACAAAAATTTATGTTATCGATAAATGATAAATTTTCTGTAAAAAATGCATGTTATCAATAAATTTTCTGTAGAAATTACATGTTATCTATCAATTTCCTATAGAAATTTCATGCTATCGATAAATTTTATATAGAAAATTCAAGTTATTGATAAAATTTCTATAGAAAATTCAAGTTATCGATAAATTGTCCATACAAATTCATGCTATCTATAAATTTTCTATAGAAGTTTCATGTTATCGATAAATTTTCTATAGAAATTTCTTGTTATCGATAAGTTTTCTATAGAAATTTAATGTTATCGATAAATTTTCATAAAAAAAGTCCTGTTATCGATAAATTTTCTCTAAAAAATTCATGTTATCAATTTTCTATAGAAATTTCATGCTATAGATAAATTTTATACAAAAATCTCAAGCTATCGATAAATTTTATATAAAAAATTCATGCTATCGATAAATTTTATATAAAAAATTCATGCTATCGATAAACTTAATATAGAAAATTCAAGTTATGGATCAAATTTCTTTAGAAAATTCAAGTTATCGGTAAATTGTCCATACAAATTCATGTTATCGATTAGTTTTCTATAAAAATTTCATGTTATCGATAAGTTTTCTATAGAAATTTCATGTTATCGATAAATTTTCATTAAAAAATTCATGTTATCGATAAATTTTCTCTAAAAAATTCATGTTATCAATTTTCTATTAAAAATTTCATGCTATCGATAAATTTTATATAGAAAATTCAAGTTATGGATCAAATTTCTTTAGAAAATTCGAGTTATGGATCAAATTTCTTCAGAAAATTCAAGTTATCGATAAATTGTCCATACAAATTCATGCTAGTTTTTATACAAATTTCATGATATCGAAAAATTTTCTATAAAAAATATCATGGTATCAATAAACTTAAAATATAAAATTATAGGTATTGATAAAATTTCTATAGAAAATTCAAGTTATCGATAAATTGTCCATACAAATTCATGCTATTGATAAATTTTCTTTAGAAGTTTCATGTTGTCGATTAGTTTTCTATATAAAAATCTCAAGTTATCCATACATTTTTATACAAAATAATAGTAGTCGTTATATTTTCCAGAAAAAATATAGAAAATTTTAATTACCGATATATTTTATGTAGTAATTGATACATTTTGTATAGTTATCCATAACTGTGTTAAAGAAAATATATTTATTATTAATTGTGCTAAAGAAAATTATAAATATCTATACATTTTCTGGTAAAAATTGATTTTATCGATACATTTTCTAATCAAAAACATAAATTTTCTTTAGCAAATTCAAGTTTTCTAATAATTTTTCTTTAAAAAATTGGATTTATCAACACATGTCTTAATGTTATCGATAAATTTTCCACAGAAATTTCATTCATTCGCATTTTATGGAATATAAGATGACACAATTAATGATTATTAATATCTCAGATTGGAAAAACAATTGTCAGTTAACAGGTGCCAACATATATGTGACCAACGAATTCTTTCCTTCTTACTAATTTTTTCTGTTGCGAAATTACATTTTTAATAAGAAAACATAGCTGGGTTTCTTTCTAAACTTAAAATAATGGCGGATTTGTAGAGAAACATTTATATTTTAAAGAAAATTTAAAGAGATTTTTTCACAATATTGGGAACATAATAACTTTTTCAAATTGGTTACTAAATTAATGATTATATATTGAACTTTTGAATATTAGTGTTTTTTAAATTAAATTTACAAATTTCCTCAAAAATATAATAAAAATTTAAAAAAGTACTTTTTTAAATTTAAAGACCTTTATGTTTATTTTTCTGATAGTAGTATTTTTACTAAATTTTAAAATTTCCATGAAAAATTAATAATAATTTAAAAAGTACTTTTTAAATTACTCAAGTACCATTTAGTATTTTTTTGGTATTTGTTCTTAAAATTTGAAAAGTACTTTTTTTAAATTTCGTACTAAATTGCTAAAGTACATTTTATTTATATTATTATTTTCTATGATTATAATTTTTAATAAAATTTAAAATTTTCCGTGAATGTATAATAACGTTTTTACATTGTTTTTTTTTTTTAATTGTGATCTAAATTTCTTAAGTAGTACTCAGGTACCTTATAAAATGTTTTTATAGCAAAAGAGTCCATTTAATTTTCTTAAGTACAACATTTTGAAAAAGTACTTTTTTTAACAAAGTTATTTTAAATTAATCAATTACATTAAAATGTAGTTTATAATGAATAAACTACGTTGAAATTTATAATTAAAAAAACTGTTTACGTACCTACTTAAATATTACTTTGAAAATTTATCACTTTCTCGTATTTTAATAATCGTCATTGTTCAAATACTTTTGTTTATATCTAAATAAATAATATAAACATTTAAATTGTTTCAATTATTGTGTATAAAAAAAATCCCTATCTGTAAATTACGCCATATTCTTTGTGAGTGTTATTATTATTGTTTTGCTGTTTGTAATTTAAAACGCCGTTTGATAATAAACGAAAACGTATTCAAATGTGTTTGTAATATGCTCTGTCTTGCTGTACCATATCTTTTTTCCATATTGTTAAAATTGTACATTGTAAATTGTTTTTAATTAGATTTAAGTAATAAGTAGAGTTTTTTTTTTCTATATACCAAAAATGTGGATTTTATACTTAGAAAAATTATTAAACTGAATTTCAAATGTAATTGAATTGTATTTTTGTATAAAATCCAATATTTTTGTTTATTTATTTTTTTAAAACAATTCTGTTTTTTGTTCTATTTTATTTGGCTTTAATTTTAAATCCTTTTTTAGATTTGGTTTTATTTAATTAAAACGTATTGATTGACATTGTAGAAATATTTGATATATGAAAATATTTTTAAATCTTCAAAATTGTTTCTAGGTTAAAATAAAATTTTCTTTTAAAGAAAATTTATTTGAATGTTACATTTCAACAATTTTATTATTTTTGTCATAAAAATCGATTAAAATTTGTCTTACACAATATTTTCCTTTAAAGAAAACTTTTTGAAACCTAGATTTCAAAAATGTGATTATTTTTATCATTTTTATCAAATATACAAATTTTAAACTTTTGTTTTCCAAATTTCCTTTGTGAAAAAATACCCTTTAAGCAAAATTGATTTCAAAAATTTTATTATTTTTGTCATGGAAATCGATCAGACATACAAATTTTTGGAGTTTTCCGAAATTTCATTTATTACCAAAAATTTCCCTTCAAGGCAAATTTTATTTAATTAAAAACTTATTTCCCAAAATTTTATTATTTTTATTATGGATGTAGAAATTTATTTTTCAAAATTTTTATTAAGATTTCGAATGTATACTTTAAATATATAGATAAATATAGGTTTTATGCAATGTCAATCGATTAGTTAGTTTTTATTTAAAAAAAAATAAATTTTAATATATACATATTTTATTAACTTACTTTATTGTTGGGATTCTTCATTTATAGGACGTAATGGTGGTAAAACACAAAAAGAATTAGCCGCCCAAGCTGCTGCCGAAGCAGCCGAGGCAGCTGCAGCTGCTGCGGCCGCCGCTGCTGCTGCTGCAGCCGGTCTAAAGCCAGCTAAAAAAGAAATTGGCACCCAGGGACTACAGAATATACAGGATCCGAATCACTGGAGTAAACATGAAAAATATGATTCTGATTCGTATTTGGAAGGAGCCTACAAAAAACATTTAAGCAGACACGCGAATAAGTGAGTCGTGTGGAATCGAATTTATTATATTAACCCCATGAAAAAGAATCCATTTTAAACTAATACAATTTCTAACTGTCTTCTTTCTGCTTTTTTTTTTTTTTTTTTTGTATCGTTATTCTGATTTGTTTATTTTATTTTTGATATAATTTTAAACTATTATTTTGTTAATTATTTTTAATTTTTTCTCTTATATTTTGTTTTTTACTTTAATTTCAAAACTATATTTTCCCCACACAGAGTTTTATTGCGCGTCCGTATGCTTTATTATATACAACATGAGGTGATTGGAGATCTGGTACAACAGATTAAAGAAAATACACCTGTCAGGTATGTATTTATTTTATTGTTTTTCTGCCACAATTATGGTGTCTTTCCTCTTTTTTTTTTATATTTATTTATTTATTTCTTGTGCATTTTCTTTTATTATTCTTATTAAATGTTTAAACGTTATTCTTTGTTTATATTAAACTACTTCTTCATCAGTTTTATGTATGTTGTATATTTGTTGTAATTTATTTTCCTATTTGTTGTTTTATTATTAATGTTTTACATTTTATGTTTAGTTTTTCAATTGTTGTTTGCTGTGAAAGTTTCCTTTTTTTTAACAATAATTGCCCTTCCTTTAAATTTGTTTATTATAAGTGTAATTATTTTTGTTCTATATGAAGTTGGATTGAAAAAGTTTCGCTATTTAATGCACAAATTTTAGAACTTCCTGTAAAAGTGGGAAGTAATCTTTTTAGATTGAATAAGATTCTTATATTTGTAATAAAAAGTATAAAGTTCGAAAAGAACATTTTATTTCTCTAGACAAATTTTGATTATTTTTGTCTGATATTTATTAATCGAGATTCAAAAATTTTATTATTTTTGTCACAAATATTAAATGAAAGTCTTTATTATGGATTTTTATCAAACATACAATTTTTGTGAATTTTTCTAAAGATGGAAATTTTATTTGAAAGTTAGATTTAAACAATTTTATTAAATTTTTAAGGATATTGATCAAACAAAAAATTTTTTTTATTTTTTTCTTTTAAATTTCCCTTATTATTAAAAATTTCCCTTCAAGGGAAATTTTGTTTAAAAGTTGGATTTTAAAATTTTTTATATTTTTGTTATAGATAATGATCAAGCAAACAAGTTTTGTAAGTATTTCCAAAATTTCCCTTTTTACACAAAATTTTCCTTTAGGAAAATTTTATTTATAAGCTGAATTTTTAAAATTGTACTATTTTTTTCATAGGCATTGATCAAACATAAAATTTTTGTAAATTTTTTCAAAATTATCCATAATACAAAAAATTTCCCTCTAAGGGAAATTTTGTTTAATGCTAAATTTCAAAAATGTTATTATATTTGTTAAGGATTTTGAACAAACATATATTTTTTGTGAATTTTTCTAAAATTTCCCTTATTACTAATAATTTCCCTCTTAGGGAAATTTTTATTTATAAGCAGGATTTCTATATTTTTATTACTTTTGTTATGGTTATTGATCAAACATAAAATTTTTGTGAAATTTTCTAAAATTTCCCTATTTACAAAAAATTTCCCTTTAAAGGAAATTTTATTTAAAAGTTAGATTTTAAAATTTTTATTATTTTTGCCAAAGCTATTGAGCAAACTTAAAATTTTTGTGAAATTTTCTAAAATTTCCCTATTTACAAAAAATTTCCCTTTAAAGGAAATTTTATTTTAAAGCTAGATTTTAAATGTTTTATTATTTTTGTCAAAGCTATTAATCAAACATAAAATGTTTGTATTTTTTAGAAATTTCCCTTATTACAAAAAAATTTCCTTTGAGGGAAATTTTGTTAAAATGTTAGATGAAAAAATTTAATATTTTTTGTCGAAGCTAAAATTTCAAACATAAAATTTTTGTGAATTTTTCTAAAATTTCCCTTATTACCAAAAATGTCCCTATAAGGGAAATTTTATTTAAAAATTGGTTTTAATTAATTTTAATATTTTTGTGTAGAAATTAATCAGAAATAGAATATTCCCTTATTACAAAAAATTTCCCTCTTAGGGACATTTTATTTGAAATCTAGCTTTTAATAATTTTATAATTATTTTTGTTAAGGTTATTGAGTAGACTTAATTTTCTTGTGAGTTTTTCCAATATTTCCCTTATTACAAATTATAATAGCATTAACATGAAACTCTTTTCAATCTAAACTACATATTTTTCTAATATAATTTTGCAAATGTTTGTTTATGTGTGTTTTTATAATCCCTCTTTAAAATGTTAAACATTTTCATAAAACTTCCGATAAAAAAAATAATTAATTAATCATGTATCTACTATTAATAAGGCTTTGGAAACCTTTTACAAAATTATTTGTAATTAAACAAAGATTCTGAAAATTCCATTAATAAAACTATGCATATTTCCAAAACCTTGTAAACAAATATTGCTTGTATTTAATGTTAATTTGCTTTTCTTTAAACAATATTCATTATACCACATAAATGGCATATAAACTTTTGATTTCATAATATGTATAAAAAAATGAATAAAATTTTCAGATTTTTAAAGCGTTAGTAAGTAAAAAAATCATTTTCTTCAACGCCTTACAGAAAAACAAAGATTTCATTAAAATTAATAACAACAAAAATTTGACGAAAGGAATCATAACAACAATTTAGCACAAATAAAGAATTGTTAAATAAATTGTATGATTCTTTTTTTTGTCTCCATTTTTATTTTTCTTAACAAAATTTTCATATTGTTTTTGTTATAAATTAAGATTATCTTTTTAATAAATTACAACAATTGGCTTTTTATTAATTATTTTCTTTTAATTTCCTTCTTTTACTTTTTTTAAATATAAATTATTCTTTCCTTTTATTTTTCTTTTAAAACTAAATTGATTTATTATATAATTCATCTCTCATTCATAAATTTGTGTGTATCCCATCTATACTACTCCAAAAAACAAAAACAAAAAAAAACAACAATTTAGCGAGCTTCCTATACGCCCTCCTACAATGGCCGAGACAGTGCCAGCTTCTTGGTGGAATCCTCCCTGTTGCGATAAGAGTCTTTTGGTGGGCACTTTTAAACATGGCTGTGAAATGTATCGTGTTATGCGTTCAGATCCTGCATTATGTTTTGCTGGACACGTTGGTTCGACGAACGATGATGTAACTGTAACCAATTTGCCGATGTAAGTCTTTTTAAATTAAAATTCATTATAAATTGTCATAACTCAGTCAAAACTCATTGTAAGATAATTGTGTGTAATTTAGTTGCTAAATTAATGGAAAAAAAAAACTAAAATCGTAATATTGTTGAATGTTGAATGTGTTTGCGAAGAAATTTAAAGTAATATTCTTATTTATAATAAATTTGAATCGATAGATTTCAAAATAAAGAACATAGATTTAAGCTTCTTGGAACTTTGATATAAAATTTGGAACGTTCGCCTGCGTCCAATAAGAGTAGCTGAATATAATTGATTGATTCGATTTAAGAAAAACTTTTTCGAATTGTATCAGAGCAGTTGAAGAAAAAAATTTGACTTTTTCGAACATGTGATCAAATATCAGCATTATAAAAACTCTTTGAAAAGTTCGAACTAATTTCGAATTACGCCGAGGAGCTCTACTGACTCAATTCGATTTTTCCAATTTAAATTCTATCGACACATTTAAATGTTTTGGTATTACAATTCAAACAATACAATCCGTAATTCAATTCAAACGAAACAAAGTTAGAGGAGTCCTATTAATTACTTCGAAAAAAATTTTGATTTTGAAAAAATGAAAAAAATCTAAATTTTTTGATAAAATTGAAATTTAAACAAAGATTTGGAATAGTTTTGAAATTTGTTCAAACTCTAAATTGATTTTCGGAAAATTACAGAATTTTCAAAAAAAAAAAAAAAAAAAAAATTACAAAATTTCTCAATAAAATTCCAAAATTTTCAATAACATTCGAAAATTGCCAGTATAAGTCCAAATTTTTTGAACAAAACTCCAAAATTTCCCATTAACTTTAAAAATATTAAATAAAATTTCAAATGAAACGTTAAAAATTTCTTATAAATCTAAATAAAATATTCAAAATTCTATTAAAATTTAAATATTTTCGAATTATAATGCACAATTCATCCAATATTCGGATATTTTCAACTTCGAATAAAATAATACAATTTTCAAAATTGAAAGATTTGAAATAATTTTGAATTTTATTTAGTTTTCAATAAAAGATTTTGAAAAAATAAAAAAATGTCCTACATTTTTCAATAAAATGTCAATATTTTCAATTATTAAAATAATCAAATCTATTAAAATTAAAATATTTTCGATTTAGAATGTATAATTTATAAAAATTCGAACATTTTCAGTTTCGAATCGAATGGTTATGTAAAATAATAGTGTTTGAAATTGTATGATATGAAATAATTTTGAATTTTATTGGATTTGCAATAAAAATTCAAATTAAGAAGCTCCAACTTTCGATTTCAAAATAATTGAAATAATTTATAGTTTGTAACAGATTTTTTATAAGGAATTTCAACAAATTCAAAAGTGTTCAATATAATTTGGAAAATTTTAAATTAAAAAATGTTTATATTTATAAATATATACTCATGAACATTATTCTACTGACAGTAGATTGTTTATATTAAAAACTTTAGCCAACAAAATCATTTCCTTTAAAAGCATATATCATTTTACAACTCCAACAACTATGCTCGTTAATTAAAGCTTTTTTAAAACTTGTTTTTTGTCAACACCAAAAGAAAAAAACTTGCTATTAAATTTTCTTTAATAAATGTCTTTAAACGAAAAAATAAAACCTTTAACTATTTGTTTAGCATGATTTTTTAGACAAAATATTAAAAAATAAAAAACTAAATATCCAATATTGTCTACTAAATACTAATAAATTGAAAAAACAACAAATATTCCCTTTCCATTAAATAGAAACGAAGAAGATGCAAATTCGAAACAAGATGCAGATGTCGAAGAAATCGATGATGATGGCACCGCCACCAAAGACTCTGATTCCACCAAATTGACGGCGGGCGACAAAGATAAAGACTCTTTAGATCCTCCCGAACGTCCCAGTTCTTCGGGTAAGAATAAAAAATTGGCGAAAAAGGCAACCGCTGACGATACAGTTGCAGTCAATGATAACGACAAGGCTGAGGAGAATAAGAAGGCTGTAGATGAAGATGCCAAGGGAACCAAGGAAAAATCAGAAGCTAGCGAAGACATTGCAGAAGAGGATTGCAAAGAAAAGGATACCACTGATAAGGGCAATGATGATGTCAGTGAAAAAGATAAAGATAAATCTTCTGCTGTATCAACTTCTGATGTTTCCGAAAGCAAACTGGAGAAAATGGAAGAGGATAGCGAAACGGCGTCTGCTGTCGTTGTGGATAAATCTGAGGCAGATGCCACCACAACCGACAATAGTAATGACACAACAGCAGCCGCTGTAACCGATTCCAATTCGATGGATGCGACAGTTTCCGAATCTGGTGCTACAACTACAGCTGGTGCTGATTCTCCTACAGCCAGCACATCGACTGAAACTGTTAACGTTGAGGAAGCTTCTTCAAATTCGGCCTCTAATACGGCCACAAATACATGTACTACCACCACCATCACCTCAACTACCACTACTACCAATTTAACAACTACCACTACATCCACCACCACATCTTCTACTACCACCACCTCAGCTACCACCAATTCATCTTCAAACGAACAAACGCAAAATGATACTGTTAATACCACAACCTCATGTTTAGGCCTGGACGAAGAAGAAAGTGGTGCTGGCTCATATCCACCCACACAAGCGCCCATTGATGATAATTCCGCCACACTGTGGCCCTCCATGCAAGATTTAAATACACGTCTACGACGTGTCATCACAGCCTATCAAAGAAACTACAAAAAAGAAGAATTGAAACAACAACAAAAGGCCAAGGTAAGTTTCACAATTACATATCTTTATTATATTTATAGTTTCATAATATTCTCAAAGAATTTAAAATGAAAAATAAAAAACGTTGCACATTTTTTGTAAATTACTGGTAATTAAAATTGAATTTTTGAAATTTTATGGTAGTCTTTAAGTAGTTTTTGTTTTTGTCTAAATTTATTATTTATCTATTGGGTATTTTGGCTGTAAACAATTGGTTTTAGAAAACGTATTTAAAAATTTACTTAAAATGTGCAAATTGTATTTAATTGTATTTTAACATTTTAATTCATTTGTTAACTTGGCTTTTACCATTATTTTTTCGTAATAAATCATATGAAAGTTAACGAAATTAGACTTTCAACAAGAGCTGTGTAAAGAAAATGTTGTTAAATTTTTCTTGGGAATATTTATGATGTGTAGTAAAGTAGTAAAAGTAGTGATTTATAAACTGTGTAATAAGTATTTTATAATACTGACTGATTTGTTAAGTTTAAGTAAAATGAATGCCCGGTAACAGTATTAAACAAGTAGTTGTGTTTAAATACTAAAACTTATTGAAATTGAATCCTAAAAGTAGGTATGTTATTATCTTTTTACGTCTGAAATGTATTACGTTTATAGTAAATCAAGATGATTCATCCATTTTTCCAAATTCTCTAAAATTTTGAAATTTTATTTAAATTTTTTCTACAAGTCCTATAATTTTAAAATTTATACTTACAATATTGTGGAAACTTTGAAAACAAGAGTCTGTGGATGTTTTTAAGGTATTATCATTTCAATATTGTAAAAATCTCATCAATTTGATAAACAGTATGTTGTAGTAATGTTAATCAAAACCGAAAACAAAACCACGACTCTTCATTTTTGACGGAATAACCTTGTAACAATATTGAAAAAAAAAGTGGGTCAGTGGACTATTATTAGGTTCTGCTTCGAGGTTAAGGCCAAGAAGTAAATCCATTTGACTAAGTGAAGTAGGATTGCTGGGCAGTTGAATATGTGGGGGTATCATGGGTATCCTGACTACAAGCTGGAAATAAATTTGGAGCGGCACAATCTCAGTAGTACTTTTCTTTTCCGCGGCAGGTTTTTCTCCGAGTCTGCTATGGCGATCTTCAACTACATCATTGATGGTGTCTCTATAAATGTCGGTCAAAGCTGCCGTATACGAATATCGATCTAATTATTTTACGAATTACGATCCAATGGATCCTGCACATACATTTGTATGTTCTCCTCATATACGCGACGGTTATGCCTGACATGCCTCTGTGGATGTTCCAAGCTGTGTACTGTTGAAGCTAGGATGACTCCTTCGATGTCATCCTACATGAAATTATTTCGACAACATGGCGTTGTGTTCATTTACTAGGAGAGCAGATGTGTAAACGGAGTTTCGAGATAATCTGCGCCAGACCGACATTAAGTTGATTGTTCTTTTTTGGCGAGTTTACTTTTGAAGGATTATGAAGAGTAAACCCGACTGTTATTGAATTTGTTTAGCATTCCTTTTCTGATTGTGGTTTTCTGACTGAAAATCGTTTTTAATTAATCGGAAGCACAACGGGCGGGTTTACTTTCGAAGGTTTATGATATTAGACAGAGTTTGTATATTGAATTTGTTTAACATTCAGAGACATACATACTACGTTGAAATGATTTTGGGATCGGGAAACACTATTACAAAGCTGTTCTTATGCGGAAAACCAATTCTTCATGGTTCTCATTATCTATACAAATTGACTTTAGACAATAAAGACTTCGTACATCCTTAAATCATATTGTAGAAATCTATTTTATATTGGTTCTTATAAGCGACTACGATTTGAGTTTACTGATGAATTTTACACATCTCCATGAAGTAGTTACAATCAGCTGATTACGTTTTGATGGAAATATATTACTTATTACTCTACGAAGAGAAAATAAACGGTAATTTCATTTGCCTGATAAAAAAAATGGTTCAAAAGTAATTTTTGCCCTTAAAGCATCAGTATGAAGAAAAATATTGACAGCTGTCAGTTTTTTCTTTGTTTACACACAAATGTATCCCCGATCTATTGCAAATACTTATGAAAATTTTCATTTAATGTCAAATAGTTTGTTGTTCTTCTGCAAAAAGTTATATTAGATATTGTTACTTGTGCAGAAAATTATAAAGGGGAATTGGTTAGCAGACTTTGGAAAGATTTGTTTATAGCATTGATGACTAAACCTAGTTACCAACCGTTAAAAGTCTTTTGAAAGAGTAGTCAATTAAAACTTAAAATTGAAAGATGAACAACAGTATAGAGAACCAGTTTTTTGATTTAGTGATTAACTAAAAATAAACCGTCCCGTCACAGAATCAAAACCATTGCGAAGGAAATAATTTTTTTGATATTTGTTTATCCAGACATAAGTTGTGTTTTGTAAATTGAGGTGCTCCAAAAACGAATTCGTTTTAAAAACAGAAATCTAAAACGATTTATAGATAGAACAGGGGGGATATTGTGAATTAGTTCACTTTGAAATTGTTTTATTATTAGTAAGTTAGATTCATTGAATTTCGTTATGAATAAGGATGTAAATAAATATTTCAGAAGTTATAATAAAATGATATAGAGAAAATTTTAGACGCGAACCGAAAAATGATTTGAATTCAGAAAAGAACAAAATGAATGAAATAATAATCGCCCATGTTCTGTAAATCGAGTGATTTCAAAAACTAGCGATTATAAGAACTGAATCATGTGGATACGATTTACTTTAGAAAGTATAAGAAGTGAATCATGTTGATACGATTTACCGAACAGAGTGGAATATTATTAAAACCACGATATTGGCTTTTATTGAGATCCAAATTAAGGCCTTTTGATAATTTTATTTACATTAGGAACCCGAAAAAAATTTGTTCCCCTTAATTTTTTTTTTTAAATCACTACTTTACTACATACTACTGCTATATTACCATGAAAAATATAAGAATTTTTTACTTTGCCCCACAATAAAAAACAAAAAACATTTGTTTTATACCCCCTCCATCCTAAAACCACCAAACTCATCACGCATATTTTGCTAAAACTCATACAAAACGGACCCATTCTCTTAAAAAAAAAAACACAAATATAAATCTTAAAAAACTCCCTCCTACTCCTCCCTTCAATGACAGCTACAAGCTTTGGTCTCGTCAACACCGCCACTATCGGTGCCAACTACGCCCACATTGCAGTCCATGCAAATGCAGATGCAAAATACGGCGGGCGGTTCTACAGCTACCATATCTAATCAAGATCCTGGTAGTCGTAGTTTACAATCGCTGATACAAAATAATAATAGTTCGTTAGCGACGGGACCAAGTACTTCGGCTGCTGCTGCCGCCCAAAATGCCGCTCAAAATGCTTCAATACAACATCAATTGCAGCAACAGCACCAGCAACAACAGCAGCAGCAGCAGCAACAACAACAGCAGCAGCAGCAACTTCAGCAGCAACAACAACAGCAGCAGCAACAACAACAGCAGCAGCAACAACAGGCTAGTGCTGCAGTTGCTGCTCTTACGTCCACACCCATGCCAACAGCGGCCGACATTAGCTTAATGTTGAACATTTTGAATACGACCGACGTTAGTCAATTGGCTAGTTTGGATATCAATAAACTGGCCATGTACTTGGTTAGTATGAATAATGTAAATGTTCGTTCCAAACAAAACTATTTTTTTTTCTGTTCTTAAATTTTTTTTAACTTCATCATTTAATTTGTTTCTTAATTCACTCACTCACTCACTACCTACCATCATTTATTAGATGTAAGATTTCATCAAATTTTTTTCTCACATACAACATATTTACACATTTACATCCATCCATACTTATTTACCACTTACACATTTTGTTGTTGTTTTTTTTTTCTTACAAAATTCCATTAATATTTTATTCCAAGCATGTTTCTTGTTATTAATAATGTAATATTTTAAGGCTTTTTTTTTAATATGTTTAAGCTTTCAGATTTTTATTGAAAGATAATGTTATATTGATCGTTGAACTCAAAATCGCTTTGAAACTAATTATGTTCTGTTATGGGAATGAAATTTATGGTACAAAGTTTTACAGATTTTTGAATATCTGTTCAGCAACAAAAAATTATTACAACTTGTTACACATTTTTATAAAAAAAAGCGTTCAAGTTCTCGAAAAACTTAAAGATTTATGTATTTTGAAAATTACTTTTATTAAAATATTAAATCTACATTTTAAATATATTTTCCTAATATCCAATATTAGGTCAATTGCATTATCGGACCTCTTAGGGCCATTATTATAACTTGCCTTTATGTTCGTAATAGTAAAAGTTAACTTTAAAGCTACCTTTTTATATTGCTTAAAGTTAACTTTTACTATTTCGAACATAAAGGCAAGTTGTAATAATGGCCCTTAGTGTAGAAAATGTTCAATAATAATATTTTTATTTACAAGTTCGGATTGCAATAGCTTACCAAACATTTTGTGTTTGACGTTTGTGCAATCAAGATATAAGTTGTGAATGAAAGCTGTAGATATTTAAATACAAAATAGGCTGAATTAAGAACATCAAGTTGTCTTTATTCCATATTGGGTAAACAACAAGTGAGCTTCTCTTTCTTGACATTACTCGATCTATAGAAGGTCAATCGTTTGAAATATGATCTCAGTTTTCATATCATATGATCCTATTGAGATCAAAATCACCCGAATGATTTGGCAATCTTTAAAAAAGCTCGTTCGATTGGTCAAATTATCTAATTTTTCCAATCATACTCCTATTTAGATCAAACCTGTGTGTTTGCTTGGTAGTTCCTCTCTCTCCCGTATGATTTCATATTCGTCCATTAAACAATTTGATCTGATTAGATAAATCTTTTAGCTCCATTGTCGATCTTGTTGTGGTACGTATAAATACGAAAAGATTTAGTGGTCGGCATCCGCATTCTGATAAAAGCGTTTATTACATTCATACAACTAGTAGAAAGATAAATACTACTTCTCCGGTATCCAAAGTGTATCTCATTATTATATAACTTACAGTCAGACATTGACAGAGATGTTTAGAATATCAGACCAGGCATTACAGCATCTATTGAAGTGTTTAGGTGCGGGCATATTCAAGATTACTGGGTATTTAGAAAATGGTCTGGCTCTTCATCCCAACTTTGTAGCAACTGGATTTGTTAGAATGCAGATAATTGTCTGACAATTGCTTTCTCGCTGGATATGGGGTCATACCGCTTTATAAGAACAAATTAGATATTGCAGCCTGATATCCTATGCTACTAAATGTGTTTCTCGGCTGTCTTCAATGCCATTTTCTCACCTCAAATCTCAGTCTCAAATTTATTGTTGGTAAAAATGTGTATGGCATTATTCGATTCGCCATTGATCCTTCAAAAAGCCAGTTCCGAATTTTTGTTGAGAGTAAAACAGTCAACATGATATCCCAAATTGTGTTTGTTGAGCATGTAAGCTTGAGTGTCTAGATTTCCGTGCACCGGGACCATGCAGCCTTATTGCTGTATTTGCAGTTATTAGTAAAGTTGTTCGCAATGCTCCTGTTATCATGAACAAATTCGATCAAATATCTACCTTACGGTCTCTGGTTCTATAACGCCAACCGGCGAATATATAATTGGTTTAGGCAACTAACTCCCGAGAATGGAACACGGGGATTCTCCATGGTCCCCATTGTGATACCTGGTTAGAATGGTGTCAGATGGAAAATAATGCCCTATAACTGACCAAACCTTCTTGTTGCATGTCCAGATGCCCGCTTCTGAGGTGACCATTTCGTTTTCACAAAGTTTTAGAGTCCACTTTGACCCAACCATTGTTTGCACGATGAGGTCGCTATACCAACCAAACGGTCAACCTCATACAGTTTCCAAGAATTTATCTCCAGCTCGTTCAGAGATACCCGGTATTTTAGCATTAGATGGGCTGCAAAATCTCATATCGTCTTTGTTATTGTTCTAGAGTATTAATATTTAGATTCCCGCAACATTGGAAATGTTAAAAGCACCTAGAAAAGTTTTGAATTGCCTAGAGGTACAAAATTTTGGTGAGGGGAAAAGTTCTTTAAACATACGACTACACTTCTTTTTGAAGTTTTACATATAGAAATGCTCAGTTTTGATTTTATTCAATAAATCACATCTTTAACCCCTTTATTTTTAGAAAAGATTCCAACAACTAATCCAAAAAGTACAGTTTGTCGTATGGCGTAAATTTTTCAAACCCAAAAATTAGCTGTCCATAATTGTCAACATCCTTGCCTACACACAACTGCCAAACAATAACAAAGAAAATTAAAAAAAAAAAACTGCATTTTAACAATATTTATATTTATAATCTGAAAAAATCAGTCAATTGAAAACAAAAACATACATATAAAATATACGTTACGAAACCACCACCACCAACGCCCACCCTCCACGCCAAAACGCATTAAATACAATAATCACACAAATCACTCATTAATAACTAAAAACCAAACCCTACCCTGGTAAGATGAAGCTTACCACCAGTTATTCTAAACGTCACAGCAAAAATATTAAACAATTCGCAAGATGCAAAGAGAGTGAGTGAAAGAGTCTGTTTCTCAAACTGGCTGGTTGTGAATGGACTTGGCTGATTAATGTTGTTAAAACATATTAAGCTTTTTTACCAAACGAAAAAGGAATAAAAGGTGTGATATTTCCTTCAAATAAAATGTAAAAATTTCTTCAAAACAAAAAAGAGAGCCATCCCGTCAGCCATGTGTGTATGGCGTAGATGGTGACGGTGACAATAAGAGTTTACATAAAAAGAATTAGGGGTATTTTTTGTATGCTAAAGTGTAGGATAAAGTCAAATTGTTGTTTCACTAGAAGTTTTTTTCCTGTTCCTATATTGCTCAATGGAATTTTTTGTTGTTTTACTTTTATATTATTATAGTATTATACATACTGAATACATTGAAGTTTTAACTTATTTTGCAAACAGCGAAAAAATAACTTATCTAAAATTTTGTGTAAAATTGTTTGGGGGTTGAAATGAATACCAATAAATTATTGCTGTTTTGTTTCCTTTTGAAATGGGGATTTGTTGCTTTATTTTTTAACCATTGTAAATGAGCAGGCGTTTTAGTGTTTCTTTATTTGCAAGCTGCCATTTTCGCTTCTTTTTTCAAAGATGTTTCATTAGATTTGGTGGCTGGTTTAGGTATGTATGTATGTTTTTGTAGTCCCTTTTTTGTTTTATAGTTTTTAGCGGGATTTTTTTTTTTTTTTTTGGTAAATATTTTGACAACACTGTTTAGTTTAGTCTATTAGGGAGAGGTAATACGAGTAAGAGAGCAAGAGGTAGAGTAAGAGAAATGTTAGATATTTGAAATACCTAAGTTATTGTATTTAGAATATTTTTGTTAATACACAGATTTTTCTCTAAATATTAAATGGAATGAAGTTACTTACATAGAAATGAAATTGTTATTTTTCATTTCTACGCTAGTGTTGGGGAAATGATTTGATAATAGGGATAAAAGCGACACTTGCTAGATAGGTAGATTTTTTAACAAATTGAGCATGATTTGAAATCCTGGTCTTCATAAAACGTCAAACTTTAAAATCTTCTAAACAAAAATAAGGATTTACTCATGCATACTTTGAGTGATAATTTTATTCTAAAATCTTGTTCTCAAACAAATTTAAAATTTGGATTGTAGATGTGTCTTTAAGCATAGAGAAAATATACATAGAGCGGAAACTAGAACAAAACTGAAACCAAAAAATTACTTAAAAAAGTTACACATACGAGTGTTGTTTTTATTTTCACATAGTTTTTTTTTTTTACTAATACATTCTCATTAGGTTTTTGACAACTGAGTTAGGTGTTTGACAGGAGAGTTTCCGCTCTATGTATATTTTCTCTATGTCTTTAAGTTTGTATATGATTTAATTAAGTAATTGAGAAACTTTTCTAACTTTATTTCATATATCAAAATTTGTGGTTTGACAATGATTGGAGAATATAATTTTATATTAAATCGAGAAAATACCATTTGTCAAAAATTTTTTAAATTAACCTCAAATTGAAATTTATATAATGAAATTTTTTAAACATTTGATTTGGGTAATAATCTTAACTCAAAACTTTTCTCAAATGTCAAACGTTTGAGAACGATTTGATAAACATTTGAGAAAAATTATCTTCTAAACTCATACAAATAAGGTTTAAGTCAAACCTTTATTCTCAAATCTAATTCTCAGTTGTGAATTTCAAACTTATTTTTAAGCTTGAGAATGATTTGAGAAAAGAAAAATGCAAAAATTTAAGCTTCTGTTTAGGTTTGATAAACATTTGAGAATTGGAAATACGATAATTTTTCAAAAGCTTTAAAGTGCTTTAAGCTGAAACCACTTTTGATTGAACTTGAAATAGAACGTAGGTTCAGTTCAGCTACGTTTTCATATCGATCTGTCACAATATTTTGAACCATCTTTTTTTTAGTGATTGACAGATTATAAGGTAATCAACGGCAACATTAAATGTTCACGTATTATTAAATATACGCAAAGAAATTTAAGGCACCGTGTCTGTTTATCCAGCCGATCATTTGATTGAAGCAACGAATTTGATTAGATTATCTTCAGTTTCGATCTCATACCGATAGATTCAGTCTGTCACGATCTTAATAAAGTCATTTGAACCATCGTTATAAATTATTTTTCGAGCGATTGTATAATTATGAGGTAACCAACAGGAAGAAATATTTTTAACCTACAAATTTGGTTTATTTTTGTTTCATTTTCAAAAGTCGAAGCCAGTTGATCGTTACAGTATTCATCTCATTGCATGAAAAATATTAACGATTTAATTTCATATTTAGTTCGAGATTAATGTCTCAAGTCTCTGTAACAAGCGACTTTATAAAGTTGTGGTGTAGAATGATCCGTGTTTGTTTTGAGCTTTCTATATGAGGGGACCATTTGCTTAAAAGTGCTTTATGCAGTAACAACTTTTTATTGATTTAACTGAAAAAACAGTAGTTTTTGTTAAGTTTTAATATTTGCTGGGTCAGCTAAGGCGCGTGAATCCCTGATCGCACTGTTGTTGAACTTTTTCTTCAAAGTGGTTCAGGCATTTGATAAATTTGGTTTATTTTTAAAGACTTGTGAGCAGGCGCGGATCCAAGTCAACTATTTGGGGTGGGGGAATCAGAATTTGTTCTACATTTTTATTTTTTATTTTTTATATGAAAACTTTTCGGTTTTGAGGGGATTCCTATTTCACCCCCTCTAGATCCGCGCCTGCTTATGAGACAGGGTGGTATTTTATTACCAAAAGTCGAACGATTTCACTGATCTTGAAAGACTGCTTACAGTCGTCTGTTTACTTTCGTTCTATTATTCATAGATCCAGCCTGTCACGATATTAATGAAAGTCTTTTGAACCACAGTTAAATAGTCTTTACTTTTTTTTAGCGATTTTCAAATCCTTTTTACGGCCTCATGTTCACGTATTATTAAATGTATCGGGTTAAAACTAAGCCTCAAGCATTACCAAATTTCAATTAAGATCTTTCTGTATTATTAGTTTTCATACAGCATCATTGTTTTTTGTTTATATAAACAATTTTTCCCGGACCCAACAGGGATAGCAATTGTGTTTTGAAAACTTGATGACAGAAAATTGTATTTCATTACTAAAATACGAAGAGTATTGATCGTGATAATCAAGTGGAATTTATATCAGTTTGAAGCAGTCATAAATAATTCTTTAACTCTGGAAAATGTCAATCTCAATATATAAAAAATTCATGAATTCGTTCGATTTGACTAAATTCGCCAAATCAAATTTGATACAATCGCCTTTAAACTTCTGATTGAATAAAGATCTTTTCATAAATTTATCAAATAATAAATATAGAGAATAATCCAAATTGTTTTCTCTTACAATTGAAAATCCTTCCCAATTCTATTTAGTAATTTATTTTTTCGAACATTTAAATTAAATTTGTAAATTCTAACACACCTAAATCAATAACATACAATTATAACACTTTATAACACATAATTATAGCTATGGTATGTATGTATGTACGTATGTGCCAGGTAGCAAAATTATTGAAATGTTTTAAGAAAAATTCCTAATAACTAATTTTTACACGTCACACATTTTCCTATAAATCAAACTAATAATAATGTAATGTACAGACTGTGTCTCACTCTCTTTCGTAATTGTTTTGTTTTAACATCAACTACTATTGGACAAATTTTAAATGACAGCATATTGATGGAATACCAAATAAAACAAAATTGAACAGCAAAAAGAAAGAAAAAACGAAAACAAATCAAATGTCAGACAGGTAGACAAAAAAGGACAAAGATTTCTTAATAGTTAAAGAGAAAAACAAAAAACTGCTAAAACAACAAGAAACGTTAAGGTAAAATATGAACTGCTGTGTACCAGCTTATTTTCCCAGCATAAATTATTATTTTTTCTTTATTACTTGCATAAAAGTACACATAGTATATTGTTGAGACATTTAATGCATTATGGTAATTTTAACCCTAGAAAAACCACAGCAAATTGAAAACTATTGGCTGACATGCCATTAGGAATTTACATTTAAAAGTGGGGTTAGATTCTTTGTTGTAATTTAGACGATTACAAGGTCATATTGTTATATATAGTTGGTTGATTTTACAATCTTAATTAGGATTTCTCAATTTTATTTAGCGTATTCTTATATTAAAAATCGAGAACAGGGAGCAAATTCTCTCATTCGTAATCGAAATTAATTTCGAACGCTTATTAGCATTCGAGTAAAAAATCGCTCGCTATCAAGCACAATCATTATAAAATTCTATAAATTTTATTCGATAGCGAATAAGAGAATCCCACAAATAAGAATTCGCTCCTATACGAATGCGAAATTATACCTCAGGCTAACACGTCTTGGCGTAATACGAAGGAATTGGATAAGTTTGAAAATCTGCTAAACTTTTCATTTAAAATAAGCTGGAATTTTTAATAATAAATGTTCTATTGTCATTTGTGGGTATCGGTTAGAATTACCCGATCTTCGAATTTCTAGCCGTAGTTCTTATGTCTATTTTATATTAATCGGACAATATTTAAGATTAAAATAAGACATTACTTTCGTCATTTTATTTGATTCTAATACCAAATATGTACTTGAATTTATATTCCACAAAATGTACAAAAAATCCAGCTTTTCAATAATTCTAACCTCAAAAATATGTTACAATAAATACATACAAAGTAGGAAAGAATTTAAAACCAAAGACAAAATCTATAAAAAAAATTAAGCACAAAAAGAGAGTAAAACATTACCATCCTCATCATAAATATAATTACAGCATAGTGCAGAAAAAAATTAGTATTTTTTTTTTAAACTGAATCCCACATTCGAACATTATGGAAAACGTTTACATAGGTATGTATGTATATATAACGGTGATGATGAGACGTTGGGTCGACCGTTGACGACATCGACATACCAACAAATCTGCATACCACGAATCCATTATATAAAAAAAACATACACAGAAAAACTGGAAACAAATAAAAAAGCGACATAAGAAACGAATTCAATCCCTCCATCTAACTACACGCCAAGCACTCACAACAGGGATGCAATATAGAAATGGCTAAATTGTACCAACAAAATTGTACTTTTTTTCAGGGATAATTGTATTATCCATTTTTTCTCTGATTTGTACCGATATTCTAGTTAGGAGATGGAAATTGTGGTTATGCTTCGGCACTAAAATAATGTTTGACCACTTTTGTCTAACTGCAATTTGGGTTATGTTTGGTATTTAATTCTATTAATAATCCAAGTTTGTCCAGATTGGAGCAGTAGGTTGGATTATTTTCTTTAGATTAGATTTGTTCAAAAAAAAATGTTCGATTAACCTCTCTCTATGTTCTATTAATAAATTATCCTTACAAACTAATATTAGTTTTGAGTGATCGTGAGCTCTCAATGTCGTTTATATAAATAATTTTGTCCCGACCGGACAAGTTAACGGCCGTCTTGTGCATTTTAACTTAATTTTTCTTCGATATTAATATAATTTAAAAACATTTTCTTATCTTACTGAAATTTTAACAATATTTTGAAATTTTACTCAATTTATTTTATACAGAACGGACCAGTAGACGGGATTACTTTGTATAGTACCCTTTAAATTCGAAAAAATGTACGGTTTAGCTTACAAACTAATGTTAGTTTTAAGTGATCGAAAGTGATCGCAATGTCGTTTATATTAAAAATTATAATATTGTTCCCATAGAACCAGTAAACGGCAATTTAATTTGATTTTTTGTTTTACTGAAATTATAATAATATTCTGAAATTTCACTCCATTGACAATCTAAAGTTTGTCCAGATCAAACCAATAAACGCCCCCTTTTGTACATTACACGCCCCTTTTGTACATTTTTTATTTGCTCTGCATGGTAGATCCTCCATCAAGTCAAGGCTTTGAGTGATCAAAATGCCCCTTGAGAGCTCGCAATGTACTCTTAATAAATTTTCCATATTTGGTGTTAGCTTTTACTTATTTATCCACAGACTTCTGACAGACCCCTGGACTAGACTGCTGGTTAAATTTATGATTTGTTACCTGTCAAGTATGTCTTTTGAATGTTTTGTACAGATTCATAAGTAATTCAAAATCCAAAGCGAATAAAACTTTGATAAAAAGATAATCACCCCTATCGGCAAAACATGTGAAATTTATGTTTCCATGAAATTTCCATTTCCCTCGAAGGGGAATTTGCTATCGTGATATTCCCTTAAACTTTTCATTCACAATAGTTAAATTTGTTCGTAACAGATGTTTATTGTTTACAAAATTCAATCTAAAAATTTCCCATGTTGGGGACAAAGTTGATGAACGAAATATGGGAAAAGGTAGCACATTTCATGTGGAATATTGATTCGCGATAGGGGTGAATATATGGCAACACGAACTTTTATTTAAGTTAAGCTTAAATTTTTAGTAATTATCCCAACCTAATATATTTAAAAAACCTTCCTCAAAGTCTTAGGAATACTAGAAATATGTTATAGCTGTAACATACTTAAAGCGATTGAGACTTGAAATTATTATTGCTGATCAAATATTCCGAATTTGGACTAATATCAGGAGATATCTAGCTACGACTACGATTGAATTTTGAAAACAATCGAAACACGATAACTCAGAATTAGGAATTATCATCAAAAATGGTGGAGTGTTAAGCAGCGATACAATCGATTTTCACGAATTTATTTTCTTGTCGCCCTTTTTCTGTATCAATTTCTGAAAATTGCATAACTGAGAACGGATAACATGATTTCACCTTCATGAGAAGGGTATATATAAGTTTGTCATTGCGTTTGTAATTTCTATAATATAATTTTCCGACCCTATAAAGTATATATATTCTGGATCCTTATAGATAGCGGAGTCGATTTTACCATGTCCGACTGTCTGTTGAAATCAATTTTCTGAAGACCCCAGATATCTTCGGGATCCAAATCTTCAATAATTCTGTCAGACATGCTTTCGAGAAGTTTCCTATTTAAAATCAGAAAAATACGTCCATAAATAACGGAGATATGAGCTAAAATCTGAGACATCCTCTATTTCTGGCCTATTTTTGATCTATATCTCGATTACTAAGTCAGAAATATAGACAATATGGATATCTAATGATAGATATTTCAAAGGTCATTGCAACGATGTATATAAGACTATAGTAAGTTGGACCTACAATGGGTCAAAATCGGGAAAATATTTTTTAACCCCAATTTTTTTCACAAAAAAATTTTTTTGTTATACATTTTTTCACTAATAAATTAAAAAAAATAAATTTTTAAATAAAAATTTTTTTTTTTTTTAATTTGAAAAAACTTTAAAAAAAACTATGTATTTCGAAAAAATTTTTTTTTTTAAATTTTATTTTAAAGTATAATTTGGTGAAGGGTATACAAGATTCGGTACCGAATATAGCCCTCTTACTTGATTTTCTGTTTATTTTAAATTTGTTTGAAAATTGTCGCCCAATATATTTGTTATAAGAAAAAAGAGACTCTGAGAAAATGTTTGTATTAGTTGTTGATTAAAAATGACATATTTTTGGTTCTATTAAGAACATGATTATTTCTCGAGGCTTAGGACAACATATTAGACATGCACTCTCTTGTAATAAGTATATAATATTTAATTAATAAAATAACCTTTCTCCGAAAAAAATGTCTTAATGCCTTAAGTAGGTATTAAATGCAAGAAATCAAAGCATTTAGTACCTACTTAAAACAATATTTAAACAAGTAGTAGTAACGAAAAGGCCATAAAGTATATTAATCCATTTAGTAGTAAATTTGTGCAATTGTACCAAAAAGCCACAAAAGTACTATTGTTACCAATTTTATCTACCCTGGCATTACAATTATTTGACACATGTGTGTATGCTTGATTATGTGCACTCACAGTACGTACGTACGTACGGTGGTTATAAAATATTATTGTAAAAGTGAATAAGAGAATACCCAGCAGTTTTTCAAGTAGTCATTGTATCCCTTATAGACAGTAATTGTCACTAATGTCTGATCACTTGGCTAATATATCAATTGATATATTTTCGTTCATTTGACACGAATGTTGCCTTTGTAGTGCAGATATAAATCATGTAATCTTTCGTAAAGTCAATTGTCACTTTAGTGGCTCTAAGTAATCTAGAGTGTAGTCACTTTAAACGTGACTACACTCTGCACTTTAGAAAATAGTTATTTTACTTGCTAGAAGTAATCTATTGGAGATTAGTCGGTGGATGGTTTGTTTACAAGTAATCGTCTAGGAGATGTATTTTTAGCTGACTATTTGAGTTCAACTAGATTCCGCTTAGCACCCGTACATGTTAAAATAACTAGTTATGTAGCTAATCAAATAACAAGTTAGGTAACCAGTAAGATAACTGACTCTATGTAACCGGTATGTGAATCCAGTGCGGACCAGCTATTAGACAGGCTTAGGACACGCAGATGTTAAAAATAACTAGTCACGTAGCTATTTATGTAACTAATGGTAACCCTAAATGATAAGTAAAATCACTAGTTCGGGACATCCACCCAGAACTGCTGGGTATTCATGTACATACATTTTATTGATACCTACACTCACACATGTACACGTGCTCAATACAATTATACATATACACAAAGGCAACCAAAAATTTACCTTTTTTTTGGACTAAGCCATCCATATATTGCAATAATGGTTGTGGTGGATATGCCGAATGGATGTGCGGATGGCAGGCGACAAACAAGCATTTATACATAATCATACAGATGTTTAAATCTAAATTTGTGTGTGTTTTATAAGACAAAAAGAGAGAAAGAAAGCGTGAGATGAGATGGTGACGTTTATTTATATTTTGTTTTTTCTGCTTTTGTTTTCCTTCTTCTTTTGCATTTGTTTTTAAAACATACACTACATACTCTCCACTGAATTTATTTTAAAAGAATTCAACGTTTTTATAGACACACATATGTACGTACATATCCATATTGAATAAAACGACAACAACAAGAACAATAAGTATAAGAAATTATAATACGACTAATAATCTAAAGAAGAATATCAACAAACAAACGTCAAGTGTAGTAGTTTGACCCTGGATATAATAAAAAAGAAAAGCTCATACAACTTGTACAATGAAGGTACATATCAACACTTGCCGCACTAGGTGGCTGGCAGGGTAAAAAGCAGACAACAGGCAGTCACAGTCATGCTCAGCTTAAATGGAGGGGGAAGTATACCTGAGAATTTATGTACATATATTTCTTGTGACATTTTTGAAAAAATCGTTCGAGCTTTTCTTTCTACCGATCAGTTAACTTATGATTAGAAACATTTAATAGAACCCAGGTGCTAAACCTAGATAATACGGTAATTAGATTTAACAAACAATGACTCAAATCCAAATTCCATTCCCATTCAATTGAACTTTTAATTCAATATTGGAAACAGTTCATATTCCCAATGGTGCTACATATGGATAAAACGAGTATAATTCCAGAACTACTTGATTTAACAAACAATGACTTCATCATTGTAGCCAAATTCCAATCTCTTTTAATCGAACTGTCAATTCAAGTTTCATATTCCCCAAATAACATGTGTATGGTTCCAGAACTACTTTATGTAACAAACAATGACGTCATTATTGTATTCAAATCCCTTTCTCCCGAATTGTTAATTCAAGATTGGAAACAGTTCATATTTTCCAAGTGCTACATCTGGATAATAATTCCAGAACTACTTGTTTTAACAAAAAATTACTTTTCAATCTCTTTCAACTGGACTGCTAATTCAAGATTGGAAACAGTTAACAACACAAGGCTATTGCTACATTGTTAACTGTTTACATTTATGAAAAAATCGTTCGTCTGGCTCGAATTCCCTTTCGGCAGCTCAGTTAACGAAGGATTGGTAAAATAGTCCACAGGTGTTAAAGTCGCATAATACGAGAATGATTCCAGAACTACTCTAATTACAGTCAAATTGAAATCCCTTTCAACCCCACTGTTAATTCAAGATTGAAAACAGTTATCACTAATACTCCCCAGGGGCTACATCTTGGGAATACATGCCTAATTCAAAATTTGTCTTACATTTCTTTAACATGAGCTTCTTAAAACACTATTCCGTGGCAGTAGTAAATACTTTCAAACTCTATTTAAAGTAAGATTTATAAAGCTTCTCAAAATTGACACACTCCACTTCTTAATTGTGGATAAATAATTCACCATTTTTATACTAGATTATTTCAATATATCTGTGGGTCCTTAATCAGTTGAATTCGAACTTAAATTGATTTGTGTTTGCCATAAAAATATTCCATTTGAGAAATGATAACCACTACTCAAAGACAGCAATATGTCCATATCACAGTCGCAGTTTATGAATAGATGAAAACATTTTAATTATTCCCCCAAAAAAACACTTCTAAACATTTCTTCACAATAGGTATTAGATTTCTTACTCCATATCGAATGGCACAATAAATTGCGAACAATTTTACTCAATCTTGAATGAGGCATTTCGACCTCAGAATCATTTGCTTCTTTTCGATTTTTCAGAAGCTATCTCAAATCAATAAAAACATCAAAGTTTACTGACAATAAGGAACTACGAATGAAATCTACTTCTGCGGTTACCTTCCCCTCTCAGACAGGTTGCTATGTTGCAGCAAAGAAAAATGTCCAAACATAGACTTGACTTAAACGGCAAGAAAAAGGGTGGATGTTACGAAAGAAAGAACCCATCGACAAACAA
Organism: Calliphora vomitoria; assembly: GCA_942486065.2. NCBI lineage: Eukaryota > Metazoa > Arthropoda > Insecta > Diptera > Calliphoridae > Calliphora > Calliphora vomitoria. The sequence continues at coordinate 80,088,520 of OW818030.2, forward strand.
AACAAAACTCATAAAGTATAAGAATAGATTACATACGGACAAGAATAAATGCTATTCGCATGTTGTGTATGAACGACTTGGAAGGCCAAGAAGAAATTCCGTTTCAAACTGAAACAAAATGTGAGCACTTTTAATAATAAAAATAATAATAAATCGACTTTAGTGGCAAAGCTTGTATGCTGCTTTTTCACTTTTATGAGCTTCACAGTTTTGACTAAGATGATGTTGAAATTACTCGTATGTATATTTGTTGGAGTTGGCTTTTTATGCTTTATAGCCTGCACTAAAGAGTGGCCAGAGGTAGAGGGAAGTAATAGGAAGTGAGTAGGGATTTTTCCTGGGAATTAATAATAAACAAGTTACATTAATATAGTGAGATGTGGTGTTGGAAAAAGGGATGTTTATACAATTCTTGTGGGATTTCCTTAAAAGCCTATCTGGCAACTTGGTGGTATAACCACAAACAACATGATGGGAGGTTGGTAGGTTTCTTGGATCGTCTATTTGACTAAATGCTGCAGCAGCAAAGGCACAGGTTGAAGACCATGTTGTTGTGGGGATGTTTGCTTGCTATTTAATATAGAGGAGCTATAAAACAGCTTCAGTTGATGTAAACCATATGCATAAATATGGGTTTTGGGAGACAGTTTTGGTAATTGGAAAATTTTTGTGCCTAATTTTGTAGAACATACTATATAATAGTTAGGTTTTTAATACATGTATGAAGAGAGAAATCAAGGCTGCCAATAACATCTACATGTAGATACATAATTCTAGGAATTATAACTATTATTTATTTATAAAGTCTTCTAATTACTTATTAAACGAATACTTATTAAAACAAAAAAAAATTAATTTTAAAATTATTTTGGCCTCTTTTTTAACTAAAAGTTTTTTAATTAATTTGCAGCAAAATAAGAAAATTAACTTTCATTATTTCACATTATGATTAAAAAAAAATAAAAATCAACCACACTTGAAAGGTAAAGGAAAGGAACAAATCAAAAGCAGTAACAACAACAAAAAAGAAAACATATAAACTAACAAGCAACAACCACCATTTTCTTTCTATTACAAATTGTCAATTTTTCTCTTACTCTCCTCATACAAATAATTAAACATATTTAATACACACATACTCCCACCCCTCTTTCTAACTCGCGCTTACACGTTTTCCCCGTTCTCTCTCTTTCGTTGTCTTCTTCATCTTTTCAGCAACTAAGAAAATATTTTCTTACATTTAAATTACAAAACCGTTTATTATATTTATTTATTTTTCTTAACCAAATCCTAATGTCGCCATTTATACTTACTAATACCAACTCTCACATAGTACATTGGATTTGTTTTCTCATTTATGCTGTGTGTGTTAATTGTGTGTTTTCATTTACACTTGCTTTCAAGTCATGTTGACAATAACTTTGATGTTATTGTTGTGTTTTTTTCTGTCGTATACAATTTCTTAAAAATGCTTAAATCATTCATACTTTTTTTTTTGGAATTTATTACAACAAATATTATTGATTATTAGTACAGATGTATTAAAACTTTAAATTATTTTTTTTTGCAAGCCATTCTTTTTCTTTATTCGTTTGTTTTGGTTGTTTTGAATTGCTTGACAAGTGTTGACAATTTGGAGTGTTTTTTTTTAGAAGGGTAACGGAAAATTCATGTTTGAATTACTTTTTGATACATTTCTCGAGGAATTTGATTCTTTGTTTAAGAATTTTACGATTACTATATTTTTAAAATTGATACAAGTTTCTTTTACTTAAAATCAAAGGTTTTTGTTATTTTTTCTGCAAAAATTTAGTAAAATAACTTAATATTACTCCAAAATAAAAAATAGAAAAATATGAATTAAACCGTACAAAATACATTCCGAAATACAGTTTTTTTTTTTTTTTGCCATGAACGCGATTTTTAGTATTTTAATTTGTCTAATAGAGTTAGCGGATTCACTTTAATTGAAAAGGGAACATTTAATGTTTCCATAACAACTCATATTTCAAGGTGGAATGATTATTTGGGTTCAAATGTTGGTAGTTTTTATACCTTGCCCTTAAAAACATTGGCCCCACTCATAATATAGGCACCGGTGATATTTATAACAAGATAACAATTTTCGATTATTGATAACATACTGGGAAGTATATTTTGAAATTTCTAAACTATTAAATTATATGGACTTGGAGTAATTGGATTTTTACAGTGCCTGCCTTACGAAATTTTTTTATAATTTTTGAAACTGCTGATTTATTAATTGGATATTTATCACAGATAGTTTTTTTGCTTCAATTCAGCAATGAAATTGAACAGTGAACTCTATCATAATCGGACACCTAAGGGACTGACAAATTTGCTCGCTTATGAAAAAAAATTCCCAACGAATCTTTTTTGGGACTGAAAAAAGTGTCCGTTTATGGGACGTGTCCGATTTAGAGAGCTTTCCGCAAAAAAGTGATAGCACATTACTTTTCAATTTTCGCAAATCTTCACTCTACCCATTTTTACTAACTACGTATTTAAAAAACTTGTGCGAAAAAAAATTACAATAAAAATTAACAAAAAATAAATATTCGAAAGTTGAAAAATTTTATAGTGTTTATTTTCTCTTAATTTATTACGTAGACTTTTCAATATCCACTACATTTTACAATAGTTTACCAAAAAAAAAAAACAACCCTGAGGTTTCTTCTAAAATACTGTGAAAAAGAAATCCTTTAATCCACTTCAACATGTTCATAATTAAAAACCACTGTACAACACTCATACACATACAAGACACGAGTACAAACACCGTTAAAATAATCACACAGATACGTAGCGTAATTCCACACACACATGCAATATTATTAGGTTGACAATGTCACAGGGCAACAACAACGACAACAAAAATAAACAAAACATTGATATTCATATCTTCTCTTACATTTGTAAGAGTTTGTGTTGAAAGATTTATGTATTTTGCGCTCACTTATACAAAGATATAAAATATCCTTTGCTTAGCCAGGCAGCCAGTCAGTCAGTCAGTCAAGCAACAACAATAATATTCTACCAATACTCTTCTAAATGAGATAACAACAAAAATACTAATTTCCCAGCAAACACAAAAACAAATGTTTAAAATATTATTGTTAGATATAGGTAGGTAACTATAAAATAAATGGTTTTAAGTTTAACTGGTTTAAACTAATGTAGAAAAAATGGTATTCTGGAGGATTTTAAAGTCTTTTAAATTCTTCTATTTATTTGGAGGTATTGAAAATGGATCAGATTATAAAGGTTATAGTAGAAATATTTTGCCATCAAAAACTAGTGTTCATGAAAATCTAAGATAGAGGGTATAGTCCCTCGATATATTAAAATTATTTCAGAAATATTCAAATGAAATTGTTGATAAAGCTTTTGTTCTAAAATCATTCTCATATTTCGACATTTGATTAAGGCTTGGGTTCAAATTATGTTTAATTTGTTTTTAAGCCTAAGTGTTTGTTGGGTTAACATCATTTAGATATCACTGGCTTTGCAATAGCTTGTTTTGTTGCTGTTCTCCCTCCTGCCTCTTTTTATATGTGTGTATGAGAGACATATAGACACACTGACTAACTTACAAATACTTGCTTAAAATTCATTTTTTCCTTCTTCATTCTTTTGAAGGAAAACACACACGAAAAAAGGCAACAACAACAACAAAAACAAGCTCTTTATAATTTTATAGTTTAGTTTAGGTTTATTTTCCTTTTTTGTCGGGCTAATATATGTATGCATGTATTTGCAACAACAGCAACAACATAAGTTTTATTTTGTGTTGTTGTAGACAAGCTCATTTGTAAAAATCTTTTATTGAAAAGAAGAAATACTAATGAAATACAATATAAAAAAAAATATATCCAACAAAATCGGCAACAAAACTGAACTGAATCTAAATAAATACACAAATTTGACTCTCTGTGTCTCACAATCTATCTCAACAACAACGTCGTGTAATAATAATGACAACAACAACAGAGTAAGCAACAGTGGTAAAGTTATAAGCAAAAACGAAGAATATTTGTAAGTTTTGTTGTTGTTGTTGGATTTTACTCGATATTGTTTTTGTATTTTAACTAAGCATTGAACAGCAATTACACTAAAGTGAAGGGAAGTATAACCATCAATCGTTCTAAACACAATACCTATTTATTGGACGGAAACATTCAGGATTAATATTGAATTAAGAATGATTTGATAAATATGCATTTAAAGAATTAGAACTACATATTCCAACAAAAAGGAGAGTTTTTTTCAATTTGAGAATTACATTTTTTCTCGAATGTATTTCTAATCTCGATTACATTTTCGTTGGCAATTTAATAAATTTTTTATTCCTCAAAATTTCTTTAACAGTGATATAAACGAACACATTTTTAAAGTAAAAGAAATATTGAAATATGTATGTTGAATACCTTATAATCTTATTTTACGCTTGACAATGCTTTGAGAATAACATTTTGTTCAAATTAACCTAAAATTGTATAAAAGTGTCAAATTCAAACCATTGTTTAGGTGAGAAACTGTAGAGAATTCTGACTGATATCAAACGAACATAAGAAATAGTAAAATATAAGATCTACAAAGGATGTTCTTTCGGTTTAATGTTTTGAGTCATAGAAAAACAACTAGAAGACCAGATATGAACAAAATTCAGGGGACGAATTACCGTATTCGTGATCGAATGAACTATCGTATCGAAAAATAATTTCGATATCGTAATTATAACAAAATGTACTAAATTTCATGCTCGATATCGAATCCCGTATTCTCAAATATGAAAATTACAATCGATTTTACTCGATATCGAATGCGGTAATTCGGCCCCAGGTTCGAATTGTTTCCTGTTAAAAAAAAAAACACTAAATTCGTCTGTTAGTTCCATGCGCTCTGCAGAGGATTACGTTTTATCAACGGCTAGCTAAGCTTCTTCATATTCAAGAATCCTACTGATCACGTGAGCAGATTTCGGAATTAGCGAATTCCTCGATATTTTCCTGCATATAATATTTTAGTTCATGTTTCCCAGCAATTTATATTGCGGACTTTTGTTCAATTCCATTTGTATCTTCTTATTGATGGTTTCAGCAAAACGTGCTAACCGGAAGTCATTAACATAGTTAGTTTAAAAGACATCTTGTAATGCTCAAGCCAATAAGATACCAGCTACAAAGAGACAGTTTAATAGTCTGTTCTAAGTAGTTTTAGGAAAGTTTAACTTTCGATAACTTTTTGCAGCATTGCTATTGGCTTCCATGTCTTGAAGCGTAATTGGCTTATCGACGAAGACTGATTTATGTCTTCACATAACCCCAAAGAAAAAACCAGAGGTGTGATATCACACGATCTAGACGGCCAGCTACGATTAAAAACTTGGAAGCCAACATTATTTGCTAGATACCGGAAGGAAAGAGTGATCCAAAATTGAACCTTCGTAATGGACCAACTATAGCATATTCGCGTCCAACATTTAAATTAAATTATCTTCAAAAAGTAAATGTTAGAAGCTGTTCTTTCGGGTCGTCATAAAGATTCCGACATTCAATTATATTTTGAGTGTTTTATTACAAATTAAAAAAACCTTTAATCGCGCTTTACTTGTTAGTGAGTAAAATGGCTTATCCCTAAAACGAAATGAAAATAAAAAATTAAACAGACTACACAATTGACTCTTCAATAGATTACTTTTGGTGGATAAAATAATAACTTTGTAAAAGAGTAACGAAAATAAACTAATGTGACTACACTGTAGATTACCTAGATACTCTAAAGGGACAGTAAACTTTACACTAGATTACCTGTGATGACTCAACCTGTCTAAAAGGGATACTTGTAACAAAAACTTATTAACATAATTAAGTTCCTAAGTATGGTTTAGCTCATTAATTTATTAAACGATTATTGCATATTTTGCATACTTCCCTTTGTAATTGTAACATACACACACCGTGTTCCTACGTACATTAAGTTATTCTTTTTTATATATTTTTATTAATATTATTCTCTACACCATACTCTAAGTATGGTGTAGTACTCTAATGGTACTATGAGCCTGACACAGGCAGGCAGGCTGCCTTATTAAACATTGGTGATGATGGTTGGTTATTTCGTTGGCTGGCTGGCTGGTTGGTAGTTGTACGTACTACTAGTGGTAGTCGAAGCTATAATAATAGTAGCTCTTGCTTACTTTGCTGGCTTTCTTATGCTCCTCTTAGAAGCCAACTACAGCAATAATAACAACAACAGCAGCAAATATGAAAATTAAATAAATAAAAAAGACATACACAAAGTCATACAAATACAACAAAAGCAACAACAACAATTACAACAAAAAATAAAAAAATAAAGAAATATTCTTCGCTCGCTCGTCGCACAACAACACATGGTGCCTGCTTCTTCTGCTGCTGTGGGTTAGTGTGTGATTGTCTGTAAGCTGTGCATAGCCAGGCAGCATATAGCAAACAAAAACGACGTTTATCTCTCTTGTATTTAGCGCGTTGTGCTCATTATTTGTTTGAGCGCCGCGCTGTAAAGTTGTGAAAAATTTCAATTCATTAAAACAACGACGACGACGACAACAACATACGGCCACCACTACATAAGAAAAATAATCATTAAATAAAAACAACAACAACAACAAATAACTAAAATCGAAACCAAGAAATATAGAATTATAATAAAACTAAAGAAAAAGAAGAATTATACCTTTTTTCTCAAACCAACCAACCAATCAAACCCAAACGAAAACCTACAAAAAAGTAGTAGAACCAGTAGTGTGGTGCCTACTAGTGTAGTGGTAACAAGAAAAACGGCATAAAGGAAAGAGGAATTTTTAAACAACAAAACAAAAAATTTGAATTTCAAAAGGAATTAGAAAAAAAAGAGAGCTTTACAGCAAGAAGCAGCATAAAAGAAAATTATATTCTAGTCTAGTGCAAATAATAATTAAACAAACAAACGAAACGAAAAAAAAAAATATTAATGTCTTCGTACTTGTTAATTAATTAGTTATTAATTTATGTAAAATAAATACATATACAAATAAAAATATAAAAAAATTGTTGTTATACAAAAAATAAAATGAAATTAGCACCTGTGATGATGAAATAAATATAATTAAAAGAAATAAATTTTTTATACCTACCTATATATTAATAACACCAACAAAAAAAAAAATTAAATTAATGTTCAATTAAAAAAAATAAAATAATAAAACAAATGTGTTGAATGCTAAAATAAAGAAAAAAAGAAAGAGTAATAATTAAATAAATTGAAATCAGCCTCAGCTTGCCTGTGTTTGTTTGTATGTTTGTTTCCATTCTTCTTCTCTAAAACAAAATGGAAGTTATTAAACCTATGGATTTTAGCAGTTTTACTGCTTTTTGTGAGCATTTAAATAAATCAACAACATCTTCGACAACTACAGCAGCAGCACCAACAACACAGCATACAGTGTCGGCGGTGGTGACAGCAGTAACAACATCAACGCCACCACCAGCACCGCCACCACCACCATTATTATTACAACAACAACTACTACAACAACAACAACAATCATCAGCCATACCAATGCCGCCATCATCATCACCACAACCAACTTCTCACATTAATGGCACTATTTATTTCGAGGTAAAAATTTAGTAACATCGAAATTATCAATGATAATTTTCCCAAAAAAAAAAAAAAAATTGTTACCAAAATTTTAAATCAATCAATCGTTTTGTGCACCTTTATTTATTTTTATTAATAATTTATGTCCTCTTCTTCTTTTCCATACATGTCTGTTTAATTTTCATTTACAATTTTTTTTTTTTTATTGTAAACATTTTTTTGTAACCATCTCATTTCTTTATTATTTATTCTATACTCATCTCCCTTTTAAAATATAATTTCAACCTCTTTCTCTCTCTTGGTATATCTCACACTCTCTCTCTTTATATCATTATAGTTGTTACAATTCACTCTCTCTTCTTTTGTGCCTCATTTACATTTTTATACAAACTATGTGCGAACGTGTGTGTGTGTGTGTGTGTATGTGCTTGTGTTTACAATTGTTTAAATTATTTTAAATAATTTCTTTCCTTTATTTAGTTTCCTCGTCCCTAACAGGGTTGTCAATCAGTTGATTTTTGTTTTTCAAATGCTAAAACACGCTAAATCTTTTGATGTTTAAAATTTGAATATGGAATTTTAATTTACCTTAATAGTTTTGAATTTATATTAACAGAAGCAGGTTTTTTCCACCTGTTACTATATTGTAAACAAACTTTTAATCTTGTTAGTTGAATTTAAAACGCAATTATTATGAAACTTTAAAAATGTTACGGGATATGAGGTTGTACGATTGAATCTCCAGATTCTATCATATAAAATAGGTTCGATAAGCAGTTTTGGCTGGATCATAGTCAGAGAGTTATATCAGGTGGCTGACACCGTAGATCTATTCAAACTTTTGGTAGACATACATCATTGGGTTTAAAAACAAAGGCTGTGCGGTAGACGATCCATAAATTTGCTTTGAATGGTCGAAAATTCGTTTCTTTCAGCCGACCTGTTAATTGTCGGAATGTCGATTTTTTAATCGGGCCTATTGATCATTGCAATGGTGGAGAATGACCCCCATGTGGCGATTGTTTGTACTTATTCCTATCTAAATTCCTGAGAAACTGCTATTAACTTAGTTTCGGGCTCATATGTAAAGAAAATTGAAGCGTTTGGACGACCTTGACATGGTGCGAACGACTATCACAATTGAATTAAAATAAACTAGCGAAACTTAGACTCTCAGTATAATTCTTCAGCCCCCAAAGACGTAGCAAAATGGAGGGATGCATTGTTGTTGCTTTCAATACGATAAAGATAAAAAAATTCCACAAAAATAATCACTTTCATAACGAATCGTTTTACCGAATTAATCTTAAAAACTTTGGTCAAAATGTTTCCACTAAATAATCAGTTATGGCTTAAAACCGAGGGAGTTTGCTTTGCCTTTCAAATTACATTTTATTTAACATAACAATAATAAAATTATCGAATCTATCTAGGGAATAAGAATTCCGTGTTTGGATTCAAAACACATTTAACACTTCGTTAATATGGAAAAAATCGCCGCACATCATTAACATTGCAAACTCTAAGTTGACAACATTTACAACTTCCTCCATTTTTGTGTCTACTTTGTTGTTGCCATATTTTCTCTTCCTTGTTGGTTAATTTCTTTTATTTTGACTCTTCTTTATATCTCGTGAGAGTTTTTATGCTTAATATCTTTACTCATTTCTCTAAAATATATTTGGTTGTTGTTAGTGTGTGTGTAAGAGTTTTTTTATGTTGTTGTTTTATTTAAAAAAAAAGGACACTAACTTACACCACATCCCCGCTTATTCATATAAGATTGGTACGTGTGTGTGTGTGTAGGGTTTCATATATTTTTTCTGAATGCTACCTTTTTAATTATAAATCATTGTGCCTTAGTTTAACCCATTGAGTTGCGTTAGGGAGTTGTTAGGGTAGCATTAAACAAATGGTTGCATTTTTGTGTTTAATTTAGGGGATATTTTGCCATTTTTTTTTGTTATTTTTGTTAAGCTTTAAATAGTTTTCATTATGTGTTTTATAATTTCAATTGTGTCAAACATTTTTGTTGCTGATTTTTTAAATTAAGGGGGAAGTTATGCATAGCACATGTTTATTGATTGTAGTGTTGCCATATTCTTTGTTTCATAATTTCATTGATATTTTGTGGAAATTACGTAGTTAGACTTTACAAAGTCTACTTTCGAAATTACTTCTCAATAGGATTTAACACTGCATTGCACATTGCACATATTTTTGTTTTTGGCATTTATGAATATGAAATATTTATTTTCAAATAGTTGGAAAATGCATCAAACTACGACAAATGTAGATGTAACTATTCATTTTTCAAGAGCATAAACAAAATTAAGTAGTGTAAAGTTTGGCGGTTGCTGCAAAAACTTGCAGCTAAATATGGGATAATCAGAAGATTATTTGTGAAAGATGACACGTGTAAACGACAAATATTTGATTTTAATATGGACAAATGTTTTTTAATATTGTGGTATATGTAAAAACAAATAATCTAAATGGTTCGCAGCAAAATATTTGGGATTAAATATGAGCTGCAAGAGTAGGTTGATATTTATGCTCCGGGAGATATGCAGTTGTTGCACGGGCAAACAATCCAAATCATCATAAATACGATTTAAAGCAGGCGAGGATCCAGAGGGGGTGAAATAGGATTCCCCCCCAAAAAAAAAACGAAAAGTTTTTATATAAAAAATACGAACAAAAAATGTAGAACAAATTTTGATTCCCTGACTGAAAGTAACCCGAACCTTTTTCACTGCATTCGTAGCAAAAATCACAGGATCAAGAGTAGGGTTATATTATAAGTCAAAGTACTCGGCACCAGAGCTGATTGAGTATTTTTCTTCGATTATCTAGACGAAAGATAGGTTATATACTCAAAAATTCGATAAAATAAGTTCGGAGCAATCAAATTAGAAGAAAATTTAGTTTCCAATTTCAATTTATTTTACAAAATATCTCATATGAAAACAATATTCACAATTTTGAGCACTTTCTATCGTTTTGAGGTGCTGCACGGCGCGTTTTGGTCATCAAAAATTGGAATAAAGATACTCGAGGACATATGATTGCATATCATGAAGATACAATCCATATCATCCACAAAAGTATATTTTGCGATCAGAAATTTGCTTCATAACATACTCACGAAATGAACAGATGGTCATGTGGTGTACACGATAACAACTTAGATGAATAATGTCAAGGATCATACGACAGATTGAAGTCCTCGTGTACCCCAATAGATTCACACTTTCTCAAATAATTCACAGAAGTTCCACAAAATGAACTTATAAAAATGGCGGCTTTTTCCAAGCCAAATTAAAATTTTTCGGCGGTTTGGCTTTTCAACACAGGTCTCTGCTACGTTAGTCTTTTAGGTGAACTTTAAATGTTTCGGCACCAATACTGTCTTATCAATTCCCATCTTCTAGTTTCCTTAGTTTAAATCTTGCTTGACACGCCACAATGGTTGCCACTGATATCAACCACATTTAGTCCTTAACCCTTTGACGGACACTGACGTCTATAGACGTCATAACAAGGGTTTCTGGGGGGACATGACGTTTATACACGTCATAAATTGTTAGCTTCCAAATAACGGAGATACAGCAAGTGTCCCACGGGAAGACCTCCTAAAATTTTGGTGTCCGTCAAAGGGTTAATGGGTTAACTACAACTAACTATGTACTTACATTTTATTTCATATTATTTGTGTTGCCTATATATTCTTTCCAAAATATTTCCATACAACATATAAGGAAGACACGAAGAAGAAAGGAAAGCAGGCAGGCAGGCAGGCATAGAATTACGAAAAAAAAAATCGAAAATTTATTACAACTAAATGTTGCTTATTCTTGTGCCTTTTTCTCTAACAAATAATGAAGTTTTTTTTTTTGTTTTATTTTATTCATGTTTACACTTCGCTCTCTCTTTCTCTCTCCGCCAAGCAACCAACCCATTTCCAACCATCATACATTCTACTTTCTGCTGCTACCTACAAACATTATTATGACTGACTTCCTCTATTTGGCCTGTTGGTTTCAATTCATTTCGTTTATGATGATGGGGTGTACATGTGTGGGGTGTTTGGTTTAGGAGGTTCAATACCTTTTTTATTTCGTAAGTTATTTTATTATTTTTGTTTTGTTTTTTCATTTGTAGCTCAAGTAGATTTTAAACCGTGCAATTGGTTTTATGTAATGTAAAGTATGTGCATATAAACATAATACATAGATGATATTTGTGTACATATGTACATTAGGATGGCCCCGTTTTTATGAAGGAATGATAAGGTGTCGATGTTTCCTAATATGTACAATGAAAGTTTAGTTTGTGTGAGGATCTAATTTCTCAATGTTTTTGTTTTAGCGTTAATATTTGGTGAGTTGGATCATCTTTTTATGGTTTTTGTTATATTTCTAGCCCAGGAAATATATGAAATATTTCGTATCATGTAAAAGGAATTTGAAAGGAGCTTTCAATGTTGTATCAGAAATATTCGTATTGATTCAAAACTATTCAAACTTTTGTAATTTTTCGAAAAAATTTCAAGTTTTTTGAATTTTAAAATAGAATTATTTAAAGTTTAAATTCAAATTTTATAAATCTCATATAAATTCACAGAAAAGAGTTTTTTTTTCGATTTTCGAAATTCAATCTAGTTTGAATTTTTTGAAACCTATTTTCTACCCGATCTGATGTTTTATTTTCATGCCTTCCATTGGTATGTAACATCTTATAATTTCATTGGGTAAGAAACATTTTAGTTTAACTAGAATACTTTGCATTTTAATTTAACTAAAATACTTTGCATGCAAAGTATTTTATAGTTTTACGAATTTATAGATAATTTCGATAACAATTTGTGAAAATTGATTTTTCAAAATTAAAAACTTTAAAAGAACCTAATTATCCTTTGATCTAGAAATGGTATCCTCAAACTAAACATTCATTTTAGTTGGAAACATCGACACCTTCATTTTTATCCATACAAATGAGACCACCCTAATGTACATGTATGAACAAATGTTTGTTTGTAACTTTGAATAAGAGAAAGAGAGGAGCACGGTTTTTGTCATCGTTTGTAGTAGTCGTCATCATCATCATCATCTTTATTCTGTTCAAATCGAACTCATTTGAGTGGTGTGTGTCTTTGTTTTTATACGAGAATTTTAATATATAAAATACAAAATAATAAAAATTCAACGTGTGGCATACAGACGTCGGCGACGACATCGTCTCCTCTATCCATATTATGTGTGTGTTCATCATGTTTCTTATTTTTTTTATATTTTTTTTGGCTTTTTAATACACACACACTCAGTTTTTGAGATAGATTTGGTGGCTGTGATGTTCATGTTGACGACTCTGATGATGACGATGATGATGAGTACCATAACATCGTTGTTGGTTGGTAATAATGTTAATGTAAATATTCGTTTTGAAATTAGGGGTGCAAAAATGGATTTTTACTCTTATTTTTATTATTACATATTTAATTTTTTTTTGCTGTCTTTTGTACTATTTTTTTTTTTTGGTATTGTTAATTTTTCTTTTTATTTGTACAGTAAAACATGAATATAAAAATGCTTTTGCAAAAGGGAGATTTACAAAGAATATTTGATTAATTTAATCAGCAGTCGAATGTATTCAGAATCCTATTTTTATCAATAATACTAATTTTTTAGTTGGAATTTAAGCAATAGGTTTTTTTTTACTTATTTAAACTTTTGTTGCTAAGATTTAAACTAGAAATGAAAGTCTAAGAATATTTTTTAAAGAAAAAAAAAGCTTTAAACCCCAGTTGGTTACATCTACGAGACATCCTTAATTTATATTCCTCTAAGACATGGTTTCGAACAAATGTCGAGAAAACCCTAAATGACTAAAAGAGAGACAATGTCGCTTAGTTTGCCGTTCACACAATAACTATGAAAAGTTCCACTTTAAGTTGTTGAAAGACGACATTTAAAAATGCATGGATCTTCCTGTCATCAACAGAGTCGATCATCTATCTTATAACTGTTCTGTTTGAATATAAAATTTTCGTTTAGTTTCAGTTTCATATAAATAAATACAATTTCTGTCATCTATTAATACTTATTTTTTAAACAAAATTTCAGCAAAAACTATCTTTTGATAATCTTTAAAATTTGTATGTAATATTTGGCCTATAACTCAGTGTCTCAGGTTTCGAATACATACTTAAGAATAGAAAATATATGAAAACGATTTTAATCCAAATCGTTATTTTTAATTGAGTTTTAAATAGTTCCTTTATATGGAGCTTTAGAAATGTATATTTTTACTCATCTAAAGCCTTTTTCGTTCTTTCGTTTCCATATTTTTTTATTTTTACAATTTACAATCAATACAACCTTAATCATAGTTTTCCAATTTCATTCTAATAAATAATAATGGCGGATTCTTGCTTAAAGAAAATGTTGCACCTTTTCTAACCCTCTTTTTAAAAACTTATAAGTTCAAAACAGGGAGAGAGAGAAAAATGCATCCATAAATATATGCATCACTACCTTTAACCCAGCAAACATTTAGATTTATTAACAAATTAATAGTAATTTGAAATCAAATCCCTCTCCAAAGGTCAATAGTTTGAGAACGACTAGATAATTTTTTGAGAAATATTGCCTTCTCAATACAATGCGGAATTTATTCTAAATAAATTCCTTTCTCAAATTGTTCTCTAACCTTATTCTCAGATTTGTTTCGAATATGATTTGGTAATTCTCAGATTTGATATAAAAATGATTTGAAATCAAACTCTCAAACAGTGATGTAAACTATTTATGCCTAATAACATAGGAAACATTCAGATGTAATAACAAATTACCAATGATTTGAAATGAAATCATAAAGAAACTCAAATGCCAAAAGATTGAGAACGATTTGATAAATTATTGAGAGAGAATATTTACAAAATGGAATTGATTTTATATTTTAACATGTTTATAAAACATGGACTGCAATTTTTCAGTAAATATGCAGATTTGATATTAAATTGAGAATGATTTAAAATGAAACCCTTTTTCTAGCACTGATGTCAACTATTAATGACTAATGGGTCGATTATGGATGGCAACCGAACATCATTTACGTTATCAACTGTCTAAATTATATTACAGGTGGCAACTGGTAGCTATCAATTGGCAACCAGAAATTTGTGGTTGCCCTCTGGCAACTGATGTTCATCCATAGTCGACCCATAAAACGCACAAATATGTTGAATATTCGTTTCAAAAGAAATCTTTAGTTAAAAAGTAATTCATATTTGTATTAGCAGAAACATTTGGAAAATAAATTTGAAACTAAATTATGCCGATCGCGGTAATTCTGGTTTCCATAATTCGCATTTAACTGAAAATTCTACAGATTTCATTGCTATTTCAATAAAATTCAGAGTATGATTTAACTAGACACAACCTTGATAGCCTTAAATAAGGACACAGTTGTCTTCTATATTATTGATGAAAAATGATGGGTTCTTTTACCTACATAGTTGAGCATCAGCACTTCCGTTGACCTCCCTAATTTGATTGAAATAGAAATTTTTTGTAAGAAATTACAATATATTTAGCACACATTTTCGAACATTTCTGTTTTCTGATTGAGGTACGACGCAGTAACCGCCCATAGCAAGTTTTTCATTTCTATAATATTAAATAAACAAAAGTCTGCAAAATTTAACTGTTTTTCTAAAGAAGTGCTGACTGATAAAAATTTTACTTTTGTGTTATTGAATAGCGCTATATCTTGCTAATTTGGCAATGCTGTTCTGAAATGACAAACGTTTGAACGATTTAATAATCTTTAGATAGATTAAAAGCACTAAATCTATCTAAATTAGTAGCCCTATCAAATGTCAAATGATTGAAGACTATTTGATAAACATTTGAGACATAGAGAAATATACATAGAGCAGAAACTCTGCTGTCAAAACCCTAACTCAGTTGTCAAAAATCTAAGTGGTGAGAATATATTAGTAAAAATAAAACTATATGAAAACAAAAACAACACTCGTATGTGTGATTATTTCGGGTAATTTATTTGTATGTTTTTTTTTCTATTTTCCGCTCTATGCGTATTTCTCAATGATTTGAGAATGGAAAATTTATTCTATATTTGACAAAAAACTTATTCATTCCCAACAATCTCTCTAGCCTTATTCTAAAATTTCAAATGTACGTCTTTTTGGTTATTGAAAGGCGCTAAATCTAGTTAAATAGACCACTCCTTCAAATTTCAGACGTGTCAGGGTGTTTTAGTAAATATTTGGGAATGGGGTAATTTATTTTAAACTTTAGAAACACCTTCTTCATTCTAAAGAAGTTCTCGATACTTATTCCCAAAGGTATTTCAAATGTGGGACTATTCACACTGTTCCCTAATGTCAAACGTTTTAGAATGATTTGATCAAACTTAGAGAATGACAAGTTTATTCTAAATTTGAGAAGAAATACCTTATTCATTCTCAACTAGTTCTTTATACTTATTCTCAAAGGTATATCAAATCTACAACTTTTGGGTTATTGAAAAATAGCGCTAAATCTAGCTAATTTGGCAACACTGTTCTGAAAGGTCAAACGTTAAATGGGAAGATTATTCTAAATATGAGAAATATATTCCTCATTCTTAATTAGTTTTTAATCCTAATTCTCCAAGGTATTTTAAATGTGAGGCTTTTGGTTAAAGCGCTAAATTGGCAGCGTTGTCAAACGTTTAACAACCTTTTGATAAACATTTGTGAATGTAAAGTTTATTCTTAAATGGAGAAATATCTTCTTAATTCTCAACTAGTTCTTAATACTTATTCACAATGGATATTCAGTAATTTTTAAAAGTCGATGATTTAAAGCTGTATAATTATACATAATTGCAGTTTTTTCTCGATTTTTTAAACGTTAGTTCATATGTTTGAGAATAACATTCGATTTGAATTTGAGAAATCAACCTCAAATTAAATTCAAACCTCTTTAAATTGAAGTATTCAACACAGAAAAAGTATTTTGCGAGTGATTATTTATGTAACATTATTCCAGTATTTAGTAACAATAATATAGACATCCATAGAATACCAACAAAAATCAATAAATATGTACGCTAATGTGAGAGCTTACATTTATTAATAATTTATTTGTAAATTATATTCATATTTCTAAACCTAAATAACAAATAAAGTACACATGTGTGCAATAAAAGAAATTCTAAATGACCTTTTTCCAAAACAAAAAAAAATTCTTCATATACAAATGTCAACCTAAACAACGACAATTGTACAACAACTATTTCCATTCATTCAGTTTATTTATTTTAAATAAAAATAGCAAACCAACAACAATAACAACTACAAGGAAATTACAAAAATTAAAAAAAAAAAAATAACGATTAAAATAGTAAAACGAAAATGAACCTCTAAAGAGTCAGTTGATATTTTCCAACTTTTGTTTCTATTATTTTTGGAAAAAAAAAACTAAGAAAAGAAAGGGGGTGTTATTTACAAATTCACAAATATGCTATGTGTATTTGTCCTTTTTGAACTATAAAAACGTAGAAAATGAAAATAAAATACAAAAATCATGGTAAATTTTTAACCATTATAGAAGAAACCCCTGTGTCTGTAGGTTTTAGGGGTATACGACGAGTATTTATAATAATACTTGAAACAATTTTTATACATAAATCCTAATTTTAACCCCACATTGCATACGCTTGTTCATACATTGTAGAGTCTACATATATATATACAATGGTACAATATAAAAAACAAATAAATAAAATAAATTGTAGTGTATTCTATAAGAAGCAGTGAAAAATATCCTACAATTACACACACACAAACATACATACATACTTATATATGTACAGGAACAGATGTATTTGATTTTGAAATTATTAGAAAACAGAGCTGCAAAATTATGTAGTCGAATTAGCTCATTAGAATGTAATACAAATGTATGTATCGAGATTATTTTATTATTAGCAAAAATATTGATGTAGTTTAATATAA
Source organism: Calliphora vomitoria (assembly GCA_942486065.2). NCBI lineage: Eukaryota > Metazoa > Arthropoda > Insecta > Diptera > Calliphoridae > Calliphora > Calliphora vomitoria. The sequence continues at coordinate 80,106,191 of OW818030.2, forward strand.
CCAAGCAACAGAAAGTCTAACGTTTGAAAACTGTATGCTATGTTTATTTCTACTTCCATTAGAATTTAAAGAAATGTAATATAATCACAAGAATATAGGGCACGCTTAAACCTTTCCATTTAACATAAAGTCCCCAACATTTGAATAATTATGTTTCATTTGAATACAAACATATAATGCTCAAAGGTTTCTCAAACTGAGGTTAGGAGGTGAGATAGGTTTAAATTTTACATTTGAATTCAGTTTGAGGTTGACTTGAAAACAAAATCATTTTTGAAAAACGGTATTTTCTCAATTAGAAATCAAACCTACTTTTAACAAATGGTACTTTTTTAAATTTGATAACTAATATTATTCTTAAATCATTCCCTAACCTAAACATAAGACTAACTTATCCCTTTCCGTCCCCGCCTACACAAATGTGTAGGTAAATTTAACGTATTTTGTAGATACATTTATATATTAGTGTACGGTTTTTTCTTACTGTTTTAAATGTCTCAATATTATCCCAGCAGTTCTAGGAGACAGTCTCGAATTAGTGATTTTACTTATCATTTAGGGTGGGAACTAGTTACTTACGTGAATAGTTATTGACCCTTATTGACTACAATTAGACTGTCTAATAGCTGGTCCAAAGTAGTCAACGCATTGGATTCGCATACTGGTTAAAAAACGTCAGTTACCTTACTAGCTACATAAGTGGTAACTTGATCAGCTAAATAACTAGTTATTTTAACATGTACGAGTTCTAATCCAGGCAGTCCAATATACGATAGCTTGTAAACAAACCTTTCTTCGACAACTCTCCAATGGATTGGGTGGGTTAAATAACTAATTTCTAAAGTGCATTACAAAATAAACGTTTAAAGCGACTTCAATATAGGTTACTAAGAGATACTAAAGTGACTATTGTCTTCATGCTATGTTACATGGGATATCAGTATACTTAAGCAAAAATAAAAATTAACTTTATGAGAATTATATCAACACAATTTGTAAAAAACCAGTTTGAACGAATTATCACACAAAACGTTTAAAGTGACTACTCTCCAGATTACTTAGAGACACTTAAGTGACAATTGTCTTCACGATAGATTACCTGGGATGTATAAAGTAACCAATTGTCTTATCTCTGCACTGCATAGAGCACATACGTGTCAAATGACCAAAATATATAAATTGGAGTCAGCCAAGTGATAAGACATTTGTGACGATTACTTTCTATAAGGGATACATTGACTACATGCTTAACTGCTGGGATGTGTTATTTCTTTTTCATTTTGTAATATGTATTGTGCGATTTACTTTAGTATTTTGTGTATGAGTGCAAGAAATGTGATCGAAAAGTTCACTGAAATCCGACAATTTTTAAATTGCTTCGGACGGAAAGGGTTATAAAATAAGGACTGAGATCGAAAAAATCTTAAAATACATAAAAAATAAAAAATTAAAACACTAAACTTAGTTTTGATTTTTATTATTTGATTGAAATTATTATTACAATTTACAAAAAATCAATAGTGATGAATTTATGAACCATTTCCGGTCTTTATAGTGCTTTCTGTCACTTTGTTCGAACAGCTAGTCCGTTTCCGTTAAAAATCTATCACACTTTTAGACACCATTCCTTCTACATGACCCAGGTTTTATATCAACGGACAAGTTCTTCCGATAATGTTTAATAACAAAGTTGGATTTTGCTGAAAATATTTAATAATTTTAGTACACACTTTTTTCTCGTCACTCATTTTAATCAGATTAACAACAAATTAACATAATTGACATTAAACATAATAAGTGACATGCTTTAAAAAGGTATCTTGATAAAAAAATAAATAAAAAATCAAGTAATACTTGGGTTTAAAGTTTTAATGAAAAACGTGTGTTTAGGTTTTTTCGATCTCAGTCCTTATTTATATGACTTTATTGTTATAAAAGTTGAAACTGCAAATATTTCTAATTATCTGATAAAAATTACTGACTTTCCTATGCCCTAAAGCTCGATATTTGATTTTGATCCATTTGCGGTTGATTTGGAAAAAAGCTTGTTTCTCAATTTGATATCAAATATCAATCTTAAATTATTCTCCAGCCTAAAGACTTTTATAAACATGTTCATTCAAATTACTTTAGAGCTTATTCTTTAAAATATACTAAATACCACAAAATTTAAAATGATAGAAAAGACTTTATAAGGGTACTCATTTAAACGCTTAAGTTTCGTTTGCGCGACGTGGTTCATGAACCCACCTGTTAAATTTTGTGCAATTTTATACAGAAAATGTCTATTTGATAAAAATGTCAAACAAAAATAAATTCAACAATGCTAAAAAAAAGGTTTAAAAATTATATAAATTTAAATTCTAAAAATTTCTAATTAAAGTGAAATCTTTAGAACAAAAAATGGTAAACATAGTTTAGTAGATTTTGCTTATGTTCTAGTTGTTGGTAAATATTTCCATAACAATGCCATTCAATCCAACCATTCTGTTCCAAAGTCACACAATTTTCATATGTACAAAATATTTTTATTTAATTTTTATTCAAGTTTGCGAGACTAAATTGTCGCGCAAACTTATCGGAGTTGTGCAAATGAATTTCCATACAATTTTTGACAGTTCATTTGCGAAAGTGTAAAAATGCACAGATTGCACAGTTTGCGAGGCTTTTAATCGTTTACATGAAGGCCCTTTATGTTTTACACGTATTATTTGTAAATTACAATCCACATTTGAAATACGTTTGAGTATAAATTTGTTTCTCAAATTGAGGTTAAACTATCTTGAGAAGGCTATTATTTTTAAGTGTTTATCAAACATTGTCAAACGTTTGATATTTGCGAAATGACTTAATTTCAAATCACATTCATTCATCGTTTTTTATTTTTTTTTTTTTTTTTTTTTTTTTTTTTTGGAGAAATTCCAAAATTTTTACTGCGATTGGAAGTAATGTAAGAGCATTTTATGGAACATACATTTCTTGATAAAGGATAAATATTGTATTATATCTTGTTTTGTAAGCATTATGCTATTGTGTTAGCATTCACAACAACTTAATTCGGTTTTAAATAACGTCAACAGTCCGATCCAAACCAGTCCGATCATGGTAAACGCCATGATAAAACAATTTGGAATTAAATCTGCTTAAATTTAAGATTTTCTTTTTGATGTCGTTCCTTTTATAAGTTTCTAGGATATCTTGGAATTTTACTATTAAAACGTAAATTCTTACTGTTATGAATTATATTTAAGTAGTTGCCCGCAGAAAACTTCATCAGCACAGTAAAAATTTAAAAAATAGGGTGACTCAAATCCCCCTCATTTGAGTGATTTCATGATTTCGACTGAAAACAACATGAAATTATGTAATACATGCTTTGAAAATTAATGCGTCTGTAACACTTTACTTTTACAAATTGTATAGGAAATAAGTAAGAGAGCTATATACGGCTGTGCCGAATCTCACCATCAAAAAAAATTTTTAATTTTTTTCCAAATTTTTTTTTTTAATTTTTCTTTAATTTTCATTTTTTTTTTTAATTTATTAGTGAATAAAATTTATGACAAAAATTTTTTTTCGAAGAAAAAAAAAAAAAAAAAAAAAAACAATGGGTTAAAATATATGTTTTCCGTTTTTGACCTATTGTATCCAACTTACTATAGCCTTATATACATCATTGCAATGGACTTTGAAATATCTATCATTAGATATCCATATTGTCTATATTTATGATTTACTAATCGAGATATAGCTCGATTTCAGCCATTTGTGGTTTCGATTTTCTCGATTTTAAATAGCAACCGTCCCGGAAGAGTTCCCGATATATTAATATATGAATCATGTATGTAAGTTATTTGGGGGCTACGGAAAGGTGGCGCAAAAGTAATCCTCCTATCAGAAAATGCTATAAATTTTGCCGATTATTGGTCAAATAAATAGTCAGCAATATTCCGCGTTCAGGAGCAGTGTAGCGTAACAGTGTTTATTAACGTGTATTTCGCATGTGTTTACTATACAAATGTCAAAACAGAACTGACATTAGGGGCCAATCGCAAAATTTATAGCATTTTCTGATAGGAGGATTACTTTTGCGCCACCTGTTATAACGAAAAATGTAGAAATTACAAACGGAATCACAAACTTATATATACCCTTGCCACTCATGTGGAAGGGTATAAAAAAGGTTGCAAACGAGTTATTATGTATGCCATATTATTGGGTGTATGACTTCAAAATGCGGGATTTACATTAGATGGCGTATCTTTTGAACACGGTTTTTGCTTTTAATAACTTATATGTCGTTTTAAAGGGTAATTTATTCTCACTTAGTTATTGAACATTATAGTGTTAACAACAAATTTTTTTTTTTTTTTTTGCTTCGAAAATGTAGAATATTGTACCAACAAAGCGTCATATGCGGAAAGTTTTGCTTTGCTTCAAAAATCTGGTTATATGCTGTATAAAAACTGTCAGTATAATTTTAGGTTAAAACATTGTGTTAATGGGGGTTAATTTAATAAAATACTATAAATTATATTCTAAATTCCATCTAAAACTAAAATAAAAAACAAAACTTCTCACTCTTTTCGTTCCATAGAAATTATATGTACATGTTTGTCTAATTTGATGCAGTAGATCTAGAGTTTGTCGTTTACGTTCTAGATAGCATGTAAAAATAGGTTCTTGAATAAACTGTTTTTTAAAAATCACGCAAATTGTTTCATAATTTTCAAATAAATGTCTTTGACATGGATACGCTTTAACTTAAATTGTATGGTCCTTCACGACACGTAACTATATTTAAGTTTTGGAGGGATTTATGTTCTTCGTATTCTTTATAAATTGTTTTAAGTATTTTGCATGATAATACCATTTTATTAAAGAATTAACTCCTTTATATAACTTAAACATTACTGTGAAAGATTATTGACAACACTACAAAAACAAAAACCATTTTAATAAATAATAACAAAAAAATCTCGTATGAACAACAACAAAAAATCAGGGTGGTAACAACTATAAAGTCATACGGAAATTTCAGCAGTACATTGAGTTGAATAAACATGGTTATCCTTAAGGAAAACGACAACATAATCTAAGAGCACCAAGTAGCTAAAATTTAAAACTAAAAACTCTTAATGTTTAGAAATTTTATGAAATTTACTTGAATACTAGAGCAAAAAAAGATATTATCAGCTGTAAATGTAAATTTCCTAGAAAACTAAACTAATAAGATAAATAACACAATACTGAATTATAGTTTCTATAAGTAAATTAATTGATTTTTTTAATTGTACAATTTAATATAACGTCTGGCAAATATACACATTAACATACACTTAATTTATTAATTGAATCAGTTGTAAAAATTTTTAAACCTGTTTAATCTTTATAAAACTAATTAATATTATCAATGAATGTTTAATGCATGTTATTACTAATATTTTATGATTTTAAAACACACACAACACTAACCTCTCATGTTTTTTATACTAAAACATAACCTCACTTTAACATAAACTACATAATCTAGGCACTCACAATTATTACTTCCATAACTTTACTTATGAACATTATTTTCCCTACTTTTTTTTTAAACAGAAAATGGAACGTCAGGGTAAAATGGAAATAGCTGCCCGTGAACGTGAGATGCAACGTTTGCAGTGTATACCCAAAAAATGGAATCGTCGTGAGGAATATGAATTTTTGCGTGTCCTTACCGGTTACGGTATTGATCTTTTGCCACCCTCCGCCTTAACGCCGGGCCTCACTACGCTCTCGCCCGATTGGACTAAATTCAAACAAATGGCCCATTTGGAAAGAAAAAGTGATGAGACTCTAAGTGATTACTATAAAGTATTTATAGCCATGTGCAAGAGACAGGCTAGCGTTAAGTTGTCCGAAAATGAAAAGGGTTTAGAAGGCATAATTGAAGATATTAGTGAAGATCATGCTAAATTAATACTAGATCGTTTGGAATTGTTGTCCAAACTGAGAGAAATTTCCAAACATCCTCAAATGGAAGAACGTTTGAAATTGTGTATGGTGAATGCTGATACCCCCGATTGGTGGGAGCCTGGCAAACATGATAAAGAACTTATAGCGGCCGTACTAAAACATGGTCTCTACCGCTCAAAAACATTCATATTCAATGATCATACATTTTCATTTGCCGATTCTGAGAACAGATTCTTGCGTGAATTGGAGGCGCAAATGCAACGCTCTATAAAATTGGAGGCCTTAAATGCTGAGAAATTAGCAGCTGCCGCAAAACAATCATCGGTTAAAGATGAGATAATCGACTTGGATGAAGAACTCCTTACAAAGGATAGTTTAATTAAAAAGGAAAATTTCTCGCCTGTTAAAACAGAAGTCAAAACAGAATCACTATCAGGCGATATAAAAACAGAATTAGCTAAAAAGGAGCCTGGTGACGAGGACGAGGAATTGAAGGCAGAAGATTTAAAAACAATCAAGGAAGATATTGAAACCCAGGATTTAACAAAAGATGAAGATGATGAAGTATTGGTTAAGGAAAAGGTTAAGGAATTAGAAACCGAAAAAGAAACCACTGAAGAGGTTAAAGAAAAAGTACAAGAAAAGAAAACAGAAGATGAAGATGAACTTAAAAAAGAGTCATCTAAAGAGAAACCTGAAGCCATGGAGTTAGACAAAGATGAGTCTGCCACAGAAGATTTAAGTAAATCTAGAGATGATGATAAATCATCCGAAGATGACAACAAAACTTTAGACTTAACAGAAACTAAAGATGATAAGCAAAACTTAGAAAATGAAGCTAAACTGGCAGACAAGAAAGCTGAAGAAGAAGAGGTGGTATGTCTGGAAAAGGAAAAAATTAAAACCGATGAAAATACTACAGAACCAGACACAGATTTGGTTAAAACTACTGAAGCCGACGGTAAAGAAGCAAGTGAGAAGGACGCTGAGAAAGCGGTTAAACCTAAAGATGATGAAGATATGCTTGATCTAACAACTGCCACCACCGGATCCAATGATCCCGATGACGAGGAGGTTATGAAGGAAAAAGAAAAGGCCGTCGAAGAAGAATGCAAAAAACAAGCCGCCGACCTTAAAGCCAGATTCCCCGACTTGGAAGTCATACAGCCAGGTGCTGCCAAACAGAAACAAGAAAAACCCAAACTAGAAATTAGCATAAGTTGGTTTAAAGATTTCGCCTTGGAGAGACGTATCTATCACATTGTTTCCTGCATTGACTCTGGCAAATGGCCAGTTGATACAACATACTCAGCCTTGGTGGGTTGCAAAGGCATTGAACTGAACATAGGCTTACACGAAGCCATACCCCATCTCAGTGTGGCGGTAGAAAAACGTTCTACCACCCCCGATGTCATCACCATTACAACAGATCATGGTGTTACCAAACATTTGTCCACATCGCAAGTGCAACAAGTTGTTGCCCCAGCTATTTCCAATGTCACTACTGCGACATTAGTCTCGACAAATGTGCCAGTGGCCACAATCAATACAACAAGTACCTCTGCCAAGTCCTCGTTGTCTTTGTCAACGTCAACGATGGCGCCCATAACTACATCCTCCACCCCATCATCGCTACCAACCATGTCATCGGCTACTACAGCCTCTTCAGCAGCTGCTGCGGCCGCCGCTGCTGCTGCAGCAGCCGGTTTGGGTGGCTTAGATGCCAACAGTTTCAATGCGGCCATGGCTGCTGCTGTGGCAGCAGCTGGTGGCAATGCTAGTGCTTTGAGCGCTTTATTGCCCGGCATGTCTTTAACTTCATTGCCCGGTTTGAATATACCAAATTCCGGCAGTCCTGTGCCTAGCAACAGCAATAATACAACAACCACAAATTCGGGTAAAAAACGCAAGCGTCATATTGCCATCGATGTGGAAACAGAACGGGCTAAACTGCATGCTCTACTCAATAGTGCTCAGACCTGTAAGTATACCACAAAAAAACCTAATTCAATTAATTTCTATTATTTACTATTTTTAGTGGCTCCTAAAGATTGGGAAACAGAAATTGCTAATATGACAGCAGCTGCCGCGGCTGCCTCGACTGGTGTTAGTACCTCTTCAAGACGTCCCTCGTCTGCGGCTTCCCCTGCAGGCAATTCATCTCTAAGTAGTGCATTGCAACCACCGCCAGCTCATCAACATGCTCCATTGTCACGTCAAAACTCGGGTCAGTTTAGTAAGCCCGCTGTACCACCACTTAAAACCCCACCACCCTCTTCAATGGGTGGAGCTATGGATTTGTCTTCAAGGTAAATATTAAATAGCTACTAGTCAGATCTTAGATTATTATACCCTTCACCATGAGTGGCAAGGGAATATATAAGTTTGTCATTCCGTTTGTAATTTCTACATACTTATAGCCATGTCCGTCTGTCTGTTGAAATAAACTTTCCGAATCCTCCAAATAACTTATATAGTACGTGATTGATACGTAAATATAACCGCTATAGTCCTATAGTAAATTCGGAAAAATCGGCCAACAAATGGCTGAGATATAAGCAAAAAACCACGACTACCAATATTTTTCTAATAATAGACATCACAATTGAAATTTTTTGTAACAACCAAAAATTTGTCGATCAACAATTTCTTTGTAATTAACATTTTTTTCAACCAACAATTTGTTTCTCTCAAATTTTTTTTTTTTTTTTTACACTAAAATTGTTTTCAATCATTATCTTAAAGTGTACTTTGGTGAAGGGTATTTAAGATTTGACACAGTCGAATATAGCTCTCTTACTTGTTTATTATATTTCATTTATTTAAATTTAAATTTAGCTTCTTTAACATTTCCAGCTTACCAAAAATGAATATGGCTGATATTATGAAATCGGCCTCTTCTTCGGGAGCAATAGATTTAAGCGAGGTACAAGATTTCTCAATGGGTTCGAAAAAGTTGTCGTCAGCTTCTTCTTCATCATCAACCTCATCATCATCGACAGCCAATACTTCAAGCATACATGCAGCTTTAAGTTCCGCCTTCCCCTCAATGGCCAGTAAAGGAGGAAAACTGGATGATACATTAAATAAACTAATGAAGAAAAATAATTGCGTAAGTTGAAAGTTAAACTTGAAAAACAAACAACAATCTAATGAATTCTATTTTATTTACAGACTATCGAAGAGCCTGTAGTTGGCAAGGAGAAGAAACGCAAGAAGTTAGATGAAATCGTTTTGGGACTATCTGCTGCCAAGGAACAGAAAACCTTCCCCGATCCTTCATTGCCCTCCTCTAAGAAGCCACAAATACCACCAAGTGTTTCCGTAACACCGGCCAATATACCAACGTCTATGTCTTCACAACAACAACAAAATCAAAAACCTTTTACTATCACTGTTACGACAGTGCCCGGAAGTGAGTTTGAGTCTCTGAACTTTATTAATTTCTAAGATAAACCAGACTAAATGGGGGAATTTTCATGAAAATTTCTTTACCCCCCCAGTAAAGAGTTATTACTAATATTTTGTGTTTTCTCTAATATTTTCATTTCAATCTTAACAGAAGGTAAAGGTAGCTCGTCATCATCTTCGGCCGGGCAATCTACTTCGACTTCATCGTCATCATCGGCCAACACAGGACTATCAGCTTTACAAAGTATGGCTGGCATGGGTGGTCTTTCGGCCAAGGATAGTTTGAATGCTTTATTAGCGCAAACAATGGCCACAGATCCGCAAACGTTCCTTAAGCAACAGCAAAAGATGATGCAGTGTTTGCCACCAGCCCAACGTAAACTTTATGAAAGTATGTTGGCTGACATGGAACAGGCTATGAAATCCAAGTAAGTTAAACTCTCATTATTTTTTGGGTCTTTAGATTTTTGTTAATTTTTGGATTTAGACATTTCCACTTTTAATTTTTGAAAAATTTAAAATGGAAAGCGCTCCATAGGCTATATGTGCGCCAAATTTTGAATCATTCATGGAATGAATGAAATATGTAATATTTTAATTCACAGAAATTAAAATTTCTCTTTATAATTTTTTCCCCTCTTAGTAAATATGGTTCTCCTCACGAAACCAAGGTAGACAAATGGCTGACTGATGTCAACTCTCCCTTAACCATGGACTATACAGGCGCAGCTTCAGCCAGTAGTGCTAGCAGTAGTAATACGCCCAGTTCAAACAGTCGTAGATCTAGTCGTCAACAGCCTTCGACACCCTCACAACAATCGTTGTCCGCCTCTCAGATGTCAGCGTCAAAATCCTCTAACTCTTCGTCGCATAGTCAATCTCACCAACATCAGCAACAACAACAACAGCAACAACAATCTTCCATGTCAGGACCACCACCAGGTCTGACTGGAGACGAGCCAGTGCCGGTAATAAATAAACAAACTGGCAAGAGATTGGCAGGCAACAAGGCACCTCAACTAAAGAGATTGATGCAATGGTAAGAATTTCATAAACAAATTTAATTTTAACTGTAAATTTTAATTAAATTTAATGTTTTATAGGCTTACTGAAAATCCCAATTATGAGGTGGATCCCAAGTGGTTGGAACAAATGCAAAATCCCATGTCTGCTCCTTCACCCAAACCTATGGAAACTAGTTATTCGTCTAGCAGTAAATCTCATACCGGCCGACCTTCGTCCACCTCCAGCAATGCCTCATCCGGCAGCCACTCGAATTCCCAGCAACAGTCTTCGTCACAATCTTCCTCTAACTCTAGTTCCTCGAAGAAGTCGTCTAGACAGTCTGCCATGGATCAGGCTAATGCTGCCATGCAATTTGGTTCATTGGCTGGTATAAATCCCAGTCTTTTGGCCGGCCTTCCCAATTTGGGAGGTTTCGATCCTAAGAATCCACTTTCGGCCTTCGATCCCAAAAATCCTCTATTGTCTATGCCGTTTGCTGGAATGCCTGGCATGGGTAATATACCGGGTTTGGGTAATCTAAACAACATGAACTTATTCGCCAGTTTAGCGGGTATGGGAGGTTTAGGTAATTTAGCTGGTATGGATACACAATCTTTAGCCGCACTTATGGCTGCAGCTGGACCTGCTTTAAGTGGTTTAGGCGGGGTGACGGGTTCCTCCTCAAACAGCGGTTCGAACAGTAAAAACTCGTCTCAATCGAACAGTTCATCGAGTAAAAAGAGTAAGAATGATCAACAGGCTCAGCAAAATGCTGCAGCCGCCGCTGCTGCTGCTGCCGCGGCAGCAATGGGAGCTACATCCTCTTCGGGCGGTAATAACTCATCTTCTGGATCAAATGCCAAGAACTCTGCGGCTGCAGCAGCAGCTTCAGCTTCTCAATTGGCGGCTGGTTTTCCATTCTTATTTGCCAATCCTTCTCTGCTGTATCCACCCATGGGTATGAGTGGTTTAAATCCCTACTCCTTGGGTTCCACCGGCTTGGGTTCGGCCTATGATCAATTGGCTCAACAGTATTTAATGAACGGAGCCTCTTCAGCCGGTTCCACATCCACCACACAATCAAAGGCCCATCAATCACAGTCAAAATCATCCAACTCCAGATCATCAGCCTCATCGGCGGCGGCCTCGTCGGCTGCCCAGGCAGCAAGTCTAATGAATGCCATGGCAGCCAGCATGTCTGGTTCCAGTGGTCAAGGTTCTAGCTCAACACAATCGTCTTCATCTCGCGGCAGACAGTCTTCGGCTAGTAGAGCAGCAGCACAAGCATCAGCGGAAATGGCTCAATTGTCCAATCTTTTATTACCTCCTGGTGATGCTCAGCTATTGGAATCGTTCTCCAGAATGGCTAATATGGATTTGGCTCAGGCCACTAGATTAATGAACTCTTTAGGCATGCCTCCCATAACGGGAGCTTCGACTTCCTCCTCAAATACTGTGAGTGAGAAGAGATCTTCGAGTTCAGCAGCATCAAATGCTGCAGCCGTAGCTGCTCAACAGGCCGCCAAGGAACAACAAAAACTAATGGAACAATTGGCTAGAGGTCAATTGCCTACCGATTTAGCCACACTACAAGCCTTGTCCCAGGGAAAACTACCCCCCTCTATGACAGGCGCTTCCGGCAATTCTTCAAGTAATACCTCCTCTTCCAACACATCCTCCAGCAAGAGTGCAAAGGCAGCGGCCGCCGCGGCTGCTGCAGCTGCTGCCGCCTTACCACAAATACCTGGCATGCCAGCCGATTTCAGTCAAGCCTTTTTGGCAGAAATGGCGGCACAGGCTATGGCAGCTGCTGGTAGCTCATTGCCACTCACCGGTCCAGGTTCCCTGGCCAGCTTAACCGGCAGTTTGGCTGGTCTTACTGGAGGCTCCTCAACTACTACCAGCTCTTCATCATCCTCAGCCTCGAAGAGACAAAGAGATCAAGATGCTTTAGCCAAGGATGCCTTCCAAAAACAAATGGACTATTATACCAAACAATTGGGCTTGGGATCCGGCATTTCCCTAATACCCACTTCGGCATCGGCTACTACTCCCTCCTACTCGAGCACCTCGTCTTCTCAAGATGACCATCACAAGTCGAAGAGACAACGTACTACTGACACGTCATCCTCCCTAAAAGATGACTTAAATACCGCAGCTGCCTTGGCGGCCGCTGGATTCCCTATGAATCTTGGTGGGGGCATGACAAGTATAGAGAAATCCATACGAGGCTCATCCTCTTCGTCATCTAACCAACAACCCGAGGCCGATAAGGTGACCTTAACACCTTTGAACTCGGCGGGCATAGCGGCTAATTTACCCTCACAAACGACCATAACAATTGCACCTCCTATTAGTTCGGGTGCCAGTTCGAGCAGTGAACGTTCCGAACGTAGTGAATCTAGAATATCGTTGACAATTACAAATGCGGCGGAGGCTGCTAAGATGCCGCCACCCTACGAGGAAGCCGATGAACTGATAATACAACCAATACTCAAAAAACCCGCACCAGCTCAATCGCAATCACAACAACAACAAAATCCATCCACATCCACCTCACAAATACCCACCTCGACTGCAAATACCAGCACAGCCAGCGCAGGTTCACACAGCGGTAGCATAGAAGATTTAGCAACAGAGTCCGGCAACAATACTTCAGCTTCTTCTAACAACGAGGAGACACGTAGGTCTTCGGGTCGTCTAAAACGTCCACGTTCCGGTGCCGATCATTCCCTCATCAGCGAACAGCCACCCGAGAAACGGCGAGAGTTGAGATCCACACGTCACACACGTCAATCGTCATCCGGTAGTGCCGACAATTCCCTAAATCTGTCCACAAGTAGTGAAAACGAAGAAAAACCAGAATGAGTTTTAAGGCGCTTAAGGCGCACATCTCTAAATAAATAGTAGGAAATTATTGTTAAAGGACGCCAGAGGAGAAAATTAAAATAAACAAAACAAAAGAGAAATTGCCTATAAGCAATTTCCTGCAATTGGGTTGGGAGAGCGAAAAAAAATAAGCTGCTTTAAAACAAAGAAAAGGGGACATATAGAAAGTTAATTAACACAGCTGCTTAGTAGCATTAAAAAGAGAAAAAAAGATTTTCTTTTTATTAGTTTTTAGAGAAACACAAAACAAGAAGAGTAAAAACCATTAATTATAAACTAAGAGTAAATATCAGAGAAAGACTCTTTATAAAAGTATAAATAAATAAAATAAACTTCGAAAGCAAGTAAAAAATATTAAAAAAAAAAAAAACAAATATTCAAAAGTGAGTTTAGTTTAGTTCTTAAAATTAAGCTATAAAACAAACAAACAACCAATCCCCTCCCCCTCTAGTTATTAATATACTATACAGTTTTAAAATTAAAACATTTTTACGCTAAAATAATTAATAAATTAATTCAAAAATACAATTCAAAAAAGAAAAATCTACAAAAAAAAATCTATATATTTTTTTTTTTAATTTTGTAATATACTATATAAGATATAAATTCGTTTAAATTGTTTTTTATTTCTTATTTTAACGTTTTATTTTATATTTTTATTTTAAATAATTTTACTCATTTTAACAACCCAACATACACACACACACACACTATTTAGAAATTATAATTATACAACAAATACAAAAACACAATTTTAAGAGAAGTTTTAATGTTTTATTCTAATAACAAACACTATTCAAAAAACGAGATCCAATAGCGTCCTTTTCATTTAAAAACTGTGATATTTACTTGTACTCAAATTGCTAAATTATTGCTGCTGTTGAAAATAATAATATTCTTTAGTAATACTTTCTACAAGGAAATAACACTAGTTTTTATTATATATAAGGTACGTTTTAAAAAGAAATTAAATAAATATAAATTTATTTTAAATTTAAACATGCTAAATTTAACTTCATTTTGAAATTTTACTATTTGCTGCTGTGATTTTCATTAACAAGTTATTTGCAAGCATTTAAATTTAAATAAATTTATATTTATTGTTATTTCTTTTTGTATTTCTTATTTTAATGCAACATATATATTTTTTTTTTTTTTTTTTTGATATACATATAACATAAAATTATATTCGTATTTATTCGATTATCACTTGTAAAATTATTATTATTATTATTATTATAACTACTATTAAATCGTAAAAACAACAACTACAACAAAATCTGTAATAAAACACACAAAAATATACAAATTATTTTCATATATAACAAATGAAATGATAACAAAAAAAAAAAAAATCATAATATTGGCATTTATTTCGTAGCATGAGCAGAGAAATTATTAGATTTGCAATATGGTGAAACGGCAGGATTAAGTTAAAGTTTTAATGTTCTGCCACTGAAGCGGTCTATTTAGAGGTTTAAGCCAGGAATTTATAAGACGATGAAATTGAATAGGTTCGGAACGTGCCAAGACTGATATTAAATGGAAAGATCTAATGTTTTGCCACTGAGGTGACGATTTTGATGTTTGAAGCTAGAAATTTAATAAACATTTAATAGGATCCGGAATGTATCGAGTTTTAATCACATGAAAAAACTGTCTATAACGAAGCTATTTCGAAAAGGGTAATATGTATTTTGTCGATTTTAATCTATATGGAATCAAACTTTTCCTTGGTTTACTAAAATATTCAAATTTGTAGTGCTAGTTTCTGCTTTTGTAAAACAAACTTGAGTCAGAATTTGACAGAAAAGCTGAACGGAAATGATTTTCGATATACTTTGCAAATTTACTATAGCATTTCCAATTATATTTCACAAATTTCAAATTATATTTCAGAACTTTCTAATTTAATTTTAAAATATTTCAATTATATTTCAGAAGTTTTCTGAAATACAATTGGAAAATTCTGAAATACAATTAAAAATGTCTGAAATAGAAATGTACACTTTTGAAATATAATTGGAATATACTGAAATATAGTATTTCTGAAATACAATTGGAAATGGTGTAGTACCAAAAAAGAGCTAGACAGACTAAACGATTTACTCGTGTCTATAAAGTCCAACCGAAACCTAACCGAACAAAAAAATTATTATTCGGCCTAATCCAAAATAAACCGATACTTTTCTATTCTTTAATTTAGAGCATGTTTCAGCTTAAATTGTTACATTTTGTCTCCACTAATCATGTTTTTTCATCTCGAACTGAAAAGTTTCTTAGGGAACAGTTTTTACAGAATGCATGGACATTTTACAATAAAGTAAAAGTTTTTGTTTACTGTTTATTATATTCATCTAACGTAATCTATCGTCCATGTTCTGGAATACGCAGCGTTTTCAAATCGCTTACGGTTTAAAAACGCTTTTGTCAAAACACCTTTATGGCGTTTTCAAATGGAAAACGCAAATTTTAAGCGATATGCGTTTTTCAGATGTTCAGGGGTGTATGTTTTTTCTTCATAAAAGTTTCGGTATTCGGCCAAATTTTGTAGGTTAACTAGCGAGCAGCTATATATGTCTTTTTGAAATTTAGCTGCCTATTAGTTGACGGGCCTGTTATTATTATGAGTTGCGCTGTAAATCACCATCAGTCTGATGCCCAAAGCAAATTTTCCGAATGCAAGTCACATATTTATGAGGTCAGAAGTATGAATGTTATTTTTTATATCATGAGGCCCACATTTTGTGTCCCATAATGAAGACAACCGCTTCTATTCTGTAAATCGTATGATTTATAAAACGAATAATTGACAAATTGATGTTCTCCAATTGAATACGTTTTAAAAACGTAAACATTACATAGAACATTTTAATCAGTTATCAGTATTTCTAAAATTATGTCAAATAACAAGATCATCTCCCATGATAGAAACACCAGAAGCATCTAATGGGTCGATTATGAATGGCAACCGAACTTCAGTTGCCTAAATGGTATTACAGATCGCAACGGGCAGCTATCATTTCTGTTGCCAAATTGGCAACCAGAAATTTATGGTTGTCCTCTGGCAACGCAACTAATGTTCGGTTGCCATTCATAATCGACCCATAAGCAACATCTCGCATTTCGTTTTGTTTTTTTTTTTCTAATTTTCTTTTGTTTGACGTTATAGGGAATGCATAATTGATAATTTTAAATAATTATACCTTGTTGGTTCTGCCATGATTCCCATGTACTTTTAAACGACTTCCCACAGTTCCACTGATGTTGAGAGTTTTTTCGTGGGGAAGAAACGTTCAGTTGGTAAAGCTATCGATTGTTTGACAATCTTTGGACGAGTGAGATCAAATTGAGACCTAGAACTAATAGTCGTGGGAACTTCAAAAATGTAGTGATGATTTTTGCTGTCGCACAATTCAAATAACTTGACATTAACTTGAATCTCAGCTTACTCCAAAGCCCATTCATGACCTAACGCTGCACGATTTTTGATTTTATGTGTCAATTTTATTATATCTTTGTTCGGATGAAAAACAAATGTTTAAATTTAAAAACAGTTCATATCATAGAGAAATATACATAGAGCGGAAACTCTTCTGTCAAAGACCTAACTCAGTTGTCAAAAACCTAAGTGGTGAGAATGTATTAGTAATAAAAACTATGTGAAAACAAAAACAACACTCGTATGTGTGATTATTTTGAGTAAAATTTTTGTTTGAGTTTTTTTCTAGTTTCCGCTCTGTTTCTCTATATTATTACATATAGTTATCAGAGCTTCGAATTAATTAATTAATTCAATCTGAGCTTCCTTCACTAAAATTTTAATTCGATTATTCCATTATTGAATTTTCATAACAAAATTCATTCAACCTTTGTATTATTAAATTTTTGTTAATTCAAATCTAATACAATCTGAATTAAAATATATTTTCTTTATACAGTTTTGCTTTTAATCATTTAGAAAATGAATTGGAAAAAATTTACTTCAGCCTTTTTGTAATAGATTTCAATCGAAGAAAGATTTAATCATTCAATACATTTTTAAAGCTATATTGTAATGGAGTTGTATTCAAGAATATTTAAATGATTCAACAATGAATTCTCAAAAGAATGAATTCAATACATGTGAAGTACAAAGGAATTAAGCCTATGAATTGTAATGACCCATTAACGGAATGGTTAAGCGACAAATTTATGTTGATATCGAAAATGAAATTAAGAAGTAATTTTTTCAAACCTTTGGTAATTATGTATATAAAAAAAACACCCTTATCGTGGTTGGCGTATGTGTTTTACGCCTACGTCAGTTCCGTACTAGATTAAAGATGAAATGTAACCTGGGGGGTTACCGCGTAACTCAATCCGAAAACGGAAATGTTCGAAAATGTGTGCTAAATACATTGAAGTTCGAAACGATTTCCTTTCGAATCGAATTAGGGAGTAACCCCCCTGATTCTTTAATCTAGTACAAAACTGTCGTAGGCGTAAAACAAATACGTGAATATAATAAATACAAAGTTTTTTGTTTATAGTTTATGAAATTTTGAGTTGAATTTACTTGACTAATCGGCGGAAAAATATGTCGCATGATAAATCCTACTAAAGGTTGTAAAACAAAAACCAATGGAAACATTTCAACAAGCTAACTTTTCTTCAATTGATATTTACATTATTCTATTTTAATATAAAATAAAATTCTTTAATAAATTTATGTTCCAATTTACTGATTTATGCTCTATCTATTTGTTTTGTCTCGTTCGTGATACCATGTTTATAATATATTGGAAACAACTAATCGACAAAACCTATCTTTTACATGCTATAGAAAAATGTTATTAACAGAAAATGAAATTGTTCAGGTTTCTTTATTTGTTTCACTTCAAAGGCTTACGAATGTCCTGTTCGGGACCGTGATACTGCCCATATGGACTAATACAAACTTTATAATAAGTGCATTATTTTTATTAGTTCAATGCTGCTGAACAATAAAATAATGCAAGATTAAAAATTATTTAAGACACGGTTTTTAAAAATTTAAAAAAAAAGATCTAAAACTATTGATTTCCTTTGGTTTTTTCTTTCAATGCTGCTGAAAAATACAAAACCTTTGGTATCACACAAATTTAAAGTTATTAGAAAAAAACATTTGCTAATCTTTAGAAAAAAGTAATAATTTTTAACAAATTGTTTTCAAAAAGGCTGCTGTGAAATAATACAAAACAGTTTGTTAAAGATTCTTATTTTCACCTTAAAATAACTATTAAATATTAAGTATAAAATAAAAAAAATTATAAAGCGCTTATAAAATTAGAAAATATAAAAAAATATTCTCTAAAAAAACCCATAAAACAGAAAAAAATAAACCTCTGCATGCTTATTAATAAATTATTCTATAAATATCAAAACTTTAATTTTTAATGAAAAAAAAAATCCATAAAACATTTCTTTAAAAAAAAGCACAAAAATAAAAAAAAAATTATTTAATAAATAAAAAATAAATATATTTTCTTAAACAAAAAGGAAACATAAAAAATAATTTTGTAAATAAATATTTGATTAAAAACATTTAAATTTAACAATTGGACAATTAACCAAGTAAGTTAGCCACTTTTTTATTTTGTTACATTTTCTTTAAACATAAATTAACAATAAAACAATACAAATTAACTAAAAATATGAAAATTAATTATATGTAATTTGATTTTCTTTTTTTTACAAAACACACATACATCTCTGCTACCCGAAACCAACAACAAAAATTTATAGAATTTATCTTTATAAAACTCAAAAAATAAAAAAAAAAAACAACCACCACAAAATAAATAGTAATTCATAATAAATTTTAAAATAAAACCTGTTGCTTCATTATTATAAAACATAAGAAGAAAAAAAATAATTCATAACATTTATACATAAAATTATAAAAACCAATTATTTTTTAATCTATCAGCAAATTAATAAAAATAAACAAACAATACATGCTCTGTTACCAACCATAATTATACAAACATTAACAAAATTAAAAAAAAAATAAAAATTATAAACATTTTTTGGAAAAAAAAAAATAACAGAACTCTCCATTTAAATAAATAAAAATAAAACAAATTATGTATGAACATTTATTACATCATTTTTTATTTAAATAATTACTATTTAAGTATAAGTATGATTTAATTATTAAAACAAACAACAACAACTATTACTACAACAACAAATGATATTGAATTATATATACAACAACAAAACAAAATTCTAAACAAAATAAAAAAAAAAATGTATAAAAAAAATTATTTGTTTTATTTTAGATTCTTTAAGACGATCTAGATATGTTCGATAGGGCTCAAACGAAAGGAGCTAGCTTGCTGGAATTTTCCACAAGTACTCTTTGTTGATAAGGTTTATTTTGGTATTAAAAATGGACAATATCGGTGCATGCTTTAACCTAAGTAGCACCCTTACAAATATAACCCCCCGGAATACTGTTTGTGCAGTCATATATAAAGCGTGTTTTTTGTTAAGCCATATAGAACTTGAATTTGTAAAAAGTAAATATTAATCAAAAACTTATTTTTATTCGAAAGATCAACATTTTGGACCATTTTTTCGAGCAAGGTTGGCCTCCAGGCGTCAATTGTTGCTGGACTATCAGCATAAACCGGCTACTTCATGCGTCCCTACTAGAAATAATCGAGAGGTGTCAAATCGCACCACCTTGGAGGCCCATTTCTCCAAATCAAGTTATCGCCAAATTATGATTTCAATAAATCGATGGTTACGGTCGCCGTATGACACGTAGATCCATCCTGTTGAAACCTCATCCCGCACGGATCAATGTCATCCATAACAAAAAATCATTGATCTTGGTGCAGTAACGATCTTCATTGACCGTAACGGTCCGATGATGCCACCAGCATGAAAAACGCACCAATAGGATAATTTTTCTGGATGTAATGGAGACTGTAGGGTTTGTTGTGGATTGGTCTCACTTCATATGCGGCAATTTTGTTTCTTAGCCAAAAAATTAGCCTCATCGCTGAACTCAATTTTGCGATAAAACAGTGGTCTATAAGTTGACTGATTTTCAAAAAATATTTGGCTAATTTGGTGGAGATGTTCAAGCGTCAATCTAGTTAGTAACAATTGTTACTGGAAAAGCGTATTTATACATTTTAAAAGGAATAAAATAAGAAAATTGTGTGTATAAATTTAGGATTCAGTGCCGGCCACCAAGATTTGTAAGATATTGGGACCAAATTGGATCCAATTGTTACTGGAAAAGCGTTCATTTACTTTTAACTTTTTTTGAGAAAAAATTTGTAAATTTTGATTTTATTGCAATGAGAGAACTTACTGGGAAAGTAAATGAACAGACCTAAAGATTTGCCGGAGAATAAAATTTTATACAAATTAGATCTAAGAACTCTGAAATTATATTGTAAAGTATGGCGAAAATCGGACAACATTTGTCCCTAGTCACCACAAAAGGTCCCCCTTAGAAAATGACTTGAACATAATAAATAATATCGCAATGAAATTGGACATAAACAAGGTTTATATGAACCTAAACCAAGGATCGGTACACAATTGAACCTACCCCCCATATAACCACTATATCAGAACAATATGTACATATGTATACCCACATATTGATGGTGGGTATACAAGATTCGGCACGTCCGAATATAACACTCTTCCTTTTGGTTCTAGCCAAGAAAATATTGGAAAATTTCTTGTGACGGGTTAGTAAATTTTAAAACACTAGAAATGAAAATTCCGTTTCCCGTTTTCGAAGTTTCTTATCCTATTTTTCATTTCCATTTCCCTTTATTTAGCTTTAAAAATCTTGGATGTAATATGAACATGAAAGTACACTTTCTGCATAGTCATTTAGACAAGTTTCCTGAAAACCTTGAATCGTATAGCGAAGAACAAAGATAACGTTTGATCAAGATTTAAAATTTATGGAATATAGATTTGGAGTATCACACGAGAGTGTCCTTAGGACATCCGTCACAGAAAAGAAGTTTCTAACCAGTATAAGAGTGTAAAATCGTTTTTTTTATTTGGATACTAACTGTAGGTATTGAATTGGTATCAGGATATCGAACATACTTAAAAACCTAAGTCTATTTGCAAAATCCAAACTTGCAACAAGAAAATACATGTCAGTTATTGTATCAGACATATGATTTGTTGTATTTTTGTTTGACAATTGGTCAATTCACAAGGGCTCCTATTGTTACAATGTCCTGGTAGATTACGATAACACAATAAACAAAGAATACAGAGTAGTATATTTATAAATTTTTTGCTTGAAAGGGAATAACAACATTTTCAAAACATTGTGAAATATTAGCACATTGTAACAATATGACTTGATAGCAGACCTTGTGTATTGACCAAATGCGTAATTTTTAAATTGTACCAAATGAGTCATTATTGTACCATTGTACTTTTTCGAATAGAATTGTACCAAAACAAGTTAGAGTGATATATTCAATACACTTCACTTTGATTTTTGCATACATATAATTTAACTATGGACTATTTTGTTTCGAAATCGATATTTATAAAATAATAATGTAGGTTAATGTTTTTCTTAAAATGGTGCTTATGTGAGAGCTATGATCTGTTATGGGTCGATCTTTATAGAATTCCGTAAATTATGGATCGATCCAAACAAAATTTTTGATCGATCCAAACAAAATATCGTTTTGTAATTTATTTTTACATGAAACTTACTTTTGCTGAATTTTGTATGGATAGTGCTATTATATAAGCATTTATGTACCATGGGAACAAAGGAAAATTACTTCTGCTAAATTTTGTATGGATACTACTATTAAATTGGCATTTATATACTTTAGACCCATATTCCGTGAAGAAACTTGTATGTTTGATATGAGTAACAATTAAAGTTTTTCTATTCCCGCATTTTTTTATTTCCCGGGAGATCAGTATTAATTTTGAAATTTTCCGGGATCCCGGGAATTCCTGCTTAGAACAAATTTTCAATTTTAAGAATGTAGAGTTCGTTAAAAAGCTGAAAAATGTCTTCGGTTTAATTATGTTATTGGATATCAATAAAAAATCCAATAAAAATTTAATATAGAGAGAAAAGATTCATTCGATATCTAATATTCCCGTCCCGGGATTTCCCGTGAAAAACTCTAGTAACAATGAATTGTTTATTACCAGTTTCTAAAGAGTTTGTAATTTTATCGTTTGTAAAACTTCATGTTATTATCTGTTATATATTTAAGAAAAATAGCAAAAAATAGAGGTTGTCTTACATTTTGGTTCATAACTCTGGATCTACTGGAACGATTTTCAATACCAAACTGCTTAGGAGAAACATTTTTGAGTAAATTCAGTTGATTTTGGTTATGTATTTGGGACGTGGTAGTGTTTTACAAAGTCATAGCGACAGACGGACATACAACGGAATTTCATAAGGATTAATTATATATAAATGACCGCCCGGTGGTCGAAATTCGACCACTTGATAAAACAATTTTTTATACTATGCATATCTAGAGAAAATAACCTTTTAAACTATATATGTTTAATCAATATTGGTGGACAATAACAAACTTAAATATAAATATATACTTTATATATAAAATACTTTTTTCAGATGAATATTTCTCAATGTTACACATCGTATGACAAACTTATATTATCCTCATTCACCACTTTTGGTGTTGAAGGGAATAAAAACGTACGATTGTACCAATTTTACCATCCCTGCTTTACATACATATCAAATAATTGTTCTCTTATTTTTGTTATACATAAACTTGCTCTTAAAACAGCAGTAAATACAAAAACATTTGTTTTCTTTTATTTTAGTATCAACAAACAAAACAAACCATTTATAGATTGCAATGGGTGAAACAACAACAAATGCAGAGTTCAAATAATTTACAATATTTTTTCTCGATTCATCTTTTAAATACCAGGTAGAAAATAAAACGCAAAAACGAAACAAAAAACCATAACAAAAATAAAGAAAATCAACAATAATATAGACTGACTGACTGCATTTGTAGATAGCAGGCAAAACAACTAAAACGGCTGCTGCACTTCACAATGGTGACTACAAAAGGTGCGTAAATACTTTCCATTTTATCAAACAAATTAAATTCTATTATATTTTTATTTATATTTTTAGAAATTTCCATGCAAGAAGGTCCCCGACTATTGGATCTGAACGACGACTGTTTGGAATTGATATTAAAACGTCTAAATATCGTGGAACAATTTCAGATTTCCAAATTACACACTAGATTCAAAAATATCATACAATCTCTGTGGAGGGCCAAGTTGAAAAATATTATCATTTATGCGGAGATACTTGAAGATATCAGTGATCAGACGATTATCGATTTTATGTCGGAAGTGTCAGTATTTATGGACAGTCTTTTAATGAGACATTGTGATATTCGGGTCTTGCGCTTATTATGTGATCAGACATTTCCCCGAACACAAACGTTCAACTGGATGGGTGTGTCAGCTAATACAGTGAAAGATGAAGAGGATTTGGAGGATGCAGAGCAAGACCAAGAACAGCAATTTATAGATGAAGATGTCAATATGTTGGTAAACATGTTCCCCAACTTGAAGATACTAAAATTGAGAGCCTGTCAAATAACTGGCAAACATTTAGCCCAAATGAGTTCCCTGCGCCAGTTGTCGCTGGATGAATGTCAATATTTAGATTCCGATAACTTTCGAGATGTTTTTCAAGAATTAAAGTTACGCAAATTTGATATAATGGAAGATTGTGATGAAATCAATTGCTGTGATCTGATAGAGCTAAAGAAATGTCCCACTTTGGAGCACATCAAAATAGCCGACTATCATTTATGTTTCGACACCGATATAGTTAATGATATTTTGCGCATGCCCAGACTGAAAAAACTGTCGATATTCTCAAAGAATTTTGTCTTTGATATTTTGGAGAGAATCTCTAGATCCAGTTTAAAACAAATTGAAGCATTTAAGTTCAATGGTGTCTTACACAACTTTGAAAGATTCTTTCGGGAATTGACAAACATGAGGGAGTTGAAGAAATTATCATTCTACGAGTGTCGTGGCTACGATATAGAAGGCATACGTGACCATATGTTAAGTCAGATAAGTAAACAGTTGTCCAATTTAGAGGAGATCCATTTGTGTTCTTGTGACCTGGAGAGCGAGAACGGTGTGTTAAGCTTTTTACAAAATTGTCGTCAATTACGAGTGATTAATTTGACAAGTACTCACAAATGTTTTAATGTCTCCACGATTTGGCGTTGTATGGATTTAATGAAGAAACAAAAATGGCGAACTACTGCCTTGGAAGTGTGGCTAAAGGATACCGATGTGGATAAAAGTATATTGGAGGCAAGTAAAATGTATTTAAGACTTGTTAATTGTTAATCTATTCTGTTATAGATTTATTTTATACTCTTATTGATCGCTTATAGTGAAGATCAACTATAAATTTTGAATGAAAACTAGTTTAGTAGTTTAAAAAGATGGCACATAAATAACACAAGTTTACAAACAAAATATTTTTGTTGTTCATTGAATGAAACTTATATTTTTGAGATAGGATAGGTAAGGTAGTTATTAAAATAAGTTTTAATTTTTAATAAACCCTCATGGATACATACATATTTCTTTTTTGGATTTGGGGTGCTGCCAATGACACCTCTTATAGCTTGACATGCACACCTTTGAGCTTTGTTGAGTATAATAACTATGCTTCCTCATTGCCTACCACCACACTGTACAACCATAAGTAATAACAACAGATGTATAAATCCATTTTACAATACTTGCCCGCAAACCCCAATTCTTGCCAATGGAGTTCCTGCATGTATAGTAGATATTAACCTCTCCTTAGTATTTGTGTGCCATGATAATTTGCTATCATGGAAGGTCCCTAGATACATGGCTCCCCCTGATAAAATCAGCTCAACGCCGTATAATTTCGGCAAACCGTTCTTACCCAGGACGAGAGATCACCAAGTGCTTCCTGCATGATGTCACTAATAGTGGATAGAAACTTTACTTTAACCTGAATGACCACGTTATCCGCATAGGCGACTATCTTGTCCCTAGTCCCCATACAAAATCTTCCACAGAAAATAACTTCATTCATAATTGTCTTATAAAAATTAATATCGTGATGAAATTTGACATAAACATGTTTTATATCAACCCAAATCTTTTTACCAACTTTTATAAGGATCGCTTCATAATAATTTATTTTATTTATTTATTAATTTTCATTCTTAAGAAATATCTTAAAAGTTTGACGTCTTGGATTTTTTTTGCAATATTTTCCCCTAAAATAACAAAACCATAAATGTTTCATGTCATGAACAAAAACATTGCAAACTGGTGTAATTAAAGACAATTATATATGTATAATAAATTCTTAAAGGTCAAAAATTTTTGAAAGCGGCTTTTTTCAGTAAATATAACTCCAAAATAAATTCCATTTATATTTTAATGATTCTGTTAGTGATTTATAACATGTAATAAATAATTCCTTTATTTTTCAGGATCCTCGTTATATGTACAACAATCGGTTTTTGAAATTGGATTTTAAATCATTTGTAGTGGATTCAAATCCACCTGGTGTATTAAAATTTACTTTTACCACATAAGTTTTGTATCTAATTAAACTTTAGTGTTTATATATGCTTAAAAAAATACGTATTTAAAATTAATTTATTTTTAAAAATAAACTTTTTCAAAAAACTATGCTTAAATTTAGTTATACTATTAAATAAAATTAAATTAAAAATTACTATACACGATATTAATATACAAAATGGAATTTTTGTTATGAACTTTTTTTAGATCTACTTCAAAATGTTTTAAATCTACAAATACAAATGATGGATAGAGTAAGAATGCTATTACTTAAAAGACTTTTTAAAATACACAAGGGCCGATCTTTACCTGTTAAGGATATTTGTAAAAGATTTATGCGTATTAAAGTGAATTTCGGAAGTAAAACATGAAACATACTTTTGCTGAATTTTGTATTCTATGTTATTTATGTACCATAGTCATATACCGGGAAGAAATTAGTGTGGAGGCTATGAGATATCATGAAACGATTATTACCAGTTTATCAGAATTTGTACTTTTATCATAGTAATAACGTGTTGTCTCACATTTTAGTACATAACTCCGGATCTACTGGGCCGATTTTACTGATTTTCTATACCAACCTGCTTAGGAGAATGATAAACAGTTTTGTGTTCTTTTGATTTTGGTTATGTATTTTGGCGTGAGAGTGTTTTACACAGACATGACAAACTATTTCCAAAACAGTTTCATGGATAGAGTATATACTCCACTTTGTACTAAATTATATTTCTTTCTCTTTTGTATTAATATTTCAAATTTTGCTATATTTTTTATTCCACTTCATATTCGAATTATATCTATTCCAGAGTGTAGTTTACATATCATTACCTTAATATAGAAAGGCCCTAAGTCGAGTTTTTTTGCAAGCTCAGATTTTCGTTTATTTCGATAAATGGTCCGCTCATATATCATATTTAGCCTAAAAATATCGACTTAAAAAAACACGAGTTAGGGCCTTTCTATATTAAGGTAACGATTTATTAACTCTGAAGTTAACATTGAAATGTTAACATAACTTGACTTATGTTAATTTTAAATGACAAATTTTGTCAATAAAATTAAAAATTTTTAGAAAAAGTACTATTGTTTTTAGTTACAAAATAATATTAAACATTTTTTTATGTTTTTGTGGAAATAATGATGATTTTTATCAGCATATAGATTTTACAGAGATGGAGAGACAAAGGGCGGAAACTAGAAAAAACTCAAACAAAAAAATTACTCAAAAAAGTTACACATACGAGTGTTGTTTTTGTTTTTACAGTTTTTTTTACTAATACATTCTCACCTCTTAGGTTTTTGACGACTGAGTTAGGTCTTTGACAGGAAAGTTTCCTATCTATGTGTATTTATCTATGATTGCGCTCATCGTGTAAATTTAGGATGTTCAGTGTGTTTGTTTTAACTAAGGATAAATTTAGTTAATGGACCGATTCATTCATTCAACGAAAAGTTCAATTTATTTTTTTCTTTTTAATGTATTATTTTACAAAACCTACTGAAAATGATGTAATGTAAGACATTCACACCAAAAAAATTCAAAAAAAAAAAAAAAAAATTCAAAAAGTTATTGATTGAAAAATATACATAGAGCGGAAACTAGAAAAAAATTTATGAAAAACACTCAAAAATTATTTAAAAACTGAGTGATTTTTATACAAAAATTTAAAAAAATGTTTTCCTTTCGTGTTTCTGAATCAATTCCAATTTCGAAAGTTAAAATTTGGAAAACAATTTTTCGAAATGTTCATGAATCTTAAAGTTTTTTCAATGTAGTTTCAGAATATACGCTTTAATAATAAAAATTAAAAAATAATAAATAGTAAAACAATTTAAAACAAGTTTGGAAAAAAATTATTATATAAATTCCCATTCAAGTCAAACTGCAACAAAATCTTCAAATGCTTATTAAAGAATTTTGTATTGGATTTAAATTCAAAAAGGTATTAATTCTATAAAGAAGAAATTTTCAAAGGAATGAATTCAATACGATTAAAGTTTTAAGGAATTTAGCATAGGAATAAATTCGTAATGAATTCTTTAATAGAATAGTTAAGATATAAAATTTAATATGATCTTGAAAATTGAATTAAGAATTACTTCTTTCAAGCCCTTGTCTACAATTCATATAAAATTAATGTCTTTCAGCTATAAATACGTCGTCGATTCATTGAACTTGCATAGGATCAATGCACTCATTCATAGAGAGATCCGTATATTACGGAAATATAAAACCTAAATCGAAACACTTTATAATCAGTTGTAATTTTTTGCTGGCATATGTTATTTAAGTAGATTTAAATAAATAAGATATCGCTATATTAAATGAAAAACCATACAACAGGCAACATTTTAAAATTGGATTATCATTCAATAGAAAATCAGATTTTGAATTGATTACTATATACATACAGTGCACTCGCGGTAACGTGAACTAATTAAAACCAAGGCAGTTCATGTTAGTGAAAATTGTCCCTAATTTTTTTTTACATTTTGCAATAAAAAACCCCGGTAGTATATGTTAAGTTCCATGGACAGCCACTCATGAAGCAGCTCACTTGGGTCCATTCAAAACTGATCTCATTGTGATACCCAAGAAATAAACAGATGGATATTTATACTACATCCGTTGTTTCCAAGGTGAACGAACCAGATTCTCTGAGGAATGGATGCGTCTTAGATTCAACCTTGATAACTCATCTAAACACGAGAGGAAGGGGGTTCCAAGAATACGTCGGAGTAGGTGGGACACAGTCTCCTCCTCTTTTTCGTTTCGACAGCTTCTACAGTAATCGTTAAACCGTAGGCCCATTCTTCTAGCATGTGTTCCAATTATGCAGTGTCCTGTAATAAAAGAAACAATTAGCCTTATTTGCTTACGAAGGAATTCTATAAGTAGATTTGTCATGCCGGCATCGTATACGGGCCAGGACGACCTCGCGATAACATAGGTGGATTCATTAGTCCACTTGTTCTGCGCATTCTCATATGGTTGTTTATCAATCGCCTCTTCAGTCATAATCGCACCCCAATTCGTCTGCTATACAATTACCCTGATTTCAATTGCAAAATATAAGATGGTTGTACAGCAGAAACTATATGAGACTGCACAGAACAGGTAGACTAATTAAAATTAAGCTTAAAGTAATTAACGTAAGCCCTTCCAATGCCCGAAATATAATCACAGAGTTTTTCGTTTTTTTTTTTTTTTATTAAAAAAAAAAATCATTTTTATTTCACCACCTAATTAAATTGTGTGGCTTTTCTTCAATAAAAAGTAAAATGGTTACATTTTATTATTAAATACTATGTATGTATCATATTTGTGTGTATGCATGTGTGTGTATATATTTCGTTTTAAACATTAATCATAATTTTGTTTTTAATTGTATGTTTGCGTTATAAAATAATTGATATTTGTTTTACGGCAATTACATAAAGATATTGGTTATAATGAATAAAGTTTAATAATTATTATCGTATAGGTTTTATGATTAAATTTTTAATATTTTATAACAATAGTTGTTGAGGCCATTAATTTTTTTAATTTTTTCTTTTAAAATTTATTAATATGTATCTGCTTTAACCTGCCTTAAATATGAAAATGGAAAGAAAGAGAAAAACTCAAAACTCATAAATCAACTTAAATACAAGACTAAATTATAAAAAAAAGGTATAGTAACTATAACACAAAATTAAAAAATTCTAGTTATTCTTGTGTGCTACTTAGAATTTGCATTATATTCTGTACGATTGTTATAGAAATATGGAAATTATTACATATATTGCAAAAACATGGAACGTTCACAGGCTTCCTCCAACCACTCTTGATTACGTTTCTTCTCCTCCGGAGTCTGCTCTCTAACCAACTCATCAAAATCATCATCAAACTGATCGGGTGAATTATTATCACCCTCTCGTTCGTCTGTATCTAGCAGAGGTTCTCCTATTATTAGTCTTATGTCATTGGGTAAATGTTCAGCCTCTTTTATTTGATGATATATGGCCTCCGCTATTTCCAGTGTACGTTTTACATCAATATTACCAGATAGTTCATTGACATGCTTTAGAATTTCCGTAAACTCATATTGATTTTCTATAATGATGTCCGTTTGTTGATCCAATATTGCCACCGATATGAGAATATGAAAATTGGGACAGGGTAATTTGGTCCATAGGCATTCCCATAATTTTAAAATGTCATCGTTGGCAAATTCACGCTTATACCAAACTAAAAGCCAACGGAAACAGAAATACATATTATCGGAGTCATGGGTAATCATGTATTTAAAGAGTCGTGGATTGGCGAATTCTAATAGGTGGCGCAATTGATTGAATTGTGTTTTCATGCCCGCTTGATCGATATCGAAGTTGGCGAATACCATGTCCATAAAACCAACAAAACACCAAAAGGCATCGACTTCATTTTCCTGGAAAAGATTAGATGTAAATTTATTGGAAGAAAAATGGTTAATTATTAAAATTATTAAGTTTATTTATTATTTTTTACACTTTTTTTAAAAGCTTTTATAAAACTTGCAATATTTGTTTGTGTGTATGTTAGTTTATATCAAAATGTAAGCCTAAATCGAAATAAAGTTTTTTCAATATAGTTTCAGAATAAAGCTTTTTAAAATATGTTTGATAATTCGAATTTACATTCAAATTATTCAAGATGCTCTAACAATGCAATATTATGTTCGAAATCAAATTCGAATAATTTTTAAAGCTGATAACAATTCAATATTTCGAAAATTCGAAATAAATTTTTTGAAATAATTATTATTTTCTAAATTATAAGGATTCTTAAAAATTTAATTTTAGTTTAATTTGAGGTCGATTTCTACGTTTTCCAATTACGAACATTTCATATTTTCAATGAAACTACATGAAACTATAGTTTTTGAAATATGTTTGAAAATACGAATTTAAATTCGAAATATTCAAAATGCTATATATTTTTCGAAATCAGCTTCGAAAATTCGAACTTATGTTCGAAACATTTTTAAAGCTCTTAAAATAATTTCCAGATCATGCATAAACCTGATGACAATTCAATATTTTATTCGAAATATAGTTCGAAAAATTTAACTTATTTTCGACACTATTTTTAAAGCTGTAAAAATAATCTTTATTTGAGGCCAATTTCTTACATTTTCCAATTTCGAACATAAATTGTTTACCCTAAAAAGAAAATTAATAATAAAAATACATTTTTAAAACAAGCTTTTATTTAAATGCTATAAATTAAATTTTTGTCGAAAGAATTAATCTTAATTCCATTTTCGAAATTAAATTAAATTTCATCTCTTAACCATTCCGGTAATGAATTTATTATGAATTTACTCATAGATTTAATTCCTTTGAATTCATTCCTATGATAATTAATTTTTTATAGAATTAATCCTTATTGAATCATTCAAATTTTAATTACAATTCAAATCTATTCCCAACATTTAATACCTAGCTGCATTCAAAAGCTTTTATTTAAATAGAATTCATCGTTGAATTAATTCATTCAACCTTTGAAATACTCACATACATCTCTGTGTTGAATTAAAGACAAATTTAATTAATTAATTCTCAAAGAAATGAATTCAATACATTTGAAGAACAATGGAATTAAGCCTATGAATTAATTCAATAACAGAATTGTTAAGAGATAAAACTTAATTTGATTTTGAAAATGTAGTTGTAATTAAAGGCCTCATTTTGTAAAACGCAACGACAAACGTTACAAAAATGTTGTATGGAAAACAGTCAAGTTTCATACCTTTTTTTCCAGTATTCTTCATACAAATTGCTTACGATTCTCAACCCGTCGTTTTATAAAATGAAGCTATAAGAATAAATTTGTTCGATCTTTGCAATCAAAGGACCAAAAAATTTACTATTTTCATATTTTTAGAGCATTTAAAAGTTTGTTTTAAAAGAGATTTTTTTAAATTATTTTGTTTTAAATTCCAAATACTTTTTCAAGGCACAATATTTTTTTAATGAATTTCCACTAGTATTTAGACTTAGGATTACTGATCACGTTCAAAACAAACAAACTAATTATACACTCTCTTTGATGTTCATGGAAGAATGCGATCACAAAACTACAGCCTTCGAGTCAGCAGTAAATAACACCTTACTATGTACATATTTATTTGACTGCCAAGATTATATTGACATTTAACCATAACTAAACAAGCACTTTAACTCACCAATATTGCTAAAATGGGAGCCAACAAATCCGACATGCCCTGCACATAACCCAAATCGAAATTATACATGACATAGGTCATCAGTATGCCCTGCAGTGTTAACAAATTTGGATTATCTTCGCCGGCAAAATAGTCCAATGAACGATCAGTCCTCTTGACATCCTTCTCAATCTGACACTTGCGATCACGATACCCGGAAAAGTTGGCCTCCTGAATTGTGGTCATAGACAACCATTGAGCTTTCATACTGTAGTATTCCATGGATTTTTGTTTCCTTCTTGCAATACGCTCCACCTCGCTGTCGTTCCACTGATAGTAGTTTAGTAAATATTTCCACACCTCGGCGCGTAGTTTGTGCTCAATGCCACCTTTGAAGATGATTTCTAAAATGCGGCTAGGATCTGAAATACGACCATCAGGTGTTTGAAATTCCAACCATTGGTTTTCGTTGAGGGGAAAACCTCTTAGCACTGGCTTGCGTTCGGGTAGGGGTGGTATAATTTTCTCATCAATTTCCTTCACATTTTCCAATTCGCTTGAGTCCATTTCGGGTGACTTGTCCAGGCTGCTGGCACGACTGCGCGAGTCTGAGGTATTGGTACTGCAGCTTATACCCACAAGTTGATAGTTGTCTGAAGGTGGTGAAGATTTTTGGCGGTCTTTAGCTTCCAAGGTGCCAGGTCTAGTTTTGGGTGGCACCTTATGGGCCATGTAATCGGGCAGGCTAGCCAGTAAACCTACAACTTTATTGGGTAACCAACCCTCATTCAAAGAACTGGCCTTAATTTCTCCTATATCCAGTTCGGCAAAAGTTTTCTTAAGCTTTTGGGTCTCGGTGGTTAAGATGACATATTCCTCTCCTGATCGGGTCGAGGGAGCCATATCGATGACGTGCAATTTCTTTAGGCTGCTTAAAAATAGATCAGCATTGCCATGTTGGAAAAAGAATTCGGTGTGTAGTGTGCCATCCAATTTTCGTATAAACTTTATGGTCTGGCGTCGTTGTTTCACCTCAATACCCGACAAATCATCCAAAAACGTACGTATCACACGAACTTTTATAGATCCGGTAGATGTTTCCATGGGTTTTGTATTAAAAACCTTACACTCCGATACTGTGCGATTGCGTTGTGAAATGGTATCCACCAAGGCCCAGTCTCCCTGATCCTGACTGTCGTCTGCTATCAAAATATTTTCATTCGGTTTCCACTCAATATACAAACGTTTAGAAGGGCCATATTCCACCAACGATAAAGAACCGCTGGTATTCAAGTCAGCTATATGCTCTGCACTGGCCTTTTTCAACAAAACACCATCATGGGTGCACAGGATCTAGAAAGAAATATTAAACAAATCAAGCAATCTCATTTTAGAAATTATGTACAAAAACTCATTTCACTTACCTTTCCTATACCCATAGGTTCTTCTGTCACACTATGAGCTGGTGTTGTTGATGTTTGGCTTGGAGTTAAAGGTGATTCACCACCTCCAAGACTGCTGCGACCACCACTGTCACTCAAGACATTGAATTGCATTTGTTCACTGCTGTTGCTGCGTTCATATCGCACGGAATTTATCATTTTCTTGGTAATTAAAACTGAAATGCAGTCTTTTTAAAAGATTTTTGTTAAAAGTTTATGTATAAAAATCCCTATAAATCTATTTTTTTCGATAGATAAAAAAAGTTGCAAAAATTTTTCTTTATTTCGTCGTTGTTATTTTTTTCGCTAATCAGCTGTTCGTACAAGTAAAAAATCAACAAAGAAAATCTGTATTTATACAGTACTTTTACTGGAGACTGCCAGATTGTTCTTGAAAGGAAATATATTAGTGGGGTTGAATATTACGTGCAAATGGTATTGTAACATTGCAAACATGGCAAATTTAAACAAGGAGGAGTCAATCAATCAGCTAATAACTTTTTTTTCGCTTTTTGGTTCTAACAGATGTCAAAGCTTCTTTTTATACCCTTCACCTTCGTGAGAAGGTTGTATATAAGTTTGTTATTTCGTTTGTAATTTCCACAATATAATTTTCCGACAGTATAAAGTATATATATTCTTGATCATTATAGATAGCGGAGTCGATTAAGCCATGTCCGTCTGTCTGTCTGTTGAAATCAATTTTCTGAAGACCCCAGATATGTATGTTCGGGATCCCAATCTTCAATAGTTTCGTCAGACATGCCTTCGAGAAGTTTCCTATTTAAAATCAGCAAAATCCGTCCATAAATAACGGAAATATGAGCAAAAATCCGAAACAAATTTTTTTAACCCGAATTTTAAACAATTTCGAAAAAAAAAAATTTAAAAAATAGTTTAAAAAAATTAAAAAAAAAATAATTTATTTTAAAGTATAATTTGGTGAAGGGTATATAAGATTTGGCACAACCGAATATAGCTCTCTATCTTGTTATATATAAATATCTACATATTCTAAGCTTATTAACAAAAAATTGAGCGTGGGAACGGAGGCTTCAAATGGCATTATTGAAAAATGCCGTACGTTTGTCTTTCATACACATGGCCATTCTTAAATTACAAAACAATCTGGCAACATTCTACAATGTTTTTGTTTCGAGAAACGTCATAAACAACTGGTCACACGTGCATTTCTACACAATTTTTTTTGAAGAAAATTTGATAAAATTTAACAAGAAAAGCTAAAAAAATAGAAAAAAAAACACATAATTTCAACAAAAATGAGTGACAGTGAGGGAGAAGAACAACCCACACGGTCCAATGAGCCGATAGAAAATGCTTGGGCCATGAAAATACCAAACTTTAAACCAGAAGACAATCCTAATGGTTTGGTTGAGGAGTCGGCCTTCGCAACTCTATTTCCAAAGTATCGTGAGAAATACCTTAACGAAGTATGGCCCCTGGTGCAACAAGCTGTGGCTGAGCACAATCTTAAAGCCGAATTGGATTTAATTGAAGGCAGTATGGTGGTGAAGACAACACGTAAAACCTGGGATCCCTATATTATCATCAAAGCCAGAGACATGATTAAGTTGATGGCACGTAGTGTACCATTCGAACAGGCCAAGCGTGTGCTACAAGATGAAATCGGTTGTGATATTATTAAAATTGGTAATTTAGTAAGGAAAAAGGAAAAGTTTGTGAAGAGACGTCAGAGGCTTATTGGGCCAAATGGAGCCACCTTAAAATCTATTGAATTATTAACAGACTGTTATGTTTTGGTCCAGGGCAACACGGTGGCCTCTTTGGGTCCCTATAAAGGTTTGCAACAAGTGCGTGAAATCGTTATAGACACCATGGAAAATGTACATCCCATTTACAATATCAAGGCATTGATGATCAAAAAAGAGCTGATGAAAGATCCCAAATTGGCAAATGAGGACTGGTCACGTTTCTTGCCCAAATTTAAGAATAAAAATATCAGCAAACGTAAGCAACCTAAGGTTAAGAAACAAAAGAAAGAATACACACCCTTCCCACCGGCTCAACCCGAAAGTAAAATTGACAAAGAATTGGCCTCTGGTGAATATTTCCTTAACAAAGAACAAAAACAACAGCGCAAACAACATGAACGTGAATCGAAACAAGCCGAAGCTAGTAAGAAACAACAGGAAAGACGTCAAAAAGATTTTATACCTCCAACCGAAGATTTGCCCTCATCATCGAGAAAACGGTCTGCTGGTGAGGATAACAAACTGGATGTTAAGGCTCTGAAGGCTAAAGTGGCGAAAGCTAACAAGAAAATGAAATCGTAGAGAATAGAATTAACATTTATTTTAGTTAATAAGAACAGTTTTTTTCTTCTTCATATAAGTAAGATTTTATTAATGGATTTTATTTAATATACAATAATAAAATATTAAAACAAAGAAAACCATATTTTGGGAAAAATTTATTTTCGGGAATATACAGTACAATATACAATATATTTAAGTAATAAGTCAAAATCCAAACAAACTCATATGAAATTTGTATTTTAATATTTATATTAATAAACAAATAAGAATACATATAATTATACTAAGAGCACATTTTCTTTACAATATGGATACATAACATCGCTTAAAATGAATCTGTATCAAAGTCCAGTCATAGTATATTTTATTACATACTAGCTAAAACCCGGTGTGCTTCGCTACCCGTATCGTAATGAAATTAAAAGTTTAGAGTTAAACAAATATATTTATTAAGTTATTAAAATCTACAGTTTTCCTTTTATACAAACAATAGCTATTATAGTTTCCTAAATATTTGATTTTTAAAATTAACTTTGTATGGGAGGTACCACGCCCACTTAAAATTTCAAAACAAAAAGTAGCCTATAGCTCCTTCCAGACATACATAAATATACTGTAAAAATTTCAAGCAAATCGGTTCAGCCGTTTAGCCGTCTATAGATCCCAAACTAATAATAATAAACATACATACATACAGACACACATTCACTTTTATATATATAGATATGAATTGGAGTCCTGAAAAACAGCACCACACCATAATGTTGCCACAGCTAAACTTAACTGCCCTTTTGTGTACTTGGGGTCTAGGATCTTCTATCTCGACAAAATTGTATACGATAAGTATTGTTTTTCCTTTTTTCATTTTTTTTTCATTTATTCATTTATTTCTGTAATATTAAGCCTAAATGGCCAAAATAACAATATTACATAGTAATAACACCTGAGGTGAAACAATAATAAACTAATTACAAAATATTAGTTAAATAAAAATTAATATATATTTTTAATATATACAGTTAAAGATTCGTGGCTCCCCAGCCGTAATAACATATAGATTGGAAAATTAAAATAAACCTAAATAGGTCCCATCAGTGGCAAACTGTAAGTGTATTTAAAATAGCAAGTAAATCATCAATGAGTAGCACTAGATAAAAATTCCAAAATTTTTAAAAGAAACACCTTATTAGATTGCGAAAAAATACGCAAGGAATAAGGTAAAATATTCCACTGCCTAGCAATTCTCACAACAAATGATTTGTCAAAGAAAGAAGTAGAAATTTTGGGTATACAAATTTGTGGATTTCTAATGGATCGTGAGAATGTAAATAATCTATACAGTACAAGTGGTCTTTCAAATTTGATTATATTATAAAATAGAATCATATTTCGATATTTAACAAAGTCATCAAAAGAACATCCAATAAAACGATGAACAAAATTTGAAATGTGTTCACTACGCTTAACATTATAAACAAACCGGACAACAGAATTAAATATACCTTTAATCCTTCTAAAACGTATTGACCCAGTGCCTGAGTAAACCTCAAGACCATATAAAATCAAAGACAGTAATAATGAATGAGCCATACTATACCTAATACGTAATGGCAAATACATGTTAGACGAGTATATCTTACGCAGAATACCAACCACCTTACAGTGCAATACATCAATGTGATAGTCAAAGGATAGTTTACTGTCCAGGTATACTCCAAGACACTTTATATGATCAACCAGTTCTACACCAACATTGTTCAATACAATTTCAATTTCAGGAAAAAAACGGGCAGTTGGCCCAAACATAATAGCCTTCGTTTTAGAGGGATTTAGTGCCAATGAGTTTGAAGAAGTCCATTCAAGAACCCGATCCAGACAGAAGTTAATGTTACTTTGTAAAACATCCGATGAGTCCAAATCACTTCTGAATAACAAAAAAACATCATCAGCATAAATAAAAGTTTTGCATAAGGAGGAATCAATAAAAATGGGAAGATTATTAACATATAATAAAAATTTGGTTTTATATATAATAAAATAAATTTGGTTTTATATATAATATGTTTTTCTCCGGTCAAAGCAACGAAGACCGGCTCTGCGGCTAACAGCTCGTGCACTAATTTCCAATATAGATTATTCTCTTACAGTAGTTCTGAGGTCTTCATCCCAAATGTTGAGTTTTTACAGTACATACCTGTCATCTTATTAATAAATAGGCCACACGTTTTTTTGTGGTATACTTTTAAGTATGTTATTGTCCAACAATTTTGATGAAACATATATGGTTTAAAAAGTTCTTTTCCCTAGATTTGCACAATATAAAAAAATTGTTTCAAAATTCTTTCCATAGAAGTGTTAAAAGTGGTCGATCATAGTATACTCTTATTACTCGTGGTAAAGGGTTTAACAAATGTATTGGCTGATGATTTCAAACATATTAATGTTAACAGATTTTTTAAGTTTTTAGTTTCAAATAAAATTGTCCTAAAATTTAACTGATTTGTTCGTTTAACAATTTTATATGACAATGGTTGCTGCCTGTAATATAAATTAGCAAAGACTAGCACCACATTCTTGCAAAATTTGTATTTATCGATAAAATATTAACGATTATTGCCCTTTTCCGAACAAAATTACACATCGCTTTCGTATCATAATTCGTAATTATATTTTTCAAAAACACGACCTTTTACCAAATATAAATTTCTGATTCTAAGTTAAATTCTGATTTACTAGGTTTCCTATTAAAATATAATAAATTTCAGCATTTTTAATGCTTACAAATAATGCGAAGTATAACCACATGACAATGACCTTGAACATACACAGCTCTAAGGTTATAACTGAGTGGTTACTATCCAATGAGGTACGTGTTTTAAAGATACCTACCCAATCGCCAGATGTCAACCCCATAGAAAACCTATGGAAAATTGTAGATTGCAGAATACGGGCTCAAAATTATACTAAGAAGATGCGGTTATAAAGCAATTTCAAAATATAGCAAAGGATCGATACTGTGAAGCAAGGTGAAGTATTGTAAGATAAAAACAAGGTCTATCCATCAAAATCGTGAATATGAATGAATCATTTTTAGTTTGTTTTCTATTTTCAGAATTCAATTCATTATACAAACTTTTTTGTCTTGTTTTGGATTTTTCACATGTTGATTGAATGTTTCTAAGATATTGTCAAGTACTGTATATTTAAATATTTTCTTTTGAATATTTTCTTATGAAAAAATCAAATGTATTCATTACTTTGGTGACATAGAGATTCTACATGATTCCGATATCCCTAAATGAGATAGTCCGACATAAAGACTCCACACAAATATAAGTTCTACGGTGTTATTGAAACTAAACGACAAACGTTAAACAAATTTTCTTTGGAAAATATTCAAGTTTCAAACCTTTTCCCAGTAATAAAAAATAAATAAATTAAATGAACCAATAAAGAGGACGCAGCCAGGGATGCCAGGTACTTTTAATTGCTATTCCCAACCAAAACTAAAATTATCCCCAAAAATCCCCAAATATTGTTTTTCTTGAAATTTTCACAAAAACTAAACTACATATTAAATAAATCAGCCAATAACTGTTCGAATTAATTGTATTAAGAAGGTTCTTTAAAACCAAAATTCTTTTGAAAATATTCATACCAATTAGTTGAACATTTTTTCCACTGCATTTCGTAACACATCGTTTCAAATCTTATATAAAATTAGTAGTTGTATTTTTTTTAACCAAACATTTAGCATAAACACATTTGAGAATAATCAATTGTAAATTCAATTCGAAGTCATCAAAATTTGTATTGATTTGCACATAAAATCCTACAATTAGAAAACTTTTAGAAAATACTGCTTTGGATTTAAAGATTATATAATTTTATATGTTATGATACGTACAAGGTGGGTCAAAACTAATCACCCAATGTTTTTTTACTGTAATTTTTTTTTATGTAAAACTTTTTTTACAAGCAAAACCAAAATCTTTCATTGAAAAAAAAAAAAAACAAATAAAATACCAATGTTCTTTGGTTGATTACTTTTGCCCCATCTTATACATTCAATAGCATTGAGCATCTCTATTTTCTATTCACAGAACATGAAATAATGTTCACTTATTGGTAACTTATTGCTATTATCGATAATAAAACAACCTTAACCTAATTACTTTATCCCAATAAAATCCCCGAAATATTTTCAAATATCCCCAATAAAATCCCCAGTCCCCTTACAAAATCCCCACTTTTGGGGACAAATCTCCAACACTGGCAAGCCTGGATGCAGCTGCTGAGATATTAAAAGTCAATATTGATGTTAATTTAAAGAAATATCAGACTTCCAATTCTGATCTATGTATCGAACAAAATTAGCAAATATCGTCGTTGTATATGTACCTACTAAAGAATCTGGTGATGGAGGTGCAAGTTGCTGCAGATGATTAGAAAACAAAAAATAAAAAAACGCATAGTTTTAATCTAATCATCAAGATTTTACTTTCCCGATTTTGGTACTATGTTCAGCATATATTTATTTTTAAGACTAGGTAATATTCAAATTGTTTTTATTAAAATTTAAATCTACCAAATTCAAATCGTAGCTAAATTATATAACATTATAATAGATTTTTTGTATTTGTTCTCTTATGTATTTCAAATAACGCATAGTTTTAATCTAATCATCAAGATTTTACTTTCCCGATTTTGGTACTATGTTCAGCATATATTTATTTTTAAGACTAGGTAATATTCAAATTGTTTTTATTAAAATTTAAATCTACCAAATTCAAATCGTAGCTAAATTATATAACATTATAATAGATTTTTTGTATTTGTTCTCTTATGTATTTCAAATAACTTACCGAAAAGCAATTCTTAAATTGTTAGAATTTGTTTAACAAAATTTAAAATTCTACCCGTTCTTAACGAATCTTCATTGCTTTGCTTTTTGTTTTGCTTTTTTATGATCTCTAATAAACTCCAACAAATTCATTGCAATATGCAACAGGTTGTTGTTGTTGTTGTTAACTTTAGTTCTGTTTTGTGTTTGCAGCTTTCTAGTCGGTATTAGTTGGCTGCTCGTCGGGTTTTAATAAATTAATTACTAAAAACTGAACAGTTTTTTAATAAAAGTGATTAATATTATAAATAAATATGTGTAGTTTATGTGTATTAAAAAAGATTCAGCTATAAGAATAAATTTAAACATGAAAAATGTGTGCAAACATTTGTGTGAAAAAAAACGGAAGAAAATGTTTGTCATTTTATTTTATTCAATAGTGATGTGTATTTTTTGTTTACGTTTTGTTGATTGGTCAATGTTAGTGTAATCGATTAGCTTTAAAAATGTCAGTTAAATTAAAGCATTTTCAAATGCATATAAATAGAAATAGATGAAAAGAATACAAATAAGTAAAATTAAAAAAAAAAAAAAAAAATAGCTAAATAAAATAATAAAATATATATCAATATTAATTATAATAAATAGTGCAAATTAAGAAAATATGTATATAAAAAAAGACTTAAAATGTTAATACACTTCGGACAAAAGGTATGTTATTTCAAATACTTATACATATTTATAAAAAAATTTTATGGGAAAAAATAACTGGTTTTCATCTGCAAATTTCACCTGGCCATTTGCTTATTTCAGTTTTGGTCTACAATAATATATGGATTAATTGGATTAATTACTAAACATAAATTTGATTATACATATACTTTAATTTCTTTATAATAACAAAAACAAATCTGCACTTAATTTAATTCTGAAAATAGAAAACAAAGCATTTATTGTTATGTTATTGACACAACAATTGAAACAGGTTTAATTTTTACATAACTTGTCTGGTGTTTTCACAGCATTTTGTTGGATATCACTTGTTTTTTGTTACTGATTCAAAGCGTATCGACGCGTCGATATATTGAACTAATTAAAGATTCAATAATCTCCTTTTAAATATTTTGACATTCCCTTATAACCGCACCTGATAAAGTTTCCTTCGTGTTATAGTTTTGAGTCCGTATTTTGCGATGTACAATTTCCCATATGTTTTCTATGGATTTTATATCTGGCGATTTGGCAGGCCACTTCCAAACAAGTACCTCATTTGATTGTAGTCAGTCGCTTACCATCCTAGAGGTGTGTTTGAAGTTATTGTCGTGATGATATCTCTGAACTAGGGTCATATTTTCCTCTGCGTATGTATACATAACATTGTTTAAAATATATCTGCATTAGTGTTCTATAATTGAAACAGAAAGTTGGGTTTTCGATCTTTCGATTTTTAAAAAGTCGACTTATCGAACTTTCGACTTTTTAAAATGTTTGAATTGTTGACTTTTCAACTTTACCTATTTATGAAAAGACTACTTATCGATTGTTTTCGACTTTTTATACCAATTTATGTAAAAAATATATATGTAATATAAAAATTTTACAACTAAAATTTAAAAAATAAATTCACTAATTTCTTCGACTCTTTGGGATATCGATTTCGACTTTTGTCAGCAAAATCGACTTATAGAACCCTAATCTGTTTCCAATTCCAGTAATAGTAGCTATAGTAGAATACATTTCTCGAAAGTGGCTCTTACATGGGAATTTGTTATATGAATTTTTGCATAAATAATACTTATTTGTGTAAAATTTTTGTTCGAAATCGATATTTATAACAAATTTTTATGTAGGTTAATGTGTTTTTCGATAGTGGTCCTTCATAAAATTTATTATACCGATTTTTAAATATATTTGGATTACATATGTCGAATTTTAACTTGATAACTATTGGGTATATGACTTTAAAATACGGAATTTACAGTAGATGTCGTATATTTTCAACGCGGTTTTTAGTTTTAATAACTTATATGTCATTCTGTCATTGGTGATGGAGGATTAGAAAACAAAAAATAAAAAACGCATAGTTTTAATCTAATCATCAAGATTTTATTTTCCCGATTTTGGTAATATGTTCAGCATATATTTATTTTTATGACTAGGTAATATTCTAATTGTTTTTAGTAAAATTAAAATCTACCAAATTCAAATCGTAGCTAAATTTAACAGATAAAATAGATTTTTTTGTATTTATTCTCTTATGTATTTCTAATAACATACCGAAGAGCAATTCTTAAATTGTTAGAATTTGTTTAACAAAATTTAAAATTCTACTCGTTCTTAACGAATCTTCATTGCTTTGCTTTTTGTTTTGCTTTTTTATGATCTCTAATAAACTCCAACAAATTCATTGCAATATACAACATGTTGTTGTCAACTTTAGTTCTGTTTTGTTTTTGCAGCTTTCTAGTCGGTATTAGTTGGCTGCTCGTCGGGTTTTAATAAATTAATTAGTAAAAACTGAACAGTTTTTTAATAAAAGTGATTAATATTATAAATAAATATGTGTAGTTTATGTGTATTAAAAAAGATTGAGCTATAAGAATAAATTTAAACATGAAAAATGTGTGCAAACATTTGTGTGAAAAAAACGGAAGAAAATGTTTGTCATTTTATTTTATTCAATAGTGATGTGTATTTTTTGTTTACATTTTGTCGATTGGTCAATGTTAGTGTAATCGATTAGCTTTAAAAATGTCAGTTAAATTAAAGCATTTTCAAATGCATATAAATAGAAATAGATGAAAAGAATACAAATAAGTAATATTAAAAAAAAAATAGCTAAATAAAATAATAAAATATATATCAATATTAATTATAATAAATAGTGCAAATTAAGAAAATATGTATATAAAAAAAAACTTAAAATGTTAATACACTTCTGACAAAAGGTATGTTATTTCAAGTACTTATATTTATAAAAAAGTGTTTTTTTTGTAAGATTATGCATTGATAGACCATTTTAGGAATTTCAGATTCTTAAAAAATGCATTATATTTGAATTCGAAAAATGTTTATGGGAAAAAATTAAGTCAACTGGTTTTTATTTGCATTTTTCACCTGGCCATTTGATTATTCCAGTGTTGGTCTAGAATAATTTATGGATTAATCGGTCTTATTACTAAACATAAATTTGAATATAAAATATAATAGCGGTATTCACAATGTAGAGTACTTGCCCTGGTAAAGAGCACAATATCAAAAATCTAAAAACAAAATACATTGGAAATTGAAATGTTTGTCAATAAATAGCTTTTCTGCTTTTTTACTAGGCCAAGTACTCTACATTGTGAATACCGCTAATGGAAACTTTTTCAAGTACTAGGTATTCTATAAATATGTCTAAATCCTAAAAAATTCTTAAATATTTGTTTAATATACATATACTTTAATTTATTTATGTTAACAAAAACAAATCTGCACTTAATTAAATTCTGAAAATAGAAATCAAAGCATTTATTGTTATGGTATTGACAAAACAATTGAAATAGGTTTAATTTTTATATAACTTGTCTAGCGCTTTTGGTCACA
Organism: Calliphora vomitoria; assembly: GCA_942486065.2. Lineage (NCBI taxonomy): Eukaryota > Metazoa > Arthropoda > Insecta > Diptera > Calliphoridae > Calliphora > Calliphora vomitoria. The sequence goes on from OW818030.2 coordinate 80,150,466, forward strand.
CAGTATTTTGTTGGATATTACATGTTTTTTGATACTGATTCAAAACTAGTCGACGCTTTGATACATTGAACCAATTAAAAAATGAATCGACTCCTTTAAAATATTTTGACATTCCCTTATAACCGCATCTGATAAAGTTTTATACACCTACGTCCTTTCCGAGAGACCCTATCGTGCTCGGAAACAGACGGGTGGTCATTGGTACATATTCTTAGAATTTTGTAAGGACCCAGAATAATATATACTTTTTGGTTCTATGACCAATATTTCGATATGTTACAAACGGAATGACAAAATTAGTATACCCATCTTTATATGAAGGTTCATCATCACACTGTTTCAAATCCATTAAACAGTATAAGGAATACTTCAACATTGAATGAAAATCTGGATCAGGAAGAAAAAAAGGTCTTACAACTCTTTAGAAGATCAGCATCAGAAAAGCATCTCGTAAAGTTAAATGCTCTGATTCTTTTCTGCGCAGAGCCAAAGCTAATGATGGGTTGAAGTCGTAAAAAGTTCAGAATGTTCCAGATTGCAAAAGAACGAGCGAGAAAATTTAGGTAAAATTTTATAAAAAAATACACCTATTGTGTGATGGTTGATGAAACTTATGTACTGGCAGACTTTTCACAACTTCCGGGTCAAGATTTTTATGTGGCTGATAAACGAGGCAATGTTCAAAAAATATATATTACGGAGTGTCTACAAAAACGGATTTTACTTACATTTTTTATAGCATTTTGAAATAAAATAAATGCGTCCTTTTTTGGTTTCACTATTTTACGTTTTGTTTTCTTTTTATTCATTAACAAACTTTCAGAATGGAAATGTATGGTTTTTTTGTTTTTCTTCTTGATGTTGTTGTTTAATTTTCTTAGGTATGATATAAAATTCTTAATGTCTTAAATTCACTTATGTATGATGTTTTATATTAATTTATTTTGTTTTATTTTTTTTCTGTCTCGTAAATCCTTTAAGGTTTATGTAATTTTTTGTTTATGTATATTTTAGACTTTTTGAAGTCATACAAGAGTTTCTTTTTTTTTTTTTTAAATAATGGCTCGTTCTAAACACAATCTTCAATGTTTTAGTTTTTTTTTGTTTTTGTTAATAATTTATCAAATTGTTTTCTAAATATTGTAAGATATGTGCAAACACACAATGTTGCAAGTTTTTTAGTTATTTTAGTTGTTAAAAAAAAAACACATTAAAACTTAAAGTACTCAAAATCTTACAAATTCTGGCAATTCCAAATTCCAGTTGTCCTGTTTATTCATGCTAATGATAGAGTGTTACTTTAAGTTTTAATGTTTTAATTTTCTTTAGTTTGGACTTAATTTCTACAAAAAGTGTTATATTTGTTTTTGTTGTTGAATTTTGCTTATTTTTTCGATTAAAACTCTAAGTATACTTGGTTGACAATACAGTTTTAGTTATATTTATGTAGTTTATATACTAACGGAATGTATATCTATCTGTATGTCTGTCTGGCTATCAATCGCTGATATAAATTTAAATCTAAAAAGTATAGAAAATAATAAACCTAATTTAATTGTCTTTTTTTTTATTATTATTATAAATCTACACAAAATTAACATTAAATATATATTTTGTTATGGTTGGTTTTTTCGGTTTTTTTTTTTAGATTTTTTGTTTGTTTTTAAAAATGCATACAATAGTAGTCAAAATAATCTCTAAAAAAAACTATACACAAAAAGAAAAAAAGCTTAAAGCCTTCTAACAATCTCTCCCTTACAAAATAATAATAATAATTATAATCAGAATATTGGTATAATAAATATACTTCTTACAAAGAAATTTAATTTTAAAAAATTTTCTCACTTCAATTTTTAGTTTTTGTCTTTTGACTAATTTTCTTGCTTTTGTTTTTTTTTTTTTGTTTATCCAAAACTCTCTAATTTTACTTTTCTTTTACTAATTTGTTCAAAACTTTTTTCATGCAAAATAAAGAAAAAAAAAATAATAAAAATTTATTTTGGTAATTCATAAAACTGGACGGGAAGCGCTTTAGGTGTTATTATTTCATCATCGAAATCATCATCGTGTATGGAATAATCACCATTACCACCACTTTGCTCATGATCAAATTCATTTGGTACTATCTCAACATCGGTGGGTGTGCCCAAAGTCGATGATCGTCCATTATTGCCACCGGCATAATTTGTTCTTGATTTATGCTTGATCACATACTCTCTCAACAGATGAGAATACAGTATGTCATCGATGTAGAACATGGTGCCCAAATTGTAGACAAATACTTCACTCTCTGTGATTTTGGCATTATTAACACTGGTGGCATTGCTGCCGGGATTCCGTGTGATTTTTATGTGTCCCCCTCCAATTGTTTCGAAAACTTCATTATCCTTCAAGTCGCGATTGTAGAGGCGTCCCTTAACGAAGTGATTTAAAAGCATTTTTACACCACGTTGTGAGGCCTGCAAATAGGAAAGGAGAAAGTATTTAGTGGACAATTTCAAATCTTCGTACCTTAATTTGTAATCACTCATATTTCTAATTATTGTAAATTTTTTTCTATGACATACTTAAAAAATAACTTTGGATGCAATCGATAAAAAAACTTCAATATGAGATCCTTCACATTTCAAACGTGAAAAGCTCCTCAAACCATTGTAGTTAATCAGAAACAAAGTAATTTCTCATCTGTTGCAATTTCCCATCTGTAGACAAACTCTTTATGTAATGAGGGGCATAATCACCTTAATGTTCGTTAGGATTAGTCCTAAAGTAAGATATTTGTATACCCACCATCAAAAAAGATAGAGGGTATTTTAATTTTGTCATTCCGTTTTGTCATCGAAATATTGGTCGTAGAACCAAAAAGTATATATATTCTGGGCGGCGAATACTTTCGACCCATAGAAGTCACCGGGTCCGGACGGTGGATTTTCACAGGACGCATTATTTCTATTGGCTGATATATTCAGGAGTTGTCTCAGTAGGGGGTTCGGCCTAGAGGGTGGAAAGGTAATGTTTATACCCAAAGCCGGTAAGGCATGCCACTCGAAGCCGAAGGATTTTAGACCATCAGTCTGTCGTCTTTTATGTTGAAGACTCTTGAGTGACTGATAGATTTTTACCTTACGTCTACTTCAAGGCTAAGTCAGTGGACAATGCATTGCATGCATGCAGCTTTACTTTAGCTGCGTTTTTGGATATAGAGGGAGCCTTTAATACATTACGATAGAGGCAATAAGGGAGTTGTTAGTTGAACGCGGGGTTACTGACTTCCTGGTAATTTGGATAGTTTCGATGCTTGGAAGCTGGATTATCAAGCCTATGGGATGACAGGATTAGAAGACAGGTTACCAGGGGTACACCGCAAGTTGGAGTATTTTCTTCCCTGTTACGGTTACTAGCTGTGAACACTATTCTCAAAATCTTTGATTCTAAGAGTAGGATTATAGTTGCCTATGCGGACGACGTTGTGATTCAAATCAAGGGAAAGTTTATTTCGACAATCAGCAAAATCATGCAGGCGGCGCTAGGCGACCTCCCAACCTGGGTCAAGGCGAAGGGGCTGGATGTAAACCCAACGAAAACAGAGTTAGTTCTCTTTACCAGGAAATATAGGGTAGGGAGTTTTAATTTGCCGGAAGTATTAGGAAGATGAATACTCAGGAAAGACTTAAAAGGGGTCTCAATGCCTACTACACCTGCAGGAACTCTATTGGTAAGAATTGGGGACTGCGACCAGGCATGGTAAACTGAATTTACACACCGGTTGTTATGCCCATTATTACTTTCACGGTTTGTTGGAAGTCTATGAGAAAAAGTTGGTATAGGAAGATACTCAGTGAAGTTCATAGACGTGCTTCCATTGGCATAACTGGTGCCATTGGTAGCACACATCAGGCAGCATTGGATATAATCCTTAACTTACTGTCAATTGAGGACTATGTGGCAAGGCTAGGAACTTGGTAATACCAAAGCGAGTAGGTCACACGTAAATTTTGTACGATGTAGATCTAATTGGTCAGCCTAGCATCCCTACTGGGATTTCGAACCATAAGGTAACGACTTTAGACTTCGGTATTTCATCTCCAATTGTGTTTCCAAGTAGGGACGCATGGGTTGGATATGAACAGCTGTTTGAAGGGGGTGCAGTTTTCACTGATGGGTCCAAAATGTAATCTGGCACGGGAGCCGTAGTTTATCTAGTAGATGAGGACATAAAAATGTCATACAGGCTCCGAGACGAATGCAGCGTCTTCTAGGCAGAGATCCTAGAGGGATCTGTAGTGACACTTTATGTAGATAGTCAGGCAGCACTGAGGGCTTTGAAGTGCCATATGGTACACTCGAGCATAGTGCTGAATTGTAAGAGGGCTCTAGAAGCGTTATTGGAACTATACGTAATCAGATTGTGTTGGGTACCAGCGCAATGCTTTAGCAGATAAACTGGCCATACAGGGTTCGGATCTGGACTCATTAGCAACGCTCAGCTCGTTGCAGGGAGTTGGAGGTAAAACCTTCTATGTGACACTAATATAGGCTGATCTTCGAAAGATTGCGGGACTATACCAACCAATCCTGGTGTAGTAGGATGGACTGCAGGGTGTCCAGGGCTATTTGGCCAAAATTGGATGCAACGGCAACTAGAATACTAATTGGGTTGGATAGGAAAAGTCTCAGATAAAAGTCTCCTTTGATAGGAGTGATAACCGGGCACAGCTCAATTGGAGCTTTCATTGGTAAATGGGACCTCTGTAGGTTGTTCGCGGATATTTTGGAACTAGAAACAGTTGAACGTTGTACTTCTAAAATGGCTTGTGAGCACTCCTGGAACTCCAAACTACTCATTCTAGTTGAAGGAACCCATATCTTTATGGTTCCACATGAGCAAAAATTCTCTATGAACAATACATCGGTTCATTTTTACAATCTTACCAGATGTCTCTAAAATCTTCTTTGTCGTTAAAATGTAATATTATTTCGTCTGAGAAAACAATTTTCATAACAAAAAACTTGACTTACATTTAATGAAAAAATGCAGTTAGCTTTCAAATGCATTTTCTTCCAATATTTTAGTTTTTATGTGCTTAAATGGCTACCAAAACTGTAATTTTTATGCTTCAAAACCATCTTTCCATCTTAATCATATTAGCACTTCGAATTCTTATTTAACAACTTTTGCGTAACAAGTATTTTAGAAGAATGAAAAGTGTGTTACCTTATAATATTGACGAGCACCTTATATATGAAAAGGACTGTATGCACGTCAATGTATATCAGCAGACACACGTGCTATTTCCTCTATAGAAACCCAAATTTAGCGGGTGAGAGTCGGTAATACAGATTACTTTGCCCTATCGATGCATATATGGAATGATTGAATTACAAAAATATTCATCCTTTCTAATATATCCGTTAGTTGCGCCGATAAGTAAAACTGCATTGTAATTTGTTTTCTCAATCAGCACTCAGGGAACGAGTCATGCAATGAATTGGGTTGGTACTAGGAAAATAGGTTTTGGTGATCGGCAAGATAGAGGGAGTAGTGTTTGTGAAAATCCGATTTCAAGTTTCCTACATTGAATGAGACTGGAAAGACTTAGCAGGAACTATATTCAATATACGGACAGTACGGCTAAAGAACGATTTTCCCCTGCAGTGTGTTGTGCAATGCACTGGCCAATGGATGAGTTCTAGTTAGAAACGTGTATTACGTAAAAATCTGCAGCATCAATAACTAGTTCCCTAATTTCAGTAGTATATCATTTAGAAAAATAAGGAATATAGTAGGAAAAGCACCAGAGCCATGAGGCACTCCTGAATAAATCTTGAACTCGTTTAATGAAAATCCATCTGAAACAGCTCGTATAGTGCAATTTATGAGAATGCTGGATATAAATCTAGAGACGTTATAAACGTCACCAAAAATAATTACTTTTGAAAATTGAGGAACTAGCATTATCCTCTTTTAACGAAAAACCAAAAGCTTTTCCTGCCCGGGAAGCAGTAATATCTTTGACATAAAGGTATTGATCGTATTGAGCTTTTATGTGCTTTAGTACTTTCACACATAAGGACCTCGTCTTTTTGCGTTAATAATCTGTTTCAGCGTATTTAGTATAATATTTCGTCCTCTTAGATTTCTGTCTGGGTCTTATCGATGATTTCTTTAAAGGAATGAAAGTATTAATATCCAGAATGATTTTATTGTCCAAGAAACTAAGATTCCTATTGAAATTTCGAATGAAAAGTTGAACGTTTCGTAGCTGTTCGTAAAACCAACGTTCCGAAAGCGAAAAGGAGGCTGAAATGGTACAATGATTTGTACTTATCAGGTTGTGAAGTGAAAAAATGTTCGTGTCTTATAACTAGAATGGCGAGGCCAAGAAGAGTTGTGAACATTGAAATCACTAGAAAAACAATTTCACTGCTCGGACAATTCTCTTACTAGGATACTGCTCTTGTATCATTGTTTCATTTAATTGTGAACAAATATTTCTCAAACTAATACATTATCAAGTCACTATAAATTCATTTAATATAGGTAATTTGTCGATATTTATACATTACGTTAGCTTAGTGTGCAATCGTGCTAAGTCTCTCTTCATTAATTTTACAGGAGACACAATAAATGTTATAAAATTCTTGGTTACTTCTAAGTCCTTTTTAGACATTTTCTGTTCTATAATTGTAAACTTTTGTACGTAAGCAGTGCATTTTCACTTATTCTAGCGTTTTGTATTAAAACTCAAAAAGTGCACATAGTCCGATTGCACACTCAGCTAACGATATATAGAATATAGGTTGGGCAAATTTAATTCATTCAAAATATTACAGAAACCTCAAAATGTCTTCCTAAACTAATGTACATATTTAAGCATGTAAGTAAAATGCAATACAAAATGAAACATTACAAAATTTATAAATATTTGTAACTTACCATAACATCATCACTTAATTTATCAAAACCTAATTTCTCAAATGCTTTATCGTCCGGAACAAAGAATGTGTAATTGGCTCCTGATACATGTGGTGCTATTTCAGCATTATTTAAAAATCTGCAATTGTAAAAGAACACAAAAATTCATAAATCATACGGCTATAATACAACAGCCAAACCCTCTCATAAGTTTAACAGCAAATACCTGGTGATTTGTGTAAATCTGGGATCTCGTTCCAAAGCCAAAAATGAATGTGACAAAAATTGTGCACCAAACCAGGGGAAGGCCAGCAATGGTGGTGTCTCCTTATCCTTGTGCATCTGTATATACACCGTAAAAGGTGGGTTCAGAATGGGAAAATAAAGGATAGAGAGAGAGAGAGAGAAAAAATGACAATACATATAGATTTACAAACATTAATCTTTTAAACACCATCACCATTCATAACAACACACCATTTACCTGATGCAATTTGGATACAACAGCCTCGGAGACAAACAAAACTTCTGTTATAATAAATACCTGATTACCATTAGACAATGTGTAATCGGACATTATGGATACATTGTTGACCGAAGGTGCAGCTAAAGGAATGTGACACAAATTCACACAAACACACACATCCAGTGAACAAAGAAGAATGAGATGTAAAACATAAATCAAGGATTATTAAAAAAAAAAAAAATTTGTATATGCACACATTAAATCGAGTATGTATTTAAGTTGTTGCAAAAACAGAAATCATAATAATAATAATAGTATAGTAATAATAATATTTAATGCTTACGTTGACCTCTGAAGATAACATTCTCACCACCCATGGTGCGTACAACCATTTGATCCATATTCTTAACGTCATTCATACGTAAAGGCTTTTGGGTGGGCAAGAAATGATTGCGCAACACACTTTCCGTAAAATCTTGCACACTAAATGGATAGAAACCCCAATCGATGGGATGCCAGCGTTGAAATGCATTGTCGGTGGGTATGAGAATTGTATAAGAGCCATCGTCCATTATTTGTGTGAGATTACTTTTCGACAGGAAATGCTGGAAAACTTTTGTGCCACTTTTCATGCTGCCAAGAAATGACATTAAAGGGCTCGCCTTTGACTCCTTTAAAATGGGTTCATTTTTCGTATGTGCAATATTGCTGGTTGAATTGCGCATCTCTAAACGTTGTGGTTCATTGTAACGACTGCAATCAGACAAAAATAACAGAATTTCTTGTTTTTTTTTTATATCTATGTATGTATATATGACTTTATATATGACTCTCTATATTTATATTTGTGTATACTGCACAATTTATGCAAGAGTCTTACAAAAACGGATGTTAAAATGTTTTGCAAAATTTATTGATTGTCAAAGTTTTTTTTCGGGCATAGAGCAAAAAAACAAAACTACAACTATTTGTTAAGTGTTCTTCAATTTTGTTCTAACACTGGCAAAAGTTGCCTTAATTTATATACTTGGTTATGTTTGGAAGAGTAAAACAGAGGCGTAAGAAGAAGGGTTGAAAAATAAAAATTTTGATTAGGTTTCTTATCTTTCCAAATAGGATAAATATTTTTAACAGTTTCTGAAGAATTTGGTAGATAAGTTTTATGGCTGCGAAATTTTAGGACCCAAATAGGCCGAAATTGTCTATTGTCTATTGTAATATTATGATTATGCCATTATTGTTTGACAAGTCCACTGAACATCAACTCTCACTTCTAACATTCAACTCAAGCATACACTGTTGATAGTCCAGAACCTAATTGTGACAAGTTGCCTCAACTACTGAAGGGACAGATTTTGTTTTATATACAGATGGGCCGACCAAGAAGCCAAAATTCTACATAGTCATGTAAACAATTGCAATGAAAATAATCTTAGCTTGTTCACAAACGATTGTCTAACGAGATCATACTCTTTCGGACTCAAATTATTTACTCGACCAAAGCAAATCCAACGTGACTCTTACGAAACTTGAGAGTGCTTTTATTACACTGTTACAACACATTCATATGTCTAATTCACAACCGGTGTTGTATCGTTGTATCGATTAATGTATAATTTTTTAATTGTTTTGTTTTCAAAACTTTAGTTAGAGAAACATTTTTGCTTTACAATGTACAAAGTACAACGTAGGTTGTGAATTGAACAATACTTTTTAACTACTTCGGTAAATATAGAATCAACGAAATTCAAAGCGGTCACTTACAAAGCCAGAGTGGGATATAGATCATTCCACTGATTTTAAAGTCTTCTACAAAGGTTGCAACCAGAAAAAGAAGTCAGAGAGTGTTGGTCTGGATTTACTTTAAATAGGATCATAAATTGAGAGAATGCCAACTTAATGGGAACTAGTTCATGGCATATGATAACTAAAAGATAATTTCCTAAAGAGGATTTCATAAGAAAATTAAGAATCTCCGCCCAAAGAATTTCAAAGTTTGTTTGGTGTTGTGTTCATCATGTTGCTTAGTTTTAGCTCTATCCGACTTTTATTTTTCAAGCTCTACAAATAATTCTGAATGAAGTTATTAAAAATGAAATGGATTATGTGACATATAACATCAGAATTAGAAGTTGTAACTGTCAAGGAGTAGTTATCTCTACATTACTATGGCTACTTGTTGTCAATGAAAAATTATGCCACTAGATGCTATAGAAGTACTCTTTATATATTGGCAGCATGCAAATTTATTGTTGCTGTCTCGAACGTATCAGTAAATACTCTCTGGGCTAAGATCGGATCGAGATGAAGATTTAAACATAAACTATTTTATTGGCTTTATAAAAATGATGAAAACCACCATAACGGGTAACTGAATATAATTTTGAATATTGTTACATGTTAAACAGTAAGCACAGATAATCCTTACTAGATTAATATCGTACGAGGAGAGACATTTTATAATGGACTATGAAATTCATAGTAATCTGATAACAAACAAAACATGGAGCTAAAATTTAAATATCTTTCGGGCAGAATTTTATGCAATAACCAAGGATGCAAGACAAATATCAATGTTATGATATTAGATTTTAGGTAAATAGTTTCTTTGTATCATCTGTTGCCAATCAAATTATTCGAAAATGTACATAGAATTTTTCAGGATTACGATTAAAACAACCAAATATTTATCATAAAATTTAAAATCGTGCAGTCACAACTGGCAATTTGGCCATGAAGACGATTGGCAACAAATTTGTCTGTCAAATGAAGTAATTTTCTAGAACAAAAATTAAATTGCGAGCATGGGCTCAAAACTTTCAACGGAAGCTATGCAGTTGTATGTTCTTTCTTATCTGAAGTATTTTAACGTATAAGGCAAATATCAAGTTGGATGGGATGAAATCAATGTCAAGAATATTAGGAAGCTTTTAAGAAATAAATAGAAAACAACTGAGAATCATACTACTGGTCATAAAATTCTGGGTAAACATATATTTCTATTAGGAACAATTGAGGATAATACCTGTAGATGGTCGGGAATGCTTTTGAGTACAGCCACCACTTATTATGTGAATGCTCTGTACTATCAAATAGATGATTTAATATATTTGGATCTACTTAATTCCTTTCAGAAAAAAATATTAGAGACATAAACCCATTTTATTACTGGACTACATCAAGTCATCTAAATGGAATGTATAGAGTAGACTGTATATGGGAATATCAGGAAAAGAAGGAAAGAAAATGAATCATAATTTTATTGAACAATGAAGCCAGTACCATACTTACAAACTAGGGATGCCAAACGGGACTGGGTTTTACGAATCCCGGGATTCGGGATTTTAGAAATGTAAATCCCGGGATCCCGGGATTTTTCGGGACCCCGGGATTTTTCGGGATTTCGGGATTTTTCGGTATTTCGGGATTTTAGTAAAACATCAAAAAACATAAAATTCAACAATAAAAACAAATAAAATTGTGGACAATAAAATTGTCCACAAATACTCTCTGTTGATAAAGTTTGTTTGGAATTGAAAATGGTCCATGATTGCCCCAGTCCCATACAATTGTCCCCGGAATACTGTTTGAGCAGTCATAAGTATGTTGATTATGCGACAATCCTGATAAAATTTTGCACAAATTCATTCAATCATAAATGCTGATTCAAGTTCCCATAGATGGCCAAAACTACATATTGATAGTTTATATTCATATTATGTAATGTATGGAGCTGACGAAAAACATCATTAATAGTCAACGCGAATTGATAAATAAATAAAAAAATCAGGCTCCGTTTGAATATGGTGAAATTTAGCTATCTAGGTATTTTGGGAGCTTAAAAAATCTTCCTAAAATATCAAAAATCTCGTAATTTTCCGGGATTTATTAATCCCGAAAAATCCCGGGATTATTTTTTACAAATCCCGGGATTCGGGAAATCCCGATCCCGAAAAATCCCGGGATTTTCGGGATCGGGATTTTGGGATTGGCATCCCCATTACAAACTAACCTATTACAATGTTTCGTTAATTTGTTTTTGAAAGCAATGGTATTTTCTCGGCAATATAATGGTTGTATGACTTAAATGGATTTACAAAAGTCGAAAATATGCGGGAAGTTTTGCTTTATGTCTTTAATTTGATGAAGAGTTCCGCTGAAACAAACCGATTGCTCACCGAAGCTTATGGTGAATGTGTTCCATCGGTTTCAACGTGCGATAGATGGTTTGCATAGTTAAGAAGTGGTGATTTTGACACGGAAGGCAAATACCGCCTAGGCCAGCTGAAGAAGACCAAGAATTGGAGGCATTACTCCATGAAGATTGTTGTAAAACTCAACAAGAGCTTGCAAAATCATAGGGAGCCACTTAAGCAGCAATTTCAAAACTTTTAAGAACAGCAGGATTCATCCAAAAGCAGTGAAATTGGGTACCATACGAATAGAAGAAGAGAGACCTTGAAATACGATTTTTCATGTCTGAATATATTAAGGAATATAATTTTTGAACCGGATCAGTACTTGTTTAAAAAATGGATCGTATGTAGAGTCCGGCCATCCAGCCGAATAGACAAAAAAGCCAAATAACCATTTCGGTGGGACCCAAAGGGTCTTATCTACTATCAGCTGCTGAAATCTGGCCAGACCATAACAGGGAATCTGTACCGAACGACCTGAATAGGCCAGGCATACAACCGTAATATTCCATCATGACAACGCTCGTCCACATTTAGAATGAAGTGGTGGGAAAGTTTTGCCTCACCCGCCTTAAAGTCCAGACCTTGCCCCGTTCGAATACTATATGTTTCGATCGAAGCAGAACGCTCTCTTTGGGATACCCTTCACTTTGGCTTAATTCGTTCTTGGCCCCTGAATATGAGCAGTTCATTTGGCTCAGAATACATATGTTCCCAGAAAGATGGGAAAGGTTGTACAAAGGTTTCAAATAAAAGCTACAAATTTGAAAAAATCCCGCAAGTTTATGTTATACACCAATACCTCAAGTCATCTGTATATGGGAATATCAGGAAAGTAGTTATATTTTTAGAGACAGAGAGGGTCATATTGGCCTTTATGGACGATAGAAGATTACAATATTTCGTTAATTTCTTTTTGAAAGAAAAACTAATTCCTAAGAAATATAAGGAAGTTGATAAGCTTTGTGGTCACTGTAAAAAGTCAATACTTGGTATATAAATAACCATGACATATTCTCCAGATTAAGCGGCACTTACTCCTTTTTCAAAACTAACGAATCGATATAATGTTCAATTAAAATCATTTCTAATGTTCAAAAAAGTTAAGTGCCCCTCTTGTACTTTTTCTTACGCCTCTGCTTAATAAAAAAAAGCGAACACATAAGAAACAAAAAAAAAAAAAAAAACACAAATTACCTCAAAAAAAAAAAAATCAAAATTAAAGTAAAGTTGAGCTACAACTAATAGTATGTACATGTTAAAAAGTACTTACCTATTACTGCCTTCCTGTATATTACGTTTCGAATAGGGTGACTTCCGATCACCCAAATATCCATCAATGGCCAAAGCAATTAGATTGTCGTTGATGCGTACTCGATGTAGTATTTGAAAACCATTCAATAACCATACCACATTGTTGGGGGATTTTTCTAATTTGCGAAAAACAATTTTATGACCATTACCGTTACCAAACGATGAGGAGTTCTCCTCATCAGCATAGTTATCGAATGCACGACCCGGCACCATATGCTCCAACATAAACTCTTTCAAACGTGGTTTTTCAATTGTACGTACATCAATTTTAGGTATAATCAAAGTGAATGGTATATCTGAAAGTATCAATTAAAAGAGAAAAACCCCAAAAAATAAAACAACACATACAACATTCATCTATATGTACTCTATATGTACAGAACGTAGAGCGAACAACAAATGTTTAAAATTGTAAAAAAAAACAATGAAAAAGTTTATAAAATAGTTTTTCTCGTTATTTGCATGAGAAAAGGAGAACTACTACTAACTGTATGGAGAATAATAACACTTTGCAATTAGTTTTCAGTTTTTATTTTCTGCCATTTTTTTTCAGTTAAATGGGTTGTTTTTTCTTCTTCGTTTCTTCTTTGGCAAATTCTTAAGTTTGATTATGAAAACGTTTTTGTAACACTTTAAATTTAGTGTTTAAATTTAATGAATTTGTTTATTTTATTGCGTGCTTGAAATTTTACATAGTTTCACATAGACTTTTACTTAATCATCATTATTATCATCATCAACACTTTAAAATGTAAATGTTTGCCATTTGGTTTTTTTTTGTTTGCTTATAAATTGGTAGTAACTCTTTTAAATAGTACAGCTGGTGGCATTAAAATAGTCTTTAAAGTTGGTCTTGTCAGGAAATAAGAGTCAATGGACTGATCACTGATCAATCTGCTTAAGGTAGTCATGAGTTTCTTATGACACTGCTACACGTTCAATATATATATTATCCGCGATCCAGTATTGAACGTGTAGCATGCAGTATTTATGGATCGCAGAATAGCCTAATATTCTGAATCGATCTAAAAATCACAATATATATTGAACGTGTAGCAGTGGCCTTAAAGCTGTTGATGTCTTGTTTATATAGATATATCAGCTTCTTTCTAATACTCATAATAGATACAAATAAATAAATTTTCTTAAAAAATCAAAACAAAAAATCTTTCTCTCAAATCCTAGGCTGATAAACTTCGATATGCATTCTATAAGTCTCAATAGTTTTAAGGATCTTGTTATTAATAATGTTGCCTGCAGTTCCGTTGACACTAAAAAATTTTTATTCTATGATGTTCACAATTTCTGCAACTTAAAAGTATTGACAATTCCAATGCTTCTGATTAGATCTTTATATCGCGAACTTGTTACTCTAAGAGAGACCTATAAAAATACCTGAAACTTTCGTACTGGGTCAATATTCAATGATCACTTGTATTTGTCGAATGTGAATATGAAGTTTATAAGAAGCTCGGACTTTATTCTTGAGGTCGGAGTTTGAGGTTTATATAAATCGTGATCGCTGAATACTAATTTTAACAGAAATTTAGAGCACTATTGAATTGTATTTTTACAAATGAGATCAACTATTATAAAGACTTTGTCATCAAGTCATGAAGAGATAAAATTTCAAAATTAAGACCTCTTGTTTAAACAAAAGCCATTACATGTTCCTAGTTTGTACTTAACTCTAGTTCTGGTACTATTTATATGTAAATGTCTGAATTTTAAAATAGCTATAATTTTTGTATTTTTGGTACGATTTGGAAATGGTTTGGAGTCAGTGACTAGTTTTTGACGTTCTGCCACTATTTACATATGTAAATATTTCTGTTCATAAAATTCATTTAATTTTATTACATTTAATTGTTTCTAATTGTTTCTCGGCCACATAATTTAATAAAAGAGGCTTGCGTATACATGAAGTTTCAGTCTTAGATATATGCAAGCATCATTTGGGTTGTTTAGTGTTTGGGAGGGAGATTGAGGTATTTGAAGATCATTGTAATGTCGGATAGCCAGAGGGAATATGGAGACTTATTTTCTGATAAAAGGTGTCGAGTGTCATCATTTACTCTATTACATCTCTAAAAGGCAATCTTGACATTATGATGGTTACTTAATCATAAGTGCCATGTCACGAGCGCTTATAGGACCGGAATCATACTCTGTCACCGTTCCAGATAATGCTGAGGATGTTAGCAAGCATACATGTCGCCTTGGACTCTCCTTTAACGACCATTGTCGTATGTGTAAGAATAGGGAAAAAGATGAAACGGTATTCCACCTTCTCTGCGAATGCCCAGCCCAGAGTGTCAAAATGCACAGATTCCTGGGCAACTACATATTAACCAACCTTAGTAGGTATCTGGGTTTAGACAAATAACTTCAACATTTTAGCATACATTACGATGTAAATGACACTACATCTGAGGAGGGGTGTGGTCTTTTCGACTGTACTTCATTGTTCTCGCACAGGAAACTACCACGAAGGCCAATCAACCATATCTCTGAGGATGTACATTGGGATTCCCTTATGTTAGGGTAGTGCTGAGTGAAGTGCATCGGAGAAGCTTTGATGTCTGATCTCTCAATAAACAGTATACGGAGTGAGATCGAAAAATTCTTAACATACATATATGTTAATAAAAACGAAACCACTAAACTTACAGTTTTTTTTTTTTATTTGATTGAAATTATTATTTCAATTTCCAAAAAAAAAAAAAATAATAATTTTATAGTTTTAATCTCTAGTGATGAAATTTTTAACCTTTTTCAGAAACGCTTCCATTAACGTTTTTATAGTGCTTTCTGTCACTTTGCTCGAACAGGTAGTCCATCGCCGTTTAAAATCTACCACACTTTTGGACACCTTTTTTCAATTCCCTTTTAACAAGAGCCCAATATCTTTCCACTGGCCTTAGCTCCAGGCAGTTTGGAGAATTTGCCTCTCTTAGTACAAATACCACATTATTGTTCTTTTACCACTGAAGACCTTGCTTGCCATAGTGACAGAATGCCAAATCAGGCCAAAAATTAGTGGACATACTAAGAAGCATCCTTTTTTGTAAACATTCCTTGATGTAAATTTCATATTGCTTGCCATACCAAGAAGTTTTTGGGAAATTTTGTCTGCTTTTGGCTCCTAAACTTTTCTTCAACATTCCTATTTTCTATTTTTTTGCCTTTAGAAAGAACATTATGTGGACCAATCCTTCTACCTGAACCAGGTTTTCTATCAACGGACAAGTTCTCCCGGTACTGTTGAATAACATTGGAAACAGTTTGACGGCAGACCTTTGATTGTTTTGCCAACTTTTTGTAGGACCAAGTTGGGTTTTGTTGAAAATATCTAATAATTTTGTACGCACTTTTTTCTCATTTTAATCAGATTAGCAACAAATGAATATAATTGACATTAAACATAATAACTGACATGTTTTACAAAAGTAACTTGATCAAAAAAAAAAAAAAAAAAATCAAATAATACTTAAGTTTTAATGAAAAACGTGTGTTAACAATTTTACGATCTCACTCCTTAATTAGCTTCATAAGAAGCCTAGGCATATTGTGGTGATGTTATGGGCGGCTCCAACAGTATCCCTAACGGTACCCCTAGAAACAATCTACTTATGAATCCATATAAATATATAAATGTCTTTGTAAGTTTGTTTGAGCATCACGCCTAAACGGCTAAATCGATTTTATTGCAATTTGCAACGTATATAGACCCTTACTTGGAAGCGTCAATAGACTATAACTTTTTTCAATACTTTTACCAGAAAGGGATAATCAGGGGGAAAAACTGGTAAAATTGGTACCTTTAGTTCTGAAACAATAATTACTAAACGGCTGAACCGATTTTTAATACGACAGGGGTAGCGAAGCGCACCGGGTCAAGCTAGTATATAATAAATTATACGTATTTATAAATGTAACTAGTGCCAGGATTCGTAGAAAATTATTGGTGCCAGAGCTAGGCACCAATAGAAAAGGTACTCTCCTTTATGATTTATCTATACACTTTATTTCAATTTACTATTTGGGTATCTATTAATTCAATCGTTAAATTTAAAATACTTAAAGTGGTTACTCTAAAACAGATCTTTACATTACTCTTGTACATTATTTGACTAATACTCAATCCGTTATTTTTTTAGATATAAATATGATATGTAAATAATTGAATAATCGAGTGTGCTTAAACTTTAACAGTATAAGTATTGCCATAGGTATTCCAGTTAATAGTTGTATACGTGGGGAATGATCGATTCAGTTAAAGATCTCAATATGTCCTAAAATGCTTATTGATGTTATTTATTCGAGTTCAATATTTTGTATTCTGAACTTTCTGTTATTTAGGTTGTTACAACGAATAAACAGCGATTATTTACATTTAATTTCAGATCTCGGGAGGGTTTGCGGTCATAGTGTGATAGGAGTAAGAGAGCTATGTTCGTAATTTAAAAAAAAAATTTTGCTGAAAGAAAAATTAATGGAAAACAAATGAATGGAAAACAAAATTGCTGAAAAATTATTTTGTGAAAAACACATGATTGTATCAACCATATATATCGTTACAGTAAACATGTATATGTTTGTGACAACTATTTATATGATGAATAATTTTATCATAATATGTTGTCCTCAGATTATGATATCCATAAGCCGAGAGCAACATAATATGGTAAGTCCTTCATCATATAAATGGTTGTCACAAACATATACATGTTTACTGTAACCATATATATGGTTGTTACAATCATGTGAATCGTAAATTAACCATATTATTGTTACCACAATCATATATATAGTTACTGTGACTATAATATTGTTAAAATTGTTGAAATGGTTACAGTAAACATGCAGAACTATATTTTTTTTCTGCGTGTAGGTTTATTATATGGTTATTATGAAGGGTATCATATATGTGGTCGAGCTCACATTTTTTAATTGCTTTTACAAAATTGATCTCTTTTTCAAATTGTTCAACTTATCAATAATAACAAATTGCAGATTGATTAATAAAATTACAAGTTTAAACTTGCACTAAACCAAAAAAAAAAAAAAAAAAACAGAGATCAACTACCACTCATCAGCCAAACAGCATTATCAGTTTAAACAAAGCTTACTTAATAAATTAAGTTAATCAGCATGATAACTAAAAGCACAAATTGGCTTTGCTTTATGATATGAATTTCAAAATTTCACTTTCCCATTAAAAACAATGAATTATTGCTGAAATTGCTTTTTAATTGTCGTCGACTGTTTATTGTCTTTGCGCGCTGGTTGGTTGGTTGGGTATGTGGTAGGGTTTGCGCTTATATAAATATTTTGTTCGGTTACTTTAATTAATTATTATTCTTAGCACATTACAGGTGTGTTCTAGTATAAAACATTTCGTTTTTATTTATTCTTCATTTTGTTTTTAATTTCATTTCAGTATTCAATTTTTTCCAACAATATATTTGGTTATATCATTCTAGTCTTGTTTTTTAAAACTAATTTTTGCAAAGCTTTTATCTTCGTCTCGATTGTTTTGTTTGTATTTTTAATTCTAAACACATTCGCCTTACGGCATACCAGAACAAAAAAAAATATATATATTTTTTTGGTTTTTTTTTTTTGGCAAAAGTTTTCTTTGTGTATTTGAGGAATGTATTTTGTTGGTTTTGTAAGAATGTTCATATGAATGAGTGTAGGTTGGAATAGTTTGGTTTGAAAACAATTAAGAAATACTTTATATTTTATATTTAGTATAAAATGCTATTGTTGTCTATACACGTTACATTAATTTTCATAGTAAAAACCTTTTTCGTGTAAAATTTCCTTTCTTTTCCTTTACACTTCAGGCTAAACGATTTAACCTTGTGTTGTTGAATGGCTTTACCATTTTCCGATTTTAATGGAATGAATGGAATACTTAAGAATGCACTTTACTGATTTATTGCCAGTGTATAAATGATTCATTATATTTATAGGAAACTAAAAATAAAAAAAATAAAAATATTCTATTGTAATATGATGTATTACTAAGTTCTTGTGTATGTGTCACATTGGAACTGAGTATTATGGTTAATATTGGCTGAACTTTTCATTGATTTGCTTAAAAATATTGAAAAACTGTCTATTTTTCTAAACAGTTATTGGGTGCATGACTTAAAAATGCGGAATTTTTTTCAAATGTTTAGCTTTTATTTTGAAACATTTGTACAATATAAATGTATTCAAAGTATCATTGTTAGCTATGGCCTTTTCCCATCTATCTGGCAACATATGGATTCCGAGCCAAAAGAACTGCTAATCTTTTGAGACCAAGAACAAATCAAGCTAATTTCGGATACTCTGTTGCAAAGTGAAGCGTTTTTTAGAGAGAGTGTTCTACATCGATCGAAACAAATAGTAGTCGGACGGGACAAGGTCTGGACTATAAGGCGGGTGAGGCGAAACTTCCAAACTAGTTCATTATAAATGATAGATTATTGCGGTTTTATATCTGGCAGCATATTCTGGGATTTTTCGCAAATGCTCGCTTCAAACGAATCAGTTGAGTTCGGAACAGGTTTCCTGTGAAGGTCTGTCCAGATTTCAGCATAGATAGGAACCTTTTGCTCCCACCAAATTCAGAGCATTACCTTAGCGCCGTGGATATTTGGTTTTGGTGTCGATTCGGCTGGTTGGCCGGGCTTCACATACGAGCTCTTACGCTTTGGCTTATTGTAATGGATCCATTTTTCATCGCAAGTAATGCTTCAGTGTAAAAACGATTTTCTTTTATAACGTTCAAGCATATGGTACCCAATTTCCCTCCTGCAGCATCCTGCAGCACGCAAACGTTGTGAAATTGCTGCTTGAGTAGCTTCCAATGATTTTGCAAGATCTTCATGGAGTCTTCATGAAGTAATGCCTCCAATTCTCGAACTTTTTTTGGCTGGAATTGTCGATTTTTGTCCTCCTTGTCAAAATCACCATTGCTGAACACATTCAAATTAAGCTTTGGTGCTACCATTGGGATACGAACTGCTACCCCAGCAAATAGCTTCAATGGTGGTTTCACCATTCTAATAACCAATAATTTAATGAAAGAAATCTGGTTGGAAGTAGGGTAGTTACCGAGATTAGAAAGATTATAAAAGCTAAGACAAACTCTTAAACTTAAAGTATTATAATGAAGCCTACTCCGAAAGCTATGTATATTATTGAAATCATTGACGTATCTAAGTAAACTCCGCTAGTGATTTTATTGTTAAGATACTCATTGAACTCAATCCTCACAACGTTGTCTGTTTTTCACTGCTGGATGGTATAGAGTCTCTAATCCTGACCATTATTTAATTTTGAGTATTAGCGATTAATCTGTGGCCGCAATCCGCAATTTTGAGCAAAATAAATACGTTGTACAACTGGAAAACAACATTCACTTTACCCATCAATGTGTGGAATGCTCCGGTTTGGTCTAATAAATGCCATGCTAAAAACAGGTTATCTAGAATATATTCCGTGCTGGAAAATATCATACAAAGAGTTCCATAATTCCAAGTAATATGCATGTATAAACATCGAAGATATCGGTAACACTCTTCACCACCTGAATGAAGGTGGCGGACTCCTAATATTGGTCCCTCGAACATTTTAGAATTCACCTTTGACAGCCTCTTACCAAATATAAACAAGGTTCTAAGTACAAATTATCTAGCTATACCATGTACACGAGGAAGCTGCTCCTGATATAATGCTGGTGCAGATGTTCCTACTATTATAATTTTATCGAAAGCGTCATCCTAACTACAACATCATACAGCTGATGTATGCCCTCAGATATGTCAGAAAAAACCATCGAATGTACGGCTGAATATACGGAGGCGTGTATAGAATCCATTAAAGTTCATCTCGTACACGGAAATTTTTTAACAATATTCATGGAGACTCCATCAATTCCGAATTCGTAAAACACCTCATTAATGTTTTTTTTGGAGGTCGAACACCGTTCATAGAAGACTCAGAGAAAAAACTGAGCACAAAAAAGAAACTGAGCTGAAACCAAGCTAAACAACCGGTCCCACACAGAGCATAGGCCAGCTTACCCATGACATATTAATTTGCTCATTACAACTTCACTACTCCCAATTTATTTATGAACTAACTCTATTACTTCTGTGTATAATTCCTTTGTCTTATCTACACTGAATAACCCAAAATATAGGTTTATATATTATAACAACAACGATTTTCACATCAACTAAGATCCTGTCGTCGAACATGACCATATAACATAGTCGAAACAAGGAAGAACTGCAATAAAACATGAAGTTTACTCTGCAAGCCATGGTATTAGTAGATGTCAATGAGTTTCGTCACACAATTAACGCATTTAAAAGAAACTGCGGTCGAGTTTTTATTCGTCCGATTACTCTTTTTCAAAATAAGAAATCTCAAAGACAATATCAACACCGACACAGCAGCAGAATTCACGCTGACGTCCTAGACTTATTTAAAAGACCCGGCAGAAACAACCTCTATCCTTTCTCGATCCAAACATATCCACTTGAGCAAACAGGATTTAATAATAAGACAGAAAACAAACACCATCATCAGCTTTAATTTGATATAACTATTCAATGTGAGATAAGTCTACCCTCATATATTGTTAGCTAAATAACAACTTAACAATTTTGACATGAACAGGTAAAAAAAAAATGGAACGACTTAGATCGAATCTTATAATCGTTAACAAGATGAGATTGAATAGCGTCAGTCAGTTGAGTAGCCATAGCTCGGTTTAACTAATTTATCTTGTAACACTTTAATTGACTAATAAAGGGTCTTTCTTAAGCGCTTTCTATTTTTAAATTTGGGATATCATTGACATGTTTCTTTCATTTAAAGGGTTTATCGATGTCATTATGTATGGAACATAACATCTCACAAATATCCGCTGCAGATAGACCTGCGACTTAAGAAAACCTCACAAGAGAACCTCTAACTCTGTCAAATCGCATGATCTCTGTTGGTAGTTCACATCACCTACACGAGAGATGGCCATGCCCTAAAATTGGTCGTGCAGAATTTCCAATATGAAAAGAACTTTGTCTCACGTAGCGCAGTCCTGTTGATACTACATGTCATCCAATTCAGGCCAAAAGAAGTTGGTATAGCAATATCCGTTGACTGTGATGGCCTGTCCAATGTCGTTCTCTAGGAAATATGGACCGATAACGCCGCCAACCTCAATCCACACCAAACAGTGACTTTTTCGGGAATCGTTGGACACTCTTGGATCTCATGTGGATTGGTATCGTCCCAAATTGGACAATTTTGTTTGTTGACGTAACATTTATCCAGAAATAGTCCTCTTTGCTGAAGAGGATCAGTTTCCAACTGCTTCCGTGTCCCATTCAGCGAGTACACGTCGTTGTCTATGATCGTTTACCATCACCTCCTTCGTCAGATGAATTGTGTATGCCCAAGTAACGAAGCATAATTCCCCAAGTTGTGACATGCAAAAGAACGAGTTCTTGTGAGCGTCTCGGAATCGTCTGCCTCGGATTCTCCTGCACACTCCTCCAGGTTTTGCGTTTCGTGATCGTACGTTTGATCCAATGGACTACAATTTATCCAACTCACTGCGAATATTTATCTAGGTAGGACGATTATGGCGAACGTGAAATTAGCGAAGCGCGTGGAACGTTTCCCGAACATAACATCCATTTTGATAAAACTATTTTATCATTTGCACGTGTTGTTGAACGCTATATCCGTCCATGGTGCTTTGGCAAAACAAACTGAATAAATGACAGCCAATTCGACAGATGTAGCTTCAACAATATGGCCGCTATAATTGTTAAAGTTTGGAAGTCCCAATTGGAAGACCCTTTAAATGTATGATATGTTAAAAAGATGCTTTAATGCATTGCCTATGTACTTATGTCATGCCGAGAATGTTCGAATACCACGGAGTGTCTTGACAATCTGTGTCTATACAATATTTGTTTTCATACGCTAAGTAAAATATAAGTTTCTATTTAAATCATTATACAAAAATAAATAAGCCACACATATTAAACTAACATAATAAAGTGTTTCATTCTCCATACATTTCCCTACTTAAATTATTTAAATATGTAATACAAAACTTACCTCTCTGTGGCTTATAGCCATACAATTCCAATACCGGCAAGCCATCCTCCATGAAACGTCTCACTTGCTGCCAATTTTCATCGTTGCTGTTAATGGTTTGATCGGCTGGTAAAACATTTACATCCGGTATAAATTTACTTTCAATTAATTTAATATTTTTTAAATTCTGATCAATTTGTAAGACGGACGCAAATGCTGCTGCAATCACCAACAGGGGACAGATTACATGAAGCCACATTTTAATTCTTTTAATTTCTTTTATAACTTTTTCCAAAGGCTTTTATAAATGTCGCTCTCTGTACGTAAAAAGTCCTCTTAATTGTTTATTTATTTAAATTAATAATAATAATAAAAATCTTGTCTTCTTTATACACTTTTGTATTAAAATTAACGGGGAAACAAAAATACAATTCGTTTTTATTTTGTTTGTTTAACAAAATTTACAACACCAATGTTGCATTTATAACAATAAAAATGCAATTGATGGCACGACTTTTCATTTAAATTTCATTGCGCAAAAATTTAAAAAGCGCAAAATTTAAATTGTTTTTTTTTTTTGTTTATTTAGTAAGTTTTTTTTTTTTTGCTAGAGATTGTTAAATTGTTAATGTAATTTTTTATTTATTTGGCTGGTTTTTGTTTTAAATAATTTTCATATTTTAAAAAGTTGAATTATTGTTTTTATTATTTATCTATTTTTAACATTCTTTTTGTGGTTGTTATTGCTGTTGCTGTTATTGTGGTTTTCGATATTGTTGTAATAATTAAACATTTATATGTTGTTTTCGTTTTGTTGTTTTTTTTTTGTTTGTTATAATTATTTATTTAATAGTTTATTTTATAATACTCTTGGTTTTTGTGTGGTGTTTAGTGTGTTAAACTGTAATTAAAAAATATTTATTTGATTAAATAATTTATTGGAATCTTTCACGTTGTCGAATAGACGTGTTGATATGGGATTTTCCCATTCAATAATAGTTTTTTTCTTTTCTGTTTCGCTTCACTTTCAACTACAACTTTCGTTTAATTAATTTCATTTATAATATTTAGTCTATTTAACCAGTTTGTGGTATTTGAAAAATAAAATAAAAAATAAACATTTATACACGTATGTGTCACATTGCAGTTACACAGCGTTTGTTGCACTTAGATGTTTGTAATGCACCCTACAACTGAGCCTGCAGATTAAGTCTGAAGTTAAGAAAATTTGAATGTTAAACCCTGCCTGACTGATCCTAATTTAATATATCCCCGCTAAAACATGATATTTCTGTCAAAATACGAGTATTATCTTTATTACTTTGACCCATTTTATTATGTTCTCCAAGCCCACTTGATGCTGACATGGGATTCAACTCAAATATTTCAATTTACTTTTTTAGCTAAATTTATAGACAAAGATCTATAAGTAAAATAACTTAATCATAAAGCATACTTTCATTAAAGCACTAACAAGGATTAATTTAGAATCGCTTACAATTTTGATATTTACACTTCAAACCATTATTTTAAAGCTACTACTAATGAAGATCACACAGAAAAAACAGATTCGTGATAGCAATAGAATTTGTGGCCAATCGAATGATTCTACCTCAGTGACAGAATTTTACATTTGTGGCTACAAAACTTTAGAAGGGGTAATAAAGGTTTGGTTGCTTCAACCGTAATTCTTTTTTAGCAACTGACTGTCAATTGATAGAACTGACAAATTCCATGTGTACGACCGAATCATTCGATTGGCAACAAATTCGGTTGCTACTACGAATCTGTTTTCTCTGTGCATAATTACTTTTTTATTGATTTAAAAATGCGACATTTACTACAGATGAAGTATCTCTTGAACGAGGATTTTGTTTTTAATAATTCATATGTCATTTTGAAAGGGTACATACATATCTATCATTTATTCTAACTTACACAGAGAAAACAGCTTCGTTATAGCAACCGAATTTGTTGCCAATCGAATGATTCTACCTTAGAGACCGAATTTTACAGTTGTGGCTACAACATTTTAGAAGGGGTAACAAAGGTTTGGTTGCTTCAACCAAAATTCTTCTTCGTCAACTGATTTTTTGTTGATAGAGCCGAAAAATTCTATGTGTGCAACCGAATCATTTGATTTGCAACAAATTCGGTTGCTATCACGAGTGTAAAAAACAATGTTTTTTTGCTGCGAAAATGTCGAATTTTGTACCAACAAAGCTTCATATGCGGGAAGTTTTACTTTATTCCTTTCATTTGAAAAAAACTGAGTCTGAAGCACACCGATTGCTCACTAAAACTTATAGTGAATGTGTAACATCGATTTCAACGTGCGAGATATGGTTTGATAAAAGTTTGAAGACTAAGAATTGGAGGTATTACTTCATGAAGATTGTTGTAAATCTTAACAAGAGCTTGCAAAATTATTGGGAGCAGCAGGACCTTGAAAGACGATTATGTATGTCCGAAATGATGCTTGAACACTATAAAAGAAAATAGTTTTGCACCGAATCATTACTTACAATGATGAAAATGGATCTATTACAATGATTCGAAGCGTAAGAGATCGTATGTGAAGCCGGGCCAACCAGTCGAATCGACTCCAAAGCCAAATGTCCATAACACTAAGGAAATGCTCTGTATGAGCTGCTGTAATCTGGTCACACCATCACATGGAACCTGTACAGAATGGAACTGATTCGCTTGAAGCGAGCATTTTCTGAAAAACGCCCGGAATAAGCGGCCAGACAACGATGTGCCACATATTGCAAAACCTGTTGAAATGTTTTTAGAATAATGTAGTTGGGAAGTTTTGTCTCACCCGCCTTATAATCCAGAACTTGCACCGTCCGACTACTACTTCTTTCGATGGATGCAGAATGCACTCTCTTGGATGAGCTTCACTTCAGAACAGAGTATCCGAATCCATATGTTGCCAGATAGGTGGGAAAAGATCATAACTAACAATGATCAATACTTTTAATAAATTTAAAAAAATTTCGAATTTTTAAGTCATACACCCAATTATTGAAACTGCAGATTTATTATTTGAATATATATCACAGATATCGTAAAGAAATAAATATTGAAATAACGGTAAAACACGATCCAAAAGAACTGCTCATCTTTTGAGACCAATATCGAATCAAACCAATTTTGGATACTCAGTTCACTCGCAAAGTGAAGCGTATCCCAGAGAGAGCCTTCTGTTTCGATTGAAAAAAGTAGTATAAACCGGGTGAGACAAAACTTCCCAACCACTTCATTCTAAATAATTTTTAACAGGTATTGCAACATGTGACATGTGATATTCTGATACAGATTCCCTATGATGATCTGACCAGATTTCAGCAGCTCATAATAGGAACCTTTTAGTCCCACCGAATTCAGAGCATTACCTTAGCGCCGTGGATATCTGGTTTTGGTGTCGATTCGGCTAAATGGCCGAGCTTCTCGTACGATCTCTTACGTTTCGGCTTATCGTAATAGATTCATTTTCATCGCAAGTAATGATTCGGTGCAAAAATAATTTTCTTTTATAGCGTTCAAGCATAATTACAGACATGCCAAATCGTCTTACAAAGTCTCTCGGCTTCAATTTGTATGGTACTCAATTTCCCTGCTGCTCGCCTCCGATTTGAAATTGCTGCTTGAGTAGCTCCTAATGATTTTGAAATCTCTTGTAGAGTTTTACAACAATCTTCATGGAGTAATGCCTCCAATTCTTGGTCTTAAAACTTATTTGGCTGGCCTGGGCGATTTTTGTCTTCAGTGTTAAAATCACCACAAAAAACCACACATTCACCATTCATTGTATTGTCCACCACTTTATTTCTGGATCCCTATATCCATAGGTTAAATATGTAAGATAAAGTAAATTTGAATCATTAATGGCTGAGATATAAGCAAAAACCTCGACTTAATAACCAAAATGTATATACAGAAAAAAACTTTAGAAGGTATGGTACTCACAGATCTCAGATCTTAAATTTAAACGTTATTATTTGAAAAAATTTTTATCAGTAGTATACATTTCAATTCGTTTTATTCCTATTTAATACTTTTGCTCATTTGTTTTATTTAGTTTACATATATAATTACTACATACATACATGGTTGGTTTAATTGTTATTAACTTGAATGCATTTATTGCATAACTTTTTGCTGTTGTCTTGCATTTCGTTGCATCACATGTACGCATGCGTATTAATTACATATTTGCAAACAGTAGCGCATTAACAGTTTACCGAAGAGTGGAGAGATGGAAATATAATGAGCTAAAAAGGAAACATTGTTGGTTGCGGTACATATTTGGTATTAATGAAGATTGTTTTACCAAAACAGATTGAATTACAAAACAAATAATTTACGAACAATTAAGTTCAAATTATTTAGGTCTTTAAACTTAGTAGTGGTTTAATAGCGGTTACCATAAACATATTTATAACCAGTAGGTAGGTTATTGAACTGTGAAATTTTACTATGTAATCTTATGTCATGGAGTAAATTTATAAGTTTTAATATTCTTTCATGTAATGATGCTGCTAAAACTTCACTTACCTAGTTAGACTGAAAGGTTTTTTATGAGATCCTCTTACTAAAATTCTACGTATTAAGAAGTTTTCTGCTTAGAAAGTAATAAACCATATATAAGGACATAATTACGGTTCTAAGTAACAAATGTGACAATGAAATACTTAGTGATCACATCATAGTAATTATAAATATCCTCCTAAAAGTGGTAACCATAATAACAAAGAAAACGTAGAAAACTTCGATGTCAAAAACTGTAACAGAAATAATGCTCAGTCTTAGTATATAGGGAGTCAAGGCAATAGTATTCCTATGGCAAAAACCACAGGATATGGAACATCAAGCCATGAAGAGCATCCGTAAGTAAGTTTTATGTATAGTGAAACTTATGACAAATATTAATGTAAATATCATACAATTCATGAGAAATACTGAGTTCATTCTAGCTTGTTCAATACTTTGTGAGAAATACTTTGTTCTCCAATAATTCTCAGAAACAATTTGCGTCTATCAATATCATGAAGTAAGAGACCACATTCCCACAATCAGCGATCCTAACAAAAGTTGGTAGAAAGATTTAGTTAGGTTCCTATAAAACTTGTTTATGTCCAATTTCATCACGATATTAATAAGACAATTATGAAAGTTCAAGTAATTTTCTATGGGAGATCTTGTATGGGGACTAGGGACATGTGTTTCCCGATTTTCGCCATGCTTTACAGTATAATTTCAGAGTACTTAGAACTAATTTGTATAATATTTCATCAGGATAATCAACATATTTATGACTGCTTAAACAGTATTCCAGGGGGACAATTGTATGGGGTCTAGGTGAAATCATGGACCGATATTGCCCATTTTCAATACCAAACAAACCTTATTAACAGGGAGTATTTGTTTCAGCCAGATAGTTCTTTTGTTTGGGCCCTATCGTGTTTTCAACAGACAGATAGGCGGACAGACGGTCGGACATAGCTAGATCGTCTTAGAATTTCATGTGTTACAAATGGAATGACAAAATCGATATACTCCGCATCTTTTTTGATGGTGGTTATAAAAAGGGAGAAATAGGTAGGATGAAAAACAAACTATTGATAAAGGCATTGGATCTGAATTTTAGGAACGAAATGGTCGGATTCCCAAATTATCGTGAACAATCCATTGCATAACATTTGCGTCTCTTATGAACTTTATAGGGTTTGAAAATGCCAATAACAAACTGTAACATCAGGCAGGAATGATGTACAAAATTATGAACCCGATCAAGGACAAGACGTCACATAAACTATGATCTGTCACAAAACTGTAGGATTTCAAAAATGAAAGTTCAACACAGTTTGCCTTATTACTCATAGACTTTTCATATGGCAACTAAACACCAGGATGTATGCAACTTTGGCTCCAAAAATTGCACGCTTGTGTTGCTTTAGAAGAATGTGAAGTACCTATGGTGTTACATTGATGCAACTTCTTGTTGACTGTCAGCACACGTGGCTTGAACATGGGACAATTGTCACCTGACGCTTTTGCGTCCCAATATTCGCGCAAGATTATAATTTTGCCTCTCATTTGTGTAGTAATCAATAAAATAGTTTGACAACTGACAGTTCAGGGTTAATAAAAATGGAACATTACACGAGAGAACTACGCGTTTTTATTCTTGAACAATATTTCAAAAATATAGAATTATTTCCCATACAACTTGGTCAAAATTTGAATTAACTTCGTCAAATGTGAATAACTAGAGTAATTAAACACACTTGATATACAAAGTCTATATGGAAATGTCTATATGGAAGTAGTGCGTAAGATTTGATAGTATTCCAGGAGAATCTAATCGGAATATTGCATAAAATTTGGGTTTCCATGCTTACATATAAAGAGAAAGGAAATCGTTGTGAATATGGATTTTTCCAGCAAAATTATCATAAGCGATGGCTTCGATTTATTTTCCTCAACTGTGGAGAGAGTAATGGGCAAATTCAAAAAGATTGGATTGATGATAAACACTGAGGTCGTCCAAAGACAAGTCGCTCAAATGTCAATATCGAAGTAGTGGCTATTGGTGAAAGTCCATGAACATCAATTCAGGGTTGTGGACAGAAATTGCTAATTTGAAGAAGCTCTCAACAACATATACTCACCGATGATCTGCGTCTCGCTGCCTACAAAATTAAATTGATACAATAACTGAAGCTTATTGACAACGCACAACGAAGAGAGTACGAGTGTATGCTAATTTACGAGCATAAATATCGATCTTGATAGCTAGGATTTAACTTCCTCAACTTTGAAGAGAGTACTTAATTGAAAAATTCAGGAAGATTGGATCAATTGGTGGCGTAAAACACATCGTTCGTCCAAAAAAAAGCTGCTCAAATGTGAATATCGAAGCAGTGCTTAAGTCGTGGACAAGTATGGCAAATTTCAAGAAGCTTTCTTCAGCGTATACTCACCGAAGATCTGCGATTCCATGCTTATAAAGTTCAATTGATACAAGAAATGAAGTCTAATGAATATGCAAAGTTTATTGAATTTCAACAAGTTGATACTGATTTTTCGAGTAAAATCATTCTAAACGATTAAGTACATTTTCATTAAGCTCTTGATTGCTTTGATTATCATTAAAAATGTCCACATTTGGGGTTCAGAGACAACACATGTGACTGTCGAAATACAAATGCATCTAGAACATGTTACAATTTGGTGCAAAATTTTTAGCTGAAGGCATCATTAGGACAAATTTCTTCGAAAATTAAGCTCGTCAAGCAATGATCAATATGGTGCTCAATATGACGATAGAGTTCTTCTGCCTAAATTGGATGATATTGATAAGAACGAGATGTGATTTCCACAAGACGGTACCTGTGAACAAATTCAATTACTTATGGTTTTATTGGAAATCAAACGTCTAAGTCAACAAGTACAGCACCAGCCGTGCATTGAAGGAGGAAATCCAAAGCTGCATCAACGAAATTCAGACACATTAATGCAAAAATGGTCATAGAAAATTTTAACAATAGATTGCGCATGTGAAAACAAAGAAAGAGTACGCATGTTATCTTTCAAAAATTTTGGGACACCATTCTAAATCTTATATTAACCTCGTTTTATATGAGTGAATTGATTGGAAATTTTCAAAGGAAAATATTTGGGGGAAATTGGACTACTATTGAGCCGACTTCTAGAAATTAGGCGACCAGAGAATCTATCTTGGTATTTGCTAAAACTTTTATTAGAGTTACTTTCTATGCAGCTCTCTATTATTCGTGAGTACAAGACCTTCTCTGATTTCATAAAAGTTCCCACCAAAAAAAAAAAAGAATAAACAAATTTGTACCTGACACTGAGTAGCATCCAGAAATATTCGTTTGAATTTCACTTGATTGGTTTGGGAACTACTTGGAGTTCAAAGTAACGCTTAAGTTGAACTACGTTCGCAGTTAAGTTTATGAATCAATAGCTAATTGAAATTCCTTTATCCCAACTTGCTCTCTATGTTTCGTGAGTACAAATCCTTCTCTGATTTAATAAAATTTCCCACCAATGACAAGATATTGGAACTCATTAAGAACAAACAAACTTGTACCTGACTCTGAGTAGCAGACAAAAACATTCGTTTAAATTGCACTTGATTGCTTTGGGAACTTCTTGGAGTTCAAAGTAACGATTAAGTTCAACTATGTTCGCAGTTAAAGTAATGAATCAATAACTAATTGAAATTCCTTTGTCCCACCTTGCTCTCTATGTTTCATGAGTACAAATCCTTCTCTGATTTTATAAAATTTATCACCAATCACAAGATATTGGAACTCATTAAAAACAAACAAACTTGTACCTGACTCTGAGTAGCAGACAAATACATTCGTTTAAATTGCACTTGATTGGTTTGGAAACTTCTTGGAGTTCAAAGTAACGCTTAAGTTGAACTACGTTGGCAGTTAAGTTTATGAATCAATAGCTAATTGAAATTCATTTTTCCCATCTTGCTCGCCAAAATTGATTTGACTCATTAAACATCTAGCAGACTACTTCCATAACTTTCACCCAATCACATATCCCCAAAGCCTGCTATAAATAAATTTATGTACATAAATAAAAATCTAAAATCAGATAAAATCTGTGAAAAGTCATCTTATCAAAACATTGTTGTATAAACAACAGATTAATTGACAGAGTTGATTGTCACACATTTGTATTTGTTAGTTGGATTTTAGTTTGTTTGTTGGTGAGTGAGTGAGGGAGTGTGAGAGAATGTTTTGTTTCAATTGTATTGACCCCTGCACTTAAATCTGATCGCATACAAGGCTGTTTAGTGGTCTTTACTTTGCGGATAAAATCTACAAATTGACGGACTGACTGCTAATGTTCGTAATTCACATTCACGAGTCCACACACACACACACACACACACACACTTGTCATCATCACCATGATTATCATATTTTAGACAAATTAATTTCAATTAAATCCAACCAGATGTGGACAAAATAAGAAAATAATAAAAATACAACTGACTACAAAAAGAAACTACGCAAATAATCATCAGCATCATAATAATAAAAAATAAAAAAAAAAAAATAGAATAAATAAAACGGGATACTAAGTAATGTTTAAGTTAGTTTATGTGGCATAAATTGAAATATACTGAAAATAGAATATTCCAGCACCAAAAACAAACAGCTGGAAAGAGAAAACTTAAATCATGACAAAGATTTACGTTTGCTTTTTTTTGTTTGTGTTGTTAAAAAGCCATCTTCCTCTTTTCCCAAGTATTTTTTCAAATCCATACTCATACAAGTTCAGTTGGACTGAATAGGGTAGAAGATCTGTTATGTTCTGTTCTGATTTGATCTGAGTTAAATTGAGTTTGTACAACAATCATCAATTACAAGCAATTTATAATGGGCTTTCTTTAATTTATCTTGATTTTAAATTGCATCTGAATAAGAGTTTTATTTTTTTTTTCTTCTTGTATAAATTTTCTTTCCTCTTTTTATTATTATTTACTTTTTCCAAACGTTTTTCATTTGTTCGTTTGTTTATTTGTACACTCTTCAATACACTTGATTCTTTTCAATTTAGTTTATTTACCGATTCTTTTAAACAGTTTTTTTTTTTGTATTTTATATAAAATTTTTAGTTTATTTTTTAGTACTTTGTAATAATTTTCTTGTTTACTTAGTGGGTTTTTGCCGTTTTTCACAACCGCTCTCGTTGAATTCCCGTTTCGTACTGAGGAATTGTTGCAAACTCCTGTCCAGTAATTGTTGTACGTCTGCGATGGCGATGATGATGTTGTCTTTGGTATGTCTATGTTTTATTTGTTAGTGCTTGTTTGAGTTTGTAACATTTGCCTCATCATTTTTGTGGTGGTAGTAATCGTCGTCGTAGTCGTCGTTTTCATCGCTTTATATATACGGCGTAGTGGTCTTACAGGTGTGTTCAAACATTTAGCAGAGGGCGAAAAATTATTTAATGATAGTCAAAAGAACTACCTTTTACTAACATGCTTATGGGGAGACTCATTTTTGTTTTCAATGTTAAAATTTTAGCACTAAATTTGAGCCTCTTTCAAAGCCAACTCGTGCTACTACTAACTACTTCTTTCCAAGCATCCTGCATGCAGTGATATCAGGCCTCTTTTTCATAATTTTTCTTGAAACATATCATTAAAACAGAAACCAAATCGTTGAAACAATGAATCATTTATAGTAATTATTGAAAATTTCTTTATTTTTTACACCCCATAAAGATCGGTACACTTTTACAGGCATTGGAATACATTTGCGCAGTACTACAAAAGAAAACATTCCACAGTTTTTCAAAGTCTTAAAGTCTTAAAGTCTTTTATCTATTTACTTGTACCAAATAATTGTGGAATGTTGTATGTTCCTTCAATGGCATGTTGCGACATGTCTGGTTTCTACAAAGCAATCAGAGAATGAAACAATGAATCGTTTATAGTAATTATTGAAAATATTTTTTTTTATAAAAACTCTCCCCATAAAGATCGGTGGCATTGGAACACAATTTCGAAGTATTCAAAAAGAAAACATTCCACAGTTTTTCCAAGTCTTAAGAAGTGGTTAATTATTCAAGAACTTTCCATGAATTGCGGTGTCTCTGCCTTTTATCTCTATACTTGTACCAAATAATTGTGGAATGTTGTATGTTCCTTCAATGGCATGTTGCGACATGTCTGGTTTTTGCAAAGCAACCAGAGAAAAGTTTTCTCCAACATGCTTCATAAGCATGTGCATGGATTACCTTAAAATCACATACAGCTGTTTACTGTTTTTGGAAAGATCTGCGGTCGTTGTAAAATTGTAAGTGTTAAAAGCTCAGAATGGATGGTGGTTCAACTTTTCTGTTAATAATGCAGAAATTTCTCCATTTCATGCTGATACTCTCCCTGAATGCTTTTATTGGAAGAAGATGAATATATATTCTGATCCAAATTGCGTCCCTGAAATCCTCATTCATGACTTCGATAACAGCCCTTGACTACCATTAATTTGTTAGTGTCGTGACCAAGTAGCTTAACATAAGGATTATTTGGATCTCCCGGCACTACAGCTTTCTTTTTTTTTTTTTTTTTTTTTTTTTTTAAAAAGAGAAGTAACACTCAGGCAATTAATATGCCTATATATAATTGTGTTACTTTCTTTGGAAAGGGGATAGATTGTAGAAGGAAAGGTGGTGAAAGGAGGAGAAAGGCTTTTTAATTGACAACTCTGCAATTGCGCGTTATGCTTGTTATTAGTGCAGGTTGCAGCGCCTCTGGTGGTGAGATGGCGCATAATTCAAGCCAACAACCTTTATTTATTTATTTTACTTCGGTGGCGTTTTAGTGTTATACCACCGAAGGAGGGCGCTGTGATAAATATTAGTTATTAGTAAACTAATAATTATTATAAACTGATGTTGTTGATTGGCAGCGGCTGGGAATCGAACCCAGGCCGCAAATACCATATCATGCTTAATGATCAAACGCGCTAACCAATTAAGCCACAGCACCCACTAGCACCCACAGCTTTCTTGACTGGGTTTCATAGAATTTTGAATGGGTATATCCTTAGTACCTTTACAAATATAGACTTAAAGTTAAGCACTAGGAATGATGAGCAGAAAAGCCAGGCAACTGTGATAACATATATGCTGGTATGTCTGATAACTAGACAATGTTTCATTGGGTGACATATACGGCGATTGGATGTAAAGTACAATGCGGAGATGAGCACGAGGATGAGATCATTAAATACTTATTTTGCCACAGTTTGGCAAGGAAACGAATGCTTTTGTGTTGTCTTCTTTGAACTGTCTGGGCTATCAGACATTGGAGTATATTATAAGTTTTATATCGAAGTGGCGGAGATGAGAACGAGGAGAAGTCTCTTGAATACATATTTGTCACAGTCCCACATTGGCAAGGACCTGAATGGTCCTCATCGATTGTCTTCTTTGAACTGTCTGGCCTATTAGATATTGAATTGGAGCATATTAACTATGAGCTTCATACAACGTGTCTAAGATTTACGTGGGTACCTGCCGCATAGGCTTAAACCGCACGGTGGTCTTAACAACGGATAGAGACAATGCGTCTATCACCGCCATTGAGAGACTTGCAAGGAACACTCAATTGGCAACTTCTTGTACATCGACTGCACAGATCAATGCACAAACACCTTGCTCGAGAGCTCGGGCTATCTAATCCCTGTCATCCATAGCTAGCTAGTCAACTGACCAGCCCAGGACAATTATCAAAGCTGCAACATCCGGGCTGGTAATCCAGTCCAATGTATGGTGTCTGAATTCAAAAGTTCCCAGCCGATAAAAGTCAAAGAGTGTACTTTATCACACACTTTTGACCTCGACAGAGAACCAAGTCCAACGACCAGTACATCACGAATGCTACTACCTCAATACCTTTTTCTGAGCATAAACGCCAGTTGGTATCAGCTACTTTCAATGGCTCTGTTGAGTCAGCAACAGCACCTAGTAAGATACATTTGGTAGTCCGAAATTTAGCACTAGCCCAAATATCAGTCCTTTAACCAACGATCTTCTACTCGCTTTGGGTTTTAAACCACAGCCACCACGTACTCACCGAAGTGACCTCACCAATGATCCTACAGGACCGAAGTCCTGGGGCCATAGGATCCCCGTGGTACTAGATAAGACTCTAGTCAGCTGCGAATTTAATAAATTAAATTCTTACCAGGAATGAGGCTCGTGTATCTCGTAGGCCCGGTTTCGCTCCCCTTGAGGCATAACATCAAGGTGTGGAGCTCACCAAGATGCTTATCCATGCCCCAAAGGGGGTATGAACTTCATACAGTGAGAATGCCCTGTGGCAAAAACCCTTAGTGTACATTTGAGCCTTTGAGTCATTACCTTTCCGCCGAAAGGTATCGCCTATATGCCGACTATAGAAATTTGATATATTTCATTGATGTTAGTAAGATGCTAACATTCTCAAGCATTTTAATTATTCGTTCTCTTAAAACAACTCTCTTTACTTTTATTTGAACAACCTGAACGTTCGTCATCACATTCGAATTCAGAGTATAACATTTTTGTTGAATATGAAGGTGAAATTCACCGCTTATTCATCCAAATATTTGTTGGTTGGACAGTAGTTATTGCATCAATTAGTATTTGATGGCTGTAGGCAAAATGATAAAATGATTCAAATTCGTAATGAAAAATAACCAATTGATTTGAGAAGGAAATATTTGGCTTGTTTTGGACTTACCCCAGAAGAGTCTGCTATTACAATTAGGCAATAGACTGGATTTGGAGTAGTATATATATAATTAAGTAACGAAACATTACCTTCTACAATCCGAAGCTGGTTTAAGAATTTTTTCACAGATAAACGCCATTTCGCCCGATCGAATTCCAAAGTCAATGCAATAATTTGAGCGAAGCCTGTTTTGGACATTCCCAAGTGAAGAGTTCTGTTTTTGAGCTTTGTCATTGAGTTATTTAGCCTAAATACAGTTTCATTAGACAAGGAAATGCATCCTTCCTTGTTTAGTTGGTTTCTAAGATGATTATATGTTAAAACTTTTCCAATTTGACGAAATAACTTGCCGATTAAATTTCTGATAAGACAATATAGATTATTATCTATGGCTCTGTTGCTAGGTTTTGAATCATGGACGGTGTTAATCAATCATCATTTTTAACAGATGTATTTTTCAGTTCAGGAGTTTGCTCTAAATATTGTACTTAAATGATCTGCAATACTTTGATTTGTTCCTTCAGCACACTAATGGATTTCTACCTCTACTGGTGGTTGAATAATTTCGTTGCCTTCCACTGGATGAAATTTGTTAAACTTTCTTCCATCCATTCACCAAAATTCAGTGTTTATCCGAATTTCATAAAAATTTGCAGTGTGCGATTTGATTAAATCTCCAATCGTTAACGTGCTACCGAATTATTTGCGAAATAAGCATTCGTGTAATATGCATATAAATAGTCAATCATGTGCGGCACTTGTTGGCTATGAGTGCAGAACACTGCCCAGCTGTTAAGAAAGTAGTTAATGTATTTCTTATAGACAGTAATTGTCACTAATGTCTGATCAGTTGGCTCATTAGACACGTATGTGCTCTTTGTAGTGCAGATAGAAGTCAATTGGTTACTTTATACATCCCATGTAATCTAGCGTGAAGACAATTATCACTTTAGTATCTCTAAGTAACCTAGAGTACGTTTATTTTATACAGCATTTTTAAAAGTAGTTATTTTACCAACCAGAAGTAATCTAGTGAGAGTTGTCGAAAGTTTGCTTACAAGCAATTGGTTACTGGACAGTTTATGAGTATTTTTTTAACTGACTATTTGAGAAAGTTAAAATAACGAGTTATGTAGCTGATCAAATAACTAGTTAGGTAGCTAGTAAGGTAACTAGTTACGTAGCTAGTAAGGTAACTGACTCTATGTAACCAGTATGTGAATCCAATGTGTTGAAAACATTGGACCAGCAGTCTAATTGTAATTTAAAAGGGCAGGGGGTCATGCTTAGGGCATGAACGTGTTAAAACAACTAGTAATGTAACTAGTTCTCACCCTAAATGATATGTAAAATCATTAGTTCGGGACAGTTTCCTAAAACTTCTGGGTGGTCTATATAAAATACCATTCACAACACTCTCTCACATTTATTAAATATCAGCAGGACGAAATGAGTAGGTTCATAATAGTACTGAAAAGTTATAAGTATTCTCGACAATATAATAATTCTGTTCTGTAAACATTTGAACTAATACTTATGTAAAAAATAAGCAGAGGCCTGATAATCAAATCCTGTAATTTGTGTAACATAATTTGCTATGCTTTTAACCGCCACTGTATACAGATGTATGGAACTGAGTGTTTGGGTAAGTGTGAGTACGTATAGATAGTATTTATTGCTTTTATTGCTGGCGAGTAGAGTGTTTATAGGTATGAGATCTCATTATTTGTTATTATGCCTTTTGCAAAATTTTGCAACTGTATCAAAGCTACTTTTTTGTATTTTGGTTTCCTAAAATCCCCCTCACCCTGGCCAGTCCAGTCCCATCCTGAGCTGGTGGTCAGACAGTAATAGTGGCAGCTAAAAAAAATAAAACAAGCACAGCGCAATCCAAAAGTGTACAATCCAGTAAGTAGATGTTGGAGTGAGTGTGTGTTATGAACGCATAAGTCCAGTCCAGTCCAGTTTGTAGCACAAGATACTTGATAAGTATATTTTTGGCTACCGTAAGTCTCGTGTTTTTAATAGTCGTTGTCTGTTGTACGAGTGGATAGATGGTTGGATGGTTAGATGGATGGAAATTTGGCTGGCTTGGGATTGTACTTTTTGCATCTGTTCATAAGACTGACTGTCTGTCTGTCTTGTCTGTTAGTCTTGCGGCTGTTAAAATTCAATTATGTATTGTGATTTTATGATTGTAATTTCTGTTCAACGTTGCTTTCTCATCATCTCCTCAACATCATCATGTTCATCATTACCATCGTGTTTTTCATTTCATACTCATGCTACTACTCTGTTTCGTTTAGTCTGTGAGTTGGTTGTGTTTTATTCATTTCTTTATTATCATCTAGATGTTGTTTTTTTCTTTCAACGAGACTTTATCGTTTCTTATGTTCTTTGTAGTTTAATGATTTTGTGGGTTTTTCATTTAATTAGAATTCCAAACACGGCCAAACAGATTCGAGCAGTTATTCAGTTATTTTTAGTAGTTTTGTTTTGTAAATATTTTTTTTTTCTTTTTTTAATTTTATTCATTGAAAATTCTTTAATAGTGAATAATTGTTGCGGCTAATTGTTGGGAATGTTATTGATGTTGGGATGTAGTTAGTAGTTGTTAAAAAATGCATAAATTGATTTGGAATAGATGTGTCAGTCGTAGACATCCATAACTTTGGAATTTTTTTCTGTTTTTGCAATGATTGATAAAAACATCAATCCCATTGGCTTATTTTGATTTTAGCAACAATGATCTCACAGATTTGTATTCCAGATAAATTACGCATTTTTCTTATTGTGATAAATAGATTGACATTTTATTGTTGTTTGTTTAACTTCCGGGTTTTATTTTTAACAAAGTTTCTTCATCACCATCGCAATGCAAACAAGAAAAAAATACAAATAATAATAATACTCGTCTAAAGTAAGAGAAAAATTTGTTATACTTTTTTCTTCAAGAATCGATTGTATTTCAAGGTTTTTCTACGTATTTTGCATGCTCAGAGGAGTTTTATTTAAATCGTATTTTTTCTATTGACGCTTTTTTTTATTTGGATTTAATTATGCAAGTTTAAGGCAGACAAAGTGACTCCAGGTTTATTTTCTTTTTTTTTCAAATAAATAAATAAAATGTGGGAGGTAAACAATGTTATTAAATATTTTCTATGTTTAATTGAGGCGTTACAAAGTCAGTCCCAAATGAAATAACAACTAATGAACAGAAATTAATTACATTTTTTTAACAAAATGACAAAACGTATGTTAGTCACACACATTGACATTTTTTAAGTACCTGGCATGGGCTTTTTGCAGAAGAGCAATTGTCTTAAATGATACAACTATATGACTTAAAAATGATGGAATATTACGGTTTACTGTCTAGCCGCATATTCTGCTAGTTTTAAAAGAATCAGTTCCCCGTGATGTTCTGGTCAGATTTCAGCAGCTCATAATAGATGTGACTTTTCTGCTCCCATCAAATACAGAGAATTACCTTAGCGCCATTGATATTTGGCTTTGGTGTCGATTCGACTGTTTCGGACAGGCAAACTCGTCGTTCATGGTCTCTCGGCTTCAATTCGTATGGTACCCACATTCCCTATCCGGAAACCAACATATGTTTTATATTGAAATCCAAGAATATGACAAATCCTTTCACCTTCTCATCCACAATACGGTCTTTCTATTGCTGCAATCACCGAAGGTATTTAATGGTTAAAGTGACATTGTCATAATAATTACAGTCTGACTCAATAAATAGAAACTGTATTTGGGCTGAGCTAAACAACTTTGGCGTACCGGATAAAATAATACGCATGGTACGAACGAGTTACGATGCATTTGAGTGCACTGTGTTGCATAATAGTGAACTGTTTAACCCATTTAAAGCAACTTCTGGGGTTGGTCAATGGTGGTTATTATTACCGCTTCTGTTCCTAATTGTATTAAATGTTGTTGTTAAACGCTCAACTACAATTAGACCGAGGGGAATTATATGGTATACCTTAAACCCGCAGATTCGATTAGAGTTGCTGAAGTACGCAGATGATAAATGTGAGCTTTCCCACAGACGTTCTGATATACAAGCAAAATTTAATGATCTATCCAGAGAATCAGAGAAAGTTGGATTGAAAATAAATATCAATACCCTTAAAATCAGAGTCGATAGAACCATTACCCATCGACAATGATGTAATAGAAAGTGTAAGCGAGTTTCAATAACTAGGCAGTATGATAGATACAAGTGGGGGTACTCTTCTCGATGTCACGACAAAAATACGAAAAGCAAAATACATATTATCAAAAACTTGGAAGTCAAATCAATACAAAGTTAAACATATTTTCAGAATACAAATGCTAAACTGCTCTCCATAACAAAAATGAATGACATAAACTGTGAAATCCGAAGACATAAACTTGGCTGGATAGGGCTCACAATTAGAAGAGAAGATGATAACATATGCCAAACAGCGCTAACATGTAACCTCCAGGGTGCAAGAAGACGAGGAAGGTCGAACTACTCTTGGCGACGTTCATTATTAAACGAAATAACCAAGCTGCCTCTTTATAATGATAGAAATATAGGCTCATAATCATAGTCAAACAATAAAGTCGGTTCTTTTTAAAAATAAGTTTAAAATAAGGACTGAGATCGAAAAATGTTTAACATACATATATGTTAATAAAAGTGAATCCACTAAACTTACAGTTTTGAATCTTTTTTTATTAGATTGAAATTCTTGTTACAATTTACAAAAAGAAAAATATTTTTATAGTTCTAATCACTAATGATGAAATTTTGAACCTTTTTCGAAAACCCTTCCATTACGATTTTTATAGTGCTTTATGTCACATTGCTCGAACAGGTTGTCCATCTCCGTTTAAAATCGACCACATTTTTGGACACCTTTTTAGTGCTCTTCAATTTTCTTTTAACAAGAGCCCAATATCTCTCCACTGGACTCAGCTCCAGGCAGTTTGGAGGAATTGCCTCTCTTGGTACAAATACCACATGTTCTTGTACCATTCAAGACCTTTCTTACCATAGTGATAGATGCCAAATCAGGCCAAAAATAAGTGGACACATTAAGAAGTCTTATGAATGGAAACATCATGTTTTGTAAACATTCCTTGATGTAAATTTTGGTATTTATAGAGCCCTTTGTAACAAATGTTTGGCTTCTTTGCCGCAACTGCATATTGCTTGCCATACTAAGAACCTTTTGGAAATTTTTTTGCTTTTGGGTCCTAAACTTTTCTTCAACATTTCTTCGAGCATCTGCAACATACAAAATTGACCCAGAAGCTGCGAAAAATTTTCCATTTCGTCATTCATTATGCATCAGGTATATTTTTTGTATAAAATTTGACTTCAATTTCCGTGCCCTATCTTTTGCCTCTAAATTTTTAGCAGTGTTCCTGTCAGGAACTTTTTGAGCCTTGTGTGCTTTTAAACCTTCATTGGCTTTAACCTATCGTACCACGTAATCCGAGTACTGACCTAACCGGGCTGCTTTCCTACCGGATGTGTTGGGAGCTCTTTTGAAAAATGCTTTCAATTTTGTTGGCTTCAGATACATCATGTGGTCCATTCCGTCTACCTGAACCAGGTTTTCAATCAACGGCCAAGTTCCCCCGGTATTGTTTAATAACATTGGAAACAGTTTGGCGGCAGACCTTTGATTGTTTGGCCAACTTTTTGTAGGAACAAGTTGGGTTTTGTTGAAAATATTTAATAATTTTTGTACGCACTTTTTGCATGTCACTAATTTTAATCAGATTAACAACAAATGAACATAATTGACATTAAACATAATAACTGACATGGTTTACAAAGGTAACTTGATCAAAAAAATCAAATAATACTTGGGTAAAAGTTTTAATGAAGAACGTGTGTTAAGCATTTTACGATCTCAGTCCTTAAATTATTATTTTCCAATTATAGTAAAAATTAAAGTATGTTTTAAATTGAACCGACTTTAATTGGGTGTTACCTCTAATGTAGTAAATGTTTTCATACAATATACAAGAAAATATAGTCAAGAGGCATCGCTGAACAGCTGACAGAATAAAGTAATTCGATTTTTTAACACAACCGGTTTCACAGACATATAGGTCACCATTGGCTGGTTAAATGATTTACGTAAGTTTTACGTGATTTTACTTCAAAAGTATACTTAAACTTGTCTGTGGTAGACCTTAAGTCCACCCTTAAGTAAAGACGACTTTATTTCTCTTCAAATATACTTTATTTTTGACTATGATTATGGGCGATAGTTAACTTTATAGAACTAAGAAATATTGCAAATATACGCTTCAAATAGAGATTTCTTATTGAGAGACAATACCCACAATGGGGTAGCTCTAAAATAATTTTAGAGCAAGACTTTTTATTATTATAATACCTATCCTATAACATGTAAAGTGCTCTAACTGGATAACCCTGAGGTGTAACACAGAGGAAACTGGGTGCCGTATCTAGATTAAAATTTTGGGTTACCGGGGTGAATCCATTTACATCCGGGCTAAATCCGTGGAACATAACGTGTGCTCTCTTTTCAAACTAATCTAATTAAGAAGTACCAAGTAGACGCTAAGAGCCATAACTAACTACTGCAAAGTGGGGTAAAGTAATTTCTAATGCAATAAATTTAAATTATCTATAATCAAAAGGATCGAATTTGTTTTGACGAAATACGATTTTTATATCTTGTA
The DNA here is from genome assembly GCA_942486065.2 of Calliphora vomitoria. Taxonomy (NCBI): domain Eukaryota; kingdom Metazoa; phylum Arthropoda; class Insecta; order Diptera; family Calliphoridae; genus Calliphora; species Calliphora vomitoria. Next base: position 80,193,470 of record OW818030.2, read on the forward strand.
ACGGCCAACAGGGATTTATTTCGATGACATCCACAATTATTCCTCTGCTTGCGAGCAGTTATAAGTAACGATTTTATTGCTAACCTCTTCCCCCTGGACTATGAAGGTAAATTTCAATATTTAAACCATAAGTATTTCATGGAGTAAAAAGTGGTACTCAATTTGTTAATGATGATAGTGAGCCTGAGCTAACACGGTAAAAATAAGATTTTAACCCCTTTAGCTAAGTCTCACTGTGATCAACAACAAATTGTGATGGTCTCAATGCCACTTATTTTGTAGCAGGCAGAATGGACAAGGAGACTTTAGGTCGGTTAGTAGTCATTATGCACGCAGAAAAAAAATATAGTTGTACATTGTTACTGTAACCATTTCAAATTTGTGCATGGTTACTGTAACAATTTCAAAAATTTTAACAATATTATAGTCACAGTAACTATATATATGGTTGTGGTAACAATAATATGGTTAATTTACGATTCACATGAATATTTCAACCATATATATGGTGACAACCATTTATATGATGAAGGACTTACCATATTATGATGCTCTCATATCATAATCTGAGAACAACATATTATGATAAAATCATTCATCATATAAATGGTTGTCACAAACATATACATGGTTACTGTAACCACATACATATGTGGTTGAAATATTCATGTGAATCGTAAATTAACCATATTATTGTTACCACAACCATATATATAGTTACTGTAACTATAATATTGTTAAAAATTTTGAAATTGTTACAGTAACCATGCACAAATTTGAAATGGTTACAGTAACAATGTACAACTATATTTTTTTTCTGCGTGTGCTGTTTAAATGGTGTTACAGTAGTAGAAAAAACATATTTATTACCATTTAGTTTGCGATAAATTCAGTGTATGCTAACACTGGTTGCCTATAAATGACCACGGAACATCGTCTAAATAAAACGAAGTTATACCCGGTCACGGTCAATATGACAGACTCTGTTGCTTCTTCTAAGACGTCATCGGAGGAATCATTCAAATTACAATCTCACACAGTTTGAGTCTCCTCCGAAACATTTTCGTATGTACAAGAAGATCATATAGACGTAGAAGCTGGATTGTCATTCGTAAAACAACATTCATAGATACTTCAATTTCGGGGTCGCAGAATATCACATTGAAGTACTTTGTGGTCAACAATTGCAGATACAGAGAAGATTCAGTATTCGCAAATCATACTGGTATTGTTTGCTATCGCACCGCGAAAAAACCTCTCATTTCTAAAAAATCGTATTTCTCGTATACAATTAGACAAAGAACATTTAAACTGGTCAAGATAGAAATGGAATACTATTCTATTTTCGGAGAAATCTTTTGAATGAAAGATAGTAATGGGAAAGGTTAATAGACTGGATCACAAATACACAAATAAGTCAGTCAGTTTTGGAGGTGGCAATATTTTGGTGAGGTATTGATTTTCAATGCATGATGTAAGTCCAAATCATAAAATATAATTGGCCAATTCACAAGGTATCTTATAAGTCATATTGTCATCTGTCCTAATATATCACGATTCGGCGGCTCGGTTTAACCGCCTGTTAGGCATTTGGCGTTGTTCAGCATAAAAAGTAGTATTATTTTAGGCCATTTTTTGCTTGAAAAGCAATAAAAACCATTGTGAAATATTAGGACATTATGACAATATGACATGATAAGAGCCTTGTGAATTGACCAAATATAACTAGAACCTATTTAATCGATGTTGTATCTATCAATGCATCATCGCCGTGAAGCAGTAATACAAAACAAGGGAGTAACTAAGAAAATAATGAGTCTAAATTTTTGTAAAAATTAAACCTAAGTTTTCACTGTTTTGTCAATAATAATAATGAATACTTTTTAGTTTGTTTTCTATTTTTAGAATTTTATTAATAATGTTCTCATTTGTTTGGTGTTAATATAATTAAATTAAATGTATATATTAATGAAATACTAAAAAATATAAATTTCTTATTAATTGAATATCTGGAAAATTTTCCATTGTATTGTCAACTACTGTACATTTCATTATGAGTGACAAGTTTGTCATTTTGTTTGTAATTTCTACATTTTTCATTCGCGACTCCACAATGTATATATATTCTGGATTGTTATAGATAGCGGAGTCGATATAGCCATGTCCGTCTGTATGTTGAAATCAACTTTCCGTAGCCCACATATAACTTATATACATTATTCATACATCAATATATCCGCTAGGGACACGGTTCGGTTGGTATTTAAAATCGAGATAATAGGCCCACAAATGGTTGAGATATAGGGAAAAAACTAGGACAATCTCGATTTTTGACCTATTTTGGAGCTATGTATGTCTAGATTTCTATGTCATTAATATAACCAATATGGATATCTAATGATAGATATTTCAAAGACCTTTGCAACGACATATATAATGTCATAGTAAGTCGAACCTATAATGGGCAAAAATCGGGAAAAATCAAATTTAAAAAAAAAAAAATTTAATTTAAATTTTTTTTGGCCATCAAATTTATTTCACTAATAAATTAAAGAATTTATTTTTTTAAAAACTTTTTAACAAAAAAATTTAAGTTTTTTCTTAAAATAATGTTGAAGGTAATATAAGATTCCCGTACTGCCGAATATAGCTCTTCTTCTGACTATTAACATGTTAACTTTTTTATTGACACACTCCTCAAAATACATGTGTTTCACAAGTTTATGGTTTTGGTTTTACCTATATCTACAGTACGTTTATATATTTTTCTTATTTAAAATATAACAAGATTACGATTTAAATCATTTGGAAAATCCAGATTACTCACTATTTTTTTGAATAACGTATGGTGAATAAAATACGAACAAGTAAAACACTCTATTTAAAAATGACACATGACATTTACAAAAAAATTACATACGGTAAATTCAAGAGTACTGTCTTTTTATTTATCAAACATAAAATTGTTCGGATCAATTTAATATTTGTTTCGAAAATGGCACTAAACGAACTGAACCGTCGAAAATTAATTGTTAAATTTTGTGAAGAAAACCCAAATAAAACCAAAAATGACATTTTTTTGCATTTTAAGGACATGGGATTCAAAAAAACCTTTATCTACAAGACAGTAATCTTATATGAGAACAATATGCCAATTGAAAGAAAAAGTGGATCTGGTCGAAAATGCAGTTTACAAGACTCAAAACTACGCTTCAAATTAAAAAATGAAGTATTAGGTGCCAGTGCAAAATCGTATCGTCAATTGGGTAGGAAATATAATTGTAACAAAAACACAATTAATAAATATTTAAAATCCATGGGAGTACAGAAGAGGAAGAAAAGAACAGCACCATTTACCACCGAAGCTCAACAAAAGGTAATTAAACATAGACTACGGGAGCTTTCCAGAAATTACTTTTCTTGCTCATCAGAGTACAAATGTGTAATGGACGACGAGACATATTTTACCGTTGAAGGAAATGAATGGCAACCAAAACATTATTTTGAGTCTTCTAGTCACGCCGCCACCGAAAAAGTTAAATTTATTCGTAAGACAAAGTTCCCAGGAAAAGTTTTGTTATGGTTAGCCATAAGTGAAAGTGGTATCAGTGAACCTGTTTTTTTAAAGGTGGATTAGCTGTGAATGCCCAAGTTTACAATGAAAAATGTGTGCCAGTACTTACAAATTTTATCGAAAAATATCATCAAAAACAAAAAATTATTTTTTGGCCAGATTTGGCGTCCTCTCACTATGCGAAATCCACAATAGAAAACTTGAAAAATCAAAAAATTGAATTTGTTCCAAAGGAAATGAACCCTCCAAATGTTCCACAATTGCGACCTATTGAAACTTTTTGGGCTAATTTGAAACGAAAAGTTTATGAAAGAGGATACAGAGCCAAAAATGTTGATTCCCTAATTCTGAAAATAAAAAAGGAGCTGAAAAGTATAAATACAGAAGGAATTCAGGCTTCAATGAGTAATCTTCCCAAAAAAATAAGAAAAGCAAATCGCGAAGGAGCTAATTTTTTTTTGTAAATATACTTTAGTATGTGAGCTTAAATATTAATTACAATTTGAATTTTAATAAATTTTATTTCAACTGTTTTCGTTAATTTTATACTTGTTCGTATTTCTTTCACCATACGTTATGTAAACAATTTAAAAAAATCTTTTACTTTTTTCAACAAAACGAATAAAAATGAAACAAAAACCTTAAGATCTTCATAACTATTTGTTGAAATTACGGGCATTAGTTTGTGTTTGACAGCCATTGAAAGCAGACAACTTGATGAGAAATTGGAAACAAGTGAATTTCGTCTGCTCATCAAGCATTATTTTTTTTGGAAAAAAACCATCACTCAAATAATAGCTAAGCTTAATAAATACTAAGGGAACTCTGCACCATCAATTTCAGTGGTACAATAAAAAACGTGGTTTACTGAATTTCGTTGTGAACGTACATGCACGGAAGATGCCGAACGTTCTTGATGACGAGTTCAGGTCTCCACATCTGAAACAATTGAAAAATCGATATGTTGTTGACCGATCGGAGATTGAAAGTGCGAGAGTTTGTGGAAGCCATAGGCATTTCACATGGCTCAGTGGTTTCAATTTTGAATGATCACTTGGGTATGAGAAAGCTTTCCGCAATATGGCTGCCGCGTTTGGTGCACAAAAGGGTACACACATGTAGTCCCGAGTTACTACTTCTTGTTTCCAAACCTGAAGAATGATGAAAATCATCTCAAAAAATAGCTATTTTGATGACCTCGACAAATCTTGAACAAAGTGTATAGAGCTTAAAGGAGACTATGTTGAAAAAAACTTATTTTTTATCCAAAAACCTGTGTTTCAATTAAAAAGGGCCGGACTTTTTGACCCACCCTCGTACCATATAGATTCATTCCTTTAGTCCCTATTGTGCTTTCAAGGGAGTGATGTACGGCATAACTAAATGATAGAATAAGGACCAATAAGATATATATTTATATTTTGTGGTGTTTTCCACAAATATTTGGAATTGTTGCAAATGGAATGACGAAATCAATATTACTTCTGTCGATGTGGTGGTGGTTATAAAAATAGAAGTAGATAATTTGTAAGCAAATCGTGTTTGAAAACAAACATGATTCACAAATATTTGTGGTACCTACATACAGTGTTGGATAAAATAATAGGCACGGCTAAAAATGGTAATATTTTCATAAATATTTATAAACCCTTCCATAAATACAGTTAAGTACATCAACTTAAAGAGCTGGATTGTGGCAATACATAGAAATAAAAATAAAAAAAAAACAAAAAATCTATAAATGTCCTGAAAAAATGATTCAGATTTCCCTAAAAGTAATTTTGTTCTGAAATACAGGCTATTGAAAACAAAAACTGTTCTTGAACAAAGGATATCTCAAATAAGCCGTCTTATATTTTCTAAAGATTTGCCTCAATTATAAGCCATTGTATGGTTAACAACACATACACACCCCCATTATGGTATCTTGAGATAGTAAAAATTTAGCAACAATGTTCTAATATTTCGAAGAATAATCAAAAAAGTTTATATATATTTTTAGGCATATCTTTGTTATAAGTTATTAGATTTTTATAAACTTAGGGTCTCATTTTATGAAACAAAACGCTTGGAAGCTTAAGCAATTCGTATGAAGAATACTGGGAAAAGGGTTTGAAACTTGAATATTTTCCATAGAATTTTATTTTAACGTTTGTCGTTTCGTTTTATAAAATGGGACGCTTAGTCTTATATAAATCGTAGGGACTTCAATGTTCTGAGTATATCAACCAGTTCCGAAGGAGAAAGAATGTTTTAAAATACCTATCAATAAGTTTTGTAAATTATTATTTTATATTTACATTATGGTTTAATATAAATATGTTAAGCCTTTACTTTTTTCACAAGATGCCTTAAGTGACTTGACCATTCAAAGGAGAGATCTGTGCTACAAAGAAATCTTTTAACTCAAGTTACGAAAGTCGTCTCATTTGGACGCTGTAGCGAAAAAGAACTTCTTCCATTTTATAGCTCTGAATATTATGAAAACATTGGTGATCTTTTAACGAAAATGGGACTCTCAAGCCACAAAGCTGATGAATGGAGATTGTTTATGGACAGTGAAATTTAAAATTTGTTTTACTAGATACTGGTAATAAACATTATGTTGTCCCTATTGCTTATTGTACGAAATTAAGGGAGGAGTATCAAAACGTAAATCTGGTTTTAAACACGTAAGTACTCGAATCATCAAAGGATTATATGCGTCGATTTAAAAATGGTTAATTTCATGTTAGGTCAACAAACTGGGTACACTAAATTTCCATGTTATCATTTGTTTATGGGACAGCAAAGCAAACCATTGGATCTAGAAAGACTGGTATCTGAGAGAATGATGATTGGAAAGCAAAATGCTGTAAACCCGCCTTTGGTTTCCAGAGATAAGATCATTTTGCTTCCATTACAAATCAAATTGGGACTTATAAAGCAGTATGTTAAGGCATTAGATAAAACTGGTTGCTGGGATCAACATATGATGGCAGACTACTGTTCGAGTATCACACGGCAGTATTCTAAGAACCTCAATCGTAGAAAATCTAAAATCTAAGAAGCTTTTAATCTATAAAATAAACTAACAAAATTTGTTTACTTCTGCAATTTCTCGAAAAATACACGCAGCATTAAAAAAATATGTTCCATTAGAATCAGCTGAAACCACAATTCACAATTTTAGCAGATTTCTATTCTGCAAAAAAGCTCACTTTAACAATATTTCATCAAAGCAATATGAAAGCATTTTATTCTTTCACCATTCCGTTTGAAATTTCCTCATTTGCGACCCCATAAAGTAAATATATTCTGGATTGTTATAGATAGCGGATTCGATATAACCATGTCCATCTGTTGAAATTATCTTTCAAAAGCCACCTTACATATGACTTACATGCATGAAAATCGCCCCACAAATGGCTGAGATATAAGTAAAAAAAGCGAATGCCTCGAATTTTTCTCTTATTTTTTCCAATAATTTTTTTTGGCCAAATTTTTTTTTTTTAAGCAGAAAGTCTTCCTCAATTTGTTTTTACCAACATTTTTTTTTCACCGATATAGTGGTTTATATACTTGTTTTTAAATAATTCGTTGATTTACGCTTCGTAGGCGGAATGGGGTATAGTGGGTGGCCGCTCAAAGTTGGTCACCTCGGGTCTCACATTTTTAAAAAAAAATCTCCAAAAATAAATAGGCCTCAGTTTCTTCTTCAGATTCAACTAAAATACAAAAAACTGGGTTTTTCATTTTTATGAAAAAACATTTACAACATTTCTCTTAGACGCATGTGATTGTCCCTATTATTTTTTCCAACACAGTATATTCAAATACAAAAGAACAGACAAATAAATGTTGACTTTAGATTAGTACATATTTAAGTAGTGCAGACCGGAAACTAAAATATAAATCGAACCAACAACCGCCCACTTAGATAGTCTTCTACTCTACTGTTTAAGAATTTTAAAATTTAAGTTTAATTAAAAATTTAAGGAACAATTGAATTTAAATAAAACGTCATAAAATTTCCAAAAATTTAATTTGAAATTTCATAAATAACATCTCTTTTTAAATCTTTATAAATTTCATAAATGTTTTTAATGCAATATCTTTGTATTAAATATATTAAAAGAACACTTTTTCTCCATGTTTTCTCACCAAATTCAAACACAATGACCTTTTCGCTACACAAAATATGTACATTAGAGTGCTCCAAAATTGTATGGCCGAAAAAAAATTAAATATAAAGATACAGGCCGTCTTCCTCAGCAATAATTGATGGTTCTATGGACTGTAGATATACGTTGCGAAAAATATTAGCATAATTGTGAGACGATAACTGGTGATGTACAGGTTCCGAAAAAAGGAAATAAATTAACATATTTTGAGAAATATTGAAATAAAAGTATTATTTTACTTTAAACTTTTTTTTAACAAATCTTTGTCTTTTATATCTCGTTACAATGATATTTGTGTTGTTTAAATGCAAAATTAATTATTTAATGCCGAAATTTTTGGAAAAATTTGCATTTTCCCTCCTTGTAAATGTAAATGTACCAAATATCAGAGTAGTTGCGCCTCCAGTTAGGTAGGTTAGGCTATAAAGGAAGCCGGCTTTATCAGCTCTCTTGGGTCCATGTATTGGTCTCATTGTGAAACCCTAAAGCATCATGTTTAAATCCAAAAAGGTCCTTCACATGCCGAACCAAGCCGACGCACGAATAAACGCATCCATCATCCTAATTTCCACTCTCGATAGATCTGCTAAACCCTGTATACCAGTAAACGTCATCATATTATTTTTGAGAATGTATTTTTACAGTTCTTAGAACAATATCAGCGGGGGCCCCCCCTTTGAAAATTATTTTTTTTGTAGCACTCTAATGTACGTATTGGTGACCCGTGTAGTTCAATTAAAATATTTATTTTGTTTTCATTGTACAACCCAAGCATCCATCACTCATTCGCTGATTGCAACAAGAACACGCAGCGACCAAAAAAGCCGGTAAAACATAAACATCCCAAAAAAAGAAAAAAAACAAATATGTACACAATTTTACATACACACACCATAATTCATAAACATCCATTCGTTAACATCGTCATACAATTTTTTTTTTTTGCAAAATTTGCACAAAAATAGTGAAAAAAAAGTAATAAAATTGCTCTCGAAGCAGATACGCAATTGATTTAAATGTACATTTTTACTACCACAAACTCTGCTCATAGTACATAAATAGAATCTCAAACTCACTCACTAACTAACGAATAGTGAATGAGTATCTGTGTGTGTGTGTGTGTGGGTATGTATGTGTTGAGGGCGTTGCCACATGGGGGCATAAAAAACAATCCTCGGATTGTAGTGTAGTTCAGATTTGATAATTTTCGTATGTTCTTTTGATTTGTTGTTCTATACTAGTGATCGGCTTTTATAGTCATTAGAGGCCGAACATGATGGGTTATCTAACTGGTCAGATAACAGAACAAGTAAAAGAGGTATATTCGAATGTACCAAATCTTATACAGTCGAACTTCCCTATAATGAATCTTGAATGAATTATACAGATATTATATTTTTCCCCCACTTTTTATTTAAAATAATTAGGCATATTAGTTTGGGTTACACTTTTCCATTTTTCTTCCACATCAAATCCTTGTAATACCAAATAACAAAACCATCATATAAAAATTATATTTTTTTCCATTTTTATTTAAAATAATCAGGTATTTTAGTTTGGATTACACTCTTCCATTTCTCTTCCTCAACAAAACCTTCTAATACATTAAGAGATTTAAATACATTAGTCGGCACGTTACTCCTCATCTCCACAAAAGTACTTTTTGCTACAATACCATGCCGTTTTTTGAATTTGTCTAACCATCCTGTGCTAGCTTCAAAATCTTCGTGTCCCAATGCATCAGCGAACTCTTTGGCTTTTTGCTTCATTAATTGCCCAGATATAGGAAGATTCCTACCACGTGCGGCAGTTACCCATTTGAGCATTGCTTCATCAATATCCTCAAAAAAGCAGGTTCGAAGCCTTTTGCGTTTAGTGCTCAATTGCTCGTCTTCTACATTTTTTAGAATCACAGCCTTGTTTTTTAAAATATTTGATAATGTGCTGGGAAGAATTCCAAACTGCCTAGCCACATCTTTTTTTAATCCTTCTTCAACTTTATTAATAACTAGCTTGACCCGGTGCGCTTCGCTACCCCTGTCGATGTAAAAATCGGTCTAATCAGCCGTTTAGTAATTATTGTTTAAAAACTAAAGGTACCAATTTTACCCGTTTTTCCCCCTGTTTACCCCTTTCTGGTCCAAGTATTGAAAAAATTTATAGCCTATTGACGCTTCCAAGTAAGGATCTAACTACGTTCCAAATTTTAATAAAATCGGTTCAGCCGTTTAGGCGTGATGCTCAAACAAACAAACAAACAAACAAATAAACAAACAAACTTACAAAGACATTTATATATTTATATAGATTAATAATTTTTTTCAAGAGAAATGCTACTTCGCTGCTTCATTTCCGATCACTGAACACCGGCTTTCTTCTTTTTTTTTTGTTCTTATTTTCCTTTTTTGGGAATCCCCTCATTATATGTGGCATCTTTCTCGGTACACAGAGTTGTTAGTATGCGAAACAGAAAATTGTTTGAAAAATTCATTATATGGAGACAAAAACGCATGTGAGTCAAATATTACACCTGCAAAATTGCTTCATTGTATAGAAATCTTCATTGTATGGAAATTCATTATAAGGAGATCAAAAACAATGAAATTGGAACGGAAAAAGTTGTGTGTTTGAAATCAATTCATAATAGGGAGAGCTTCATTGTATAGAAGTTCACTATAGAGAAGTTCGACTGTATAACCTTCACTGAATTATACTTAAAAAAAAAACATTTTTAATTTTTTTTTTTTTAATTTATTAGCGAAAAAAATTTTAGGGCAAAAATTTTTTTTAAATTTATTTTAAATTTTTTTGAAAAAAAATTTATTTGTGAAACAAATTTTACAGCAAAAAATTTTTTTTTGTGAAAAAAATTCGGGGGGGAAAAAAATGTTTTTCCCTATTTTGACCAATTGTAGGTCCGACTTACTTTGGTCTTTGAAATATCTATTATTGGATATCCATATTGTCTATATTAATAACTTAGTAATCGGGATATAGATAAACAAGTAAGAATGCTATATTCGGCTGTGCTGAATCTTATATACCCTTCACCAAGTTATACTTTAAAATATAAATTTTAAATATTTTTAGGTAAACAAAATAAATTTTTTTTTTCAAAATTGATTTTCAAAATTTCTTTTTTTTTTTTTTTTTCAAAATTGTTTTACATTTTTTTTTCGAATTTTTTCCGATTTTTTTTTTTAATTTTTTTCTAATCTTTTTTTTTATTTTTTTAAATTTATTAGTGAAAAAAATTAATAAAAAAAATATTCGGGTTAAAAAATAATTTTCCCAATTTTGACCCATTGTAGGTCCAAATTACTATAGCCTTATATAAATCGTTGCAATGGACTTTGAAATATCTATCATTAGATATCCATATTGTGTATATTATTGACTTAGTAATCCAGATATAGATACAAAATAGGCCAAAAATCGAGGTTGTACTGGTTTTTTCCTTATATCTCAGCCATTTGTGGGCCGATTTTCTCGATTTGAATGGAAGAATTCCCGATATATTGATGTATCAATAATGTTTGTAAGTTATTTAGGGGATTTTGAAAGTTGACTTCAACCGACAGACGGACATGACATCGACTCCGCTAACTATTACGATTCAAAATATATATACTTTATGGGGTCGCAAATGAAAAATGTTGAAATTACAAACTTATATATACTCTTGTCACTCATGGTGAAGGGTATAAAAAGAATGTACATCACATGTTCTTAAAATACATGTTTTATGTTTTATTTATGTTGATCACTGGTTTATGCCAATTTTCCAATATAAGTTCACCTTATTACTTCCTTGATATTGTTACGATATTTCACTATCAATTTGAATGTAACGGTCTGTAACAACTGCTTGCAACATGTTTATAAACATTTCCATCATTAGGAACTTCTACTTATCAAGTAGTAAGTATGACAACATTAAACGTTAAAGCTGCTAACGCTCTAGAAATAGAACATTCTAGTTTTGTCCGTTAAGATAGTTCATGAAGCTACTGAAAGATGGCGCTGTTTATAAATTGTGGCAGCGTTTGCACTCAGTAGTTAGTTTATCGAAGGCGATGTTAGAGTAAACATCAACTGCATTACCAATGTATTCTTGTAGATTATAATGTTTGTAAGTATAATTGTGTCTATTGAAAACACATAGTTGTTGTGTAAATTTGTATAAATAAAGAGTAGTTACAATTTAAACTGATTTTATTTGCAATCAAAGTATCCAGTTTATTTAAAGGAAATAAACCACCATTTTTAAAAGGTAAAAACGTAACAATATATTTCATAAAAAATTATCAACTTTTTTGGAGGTTACCTCACATTTTGATCCATAACTCTGGTTCTACTTAACCGATTTTGCCCATTTTTAATAAAAAACATTTTTGATAAAGAAAGAATATTTGGAGAAAATTTCCTTTCGGACGGACATAGCTAGAACGTCTTAGGACCCAGAATATATATACTTTTTGGTTATACGACCAATATTGTGATATGTTACAAACGGAATGAAAAACCTAATATATCCCACATCTTTTTGGTGGTGGGTATAAAATGATGTTCGCAAATGTTATGCAATTTCTATTAAAAGGTGAATATAGATTTTATAGCAATAAGAGAATAGTTAAACATTTTATTAAAAACAACTAAAAACACTTACATGCTCGAAGATTAATAAATAGTTGAAGCTCTTATTTTTTATATTCATGGATTATTATTATTTTTCTGCGTTTTAACCATAATTTCAAAGTTACGAGCACTAAAAATTCTGAATATTTAATTTGAATTTTTAAAAATATTTTTACCAAATTATTTGTCAATATGATTAAGCAATATCCTTGCTTAATCAACGCATTCTAAACTGAATAAAATGATTTCTTACTTTCTCTACTAAATATTAGTAAATGTAAAGCGAACAAGCTCTCAGTGGATTAATGCTATTTAAAAATTATTTAGTAGCTGTATATGTGATACTAAACATTCAAATTATTTTACAACGTTTAGAAGTCCATAGCTTTGCACAACTCACATACTCAGCTTAATTAGTTCTACTAGATCTAAGATTATGAAATCTCTATCTAAGTTTAAAGATTGGATAAAAAAGATTTAAGAAAAAATAAAGCAAATTGAGTGTATGACTTAAAACTGCGAAAATTTTAAAATTTATAGCTTGTATTTTTAACATTTGTACAATATAAATTTATTCAAAGTGTTGGCCATTGTTATCTATAACCCTTTCCCCATCTTTCTGGCAAAATTTGGATTCCGAGCCAAAAGTACTGGGGGCTAATTACCGCAGTCGAACACGATCGAATACTTATTCGAACTTTCGAGTTTTTATTTACTTTTGGGATTCTCTTATTCGATATCGAATAAAATGTATAGATAATTATAATGATTGTGCTCGATAACGAACGAGGTTTTACTCGAACGCTAATAAGCGGTCGAAATTTATTTGGATTACGAGTGCAAGAATTTGCCTCCTGCTCATCTTTTGAGGCCATGAACCGATCAAGCCAATATCGGATACTCTTTTACAAAAATGCAAAGTGATCCCAGAGACAGCTATCTGCTTCGATCGAAACAAATAGTCGTCGGACAGGGCACGGTCTGGATTATAAAATGGGTGAAGCAAAACTTTCCAACCAATTTTTTCTATATAGTTTTTAACAGGTATTGCAACATGTGGCCGAGTGTTGTCATGATCGAATATTACAATTCTGGGTATTTTTCGGCCAATGCTCGCTTAAAACGAATCAGTTGTGTTTGGTACAGGTTCCCTGCGATGATCTGTCGATATTTCAGCTGCTCATAATGGATAGGACTATTTTGCTTCCACCTAATACAGTGCCATGGATATTTGGCTTTGGTGTCTCTTATGCTTCGGGATATCGTAATGCATCAATTTTTCATCGCAAGTCATGATTCGGTGCAAAAATTTCCTTTTATAGCGTTTCATTTCGGACATGTAAAATCGACATACAAGGTCTCTCGGCTTCAATTCGTATGGTACCCAATTTCCCTGCTTTTAGATGAATCCTGCTGCTCGCAAATGTTTTGAAATTGCTGCTTGAGTAGCTCCCAATGATTTTGCAAGCTCTGGATATGTTTTACAACAATCTTCATGGAGTAGTGCCTCTAATTCTGGGTTTTCAAACTTGTTTAGCTGACCTGAGCTATATTTGCCTTCCGTGTCAAAATCACCACTTCTGAACCGCACAAACCATCAGTCGCACGTTGAAACCGATGGAGCACATTCACCATAAGCTTTGGTGAGCAAACGGTGTGCTTCAGCGGCACTTTTTTTTCAAATTAAAGAAGTAAAGTAAAACTTTCAGGGCATGGCTCTTTGTTTGCACACAATTCGAGATTTTCGAAGCAAAAAAACTTTGTCGACATATGTATAAGTTATTAAAAACAAAAACATTTTTAAGTCATACACCCATGTGATTTAATTGAATTTACAACATCAAATGATATAATAATAACAAACAAATTAATTTTTTAACAACAATGTCTTCTTACATTGGTGCTCATTTCATAGCACAATTGTGCAAGCTAACCACACACATATTCTTATTTACTTTGGTTTAGTAGTCACTGAGACAGCGACGAATGAACATGATAAACGGGTATATTACTATTTTCAATTTTTTTTTTAAATTTTTGTTCATGATCACTGAAAGAAATATTTGGATTGTTTAATATATGTATTTAGAACTTTAAAATATCACTGAAGTGTCTGGTTTTTCACCTCAATTTACTTCTGTAAACAATTTTTTCAGATTTGAAATGATTTTAATCAAAACAACGTAATAAAATAATCAAAAAATATTTTCAAATTTGTCGAAAATGATTAATATCGAACTCTCAATTAATGAGCTATGATAATATGTCGCCAGACAATTTGATTAATATTGTTAACAAATAAAGCTTTTAAAATATTGACATCTTTTATTTAGTTCACTAAACTTTTCTTTTAGTGGAGCTCTCTTTGGCTCACTAACACAAATACAGTTTTAGCTTTGGGCATCTCTGTCTTACAATAATAATTTCCTAAACATGCTAGACATTTTGTAGATTTTCCTGTTGCCCTGTAGGATTGACATTTTATCCCAACAACTGGCAACACAGTGTATGTATCTAAAAAATATACAATTTTACGTTAACTACCGTTTCTTGTTGTTGTTTTTTTTCATTTATTTTTTTTCTTGTTGGATTTTTTCTTTTGACACGAGTCGTCTTTTACGGGTGTATGTAAAGAGACTAAATATATGAAATATACTAAATGGAGAAATGGGAAAAAATGTATACATTAGGAAAAGTTTTTGTAAAGAAAAACACTTAATTGAATAAATCATTCAATAATAAAAGAAAGAACATAAATTAAGTTCTTAACAATAGAAACGAATGATTAATCAGCAGGACTTTATTTATAGTTTTATAGAATTTTCAAGAAATTTTGTTGTAGTAATAATTTTTCACTCAATACACATTTATTTTATTATTATTATAATTTAGCAACTAATAATATTTTTAGTTAAAATATTAATAATTGTTTAAGTTTTATAAATAATCTTTTAAAATCACTTTTTATTATAGTTTAGCAAACTTTTAGCAATTTTTTAGTTTCGTTTTATTTTTTTTGCAACCTTTTTTTTTAAGGGTTACGGATTTTATATTACGCACGTTTAGTTCAAACACATTTACGTCTGTTATGCCGGAAAATTTACAACAATTTAAAGCTTTATAGCTCGTTGACATTTAAGTGCTGGGGAAAATTGCAGAAAAAAAAGTGTAGTTTTTTTTTGTCTAAAAAGGGGATTATTTGAGGCCATTAAAAGGGACTTTTAAGAGACCATAAAAATATTTGTAACTCAATTAGTTTTTTTTAAGTTTTTAGTGTGAAAAAATTTTTAATTGTAATTAGTAAACAATTAATTTATTTAAAATATTTTTAAATTTTTTATATATTGTTGCTACTTTAAATTGCAACTGTGTTTGCTAAAAAGAGCTTATTGTATAAGCTTTATTCGTTAGTTTTGTGTCAAACTTTTGTTAGGGTTTTACGAAATAACTGTTTTGCAAAAGCTTTTAGTAAATGATTGTGGCCTGTGCTAAGCTTTAGTACTGTATAATATGTGTGTATGAAGTTAATTTATTCAAGACATCAGCATAATAGTGTGTGGAACTGACGCTGTGTTTTGTTTCATAATTTTGAAACTAACAAAGTAATGATTGTAAATAAAACAAGCAAGAAAGTGTAGTCGGTCAATCTCGACCATAAAATAACCTACACTGAGTATACGAGCAAAAACTGTTTTTATACCCTTCACCTTCGTGAGAAGGGTATATATAAATATGTCATTCCGTTTGTAATTTCCACAATATAATTTTCCGACCCTATAAAGAATATACATTCTGGATCCTTATAGATAGCAGAGTCGATTTAGCAATGTCAGTCTGTTTGTCAGTCTGTTTGTCTGTCTGTCTGTCTGTCTGTCTGTCTGTCTGTCTGTCCGTCTGTCTGTTGAAATCAATTTCCTGAAGGCCCCAGATATCTTCGGGATCCAAATCTTCAATAATTCTGTCAGACATGCTTTCTGTCTGTCTGTCTGTCTGTCTGTCTGTCCGTCTGTCTGTTGAAATCAATTTTCTGAAGGCCCCAGATATCTTCGGGATCCAAATCTTCAATAATTCTGTCAGACATGCTTTCTGTCTGTCTGTCTGTCTGTCTGTCTGTCTGTCTGTCTGTCTGTCTGTCTGTCCGTCTGTCCGTCTGTCTGTTGAAATCAATTTTCTGAAGGCCCCAGATATCTTCGGGATCCAAATCTTCAATAATTCTGTCAGACATGCTTTCGAAAAGTTTCCTATTTAAAATCAGCAAAATCCGTCCATAAATAACGGAGATATGAGCAAAAATCCGAGACAACCTATATTTTTGTTGCCTATTTTTGATCTATATCTCGATTACTAAGTCATAAATATAGACAATATGGATATCTAATGATAGATATTTCAAAGTCCATTGCAACGATATATATAAGGCTATAGTAAGTTGGACCTACAAGGCTATAGTAAGTTGGACCTACAAAATCGGGAAAAATATTTTTTAACCCCAATTTTTTTCACAAAAAACTATTTTTTCACTAATAAATTAAAAAAAAATAAATTTTTAAATTAAAAAAATTTTTTTTTTTAAAAAATTGGAAAAAACTTAAAAAAAAAATTTCGAAATTTTTTTTTTAAAAACAAGAATTTTTTAAATTTTATTTTAAAGTATAATTTGGTGAAGAGTATATAAGATTCGGCACAGCCGAATATAGCTCTCTTACTTGTTTTTCAATTATTTGTTTTTTGTGAGAGATTTCCGAAAGTAGGTCTATATAGAAGCTATGGTGCAATCGTCATGATGTTAAAAATCATGGCTTTCGTAGATACAAAACATTTTGTGTTGAATTTTATTTGGATACCAAAATTTTGCAAAGATTTGCACCAGGAATGGAAGATAGCTTTTTGGTTTTTGTATCAACTAACAATTTATTTTTAGACTTTCACTGTACATACATTTTTAATATTAAAATTTAACAAAAAATTTATATAAAAATTCCAATGTCATTTTCATTGCAATTTTCTTTGAGTGCCTTTATTGTTGCACTGTCAACGTTATTTGTTGAAATATACAGTAGGGTTGTCATTCGAATAATCGAGGAAAAAATATATTACTTATTCGAATGAGTGAAGTTGAAACTTTAAAAAAGTTGTCGAATAATTTTTTTTAGGGTAATTGTAACCCAATAAACTCAAAACTGCCATTCCTATCATTTTTTATATAACAAAAAAAGTAAAAAACTATACAATTTAACACGCCGCTAAATTATGCCGCAACAGTGCCCTGAGGCACCCATTAGTTTTTGCGTTCTCAACACACTTTTTGTTAATTGTTTAACATTTACAAATTCATAGACTAAAAAAATAATATCTTACCTTTTTAAACAAATATTTCGAATAGATCGGGCGACTAAAAGTTAGTAAAACTTTTACGTGCTAATATTATGACATCACTCACAAAACAGTTGACATAACAAAAACTAAAAGTCAGAATGGATTTCGACCTTTGAAGGAAACTAAAGTCACCGTTAAATTAAAAAAAAATTAAAATTACATTTTGAGATAATTGGGGTTTTGTAATGCATGCCTTGAGGCACTCTTGCGGGTTAGAGGTTTAAAAAAGAAGATTATTGAAAGAATCGAAATTTACAAAATTGTTTCAATAACACATATACTTATATTGTTATACCAATTATGATACATTGAACATTTTATTAGAAACGTATTTCTACATTCATTTTCCAATCGACTTTGGATTATCACTCCAAGATCACAACATTATGAAACTATATTTTGCACTAACACAACAACAAAGTGTAGCACTTATCCTAGATTTGCAACATATGCTAGTTTGCAGGGTAGTTTGCAACGAAAAGTGATCTCCAATTAATAATAAACAATATAAGGACTGAGATCGAAAAAATCTTAACAGACTCACAGCTTAAATTAGTCAATGGTCACTGAATTTATCAAAAAAATATATATAAAATGTAATGATATATGTCCTATTATAAAGCTGAGGAAGAAACAATAACAAATATCAATCCAATTGAAGAAATATTAAAGAAACAAATAATCGTCTCGTTAAAATATGCTCACAGCTTAAATGATGCAGTGTATTTTATACTTTCTCCGAGAATTAAATTAAGGTGCAATGTATTTTTTAAGCTAAAGAAATTTTTAAAAAATTTAAAAAAAAAAGTTGATAAGATATTTAATTTACAAAAATAGGAAAACAAACATCTCTTGAAAAAGGGAAAGACGTGATTCGTCATTTTAAACAGTGCAAAATCCAACGACAAATTGCTGAAATTGTTTGCAATTAGTTCCTCAACTGTCCAGGTCATAATAGAAAGGTTTCGCCATGAAAATATAACAGACGATAAGGGCAGATCTGCGTCAAATTAAATATTTAATAAAGTTAAAGGAAAAAGCAATTTAAGTGCTTCAAAGTTAAAGAATGAAGTTAAAAAATATTTTGGTTTGAAAAGTTCTGCGCAGGGCAAATTTTCATGGAAAAACTGCCCGAAATGAACCATTGATAAATGCTGTTAATAGAAGACGAAGACAACATTTGAACAAAGACATTTCATTCTGGAAGTCCATCAAGGCAAATATAACGTTTTTATGTCTGATTGGAAGTCCTGTGTTTAGAGAAATCCAAACACTGAGCTTCAACTATGTAATTTGCGCTCTATAGTTAAACACGGCAGAGGCAGTGTAATGGTATGAGGTTGTATGTCCTATTCAGGGGTTGGAAAGTTGACATTAGAGATTCGTTAAGGTTCTACCAAGACAACGATTCCAAGCATACATTTGGTATTGTAAAGACTTGGCTTGACTAGAACTGCCCACAAATAATACTTGGGTTAAAAGTTTTAATGAAAAACGTGTGTTAAGGTTTTTTCGATCTCAGTCCTTAAATACAATTTAAAAACAATTTTTGTTAGACGCCTTAAAAATTGACTCAAAGACTCGTATCTACTGAGTCTAAAATGTACCAACAAAAGGACAATTGCGCCATGTTTTCCTTAAAGGGATTTTCGGAAGTGGGACTTACAACGGACTATGAACAATAAGGGACCGATCGTGAAAATCCCTTATGAAAATTGAGTCACATGATTTCTTTGTGTATGAAACTTATTTGTGTTGAATTTTATTTGGAAATAAAAATTTTCATGAATATCTCAAATACAAAATTTGTTTTTTTGCGTACTCCGTCAATCTCCATCCGGTAGAAAGTATAACGTGACATATTTTGAATTTAACATTTTGGTGATTTTCAGTTTATTAAGGTTTTTGACCAGGGCCCCTTTAACGATGTTTGATGCAAAGCCAACTGCTAACAATTGAAATATTTATGCATACATAATGTGCCCCCATTAACTTTGAAAAGTGAATGAACTAGCGTTAAGATTTAATATAGATATCAACAGTGTTTGATAGAAGAGTTTTGGCAACTTACTGAAGTGATGGAGTTTAAAAATGTTTGAAATAAATGTATGTAAGTGAAAAATGAGATACTTTTATACCAACACATTTTGCTGAGGCACATCCAAGATCCTTCATGAATGTTTTCAAAACTGAACGCAATAGTAAGCTATTGACAAACATCATTTACAAATCTAGGAGTCCCTTAAATAAATTAGAAGTTTGCAGATTTGTTGGATATAATTTCTTTCAAAACTTAAATCGATTATTCAGCTCAAGCCAAAAGCTACTCTTAAAAATATTTCAACTCTTTTAAAATTCGCGATTAAAAGTTGAAGAATTTAAAACAAGATATTTTGATTTTAATTCTTAAAACTAACGTTAATGTTCCCGAGATCCTAAATTATTTCAATTGTTTACTTGACTAAATCGGGCTTGACGATAGAATGTGATGCCCCTAGATAGACACTAGGGGCATCAAAAAATGTTCTTCCGACCGTTGATGTATCCACTAGCCGTAAGATTGCTATTTTTCTGCTGCATTACGGATATTGGAGCTAGTTTTTGCCCCGTATTACTAGCTCGTTTTAGTTTAAAGTTGACTCTTGTGATGATTCGCCTGCTGGTTATTTCTGGGAGGCGAAGCAGATCTTGTTCGTTTTCTTGGTGCTCGACAGTTTCGCTGAATATGACCAGTTTTACCGCAGTTATAGCATTTTATTTTGGCTTTACCTTGTTTCTCATTTAAAGCCTCTAAAACTGCCTCTTTTATTTTACTGACTATTCCGCACCTTGCATATTTGCGGCTTTGAAATTATTTTTGCCGTTTCTTGTGCTAGTGCAAATGAAACGGTTTGAGCAAATGATGGTATAGGTGTGGCACAAACCGCATGTTTTATTTCAGGATCGCAAATGCCATTAACAAATGTCTCTATCTTGATATGGTCCAAAAACGGGTTGTTTTCCCCTGGATAAGTGAGCTGTAGCAAACGCTCGATTTCCAACGCTAAATCTTGAAGTGTTTCAGTGGCCTTCTGCACTCTACCACGCAGTTCCATTCGGTAAAATTCCTTTTTATGTTTGCCACCGTACTTACGTTGTAGCGTCTCCATTATGTCATCATAAGAATTTCTGTTGCTCGTAAGGCCAATATCAACTCTATAGTTTTTTCTTCATTGTTCCACATGTTTCTAATGGCAACTGTATCAAACGGGAACTTGAAAACAATAAATGGTGTGCTGCCATCATAATAGGGGCCTTTATTCTAAAGGATTCTGGAATAATTCGTTCCGCTCCTTCTTGACAAGTCGGACGCCATTTTGTCAATATCATCAATTCTGCTGTTACTAACTGCTGCTTCTTGATATTGAACATATTCAATTTTGTTTCTAAGTCCGACACCTTTATCAATGACATCCACTCTGTTGTTAATAACTTCAGACACTTCCTGAATTTTCTCATTTATGGCTCTAGAAGATTCTTGAAGTTTCGCTTCCATTTCAGTTAACTATTAAACAGTTTATTTGGAGATATTGTTATGAAATTTCACATGGTTGGAGCTGAGGTGTTTTTGAATTGATTTATATTTGTTTAGCTTCCTAGCGCTAATGGAGAACATTGCATGGCCACTCAAAGTTGGTCACCTCGGGTCCAACATTAAAAAATCGCCAAAAATCCATTTATCATCCGAATGAGCGGAAATTTAAAATATAAATAGTCCTTGGGAGACTATCCTTTTTAAGATATCCTTTGTGGATTTCCAGAAAAAAATTAATATGAGATAAATATAAACTTTCTAGAGAACTCTATATTTTATATGGGCATTGAGCACATGCATACCAAATATTATCGACCTCAGAAGAGTAAAGCTTCAAAAATCATTTTTTTTTTATCGAAAATTTTTCGTTTTGTTTATTTTGAATCGCAAAAGGTCAAGTTCAAAAGTTAAAACATGATTTCTGTCTTATAGTGAAATTTTATTAAATATGTAATGCATTTTCTAACTTAAATTTATATAAAATAACTCTCTAATCCATGTTAGAGCAATTAAGTATTTTCTCCAATTTGCTTTACTCCTTAGAATCTGTCTATACAAACTAAGTAAAGAATTCGTTTAATTTTTAACATTTCTTTACATTTAAAATTTATATAAAAACAGCTAACAGAAATACTTATGTTTATTTAAAATTCCTTATTTAAAAGCTAAAGAAAAATTAAAAATGAAATGTAACAAATAGCAGGACGTCGACGACAGCCAGGCAACCTTTTCATGTCTAGTACAAGAAACTCATTTCAGTTATTGTGTAAAATAAGACCTTGACATTAGTTGTCATACATAAAGAACTCGTCATTATGTTGCAAAAAATAAGAAAATAAAAAATAAACGACAAACGACAAATGAAAAATTAAAGCAAATATGAAAGAAAGGCAGAAAAATTACACAAATATTTATTAAGTTAAAAGAATTTGTTATGACCTCCATAAAATGTACAAAACTCATACTGCAACTTATACTTCAACTCTTAATGTGTTTGTGTTTTAAACAAACAATAGCCCCAGCAGTTCTGGGTGACTGTCTCGAACTAGTGATTTTACCTAGCTACGTGACTAGTTATTTTAATATGTGCATATCGTAGCATTGACCCTACATAGATTACAAATATACTGTCTAATAACTGATCCGAAGTAGTCTCAGCAGTGGATTTACATATCGGTTACATAAATTCAGTTGCATTATTAGCTACCAAACTGGTTACTTGATTAGCTACATAACTAGTTACATTAACATGTACGGGTGCTCAGCGGAAGCTGATTGACATCAAATAGTCAGTTAAAAAGACAACTCCTAGACAGCTCAATAACCGAATGCATGTAAACAAACCTTCCACCGAGTACTCTTTAATAGATTACTACTATCTAAAGTTTAGTACAAAATAAACGTTTAAAGTGACTTCACTCTAGATTACTTAGAGACACTTAAGCTACAATTGACTTCCCGCTAGATTACCTGGGATGTATAAAGTAACAAATTGACTTCTCTCTGGACTACAAAGATCACACACGTATCAAATGACCCAAAATATATAAATTGGAGTCAACCAAGTGATCACACATTAGTCACAATTACTGTCTCTAAGATATTCATTGACTACTTGTGAAACTGCTGGGGACTGTCATAAACGAAATATTAAATTTGTTGCTGTTATTCCTTTGTTCCTTTGTGTTTTTGTTAAATTTCAGTAAAATTTCACAACTGGTTGGCTGTCTTTTAAATACCAGCCATTTATCAATCAATTTAACAAAAAAACATTATCAAGTTTGAGATTTGGAGAGTTGGTGTTATTTTATTTCATCTATTTAATTTGTGAATTTTGAGCTTTAAAGAATGAAATGTTTAAAGAGCAAATCTGAGTTGTGGGTTTAAAAGACATTAAGAGATATTAAATGTCCCTGTGGTAAATTTGAAAAGCTTTTAAAATAATTGTTTAAATTGATTTTATTAGTTTTATTGCTAGACATCAAGGCGTATACGTATTAAGAGTACAAATCTTAAGGTAAATCAGTAACAATAATAGACTGGTTCAAATTTGTATTAGAAAATAAGTCATTATACATATTCAGAGATTTTATTTAAGAAATATTGAGTTCCAACATACATATGTATTTCCCTTTTGGAGATATGTTTGAACTCCACCCAAAAACCAATTATTTCCCAGTTATAAGCAACCACTCAAGATGTCAATGAAGTTTTCTAGTCTTATTCATTCATCCCAGCATGGTCCTTAGTACCTTTTACCCAGCACAATTGCGGGTGCTATAGCATAATAATTTGATCACTAAGCTTTAGATGGTAAATGCATATCGGATTCGACTCTAACCCAATAAAACATAAAAAGTAATAACGTCCTCCTTTGGCAGTCAGAACTGATCCAACCATTCTCTCCCTCTGAACGAAATCTGTACAGAGAGAAGATTATTCACATGGAGTCTCTCACGCCAACTCCAGGATTTGGATTATGCGGTTGATATCTTTCTACTTTCGCCCAAGATATCCAACATGTAAGCAAAAGTAGAAGAGTAGGAAAGATTAGAACGCAATATTGGATAAGATAAATATCAAGAAAAACCAAAGCTATGAAAATTAACAACATTATCATTGATACAAGGCCAACCAGTTGAATACGCAGAAAGATTCTGCTATCTAGGCTGGACAGTATCAACGAATGGTCTTTTAAATATGGTTGTTAAAACATACGTAAATAACATGCTCTATAAAGCGAGAGCGGCATTCGGAAGACTACCACCAGTGGTGATATGATATGGAGAATATACTGGCAGAATATACTGGCCTAACAACATCAGCAACACGGTTCTCTGGAGCCTTACCAACGAGGAACTCATACTAACACAAATAAAACCTAGGAAATGAAGGTGGATCGGCCATGCTATCAGAAAGAATCCAGACAGTAGAACAAGTATAGCGCTAGTGTGGAACCCTTAAGGCTGAAGTAGCCGTGGAAGGCCAAATAATACATGGATATGATACTCCAAGAACTAGGACAGTGCAATCTTACATGGGAAGACGCGAAAACAACTGCAACAAATCGTGCAGTACGAGAGCAGGTTACATGCTAATATGGTTGTACTTCTGCACACTTAACTACCAAAAAATCGAATGAAGGGATTTGCTGGATATCAGGCCAGGCAATGATTCAGACACGTACTTATTCCTCTAGTAATGGAAACTCACAAATATCGAGACGAACCAAGCTTAGAATATTCAACGCATGTGTAAAGTATACTTTGTTGAACGGAAGTGAAACTTAGTTACAATCGAACACCATCACGCAAAAACTACAGGTATTCATTAACAAGTGCCTCAGAATCATATGCAGAATATTCTGGCATAACAATATCAGCAACACGGATCTCTGGAACCTTACCAACAAGGAACCCATACTAACACGAATAAAACATAGGAAAAGGAGGTGGATCGGCCATACTATCAGAAAGAATCCTGATAATATAACAAGGATAGCGCTAGTGTGGAACCATCAAGGCTCAAGAAGCCATGGTCGGCCAGAGAATGATACTCCAAGAACTAGGACAGTACAATATTACATGGGAAGACGCGAAAACAACTGTAACAAATCGTGCAATACTAGAGCCGGTTACATGCTAATATGGTTGTACTTCTGCACGCTTACAAAAAAATCTAATGGAAGGATTTGCTGGATATCACCCAGGGCATGATTCAGACTTATTGCTCTAGTAATGGAAACTCAAATAAAGCAATAGACCTTTTAAAATTGAGTATTCGTAGAGACTTTTTTAATTTTCTGAAACCTCACCAAGACTGCATAAGTCAATACTGTTCATTCTCGGTTTCAGTTTTGCCATAATAGCCTTATTTGTAGTATATGACATATGTCGATCCCAATCAACTAGGTGAGCTCGATTACTTCGTCTAGTAAAAGGCACAATAATAGTCTTGAATGGGTATATTGTGAACTCCTTATGCACCGTTTAAAGTATCAATCCATAGCCTATCGCATCCTTTCCTATATCGTTATGACTACACACTAATTCACAGCTATAACCAAATGATTATTAAGTTCCTCTAGTAATCCATTGTATATTAGCCCCCACAATAACTTAATAACTATCGATATCATTATCTTCAGTGTATTTTTGAAATAATTCGAAGTATTGCTGAATACTCCTTGAATGTCGATTGATGTCTATAGTTAAATTTGGTTATTGTGCTGAGCCTTTGAGATTTCTTATTTTGAATGCCAGCCATTATACGTTTTCCCGGTTCATACACAGAGAAAACAGATTCGTGGTAGCAACTGAATTTGTTGCCAATCGAATGATTCGGAATTTTTCGGTTCTATCAACAGAAAATCATTAGGCAAAGAAGAATTTCGGTCAAAGTAAAATTTTGTAGCCACAACTGTAAAATGCGGTCACTAAGGTAGAATCATTCGATTGGCAACAAATTCGGTTGCTATCACGAATCCGTTTTCTCTGTGTAAGCAAACTTAAATCTATGTATTGGATTCATCTATAGAGCCTCGCATTTTTTAAAGTTTCCATCCATAGCCTGCTGCATCCTTTCGGATATCGTTATGTCTTCCATCAAGTAAAATATGACCAGATTGATATTAAGTTCATCTAGTAATCCTTCGATGATCAGTGTAATAATACGCCATCTTAAAGGAAGTCTCAAATAGTTCTTATGATTTTCGATGACTCACATAGTCTAACTTAATAACTCCCGATGCCTCTAGTGTCTAGTTCTTTACGATATAAGGAAAGAAATTTTGAAATAGTGTGTAGGTTCCTTGAATCTCGATAAGTTTATTTGGAATTAGTAGGATAGAGTTCAATGCCTTCTCATTAATCACCTTATCATAATGAAGGGCAGAGATTGTTGATTTGCCTGGTAGATAAGCAAACTGATTCATTGAAAGATAGTTGTTCAGAGTCTTTGGAATGATAACCACTATAAACTTGTTTATGGAATAACCACATGGCATCGATATTTAACTGTATTCTAGAAAAACTAAAACTGTAACAACAGCTCTGAGCTGCGTCATATCTGTCATCTCACTGTTAACCGAAATGGCGTTACCATATTCTTGGATTGAGCTGAGCACTCTCAATCACAGCAACCACATTTACGTCATGAGTGTCACTAGTTCTGAGGCTCTTTTTATGATGATGAACTTGTATTCAGTTGATCTTATGTAAACATGTAACCATACTTAACATTCTGGAGAAAATCACGCATAATATTGACTATTGCACACTCCAACCTTTCTTCGACATGGGGTTATCTGTGACGATTACGGCTGGGCAAACAGTGGGGAAACAAACTAAAGCCTCCAAGATGGCTAGGAGTTTTAACATTAGACAGGTGCTCTATTACACATCCATAACTTTCTTCGACAGTGTCGATTTCGGCTAGACAAACTGCGGATAGATATGCTATTGATTCCAAGACGAAAGAGTGAGTGCTTTTATGTTACACTAACTGAGATGGTTGCGTCTTTCTGACTTTGCACAAATACAGTGTTTTCCAGATTTAGATTTCAGCCGTAAGGATAGCGCGGAAATAGTGAAGGTATTATCATATATACGGGGAGGATACTCGAATCTATAGAATCTGCTTACCAGCTCTGAAATCTTTTAATGCATCCAATTTGGTCCTTGAGTGCGAAAACTTAACAATATGATAAGATATTCCTGAATTGTACTCTATTGAATGCAGGATCATCAAGATGCACCGAATAGTAACATGTGGGTTGCAGTGGTTAAGAAAGATACAGCTTTCATGGTGTATATCTACGATTTAAGGAACCGTCCACACACAAACTAAAATGTCCTAAGAGACAATTATATGAGAGCAGGGGAAATATTGCCTGAATATAATCGTCAACTGTCGATGGATCTAATAAAAATTGCGCAAGCTTAGCAGCGAAAACAATAGCATATGCAAATTGAATTATCCAAAGATGGACTCCAGCAAACGTTGTCAGAATGAGGAGTAAGTGTCTCACACCTTCTCTCTAATTACTCGGTCCTTGATGATCAAAGTCTAGACGCTGTGTAGATTCTCTTTGTATGACTCATCTGTCGTCCAACTGACTAACGATCGGATCGTTGCTGAAGTACATAATTGCGTCTCTTGACAAGTAGATATCCTATTTGACGTAATCTAGTGTTCGTTTTTGCATTAGAATAGTCTAGGTAAGGGCGATTGTCAATTCTAACACAATTAGAACTATTGGTTCATTACGAGATCACTGAACTGTGTTCAAGGAGAGTCCCCGTCATACAACCAATCCCATCATCGTACGATAGGTCAGATAGTTCAACAAAGCGAACGAATGTCATGCATATCATTTGTCTCTTGCCTACTGCCCTCACTTGGACCAGTTGCACAGAGATATACCTTCTAGTCAGGGATTATTTTTGTTGGAGCATTTCAGGTAATGTTTGATAAAATTTGTATGGAAATAATTAAGTTTTAAATCTTTTCACAGTAATTTTCATATAGATTTCTTAAGTTTCAAATCGTTGCGATTCAGGCCCTTACACAAATTTATATTTATTTGCATTTATTTTGAAATCATTCCCATTGTGCAGTAATTAAACGTGTCGGCATTTTCTTAGTTTTAATAATTAATAAGCAATTTGTTTGTCTAGACAAAAATTAAAGATTAAATATAGTACAGATTTCATTGATTAAATTTATTCTTAAACACAAATTAAACAGAAATTACACTTATCCTACATATAAATCTAATTTAATATTCATATAAACTTTGACATTTTTTATTTCTCAAGGAACAAAAACAAACCTAAACTAATCCCTCTTTAAGTATATAATAGAACTCGTTGTAGCCCACTTAGTGGTAGAAGGAAAAAAAACATAGTTTGATCCTTAAATCCATAGATTTTGTTTAATATTTTCCACACGTTTTTCTAATGAATTCATACTAGTTTTTCCTGTGGTTAAATCACGTTCTCTGCTCTTTTTGTATTTAAAGTTGTTTCTTTTGTTTTGCCAATCATCTGCCACAGCCTCCCCAACACTTGTGACTACATGTGTTATATGTAGTTGTATTTATGCTTACTACAATCTAAGAGAGATATTGTATCTTCCCATTGTGTATAGTACTTTTTTACGTATGTATTTAGTAAGTAGTTGAGAAATAAAACGTGTAATACTTTAAACGCATATGACAATTACAACCAACCAACCAACCAGCCAACAATTTAAATGTGAATGTACGAGTATGAAAATGACTAAACTACTTAGTAAGTATTTTATTTTGTTTTTATTTTCTGCTGTTATTTTCTAAAATAAAACAAACAGTCAGTAAGTAAGCTATATAGAAAAGCAAAGTTTTTTTTCTCTTTTTAACAATAGTTGCAGTGAAATGCTTTATATTTGTATTTTTATGTTTACGTTTCTTTTTGTTGAAAAGTCTCCCCTGTATTTTTGCGTTTGCAAGTACTACGAGTACGAGTACAACAAAATGTTGTCTTGTTGAATTACGTGCTAGTAAAATTAAGATACAAATCTCATCTATGGTATGCTACAAGAAAAATAAGGTAATTTAAATAGGTGCAATGAAAGAAAGATTGTCAATATGTTTTAGGAAAATGTGAGAAATATTGAAACTTGAAAACTTCCATTTCCGAAATTAGACTAAATTTAAAATTCCAGAATCTCTGTGTCCAAAGGGACAATAAAATCCTTATAAACATTTAAATTCTATCATATTTATTTGATTAAGACAATGAAATCTTTGTCAACCACCAAATGGATATTCAAAAATTCGAGACAATTTTCAAAAAAGTTGAAATATGGTGGGATATTCAAAACTTACTCTTCCATTATGTTAACAAGCAACGATGCACAGACACAAAGATGGAGAGAACATTTCGAAGAAATTCGTAACATCACTTCGGATGCAACTACTAATGACAATGAAATTGAAAACAACAGCCGTGCAGAAAATATCCTAAGAATATCAAGCAACCCCCCCAGTATAAGTGAGATTAAGGAGGCCATCGGGAAGTTAAGAAATAACAAGGCAGCAGGCGAAGATGGAATACCAGCTGAAATACTTCGTATTGACATCGAAACCACAGTTGAACTTCTACGACCACACATCACATCAGTCTGGGAGGATGAAAGGCTACCTCCAACTTTGAAGAATGGAATCATCGTAAAGTTACCGAAAAGTGGCGACTTGAAAGATTGCAGCAACTGGAGAGGAATTACTCTGAAGTTATAATACAGTGAAGGCTTCAAATTAAAATGGAGAACATTTTACGAGATGAACAGGCAGGTTTCCGGCCAAACAGCAGCTGCGTAGACCAGGCCAACACTCTACTCATTATAATAGAACAATCTCTAGAATGGCGTACTCCTCTGTACCTACTGTTCGTAGATTTCAAGAAAGCCTTTGACACCATCAGAAGGACTGCCATATGGAAAGCATTGAGAAGAAAAGGAGTACCCCAGAAAATAACTCGAATCATCAGAGCTGTGTACGAGGAAGCAGAACTATTAGTTCTTCACAACGGGAATATAAGTGAACCACTTCACACAAACGCTGGACTAAAACAAGGATGTCCCCTATCACCTCTGCTATTCACTATAGTGCTGGATGACCTCATGAGCGAAGTCTGTACAGAGAGAAGAGGAATAACATGAAGCATCGCACGCCAACTCGAGGATTTGGATTATGCGGATGATGTTTGTCTACTTTCGCATAAGATCTCCAACATGCAAGCAAAGATAGATGATGTGGAAAGACTAGCACGCAATGTTGGACTTGAGATAAATATCAAGAAAACCAAAGCTATGAGAATCAACAACGTTAGCATCGATAATATCATGTTACAAGGCCAACCAGTTGAATACGTAGAAAGCTTCTGCTATCTAGGCAGTAGAGTATCAACAAATGGCGGCGCTGAAACAGACGTAAATAAGAGGCTCAATAAAGACTACAACCAGTATGGAGAAACTCACAAATATCCAGACGAACCCAGCTTAGAATATTCAACGCATGTGCAAAGTCTACTCTGTTGTACGGGATTGAAACTTGGTTACTATCGCAAAAACTACAGGTATTCATAAACAAGTGCCACAGAATCATATGCAGAATATTCTAGCCTAACAACATCAGCAATACATATGTCTGGAACCTCACCATCGAGGAACCCATACTAACGCAAATAAAACGTAGGAAATGAAGGTGGATCGACCATAATATCAGAAAGAATCCTGACAGTATAACAAAGATGGGGCTAGAGTGGAACCCTCAAGGTTCAAGAAGCCGTGGTCGACCAAAGAACACTTGGAGAAGCACGATACTCCAAGATCTAGGACAATGCAATCTTACATGGGAAGACGCGAAAAAAAAATGTTAATATGTATTCTCCCAAATTGTACATATTTAAAATAAACAATCAAAATCTATATATATATATATATATAAAAGTGTAACGTTACTGAGCAACTGACTGATTCATCATCGAGCAGACCAAACGCCAAAAGGTAGAGCTATATAAATTTGACTATAGGTTCCCTTCTCTCTATGTAGATCCACTATGCATGCCTTTAAATTGTAAGAGATGACTTAGAGGAATAAATACGATTTTATTTGTTATCTTTTTGTACTAAGACTCGGTAGTTTAGAAGATACAGATTTATTACCACTTTTTTCCGATAGACCCCACTGTGCGACAGCGAAAGAATGTTAAAATATCTGAATATCAGACTCAAAGAATTTCCATGGATGGTAAAATTTGGTCTTTCAATAGTTTAGAATTCTGCTCATATGCAGGCAGATTGCTTAACCTCTATTGAATTCCGCTAAATACTACGAAAGCTTGCCGATTAATGTGCAGCATATCAAATGTGTTACAAAAAGGATATCCCCGAGTACCCTCGTAGGCGTAGGTGCAATTTTAGGTGACCATATAAAAAATCAATAACTAATTTATTATTATTATTTTTTTTTTTAAACAAACACAAAGTGCGAAGCGTTTTGCTTGTCTGCAGATACACCCAGAGTCTCTGGCGGAAATCGAACCCGCAACCCCCAGATTGATAGTCCAGCAAAGTGAGTGAAGATAAATATGCCGAGTTAAATATGTTTCGACGTAAAACTTTACGTCATTACATATTTGCAAATATGTTTCGGCGTAACGCCTTACGTCATTACATATTTATAAATTGGTTTTAAGTATTTGTGACATATTTGCAAAAATGGGACATATTCACAAATACGATTTTTTTGTGACATATTTACATATACTCATATTTAAAAAGTACATATTTTTTTTAAAAATAGATTGTTGCTCAACTAAGACAGATGACAGGATGGGACATACCTCATTTGAAAGACAAATGACCCAGAATTAGTCTCCACCATCGCCCTATTTCCAAAATTTCGTCTGACTATTTTTAATTTTTTTTTGAAAAATTAAATTTTTCAATCCTTGGAACAATTTTCGACAATTGTGGCCAAACTAAGATAGATGACAGGATGGGACATACCTCGTTTAAAAGGTAAATGACCCAGCATTTATCACCATCATAGCTCTATTTCCAAAATTTCGTTTGACTATTTTTAATTTTTTTTTGAAAACTAATATTTTTCAATGTTGGTCCTTGGAACAATTTTCGACCATTGTGGCCAAACTAAGATAGATGACAGGATGGGACATACCTCGTTTTAAAGGTAAATGACCCAGCATTTATCACCATCATAGCTCTATTTCCAAAATTTCGTCTGACTATTTTTAATTTTTTTTTTTGAAAACTAATATTTTTATATGTTGGTCCTTGGAACAATTTTCGACCATTGTGGCCAAACTAAGATAGATGACAGGATGGGACATACCTCATTTTAAAGGTAAATGACCCAGCAGTTATCACCATCATAGCACAATTTCCAAAATTTCGTCTGACTATTTTTAATTTTTTTTTGAAAACTAATATTTTTCAATGTTGGTCCTTGGAACAATTTTCGACAATTGTGGACAAACTAAGATAGATGACAGGATGGGACATACCTCGTTTTAAAGGTAAATGACCCAGCATTTATCACCATCATAGCACTATTTCCAAAATTTCGTCTGACTATTTTTAATTTTTTTTGAAAACTAATATTTTTCAATGTTGGTCCTTGGAACAATTTTCGACAATTGTGGACAAACTAAGATAGATGACAGGATGGGACATACCTCATTTTAAAGGTAAATGACCCAGCATTTATCACCATCATAGCTCTATTTCCAAAATTTCGTCTGACTATTTTTAATTTTTTTTTTTTTGAAAACTAATATTTTTATATGTTGGTCCTTGGAACAATTTTCGACCATTGTGGCCAAACTAAGATAGATGACAGGATGGGACATACCTCATTTTAAAGGTAAATGACCCAGCAGTTATCACCATCATAGCACAATTTCCAAAATTTCGTCTGACTATTTTTAATTTTTTTTTGAAAACTAATATTTTTCAATGTTGGTCCTTGGAACAATTTTCGACAATTGTGGACAAACTAAGATAGATGACAGGATGGGACATACCTCGTTTTAAAGGTAAATGACCCAGCATTTATCACCATCATAGCACTATTTCCAAAATTTCGTCTGACTATTTTTAATTTTTTTTGAAAACTAATATTTTTCAATGTTGGTCCTTGGAACAATTTTCGACAATTGTGGACAAACTAAGATAGATGACAGGATGTTACATACCTCATTTTAAAGGTAAATGACCCAGCATTTATCACCATCATAGCTCTATTTCCAAAATTTCGTCTGACTATTTTTAATTTTTTTTTGAAAACTAATATTTTTCAATGTTGGTCCTTGGAACAATTTTCGACAATTGTGGACAAACTAAGATAGATGACAGGATGGGACATACCTCGTTTTAAAGGTAAATGACCCAGCATTTATCACCATCATAGCTCTATTTCCAAAATTTCGTCTGACTATTTTTAATTTTTTTTTTTGAAAACTAATATTTTTATATGTTGGTCCTTGGAACAATTTTCGACAATTGTGGACAAACTAAGATAGATGAAAGGATAAGACATACCTCATTTTAAAGGTAAATGACCTAGCATTTATCACCATCATAGCTCTATTTCCAAAATTTCGTCTGACTATTTTTAATTTTTTTTTGAAAATTTAAATTTTTCATTGTTGGTCCTAAACTAAGATAGATGACAGGATGGGACATACCTCATTTTAAAGGTAAATGACCCAGCATTTATCACCATCATAGCTCTATTTCCAAAATTTCGTTTGACTATTTTTAATTTTTTTTTGAAAACTAATATTTTTCAATGTTGGTCCTTGGAACAATTTTCGACAATTGTGGACAAACTAAGATAGATGACAGGATGGGACATACCTCGTTTTAAAGGTAAATGACCCAGCATTTATCACCATCATAGCTCTATTTCCAAAATTTCGTCTGACTATTTTTAATTTTTTTTTTTTTGAAAACTAATATTTTTATATGTTGGTCCTTGGAACAATTTTCGACCATTGTGGCCAAACTAAGATAGATGACAGGATGGGACATACCTCATTTTAAAGGTAAATGACCTAGCATTTATCACCATCATAGCTCTATTTCCAAAATTTCGTCTGACTATTTTTAATTTTTTTTTTTTGAAAACTAATATTTTTCAATGTTGGTCCTTGGAACAATTTTCGACCATTGTGGCCAAACTAAGATAGATGACAGGATGGGACATACCTCGTTTTAAAGGTAAATGACCCAGCATTTATCACCATCATAGCACTATTTCCTAAATTTCGTCTGACTATTTTTAATTTTTTTTTGAAAATTTAAATTTTTCATTGTTGGTCCTTGGAACAATTTTCGACAATTGTGGCCAAACTAAGATAGATGACAGGATGGGACATACCTCGTTTTAAAGGTAAATGACCCAGCATTTATCACCATCATAGCTCTATTTCCAAAATTTCGTCTGACTATTTTTAATTTTTTTTTGAAAACTAATATTTTTATATGTTGGTCCTTGGAACAATTTTCGACAATTGTGGACAAACTAAGATAGATGACAGGATAAGACATACCTCATTTTAAAGGTAAATGACCTAGCATTTATCACCATCATAGCTCTATTTCCAAAATTTCGTCTGACTATTTTTAATTTTTTTTTGAAAATTTAAATTTTTCATTGTTGGTCTTAAACTAAGATAGATGACAGGATGGGACATACCTCATTTTAAAGGTAAATGACCCAGCATTTATCACCATCATAGCTCTATTTCCAAAATTTCGTTTGACTATTTTTAATTTTTTTTTGAAAACTAATATTTTTATATGTTGGTCCTTGGAACAATTTTCGACATTCTGTCCCATCCTGTCATCTATCTTAGTTTGGCCACAATGGTCGAAAATTGTTCCAAGGACCAACATTGAAAAATATTAGTTTTCAAAAAAAAATTAAAAATAGTCAAACGAAATTTTGGAAATAGAGCTATGATGGTGATAAATGCTGGGTCATTTACCTTTAAAACGAGGTATGTCCCATCCTGTCATCTATCTTAGTTTGGCCACAATTGTCGAAAATTGTTCCAAGGACCAACAATGAAAAATTTAAATTTTCAAAAAAAAATTAAAAATAGTCAGACGAAATTTAGGAAATAGTGCTATGATGGTGATAAATGCTGGGTCATTTACCTTTAAAACGAGGTATGTCCCATCCTGTCATCTATCTTAGTTTGGCCACAATGGTCGAAAATTGTTCCAAGGACCAACATTGAAAAATATTAGTTTTCAAAAAAAAAAAATTAAAAATAGTCAGACGAAATTTTGGAAATAGAGCTATGATGGTGATAAATGCTAGGTCATTTACCTTTAAAATGAGGTATGTCCCATCCTGTCATCTATCTTAGTTTGGCCACAATGGTCGAAAATTGTTCCAAGGACCAACATATAAAAATATTAGTTTTCAAAAAAAAAAAAATTAAAAATAGTCAGACGAAATTTTGGAAATAGAGCTATGATGGTGATAAATGCTGGGTCATTTACCTTTAAAACGAGGTATGTCCCATCCTGTCATCTATCTTAGTTTGTCCACAATTGTCGAAAATTGTTCCAAGGACCAACATTGAAAAATATTAGTTTTCAAAAAAAAATTAAAAATAGTCAGACGAAATTTTGGAAATTGTGCTATGATGGTGATAACTGCTGGGTCATTTACCTTTAAAATGAGGTATGTCCCATCCTGTCATCTATCTTAGTTTGGCCACAATGGTCGAAAATTGTTCCAAGGACCAACATATAAAAATATTAGTTTTCAAAAAAAAAAAAATTAAAAATAGTCAGACGAAATTTTGGAAATAGAGCTATGATGGTGATAAATGCTAGGTCATTTACCTTTAAAATGAGGTATGTCTTATCCTGTCATCTATCTTAGTTTGTCCACAATTGTCGAAAATTGTTCCAAGGACCAACATATAAAAATATTAGTTTTCAAAAAAAAAATTAAAAATAGTCAGACGAAATTTTGGAAATAGAGCTATGATGGTGATAAATGCTGGGTCATTTACCTTTAAAACGAGGTATGTCCCATCCTGTCATCTATCTTAGTTTGGCCACAATTGTCGAAAATTGTTCCAAGGACCAACAATGAAAAATTTAAATTTTCAAAAAAAAATTAAAAATAGTCAGACGAAATTTTGGAAATAGAGCTATGATGGTGATAAATGCTGGGTCATTTACCTTTAAAACGAGGTATGTCCCATCCTGTCATCTATCTTAGTTTGTCCACAATTGTCGAAAATTGTTCCAAGGACCAACATTGAAAAATATTAGTTTTCAAAAAAAAATTAAAAATAGTCAGACGAAATTTTGGAAATTGTGCTATGATGGTGATAACTGCTGGGTCATTTACCTTTAAAATGAGGTATGTCCCATCCTGTCATCTATCTTAGTTTGGCCACAATGGTCGAAAATTGTTCCAAGGACCAACATATAAAAATATTAGTTTTCAAAAAAAAAAAAATTAAAAATAGTCAGACGAAATTTTGGAAATAGAGCTATGATGGTGATAAATGCTGGGTCTTTTACCTTTAAAACGAGGTATGTCCCATCCTGTCATCTATCTTAGTTTGGCCACAATGGTCGAAAATTGTTCCAAGGACCAACATTGAAAAATATTAGTTTTCAAAAAAAATTAAAAATAGTCAAACGAAATTTTGGAAATAGAGCTATGATGGTGATAAATGCTGGGTCATTTACCTTTTAAACGAGGTATGTCCCATCCTGTCATCTATCTTAGTTTGGCCACAATTGTCGAAAATTGTTCCAAGGATTGAAAAATTTAATTTTTCAAAAAAAAATTAAAAATAGTCAGACGAAATTTTGGAAATAGGGCGATGGTGGAGACTAATTCTGGGTCATTTGTCTTTCAAATGAGGTATGTCCCATCCTGTCATCTGTCTTAGTTGAGCAACAATCTATTTTTAAAAAAAATATGTACTTTTTAAATATGAGTATATGTAAATATGTCACAAAAAAATCGTATTTGTGAATATGTCCCATTTTTGCAAATATGTCACAAATACTTAAAACCAATTTATAAATATGTAATGACGTAAGGCGTTACGCCGAAACATATTTGCAAATATGTAATGACGTAAAGTTTTACGTCGAAACATATTTAACTCGGCATATTTATCTTCACTCACTTAGTCCAGCACACTCGTGTAGTCTATCGGGGCACCCAATGAGAAATTAAGGTGACATTAAAACTTTATATTTCTCTATATTTCCTAGTTCCAAGACACTGCATGAGTAGCAGGCATACGCTAATCACATAAATGCATAATAAATAAAATACATTTGTGCAATACAGGTGGTATGTGACAAATTTTTGGGTACCATATTAACAAAAGCTCATTAAGTATTCGCCTTAGACTTAAATAAATATTTGTATGATTTGTTTGCTGTAAGTGATGTTGCTGCTTGTTGTCCGTCCTTCTCATTCTCAGTCATGGCAAAAATGTTTTAGCAACACATGCATTTAGTCCTTATAAGGACACAGTCATTCATACAAATACCTATGCACGCACACATTCATGCACGCACATATTCATTTTTACATTCGTAAACACGCAGACTAACTTTACACTAGGATGACCCTTCTTTTGCACTTTATGAAATTTCCATGCTCCCAAGATCTAAAACTTTTCTTATTCATCTAAAACCTAAATGCTGAAAATTTCAGCAAAATCGTATTTTGTTTAGAGGTTGCACATTTGAAAAATTTCAATAAATTAATTTTCAAAAAATTAAATAAAAAAAATTCCATAAAGAAAATGTTTGGTAACAAAAAATCATAAAATTTTATGTCTCAAATTCTAAATTTTACGTATTCAACATTTTTTTAACGAAATTTTAGAGTCCATGGTTTCTCTTAGCCCCATACAAATTTATTTTTGGAACGTAAATAAATGCATAGATAATAGCAGTATCCGTACAAATTGAACTTTAACACAAATATCAGTCATAGCTAACATATAAGGACTTCGTCAGAAAAACACATCAACCTAACCCACATTAACATTTATTTTACACAAATCTGTTGTATGTATGCAAAAATCAAACTGATGGATTTTGGGTATATCGGTCCATATTTGATCATACCCCCATATTATAAGCCACTTCCGAAAATCACCAATCCCAATGTGCACAAAAATTTTCCGTAAAAATAAATTAATGAAAATGTTAACGCTTACAGACATCACAATAAAGTTTGGAAGTAATATGGATCTAAATGTTTATAAGACAATGGTATCACTATTGTTGCCATTCTTTGCTTTCAAACACTGAAATTCCTAAAACGGGGAGAATGTGTTCCAAAAACTGGGTTTTTTGTTGACGTTATTTCCAGTGTCATGGTAAACAAGTTCAGTATGTATATAAACAGCACATAGGGCTATACAAAAATGAAGAGTTTTTGAGGATCGGTGTTTTGCGTTTTTAGAGTTTTTTTCACTCAAACCTAAAATTTTGTTTCAAAATTGGCTAAGTTTGGATAGAGCTAGTGGGGACATGTCCGCTTAAGTGAGTCAATATCTAGCTGCCTTCGACAAGTATGGGCAGGCCGTCGTCTCCTTCTGCTACCTTGCGGATTCCAGTTAATGGCATTGCGAGTTACACCTCCGGGTGATCTTCGTAATGCGTGTCCAATCCATCTCCATTTCCTTCTCAAAATTTCGGAATGTATTTGACTTTGATGTGTGACTGTCCAGAGGTGTGAGTTCGATATTCTGTTGGGCCAGAAGATTTTTAGTATTCTTCTTAGGCATTTGTTGGTGAAAACTTGTATTGACTCGCATTACCTTCGTTTTATTTGTATTTATTTTGAACCCCATGTTATGCCTCTGGTGTGGTTCGTTGCCAATGTCCAGCACTACGATAAAGAGTAATGGCGACAAGTTGCAGGCTTGTCGTACACCAGCTTTAACAGAAGCCTTATCACTAACTGAGTTCCGGTGAAGTATACGACAATTTGCGTTTCTGTATAGCTCTTGAATAATCCCTATTATTTTCCTAGGTACTCCCTTCCATGTGAGTGCTATCCAAATGGTAGTGTGGACAAGTGTGTCGAAAGCCTTTTCAAAGTCGATTCTACTGATTGCTCAATTATTATGCGGAGGCTGTTTATGTGGTCTACACAGGATTTTTGAGCTCTGAATCCAGACTGTTCGCAACGAAACTCTTTGTCGAGGGAGTTAACAAGTCTCATGTTGATAATGTTTGCGATTACCTTATTTAACATGCTTAGGAGTGTGATCTCCCTCCAGTTTTTGCACTCCGTGAGATCACTTTTTTAGGAATGTTGATGATCAAACCGCATTCAGCTCGTCGGAAAGTTCATTATCATTCTAGTGTCTTTGTACCACATTCTGAAGCAGGAAGGCACTTGTTTGGGGGTCTGCTTTTAGCAGCTCTGGGTTGATGTTGTCAGGTTCTGGAGCCTTGTGGTGTTTAAGGGCGCAAATAGCGTTTTCTATTTCGATTGTAGTGGGGGAGGTTGTAGGTATGTCGTCCCTTTGGATGTGCCGAGTGCAGTTATATAATGGTTGAGGTATGTGCACGTCGATTGACAACATGTTGGAGTAGTGGTTTACCCATATAACGAGCTGGCTGTTTTTCGAGGTGATGAGATCTCCATTGTTGTTTCGTAACGGTTTTGAGGAATTGATGTTTTTATTAGCGAGCTTTTTCGTTATACTGTATCAGTTGCTGGTTCTACCTGATTCGGCTGCCGTTTGTGCGTCTGTTGCCAGATCTTCCGTCCATTTCCGCTTGTCTCTACTTGCGCTGCGCTTTACTTCCTTATCGAATAAGTGTAATTATCCTGGAGCCTGGAATTCTCCATACGGGTTCTGGCAATGTTTAGTTGGGTTTTTATCTTCTTTCTCGTTGTTACGAGATTCTATGTATCATCGGATATCCACTGTTTTCTTTTATTAATTATGTATCCAATAAGGTTTGCTGCTGCATCACTAATGAGCTACCTAACATTCTCAAACTCAGCCAGGGATGTTTGGTTGGTTTCAGCTGAATTTTTCAAGTTATGTTTGTAAGCGGTTTTAATACGAGGGTCATATAGCTTCTGGATGTCAAATTTCTTGTGAGTTCCAATTCCTTTCATTACCGCCGCAACTCTTTGTTTAATGGTTCCCACAAGCAAATGGTAGTCGCTGGAGCAATCAGCGCCACGTTTGTTTCGCACATTAGGGAGTCGTGCCATAAAATTCCGCCTTCGTCAGTGTGTCTGTAGTTTTACTGGGTGCATAGCATTGTACACATGCAATATTCCGTGCAGGAGTACGAAGTCGTGCCACAATAATCCTGTCAGAGTATGGATGCCAGTCTATCAGCACACTACGCGTTTCCCTGTTTAGTAGTATCCCCAAACCACTAGAGCGTTGTTGATCAAATGGTTTGCCAGAGTATATCATTGTAAATTCATCAGATGTTGAGAACTTCCCAGAATCCGGCCACCGAGTTTCAGAAAGACCCAGAAAGCCGAGTTTGTAGTTGTTTGCTTCGCGACAGACCTATGCAAGTTTTGATGAACTTAGAAGCGTCCTGACATTCCAAGTTTCAAATCGAGTCCGGTGTTTGAAGCTTAAGGTTGTCATCAAAGGAGTTGATTGGGCATTATTTTCATTTCTTGAGGTTTCGGTTATCAGTTGGTTTAAGATGAGTAGCTGATTCTGCATTCGATTCTGGAACTGGGGCTGCCAGCATGGCCTCCAGGCGAGCTGGCTTAGAAGCCTGACATCACGTTTATATAGCGAGTCGCTTGTTACAATATCCGACGCCCGCTTCCAGCCACCTCTCACACGAGGGACAGTCGGTGGTAGTTGTTGGCTATTGGTTATTTGAAGGCGCCAATCACTCACTTTGACGTTACAAGCAGTGTTGCCATATATTTTTTGAAGAAAACTTTTTATTTCTAAAAAAAAAAACTTTTTTTTCAACAAAAAAACTTTTTTTAAGTACATACATACTAAAATTACAAAACCCAATTCGTACATAAATCAAACTGAGATAATTTATGTGAATTTAGTACTTTAAATATATTCAATTCAATCTCCCCGTTTAGTAAACGAATTTGGAGACAATCATTTTGAAATAAGCGGTTGAACTTATTGATAACATAGGTTTACAATTTTCCAAAAAACTTTTTTTTTAAAAAATAAAACTTTTTGCATCTGAAAAAACTTGCAAAAAAAGGGAAAACTGGACAAATGGTAACACTGGTTACAAGTATCGTAGGCACTCAGAACTTGCTAGGAGTCCGGCGCCAACCGAAAACCCTCTCCACTCGGAACCGCTGATTGGCCAGGGCAGTCGCGGTGTCATATTCATGGTGTCATATTCATACACTAGATCTGTGTCTCGATCTCCATCATCCAGATGCCTGAAGCCTCGCTGCGCTGCTGGCAGAGGTGGCCATTATGTGGAGGTCTTTTGGCACAAGGTGCAGTATAGTATTTAGTGCTTGAATGACTAGTTCTTAGTGCTCCTGGTGCTCTGGACTTTATATAGTTGGTCTACCACATATTTGCTTTTAGTTGCAGTCCACCAAACAAGAGATCCATAAGTAAGAATTGGACGTACTATAGCCGTATACATCCATTTAACAATGTTGGTACTAAGTCGCCATTTTTTACCAAACATCTTACGACAGGTCTAGTAGGCCACCGTTGCCTTCTTAACCCTATGTTGAGTATTCAGTTTCCATGATAATTTAATTTGCATTATTTGAAAGGGGGATTTCGCAGTTTTTCAGCCGCGGAAGTTTGAAGCTTGGAATCTTGATCTTTGTCGTGAAGAGTACATGTTCTGTTTTGCTTGGATTCACCTCAAGGCCGCTTACCGTGGCCCAATTGTCGAGCAACCCTAAAGCAGTGGACATAATATCGCTGATCACATCCAGAAACAATCCTGATACGAGTATCACTACATCGTCCGCATTAGCGATAACTTTTATCCCTTTTCTGTCTAGATCAATGAGAATCGAGTTAATGACGATAAGTCATAGTGTGCCTCTTCCAACTTGCTTGGACTTAACGCTATTACCAAGATTTGCTGTAACTATTCTTGATTTCAGCATGGTTACTAACCAGTCGTTGATATATTCTTCAATGTCTAGATTACTAAGGGCTTGCTGAATTGCAAGAGTAGTTACATTATTGAAAGCACCCTCTATATCCAGGAAGGCTGCTATTGTGTATTGTTTAAATTCTAAAGATCTCTGTATAACTCTTACTACCTCATGTAGAGATGTCTCTGTAGAGCGACACTTAAGGTAGGCGTGCTGACTATTAGAGAGCCCCGTTATGCCCTCTAGTCGATGCCTAATATGAGCGTCAATGAGTCTTTCCAACGTTTTAAGCTGGAAAGATGAAAGACTAATTGGACGAAACTTCTTTTGCCAATCTTGGGAATAAAAACGACCTTAACCCTCCTCCAGTTAACCGGAACATGGTTGAGGGAGAGACAGAGCGTAAATATTCTATGAAGCCAGGGAATGATATGCCTTTTTGCGCTTTGTAGCATCTTTGGCAATATACCATCCGGACCAGGTGACTTGAATGGTGAGAAACTATCTATCGCCCACGATATCCTATCGTTGGAGATGATGTTACTGTCGATATTGGATGGAGTCCTACCATCCTTCTCAATATCCGTAGCAACATCCATGCAGCCTGGGAAGTGAGTATTCGGTAGGATGTCAAGTGACTCTGCTGAGGATTCGGACCAGGAGTCATTCTTCCTTTTAATATAAGTAGGATTGGATCGGTCGTGGACCCACCAAAGTATTTATACTTTGGATCTTTATATAACTATAAGACGATCTAGCGATGTAAATATGTACAACTGTTGATATATTAGGGCTCCCTAATATACATACATATGTAGTTGTTGTTATATTAAGTGTTTACATTTCTTTGTATGAAGTTTTGTTTATGTTTGCCTGTCCTTGCGTGTATTTTTATAGCAAGTGAATACAAGTGTCTCTTACTTTCTGTGTGTTTTTTCGTTAGTAGAAGTATGGATGTCTCCTTTTACATTTTTGAGTTTTCTCTCTGTTGCTTTTAATTAATTTGAAAGTTTTTCATTATTTTTCTTAATAATTTGTTGTACATGTTTTCATTTTTGTTTGTTTTTTTTTCTCATAATTTCAAGTTTTATGTTTATAATTTTTGTTGTCTTTTGAGGATTATTTTCTATATATTTTTCTCTTTATTCTTGGCAAGAGATTTATGTTTTATAGTTTTTGTTTGCGCTCCTGTTCATTTCTTTATAACAAATGGGGAGAACTTGGTAATGTAATTTGTTGCTTTACCTCTGTGTGTTTTGTTGTAGGTAGTATTATTTTGTACTTGTTGTTAGTTTGAATTATTTCCTTTTTGTGCCTGTGTCCTTTGAAGAGATTTTGTAACTTTCTTTGCTTTTATTGTAACACGTAATTTTTATTTTTGATAAGCCATGTGTGCATGTGTTAAAATAAACAAGTAAATATGAAGTTTTGTGCTAAATTAAGATGAGATTTTTTTGTAGTTAGGATATTTTTGAGAAGGAAGGCTTAATGAATGGC
This sequence comes from Calliphora vomitoria, assembly GCA_942486065.2. Taxonomy (NCBI): domain Eukaryota; kingdom Metazoa; phylum Arthropoda; class Insecta; order Diptera; family Calliphoridae; genus Calliphora; species Calliphora vomitoria. The sequence continues at coordinate 80,236,972 of OW818030.2, forward strand.
TTTAAAAATGTTGCATGTCTGAGGTGCCATACTTTCAGACTCCACAGTGAGGATCCTGAGGGGTCTTAGGGATTCGTCGTAAAAACACAAACTAGAATATTCCTCTGCTATGACTAGGCTGTTAGAAAAGGTGGTTCTATTTCCATCATATTTTGACTCTGCCCACTGTGCAGCATACAGGAGAAGGCGAAGGTACTTGTCAGTGACATTAAGCTATTCAATTGTTTTGAAACACTGGAGCTTTATCGTATTATGGGTTGTGTTCTTCTTCATATTACAATGGCAAGCGTTCTGCTGCAATCAGGACACTTGATCTTTAAACTATTTGTAGCTATATTTAGCACTTTCATACGATATATTATTAACCGTTTTGTTCGAACCCTGCAATTAGTTGCAGGGGAAACTAATTTACACCCTCTATATAACATTACATTAGAAAAGTAACTGGTAATAAAAACTGTAGTAAATTCGACAGACATACCTCTCTAAGTATCTATATAAGTAGCTAGTTCCAAGTGGATAATTGTTATCTTTAAACTTGCAGGGTTATACTTTTGTTATTTATTATTAGTTTATAAAGGTTTATATATTGTTTACTTTGCAAATTTTCTGCTATATTCACTATAATTTCTTTGAAAGTTAAAAACACAAAGAAAATCTGTTTGTAAACTTTTAAAAAACCTCCACCAAGATTAGGGTAATTAAGTGGAAATTCTTTTGCTACATAATAAAAAGAAACGACAAATTACTACTTCCATTGTGTCATTGTGAGCATACAATGTAAATTGAAAATAAATTATTATTATGAACTTAATATTACATACATATGTATAAGGTTTTGTCATTATACAATTTAACAATTATTTCTGTCGCTTTATGGAAATAAAAATGGAGCATAAAGAAAACCACAGATTATTATAGATAAGAAACAAATGGCAGTTCTCAAAAATGTAATATCGAACTGTATGGTTATTTTGACTTTATACAACCACTTTTCAATGGTTGTAGTTTGCAGAGCGAGAGAAAAAATACAATTTTCAATAGGCAACGAGTGTGATACATATTTGTCCCTCTTTCCAAACCACAACCGTTTTGACATTTTCTTTTGTTTGGTTTTATATTGTCTTATTACTGGAACCAGCTGATTCTTATCTGTGTAATCTGTGAAGAAAACAATAGGTTATTGAGAATATTGTATATTTTGTAAACAGAGAAGTAGCGGAGATTTCAAACTCGCAATAGATGTTTTTATACACTTTAATACTAACTGTGATATATATATGAGTTTTTAGATATGTTTGCCATTATTTTTCCCATAATTTAAAATTCATTCTTTAATTTGAAAGCGATGTTTGTTTAAAAAACGTTCAAGTCCTAAAAACAATCCCGCAATACATGATTCTTCAGCATAACGTCTGTTATGGGTCTAAAAAGTTTAGAATTGAAAATCATCAAAATCAATTCAATAGAAAAAAAGTTATACAACAAAATGTGGGACAACCTCATATAAATTTCTTATATTATGAATTCCATAAAACTTCGGTCTTCTGATTTAGATGCTATTCAGTAACACATTCACCATAGACTAATTTGGTTATTTCTGTTTCTATTTTAATTTATTTCTTTAATTAAAAAACTCGCAACTATATTCGCGATTAAAATTTTTGAAAAAAAAAACATAAGTTTTGTGGCTGCCCTATGTCCTCATAAATTCTGTCTTTGAGGTCTTGGATCCACGCAGTTGGCGTAGACCTTATCTTTCACGTCGCCCCAAAGGCAGAAGTCGCAAGGTGTTAAATCACAAGATCTCGGTGGCCAATTGTGATCACCACAACGAGAGAAAACACGGTCCGGAAACTTTTACCGTAAAAGTGTAATGGTTTCGTTGCTTGTGTGGCACGTAGCGACGTCTTGTAGAAAGTAAACGTTGTCCAGATCAATATCACCCAACTCCGATCATATGAAATCATTAATCATCTCTCGATAGCGCAATCCATTCACCGTAACTGTTGATCCAACCCCATTTTTAATAATGGCGTAGTTTCTACTTGTCAAATGTCAAAGAATAAAAGCTACCGAAATACCGGGTGATTCAAAATAAAACCTCTTGTTGGAAAACCCTTTATATAAATTATATATTGAAAATAAAACATTTTTCAGATATAGGAGTTATATGGGGGGAAAGATTTATTTTCATATAAAATTTCCAATTTCACCACGATATTAATTACACTCTGCTAGTTGAAAAACTGTCAAGCGGGGCATCCGGTGGGTTGAACTAATTCAGTGGTAGCTAACCGTTTTTTAGGTTAGCTCGTTTTTTCGAGATATACCGTTATTTCAAAAATGGGGGAGGTTGCAAACATATATTCGCGTAACCCAAAAACGGTATAGTTTAGACAGACATAGCTAGATCGTCTTAGAATCTTATGGGAATCCAGGATATATATAATTTTTGGTTCTACGACCAATATTTCGATATGTTACAAACGGAGTGACAAAATCATGGGGTTTTGTCATGGAAACTGCACATGTGTGTACCCGATTGTGAGCAAACGCGGCAGCCAACTTGCGGGAAGCTTTCACATAACCAAGTGATCCTTCAAAATTGAAACCACTGAGCCATGTGAGATCTGATAGGCCAACACCATATTATTTCGGGTGTAGATCTTCTGTCATAACGAAATTCAGTAAATCACTTTTTAACCATTGGAATTGATGGTGCAGAGTTCCCATAGTATTTATCAAGCTTAGCCTTTATTTGAGTGATGTTTTTTATCCGAAACTTCCAATAAGATGATGGAGAACAATTTTAGACTTGGAAGCATCGATAATCAGAAAATAACCACAATAATTTAACCACCATTTTGCTGATAGTTCGATGACAACTGACACTTCGATTTATGTTAAAATTCAATTTATGAACCTTTTGAAATCAAAATATTCGAATTTTTGGTTTATTTACACAGTGCAACACGAATGAGTGAGCTTGAGTTGTTTATTGAGATCTTAGGTACATTTATGTAGTTGATTGTTTCCTTGAAATTTGAACGGTTTGCTACCTATTGACCTGAAGTTTTAAAGTTTTTTTGATTTTATATGTTTACAAACTTTTTTCTTTATGACAAGATCTACAATTTTATCTCAGAGAGTAAATCAAAATTTCGAATGTTTTGCAAGATATGAGCCTGAGAAAATGATTAAAAATGACACCGAGGCCCCAAATCTTTGGAGGCCCATAAAAAAAGTGCATGACTTTGGGCAAAACTGGGAGACACGGGTCTTTTTTTTGGCCTTTTATCACGCAGTGATGTCCGTATATGGATATATTTCCATGACTTAAAAAATTACTCACAGTGTTATTAATACTAAAACTAGGCTTCTATTTATACAAATAATTCCTCTTATTTACTATGTAATACGTACATTAGAATAGAATGAATGTACATGTATAAAAACAAAATTGATTCATTAATAGATCTTCTACAAATGCATATATATACAAACATTTACACATATATTAACATTTGTTTATATTTTGATTTGTTTGTATGTTTTTTACTTTTTGCATAATAATTTATGTTTTAATTATAACTTGTAAAATAACCACACAAAAATACACATAAATATCTCTATAATGTGTGAATTTTAACACAATATATATTAAAGGCTTTAATTAACCCTTTATTGCAGTAATCAATTGTGCAAAAGGCAAAATATTTAAAACCAACATTTTTCAAAACTGTTCTTATTAAAATCTGTGGATGTTGGAAATAATTTATAAAACTTTCTATAATCTTAAGGTTTTACGTTTTCAATTGGTACTACGTTTTGCTTATAGAAAAATTAAACTCATTGGAATGCGTTTAATATCGAATTTTTAGTTGTAATTCAAAACTTATGCTTGAATTAGTCAAATCATAGATGTGACAGTTTGAGTTGTATCAATTTGAATTAAATCATAAAACAGAGACATAGTAGTTTCTTTAAATTAGTTTTTTTTAATAAGAAATTACTGTATTATAAAAATAATTGTTGCATTTTCTCAAGGGTTAACTACAAATAAATTAAATTAATTATATTAAAATGTAATATTTATTTATTTATTTATATGTGTACATAAATATTTAAAAACTATGTGCGTAGATAAATATTTAAATAAATGTTAATATACAAACAAAATATGTTCATTAATCAATTTGAGAAAGCATAAAGCATGATAAATTAATGCAACTATTAACATTTTACAATACTTGTTTTACTTTTTTTTTTGGAAGTAATTAGAGATTTTCAATATAATTAATATGTATAGAAAATAAATGTTTACTTTTTTAAGTCGTTCAAAAATAGAACAGAACTAGAACAGAACTAGAACAGAACTAGAACAGAACTAGAACAGAACTAGAACAGAACTAGAACAGAACTAGAACAGAACTAGAACAGAACTAGAACAGAACTAGAACAGAACTAGAACAGAACTAGAACAGAACTAGAACAGAACTAGAACAGAACTAGAACAGAACTAGAACAGAACTAGAACAGAACTAGAACAGAACTAGAACAGAACTAGAACAGAACTAGAACAGAACTAGAACAGAACTAGAACAGAACTAGAACAGAACTAGAACAGAACTAGAACAGAACTAGAACAGAACTAGAACAGAACTAGAACAGAACTAGAACAGAACTAGAACAGAACTAGAACAGAACTAGAACAGAACTAGAACAGAACTAGAACAGAACTAGAACAGAACTAGAACAGAACTAGAACAGAACTAGATCAGAACTAGAACAGAACTAGAACAGAACTAGAACAGAACTAGAACAGAACTAGAACAGAACTAGAACAGAACTAGAACAGAACTAGAACAGAACTAGAACAGAACTAGAACAGAACTAGAACAGAACTAGAACAGAACTAGAACAGAACTAGAACAGAACTAGAACAGAACTAGAACAGAACTAGAACAGAACTAGAACAGAACTAGAACAGAGCTAGAACAGAACTAGAACAGAACTAGAACAGAACTAGAACAGAACTAGAACAGAACTAGAACAGAACTAGAACAGAACTAGAACAGAACTAGAACAGAACTAGAACAGAACTAGAACAGAACTAGAACAGAACTAGAACAGAACTAGAACAGAACTAGAACAGAACTAGAACAGAACTAGAACAGAACTAGAACAGAACTAGAACAGAACTAGAACAGAACTAGAACAGAACTAGAACAGAACTAGAACAGAACTAGAACAGAACTAGAACAGAACTAGAACAGAACTAGAACAGAACTAGAACAGAACTAGAACAGAACTAGAACAGAACTAGAACAGAACTAGAACAGAACTAGAACAGAACTAGAACAGAACTAGAACAGAACTAGAACAGAACTAGAACAGAACTAGAACAGAACTAGAACAGAACTAGAACAGAACTAGAACAGAACTAGAACAGAACTAGAACAGAACTAGAACAGAACTAGAACAGAACTAGAACAGAACTAGAACAGAACTAGAACAGAACTAGAACAGAACTAGAACAGAACTAGAACAGAACTAGAACAGAACTAGAACAGAACTAGAACAGAACTAGAACAGAACTAGAACAGAACTAGAACAGAACTAGAACAGAACTAGAACAGAACTAGAACAGAACTAGAACAGAACTAGAACAGAACTAGAACAGAACTAGAACAGAACTAGAACAGAACTAGAACAGAACTAGAACAGAACTAGAACAGAACTAGAACAGAACTAGAACAGAACTAGAACAGAACTAGAACAGAACTAGATCAGAACTAGAACAGAACTAGAACAGAACTAGAACAGAACTAGAACAGAACTAGAACAGAACTAGAACAGAACTAGAACAGAACTAGAACAGAACTAGAACAGAACTAGAACAGAACTAGAACAGAACTAGAACAGAACTAGAACAGAACTAGAACAGAACTAGAACAGAACTAGAACAGAACTAGAACAGAACTAGAACAGAACTAGAACAGAGCTAGAACAGAACTAGAACAGAACTAGAACAGAACTAGAACAGAACTAGAACAGAACTAGAACAGAACTAGAACAGAACTAGAACAGAACTAGAACAGAACTAGAACAGAACTAGAACAGAACTAGAACAGAACTAGAACAGAACTAGAACAGAACTAGAACAGAACTAGAACAGAACTAGAACAGAACTAGAACAGAACTAGAACAGAACTAGAACAGAACTAGAACAGAACTAGAACAGAACTAGAACAGAACTAGAACAGAACTAGAACAGAACTAGAACAGAACTAGAACAGAACTAGAACAGAACTAGAACAGAACTAGAACAGAACTAGAACAGAACTAGAACAGAACTAGAACAGAACTAGAACAGAACTAGAACAGAACTAGAACAGAACTAGAACAGAACTAGAACAGAACTAGAACAGAACTAGAACAGAACTAGAACAGAACTAGAACAGAACTAGAACAGAACTAGAACAGAACTAGAACAGAACTAGAACAGAACTAGAACAGAACTAGAACAGAACTAGAACAGAACTAGAACAGAACTAGAACAGAACTAGAACAGAACTAGAACAGAACTAGAACAGAACTAGAACAGAACTAGAACAGAACTAGAACAGAACTAGAACAGAACTAGAACAGAACTAGAACAGAACTAGAACAGAACTAGAACAGAACTAGAACAGAACTAGAACAGAACTAGAACAGAACTAGAACAGAACTAGAACAGAACTAGAACAGAACTAGAACAGAACTAGAACAGAACTAGAACAGAACTAGAACAGAACTAGAACAGAACTAGAACAGAACTAGAACAGAACTAGAACAGAACTAGAACAGAACTAGAACAGAACTAGAACAGAACTAGAACAGAACTAGAACAGAACTAGAACAGAACTAGAACAGAACTAGAACAGAACTAGAACAGAACTAGAACAGAACTAGAACAGAACTAGAACAGAACTAGAACAGAACTAGAACAGAACTAGAACAGAACTAGAACAGAACTAGAACAGAACTAGAACAGAACTAGAACAGAACTAGAACAGAACTAGAACAGAACTAGAACAGAACTAGAACAGAACTAGAACAGAACTAGAACAGAACTAGAACCAGAACAGAACTAGAACCAGAACAGAACAGAACTAGAACCAGAACAGAACTAGAACAGAACTAGAACAGAACTAGAACAGAACTAGAACAGAACTAGAACAGAACTAGAACAGAACTAGAACAGAACTAGAACAGAACTAGAACAGAACTAGAACAGAACTAGAACAGAACTAGAACAGAACTAGAACAGAACTAGAACAGAACTAGAACAGAACTAGAACAGAACTAGAACAGAACTAGAACAGAACTAGAACAGAACTAGAACAGAACTAGAACATAACTAGAACAGAACTAGAACAGATCTAGGAAAGAAGTAAAACAGAAGTAAAACAGAACTAGAACAGAACTGGAACTGAACTAACAGAACCTTGTTTTTAATAATCGCTTTCATGATGCGTATTTTGCAGATCTTGTCTCCTTATTGTACTAAGTCGTAGTTTATAGGGAGTACAGTCTGGGCAATTGCATCCTATTGAAGAAAAGTAATTCTCTGTTCCAGAAAATTGTTGTACTTTTGATCGGAATAAAAGTGGTCATAAATATTGAGTGTATGACTTAAAAATGAGGGATTTACAATAAATGGTGTATCTTATGATCGCGGTTTTTGTTTTTAATAACTTATATGTAATTTTGAAGTGTACATATCTGTCATTTATTCTCACTTAGTTATTGAACATTATAGTTTAAACAGCTACGTTTAGTTTTGCTTCGAAAAAGTCGAATTTTGTACCGACGAAGTGTTGCTTTACTTCTTTAATTTGAAAAAAGCTCCCACCGGTTTCAACGTGCGAGAGATGGCTTGTGTGGTTCAGAAGTGGTGATTTTGATACGGAAGCCAAAGATCGGCCAGGCCAGCCAAAAAAGGTTGAAAACCCATAATTGGGTGTGAGCTACACAAGCAGCAATTTAAAAACGTTTGCCAGCAGCAGGATTCATCTAGAAGCAGGGAAATTAGGTACCATGCGAATTGAAGCCGATAGACCTTTAAAGACGATTTTACATATCCGAAATGATTCTTGAACGCTATAAAAGAACATAATTTTTACACCGAATCATTACAAGAACTCAAATTGTAAGAGATCGTATGTGTAGCCCTGTCAGCCGAATTTTTAAGTCATACTCCCAATAACTTTCAGTAGATCCCGCCTAATCCTATGAGATGACTGCCTCCATATATTGAATATCGCTTTCGTTCTACTATCCTAGATTGTATAATGTGTATTGGCGTCACAAAATTAAAACTTAAAATAGCTTTCTTCTTTAAACTTCTTAATTACCTACTTGTATTTCCTGGAACGCACGGGTCCAAGGTTTTTTTTTGGGCGGAACACTGGTATTGAATGTCAAGAAAGTATTCACAATAGTTCTCTCAAAAATGCAGTTCGTGTTGGTGGTGGTAACAGTATCGATGCTCAGCCAGCAAAAGCTAAAATTAGATTAGAAGTTCTAGGATGAATACTAATCTACATCAGATGATGATGCTTTAGAGTGGAGGTGGTTAGTTATAACAGAGGAGCAATATACGTATTTACCTATTTTATTTGGTTTCCTACCGACCGAGACATCTCCGAGTAGCTCTGATGTCAGATTACTAGCTTATCTTGGAAAATAATTAAAAACGTATTTTTAAATGAAATCGAATTAAAATGGTTTAAAAAATAACTTAAGATTTAAAGCTTACACAGAATATATATAAAATATAAATTTCTGTAAAAATTCAACACAAACTATAAAATTTCCAAAAACTACATAATTCTTACTTTAATAAATCTTTCGTCCTTAACTTAACCTAAAATAATTTACAATTTAAACTCTGCTTTAAATAAATTTAAATACAACTGTCCCATTTAAAGCCCCCCAAAAAAAACTAAAATGTTTGTAATGTTTTCAACACAAGGACTAAGAAACAAAAAGAAAAATGTCAATACCAACTAGTTCTTGTACAATTTAAATAATCTCTTGTGTTGTGACACACTAAAATAAAATACATGAATGAAAATAAAAATAAAAATTAAATAAAAACCAACCCAGTCACTACAGATGAATTTAAAAGGACGAAAAATTGTTTCTGCTAAATGTTTAGTTATACAAACTTAATACTTAGAAAGAAAAGAGAGAGAGAAATATAAATTTAAATATGTTTAAATTAACTGCAATAAACAAGAGTCCCAGTAATGTCAAAAAATAAGAACACAAGACTACAAGATTGTGTCTAAAAAAAAAGGATTTTATTTTGCTGTTTATCAGAGTTGCAAAGTCCAAACAAAGCAAGCGGCACAGGACACAAAACTCACAGGACATTTTTTCAACAACCCAACAAATAACATATCAAATATGAAAGAACTTTATTTTGTTGGTATGTTTAATAGGGTGGACCTTAAATTTCAAACATCAGTCATCTTTAAATCAAATGTTGTAAATTTAAGCGAAATCGTATAACGTTAAGAGATTGCAGATTTTATTTGAAGTTTCGAAAACAATTCTAATTAAAAATAGTTTTTGTATTTCATTTACTTTTAGATGTTTAAATCAGTAGTATTTTTGATTACTACTAAATTACATAATTTTTGGAAAAATTTGATAGCATTTATCATATTTTACTATTTTGAACAAGAATTTAGAATTTTTTAAAATTTAAAAAAAGTAGTATTTCTACTACGTTTTAACAAAATTTGAGATATCATGAAATTTTTCGACGGGAAATAATTTAATTCATTAAAAATAAATTTTTGAAAGAAATTTCAAGGTAAAACAGGCATATTTTTTCAAATAATAGCATTTTTTTTACTACTTATTACAAAAATTTAGATTTATTTTGTGAAAAATTTTAAAACAATTATTTTGTTTTACTCTTTTGAGGAAATATTAAGTAAAAATATAAATTTTTTCAAAAATTTTAAAAAGTAGTATTTCTACTACCTTTTTCCAAATTAAGGATATGATGACTTTTTTTGAAAGCTAAGAAATTCATTCATTGAAATTAAATTTATAAGACAATTTTCAAGGTTAAAGAGGCACATTTTGTAAAAGGGTAGTATTTTTTCTACTACTTTTTACGAAAATTTAAGTTTCTTTGTAAAAATTTAAAAATATGTATTATTTAAACCATATGAGCAAGAAATTAGTAAAAAATTAAAAGAAGTACTAAATATTAATACTTTTTTAAAAAAGTACTTTTTTAAAAATGTTCCAAATTTAAGTACTTTTTAATATATGCACTAAATATTAATACTACCTTTGAAAACTGTTCTAAATTTTATATCCTATTATGAGTTTTATGTTTAAAATTATATTTGATTTCTATTTTATTGCTTAAAAAATTAATTGTTTTAGATTTTTATTTTTTACTAGCCTTACCCGGGCGCTTCTCTATCCCTATCATTCAAAAAATTTAAGACTTTTATAAAAAAAAATAAATGAATAAGTATAAGAAGTACGGGAATTTCAAGTCATTGAAAGTATAAAAAATATTCTGTGATTTTAAAAAATCTTAATATGTTTCGGTCTGCTATGTATGTTTTTACAGTGAGCAAGTTTCAATCCAGTCTATTTTTAGACAAACAACTTACAATGATATGAAAGTAATCTTCATATATGGGGCATTTCACGTCAAGTGAACCAACTTTTGAAATCGATGTCTTCCGATCCAATGTTAGTTCTATTGGATAGTAATTCGGACACAATTTTTCAACAAGATCGGCCAAGAACTCTCTGAGTTATAGGAGGTCAAAATTTGACATTTTGGCCAAACATGTGTTTTTTCTTATCCATATAACTTATTACCTATTGTTCTTAGCAAAATGTGTCCCAAATGCCAATGTGTCCAAAAATCAAAATAGTGCATATGCTAAAAATTTAAAAACCTTTGTCTTGAGTTACAAAATATTTATTTTGATAGATATCCCACTCGCATCCCACTAAGCGACCAAAAGGGTTTTAAAGGAAAAGACCTAAGCTTTCTTTTGAGAAAAAAAAAAAAAAAAAATAAATAAAAAAGGGTCTATTTTGGAAAAAAAAGTCAAAAAAGTTTTTGATTTTGCAAAAAAAAAGTAAAAAATGTTATGTCTTGAGTTGCAAAACATTTTTTTGATAGATATCCCACTCGCATCCCACTAAGCGACAAAAAAGGAGTTAAAGGAAAACACATAAGCTTTCTTCTGAGCAAAAGAAAAAAAAATAATACAAAATGGGTCCATTTTTTTAAAAAAAGTCAACAAAGTTTTTGATTTTGCAAAAAAAAGTCAAAAATTTTATATCTTGAGTTACAAAATATTTTTTTTGATAGATATCCCACTCGCATCCCACTAAGCGACCATATAGGTCGCTTAGGAAAAGACCTAAGCTTTTTTAAAAAAAATAAAAAGGGCCCATTTTGAAAAAAAAGTCAAAAATGTTTTTGATTTTTTTAAAAAAAAGTCAAAAATATTTTATTAATTTTTTTAAATTTTTTTTTTCGGAAGATTGCATAAATAGCTATCTAAACTATTTGGGACACATTTTGCTAAGAACAATAGGTAATAAGTTATATGGATAAGAAAAAACACCTGTTTGGCCAAAATGTAAAATTTTGACCTCCTATAACTCAGAGAGTTCTTGGCCGATCTTGTTGAAAAATTGTGTCCGAATTACTATCCAATAGAACTAACATTGGTGCAAATTTCATCCCGATCGGAAGACATCGATTTCAAAAGTTGGTTCACTTGACGTGAAATGCCCCATATATATAAATAAAAAGTGATGTTTGTATGTATGTTCCGAATGGACTTAAAAACGGCCGGACCGATTCTGATGAAATTTTCAGGGATTCTTCAGTATTACCTATCGGGTCACACTGTAATTTTCGATCTGTGGGGCGTGGCAAAATCAAATTTATACTCTATATCGCTAATGACATAAACAAAACAAATATTTCGTAAAATAAAATGTATGATTGTTGATTGACATTTTCTTCAATTCTTATAGTTTCTTATACAAGGTGGCGCAAAAGTAAACTTCCGATGTTTTTTGGCTGTAATAAAAAAAAAAAAAGAAAAACTTTGATTCTTCTAGTGGATTATTTTTATTTGGTCTTTTAATTTTTTTTACATCAAGTCGAGAATATGATGTCATGTAAATGGCCGCCACCACAGTTGATTGTCATTTGAGCCTTTTTATGGTATTTTCCATCACTTTGGCCAAAACTTCCGGCGATAGGTCCTCACATTCTTGGCGGATATTGTCTTTAAAAGCTGCAAGAGTCTGAGGCTTTTTGTTCTCAAAAAATTTTTTCTCAAAAAAAAAAAAATATTGTTTTTTCAACGATCAAACAATGACAAATTTTCATTTCGTTGCTAAACATCATTCTAACAATTTGAATTAACAGTGGTGTACTCTGAAGCGAATGATTTGGTGTAAGCGATGAAAGGAATACATTCCAGCACATGTCCGGTACATACCAAATTTTCAAACTGCTGCGGAACGTGAATCACGTCTAGAGACGCGAAAAGAGTAAGAGAACGCGAATCACGTCTTGAGGAAAATCGCGGAAGGGCATCTACATACGTCTAGAGCAGCGAAAGACAACCTATACTATTACATTTTATGATTGTATTAGATATACAATCTCTGCGCTCTCACCACGAATCGGTGTTGCCAGTAAACTTTCGTCTCTTTTCAAAAACATACATCTTAAAAAGTTGGGACAAATTTTTTTCTCTCGCCACGCTGATTCTTAAAGTGTGCGATACACAACATGCTTGTTCCAATGCTCAAGCTAGACTGAAGTTGTTTATTTCTCTTCAATGCGTGTACACACGTACGTAAGAGAAGAGTAAAGGCGCCTATTATTTGCCTTTCCCCGGTCTAGAGCCACAGAAATGGAAAGAGAACGTGAATCACGCCTTCAGTAAATGCGTCGCAGTGCATCTTCATCGAGAGCTGCAGAGACACCCCAACAGAATATCGAAATACTAGAAGCAAATCGCTGCCGAATGGCACGACCAAGAATCGATTTAATGTTGGCGGCATTATTACAATAAGGACGATGACTACAGGAATCACAAGAACGTACTGATTGGCGCAATGAACAAACTTTGCATCATTCTGAAGTTGCTTAAGGAATCCCAGGGAATGTGCAGTTCGAACGGTAAAGTTGTTCTGCCACCAATTATAGAGCCGTGCTTTAGTCCGTGCTTTAGTTTTGCTTTAGTTTTGTCCGATATTAAAATCGAGATCGAGATGCAATATAAACCAGATGTTTTCTAAGGGCCAGCAACGCGGACCGGGTTGAGCTAATAAAAACTAAAAATTTTACCTATTATGGGTTAGCGTGGGTACCAGTATTATTAGAACCGAAAACTATTTCTTTAATTCTTTGAAATCTCGTAATTTAAAAATCTATGTGTAAACTAAATACAAAAGCTCTTGGATAATTGGATTTTTTTTTTTTTCAAAATTTATTATTTTTTCAAATAAAATGTCCAAACTCTAAACTTTATTCGATTTCGCTCCAATTGTCAGCATTTGGTTTGTAGATGACAGATAACAATTTTGGAACTGTTTTGGAATAGAAAATCCAAATAGTGCCAAATAAGGACCAACCTATTGTATATGCACATAGGAGTGAGTGAGTGATTGTGTGTCCTTTTTTATGTGCCTGGCTGTATGGATGTGTAACATGTATTGTCTCTCTGTCAATGACAGATCGGAGTGAGCGAGTAAATCTCTGTAGTTTATTTTTCTGTTTTATTTTTTTGGTAGATATTTTGGTGTGGTTGTTATTCTAAAGTGTCATGAATGAATAAATTAAAACAATTCAGACAGAAAACCAAAACATATAGAGGGAAAATAGTCAGCCTTAGTTTAAGTTTTTGTTATAAATAAGTAAAAAACATGCTATGTATTCACCAATGATGTGCTGGTTAAACACCCATAAAAGCTACAAGAAAAAGTAAATGAATATAAAATTACTTATTGTATTCACTATAGATTTTTACTCTTTGGTGTTGACACCAAAATACTGTACTGAAATAAGTAAAATGTAATATATAATGGCAACTAGATGTGTCCTTCCTCAAGCTAAGAAGCAAGGCAAATATTTCAGACTAACATGAAGTATCAATAGAGGAAAATTTGTTAATAAATATGTTGCTTTTAAAATAAAATTAAAACAATTTGTGAAAAAGCTTACAATATCAATAGATGTGGTATTACCGATCGCAAAGGAATATTGTACATATGCCTTTAAGGAATTAAGATATGTATACATATGCAAAGAGTGTTAAAATTGGTTAACTCGAGTACAGAAAATAGTATAATATATTCCAAATCATTCATATTACCAGCTTATACCAAATGTGGCCTTTATGTATCAACGCACAGTGGTTAAGAAACGTATTTTTTTGAAAATGGTGAATGAGCTGAAATTTAAAATATAAATAGCCCTTCAGAAGATCTACAAAAAATAAGCTTACATGTGTAGGTTATCTCCATTAGTTGTTTCAGTTAATTTTCATATAAAAAATCTTTTTTTTATTGCGAACATACGTAATCACATATTATACTCCTTTTTTCATTTGGACCACTATTAACTGAATTATAGCAGATCCGTAGTAGCAACCGACGTTTTACCATTAAAAATCGGTCAACATTTGTCCCTGGTCCCCACACATGGTCCCACTCAGAAAATTCATAATTGTCTTATAATAATTGATATCGTGATGAATGCTGGTGGGTATACAAGATTCGGCACAGCCGAATATAACAGTCTTACTTGTTTATTTAGCAATAGGACTTAAATTTCAATAAAATATAAAATATACTTATTTATCTTTCCATTTATATATAAGATTAGTCATCACAGATCCTTTTTCCATTTGGACCAATATTTACCGGTTTTTAGTTGAGAATATAAGTGATCACTGACTATAATGCTTTTAGCATTTGAACTGTGATCACAGATTATTATCCTTTTTACATTTGGACCAATATTAACTGCCCTATAGCTACGTTTATGTTTCAGTTAATGTCGGTTTTTGTCCTTTTTACATATGTACCACTATTTACTGACCTATATTTATATTTATGTTTCAATTAATTTTGATATAAAAAATCGGTTTTTGGTTATGAATATAAGTGATCCCAGATTATCGTCCTTTTACCATTTACACCACTATTTACCGACTTATTGCAACGTTTGTGTTAAAGTTAGATTTTACATGTAAAATCGACCCTTTGTTGAAAATAAAGGGGTTTCCAACAAGAGGTGTTATTTTGAATCACCCGGTATTTCGGTAGCTGTCACTTTTGAAGCTTTTATTCTTTGACATTTGACAAGTAGAAACTACGCCATTACTAAAAGTGGAACGATACACGATTCAACAACGCACTGAAATTATTAAAATTCACTACAAAAATTGTGAAAATCTTGCAGTCACAGTTCGCAAAACTAAAGCATTTTTGGGTCGTCGTGGAGCACCTTGTCGGACCGCAATACAGAAATTGGTGGAAAAATACAAGCTGTTGGTACAAGTTAGTGATGTGAAGAATAAAACCCGTGCACGTCGCTCAAGAACAACTGAGAATATTGCTGCTGTAGCCCAAAGTGTTGAAGGAAACCCAGGTTTGTCCATTCCTTACCGTTCTTTGGAATTGGGCATTTTACAAACGTCATTACACCGTATCTTATGGTCGGAGTTGGATGATATTGATCTGGACAACGTTTACTTTCAACAAGACGGTGCTACGTGGCACACAAGTAACGAAACCATTGCTCTTTTACGGGAAAAGTTTCCAGACCGTGTTATCTCTCGAAGAGGTAATCACAATTGGCCACCAAGATCTTGTGATTTAACACCTTGAGACTTCTTCCTTTGGCCACGTGAAAGATAAGGTCTTCGCCAACAGCCCAGCGTCGATTCAAGACCTCAAAGATAGAATTCGTGAGGCTATCAAGGACATAGGGCAGCCGCTTTGCGATTTGGTTATGGAAAATTTCATGGAAAAGAGATGGTCCTGTAAGCGTGGTCGTGGTGGCTATTTCGCTGATGTTGTTTTTCATTATTAACGGCATACCTTCCTCTTTATTATGAAATAAACATCTGATCATTTATCTCAAAATATGCCATTTTTCTTTGAATACCATAATATCACCTCTTGTTGGAAAACCCTGTATAAGTGATCACAGATTATTTGCTTATTTCCATTTGGCCACGTTTACGTTTTTGAAAAATCATTTTTTAGCTGAGAATATAAGTGATCACACATTATCCTCCTTATATAATTTTTACCATCATTTATTGACTTTCAGCTACTTTTATTGGCTGTATGATTTCAAAATAGGGGATTTACAATAGATGGCGTAACTTTTGAGCGCGGTTTTTGTTTTAATAACTTTTATGTCATTTTGAAGAATACATATCTGTCATTTATTCTCACTTAGTTTTTGAACATTATAGTATAAACAACAATGTATTTTTTTGCTTCGAAAATGTCGAATTTTGTACTAAAGAATCATCATATGCCAAAAATTTTGTTTTACGTCTTTAATTTGAAAAAAAAGTGCCGCTGAAGCACACTGACTGCTTACCATAGTTTATGGTGAATGTGTTTCATCGGTTTCAATGTGCTGGAGATGGTGATTTTGATATGGAAGACAAATATCGCACAAACCAGCCAAAAGCAGTTTGAAAACCAAGAATTGGAGGCATTACGCCACGATTTGCTACTCAAGCAGCAATTTCCAAACGTTTGCGAACAGCAGGATTCATTCAAAAGCAGGGAAATTGGGTATCATACGAATTGAAGCCGAGTGTCCTTAAAAGACGATTTTGCATGTCCGAAATGATGCTTGAACGCTATAAGAGAAAATAATTTTTCCACAGAATTATTACTTGCGATGACAAATGGATCCATTACGATAACACGAATCGTAAGATATCGTACGTGAAGCCTGGCCATAGACACCAAAGCCCAATATCCATGGCGCTAAGGTAAAGTTCTGATTTTGGTGGGACCAAATGGGTCCTATCTATTATGAGCTGCTAAAATCTGGCCAGACCATTACATGGAAACTGTACCGAATACAACTTATTCGTTTGAAGCGAGTATTGGCCGAAAAACGCCCAAATTATGCGGCCAGACATAAAACCGTAATATTCAATGCTCGGCCACATCTTGCAATATCTGTTAAAAACTATTTAGAATGAAGTGGTTGGGTAGTTTTGTCTCACCCGCCTTATAGTCCAGACCGTGCCCCGTGCGACTACTAATTGTTACGATCGATGCAGAACGGTCTATCTAGGATACGTTTAACTTTGTAACAGAGTATCCGATATAGGCTTGCTTCGTTCTTGGCCTCAAAAGATGAGCAGTTGTTTTGGGGAAAGATGGGAAAAGATCATAGCTTACAATGGCTAATACTTCGAATAAATTTATATTGTACAAATGTTTCAAAATAAAAGCTAAAATTTTGAAAAAATCCAATAATTTTCATATAAAAAATAGATTTTTGGTTTTAAATTTTTTACATTATTTGCAATCATACCAAAATTTTACATTTTTCACAATTTTCACTGTAGCGCTTTTCTAATTTTTGAGAATAATTAAATTTTAGTTCTTCTCATTGTTAATTTTAACAATTGACCTTGTTGTTATTGCGAATTGCTAAATCTCATTAATGTTGCATACAGTTTTTTAACCAGATCTAAATAAAATAAAATATATCCTTTTATTTAATTCCTTTGTTTTATTTTGTTACAGGCAGCTGTTTTATTTTCCCACAGATTTTATTAAACCTGTATTGTTTTACTAAAAAAATAACAACTTGTTTACCAAGCGCCAGCAGTCAATTTAGAATTCATGTAAATAATATATTTATATTTCGTTTGTGTTTTACTCCAACATGTAGTTTAAAAAAAAAAAAAAAAAAAGGATAATAATATGTAACGAAAACATCCCACCATATGGGTTTTCAATTTCAGTTTTCGATATTTTTATAACCTTCGGTATGATTGGCAAGGGTTTAGATAGGTTTAACATTCCGTTTGTAATTTATTTAGTTTTCATTTAGGATCCTATTAAGTATATATATTCTGGATCGTTATAGATAGTGGAGTAGATAAAGCCATGTCCTTCTGTCTGTGAGTATGTTGAAATCAGCTTTCCCATTCCCACAAATAACTTACACACGTTATTCATACATCAATATATCGGGTATAGATGCGGCTCGGTTGGTATTTAAAATCGAGAAAATCGGTCTACAAATGGCTGTGATATAACCAAAATCGCACGATATTTCATACAGCTTTTTTTCAACAAACATTTTTTTTACCAACATTTTTTTTAAACAAAAATTCGTTATTTGTAACAAGAATTTTGGTTTTCACCAAAAGTTGTTCTTAATATTAATGATAAAGTATACTTGGTGAAGGGTATATAAGATTCGTTACAGCCGAATATAGCACTCATACTTGTTTCTTTTAACTTTATTTTATTGTGTTGTTTTTAGCCGCGTGGCATGTAATTTAGAAGTTATTGTTTAAATTGAAAATAAATGTATAAACAATATAAAAATTCTATTATCGTTCGCGATAACAATATTTTATGGTTTATTTTTTTTTTTGTAGATGTTCACTATAAATTGTACATTTATATGTATTTGGGAAAAAATAATAAAAGAGAATATTTTTTAAAACAATAAGTCAAATTTAATAATAAATGGTCAGTTACAAAGTGAAATTTTGTAATACAAGGTGATATAAAAGTAATCCTCCTATCAGAAAATGCTATAAATTTTGCGATTGGCCCCTAATGTCAGTTCTGTTTTGACATTTGTGTAGAAAACACATGCGAAATACACGTTAATAAACAATTTTACGCTACACTGTTCCAGAACGCGGAATATTGCTGACTATTTATTTGACCAATAATCAGTCGGTGACTTTGGCACAACGTGAATTTCTTCGCAGATTTCCTGGCCGTCCAACGCCTACTGGTGAAACACTGCGACGTTTAGCCGCTCGCCTCGAAGAGACTGGCACAACACGAGATGCTGCCAGGCGTGGCAGACCCCGGAGTAGCCGTTCTGCAGACCAATAATCAGTCGGTGACTTTGGCACAACGTGAATTTCTTCGCAGATTTCCTGGCCGTCCAACGCCTACTGGTGAAACACTGCGACGTTTAGCCGCTCGCCTCGAAGAGACTGGCACAACACGAGATGCTGCCAGGCGTGGCAGACCCCGGAGTAGCCGTTCTGCAGAGAATATTGCTGCTGTAGCCGAGGATGTCATGGAAGCGCCGTCGACATCGACCAGACGACGTGCTACGCAAATGGGTATCAGTCGACGGTCTTTACAGCGAATTTTGGTACAAGATTTGAAGATGTTTCCGTACAAAGTCCAGACGGTGCATCAGCTGTTAGCTGCTGACCGCCAATCGGGTCTAACATACGCTCAAGCCATCCTTAATCACCACCAAGAGGAAGATGAGTTTTCATCAAAAATAATCATGAGTGATGAGGCCCATTTCCATCTTAGCGGGTACGTAAATAAGCAAAATTTACGCTTCTGGGGCACTGAAAATCCGCGTGTAACCCACGCAGAGCCATTACACCCGCTCAAAGTCACTGTATGGTGTGCTGTTTTCGCTGGAGGAGTCATCGGACCTTTTTTCTTCGAAGACGTCGCGGGCCAAACGGTTACTGTGAATGGTGAGCGCTACAGAGCAATGATCAACGAGTTCTTTTTGCCGCAACTTGATGAATTGGGATTGGAAAACATGTGGTTCCAACAGGACGGTGCAACGTGTCACAACCGATATGCTGAAGGATGCATTTCCCGGGCGCCTAATCTCCCGTTTTGGCGATTTGCACTGGTCAACAAGATCGCCTGATTTGACCGCTCCAGACTTCTTTTTGTGGGGCTTTTTGAAGTCGCGGGTTTATGTCAACAAGCCTCAGACTCTTGCAGCTCTTAAAGACAATATCCGTCAAGAATGTGAGGACCTATCGCCGGAAGTTTTGGCCAAAGTGATGAAAATGCCATAAAAAGGGATCAAATGGCAATCAACTGTGGTGGCGGCCATTTACATGACATCATATTCTCGACTTGATGTAAAAAAAATTAAAAGACCAAATAAAAATAATCCACAAGAAGAATCAAAGTTTTTAATTTTTTTTTTTTATTACCAAAAAACATCGGAAGTTTACTTTTGCGCCACCTTGTATAATATTTTCGAATAATTTTCAATAACTGCATGTTAGTTTTTGATATGATTAATATTTCAATATGAAAATTTATAATTTTTTTTGGAATTTTCTAACTTTCTCTGCTATTACTGTTGATAATTCTCTATATAAATCATATTAATTGCAACTGTTTATTTTAAAAGTTTCCACAGACTATAGTGGGAAACAAAAATATCAACAACATTATTCTTCAGATTTAAAGAGCAGTGAATAGACAGAGGAGACAAAGCAAAAATTAAAACTACCCAGCAAAATGTTGGCTTCCAAATTTTGCTGCAATTGTTTCCCGTTTCTGTGAGTTTATAGCTTTTGGCGCTACTTTGAAAAATACATTTCATTGATTCTTGAACTGCCAGTGTGAATACTGTTTGCTAACATATAGTAAAATAGACTAGACTATCAAAGTTAGACTGTGTGTTTTACTTAGGTTTGAATCTCAGTACAGTCTACTCTATTTTATCGCTTACCCTTTGAATTAAATATGATCGATTCTAGAACAGCTTCCTTGTAATGCCTGTGTGAATACTGCTTGCTAACGCATAGTAAAATAGACTAGACTATCAAAGACAGACTGTAGACTTTATTTAGATTTGAATCTGACTAGAGTCTACTTCATTTAAATGCTACCTTTTGAATTATGTACATATGATCGATTCTAAAACAACTTCCTTATAACGCCAGTTTGAATATATTTGCTAAGAGCTAGCAAATACTTTTTAACAGTTTAGCTTACTTTCTTTTATGCAAAATATATTTTTAGAAATATAATTGTTTGAAATTTCATTCCCTAGTGTTGCATATTGAGGCAGTATCACAATATTTTTTAAAATAAATCTGTCATTTCTAACTGTTTGACATGACATTTCACATAGACGTAACAGAGGAGTATTTGAGTTTAAGTTTTACAACGAACCTCATTGACTCCTGAAGAGCGGTGTACTGGTGTCTCAATGTAGGGTATGCTCAATTTTTAAATCCAAAAAAATTATTTGTGATTCTTCCGATTTTAAAGATCTCGATTAGTCCTATAAAGAAATAAGGTATGTGTGCTATTAATCTTTTGTACGAGGGCGGGTAAATAAGTTTGTGACGTTTTGAATTTTCAGCCTCTTAACTCAAAGGGGAACACTGCTACTGTCATCAGACATCTGTCGATTGACTCCCGTCAAAATTTGAAGAAACTGCATCATATAGTTTGAGTTAGACAGCCATTGATAGCAGACTACCGCGTGATGTAATGAGAAAATGAAAATAAGTGAATTTCACTTAAAGCAAGGCTAAGCTTGATAAATAGTGTGGGAACTCAGCAACATCAGTTTCAATGGTAATAAAGTGGTTTACTAAACTTCATTGTGGCCGTACATGCACGCAAGATGCAGAACGTTCAAGATGCAGAACGTAAAAAATCACGATATGGTGATGGCAGACGGGAAATTGACATTTTGAATAATCACTTCGGTATGAGAAAGCTTTCCGCAAGGTGGGTGCCGCGTTTGCTCACAATCTGGAGCAGTTTCCATGGCAAAAATCCATAAATTAGGCTACGAATTGCTCGGCGCAGATTTGACTCCAGCGATGAAATCATCTCACAAACATATACCTATTTTGGTGACCTTGAAAAATCATAGTTTTTGGAAGTGATAAAAAATGGATAAACGTTGTACAAAGTGCATTGAGCTCAAAGGGGATTATGTTGAAAAATAAAATATTTTTTTTTTATCAGGATCGTTAAATTGATTCATATTTTTCAAAAGTTATTAAAAATGTAAAATTGCATGTTACTCCATTTAAAAAATAAGCTGATGGTGTTTCGTCAGATTAGGTGAGCTTAGGTGTTTCGTACTTTTTCGAAATTCGAACATTTTAGAGGAGAAAACAGGTAAAAACTGTATTTTGGTACTATTTTGGCACCTTATGTATCTTTTAAACCAATAAACATAGAAACAAATTTTAAATCGTGTTCTTTACTTATCAAAAAATAAAAAATATAAGTTTTGTACTTTTTGGAAATTCCCTTAAGGGATAAAAATTGTGTTTATTTTTGGTACTTTTTCATAAAATATGTTTTTCTATAATTTGACATAGACATACGAATATTTTATTATGAACTGCCACCACGATGCAAATTTTTATTTGAATAAAATTTTATCACCGCAATGGGGATAAAAAAGGTACCAAAAAGGGGAATAAATCGGGAAAATAATTTTTATTTGAAATTATTAAGCCAATTTTGATAATATTTTTAACATTGGCTCCCGGATTGATACACAAATTAACTAACAGGGTGTTATTTAGAACTCGAGTTAATAGGCGTATATTGGGCCAAATCCTGGTAAACAGTTTGGTACTTTTTTTAAAACATATTTTTTCTTGGGCATATTAACACAGATTTCAATCGTTTGAGGCATTTCTGTAGCATAAACAATTTTGGCAAAATGGAGTATTTTTAAATTTCAAGCTTTAGGGGTGTTCAAGGGGGAAAAGGGAAATTGGGACTTTTCTCCTAATGGTACTTTTTTAATATTTTAAATTATTTCACTTATCGACATTAAAGGTAGCTGATATGCATCTGAGTGAAGTTATTGTTAGGAATAGGGGAAAATATTTAGGTACCAAAATGAGAGAACTGAACTATAGGTACTTTTTTCTATTTCTAATGGTACATTTTTGAAATTTCTATAACAATGGACTTAGAAACATGAAATTAAGCATATATGGTACTATGTGAGTGAGAATTCTTGGGAGAGACTTTTTGGGACTTTATTCGAATGGTACTTTTTCTAATTTCTTCACCAATGAACATAGAAACATGAAATAAAGGTTATATAGACCCCAGTGGGTGGGAAACTACAAGTGGGTGCTTTTTCTGGCACTTTTTCTACATTCTAATGGTACTTTTTGATTTTTTTGTAATAATGGACATAGAAATTTGAAATTAAACGTATATTGTCCTAAGTGAGTGAAAATTTAAGTTGATATTTCATGGTACTTTTTCTTTATTCCAATGGTTCTATTCTAAATTATGCATATATGGTCCTAAGTGAGTAAGAATTCCAAGAGGGACTTTATCGTACTTTTTCTTTATTCGAATGCTACATTTTCTTTTATCTTCACCAATGAACTAAGAAACATTATGTTAAGCTTATATGGACCCGAATCTACAAGTAGTGACATTATGGAACTTTTTCATTATTCTAACAGTACTTTTTGATTTTTCTACAATAATAGAATTATATATATAAGATTATGCATACATGGTCCTGACCTTTTTTTCTTTATTCTAATGGTAGTTTTCTTCTCCAACGAACCCAAAAACATGAAATGATCTTATATGGACCCGATCGAGTGGAAATCCTGCGTGGGCTTTGTTGTACTTTTTCATTATTCTAATGATAATTTCTAAATTTTCTATAGTAATTGACCTACATATTCAAAGGGGAGAATGGTACTTTTTCACCAAAGAACATAAAAAAACATGAAATTAAATATAATGAACCAGAGCGACTGTGAAGCCACAAGTGGGGGTAAAAAAAAGTACCATAATTTTTTTACTTTAATGGTACTTTTTGAATTTTCTATAATAATGGACAAATTAAATTAAATAGGAATCAGATGAAATGGAATATTTTGAAAATTGTGTACAAACGTTATTTCTAATCAAATATTTTGGTAAGTTAAGATGTTTCATGCTACATAAATAACACATTTTTTAATTGTACATTGATTGCTATACTTTTATATTAATATCAAAATATACGCTAACGAAGTAGCGGGTAATAAAATCACTTTGGCGAGCAAAAATCTCTTGAAAATGTTGGTATGCAAATGAAATTTAACAAAAGGATAGAAAGAAATCACGCGACATCATTTCAGAACGATCGATCTATAATTGATTAAAGCTTCTATGTAAGGCAAACTGCCGAAAATCATTGACGAACAAATATTATTGAAATTTAAATAGAATAATCAGTGATGGGTATTATATTTTCGGGCTTGATCGACTATACTTTCTTACTTGTAAATAAATATCAGAGACATATATACTAAAGTTAACTCTTTGTTTAGCAAAAGCTTTTTTCGATCACATGAAAAATATTTGAAATCAATATTTAAATAATGAATTTAAAGTTGAATATTATAGAAATTGATTTCATTCATTTTTAGTCAAAAACCCACTAGAATAAAGGGTTTTCTAATGTTTAATATTTTTATTATTTTCTTCACTTCTGGGGGTCTGTGGGTGCTTCTATGTGAAACTTCATGTAAAAAAATGTCAGATTTATTTTCAAAATATTTTGCTTCTGTCCCTCAAAGCATTGTTGATTTCCAGCTGAATTAAAATTTCGCTAGGTTACAAACATATTCTGAATTCAGCAGTCATCAAGCAATTAAAAAATGAAATATTAAAAGTTTTGCCAAGAATTTCTTAAAGAAATAGCAAAATTGTTCAAGTTAAATATCAAGCAAACAAAACAAAAAAAAAAAAAAAAATGGAGTTCGTTGTAAAACTAAAATTTTATTTAAGTTCAAGAAAAAAATCAAACCAAAATAAGAAAAACAGACAACTAAATCAAAATTCAAACAAGTTACTTGTTGTATAAAAGTTAAAGATAGAGGGAGAGAGATAGACAAATATAAAGAAAAAAACTAAGAATGAATGAGTGGTCAACATTAGCAGCAGTTTTAGTTCAAAAAAAAAAAAAAAAAAAATTTAAAGAAAAAAATATGAAAAATATATAAAAAAATTGTGTTGCAGATGAAGTTGATGAATTTAACCTCAAATTATGTGGGTTTCTTTCTATCTTTCTTAGTTATTCCTCTATTTGTTGACTTGTTATACTTCCGTTTCCTGTTGCTGCTCTAGCAGTTGTTTTATAGAAATAAGTGTTTGTAATATTGTTGAGCCTGTGTGTGTGTGCGCTTCGTTCGTTGTTTATTTGTATTTATAACTTTGTGAAATTTGTTAAGACTCAACTCTAGGAGTACGTGTAGTTGCAAAGTATACTTTGGCTAAAGTGGCTTAATAAAAAACATTTTGTTAAATTTACCCTCATAAAAACAAATCTAACAACAAGTATTTTAAGATAAAGAAACAAGAAAAACACACACACACGCTACCATAAACAGAAAGTGAATAAAAATAAATTCTCTGTTTTGTTTTGTTTTGCTTTGTTTTGTTTTTTTCTTTACTTTTACATGCAGAGTATTACCAATACTAACTTAAAAAGTTCAAACACAAACATACCTGCACATTAGGGTGGTCTTTATTTTGCACATTTTTGATATTTTAATATACCAAGGTCCAAAATTATTCTACGTCATCTAAACACCAAATGCGGAAGATTTCAGCAACATTGTTAAAAAGTTGTTTCACAAAAATAAATGTTGAAGAAATAAATCCAATTAGAAATATTGTAGTTTATTATTTAAAATTATAAAATATTAACCCATATCCCCACTGAATTTAACATGTAGTGGGAGGAAGATATCAACAATTGTATTGACTTAAAGTCTCTAATCTTTTCGGCTTTGAATTACTCAAAGTGCCAAATTCCTCCTTAACCTACATCTGCTCCTCGTAAGGAGGAGATTTAGAAGAGATTGACAACATAAAAGATCTTTTTCTGCAAAGCAGAGGCTATCAACTCCAAGTAAATAAGAGCCCTTATTCTGAAGAGGATCGCAGAAATCGAAACTTTTTGGAAAGTTTAACCAATACTAAGCACACAAACTTATCTCTTTGGAAGGCAGCTAAGAACATTAAGCCAACGGTAGAGAGTCAAAGTCCGATAAGAAAATCTGATTTATCGAATCTGCCTTACTTAGGCCTAACAATAAGTATTAAAAACTTATAACTAAAATTAAAACTAAATGCTCTCTGACAGGAGAGTTGATGGTTATATGGGCCACATCTTAGCGGGGTGGTAGATTAGACAAACGTGTTTGGGTCTGTGCGAGAAGTCTTGCAAGCGGGTTCCATAATTTCATGTTGTACTTCTCACGGACATTCTTGAACGCATCCTTAACTAACGGTACTTGTAGGTCTCTATGGGTGTTCTCATTTCTTGTTCTCATTGGTTTTAAAAGACATTTATACTTTATAGTCTAGGCATAAATTTGATTGGTCATTGGTTAACCAGTGAAGACTAGAAACTCTTAACTTCATGTGAGTCTGTTGGCTGCTATATGACGATGCCAAGTAAGCCGTCTATCCAAGTGAGTGCCAAGGTATGTAACAGTATCTGCCTGTGGAATGTTTATGTTAGTAAATGTGATGTGTTTACTTTTGGGTTCATTTACTCGTATTCTCCAGTTATTCAGCCATATCTCCCCGAGTCTGAGATAATTGACCAATTCCGTAGAAGCTACCAGCGGATCTGCATGGGAGCTAAGTATTGTCGTATCATCAGCGAATATCGTTAGTCTATCACACACAGGCTTTGTCCTTAGCATTTCTTGCCCAATTACCATCAGTTTTTCTCAACGGAGTTTTTTCCTCAACCGAAGGTTTGATGGTTCGTGTGGCTTTCCAAAGAGAAAAGTTCGTATGTTTAGTATTCGTGTGCAGCAGGTGATCTATTCATTGACGCATTCGTTTGTCTCTTCCTCACACTGTATATTTGGATTTGTGTATATATGGCAACTGATGAACTTCCTGTATTTAAGACAATTTTTTTTGTAGAACGGAATATTTGCAGAAGATTTTCGTATATCTTTTCCATAATAGGTGACAAAGTATTACAGGTGAATGGTCGGAATATAAATCAAAATATATTTCCGTAGATATTGAATTTCGATCTACATTTCTGGATATGGATAAGTCTATAAGGTCAGGAATCTTCCTAGAATCAGTAGAACAGTATGTTGGTTGGCCAGGGTATACGACATTCATGCAATTCTTACTGTCAACTAGGGCTTTGTAAAGCTGTCTTCCTCTAGGGTTAATTAGCCGTGAACCCCAGTATGTGTGTTTTGCATTGTAATCACCACATGGTAGAAAACGATCTCCTAGAGTTTGAAAAAATGTTTAAAACTTAAAATCGTTGGGGACAATATATTGAACTCAGTGTCAAATCTTCAAATAAACAATCAAATCGAATGGAAGTTGCTGGCATATATTCTTTTGAGAATTCATCTAGGGCATAATGTTTTAAACGGATTTTAATCAAGAAACCTGTACCACAATGAGCTTTTCCGTGTACTAGGTTAGGTTCCATGGGCAACCACTCCACAAGCAGTTCACTTGGGTCCATTCAAATCTGATCCCATTGTGATACCCAAGGGGTAGACAGCAGGGTATTTACAATACTTCCGTTGCCTTCAGGTTAAACCAGCCAGATTCCGGGATGAAGGAGTAGATTCGTCTAAGATTCATCCTTGATAGCTCATCCAAGCATGATAGGAATGGAAATCCGAGGATGCGTTCCCTCAGGTTTGTCAGAGCCGGGCATTGGCAGAAAAGGTGATACACAGTCTCTTCCTCTTCTTCATCATGGCAGCTTCTACAGTAATCATTGTACCGTAGGACAATTAAACAGTGTCCTATAATAAAGGAGACAATTAGCCTTATTTGCTCACGACGGTAATCTATAAGTAGATTCGTCCTGCTGGCATCATATACGGCCCAGGTCGACCACGCTGTAGCACAGGAAGGTTCATTAGTCCACCTGTTTTGTGCAGTCTCATATAGTATCTGCTGAACAGCCATCTTGTATTTAACAAGGGAAATACCAGAAAAGAGGTCGATCGTCTCCTCATTCATCATCGCACCCCTTTTGGCCAATATATCTGCTATACAATTACCCTGATTTCCATCATGTCCAGGGCGTTATAATCGTTATCTTAGAAAGTCACGCTATCTTATTTAGGGATACCCGGCATTCCTCGGTTAATCTAGATGTCGTGAGGACACCCGCTATTCCGTTAACGGCAGCCTTGCTGTCAGTAAATATACATATATCATCAGATATTCGATAATATCTCAGCCAGTTGGTTGCACGTTTAATGGCAGTAATTTCCGCCTGAAGAGCAGTACTGAAGTTAGGTAGCCTAAAGAAGGATTTTATCCCAAAGTTTTCAATATAAAAACCTCCACCAACCCTGTTTACCCTATTAGAGCCGTCAGTGTATATCCTTATGACATCATCAGGGCGAAAGAGTCCGCTATACCATAAATCCCTATTCGGGATCATAATCAGTATCGACGGCCTTCCGGTGAGTAGCATTACGATTTGTGTTATGGAATGAAAATCCTGGAATATTAAAGTTATAACTATTTTTAAGGTGAGTCTCAGAAATTAACAATACATTGGCGTGTTTATTTATCAGAGTTCTGCGCTCTGAAAACCTCTTGTATTGTGTGATGTTTTGATTAAGAGAGGTAATATTTTGAGTAAGCGCTTGTAGCAGGTTTTCTATCCCTCCCGTATTTTGGGGTATACTTATTAGGCTGTTTATTTTCTGACTTCAAAACACCAGCCCTGGTTCCAGATTTAGCCGTATTTAATTGTGGGAAATTTGCATTTATTGTTGTAGAGTTTTTATTTCCATTATTACGGGCTACTGAATTTACTGGTGTAAGTAGGTAAATCTAAGTAGGTAAGTTAACCGCCGATGGTACAAAAAGGTCATCTCTCTTTAGTTGTCGCCTCTCTCTCAATATTTTTAATAATTCTTTGTAAATGGGGCATCCCCGATAAATCGGGGAATGGTCGCCACAAAATTTTCCACATTTATTTTTCAGACCCTTTTGAATAATAAGTATCACATTGTGTTGAATATCTCCGCATGCAACACATACTGTACGTAATATACAATAATTTCTCGAATGTCCAAACTCTTTACAGTTACCACACTGGACAGGTCGGTTTCGCTTGAGAGGTTACTCTATAGTTATTCCACGATTCAATAAATAAAGAAGGGAGTATATTGGGTGATTGAGCAAGTTAACCGCCTAACTGGGGAGATAGTCTTTTGAACTAAAAATATACTGTTTGGCAATATTTCATTTCCAACTTTGCAGATGACACTGCAATTCTTAGTTCTCATGTTGACTCAATTGTAGCATCTAGAAATCTAGATAATTATCTCAGTCATGTGGAGGCGTGTTTAAAAAATTGGAATACAATTGAATACAAGTAACTAAAATCAAAAGTAAGCACATAACGTTTTCACCTAGGAGAGGAAGGTGTCCACCAGTGTTACTACACTGGTATTCACTTAGATAGGTGCCTTATTTGGCGTCGGCACATAGAAGCCAAGCATCTCCACATGAAACTAAAAGCTAATAATTTACACTGGATAATCCACCATCATTCGAAGTTAAGCCTTAGGTTAGGTTACGTGGGTTGCTCGCAAGTTTGCGAGTTCACTCGGAGGCCTTGCGGCCCATTGTGATACCCTTAGAATTACCATTCCCTTATTTAAATTTCATACATAAAGGGAGAATAGTTGCCCACCCTAATTTCGTACCCAGTGATTATACCCGTAAGAAACCTGATCGAATTCCTACTAAGAGACAAAAGAGTCTTAGTCCTATTCGACTTAATAAAGTTGGAGTTAAGAGCCTTGATTGATGCAAGGCTCCTTCTCCCGGATTCTTCTCGCGGCTGTATCGATGGTATATATCTCAGCCTGGAAAACCGTGCAGGTATCCGGTAATCGAAGAGACAGCAAAAGGTCCAGTTCATCGGAGAAAATTCCCGAGCCCGTGCCTCTTTCTGTCTTTGAACCATCAGTGTAGACTGAGATCGCGTCGTCCCTTAGGACAGTGTTCGCGTCCTATCAAAATTCGGTATAGGTACCAAGTAATCCGTTTCTTGCCCCATGAATGACCTGCCTATCTTTTGTAGGATGGTGTCGTGACCAATACGATCATCCTTCAGTCCACTCGGCTATTTGAGTCGTAGAGCAGACTTAGCAGAAATGCATTTGATATATATATATAGGATTTTATTTACGACAAGATTCCGACAAGAAGTGGAGAGATGACACCACCTTGTGGTGTTCCCCTTGTCACAACTTCATTTGTCCTACCAATACCCATATTAGAGTTTATGGCCCTGCTCTTAAGCATATTTTCGGTCCAATTTTTTATCCGCTGATCAACACCTAAGTCACCTAGTGCATCAACTATTGCGGATATATTCACATTATTAAACGCACCCTCTATATCCAAGAAAGATGTCATAACATACTCTTTTTTGTCAAGTGTCCCCTCTATAGTTCCACCAACGTCATGCAAGGCTGTCTCCACCGACCTCTCTTTAAGGTATGCGTGTTGTGCCCTACAGAAATTATCAGGGGAGAGTATGTTCCTGACAAGCCTTAACTGCAAAGTCATTCTATATAAGAAGTTTTAAATCCAATTCCGATATACGGAATCCAATTATGGGGTACAATACCATTATAGATCTCATACAGAGGGCACAATCCAAAATGGTACATAACAAATGAGATTAGCCGCAGTGACTTAGATGTGCCTTTGGTCAGGGATGAATTTAGAAAAACTCGTGAAGCAAGGGTACTTCCAGTAACTCAAATCAGATCAAGGCTACTTAGAGCTGATTTACTACGCATCTAGTTTAGCAAAAAAGATTATAAACTAAGAGAACAATAATTCTTTTAGTTAAAAGACTTAAGATTAAGTACTATTAAATAAAGAAACAATATCATAATAAAATTATAAAAAAATTAACACATATTAACCAGAAGTAAAAAATACTGTTCATCGAAAACATATAAATTCGACTTCAAATACTGAAAAATTATGTGATTATAACCAAATTTAAAAGAATACAGGCCATCCTATTACACACATAAAACTGATTGCACGCACTCTCTTCCACAATATTTATTTTTTTAAACTTTATTTCTTTGAATTAAAGTTTGTTTTCCCTTTGCAGTGTTCGTATTTAGTTGTTATTTAGCTTTATTTATTGAGGAAACTAAAAAAAAACATTTAAAACGCTTGTTACACTTTTGTTGGCGTTAATTTAAATGGAGTGATAAGCAACGATTACTATCGGAGGTTCTTTTTTCTGTTAGAATGTGAAATATATTGTAGAATGTAAAAATACGTGGTTGAAGAAATCCTTATAGTGGAAGAACAATTATAAAGAATTTTAAATAAAAATAGTGTATTTAATTTAAACTTACTCTTCGTATTGAATTGGTGACCATTTTACTAAAGCGGATATTTTTTTATACAAACTGATGCTGCTTAGGAGATGGGCCAACTGTATACTTTTCTAAAGGGTTGTGCTGTGCTGAATCTGATCTTAGAATTTGCCCATCACATCAGTTTTTGGAGATATCTTAGCCTAAAGTTTCAAGAAACCTCGTCGAGAGGTTATAACAGCGTGAATTTACCTTTATTTATAAAATTTGTTATGTAGTTTGAAATAACCGGGCTTTCGCTATATTCATGGTATTTTCGCTATGAATGCAAAAAATTCGTTTTTTCGCTACATTTCGCCTTAATTTTACGGCAAACTTAAAAGCCGTAAAATTACCGACCGATGATATTAATATTGACGTGTTTGACAATTTCATACTACCAAACTCAGCCGAATCCAGAGTCATGAAACGAAGACTCCATTTTTTGCTAAGATTATTTTAATTTTTATTAAAGAATTCATGAAAAATTTTTCTTTAGCATGAAATTATTATCTTTTCTTATTAAAACGTTCGCGTTTCATTGCAAATAATAGTTGGAGGGACATATGCTTATGACTACTCGAGCTATATTTTCTTTTTAAACACCAGCAGTAGTATGCCATCATTTTGTAGTCCCATCTGCATTGATAACATCGCTGCTTTTCTTTAAAGTCCCGATGGAAACGTTTCACTGAATCCAATATGTGAAAATGGAAATGTTATTTCATAATTATTAACTCTAGCTTTGACACTTCACTTGATTTTATTACATTTAATTGTTTCTATTACTGGGCCATGAGATCCTGCCCCACTTATGCTCTAAGATCCATCCTGAGCGTTCCTCGGCCACATAATTTGATAAAAGAGGCTTGTATGTATATGACGTTTCAGGCTTAGATTTATGCAAACCTCATTTCAGATTAAGGAATTTGAAGCTCATTGTGATGCCGGATACCCAGAGGGCACCTAAGGACTTATCTTCTCCTGATAAAAGGTCTCGAGTGTCTTTATTTACTCTATTACATCTCTAAAAGGCAGTCGTTGACATTATGATGGTTACTTAGTCATAAGTACATTGTCATGAGCACTTATAGGACCGGAACCATACCAGATAATGCTATAGGGATGATTCAGATGTTTTACATACAGGACTTTACGTCTGAGGATGGTGTTCAAGCATGCAAGGTGCCTTGGACTCCCCTTTTAACGACAATTGTCGTAGCTGCAAGGATAGGGGAAAAGAGGAAATGATTTTCCACCTTCTCTGCGAATGCCCAGCCCTGAGTATCAATATGCGCAGATTCCTGGGCAACTACATATTAGCCAACCATTGTAGGTATCTGGGTGTAGACTTAATGACCTAATGGGTCTAATAACTTCAAAATTGATCATACATTACTATGTAAATGGCACTATCTTCTCTGCAAATGCCCAGCCCTGAGTGTCAAAATGCATAGATTCCTGGGCAACTACATATTAGCCAACCTTAGTAGGTATCTGTGTGCAGACTTAATGACCCAATGGGTCTAAAAACTTCAAAATTGATCATTAATTACCATGTGAATGGCACTACATCTAACGAGTGGTGTAGTATTTTCAAAACGAGGTTCTATCGACTCTACTTGATTGTTTGCGGGCAGGGAACTACCACATAAGCAAACCAACCATATCTCGTAGAATGTACATTGGGATTCCCTTATGTTAGGACAGTACTGAGTGAATTACATCGAAGGAATAATATTGGAAGAAATAAACAACATGTTTCGAAGCCAATAAGACTTTAAAATGTTATAGCGTCACGAATATTTCGAAAAACTGGGTTTCTTCAAACTTTATGTTAAGATATCTCGAAAATCTGATGTGATGGAGGAATTTTGAGGTCAAATTAGGATTCAGCTTAATTCTAGGCATTAAAAACTATACTCTAGTTGCTGGGTTTCGACTATAATGTTGTTGGCCTGTACTATCGGTGCAGCGAAGATTTGTAAAGTACCACAGAGGCAACACATCTAGCTATGGTATTATCTTAAAATCCCGGTACGATAGTATTCCTAATAAAACTGGAAAGTATTACCGAAACTGAAATTGCAATGCACATCAATTACGTAAGGGAAGGTCAGTGGAAACAGCAATGCAAGACATACAGTAGAGAATATGTTTTAGCATATTATCTGGATACAGTTGATGTTGATGAGGCTTATGGACGAGGAACATGTTGCAGTGCAGGGAAATTAATTATGGTTTGGTTATGAGTAAAACAAGGAAGGTTATGACTAGAGGCACTATGTACCTTTTATACCTGTAAGAAAACCTTTGGGGATATATGGGGTCTCAAACCATACCAATGGTTTTGTCTGGATATAACTGTAGACTTCAAAACATAACCTCTGCATTCTGAAGGTACAGATACTGGTCTGTCTTATATTACTCCATGGCTACATGGGTTCCAGTCCGCGACCACCCTCAACCAACAATCTCTTGGCTCTTGTTTTACCCTGGATTAGACTCCTTATAGGTTGGTAGATCTTACTACTCACATATGTATGTCAAAACGTATGAGTTACTCAAGTAAAAACTGTTGCATAATTAACTAGACGAAGAAGAGGAATATTCGGACTGCAAGCTCAACAGGAATGTAGGCTGAGATATCATACTATGTGTCAGTTTCATTATCTGTACTGTCGAAAAGATCTAAAATATGATATTAACCGCTTACGTAAAGGTTTTGTATAGAACTACTGTGGATGCTGGTGGAGACCCTAAATGTTCTTATGGACACCCAGTTTCCTGACTGTTTGACCCATTTGAACCACCGATTGCTGTTTGCATTATACCAGTTATTCAGCTTTATTTCGTATGGCTCTTGAGCGGTTGTATGTTTCGGAATAAATGACAAGGTGCAGCGATGAATGTATCCCTAAGAGAGATAAACCTTACATGAAATCAAAGGGTTGTAGGCTTCTTTCTTTTGAAAACCATGGATAGGGTAATTGATGTTCACTTAAGAACACTAATTAGACCTTCTATTTGCTATCTGATCTACTATCTGCCTCCTAGCAATGCTATAAGATGGGAAAATCAGTTGAGACTGTACTCCACTCACTTGTGGCTGATATTGAGAAAATCATTGAGCTTGGAGAAGTCATATTCGTAGCTTGTCTGGTTGTTGAGGGAGATTTTAAAAGCGTTAATGTCACATCGATCACATCGGCTCTAATTTGGAATTGATCAATCCATTGATGCTTCCATAAAGAGACTTCCGAACCGAAGGATAATTACTTCTGCAATGGGGGTAACCATCATCTCTAATTTAGTGATTGCCCATGCCCATCCATATATTGCAATTACCTCATTACTTGTGGAACTTTATTCTGTGCGTAGGCTGATGATGTCCTTGTGGCAGAATCTGTGAAATAAAATTCGCAAATAATGGGCTCGATATAGCTGCGTTTGAAGCAACAGGAGTGGATTATTATAAATAATAGGAAAACCGACCGATATAACATAAGGACCCATTTTTTCTATACCTCGTTTGATATAATAACAATCTGGATATAATTCTGGATAATACATTTTTGTGGAATCTGAATACTTAACCTAGAATTACCATTCATTTATTCATATTGAAGGGCCATTGGAAAGACTTGGAGAATTACTCCCAAGATAATCTGACGAACTTCATTATTTGTGATTGCTGGTGCCATGATGAACTGGTTGTTTGCTGATATTATAGCTAAAGGCGTTATTATCAACTCTGTCATTAGATTGAATTTTAGGCGCTCGTGGATTCTGATAAACTATGGACATGCAAGCGTGCTTAATATTTGAGGCGAAATCCCAGAAAATTTACTCGATCGCGACTGGGCAACATGTGATGGGATACTGCCCTCATTTGAGGTCTTTAGTGATGCTCAGACGAATTAGTAGCTCGTGACTTCTTGCGCGATGGCAATAAGCAATTCTCGTATACGGTGTGTTAACATGTTCTGTGTGTGTTAAGCAATTTAATCTCGGATATAATGATCTCTGTACGAGTTGTCATGGTTACGAATGAGACTATATGACACCTCCTCTTAATGGACCACAGAGACTATTTGCAGGACAGTAAGAGCGAATCGTCCGAAATTTAATTTTCATCGTTGGATTGCTGTACCGAATGGTGGTTACTACTTGTTCGAATTGCATGTGGTATATTGAATATACCATATCATGACTTCTGTAGATGTTTCTGAATGGGGAATAGGATGGGATGGTTGAGAATCTTTTCTACCACTGTCCGGCCCTAGGTTGCCTTTTTCTGCACGACCTGACGGATATGTAATAGATATAGATCAGAAGGATAAAAACTTTGGTTCGTGCAATTGTTTTGTATTGTTTCCAAGTATCACAACGTGATCGATGTTGAAAGACCCATGTGTGCCACTATTTAGTATTAAGATACAATGTAAAATATGCTATTGCTCAATAAAACTGATATGACAGACTGTTTCTAGTTTGATCACGTATACAGTTGTTTCTCTGTGGAAATAGAGTAGACAAATATAAATATCGAGGAGTTATTTTAAATTCCTCTAAACTGATCTAAAATATTTCTGATTGCTTTAAATTTAACGAAAACTGTAGCTATTTAGCATCTGAAATTGTTTTCCATAAAAACAGTTTTCGCTTTTAATTTTTTTCTATACCATTTAGTCTTAATAACATTTTAGTTGTATGTATATTTCTTATATTTCCTATTTATATTTATTTTTTCTTTTTTACTTTCTCAGTATTTTTATTGTATTGTTCAAGTATTTTAGTAAAATTTTTTATTTTATATTAATGTGTTAGTTGCTGTTGGAATTGTTGTATTGTGCTGCTGGAGACGAAGAAAAAACAAAGAAAAAATTCACTTAAAGTCAAATGAAATAAAAATAAGAAAAATATTTACAAAATGAAAAATGATTTCCGTTTCTTTAGTTTTTTTTTTTTTGTTGCATGCTTTCTACTTCATTTTGTAGTTGTTGTTATGGTGGTGTTTCATCTTGGAGGATGGCATGAGAAATCTGGTGGAATATGGAAATAATAAGGGTTTTTGAAAGGCTTTAAATGAGTCATGCGAATAGATAATTGCACAATCTAGTTGACATATTTAAGATAAAGAGTCTTCCACTAGGGACTTCCGCACTTTGACAGTTGATAGCGGCCATACTGTTAAGGCTATATCTGTCGAATTGGCTGTCGTGTATGCAGTTTGTTTTTCCATATCGCCATGGACGGATATAGCATTTAACAACACGTACAAGGTGGCGCAAAAGTAATCCTCCTATCAGAAAATTCTATAAATTTTGCGATTGGCCCCTAATGTCAGTTCTGTTTTGACATTTGTGTAGTAAACACATGCGAAATACACGTTAATAAACAATGTTACGCTACACTTCTCCAGAATGCGGAATATTGCTGACTATTTATTTGACCAATAATCGGTCGGTGACTTTGGCACAACGTGAACTTCGTCGCAGATTTCCTGGCCGTCCAACGCCTACTGGTGAAACACTGCGTCGTTTAGCCGCTCGCCTCGAAGAGACTGGCACAACACGAGATGCTGCCAGGCGTGGCAGACCCCAGAGTAGCCGTTCTGCAGAGAATATTGCTGCTGTAGCCGAGGATGTCATGGAAGCGCCGCCGACCAGACGAAGTGCCACGCAAATGGGTATCAGTCGACGGTCTTTACAGCGAATTTTGGTACAAGGTTTGAAGATGTTTCCGTACAAAGTCCAGACGGTGCATCAGCTGTTAGCTGCTGACCGCCAATCGCGTCTAACATACGCTCAGACCACCCTTAATCACCACCAAGAGGAAGATGATTTTTCATCAAAAATAATCATGAGTGGTGAGGCCCATTTCCATCTTAGCGGGTACGGAAATAAGCAAAATTTACGCTTCTGGGGCACTGAAAATCCGCGTGTAACCCACGAAGATTCATTACACCCGCTCAAAGTCACTGTATGGTGTGCTGTTTTCTTCGAAGACGTCGCGGGCCAAACGGTTACTGTGAATGGTGAGCGCTACAGAGCGAGTTCTTTTTGCCGCAACTTGATGAATTGGGATTGGACAACATGTGGTTCCAACAGGACGGTGCAACGGCACACACTGCACGTGCCACAACCGATATGCTGAAGGATGCATTTCCCGGGCGCCAAATCTCCCGTTTTGGCGATTTGCACTGGCCAGCAAGATCGCCTGATTTGACCACTCCAGACTTCGTTTTGTGGGGCTTTTTGAAGTCGCGGGTTTATGTCAACAAGCCTCAGACTCTTGCACCTGTTAAAGACAATATCCGTCAAGAATGTGAGGACCTATCGTTTGGCCAAAGTAATGGAAAATGCCATAAAAAAGGCTCAAATGATAATCAACTGTGCCGGCGGCCATTTACATGACATCATATTCTCGACTTGATATAAAAAAAATTAAAATACCAAATAAAAATAATCCACAAGAAGAATCAAAGTTTTTCATTTTTATTTTAATTACAGCCAAAAAACATCGGAAGTTTACTTTTGCGCCACCTTGTACAAATAATAAAATTGTTTATCAAAATGGGTGTTCTGTTCGGGCAATGTTTCGTGTGCTATGCCCACTTTACCCGATGAGAAACATTTCTAGATGAATGGGTACGTCAAGCAATTTTTTTTCGAATTTGGGGAGATAGTAATGTACGTGAGATCTAAGAGGGTCCAATTAATCCCGAAAAAGTCACTTTTTGGTGTGGCCATCACTGTCAACGGCGAAAGCTATAGGTAGATGTTTATCAACTTATTTTGGTCTTAATTGGATGATGTGAACAGCAACGACATTTGCGTTCAACAAGAAGGCGCTATGTGACACAGAGCTCATTCTGCACGAGCAATTTGAAGACATGGTCATCTCACGTAGATGAGATGAGAACTGGCCACAAGATCGTGCAATTTGACCCTTTTAGACTTTTCCTTGAAGGGGTTTCTTAAGTCGTAAATCAAATATAATGTTACTTAGGCTATTTCAGAGGTCATTGCTCCATATGTTTGCCTCCAGAATATCTAAAAGGCCTTTACTCTTTAAAAAAAAAGAGTGCACACAACCCTCGTATATATTCTTTTTCTAACTCTACTTGTACTTTATTGTAATTTAATTCCTGTGTTCAGTGTTTCTCTCCCATTACTGTGCTGTTCCCGGCATTCATACACTTTCCACTTTTGTTTTTCGTCTTGCGTCTATGTGTTTGTGGTTTAGGGACTAGGCCATAAGTGCGCTTGGCTAAATTTGAATAATATTTCATTTAGTGTTTGTGTTTTTTTTTTGCACTCGTTCCCATCTAGACATGTTTTTCATTATACCATTTTTTTTCACAGCTAAAATTGTTTTCTCTTTTATTTGTGTTTCATAAAATATACGGTTTCCACAGAAAAAGATGAAAAAAAAAACAAATTACTAAAAGCTAAAAAAAAACGAAGTAGAACTAAATAAAGCATTTAAAAATGATTTTAAAAATTTTCTGTAGACAAGTGTTGCATTTGCTGTAATGAGGTTTTCCGTTTTCTTTTAAACTGCTCGACAAATTTAAATTTTTCTTTAATGACCATAAGTCCCGTGTTCCGTGGGGATAAACGCCAAATGCTACATTTTGCTAAAGGCTTTTTAAGATAGGTCTAGCAATTAAGTATAAGGTTTTGTAAGGGTTGAGGTTCAAATCAACATATGTTGCAGTCACTATTTGAATAAATGCTCATAGAATTTTAACAAGTTATGAATTACTGTTTAAAATGTTGGAACTACAATTAAAAGCATTTCTTTTGGATAATTTTATAAATAGAGTTTTGCAAAGTTTTAGGTACAAAAGCAAACTTCCGATGTTTTTTGGCTGTAATTAAAAAAAAAATGAAAAACTTTGATTCTTCTTGTGGATTATTTTTATTTGGTCTTTTAATTTTTTTCACATCAAGTCGAGAATATGATGTCATGTAAATGGCCGCCGCCACAGTTGATTGTCATTTGAGCCTTTTTTATGGCATTTTCCATCACTTTGGCCAAAACTTCCGGCGATAGGTCCTCACATTCTTGACGGATATTGTATTTAAGAGCTGCAAGAGTCTAAGGCTTGTTGACATAAACCCGCGACTTCAAAAAGCCCCACAAAAAGAAGTCTGGAGCGCTCAAATTAAGCGATCTTGCTGGACAGTGCAAATCGCCAAAACGGGAGATTAGGCGCCCGGGAAATGCATCCTTCAGCATATCGGTTGTGGCACGTGCAGTGTGTGCCGTTGCACCGTTCTGTTGGAACCACATGCTTTCCAATCCCAATTCATCAAGTTGCGGCAAAAAGAACTCGTTGATCATTGCTCTGTAGCACTCACCATTCACAGTAACCGTTTGGACCGCGACGTCTTCGAAGAAAAAAGGTCCGATGACTCCTCCAGCGAAAACAGCACACCATACAGTGACTTTGAGCAGGTGTAATGGCTCATCGTGGGTTACACGCGGATTTTCAGTGCCCCAGAAGCGTAAATTTTGCTTATTTACGTACCCGCTAAGATGGAAATGGGCCTCATCACTCATGATTATTTTTGATGAAAAATCATCTTCCTCTTGGTGGTGATTAAGGATGGCTTGAGCGTATGTTAGACGCAATTGGCGGTCAGCAGCTAACAGCTGATGCACCGTCTGGACTTTGTACGGAAACATCTTCAAATCTTGTACCAAAATTCGCTGTAAAGACCGTCGACTGATACCCATTTGCGTGGCACTTCGTCTGGTCGGCGGCGCTTCCATGACATCCTCGGCTACAGCAGCAATATTCTCTGCAGAACGGCTACTCCGGGGTCTGCCACGCCTGGCAGCATCTCGTGTTGTGCCAGTCTCTTCAAGGCGAGCGGCTAAACGTCGCAGTGTTTCACCAGTAGGCATTGGACGGCCAGGAAATCTGCGACGAAATTCACGTTGTGCCAAAGTCACCGACCGATTATTGGTCAAATAAATAGTCAGCAATATTCCGCGTTCTGGAGCAGTGTAGCGTAACATTGTTTATTAACGTGTATTTCGCATGTGTTTACTACAGAAATGTCAAAACAGAACTGACATTAGGGGCCAATCGCAAAATTTATAGCATTTTCTGATAGGAGGATTAGTTTTGCGCCACCTTGTATATAAAATTCAAACTTCAGATGTTGTTTTACAATTCCTTAAAAAACTTCGAAAACATTATAGTACTCGAATATGCTTGCGCGTGCTATTTATCTCTTACATAATCGATCATTTCGTAATTCTTACTGTAAGTCTGTGTTATACGTAGCTGTCTTGGCTAAAATTTTCAGCTCAAAAATTCATGTAGATAAATAATAGCGATTTCTATACTAAAACACCCTCTAAGTCTTACATTGATTCGAATCCCAGCCAAGATTTTAATGTTGTTCTTATGCGTATCTATCGCTTACAAAATATATTATAGTAAGATAATTTTTCCAGCCAACTTTACATTAAGTTATAGACTATTTGCTTAACGTTTACTGTTAGGGGAGGCTCGTCTAATAATTTAACTTATTTTACTTTTTACCCCTTAAAGATTCCCAGAAAAAATGCAAAATTACTTTAATTAACAGTTTTTGTCTAATAAAAACCACTGCCATCTTTTGTCATTTGTAAATAAACCGTTTAATTTAATTGCTATTTTAAGAATATAAATGCGAATAAAATGTCTAGAAATTTCCCTTTAATTATTTGCCCTTTCTTTTGACTAAAATTATGTGTTGACCATTTAAAAGTTTTTCACAAATTGTTGGGCATTTAACAAAATGTACAAAAAAAAAGAAGAAAATAATTAAAATTAAGTTTTAAAAACAATTTTTATGGGAATTCTTATTATCAGCAACAAAAACAAACACACAAAACTGAACAAAATTTTGGGGAGTAAATAAAAATGGTTTTTATTTGGTGAAGCTCATTTTGGCATGACATTTAAATTGCAACTTAAATGTTGTTGATGTCGTTTATGTTGTTGTACACGACTAAAAAGCAAGGGAAACGATTTAAATAAAAAGGAGAAATGGAGAAACAAGAAAAAAAAAAAAAAATGGAACAATTACTACAACTACACATGCAAACAATGTCTAGAAACGCACAGCTATACAAAAATACTTAGTAGGGTTGTTATTCGAATAAAAGTTATTCGAATAATCGAAGACAAAATATACTTTTTTATATAAACTTTTAACCTGAAATCACTCAGTGATTTTAGGAAATGGAAATTATATGGGGATTATAGTCAAATATGAACCGATCCAAAGAAAAAATAGTTTTGTGATTTCTTTTTACATGAAATTTGCTTTTATATTCTGTAGGCATTTAAGTACCATGGAGCCAAATTCCGGGAAGAAATCAGTCTTACCATTTTCAACATGGTTTAACTTTTTATCATAGGAACAACGTGAGCAAAATTTCGTGGTATTATCTACAATGTATTAAAGAAAATAACAAAACATTTTTGAAACAAGTTAGAGTACTATATTCGGCTGTGCCGAATCTTAAACATCCTCCACCTAGATATAACCAAAACTATTGAAATTACATTGGTATTGCCACTAGAATATCCACATTCAGTGTTTGTTGTTGGGACCTATAGTCGATTATGTGGATTGGGACAACATGTTTTTATGTTCTGTATTAGTATAATTCCGATCGAAAGTGGCAATTTTACTGATTATTAATGCGAAACAGCTTCGAAAAATTTTAAACTTTTTGATGTAATGGGTGTATGATTTAAAAATGCGAGATTTTTTAAAATTTTAAGTATTCTGACAGAGCAAGTTCTGAACTATAAGGTGGGTGAGGCAAATTTCCCAACCACTTCATCTATATCGAACTTTTTTTTTCCAAAATGGGACCGTTTTTTAATTTTTTTGTTGCTCAAAAGAAAGCTTAGGTCTATTTTTTTAACAGCTTTTTGGTTTCTTAGTGGGATGCGAGTGGGATATATATCAAAATAAATGTGTAGATCCACTAAGAAAAGGTTTTTAGAAATTCAAATTTTAAGGGGGGATTTGGGATTTTCTAAAAAGATGCACTTAGTGTGGAAAGTTTTCTGACTGTGATTCACTTGGGAGTGGCCAGAAACGATTCCTTTGTCTGACTGTCCAAGTAGCTCACTACTTCCGGTCTTAGACCAAGTATTTCCCGGGCAATGGCTCTTCAGGTTCCTCTGAATGCTAGCTAGAGTGAGAAGGCGCTCAGTCATGTTGCCTGAATGGTTACAGTACATCATAGCGTCTCAGGCAAGTAGGTAAATAAACATGATAATTTACTGAAGCATGACTGTATCGTGGATACAGTGATTAAATCCATGTCCACTGCCCGCCTGGAGACGTTGCTGGCAGCCCCAGCTCCAGGATCTGATGCTTTAGCCCAATCAGCTACTCATCTTTAATTTGAAGATTACAGAAACCGCAACAAATGAAAATAATAACCAACAGATTAAAACGATGACGACCTTCAGCTTGAAAAAATGAACACGATTTGGAACCTGGAATGTCTGTACGCTTTTGGATACCACCCGTCTTGCACGAGTGAGTAAAGAGTTTAAAAAATATAATCTACTCTTAATGGGCCTTTGCGAAACCAGATGATCTGAATCTGGGGAGTTCGCCACATCAAATGGCCTAACTCTCATATACTCCGGCAGGCCATCAGATCAACCAAAAATGCGTGGGGTACCCATTCTCTTATCGAATGGAAACCACACTCCGACAGGATTATAACAGCCCGTTTTTGAACCAGAACCAGAAACGTAACTTGTGTGCACTGCTATGCACCTACCGATGTTGCAGAATCGTCAGTGAAATGGGGTAACTACAGCTATAAACCGCGGAGACATAATGCTTCTGACAGGCGACTTCAATGCCCAAGTAGGTCCTGTAAATACTGGTTATGAGAGGGCAATGGGGCGAAAAGGTCTTGGTAGAATGACCGAAAATGGCGAGCTCTTCCTGGAAACATGCATGAATAACAACTTGGTGATTAGTGGAACGCTATTCCCTTACGAAAAGGTGCACATGGTCACTTGGATCTCCCCCGATAACGTCACCGAAAACCAAATCGACCATATTGGCATTAGCCAAAAATGGAGAGGGTCTTTGCTAGATGTCCGAAACAAGCGTGGCGCTTCATGACCTTCTAATTGGCACAATACGTTTGAAAGTAGCAGCCATCAGAAGAGCGAACAAAGCCCAAAGAAAGTATTACGTCGATAAATTGAAGAACCTAACAATCAAAAACAATTACATAGATTCTCCCAACGCCTTCAAATAATACAAACGATTCCAAATAATACAGTGCCTAATTGGAACACCATTAAAACCTGTTTCGTTAACGCTGCCGACGAACATATAGCCTACAGGGAAAATAAAAGAAAACAGTGGATCTCTGACAATACTTGGAATCTCATATCCGAAAGAAGAGACACAAAGGGATTATTGAATACCGCTAGAACCCGTAATGAAAAAGCAAATCTGCGCTCAATATATTCTATGCTTGATAAGAATGTCAAAAAAAGTGCCCGCCAAGATAAGCGTAAATGGAACGATGATTTGGCCAAAGAAGCCGAAACAGCAGCTGCAACTCATAGAACAAAAGATTTATACAGAATTGCTAAAAAACTAACACAAAAATCGT
The DNA here is from genome assembly GCA_942486065.2 of Calliphora vomitoria. Lineage (NCBI taxonomy): Eukaryota > Metazoa > Arthropoda > Insecta > Diptera > Calliphoridae > Calliphora > Calliphora vomitoria. Next base: position 80,281,155 of record OW818030.2, read on the forward strand.
TTGCTAATAACAAACCACTTAAAACCAGAAATGGAGATTTAGTCACATCCCTAAAGGATTAGATGTTATCGAAAACGTCGAACACTGGTCACAATCAATGTGATTGCACTCAACACAGTGCTAGGGACAATATATCCACAGACTGTCCAGAAACTAGCGAAATTATGGGGGTCATAGTGTCCCTCAAAAATAACAAAGCTCCTGGACCGGATAATTTATCTCCTGTATTATTAAAAGCATCATCTGAAATTAGCGCTAAGTTTATTCACCACGTTATAAGGAATCTTTGGGTAACAAACTCACTGCGCGATGAGTGAAAGGAGGGACTTATTATTAATATACCGAAAAAAGGAGACTTGTCACAATGCAGGAATTGGCGTGGCATAATCAATATCGCAAACAAGTTAATCTCTCAGGTCATCAATAAAAGGCTATCATTCGCACTCAATCCACTTCTCCGCAATGAGCAGGCTGGCTTCCGTCCCCGCAAATCATGCATTGACCATGTCAACAGTTTACGGATCATAATTGAGCAATCTGTTGAGTGGAGGACGCCGCTCTACTTGATATTCATCGATTTTGAGTAAGCATTCGATACGCTTTCTCATTCAGCCATATGGAGTACGATAGCATGCAAAGGCACCCCAACAAAAATAATTGATATTGTTAAGGCCCTATATCACAACGCACACAGTAGAATTCTTCATAATGGCTGTATTAGTGACTCATTCAGAATTAAAACTGGTGTAAGACAGGGCTGTGTTCTGTTGCCCCTACTTTTTAATATCGTCCTGGACAACATATTGAGAAGAGCCTCGTGTGAACAGAGGGGAATAACTTGGGGATTCAACAGAAGGTTAGAGATCTCGACTATGCTGACGACATATGTCTACTATCCCACAACTTCAATGATATGCAGGCTAAGATGAGTGCAGTACAAACTGATGCAGCTAAGGGGGGGCTAAAAATAAATATTGCCAAAACTAAGGCAATGAGAATTAATGCTTCTAACAACAGAGCATTCACAATAGGCGAAAATAATCTTGAAGACGAATCAACGTTCTGCTATCTCGGTAGTCTTTTGACTATCACAGGTGGTTCTGGAGACGACGTAAGAAACCGAATAAAAGCTGGTAAACATTCGTTTGATATCTTAAACCCCATATGGCGATCAGCACATATTTCGAAAAGAACCAAGCTAAATATATTTAATTCCTGCATAAAATCATCTCTTCTTTATGGATGTGAATCGTGGAATGCAGCGCAGAAGGATGCTAACTGGCTACAGGTCTTCATAAATCGCTGCCTGCGGAGAATTTTAAAAATATTCAATGAAAGGCTATGGGTACAAACCTCCCAAAACCGCGTACATGTCGAGATCCGAAAAAGAAAATGGCGCTGGCTAGGACATACTCTACGAAAGCCCACTGACGATGTCACAAGACAAGCTATCGAGTGGAACCCGCAAGGAAGCCGTAGAAAAGGAAGACCATCACACACCTGGCGTCGCCAAATCGAAATTGAAGCGGCCAATCAACCCAACGGCTGGAACGAGATAAAAACACTTACATCGGACAAAACAGATTGGAATAAATTTGTTATGGCCCTATGCTTCTTATAGGAACTACGGGGACTTATATATAAAAACGGGTAGAATCGGTTTCTTTACATCACCGGAACTAATGAATTGATGCAAAAATAATTGGACAGGTGTATGGTACTTTTTTACTTTTCTACTTTTAAGGGAATAAAACGGGGGTTTTTGTCCTTTTTTTGTATACCATATCTCAGCAATTAAATTTAAATGGAATTGTAGTACTTCTACAACAATTTTAAATGGATTTTGGCATTTTTTTGAAATTTTAACGTTTAGGGGTCAAATAATATACTTTTACTTCCACCAAATACAGAGCATTACCTTAGCGCCATGGATATTTGGCTTTGGTGTCGATTCTATTAGTTGGACAGACTTTATATACAATCTCTTACGCTTAGGGTTTCGTAATGGATCCATTTTTCATCGCAAGTAATGATTCGGTGCAAACATTATTTTTTCTTGCAGCGTTCAAGCATCATTTCGGCCATGCAAAATCGTCTTTCAAGGTCTCTCGGCTTCACTTCATATGGTACCCAATTTAACTGCTTTTGGATAAATCCTGGTGATCGCAAAGGTTTTAAAATTGCTGCTTGAGTAGCTTCCAATGTTTTTTTAAGCTCTTGTTGAGTTTTACAATAATCTTCATGGAGGCTCCAATTCTTGCTCTTCAAACTTTTTTGGCTGGTCTGGGCGATCTTTGTCTTCCGTATCGAAATCGCCACTTCTGAACCCAACAAACCATCTCTCACACGTTGAAACCGATGTAACACATTCAGCATAAGCTTCGGTGAGCAATCGGAGTGATTAAGTGGCAGTTTTTTTCAGATTAAATAAATAAAGCAAAACTTCCTGCATATGACGTTTCGTTAGCATACAATTTGACATTTTCGAAGCAAAAAAACTTTGTTGTTTACACTATAATGTTCTAAAACTAAGTGAGAATAAGTGACAGATATCTACCCTTCAAAATGACATATAAGTTATTAAAAACAATAACCGCGATCATAAGATACACCATCTATTGTAAATCACTCATACATCCAATAAATCTCATTAATGTCGGTTGTACATTTTGAACGTGAGAGTGTTATACACACATACTTAGCTAAATCGAAATAGCATTTCTCAAATATTTCTCAATGTTACACATGGAATGACACCGCTTTTGGTGGTGGAGGGTATAGAAATATTTTTGGAGGTTGTCTCACATTTTGATCCATAACTCTGATTCTACTCGACCGATTTTTTTCATTTTCAATACTAAACTTTCTTGATCAACAGAAAATATTTGAGGAAAATTTCATGTCCCTATGTCATCCCCTTTAAGCTCTATCTTGCATTCAACAGTCTTAGAAATTCATAAGGATCCATAATACGAGTGTATATACTTTTGGGTTCTACGATATGTTAAATACCGAATGACAAAAACAATATATTCCTTATTTTTGTTGGTGGGTATAAAAATGCATATGCAAAAAATATTTAGTCAATTTATTCGAATAATATTTTTTATTCGTTATTTTATAGAATAATCGAGGAAATTTTAAAAATTATTTGATCATTCGATTAATAAAATAAAACTCGAATAATTGACAATCCTAATAATACTTACAGTGTATAAATAAGTAGCAGTTTTCTTGTATAAAAAGCGTAAAGTGTAAAGTACCGGAAGTGCTATTAAACGTTGTTCTTATTATTGTGGCAGCAGCAGTTGTAGTGCTACATATTCGTAGTTGTAACTGTAGCTATAATTGCTATAGCTTTTGTTATTGTTACTGCTGTTGTTGGCGTGGTGTAATAGCAAAGTTGAATTAAGCTTGCAGACATAATTAAATCAACTAGCAAAGAACAAACACTGTCACATACACACATACAACATTTTAAATCGTATGACAGTAGTAGCAGCAGTAGCAACAATAAAACATCAAAAGAAAGGACATAATAAAAATACTTAGATTTTCTGTTGTTTCCGCCTTAACTACTCAATGACACAGTAGACTGCTTAAAGAAAAAATTGTGAATTTTTGTTCCAAAACACTTCCTAAAATTGCTACTATTGTGGTAATTTCGTGATGTGCCAAAATGAAGGATAATCGCTAAGATTTTGCTTATGATGTTCGAAAATGTGTTTCAAAGGGAAGAAAATTTTTTTATGCCACTAAGTTTCGACTTTTTTTTTCAAATTTATATTTTTTATAATAAAATAAAAATTTTAGGAGAATTTCCATAAGCTTGTACTTTTTTGGTCAAAACAATTTTGCAACAGCCTTATGCCTCATACATACTTATATAAACTCACTGAAACAACCAGAAGGATAGGTAATCAACTCACAGTCATATTGTTTCCTTGCTGAGTTTTTTAATTTGCAAAATAAAACATTTCTTTGTATATTTGAAAAAAAAAAAACACGTTTCATTAGGTGTATTTCTAAAATATAAAATATATTCTTCTTAAAACTAAACTTTAATAAAATATATACTTTATAAGAAGAAATTATAATGACCATCACACAGTGGTTTAGATTTTTTTTTGGAAATAATTCGGTATCTCGGGAACAATAGGAGATATTGTTACAAAATTTCCCATGGTTGGAAAATCACCGATTTTGATTTGACTTGCATATGTCTAGAGATTATGAGGGCCAGTGCGTGGCCCCTCAAAGGTAATCACCTCGGGTCGCCAAAAATCCATTTATGATCCAAATGAGCTGAAATTTAAAATATAAAGAGTTCTTAAGAAGATCTATAAAATATACATTTACATATGTAGGTTGTCTCTATTAGTTTAAGAGATATTTAGGTTTATTGATTTTTTTTTAATTTTCCTCGATCTTTTTATGGTTTTTAGATATGATGGGCCAACGGATTGTCGAAATTTATTTTTAAAATATCAGCTATATTGGTGATAAAATTCTAAATAAAATAGGAATAACTTACTAACAGTTATTTTGTCCCTATAAAAAGTTACACGCATTCAAAGTTGGAACATATAAAAAGGACCCCATTTATTATGTTTTTTCCCAAAAAAGTCCCTATATTTTTTATTTTGTAGAAAACATTTTTCTGGAAAGATAACTTAATGCAAAAGCGTGTAAAGTAAAATTTGGCTCACTAAAGCGCACATAACACCCCCAGGCCTATCCAAACTTGGCCAATTTTAAAAAATAATTTTAGGTTTGAGTTAAAAATTCTAAAAAGGCAAAGTACCGATCCTCGAAGATGTTCCATATTGGTATAACCCTATATGTTACTTAAATACCTATAAAGTTTTTTTACTATCACACGGTAAATAACGTCACAGTAGGCACTTTTCTAAGAAAACTCCGTTTTTTGAATACATTTTTGCCGGTTTTGGAATTTCGGTATTTTTAAAAAAAAAATGTCAAAAATTATAATACCGTTGATTTAAGGACATTTTAATCTATATTAGTTCCAAATTTTGTTATGTTATCTTTAACCGTTAAAATAGCGACCAAGCTGGAAGAATTTCCGATATATTGATGTATCAATTATGTTTGTAAGTTATTTGGCGGCTACGAAAAGTTGATTTCAACATACAGACGGACATGGCTATATCGACTTCGCTATCTACAACCATCCAGAATATATATACTTCGTGGAGTCGTAAATAAAAAATGTAGAAATTACTAACGGAATGACAAACTTATATAACAGGTGGCGCAAAAGTAAACCTCCTATCAGAAAATGCTATAAATTTTGCGATTGGCCCCTAATGTCAGTTCTGTTTTGACATTTGTGTAGTAAACACATGCGAAATACACGTTAATAAACAATGTTACGCTACACTGCTCCAGAACGCGGAATATGAAGATGTTTCCGTACAAAGTGATCGCCAATCGCGTCTAACATACGCTCAAGCCATCCTTAATCACCACCGAGAGGAAGATGATTTTTCATCAAAAATAATCATGAGTGATGAGGCCCATTTCCATCTTAGCGGGTACGTAAATAAGCAAAATTTACGCTTCTGGGGCACTGAAAATCCGTGTGTAACCCACGAAGAGCCATTACACCCGCTCAAAGTCACTGTATGGTGTGCTGTTTTCGCTGGAGGAGTCATCGGACCTTTTTTCTTCGAAGACGTCGCGGGCCAAACGGTTAGTGTGAATGGTGAGCGCTACAGAGCAATGATCAACGAATTCTTTTTGCCGCAACTTGATGAATTGGGATTGGAAAACATGTGGTTCCAACAGGACGGTGCAACGGCACACACTGCATGTGCCACAACCGATATGCTGAAGGATGCATTTCCCGGGCGCCTAATCTCCCGTTTTGGCAATTTGCACTGGCCAGCAAGATCGCCTGATTTGAACGCTCCAGACTTCTTTTTGTGGGGCTTTTTGAAATCGTGGGTTTATGTCAACATGTCTCAGTCTGCAGCTCTTAAAGACAGTATCCGTCAAGAATGTGAAGACCTATCGCCGGAAGTTTTGGCCAAAGTGATGGAAAATGCCATAAAAAGGGCTCAAATGACAATCAACTGTGGCGGTGGCCATTTACATGATATCATATTAAAAGACCAAATAAAAATAATCCACAAGAAAAATCAAAGTTTTTAATATTTTTTTTTTTTTTTAATTACAGCCAAAAAACATCGGAAGTTTACTTTTGCGCCACCTTGTATTAGGATATTATGACAATATGACTAATGAGAGACGTTGTGAATTGACCAAGCATATTTGACTCGTAGATCTATATGTTGTGTCATGCTTTTATAACTGGTTACCTTGCCTAGCCTTCGAAAGGTAGCATGCTACATCATCTGAAGCAATTATTGTAATACAATTAAAAAAAAAACATTTGTGTGAATGCATCATTAATTTTTAAGAATCTGGCACTTCCCCCCATGTATTACTTATACATACATATATCTTTAAAAGTGTGCATGTGTTAAAGAAATTCTTTAATGTTCATCAAGGACCTACAAATAATTAGCTACATCCTTAAATTAACTTAGCATAGCACCATAACCGACATACTCAGGCATACACAGGCATATACAGCGTTAATTACTCAGTCGCCCAAAAATTGCAATGATAAATGTTGAAAATAATTTAAATTGTCGTTTCTTTTTTCTTCAACCACTCCACTACTGTGTCTCTGTGCTCTGTTTATCATTTTATGTTGAAACTTAAGAGTTTCTTTATTCATTTTATTTCCTTTTTTTTTATTTAAATTTTAACATTTTAAATGGCTGGAATGTTGATAAAGCGTAAAAGGAAAGTTTGTTTGACAAAAAAAAAAGAACAGTGAAAATCGCTAAATTCATTTGTGAGTGTGTTTTTTTAACTTTTTGGTTGGTGTGTCTTGATGAAACAATTAATTATCTTAAAGTTTTTTAAAAGCGACAGAGAAATACTTTTGAATAGTTGATTAAATAATGTGGTCAATTTATCTTTTTATGACCTCGTTTGTTGGTTATATAAGAAATTATTGAAACTGTTGTAAATGTGGCTTTTTTGGGGGGATGATTTTATTTATTTGAACAAAGTTGACAGTAAGTAAGTAAGGTTCATTTGTAATGATGGAAGTTATATTTTATGCAAGAGAAAGTCTTGGAGAGTACTTAGTAAACAATGATTCCTTGAAACTTCAGATTTATGACTAGTACAAGCTTTTATTTAAAGTTGTTTATAAATATATAATTAGATTTTACCTTAGAACAATTTCCATCACTTTAAATAAAGTGAATTTAAGCTAAAGCTACGAATTAAATATTGTCTGTCCTGTTTGGTATTTCTCAGCTTTCCCCCCAAATATGTAGCAGCTTTATGTGATTGTTTAAACATTCAAATTCCTTTGACAGTAATTAACACAACCAACAGACAGAAGGGCGGAAGAAGGTATAGATATACAGACTCACCTTCTTCAACTTATATTTACAATTGCTCACAAAATCTTGCCTGCCTACCATGAACCACAAACAAAGTAGCAAAAGATTTCCTCTCTGTTCTAAGATTTTATGAAGCCAACGAAAATCACACATAAATATATTAAGACTTCCCTTTCAGTGTTGGTAGTGACAATCCACCCATTTATAGATAGTACTTGTAACTAATTTGTTTTTGGGTCATGTAATAAAGGTTCTTCCAATTGAAGCTACATTTGTTGAATATATTCAGTTTGTTTTGCCAGATCGCCATGGTCAGATATAGCGTTCAACACTAGGTGTAAATGATAAAATTGTTTTATCAAAATGGGTTGTCTATTCGACCCTAATTTTCAACAGCGATGAGGTATATTTATCGAATTTGTGACGATTCCAATCAACATGAGATCCAAGAGCGTCCAATGCATACCATACAAGTCACTGTTTGGTGTGAATTTAAGGCCACCGCACAGTGGCTCAGGATCGTTTTTCATCAGCCAAAAATGTAACTTTTGAACCGATAGAGATATTTTAGAAATTTTTTTGATGGACAGATATCTTCTTTAATTTTTCTCCAGTTTTAATTTCATTAAAATCTGTTCAGCAGATGTTGAGAAATTTAAAGTTGAACTTTTAATTTTTGTATATCATTTAGTGTGAAAATGCGAATTTTTTGTTTTTCGAATCAATTTTACTAAATGATGCTTAATGACATCTCTGCATGATAAAGGATTTTGTGAACAGTTGCAGATATATTTCTCCATGGATATTTGGTTGTATACTTATATTCGTGCAGTTTCCTTCGCATAAGGACTGAGATCGAAAAAATCTTAACATACATATACAAGGTGGCGCAAAAGTAATCCTCCTATCAGAAAATGCTATAAATTTTGCGATTGGCTCCTAATGTCAGTTTTGTTTTGACATTTGTGTAGTAAACACATGCGAAATACATGTTAATAAACAATGTTACGCTACACTGCTCCAGAACGCAAAATATTGCTGACTATTCAAAGTTTTTCATTTTTTTTTTTAATTACAGCCAAAAAACATCGGAAGTTTACTTTTGCGCCACCTGCTATGTTAATAAAAATGAAACCACTAAACTTACAGTTTTGAATCTTTTTTCATTTGATTGAAATTATTGTTACAATTTACAAAAAGAAAAATATTTTTATAGTTCTAATCACTAATAATGAAATTTTGAATCTTTTGCGAAAACCCTTCCACTATGGTTTCTATAGTGCTTTATGTTACTTTGTTCGAACAGGTTGTCCATCTCCGTTTAAAATCTACCACACTTTTGGACACCTTTTTTGTGCTCTTCAATTCTCTTTTAACAAGAGCCCAATATCTCTCCACTGGCCCTAGCTCCAGACAGTTTGGAGAATTTGCGTCTCTTGGTACAAATACCACATTATTGTTCTTGTACCATTCAAGACCTTTCTTACATAAGTGGACACATTAAGAAGTCTTATGAATAGAAACATCCTTTTTTGTAAACATTCCTTGATTTAAATTTCGATATTTATATAGCCCTTTGTAACAAATGTTTGGCTTTTTTCCCGCAACTGCATATTGCTTGCCATACCAAAAACTTTTTGGGAAATTTTGTACACTTTTGGGTCTTAAACTTTTCTTCAACATTCCCTCGAGCATCTGCAACATTAAAAAATTGACCCAGAAGCTGCGAAAAATTTTCCATACGTACATTTTGTCATCCATTATGCAGCGGGTATATTTTTTTGTATAAAATTTGACTTCAGTTTCCGTGCTCTATCTTTGTCCTCTAAATTTTTAGCAGAGTTCCTGTCAGGAACTTTTTGAGCCTTGTAGGCTTTTAAACATGCATTGGCTTTAACTTTTCGTACCAAATAGTCCGAGTACTGACCTAAACGTGTAGCTTTCCTACCGGAGGTGTTGGGAGCTCTTTTGAAAATGTTTTCTATTTATTGGCTTTAGAAACATCATGTGGAATTCCTTCTACCTGAACCAGGTTTTATATCAACGGACAAGTCCTCCCGGTACTGTTTAATAATATTGGAAACAGTTTGATAGCAGACCTTTGATTGTTTGACCAACTTTTTGTAGGACCAATTTGGGTTTTGTTGAAAATATTAAATAAAATATTAAATAATTAATCAGATTAACAACAAATGAACATAATTGACATTAAACATAACAGCTGACATGTTTTACAAAGGTAACTTGGTCAAATAATACTTGGGGTAAAAGTTTTAATGAAAAACGTGTGTTAAGAATTTTACAATCTCACTCCTTATTATTCATTCGGTTGGAGAATAACCTTTAGCATCCCTTTTGCTTCTTTATCTAAGCCCCAATGTTCTACTTCCCATTGACTGCGAATGCTAGTGATGAGCGGATCTGACGTTGCCAGTTATATATTAAATAGATCTTCATTTGTAGAATTTTGTGATGTTTTTCTGGAATTGTGCGCTCTATAAAATCTGTAATCCTTATTCCTCTTTTCCTGGGATTCCTCTAATAGATCTCCAAGTGGTACTAAATGATGCTTAATGACATCTTTCCATGATAAAGTATTTTGCGAACAGTTGCAGACACATTTCTTCATGGATATTTGGTTGTATATATTCGCGCAGTTGCCTTCTCATAATTACCAAATTTTCTAGCATCAATTTGTTCTCTGCACACAAGTACATCGATAATTGTTTTAAATTTTGAAATAAGATTTATATCAACACCCATTATTTTAAATACTCTTTCGGGATGTGAAAAAAAAACTTCTTGCTGTGTTCCCATCATTAGTATAACCTGATCAATATTTGAGAAATTCATCCTGAACATGTTTCTTTTTTAAACTTCTTAACTCCTTATTGGTGTCGTTGTTTGTTATTGATTCTGTAGGTCCAAAATCCAAATCATAACTGATTTTTAGTATGTGTTCCATGAATCGTATTCTTGCATCAGTATTATCTAATGATTTTTCCGGCACATGGGTTAAGTGGCTTGATGTGGTTTGATAATGTTGCTGGAGGAAGCCTTTGTGCCAGTTAAAGCCTGGTCTTTTACTTTTACATCTATCATCATTAGCACTAATTTGTAGCTTACTTCAATTGTCTGGCCGTCAATCTCTAATTTGAATGGCTGTAGTGTTGCAATTTGGGCTCTAATATCACTGACTTCTTTTTTAATGATTTCGTGAGTTTCCTTTTTAAATTCAAATTTAATTGGTCTGCAGTATTTTGTAGAAGATGGAGTTTGATTTTACCAAATATCCTTTGTATGGATCCTACTGGTCGATGACTCCGAGTCTTCCAAATTTTTTTATCAATCGCAATGGTACGAATGACATCATCAACATATCTGTGTCTGAAGTATTTCTACATACATATTGCTTGTATTGTTTTTGTCCAGAAGAACCACCACGCCCCCATTTGCAAAAGAGAGTTAATTTGTAGTTTCTACAGTAGCGCTTGCTACTGTCATGCAAGCGCTGAGTAGATCTGATTAAGCTGATTAAGTAGATCTTGAAGTAGTACCTCTGCCGAAATCGATGTGATTGTAATAGTGTCCAGTGATGGCAAACAATCTTCATGGTGATATGATGGATACAGATTTGAGCCCTATTCAATCGCACGCAATCTGAGCTGATTATATTGCTGTTTTGTTAACTTCAGATCCAAAAACTTATTGCTTTTGGTGTCGGTAATGACTTCTCTCGATTTATATCGAGCTTTCTCAGAGATCGCACTATAGGAGTTGTTGTAGATGGGATCTTATCAAATGAGTTCAAGATTAATTCAGGGGTACCGCAAGGCTCCGTTCTTTGTCCTACTCTATTCCTTATTTTTCTAAATGACCTTCTAAGTCAAACATCCAACCCAATCTATTCTTTTGCAGATTAAAGCAACATTTGCCATTCATATTCATTCAACTATAGGCCAAGCCTTTCGGAGATAGGGGCAATGAGGCAAAACATGATCTTGTGACAATCTCTGAATGGTGTTATGCGAACAGAGTCGATTTTTAATGCACGTAAACGCACGACAGATCATGTTGCTTCATCTGTTTCTATGGGTGGTGTAAATATTAAGGAATCAGAAGCTCTCGATGTTCTTGGCATGAAAATTCAGTGTGATGTTCGCTGGACAAAACAGATTTTTCAAGTGTCGAAAGAAGCATTCAAGTGCCTCGGTTTTCTAAGATAGTGTAAGAAATACTTCACTTCATCTGATCTCCTTACTATTTACACCACTTATATCCGACCCAAAATGGAAAACAACTCTCATGTATGGGCCGGTGCTTCGAAGCCTATTTTGGAGTTACTTGATCGCGTACAGGAGAGGGCGAAGGTCCTTATCGGTGACAGTAGGGTATCCAGCTCTATTGATTCTCTGGAGCATCGTCGCAATGTGGGTTGTGTTTCACTGTTCTATCGATACTACGATGGAATGTGTTCTGATGAAATTAGGAAACTCGTTCCCGAAACCTCATCATCGGAGGCTCATCCATTCGTGGTCGATTGGTCAGTGGATCGTGTTTTTTAGCCGTACCGTCCGTATGTGGAATAAGCTTCCTGTCGAAGTATTTCCTGTCTCTTTCAATGTAGGAAAATTCAAATCAAATATCCACAAACCCTACTCCCTCTATCCTCCTTCCCATAACCTATTTTCATAGTTCCAACACAATGCATTGCATGAGTAGAGGTCATCTCCTGAGTGCTGGTCCAAGTAAAAAAAAAAAATTATTTGTACTTATTAATCACTTTAAGTTGCTTCTGAAATTAAAAGCACATCGTGTTGTCTTAGCTTCTTTCTAGGACCAGTACATAATAAAATAGTTAGTTACACAGCTAGTCAGGTAGTTGACTCATTGTAGCTATTAAATTCATTGTCATACAAGAACGTCTCCGTGTAGTCCATAGAGTCTAAGTTTTAAGACTCGCTAGTTTGGTACCAAGTAAAATTATTTGTTTAGTGACACTAGCCAGAACTGTCGGGTTTCTTTAAAAGCACAAAATTAACAGGAAACGGATGCTTGTTATGATGAAAAGAAGAAAAAATATGAACCTCAATTTTTTCTCGTTGGTGAGAGAGTCTTGTTAATAAATAAAAACGTTTCATGTCTAAGGCGCTGCTCAACTATGCAGCAGCTGCTGCTGCTGCTACTGTTCATTTATTCATTAGCAGCTTATGATAATTAACCGTTATTATTTTAATTTTATTGTTGAAAATTGCCTTCGTTTGTTGTTGTTATTTTTTTTTTTTAAATTTGTTTGCAACAATTTAAAACCATAAAATACGTGTGTTTTTTGCTTTACGGGTAATTAAGCTTGAGTTTTTTTTTCAGCCTTGTCTCGCTCTTTCTCCGTCTCTTTTATTGTTTTTTTTTTTTTGTTTGCAATGTTTGTCCTTAAGAATGTCTGTCTGTGCTCACATGCTCATAACTTTCTTTCTGTTTTGGAGTGTGAGTGGCCTTTAAGAGGTCTTTTAAAGTGACATTAAAATTAATTAAGTAATTTCCATTTTCATTTACAATTATAAGTAGTTACTGCGAGTACGAGTACATCCAACTGCCATAATTATCAAATTGTAATGTCATAATGACAATAACAATGATGACTACATCATTGTCATCTTACTCTGCAACTTGAATGAATGATACTCTTAATTGTTGTTGTCTTAATGGCCAAATTAATGTGTCTATGAGAGAGAGAGAGTTGTATGTATGAAAATGTAATTCATTTAAATGTAATTCATTACATAACTACTTGTAATAATTTAATTGGCAGCAAAATAGCTTATTGTAATAAAATACTAAATAAAGTCTATAAAATACAAATTATGCTACAGTTTGCTTAAAATGTTCTAGTTTTACAATTGAAAGATTAAATATAATTATGTTTTAGGTTCAATAGACACCATTGCAAACTTCTAAAGTACAGATAATGGTTTTTAATATATAGATATGGGCTAAAGAAACCAAGGTCAATATCTTTATTAATTTGGTAACGTGAAATAAATCCCAAAAAAATTAAATACTTCAAATCTTAACCCTTTGACGACCCAACACAAAAACATTGATTAACTAAATAACGAAAAAAAGAATGGGTTCCATTTTAATTTTAATTATTCCGTAAACGTGTCTCTTATTAATGTGTTTAGATCATTGTTGCCCACAATTTTGCTTTCCTATCACGCGAGATAGGACAAGCAAATTCTGCCAACGTTACGTTGACACACATACACTATAAGCTTACTTGTGTGGTTTCTTATAATGATCATGTGTTTGTTGCTTTGTTTTCATCTCAGAGAACAAAATCAAATCAGTCGCTGTTTAGCACTTGTTGAAGCAAGATCTTGTTACGCAACTTTTTTGAATGCTCTTATATTTTTTTGCAAATACACACAGCAAAATGTTTGATGAGAATTGGGAGTATGATTTTTTTTTTATAGAAAATATGGATGGCGAAGCACAATGTATTGTGTGTTATCGTACTTTATGTCGTAACATTTTTCATTTTACTTTAAGCTTTTCAGTGTACGACTTAAAATATTGTGATGAATTTTGCTCTCCGCTGCCTAACAAACACAAACGAAACTGTTGTAGTATGTGTGTGGGCAACACTGGTTTAGATTAAAACAAGTTCGGTTACAACAATTATTTTTTGTTGTCTTTGAAAATTGATAGTTTTATTAGTACTATGTTCAAAAATTTAATTACTATCAATAATTGACAGTTTTATAATAATAACAAGTAAGAGTGTTATATTCATCTGTGCCGAATCTTGTATACCCACCAGAAAGATTTAGGTTTTATCTCGGTATTAATTATTATAAGACAAATTTTGAGTGTTCAATTCATTTTATGAGGGGGACCTTGTATGGGGACTAGAGACAAATGTTGCCTGATTTTCGCCATCATTTACAGAATAATATCAGAGTATTTGAAACTAATTTATACAACATTTTATCAGGATTGTCGCATAATCAACATATTTATGACTGCTCAAACAGTATTTCAGGGGATGTTTGTTTGGAAGTTAGGTGATATTATGGAACATTTTCAATACCAAACAAACCTTATCTACAGAGAGAATTTGTGGCAAATTTCAGCCAGCTAGCTTCTTTTATTTTCAACAGATAGATAGACGGACGGACATAAGGACTGAGATCGAAAAATTCTTAACACACGTTTTTCATTAAAACTTTTAATCCAAGTATTATTTGATTTCTCCTTGGAACAAGTCATCTTTGTAAAACATTTCAGTTATTATGTTTAATGTCAATTATGTTCATATGTTGTTAATCGCATTAAAATGAGTGACGAGAATAAAGTGCGTACTAAAATTATTAATTATTTTCAACAAAACCCAACTTGGTCCTACAAAACGTTGTCCAAACAATCAAATGTCTGCCGTTAAACTGATTCCAATGTTATTAAACAGTACCGGAAGAACTTGTCCGTTGATATAAAACCTGGTTCAGGTAGAAGAAATGGTCCACATGATGTTTCTAAAGCCAAAAAAAATAGAAAGCATTTTCAAAAAAGCTCCCAACACATCCGGTAGAAAAGCAGTACAGTTTAATCAGTACTCGGACTATTTGGTACGAAAATATAAAGCCAATGCAGGTTTAAAAACATACAAGGCTCAACTCTGCTAAAAATTTAAAGGCCAAAGACAGAGCACGCAAATTGAAGTCAAATTTTATACAAAAAATATCCCTGAAAATTTTTCGAATATTTTTATATTGCTCGAGGGAATGTTGTAGAAAAGTTTAGGACCCAATAGCAGAAAATTTTACCAAAAAATTCTTGGTATGGCAAGCAATATGCAGTTGCCGTAAAAGAAGCCAAACATTTGTTACAAAGAGCTCTATAAATACCGAAATTTACATAAAGGAATGTTCACAAAAGAGGATGCTTCCATTCATAAAACTTCTTAATGTGTCCACTTATTTTTGACCTGATCTGACATCTTAAACAAGGTCTTGAGTGTGTTATTTGTACCAAGAGGGGCACATCCTCCAAACTGTCTGGAGCTAAGGCCAGTGAAGAGATATTGGGCTCTTGTTAAAAGAGAATTGAAGAGCACAAAAAAGTTGTCCAAAAGTGTTGTAGATTTTAAACGGAGATGGACTACCTGTTCAAACAAAGTGATGGAAAGTGCTATAAATGTTACTACCTAAATACTAAGACCACAACCGATCATTTATGGCCCAAATATCTAGTAATTGAATTGCTCACACAAAATGTAGAATCTACATATTTTCCTAAATAAGCAATAAATAATATTTACTTCGTACAGGAAATATGGTAATAAAAGATTCTGCTTCATGTAATTTCGAAGATTAGTATTTATATATACTTTCACAGGTATACTAATTTTAACTTAACATTATTGATTGATCATGATTTTTCTCCACGTATAAAATACAAATAAGCAAACAATCATACAAACACACATTCACTTTTATATATAGATAAGGGTTTCAAATGTATACAAATTTTAACATTTACTTAATATTGTTGGTAGTCAGCGCATTTCTGTCCTAAATATTAATATTGATAGGTGAAATAGCTTTCCCTATTTATAATTTGTCATCATATGTATGGGAGGTGCCACGCCCACTATTGATAGTCCGTGGTAGAATAACCGTACCACATATCTTATTGTTTCCCATATATAAATTTTTTTTTCATTATCATCATATGGGAGGTGCCACGCCCTCTGTGGCTACTACTCCCATTTTTGCCGCAAATATTTAAACAAACAGTTGAATTGCTCGTGCAAAATTTGAGGACTATAGCTATTATAGTTTCCTAAATATTTGAATTTTAAAATTAACTTTGTATGGGAGGTACCACGCCCACTTAAACTTTCAAAACAAAAAGTAGCCTATAGCTGCTTCCAGACATATAAAAATTTCAATCAAATCGGTTCAGCCGTTTAGCCGTCTATAGATCCCAAACTAATAATAATAAACATACATACATACAGACACACATTCACTTTTATATATATAGATATGTATGTTAAGAATTTTTCGATCTCACTCCTTATTCGCATAACTCTGTATAATTTCTGTAAAATTTCTTTTAAAAATTGAATCGATTAGTGAACCATTTAAACATATAATAATTATTACAAACTCAAAAATTATCTAAAAAATACGATTAAGATTTTGTTCGTTTATGTTTTTGCTCTTACACATTTTCAATATGCCTAAAGTTGAACACGTCTGCTATTAAACAACTTGTTAGAAAATTATTTTTCTTTCAAACAAACACATTCTTATTATTTATTTTGGCCTGAATTGGATGATATGGACACTAACGACATGTGGTTTCAACAGGACAGGACTACATGATACACAGCTCATGCCATATGGGATATTCTACACGATCAATTTGAGGGTATGGTCATCTCATGTGGATGTGGTGTGATCTGACCACCTTGATCATGCGATTTGAATCAGTTATACTTTTTCATGTGGGGTTTTCTTAAGTCGCTGGTATATGCGAATAAACCATATACCAAAGCGGCCTTCAAAGCCAATATAAACTATGCCATCAGTCAAATTCAGCCTGTGTCATGGAAAATTGGAAATTTCGTATGTGCACGATGGTATATTCCATACGTAATGGCATCGATAGGCCTTTCAAATGAATAAAAAATTTCGATGATATCTCGCACACACTGTGGAAAAGTTGTGGTAACTTACTGAATTGACAGAGTTCAAAGTTAATTTAAATATATTTTTGTATGCGGAAAACGAGATATTTTTATTATGACACAGCCATAAACTGAATACAATTGTAGGTTCTTGACAAACTTAACCCCCTAATGCTTAAGCATACCCAAGGTCCTCATCGGAAAAATGCAAATATAACAGATCTTTCATTTCAAAAACTCATTTAACAGTTGCTAAAAAATGTATTTAAATTATTTTATGAAGCTTTCAAAGTTTTTGAAATATCAGTTATATTTGCATTTATTAGCACTTTGTGATGAGTACCTTGAGGCATGCTTAGGCATAAGAGGGTTAATCCTTAAATCTCAGATGATAAAAAGCTTTTTTAATAAAAACAGTTGTTGTATAAAAACGCATTTCTGTATAATTTCTTTTGAAACTTAAATCGATTAGTGAACCATTTAAACATATAATCATTATTACAAATTAAAAAATTATCTTAAAAATACGATTAAAATGTTGTTCGTTTATGTTTTGTAATACCTAAAGTTGAACACCTCTGCTATTAAACAACTTGTTAGAACATTATTTTTCTTTCAAACAAACACATGCTTATTATTCAAAGTAAAAACAATATTTTCAAACAAATTAAAGTTTTATTTTTGGTAACACTTTTTGTGTGCATTCATAGCATTCAGGTAAAGTTTTGCTTTAAAAATATTTGTTTTATAATTTGTTGAAATGTCTATATAATTAAGTTTGTGTGTGTGTGTTTCTTTTTCCATTTTAATGACAATTGGAATTTCAAATTTAATACTTATGTTAATGGAAATATTTAGTTTGAAATTATTATTATTATTATTATTATTTGTATGAAAGTTATTTAGTTTTAATATCTTATTTTTATATCAATAGGAAACTGTTTGTTTTAGTTATGCAAATTTAGGAATAAAAATATTAAAGTTAAGCAGGGAATTATGTTAAAGGAATATATAAATATGTATACTACACAAAGTCTTAATTGAAAACAAGAAATAGTTTTTATTTAGCTCCCAATAAATGCAAGCTCTTGTTGATATCCAGATAGCCAGGGCTAGTTTTGAGTGTCAAAATCACGTGCTGAATTTTGCTGGAGGCGTCATCGGTCTATATTTCATTGGGAATGACATTGGCCAGGCTATATCCGTCAACGGCGAGCACCTTAGGTCGATGATCACCAACTTATTTTGGCTTGAATTGGATGATATGGACACCAGCGAGATGTCGTTTCAATATGACGGCACTACGTGCCATACAGCTCATGCCACATTGGACATTCTGCGGGAGCGATTTGAGGGCATGGTCATCTCACGTGTAGGTGATGTGAACTGGCCACCGAAATCGTGCGATTTGATCTCGTTGTTATCCTTGTTAAGATATCGTTCAAAGGGGTTCTTGATGGGTCTTGAAGGGTTCTTGATGTCAATCGGATAAGCCAGTGGCAGCTTTATTTCCAAAATACTTTTATATTTAATTTGATTATAAACCGTTGTATTGTATTATATATAACTGATGCATAAATATTTGCCGTCAAGTTAAATATTGTACAATTTATTTAACAATTTTTATTGTTAATACCGCATGCAGTGAATTCACAGGAATATGTAAATAAATGTGTGAATATTACAACATATTTTATTTCACGATAAAATTTATTAAAAGGCTTAATGAGTATTTAAAAAATATATGGTTTTATATTTAATATTTACCTACAGTTTAATAATTAATATTAATATTAAGCATTAACATTTCATTTTAACTTTATTATTGGTATTATTTCATTACAGGATAAACGAACTGCAATATTGAATAAATTCAAAAAGGTAAACATTATTGTAGCTTTAAAATTTTTTGATTTAACTATAAGTGTAGACAAATTTTACATAAAACATAATTCTGAAAATGGTATAGTTTGTTAAAAAAATATATAAATTGCACAAAGCAACAGATAGTATTGACCATGGATAAAAACACAAACAAAACAAGTAAGAGTGGCTGTACCGATTCTTGTAAACCCATCATCAATATGTGGGTATATTTATACAGGGTTTTCCAATAAGTGGTGTTATTTTGGTATTCAAAGAAAAATTTAATTTTTTGAGATAAATGATCGGATGTTTATTTCATAATAAAGAGGAAGGTATACCGTTAATAATGAAAAACAACATCAGCCAAAGGGCCACCACGACCACGCTTAAAGAACCATATCCTTTTCATGATATTTTCCATAACCAAATCGCTAAGTGGCTACCCTATGTCCTCGATAGCCTCACGAATTCTATCTTTGAGGTCTTGAATCGACGCAAGGCGGTTGATGTAGACCTTATCTTTCACGTGGTCCTAAAGGAAGAGGTCGCAAGGTGTTAAATCACAAGATCTCGCTGGCAAATTGTGATCACCTCTTCCAGAGATAACACGGTCCGGAAACTTTTCCTGTTAAAGAGCAATGGTTTCGTTGTTTGTGTGGAACGTAGATGTTGAAAGTAAACGTTGTCCAGATCAATATCATCCAACTCCATCCATAAGAAATCATTAATCATCTATTGATAGCGTATAGGACGAGGAATGGACAAAACTGGGTTTTCTTCAACACTTTGGGCTACAGCAGCAATATTTTCAGTTGTTCTGGAGCGACGTGCACGGGTTTTATTCTTCACATCACTAACTTGACCCAAAAGCTCGAATTTTTCCACCAAGTTCTGTATTGCGGTTCGACAAGGTCGATCACCCAAAAATGCTTTAATTTTGCGAACTGTGACCATTTTTGTAGTGAATTTTAATTATTTCAATGCGTTGTTTAAGCGTGTATCGTTCCATTTTTAGTAATGGCGTAGCTTGAAAAGTGACAGCTACCAAAATACCGGGTGATTCAAAATAACACCTCTTGTTGGAAAACCCTTTATATGATATAGTGATCATAAAGGAGTAGGTTCAATTATAGACCGATCCGATTATTTCAAATTTCATTGGTTTTATACCCTTCACCTTCGTGAGAAGGGTATATATAAGATCCTTATAGATAACGGAGTCGATTAAGCCATGTCCGTCCGTCTGTCTGTCTGTCTGTCTGTCTGTCTGTCTGTCTGTCTGTCTGTCTGTCTGTCTGTCTGTCTGTCTGTCTGTCTGTCTGTCTGTCTGTCTGTCTGTCTGTCTGTCTGTCTGTCTGTCTGTCTGTCTGTCTGTCTGTCTGTATGTATGTCAATTATTCTGTCAGACATGCTTTCGACAAGTTTCCTATTTAAAATCAGCAAAATCCATCCATAAATAACGGAGATATGAGCATAAATCCGAGACAGCCTCTATTTTTGACCTATTTTTGATCTATATCTCGATTACAAAGTGATAAATATAGATAATATGGATATCTAATGATAGATATTTCAAAGTCCATTGCAACGATGTATATAAGGCTATATATGGTAAGTTGGACCTACAATGGGTCAAAATCGGGAAAAATATTTTTTAACCCGAATTTTTTTCACAAAAAAATATTTTTTAAATTTGTTTCACTAAAAAAATAAAATTTATTTTTTTTAATTTTATTTTAAAGTATAATTTGGTGAAGGGTATATAAGATTCGGCACAGCCGAATATAGCTCTCTTACTTGTTTATTATAAAACAATTATGAATGTTCCAATCATTTTCTGTTGCACGATTTATGCCAGTATAATTTCAGAGTACTAAGAACTAATTTGTGCAAAATGTTATCAAGATTGCCGCATGGTCAACATCTTTATGACTGCTCCAACAGTATTCTTGGGGACATTTGTATGGAGGCTAGTTGAAATCATGGACCGATATTAGCCATTTTAATACCAAACAAACCTTATTAACAGTGAGTAATTGTGGAAAATTGCAGTCAGTTAGATTCTTTTGTTTGGGCCCTATCGAGTTTTCAGACAGACAGACATAAGGACGGACATAGCTAGATCATATTTGCCATAGAATGCCATAAATACAATAAGTAAATGCTATAATTTTGAATTGGAATGGTCTATCGCACAAACCTTGATGAATTTAATGCACAGTGTGACACATTTTTATAAACAAAAGTTTATTTTACACCACCACTTGCAACACTACTTATAACAACTTCACATGCAAATAAATGAAGTCATAATTTTCAAGTGCAACAATGTTGAAGACATCTAATCTTGCAAACTACATACCAAGTGCAGATGTATATTAAGGTTGCCCTTATTTTACACTTTTCAGATTTTCTAGGCTCCCATGATCTGAGATTGTTCTGTGTGAAGAGTATCCCAGAGAGAGCATTCTGCATTGATCGAAATAAATAGTACAATAAATAAATACCACGTTTTGGACTAAAAAGCGGGTGAGGCAAAACTTCCCAACCACTTCATTCTAAATACTTTTTAATATGTATTGCAACATGTGGTCGGCCTAGCGTTGTTTGTGATGATCTGGCCAGATTTCAGCGGCATGGATATTTGGCGTTGGTGTTGATTCGTCTTGTTAGCCGGACTACATATGCGATATCTTAACGTGGTCTCTATCTGACATTCCTATCATTTTTATATAACAAAAAATATAGCAAAAAAGTAAAAAACTTTACAATATTACACAAAATTTAGCCGCAACCCGCAACAGTGCCTTGAGGCACCCCTTAGTTTTAGCGTTCTCAACACACTTTTTGTTAATTGTTTAACATTTTCGAATTCATAGTCTGAAAGAAGAATATCTTACGTTAAAAAAAAATATTTCGAATAGATCGGGCGACTAAAAGTTAGTAAAACTTTGATTTAAAAAAAATCACACACAAAATTTCACGTTCTAAAATTATGACATCACCCACAAAACAGCTGACAGAACAAAAACTAAAAGTTAGAATGCATTTCGACATTCGAGGGAAATGTTAACAAATCTGTCATTAAAGTCACCGTTAAATTTAAATAAAAATTGTAATTACTTTTTGAGAGAATTGATGTTTTGTAATGCATGCCTTGAGGCACTCTTGCATAACTTAAAGAAGTTATTTTTCCCGACCACGATAAAATGAGACTTTTGTACCTTGAGTTAAAATAGTTCTTGCTTTGCTAGCAGCTCAGCTATTTCTTTCGAAAGGTCTAGGTCAGTTATCAAGTCACTTAAGGTAACTTTTGAAAAAAGTGAAGGCATCGCTAACACTTCAAAATTGCTGTTATGTTCATCCGGAAATAATTCCATCATCTCTGTGTCCAACAAATCTGATAGATGCAAAAATCAACAATTTCATGTGCTCTTAAAAAATATTGAATAAACATATTTTACAGGAAACGACTTCAAATATGCTACTCTTATTATAATCAGATTTTTCGTTAAGAAGATATAGCCCTTCAAAGTTTACTGATTTTCAGTCTTCAAAAAAACAGACCAATTTTAGGTAATTTGGTCCGTTTTCAGATACAATATCTCGGTAACGGATCATCAATATTTTTGATTCCATTGATAGATAGATATATTTATTACGAAAAGCACAAAATACATATTGTACTGTTTGTGATTTGTATTTGTCCCGGTAAATCGTTATTTACCAACTATCCATTTTTTCAATATTTCTCAAATTTAATGGAAAATAAAAAAAGAACTATCAATTTCTATGTCTGGCATATTTTCAAAATAAGTTCTTTGATTATTGCTTTACCTAATGCAAAAATGTCCAGCTGCCCGTCCTTGTCCCAATTTTTGCTAGAGGTCAAATTTTGAAAAAAGACATGGTTCCAAAAATGTGTTGCATGCATTTTTGGGCAATTTATGACATATAACCGTGAAAACTTTTTTACGAATTGTGAACAATATTTTACCAACTAATTAAAAATAAATTGAAAAATTTTTTAATATTTTCTGGAATATTTTACAAAATATTAATTTTTTTTTTTTATTTTTTTTTTAATTTTAAATCTTTTCTGGATTTATTTTAAATCATAAAAAGAAACTTAAAAAAATCAAAAATTTTCTTCCCATAAAATTGATTTTTCAAAAAATTTCAACTTTGCTAACACATAAGTATGCACCTGAAAGGCACCTAACCCTTTTCAAACTCTTATTTCATAGGTCGATCAATTATCTATCATATGACTTTTAAATTTTTTGATTATCTTATTTGGTTCAACAGTTATGATTTTTGCAACGAAAAAACTCAAATGGCGCCACTGTGCGTCACACAGTTCATAAATTTTTTGGCAAAAAGTAGAAGGAGTGCTTCTATGATAATAAAATATGGTACACTTGACTAGTATCATATAGAAAAGCTAAATATTAAAAATGGTTCATATCGGATAGTCCCTAGAGGTACCTCCCATACAAGAATCCTTCCAAAATAACGTTGTATCAGTCATAAATACTTAAATAATGCAGCGATCTTATTTAAATTTTGGATATCTTAGTTCCAATTGCCCAAATATCATACTACAAAGTATGAAGAAAATCTGTCCCTATTTGAACCTAATCCACATATAGGTCCCTTTCTGAAATTAGTTTTATCGTTTAAAACTCACATAAAAATAATAGTATCGTGATGAAATTCGACATTAACAAGTTTTATATAAACCCAAATTAATCTGTTAAGTTTCATAAAGATAGGAGCATAATTGCTCATATCCCCCATTAAAAAGTAAAAGTAGGAGCCTAAAAGTATGCAAAACCTTTTATTGTAAATATGCATTGCAATTTATTGTAAATATCCATAAACAATACATGAGTTTTACCACAAAATTTATAAG
Organism: Calliphora vomitoria; assembly: GCA_942486065.2. Taxonomy (NCBI): domain Eukaryota; kingdom Metazoa; phylum Arthropoda; class Insecta; order Diptera; family Calliphoridae; genus Calliphora; species Calliphora vomitoria. The sequence goes on from OW818030.2 coordinate 80,305,081, forward strand.
TTTGTTCAGCGATCGCAAAAAGTCGCCGAATTTTTTTACATAAAATGAAAGAAAATATTGCAAACTTTCATTAAAAGGTTATTCGGGAATACAAAATTAATATTTTAGTAAGAGCTTCTTATGCTAAATTCCCAATTTTTATTTGATAAATTCACTGAAATTTATTGTTGGGGGATAAGCTAGTTCCTATGCGCATTTCACTGGTTGCTTAGGCCAGATCATCAGGAAACCTTTTCCCAAAAGGCTTTAGAAAAACTAAAGATATTATACAAATAAAACGATAGAGTGAATGAGAATTACAGACACTCAAGCTTTATTTGTAAAAATATCAAAGCTTAAACAAAACACCAACAATAAACAGTGATTTTATCTTTTCTTACATTCTCTACTACAATTGGTTGGTTTCTTGCCGACACAAACTGTAGTGTGTAAGTGAGTAAAGAAAAAATAAAACAACTTGCTTTATTGTTTTCGCAAGAAAATCAATATAAAGCGAGCTGCCAGTTTAGTCTTGATGCACGGGCACCTGCAAATTTATCATTAAAAGGTTATTCGGGAATACAAAATTAATATTTTAGTAAGAGCTTCTTATGCTAAATTCCCAATTTTTATTTGATAAATTCACTGAAATTTATTGTTGGGGGATAAGCTAGTTCCTATGCGCATTTCACTGGTTGCTTAGGCCAGATCATCAGGAAACCTTTTCCCAAAAGGCTTTAGAAAAACTAAAGATATTATACAAATAAAACGATAGAGTGAATGAGAATTACAGACACTCAAGCTTTATTTGTAAAAATATCAAAGTTTAAACAAAACACCAACAATAAACAGTGATTTTATCTTTTCTTACATTCTCTACTACAATTGGTTGGTTTCTTGCCGACACAAACTGTAGTGTGTAGTCATTTAGTAGTAGTAATAACACGGAGTTAGACCGAGCTAACTTATTTTTTTTCTAATGAATAGTGCAAATGCTAAATTTTATGGACCTATTTTGATTTGCTCAGATCTCTTAATCTATCTATGTAATTTAAATACTTTTTCTTTCCTATTAAATTTAAAATAATATGTTTTAATAAAAATGCTCTAAAACTATTGGTAGTTGAACTATATTTATTGTATAAACAACTGAAATGTAGTAAAATTCGCATCAGTTTTCGTTGTATAATATTTAGATAACTTTACCACACTCTTTTTTATACAAAATTTTATTATTTTTGAAAACAAATCATGGTTTTCTACTAATGAAACATTTCTCTACAGAATCATCATTAGATTTCCAAAAAAATAACTGTAAAAAAATAGACTTTTTGCCAAAAAAAAATACCACTGTGCGTCGTCTGAGTACAGCTAGCTGATGCCTTTGAGCTGACGGTCAATAAGGATATGTAATTTTCCTTTTGTTCATACCAAGTAATTTCAAAAAACAATAATAGTAGTCATCAATATAGTTTTTTCTTTTCTGTCCAAATCATATTTACACCAAATTTCAAATGACTAGGTTTGCCGCTTCCACACTGTCTGCGTGGAACCCTCAGTTTATTCAAGGCCTCCATCATCATCTTAATGTAATTGAAATACTTGTTTCTCACTAAGTCTGTTATAGGTTTTCTTAACTTTTTGACTGTATTAACGGCCATATAAGGTTACGAAATGGGCACACGAATTTACTTATGATAGCCAATATTGAAAAATGAAGGTTGATCCAGAGATATTCATAGGAAAAAATATAAATTTTTACATTTTGTTTTTAAACATTTATGAGTAAATGAAATAAAAAAACAATTTTTTGATCCAAACCTCGGAACATCAACTAAAATGTTTACCGATCTAAATGTTAGCCGATTCAAATCAAATGTTCATCAATTGATTTTTAGATTACGGAGAACAATTTCTCTTGGGAGCAACGCTAATCCGAAAGTGCTAAATAAAGGCCACCTTAATATGTATGTATATGCTCTTATTTATATACTGTTCATTAAATTCCCTTTAATAAGAAGCGTCAGCATAATTTTACAAAAAAGAAAAACAAATTCTACGTCTTTAAAATCAAAACATTCAGCTCCACCAAGAAGTTTCTGTAACATAAAATTCATAACAATCACAGTTTGTTTTCAGACGTCCATTAGAGTGTTTGTGAATTTAAAGTTGAAAAAGACATGACACAATCCGGGTAAATTTATCAACAATTCGATAAGTACTTTTCACATACATACTTTAATACACTTTTTATTCGTTTTCTCTTTAAGTTTGCCGTATAATTCTTTAAGAGAAATTGCTGAAAATAGTGAGCCCACCAACGATGCAGTTATTAAAAATATTCCCAATATAACAGCAGAGCATTTATCGAAAGATAACAACTGGTCAGGTGTTGGCATATGTTTGTGTGTTTTATTTAATATTTTGATATTTTCAATGTTGATAGCTTTCATTATTTGGAATAAAATGAAAAAGTGAAAGAATATTTTATAATTTTTTTTGGGGGTTTTTATGGGATTATTCATAAATTTTATTGGGAGTGGAAAAATGATTATAATTTAAAACAAAAATATGGATTGATAGAGTTATTGAGAATATGAACAATATAATAAACATTCCCAGCATATACAAAGTCAAACTTTTGAAAAATTATGTCACCATGAGTGGCAAGGGTATATATAAGTTTGTCATTCCGTTTGTAATTTCTACATTTTTCATTTGCGACCCCACAAAGTATATATATTCTGTTATAGATCGTTATAGATAGCGAAGTCGATATAGCCATGTCCGTCTGTATGTTGAAATCAACTTTCCGTAGCCCCCGAATAACAAAAAATTTTGATTTTGACCCACTGTGCAACACGAAACTTCAATAAAAGAAAAAATGTGCAGCCTATAAATGTTACTCGATGTTGTTCAAGTATTCAGCGTTTGAATTTTAGACACACAGTTTCGATAGTTTTACATTACTTTTTAAGATTGAATTAATATGAATTGCCTAAATTATATTTTAATTGAGGAATGATATTAACTGGCATAAAGGCTATTTAACTCCGATACTCTCACTTTATAAATTAACAAGTGTACAGATTACCAGAGGTTATTTTGAGTGATAACAACACACACCATAGCCGACACACACCATAGTCGATGGAACACCAACATGACGCCTACACTTGATTTTACAAAATTTCCATGCATAACAATTTGGCTATAAAAGCAATTTTATGGATTTTTTTTTTAATAATTGTTTGGGAATTATGAGAGCGTTCCGACCTCAAAACTTAAATTTTAGTCCTCTCTGCTACGCATACGTGAAATTTTGCGTTAATTGCATCAGTCAGTTAGAAATAGCAAATTTATTTCCAAAATATTTGTTTTCTACCCCACTGTACTTTGTTCTATTTTATCAATTAACTTTATTAATTGCTTTTGATTGAGATCTATGACTTAATCTAATTTTAAACTGATCAATAACTGATACCCTATACAAGTAAGCAATCAAATTAATTTATAACAAATACATATCGCACTGGTTTCTCTAAAGAGAGTCAACTCAAAATTTTTAAATTTTTGCAAGAAATCGATGTATATTTGGGACGAAACGAAAAATATCAATCAAATAATCAGAGCTGTAAATGAATTACTAATTTTCGAATTAATTCGCTAATTATTCATGCACTGAAGTAGTAAATTTTTAATTAATTATTTTCAAATTAATGAATGAATCCAATTCAAATGAATTTGTCAAAGTGAATTGCAATTCATTTCTAATTGATTCAAATGAATAAATTTTTTTTTTTTTTAATTTTTTTAAAAATTTTTTTTTTTTTATTTTTTTTAAATTTTTAAATTTTTTTTTTTTTTTAAATTTATTAGTGAAAAAAATTTATAAAAAATTTTTTTTTTGGAAAAAAAAAAATATTCGTTTTAAAAAAGAATTTTCCCGATTTTGATCGATTGTAGGTCCAAATTATTATAGCCTTATATACATCGTTGCAATGGACTTTGAAATATCTATCATTAGTTATCCATATTGTCTATATGAATGACTTAGTAATCCAGATATAGATAAAAATAGGCCAAAAATCGATGTTGTCCCGGTTTTTTCCTTATATCTCAGCCATTTGTGGGCCGATTTTAAATAGCGACCGAGCCGGAAGAATTCCCGATATATTGATGTATCAATTATGTTTGTAAGTTATTTGGAGGCCACGGAAAGTTGATTTCAACATACAGACGGACATGGCTATATCGACTTCGCTATCTATAACGATCCAGAATATATATATTTTTTGTGGGGTCGCAAATGAAAAATGTTGAAATTACAAACGGAATGACAAACTTATATATACCCTTGCCACTCATGGTGAAGGGTATAAAAAGAATGATTCATTTACAGCTCTGCAAAAAAATTCAAATCATAGAGAGTTAATTCAAATCATAGAGAAACAACAACAGCGGAAACTAGAAAAAACTCAAACAAAAATTTCACTCAAAATAATCACACATACACGAGTGTTGTTTTTGTTTTCACATAGTTTGTTTTTACTAATACATTCTCAGCACTTAGGTTTTTGACAACTGAGTTAGGTCTTTGACAGGAGAGTTTTCGATCTTTGTATATTTCTCTTTTTTTTTTTTTTTTTTTTTTTTTTAGAAATGAAATGTTGACAATATGTATATTAAATGTAAGATTACTATTTAAGCATTATGTATTTATGTAATTTTACACTTAAAATGCCTATTATTTTATAAACATGTTGAATAATATTCAAAATACTATATTTTGTATATATATTTTTGAATATAAAAGTATGTATGTAATAAATTTTGTTAAAAAATTTGTGAATACCCTGTAGTCCGCCTAGGACCATATGTCTCCATGTCAACATTCTTTCTCTATTGACAATTGCTCTAGTTAAAATGTCGACGACTTTCCTTCAAGCATCAGTAGAAATACGTTAGATACAAGAGTTCTAGTGCTTTACTGGTGACATTGTCAACGTTTGTTTGTTTTTTAGTTATGTCTTGCAGTTAATAGGTATAGAAAATAGGTACCTAGTCAGTAGTGAATGTTAAATATCAATAGAAGATTACATTGGCTGAGATACATATGGTAGTTGTTCCACTGACAATATCACTAGTAAATCACTACAAATTCACTATTGGCATTCCCTGCAGGGTATACTTACTTTGGAGTGAAAATATATATGAGTCTTTGCTCGATTAAAACAACTAAGAAAGTATAGTCGTATGTATGATACCCTACACCGAGTATATGATTATAAACAGTTTTCCTTTGATATGAAACTTATTTGTATTGAATATTATTTGAACACTAACCTTTTTAAGATATTTTTGCTTGATAGAGCGATTTTCGGAAGTGGGCCTTATATTTGAGCTATTAATAATTATGGACCGATCGTCATAAAATTTGTGAATTGATCGGTATTAAATTAGGTAGTACGGGTTCAGCTTATGTAAAACTTATTTGTATATATATAAGAGCTTAACTATTTTCAGATAGGCCAGTTGTATGGGGGCTAGGAAAAATAATAGACCTTAGGTCTTGGTTCAACATAAAAGTTTGTGCCAAATGGGTGGTTTTATGTATATTTATAACCTTCACCATAGATGACAACTAGATAGGTAACTGAGAGCCAGAAACCTAAGTCTGTTGCCGAAAACTTTATTGATGAGAATGTATTGCATGTACTTTGTTATTGTATCACCTATATGTGTGAAAAAAGAGTAATTTTTCCATTGATATTACTTTCCGTTCTATGAGTTTATTCTATGCCCTTCACCAATAGTGGCAAGGGTATATATGACAAACTCATTCCGTTTCTAATTTCTACATTTTTCTTTTGCTACCCTACAAAGTATATATATTCTGGATCGTTATAGATAGCGAAGTCGATATAGCCATGTCCGTTTGTATGTTGAAATCAACTTTCCGTAGCCCCCGAATAACTTACGACAGAATTGATACATCAATACATCGGGAATTCTTACGGCTCGGTCGCTATTTAAAATCGAGAAAATCGGCCCACAAATGGCTGAGATATAAGGAAAAATCCGGGATAAGCTCGATTGTTGGCCTATTTTTAATCTATATCTGGATTACTAACTCATTAATATAGACGATATGGATATCTTATGATAGATATTTTAAAGTCCATTGCAACGATGCATATAAGGCTATAGTAATTTGGTCATACAATGGGTCGAAATCAAGAAATTTTTAACCCGAATTTTTTTTTACCCAAAAATTTTTTGTCATACATTTTTTTTCACTAATAAAATTAAAAAAAAATTTCGAAAAAAAAGTTTCAGAAAAAAAATTTTGAAAAAAATAATTTTTTTAAATTTTGAAAAAAAATTTAAAAAAAAAAAATTTTTTTAAATTATAATTTGGTGAAGGATATATAAGATTCAGAAAAGCCGAATATAGCTCTCTTACTTGTTTTATAACTAATTGCTACATTTTTATAAACTTAGTTTTATCCTCGAAATTTTTCTATTCTAATGTATCACAAAAAAAGAAAGCATTTTTATCATAAAGAGGATAATTGGAATGATTAGGGTCCTTTGAAGAAAGCTGTCTCGAAATTCGTGCCAAAAATTGGAAATGGAATTCTAAGGATGTCTTATGTAAGATAAAGGTTACTACATAAGATATTTTCTAATAAAATTTTTTTGGTTCAATATCCGGTGTTTAAAACGAAATGATTTTTAGGATAACATATTGAGAATAGGCTACATAAGCATTACTGTGAGACCACGATTGTAAAAAATTGGATAAGCGGTTAAAAAAAAATCAATTCAATCTGCACAATTTTACACTATTCTTATACAAAATTTGAACTTTGAACATCGATAGAATTCAAATCATACATAGCGAATTCAACAATGTAAGAAACCTCAGATTTCAGAGATTTACAGAGAGAACAGAGAGAGTTTGTTAGCCGGACGAAAAATTTTTTATCCATCGCTACTCTGATTAAACAGGCATTCTTCTTTGTTGTCTTTAGATTTGGTCTGCTGTGTCCCTCCTTCTGAAAGGAATGTGACCACTGTTATCTAATATGTTGCGGGCCAGTGGATTTGGTTGCATTTCAAGCTTTTTTAAATGTTTTTCTAAATCTTTTTTGATCTTAGTTTTCACAAAGAGCGCGTTTAGATCTTTGTGTATATTAGCGATTTTGATACTGTGATCATTCTTAAAAACTTGTTTTAACGTCTTTGGAATTTTTCAACATTTGACGCTGAGGCCGTGATCCATAGCTGGATACCATAACACCAAATCGGTTTTATGATCGAGTTATAAAGTAGAAGTTTGCAATCTAAACTAAGCATAGAGTCTCTGACAATGAGCCAATTAATTTGAATTGATTTAAATTTCATTTAAGTAAACTTTGCATTTGTATGACTTTTCCATGAAAGGTGACGATCGAGATGTGTTTCGAGGTATTTAACTTTCGATTGTGGAATTATTGTTTGGTTATTGATATGAACTGGAGAGGGATCACACTCCCAAGCATGATAAATAAGGTAATCGCAAACATTATCAACACAAGACTTGCTAACTCCCTCGACAAAGAGTTTCGTTGCGAACAGGCTGGATTCAGAGCTAAAAAATCCTCTGTAGACCACATAAACAGCCTCCGCATAATAATTGAGCAATCAGTAGAATGGAGGTCCCCCCTAAAAAGCTTTTAACTTACTTGCCCACACTACCATTTCGAAAGCACTCACATGCAAGGGAATACCTAGGAAAGTAATAGGGATTATTCAAGAACTATACAGAAACGCAAATTGTCGTATACTTCACCGGAACGCAGTTAGAGATAAGGTTTCTGTTAAAGCTGGTGTACGACAAGGCTGCATCTTGTCGCCGTTACTCTTTAATATAGTGCTGAACATTGTCATGAGAAATGCAACGAGCCACACCAGAAGCATAACATGGGGTTTAGGCGGTTGCCTGGCCGATCTTGACTATGCCGACGACATATGCCTTCTAACACACAGTCACTCTGAGATGGTGCAAAGCCTTCAAATATAAATAATGGATGAAGGTAATGAGAGTAAATGCAATATCCAACCGGCCATTCTCTATCAAAGATATCCAACTTCAGAACGTGCACCACTTTTGCTATTTGGTAGCATCATAACATCGACTGGAGGCTCTTCTGATGATGTCTTAAATCACACCATGAGAGTTCGGCAAGCTTTCGGCCAACTAAACACAGTGTGGAAATCATCATCAGTCACCACCCGCACTAAGATAACAATCTTTAACGCGTGTGTTAAGTCTGTGCTCCTCTATGCAAGTTTTCCTCAACAAATGCTGGCCCAAAAGAATATCGAACTCACACCTCTGGACAGTCACACATCAAAGTCAAATATATTGCGAAATTTTAAGAAGGAAATGGCGATGTATTGGAACCCGCAATGCCATTGACTGGAACCCGCAAGGTAGCAGAAGGAGAGGACGGCCTGCCCACACTTGGCGAAGACAGCAAGATATTGAGGTTTAGCTAGCAGGAAAAAGCTGGAATGAAATCAAGAACCTAGCATCAAATAGAAATGACTGGAAATATTTTGTTGAGGCCCTATGCTCCTTATAGGAACTAAGGGAATTAATATATATATTGATATGCATAGGGTGACTTGATTCTCTTCGCAATGTAAATTTTATATTGTTGACATTAATTTTCCAAATATGGCTTAGAATAGCCATATCATTAGCAAATGTTGATGTATGAGTGCAATTGTTAGTTGGCATATCACACGAATATATCAAATATAAAAAGGGTCCCAGGATACTCAATGGATTGTGGAGTACTTACAAAGTTTCCTTATTTAGCCTTAAATAACTTTCCAATAGTTTATGTGTGATTGCGGGTAAATTTTGACTCTTTAATAAACCATCATGTCATACTTTATCAAACGCTTTAAAAATGTCGATGAAGAGGGCAGAAAAATATATATTTTCCTCAAATGCTTTTCTTACAATATTTCTAAGTCTATGAGCATTTTAAATGTAAAACAAAAATCACAAAACATCCCGAAATGCCGATAAGTCCCGGGGTTGAAAAATCCTGTCCCGTTTGGCCTCCTTACACTCAGCAGAAAAACATGATTGCGGTAAATATAATTTAAGAGCAACATACAAGGTGGCGCAAAAGTAAGCCTTCTATCAGAAAATGCTATAAATTTTGCGATTGGTCCCTAATGTCAGTTCTGTTTTGACATTTGTGTAGTAAACACATGCGAAATACACGTTAATAAACAATGTTACGCTACACTGCTCCAGAACGCGGAATATTGCTGACTATTTATTTGACCAATAATCGGTCGGTGACCTTGGCACAACGTGAATTTCGTCGCAGATTTCCTGGCCGTCCAACGCCTACTGGTGAAACACTGCGACGTTTAGCCGCTCGCCTCAAAGAGACTGGCACAACACGAGATGCTGCCAGGCGTGGCAGACCCCGGAGTAGCCGTTCTGCAGAGAATATTGCTGCTGTAGCCGTGGATGTCATGGAAGCGCCGTCGACATCGACCAGACGACGTGCCACGCAAATGGGTATCAGTAGACGGTTTTTACAGCGAATTTTGGTACAAGATTTGAAGATGTTTCCGTATAAAGTCCAGACGGTGCATCAGCTGTTAGCTGCTGACCGCCAATCGCGTCTAACCTACGCTCAAGCCAACCTTAATCACCACCGAGAGGAAGATGATTTTTCATCAAAAATAATCATGAGTGATGAGGCCCATTTCCATCTTAGCGGGTACGTAAATAAGCAAAATTTACGCTTCTGGGGCACTGAAAATCCGCGTGTAACCCACGAAGAGCCATTACACCCGCTCAAAGTCACTGTATGGTGTGCTGTTTTCGCTGGAGGAGTCATCGGACCTTTTTTCTTCGAAGACGTCTCGGGCCAAACGGTTACTGTGAATGATGAGCGCTACAGAGCAATGATCAACGAGTTCTTTTTGCCGCAACTTGATGAATTGGGATTGGAAAACATGTGGTTCCAACAGGACGGTGCAACAACACACACTGCACGTGCCACAACCGATATGCTGAAGGATGCATTTCCCGGGCGCCTAATCTCCCGCTTTGGCGATTTGCACTGGCCAGCAAGATCGCCTGATTTGCGCGCTCCAGACTTCTTTTTGTGGGGCTTTTTGAAGTCGCGGGTTTATGTCAACAAGCCTCAGACTCTTGCAGCTCTTAAAGACAATATCCGTCAAGAATGTGAGGACCTATCGCCGGAAGTTTTTCCCAAAGTGATGGAAAATGCCATAAAAATGGCTCAAATTACAATCAACTGTGGCGGCGGCCATTTACATGACATCATATTCTTGACTTGATGTGAAAAAAATTAAAAGACCAAATAAAAATAATCCACAAGAAGAATCAAAGTTTTTCATTTTTTTTTTTTAATTACAGCCAAAAAACATCGAAAGTTTACTTTTGCGCCACATTGTATTATGATAAGATTTATGACTGTAGTCCAAACATATTACGATTATTATTAGTATCATAAAAATATCATATTATGATAAACTGTAGTCGTAATATCATAATATGTTCTTAAGTAATCATATTATGATTCAAATCAATCATATTATGATCCAATGAAATCATATAATAATCCAACGTTATCATATTTATGATAAAATTAAAAATGATTGTACTTAATATAATATATTTACCTATTTATCATTCTTTAGTAGTTTGAAAAATAATTATATTTTGGTGAACCAGACTCAAAAATAATAGCTAGTAACTAAAATATGACTGGTATTAAATTGAAATAACAATTATTATGTGTGTACGACAACAATATATTGTTACAAAGAACACAGTATAGTTGTTGTAACCATGCCAAACTATGTTTTTTTTTTTCTCTCTGTGTGAAGTAGTGAATCAAATGATCTACCTTGTCCAACGAAGAAGTATATCTCATACTCTTTGTTAGCTTTGCTTTTGTTTATTTATGAACTTCTCAATAAAAAAAATAATGAATAATTTTTGTTGTTGTATGTAGTAGGACATTAAAGACATATCTAAAAAAAAAAAAAAAATGTTAACCACAACTTTTTTCAACGTTGACGACATCCAAGTGAAATATATTTTTTTCAGTTTCAAACAAAACGTGGTCAAGTCAACATTATTGAAAAATAATTTTAATTTATCGAAAAATGCCTTCCAACAAGTAACAGAATAATAATAATAATAATAATACTTTGTATCAATTGAAAAGTTGCTTTAACATAATTTAATTTTGTTTGTTTGTTTTTTTTTCAAGTGTTTCTCAACAATGTCTATTGCTTGATGACCACACGCAAGAAGCTGCTCAGTATTTTTTAAAAGATTCTGCGACAACTGATCATGTTCCGAGTTGTGAATTAAGTGCAACCACTCAAAAAGAAAACATTTCGTTATTTGATCTATTTTTATTGGTGGCTACAAATGTTTTTGTTATTATATTTATAATTTGTATTTTTATTTGGTATATTTAGCTTAGCTACTTGTGTATGTGTATTAAAATAATTTTTATTTTTAAAATCATCTGTAAGTTTTTACATTTTATAAAAGAATCTTATAAAAATGAAGTAGTTTGTGAAATAAAACTGAATGTTCATCAGCTTATTACTTGAAATATACAAACAAGGCTTTTTATCAATGAGATGTTAAGATTGTTTTGTTTAAATCGTAATCAAAATCACTTGCTCACTCGATTTATTAAACGTTTTACTTTCAGGCGAAACCTATTAAAATAGATTAGTTTTGTCTTCCCAGTATAGCAGTTGTTTAAAAAATTTACACATATTTGTTATGCTCTTTAAAAAGACTTATGTTCTTTCATCGTTGACTCAACGACGCACAGTGGGGCAGAATCAAATTTTTTTGGAAATAAATCTGGCATTTCTAAATGACTGGTCCGAATGGGTTAAAAATGAGGGCGTAGCCAAGGAGTATTCGAGTTTAAGTTATTAAAATGGAGCCTGCAAATGCTGCAGGCGCAGCATGACAAAGTAGAGCACCTTCCACAAGTAACATTTTTAAACACGTGTAATTTTTTTGTCTCCCATCCGATTTCAAAGATTTTTATATTTTTGGAAAGCGCTCGGTTTGCGTGTGCTTTTTATCTCTTATAATTTCCGAGTTATAGGAATTTCAAAATTTAACTTTTAAAATTTTGCCATACCTTGAACCGCTTTTTTAAAAGTATAGGGCGTACTTTTGAACCGAATGAACTCAATTTTTTTTCGTTAGTTAGACATCTAAATTATCAATTATATGCAAAAGTTTTCAGAGCAATATCAATTATTGATCCAAAAATAAACGATTTTGAATTTAAAAATTAAAATATTTTAGATGTTTGCTTTTTTTTTAACTCTTTTTTTATTTAAAAAAATTTTTGTTTAAGAGCATAAAACAATTTTATGTTTTTCTGTAAGGTATCTTTACGGAAAACATTCTGTTATAAAAAACATGTCATAGTTTTCGTCGATGTTAACCCAACGCCTTTTGGAATTTGACTTATTTTTTATCAAAATTTCAAATTTGGACCACATGTTATAAAATCCCAAAGCTGGGATCAGACAACGGAAGACATCATTGGAAACCTTGATGTGATCCCTATTTATTCCCCCAGGATTTTCCCAGCCCAAAAGAAAATGTGGACTCTAAGGGTAAAATTGTAAAAAATAAAATTTTTGGGGATTTTCGCTAAAATTTTTAGGAATTGCGGGATTCCCTTTGACTTTTTGACAAGTTTTTTCACACTTTGTTATTTAGAATGACAAATTTTAAAAACGTTAAAAATTTCTTTGAGTTTTGTTAATAAATAAAGATTTTATTATATATTTATTGAGTAGCAAAGTTTTGATAGGATTGCAAATTTTAGGAATAATTTTATACTTATTTCTTTCGAACTATTTTTTTTTGTTTAGATAAGTTAATTTTTTGCACTTACAAAAAAAAATTTCACGTCAATATCTCAATTAGATTCAAAAATATGTCACCGTCCTTCTAAAATATTGCACTTTTTCATACTAAAATATTTGAGTAAATTTTCTTAATATCTTATTCAACAACAAATCAATGGCTCCGACTTAGTCACATTTAAATATGAAAAAGTCAAAGATATTTGAAGGACGGACTCTCGTCAATTTTTTTTTTCAGAAATTTATTAAGCTGTTGGTTGTTTTTGAACGAAGCATAGCTATCACACGCGTATTAATTAAAATTAAATACAAAAAAAACCAAAGTCAAAAATAAACAAGTAACAGATCTATATTCGGCTGTGCCGAATCTTATATACCCTTCACCAAATTATGCTTTAAAATAAAAATTTTAAATATTTTTAGGTAAACAAAATTGAATTTTTTTTTTTTCAAAATTGTTTTTCAAAATTAAAAAAAAAAAAATAATTAAAATTTTTTTTTTTTTTTTAAAATAGTTTTTAAGTTTTTTTTTTAAATAGTTTTTCAAATTTTTTTTTTTTAAATTTGTTATTTTTTTTAATTTTTTTCCAAATTATTTTTTAAATTTTTTAGGAAAAAAAATTTACGACAAAAATATTTTTTCCCAATATTGACCCATTGTAGGTCCAAATTACTATTGCCTTATATACATCGTTGCAATGGAATTTGAAATATCTCTCATTAGATATCAATATTGTCTATATTAATGACTTAGTTATCGAGATATACAAGGTGGCGCAAAAGTAATCCTCCTATCAGAAAATGCTATACATTTTGCGATTGGCTCCTAATGTCAGTTCTGTTTTGACATTTGTGTAGTAAACACATGCGAAATACACGTTAATAAACAATCTTACGCTACACTGGTTGGTGACTTTGGCACAACGTGAATTTGATCGCAGATTTCCTGGCCGTCCAACTCCTACTGGTGAAACACTGCGACGTTTAGCCGCTCGCCTCGAAGAGACTGGCACAGGCGTGGCAGACCCCGGTGTAGCCGTTCTGCAGAGAATATTGCTGCTATAGCCGAGGATGTCATGGAGCGCCGTCGACATCGATCAGACGACGTGCCACGCAAATGGGTATCAGTCGACGGTTTTTACAGAGAATTTTGGTACAAGATTTGAAGATGTTTCCGTACAAAGTCCAGACGGTGCATCAGCTGTTAGATGCTGACCGCCAATCGCGTCTAACATACGCTCAAGCCATCCTTAATCACCACCAAGAGGAAGATGATTTTTCATCAAAAATAATCATGAGTGATGAGGCCCATTTCCATCTTAGCGGGTACGTAAATAAGCAAAATTTACGCTTCTGGGGCACAGACTCTTGCAGCTCTTAAAGACAATATCCGTCAAGAATGTGAGGATCTATCGCCGGAAGTTTTGGCCAAAGTGATGGAAAATGCCATAAAAAGGGCTCAAATGACAATCAACTGTGGCGGCGGCCATTTACATGACATCATATTCTCGACTTGATGTAAAAAAATTAAAATACAAAATAAAAATAATCCACAAGAAGAATCAAAGTTTTTTATTTTTTTTTAATTACAGCCAAAAAACATCGGAAGTTTACTTTTGCGCCACCTTGTATATCCAGGAATTGTCTAAGTTGCGAATTTGAATAGCTAAATATCATTAGAGAACAGTGTATGTTATTGATTTTTGTTACAAATGTAACAAAACATATTAGGATCTCAGAGAAATTGTATTTATAAAAAAAAACAAGAAATTAAAGCAATTTTTTATTTTTAAGGCATTCGCTGCCAATTACAGAAAAACAGACCTTTACCAAACAGATATATTGATAGTTAAGTAGTTTTTTCTTATAATTAAAAAAATGTAAGATATTTTAGGATCAAGCTAATCTACAAAAATAAATCTTTAGTTTAAGTATAATCACGTAGGTGTTAAACATTCAAGTTACAAACATTTGTAATTTTTTTTCTAATACGAAATACATTTGAAAAATTTAGTAAAACTTCGAGTTATTTGCCAAATAGTTTAGTATACATTCAGCGAATTTTAAATTTGTTTATATAAATTAGTTTATTGATATGTTTTTTTTTTTTGTATATCGTGAAACTTATAAGAATGAAACTGAAAAAAAATCAATTTTCAACATCTTTGCGATATCCAAATATATCCTGGAATTTAGATAAACAAAATTGATGCCAAAGAAAAGATAATTTTGTATAGAATAACAGTACAAAAATACATACTTCATAAAAAAATTCAGAAGAACCAAAAAAATTAAAACCGCGATATAAAAAAAAAAAAAACTAAAGACAGTTTTGACAATATAATATATATGTTTTATCAAATATATCATGTTTTATCATATATCAAAATATATTAGGACATTATGACAATATGACCTAATAGCAGACCGTTTGAATACCCCAATTATTCCAACAAACAAATGTGTAAAATTATTTAAAAAAAAAAAAAATATTTTTAAGTTGTTCGTTTTGTATTTTACGGTTTTTTTTATTATTTCTGGATTAATCGGTTGGTTGGTTTACGTGGTAGTTCACTGCACGCGAACAATCAAGTAGAGTCGAAGGGACTCCGTTTTGAAGGGACTCGGTTATTTGAGCAAATAATTAATCGGTGTTTAGATTTAATCGGTTAATAATCGGTTAATTTTAAATTATTCGATTAACCGAATAATTTTTATTTTAATTTTATATTGAAAATGGCACCACAAATTGTGTATACTTATTTTAGCATTTTATAAATAAAAACAACAAAATCATAACAATTCAACAAAGTAATAGCAAAAAAAAATGGGGTATCTGAGATCCTTTTTTTATACACATGTGAGTTTCTTTAGGATTTTAGTGAGATCTTCTGAAATAAGGTCTTGAAAAAGGAATATAATTGAAATATTTTCCTTTTAAACTTGAGAAATCAAAAGTAAAGAATATCCAATTTCTCATATAAAATTCTCAATTATACCATTGCACAGTGGAAAATTTTGGTAGTTTTCGGATCAAAAATCTGTAACTTTTGAATGGATGAGGATTTTTGTAAGATTTTTTTTTTGTTGAATAGGTGGGACTTTAAGCTTTAATTTGCTTTTTTAATCTTAAAAATCGAATCATAAAAAAAGTAATGAACGGTTAAAAATACATTTTTGATTTTTTTTAGTTTTTGTATAAAAGTGATATGTTAAGACAAGTAAAAGAAGTATTTTTATGTACTTTTTAATTAGTTTTAATAGTACTAACAACTGACATTTGTTAACAGCCGTTTAGCTTAGTTTTTTTTTTTTTTTTTTTGAAAGATACAACCTTTGTCCCGTAGACTTTGAAGCTCCAATATTTACAAAGCCCAAAGGTTGCATATTTTGAAAAACATATTCAGCTACAGTAGAGTTAAAAATGTTATAAAACTTAAAAAAAATTCTTTCGAAGTTTAAAACCGTTTTCAAAGATTTTCAAAGATTTTGAAACACTTTCAACACTTTGAGTTTTTTTTAACACTGTTTTAGGGTAGGCCGTAGTACTTTAGTACCTCTCATTTACACATTTTTAGAGCGATTTAAAAAGTTTAAACAATTATGGAGAGGCAAGGAATTAATGTTTCATAAAATGTAAAAATGTATATTTCAAGAAATTATTTAATTTTTTATAAAAAGTTTAGCATTTTCTTTATTTTTTTTTTGTAATTTTTCAAATTTAACAATAGCTTTTTTAATTTTTTTTCTATGAAAAAATACTTTTTGTGCACATTGTTTTAAAGACAAGTCTTTAGTGAAAAAACGAGATATTACTTGTTAAAATCGGTTTATATTTGCAAAAGTTATTAAACTTTTTCGAAAAAAGTTCAAATAAATTAAAAACAGTCCAACATTTTTTTTATAGTTTTTTGTTTATAGGCACGAAAAGGCAGCTAGTTTTGATATATCTTTTAGATAATAAGCTTTAATCCTATGTTAAAACTAGATCGGCAGCAAACGGCGCCAACAGTTAAAATCTAGTCAAAGTTGCGTAGGTAAGCCAAAAAACATTATAAATTTTACATGAATAAATTTCAAATCTGCTAACAATATATACAAAACTCATAACGAAAATAGAATCTGGACAAGATAACCTTTCCATCAAGGTAAAACAATCCTAAAACAAATAATTATAAATATTAAAACTACGCCCTTGTAAATGGTATAATTTTAACTCCCCAAATCTTTAAAGTAGAAAGTGTGTTCTGTCGCCATTTTCAAATAATAACTATAATTTCTGCAAATAATTATTGCTTGACATCTTAGCTTTACGATAGAATTTGTTTTATGGTTAATTTCAAACATTTGCCAAAATCAATTATGAGATGCATACACCTTATATTATCCACTGTGCATTGGAGTCCTTTTTGGAGTTTTTCAGATTGGGAATACTTTTAATAGTTTCCGATAAAAGATTCGTTTCAGTTATATCTTTAGTTTCATCTATTATCATGTCGTCCTCCGACTTATTAGGACAAAGTTAATCATAGTGCATTCTAGAAAAAGGTTCATTTACAAATTCCTTACTTTCAGTTTCTGTGCTATACTTTTAGAAAACCACAAATTACACAGTTCCAGTAATATGGCAATAGAAAACAAACCAAAGAAAATGTTAAAATAGTTGTGGTTTAAAAAGAGGGACAAATATATATATATATCACTCTTGTTGCCTATTGAAAATTGTATTTTTTCTTTCATTCTGAAAACCACTTTTCAAAGGTTCGATATTACTTTTTTGAGAACTGTCATTTATTTCATATTATTACAGATATGATCTGTGTGAGTTAAAACTATATTTCTATATAAAGTGCAAAAAAAAATATAAATTTCGGTTAATCGGTTAATCGACACAAATTAATCGGTTTATTTGTTATTTGAAAATCGGCAATTTTAAATTATTCGAACAGTTAACCGACCAAAATTAATCGGTTAACCGATTAACGGTTAATCGATTGAATACCCTACTGTATATGCAATTGTAAGCAAATAGTTATTTTCTAATATCTGCAGAACGAATCAATTTCTTATCGGGCGGTATCGGCTTAGTAGGAATGACCCCTCTCATATAAAGGTAATAGTTATAATTGAAGAATTATCGTAGGTAAAGTAAAGTTATTATTATGAGTAATTTTTTTTACATAAAATATATAAAAATGAGTGGGATTAGAAGTGAAGTGGTATCTCCCATATAGAGTTAGTTAGTTATTTTCGAATATCAAGTGAACTGTAATAGAGAGATTCTTAATACTTTGCATGTGATATTTTCATACCATTATATGTAGTTAGGAAAGGCGTAGCGAAGCGCACCGGTTTATGCTAGTTATATATAAGTAATACATATTTAAGTTTAACTAACTTTCGAAGAAACCTAATTACACCCATATTCAAATGTTCTGTACTGTCACAGTATTACTTATCAATTGGATCAGCCAAATGTGCTAGATTTATTTCCAAATGATTTTAATTATGCCCCATTGTGTTTACGTTCTTGCATTAAAATGTAAAGAAAATTTGGGAAATTCCCTTTCTTGTAAATCAGATTTCACTTTCATGATTTCACATCATGATTGTAACATTTGTCATTTAGTTGTGTGTTTTATTTTATGTTGATATCAAAAGTTAAACAACCAAAACAGTTATTAAATAAATACTAACAAATAAGAAAGTATAGTCGGTCAAGCCCGACCACATGATGCCCTACACCGAAAAGATGATTATAAACAGTTATCTTTTAAAAGCGGCTCAGATTCTGAGCAGATTGGTATACTTTAAGGTGGGTGTTGGGAAAATATTTTTGCACAAACATCAACACTAACCCAATATACCTACCCCACTATGGTCGCGTAGGTATAAAAATGTAAAAAAAACCCCATCGGATAAGAAAACAGTTTGTGTTAAAGAAATTTTCAGTTTAAAGTATTTTTTTTTATAAGAATTCAATTTATTTAAATCACTTTATTTGTGTAAATGCAGTAGAAATGTATTTTTCTCAATGAAGCAAATCGAGTTGTAGGTGTAACTGCATTAGCTCTCATATAAATGACAGACATGCAAGAGCGGTAGAGTAATATTGAATGTACGTACATATGTATGAAGGTAGGTATAGACAACTTCATACATGCGTCATCAACTTAAAAATGTTAAAATGTAGAATATTATGATTCGAATAGGTACACAATAAATATTACAAATATGACATAAAAAATGATTTCAAGTTAAAATAGATATAATATACATATTTTTAGTTGGAGAAAAAATGTATTTTTTGACAACAGTTTGTTATGCCCCATTTGCACAATCTCTGGTTATCGTTTTTCGTAACGATATACAAGGTGGCGTAAAAGTAAACTTCCGATGTTTTTTGGCTGTAATTAAAAAAAGAAAATGAAAAACTTTGATTCTTCTTGTGGATTGTTTTTATTTGGTCTTTTAATTTTTTTTACATCAAGTCTAGAATATGATGTCATGTAAATGGCCGCCGCCACAGTTGATTGTCATTTGAGCCCTTTTTATGGCATTTTCCATCACTTTGGCCAAAACTTCCGGCGAGCTGCAAGAGTCTGAGGCTTGTTGACATAAACCCGCGACTTCAAAAAGCCCCACAAAAAGAAGTCTGGAGCGGTCAAATCAGGCGATCTTGCTGACCAGTGCAAATCGCCAAAACGGGAGATAAGGCGCCCGGGAAATCCATCCTTCAGCATATCGGTTGTGGCACGTGCAGTGTGTGCCATTGCACCGTCCTGTTGGAATCACATGTTTTCCAATTCCAATTCATCAAGTTGCGGCAAAAAGAACTCGTTGATCATTGCTCTGTAGCGCTCACCATTCACAGTAACCGTTTGGCCCGCGACGTCTTCGAAGAAAAAAGGTCCGATGACTCCTCCAACGAAACAGCACACCATACAGTGATTTTGAGCGGGTGTAATGGCTCTTCGTGGGTTACACGCGGATTTTCAGTGCCCCAGAAGCGTAAATTTTGCTTATTTACGTACCCGCTAAAATGGAAATGGGCCTCATCACTCATGATTATTTTTGATGAAAAATCATCTTCCTCTTGGTGGTGATTAAGGATGGCTTGAGCGTATGTTAGACGCGATTGGCGGTCAGCAGTTAATAGCTGATGTACCGTCTGGACTTTGTAGGGAAACATCTTCAAATCTTGTACCAAAATTCGCTGTAAATACTCTCGACTGATACCCATTTGCGTGGCACGTCGTCTGGTCGATGTCAACGGCGCTTCCATGACATCCTCGGCTACAGCAGCAATATTCTCTGCAGAACGGCTACTCCGGGGTCTGCGACGCCTGACAGCATCTCGTGTTGTGCCAGTCTTTTCGAGGCGAGCGGCTAAACGTCGCAGTGTTTCACCAGTAGGCGTTGGACGGCCAGGAAATCTGCTACGAAATTCACGTTGTGCCAAAGTCACCGACCGATTATTGATCAAATAATAGTCAGCAATATTCTGCGATCTGGAGCAGTGCAGCGTAACATTGTTTATTAACGTGTATTTCGCATGTGTTTACTACACAAATGTCAAAACAGAACTGACATTAGGGGCCAATCGCAAAATTTATAGCATTTTCTGATAGGAGTATTACTTTTGCGCCACCTTGTATATATATATAATTTATCCCTTTCCGTCCCAAACAATTGAAAAATTTGCAGATTTCAGTGAATTTTTCGATCACATTTCTTGCACACAAAATACTAAAGTAAATCGCACAAAACATAAAAATATGAAATACGTTAAATTTACCTACACATTTGTGTAGGCGGGGACGGAAAGGGTTAAATGTATTCGAAACTTCTTTGAATATTGAGAAAATCGACACCCAATTGGCTGAGATGTAAGGAAAAAACCGGGACAACCTAGATTTTTGATCTATATCTGGATTAGTAAGTCATTAATATGGACAATATGAATATCTAATGATAGATATTTCAAAGTCCATTGCAATAAGGCTACAATGGGTCAAAATCGGAAAAAAAATTTTTAACCCGATTTTTTTTTATCAACAATTTTATTTTGACATAAAGCGCAGAACTAAATGAGTATGTAAACAAAGTAGAGAATACGTACTTTAAAATGGTACTAGGCTTTTTATGAGGTTCTATTCCATCAAACATTAAATTTATGTAAAATTTAATACATTTTTAAAAGTTATATGAAAGCGATTTCAAAAGTGGTGAAAACATATACATCTGCATTGAAATTAAAGCTATGAAACCATTTTAACGAAATCCGTTTATTTCATAAAAATCCCTTTTGAAAATAAAATATTATAATCGATTGAATTTTCAAAATTTATTACAAAATCCTATCTTTCAGTCAGATAATGAAAAGGTGCATATTGAGTCACCCTGTTTATAAAAAAATGCTTACATTGAGACCTTATTTTTTGGCTTCTGAAGTTCTCAGGTGTAAACTTTAATATGAGTATTTAAAATTATTTCAAAATTAACAACACTGTGCGCTGCACAGTGCGCCTAGAACAAGGGATTGATGGTGATCATTGTTCCATATATCTCCACAAATTATGATGGTCAGAAGGTGAGGGGTATACAAACATGAATACTAACTTTTTCGTGCCTCAATTGGAAGGTATTAGTATTATTTCGGAAAAAAGAATTTTGGATAAGCTTTTAAAAAGTTGAACGAATTTAGCAGGGTTTAATTTGTCAATTTCATGTTTCGTGGCGCCTCCGCTTGCAAAATAGCGAACTTGCGGAAGTTTCGTTGGATGAGCAAAGAAAAGACGAGAAGAATGCTGCTGTTTACAATCTTATTGTTGGTAAAGTTGAATTCGGCAATGTTTTGAATGAGGAATCGTATTATGTAATGGAAAAAGTGAGAATTTTTGTAAGAATATCTCAGTTAAATGGGAGAGTTCCTGCCATATTGGATCCGCCAGTTTGAATCTGACAAATTTTACCTCAGATTCGAAATCAGCTATCTTGAATACCCCCATATACCTATTTTCATATAAATCAGAAGGCTTTTTAAAATTTACGTCGCCATATTAGATCCGAAATTTTGAATTTGAAAAATTTTACCTCAGATTCGAAATCAGCAACCTTGAAAACCTCCGTATACCGATTTTCATCTTTGTTCAGTGATTCCTTAAAGTTTTGGCCACAAAAATGGGTGAAATTACCTATAGTGCGATGCACAGTGGTTTAGAAACGTTATTTTTTTTTTTGGAAATAATTCGGAATGTCGGGAACTATTGGAGATATTGTTACGAAATTTCACATGGTTGGAGCTGAGGCATTATAATTTTTAAAATTTTTTTATTTTGAAATACCGAAATTCCTAAACCGGAAAAAATGTGTTCCAAAAACTGAGTTTTTTTTTTTGTAGAAAAGTGCCTACTGTGACATTATTTATCGTGTGATAGTAAAATAGCTTTGTAAGTATTTAAGTAATATATATAATTATACAAATATGGTGCATTTTCGAGGATCGATGCTTTGGCTTTTTAGAATTTTTTACTCAAACAAAAATAATTTTTTTAAAGTTGGTCAAGTTTGGATAAGTCTGAGGGGTGTTGTGTTCGATTAACTTGTGTTCGATTATTTTACACACGTTGGCATTAAGTTCTCTTTCCGAAACATATACAAATTGTATATAGTCCCGAAGAACATTTTTATCAGCAAAAGAAAGAATATATGGGCTTTTTTGAAAAAAAAAAACCTAAAAATACGTCTCTTTTTACATGTTCTAACTTTGGATGGGTGTAACCTTTTACAGGAATATGATAATTGTTATTAAGTTGATTTTATTTAGAATTTTATTGCCAATATAGCTGATATTTTATTAGAAATAAATTTCGACCCTCCGTTGGCCCGCGATATCTAAAAAAGCATAAACAGATCGAGCAAAATTAGAAAAAATAAATCAATAAACCTAAATATCTCTTCAAACGACTGAAGCTAGAATCATTAAATTTTAACTGTGGGTTCCTCCCTCCCTAAAACGATCCGATAAGAAGGGATTTTTGGAAATTCGAACGTTTAGGGGGTAAAAAAGGGTAAATTCGGTAACCTTATATCTTCACAACTAATAAAGATACAAAAAAACTTAAAATTGCATGTTACTCCATTTAAAAAATAAGCTGACAGGTGTTTCGTACTTTTTCGAAATTCGAACCTTTTAGGGGAGAAAACGGGTAAAAACTCTATTTTGGTAATTTTTTGGCATCATATGTATCTTTTAAACCAATAAACATACAAACAAATTGTAAATCATGTTCTTTACTTATAAAAAAATAACAAATATAAGTTTGGTACTTTTTGAAAATTCGAACCCTTAAGGGATAAAAATTTTGTTTATTTTTGGTACTTCTTCATAATATATATTTTTTTTTTTTATAATTTGAAATAGAGACACGAATATTTTATTATGAGCTCCCACCACGATATAAATTTATTTGAATATAATTTTACCACCGTAATGGGGATAAAAAAGGTACCAAAAAGGGGATAAAATCGGGAAAATACATTTAATTTGAAATTATTAAGACAATTTTGATAATTTTTTTTAACAAACGACTGAAAAATTAACTAACAGGATGTTATTTGTAACTCGAGTGCCAAGGTTTATATTGGGCCAAATCCGGGTAAACAGTTTGGTACTTGTATTAAAACATATTTATTCTTGGGCACATTAACACAGATTTTAATCGGTTAAGACATGTCTTTATCATAAACAATTATGGCAAAATCTAATATTTTTATATTTCAAACTTGAGGGGTGTTCAAGGAGGAAAAGGGATATTGGTACTTTTCTCCTAATGGTACTTTTTTAATATTTTACATTATTTCACTTATCGACATTAAAGTTGGCTGATATGTATCTGAGTGAAGTTAGTGTTAGGAATAGGGGATAATATATATAATATAAAATGTGAGAACTGAATTATAGGTACTTTTTGAATTTTCTAGAACAATGGACTTAGAAATATGACATTAAGCATATATGGTCCTAAGTGAGTGAGAATTCTAGGGGGAGACTTTGTGGTACTTTTTCTTTATTCGAATGGTACTTTTTGTAATGAATTAATAAACATGAAACTAGAGACATGTTATCCTGACTTAGTATTAATTCACAAACGGAGACTTAATAGTACTATTTATTTCATCCAATTGGGGTGGCGAATCGCACCGGGCCAGCTAGTCTAATTAATAAAGCCAATTGGATGGATATTACAAAAGTTTTTCTTAGTTTCTTCAACACAATATAAAAATCATCCTTTAATTACATATATTATTTTCATATTTATTAAAAACTAGTTGTTAGTTCTTCAAGTTTCTCCAAAAAATGTGTCTTATTATGAAAAATGTGAAGTGAAAAGGAGGCAATATATTAAAAATTAAAATTTCCGAATTTCCGAATTTCCATCTCCTGAAAATTTCGAATCGGAATAACAGAGTTTTTCATGATCGTCACTATTTTCTTTTGAAAATACTTATGTATTCAGAATTCCAATTAAACTACCAAAATCAGTTTATTCAGTTGAAACTACCAATTTCGGTCTAATTAGACCAAAGCGCCAATGAAGTTGGTGACATTCAAGTTTTATATTTACTATTTTTTTTAACCAACAATACCACTACCGTATACCACTGTGGTTTATATTGTGTGGAACATGTGGATGTTGTATAGCTGGATCTTATCATTAGCACCTTTGTTTATCTTTCATTTTTGTTGTTTTGTTTTATTGATATGATAACAAAGCAATCGATACGTAAATAGTTAATCAAATGCTGAACAGAGCCCCAACAAAACGAAACAAAAAAAAAAAAAAACTGGGTGAGACAGTTTTCAATGAACTGCCAATTTGTAAGGTGAATGAAATCACGCAATTGAATTACTGTTAAAAATAAACATTTTTGTAAATTAAATCAGTGAAATAAAAAAAAAAAATAAACAAAAAATAGAAATGGCATCTGACGATTTGGAAAAATCAGCACCCCTAGATGATGTGGATTTTACCAGCGGCTTTGAAACGCAATACGAACAAGAGTATCGTCCTCTTAAGCCAAAAGTCATAGTGCCCCGCACCCAAGATCCCAAAACGTTGTGGTATCGTGATTTACAAACCATAATAATGGTGTCATTTATTATGGCCATCTTTCTATTCGGCACCGTGCTGTTGACCAAATTGGTCTTCACCTCAAATCCCCTGTATGTGTTCGCCATCACAGCAATTTATGTGATTTTGGCCATTGTAATGATTGTCATCGAAGTGAAGAGTATACATGTGCGTTGAGTGGGTGGATGGGGAGAGAGAAGTGGAAAAAATTTAACGATAATTTAAAATTCATTTGTTACTAATTTTATACATATGTGTTATATTCGTAATAAAACTAAATTTAAGTGTAGTGATTAATTAAGCAAAATAAACGTATAATGTTTATAAAAACTATTATTTGGTTTTAATAAAAATATGAGTCAAATTATTTTTTTTTTTTTAAACTGTGTTGCCTGTTTGTTATTTTACAACTACAACATGTGTTTACAATTGTGTTTCTAAGAAGAAGGTGTTTTATGTCTAAACCCTACTATATAATGGCAAGTTTGTTTAAACCCTCTATTCACTATCAAACAGTAAAATATCGTATCAGTTATATTTATTGCTTTAGAAATTCATCATATACTTACTAACGTACTTAGTTTCTTGATAGAAATACTTTTCAGTTTTGTAAATTACACAATTGTTTTCATGTATTTATAGCACGTACCCTGCACAGTGTTTTATTGCTAAGTAAATAAAAATACGCAGAATTAATGACGAAATTTGTACAAGGTGTGAGCTTATATTAGAACAGTTAAATATATAAGGTTTGTGATGCCACTAGGTCTTTTATACCGGTAATTCCTAGTATAAATTTTCCGGGAATCTTACTAATTTTTCACTATCCGATTCCAGGGAGTTTTTATAAAAATACAAACAAGTTGAAACGTGAAAAGGTTTTTCTTTACAGTTTTTCACATATTATCTCGACAATAATAGACTGCACAGTGGGGCAGAATCAAAATTTTTTGGTCCGATCGGGATAAAATTTGACATGGACGTAGCCAATGAGTATTTGAAATTAAGTTATTCAAATGGACCCCACAAATGCTCCAGGGGCGCACAGTGGGGCAGAATAAACATTTTTTGGAAATAAATCTGGCATTTCTAAACGGCTGCTCCTATCGGGATAAAATTTGACATATGCGTAGCCAAGGAGTATTCGAGTTTAAGTTATTAAAATGGACCCTAAAAATGATCCAGGGGCGGCGCTATGGGGGCTCAAATTAGGGTACCTTCGACATGTAAAATTTTTAAACACGTGCCATTTTTTTATTTCCTATCCGATTTCAAAGATTTGTATATTTTTGGAATACTTATCTCTTATAATTTCCGAGTTATAGGCATTTCAAAATTGAACTTTTAAAATTTTGCCATACCTTGGTCCGCTTTTTTTAAAATATTGGGCTTAGTTTTGGGCCAAATGGACTCGAGTTTCTTTTGTTAGACAACTAAATTACTAATAATATACAAACAATTTAAGGCAATATCAATTATGGACCCAAAAATACACGATTTGCAATTTAAAAATTAAAAAAATAGTAAATTTTTTCAGTTTTTTGGACGAAAAGGTGACTTTACTCTTTTTTTATTAAAAAAAACTTCTTTAAGGATATATAAAAAATGTATATGTGCCCGTAAGACATCTTTACGGAAAACAATCTGGTGTAAAAGACATGTCTTGTTTTTCGAATATGTCGGCCCTACGCCCTTTGGAATTTGATCTATTTTTTATCAAAATTTCAATTTTGGGCAACATGTTCTAAAATCCCAAAGCTGGGATCAGGAAACGGAAAGCAGCTTTGGAAACTTTGATGTGATCCCTATTTACTCCCAAAGTATTTTCCCAGCCCCGAAGGAAGTGTGGACCCTATGGGCAAAATTGTAAAAAATACCATTTTTGGGTAAAAAATACCAGTTTTGAGTGATAAGTTTAAAAAATGTTGAAAATTTCATTGAGTTTTGTCAATAAATAAAATTGTATCAAAATTTTAATAAGATTGTTAATATTAGGAACAATTTGATCCACATTTATTTCGAACTATTTTTTTTTTTCTTTAGACAAGTTAATTTTTGGTCTTACAAAAAAAAAAAAAAAAAATTTCAAGTCAATATCTCAATTAGATTCAAAAATATCCCACTTTAAAACTTCGTTCTTCAAAAATATTTCCATTTGAATAACTTAATTTTAAATACTCCTTGGCTACGGCCATGTCAAATTTTATCCCGATCGGACCAGCTATTTTTAGAATATTATTTACTCGGGTTTTCGAGTTGATTTACAGTTGTTCAGCTTCGTAGGCGGAATGAGGATTAGTCAGTGGAACCTCAAAATCTCTCATTAAAAAAAAAATTGCCAAAAATCCATTTATGATTGGAATGAGCTGAAATTCAAAATATAGACAGTACTTGAGAAGAACTATGTCTGCAGGTTATCTGTTTTAGTTCAAGAGATATTTAGGTTTAATTTTTTTTTAAATTTTGCTCGATCTTTTTTTCGGTTTTTATATAAAGTTTCAACATGGACGCTACAGAAATAGACCGATAGGGACAGCAAACGACGCCATATTTTTTGCCGCTCTTTTGACATTTCTCTTCAGTACTATTTTCCATTACAGGATGGAAAGAATTACGAGCCAACAACGAGTCGAAATTATTAAAATTTACTACCAAAATTCGGAGTCAATGGCCTCAACGTTAAGAGCGCTACGTCCAATTTATGGTCGTCATAATCATCCTACCAGATCAATAATTGAGTGTCTAGTGGAAAAATTTGAATCCACAGACACAGTACAAAATGTTCCCGTGCCAGTGAGATAAAGAAGTGCCCGTAGTGTTGAAAATATTGCTGCCGCTGAGGCTTCAGTTGAAGAAAGCCCAAATGTGTCTCTCACACGTCGTTCTCAAGCGTTGACCTTATGAAGGATAAAAATAACATAGCTTTGGTATTTCATCATACAAGTATAACGTTCAGCAAATATGATGAAAAGAGAGAGATGTATATTAGTGCTACCAAAGCTCTGAAAACATTTAACTTAACAAATATGACCCGAAAACCTTAAGTGCAAAAAATGTTATAGATATTTTTTATGCCAATTTGTGTTTCTAAAAACCTAACGTAGCTATTGACATTTAAAATTTAATAAAATTCATAAAATATCAAAAAAAAAAAAAAAAATAAATTAATTTCAAAATGGATCAAATTTTACCCGAAAACCTTGTGAACGTTAAGGGAAGTAATCAAAATTCGAATTAAAAAGTAAGAGTGTTAAAAAGGCTTATATTTGTTATTAGAATACATGTATATTCTTTATCATATCACATTTTAGTTCATAAGTATGGATGCCGGTTGTTGTTTTCAATAATTTGAATGTCATTTTGAAGGGTATATATCTGTTAATTATTCTCAACAAAATTTTTTTTTGCTTCGGAAATGTCGATTTTTTTGCCAATAAAGCGTAATATGCGGGAAGTTTTGTGAATTCAAACACATACAGAAATTTTGCTGTAATCGATTTTCCATGCAATATATGAAAAAATGTACAAATTTTAAAAGGGGGGCAAGGTTTGTGGAACTTCTGAGGAGTAAATAAAGGCTTTTTATTTTGTTGAATTGTTGAAATCCATAGGGCTTGAAGATTGATATATTTCCATGAAGAAAAATATAAAATTTGAATTAATGTGAAATTTTAACGATTAAAGATATCATAACAAAAATTGGAACTAATATAGACTCAATTATCCTTAAAACAACGACATTATAATTTTTGACAGTTTTTTTTTCAAATACCGAAATTGCTAAACCAAAAACTGAATTTTTTTTAGAAAAGTGCCTACTGTGACGTTATTTACCGAGTGATAGTAAAAAAAAATGTTTATATATTTATAGAGTTATACACATATGTAGTATTTTCGAGGAACGGAGATTTGCCTTTATAGAATTTGTAACTCAAATCTAATTTTTTTTTTTAATTGGCCATGTTTGGTTATGTTTGGGGGAGTGTTTTGTCCTTTTAAGTGATCCAAAATTTACTTAAACGCTTTTGCATTAAATTCTCTCATATAAAAATTGTATATAGTCCTGAAGAAAATTTTTTTCTACAAGAGAAAAAATATATGGTCTTTTCTGGGAAAAAACTTAAAAAATACGTCACTTTTTACAAGTTCCAACTTTGGATGTGTTTAACTTTTTATGGGGACAATAAAACTGTTAACAAGTTTTTTTTATTTTATTTGGAATTTTATAACCAATATAGGTGATATTTTATAAAAAAAATCGACCTTCCGTAGGGCCGTCACATCTAAAAAACCATAAAATGATCGAGCAAAATTTAAAAAAAAAAAGAATAAACCTAAATATGTCTTCACCTAATTGAGATAACCTATACATGTGAGCATATTTTTGGTAGACCTTCTTAAGCACTATTTATATTTAAAATTTTAGCTCATTCGGATAATAAATGGATTTTTGCGTTTTTTTTCTTAAATTTGCCGAGGTGACCAACTTTGAGGGGCCACGCACTGGCCTCCATTAGCGTTAGGAAGCTGAGAAACTGCTTCCAAAAAAATACCTCAGCTTCAACGATGTGAAATTTCGTAGTAAAATCTCAAATGGTTCATGAGATACAGAATTATTTCCAAAAAAAAAAAAACGTTTCTCAACCACTGTGCACCGATTGATCTCCGAAGAAAGAGAGATGGTTTGTGTGGTTCAGAAGTGGTGATTTTGACACGGAATACAAAAATCTTTCAGGCCGTCCGAAAAAGTTGGAAGAGCATGAATTGGGGGCATTACTCCTTAAAGATTGTAGTCGAACTGAACAAGAGCTTGCAAAATCATTGAGAGCTACTCAGTTAGCAATTTCAAAAAGTTTGCAAGCAGCAGAAAAGAAAAAACGGGAAAATGTTACAGCTAACAATGGCCAACACTTTGCATAAATTTATATAACTGGTACAAATGTTTCAAAATATATGTCATCCCCAATAAAATTATTTAAATTAAACCTTATTACAAACATGACTGGAAAATATGTCGCGTTATAAATGTCGGATGCTAAATAATACTAAATATGGTTAAAAAAATAAATGAAAATATTTCAACATGACACATATTTTAGTTTAAACAAGCTCTTTAAAAAGTTAAATGTTCCAATTCGCAGATTTTTTTCATTTTTCTAGATACCTTAAGAAACGAGTTATATTTTTGTCGCGTTCTGCATCCCAAACTTTTTACGCCAAACAGAAAAATTTTAACAAGAATACGATTTGTTAAGATTGCTTTATTTTTTTCACTTCAAAAGCATACGAATGTCGCGTTCTCGACCAAGGAAATGCCTATATCCGGTTTAAGTATCACACAAAACAGTTTTTTTTTTTTTTTTAATATTTCTGTAAATACTTAATGTGACCTTACATTTAACAAATGATCTGAAAAGAAACACATAATCAGCCATATTTAACAATATAAAACATTCAAAATCTACATACCTCAACTTTAGTTGCCTTTCACTTACTTCCTGACTCAACGAAAACATCATCATTATTATTAATTTTTAAGTGTTTTCCTTTAATAAATTTTAAATATTAAAAAAAAGAACATGCATAAAATTCTATCTGGGTTAAATGATTTCTACAACATTAAATTGTCTCATTCATGTCAATGACAGTCTTAATTTACTTATCTCTTTTGCTCGTTGTTATTGGAAAATATTTATAAATTCTGCTCAAGTGTTTATTATTCGGAGAATGTAGTTATTGTTGTTGTTGTTGCTGTTGTCAATATTTGACAAATGTTTGGTTACTTAACATTTTCTACTTCATTTACTTTTTTGTTGAGATAAGACAGAATTCTACTTTTTTTTTCCACAGACATTAGTGAACGAGATACAAGTGAAGGGAATAAAGATATCTATTAAATTTATTACAATTCGTAATTCATATTAAATTTCTAATGTTTGATAGTTAATTTATTGAGTTATTGTTGCTATTATTGCTATTATTGTACGTTATAAATAAAAGATTTGTTTGTTTGTTTGATGCCAACAAAAATTTGTCAAATAAACATACACGGGTTTATTTATTTTTTTTTCTATTAATTTTTATTAGAACAATTAATTTCATATCAATTTCTTTGTTTACGTTTCGTTTAAAGTGAAATGGATATAGAAATAATGTGAATGATGGGATAGAAATAGAGACAGATCGACGAATGAATGGCCAGACAGAAAGTCTGATAAATAGGAAGTTAAATTTTGCAAACTGCACGGTGGTTCAGAATTGAAAAATATTTGAAATAAAGCTAACATTTCTAACTTGCTGATCCGATTGAGATGAAATTTCATAAAGAGGTAACAGAGGAGTATTTGAGTTTATGTTTTGACGACGTACTCCACAGACTTCTCAGGAACGCCATTGTGAGGTCTCAAAAGTGCCCTACTTTGTGCAATATTTTTGAAGGACGGAGTTTTAAAGTGACATATTTTTGAATCTAATTGAGATATTGACTTGAAGTTTTTTTTTATAAGACCAAAAATTAACTTATCTAAACAAAAAAAGATTGTTCGGAAAAATGTGGATCAAATGGTTCCTATTATTTGCAATCCTATCAAAATTTTGAAACAAATTTTTGTTTTAGAAGCTGTAATATGTAATAAAATCTTTATTTATTACCAAAACTCAACGTTTTGTAAATTTTTCATTTCAAATATTAAAGTGTAAAAAAAAATTGTCAAAAGAGTAAAGGTAATCCCGCAATTCCTAAAAATTGGAGCGAAAATCCCAAAAATGATATTTTTTACTATTTTGCCCATAGGGTCAAAAAAAGACTTTGGGAATTAATAGGGATCATATCAGTGTTTTTATAACTGCTTTAATTTTCTGATCCCAGCCTTGGGATTTTAGAACATGTGGCCCAAATTTGAAATTTTGATAACAAATAGGTCAAATTCCAAAGAGCGTAGAGACGGCATATTTACAAACTATGACAAGTTTTTTTATACCAAAGTGTTTTCCGTAAAGATGTCTTACAGAAAAACATGAAATTGTTATATGTTCTTAAAGAAAGTTTTTTATAAATAAAAAGAGTTATGTCACCTTTTCGCACAAATCAACTATTTTTTGAATTTTTAAATTGAAATTAGTTTAT
Organism: Calliphora vomitoria; assembly: GCA_942486065.2. Taxonomy (NCBI): domain Eukaryota; kingdom Metazoa; phylum Arthropoda; class Insecta; order Diptera; family Calliphoridae; genus Calliphora; species Calliphora vomitoria. The sequence continues at coordinate 80,337,295 of OW818030.2, forward strand.
TATTGAATCCGTAATTGATATTGCTCTAAAATCTTTTGTATATTATTGATAATTTAAAATTTAAGTTCATTCAGTTCAAAAGTAGGCCCTATATTTAAAAAAAGCGGATGAAGGTATGGCAAAATTTTAAAATTTTAATTTTGAAATTATAAGAGATAAGCATGCTTTTTCAAGACCTAGTCGAGCGCTTTCCAAAAATATAAAAATCTTTGAAATCGGATGGGAAACAAAAAATGGCACATGTTTAAAAATTTTACCTGTCAAAGTTACCCTACTTTGAGCTCCCATAGCGCCGCGCCTGGAACATTTGTAGTATCCATTTTAATAATTTAAACTCGAATACTCCTTGGCTACGCCCACGTCAAATTTTATCCCGATCAAATGAGCGGTTTAGAAATGCCAGATTTATTTCCAAAAAAAATTTGATTCTGCCCCACTGTGCATTGTTAGCTATGGCATTTTCCCATCTTTCTGGCAACATATGGATTCCTATCCAAAAGAACTGATAATTTTTTGAGCGTTATGAAAGGTCTGGACTATAAAGCGGATAAGGTAAAAATCCCAACCTCTACATTCTAAGGAGTGAGATTGAAAAAACATTAACACACGTTTTTCTTTAAAACTTATAACCCAAGTATCATTTGATTTTTTTTTAATCAAGTTACCCTTGAAAAGTATGTCAGTTATTATGTTTAATGTTAATTATGTTCTTTTGTTGTTAATCTGAATAAAATAAATGACGACAAAAAATTATTAAATATTTTCAACAAAATTCAACTTGGCCCTACAAAAAGTTGACCAAACAATCATGTCTGACCGAATATTCTGAGCGTTTTTCAGCCAATGCTCACTTCAAACGAATCAGTTGTGTTCGGTCCAGGTTCACTGTGAAGGTCTGTTCGGATTTCAGAAGCTCATAATAGATAGAACTCTTTCACTATCACCAAATGCAGAGAATTACCATAGCGCAATGTATATTTGGCTTTGGTGTCGATTCGGCTGTTTGGCCTGCATCACATACGTTCTCTTACGCTTCGAGTTATTGTAATGTATTAATTTTTCATCGCAAGTAATGATTCGGTGCAGAAATGATTTTCATTTATAGCGTTCAAGTATCATGCGTAATGATCTTTCAAGGTCTCTCGGCTTTAATTCGTATGCTACCCAATTACAACAATCTTCATTGCAATTTTTTTTCAAATTAAAGAAGCAAGTATCATAGGGCCTCAGAACACTCCTTCCGATCAGATCTGTTCATCGCAATCGTTTTTACTTTACTTCAACTTTTATGAATTTTTCTAGCCTCGCTATACGAAGAGAAAAAATATAGTTATGCATGTTTGCAGTAACCATTTCCATATTTTTAAATTTTTTTTAACAATATTATAGTCACAGTAACTATTTACATGTTTGTGGTAACCATAATATGGTTAAATTACGATTCACATAATTGTATCAATCATATATGGTTACATTAAACAAGTTTGTTTATGACACCCATTTTTATGATTAAGGTTTTACCATATTATGTTGCTCTCGGCTAATTGGTATCATAATCTGAGAACAACATATTATGATAAAAAGATACATCATAGCAATTGTTGTCACAAACATATACTTGTTTACTGTAACCATATAAATGATTGATACAATCGCAATCATGTAAATAGTTACTGTGACTATAATATTGTTAAAAAACTTGTAAACATGTGGAAATGGTTACTGTAAACATGCACAACTATAATTTTTCTCTGCGTGTGTCAATTTGCCTTCGCCATGTATGTGCTGGTCGCCCTCTTCTGCGACTTCCCTGAGGGTTTCATTCTATAGTATTCCTGGCAATATCTGATATCAGCCACAGATTGTTGTTTGAAATGGTTTGAAATGCTTCGTTGCCAGAATATTCGTAGAACTCTTCGGAGATATTTATTTACGAAAACTTGCAAAGTGTTAATGTCTCGGGAGGCAGCGTTCCAAGTTTCACAGCCATATAACAGAGTTGATTTTATGTTGTTGTTGAAGATGTTGATTTTAACAGGGCGTGATATTGAAGACGATTTCAATACTTTGCTGAGCTGGCCAATATATAATAGCTCCCAGGTAACAGAATGTTTCAACTTCTTCTAATATTTCATTATTTATTAGAAAGGTATTCATGTTTCTAGAATTTATTCGCATAATTTTTTTTTGTTTTTTATATTGATTTTCAGCCCGGCTTTCTGTGATATGTAGGTGGAACGCCTTAGTTGAGCGGCCATGTCAGTATAGCTCTGAGAGAGAAGGCATACATCGTCTGCATATTCGAGGTCCTCCAACCTTTCGTTCATCTCCCATACGATATCGCGGTTTCCCATCATTGCCTGGTGCATCAAATTATCCAGCACTATATTGAACAGCAATGGAGATATCACACACTCTTGATGAACGCCAGTGCCAACCTCAATCTTCCGACTAAGCATGGCCATCATGTAGAATTCGGAAGCTTTCCCAGTCCTTGTAGACCGATCGTCATGAAATTATTTCGGTTGATTTTTTTGCAGTATGAAACATTTTTGTGTTTTGTATTTTATGTAGAGACCAGCATTTTTATAAGATTTATGATCTTTAAAGTGATTCTCAGATGTAGTCCTTATATGAGAGCTATGGTGAAGTATGGATTGTAAATGTGGTTTCCTTTTACATAAAACTTTTTTATGGAGACATTTGTATAAAAATGTACTATTTCGGAAGACAGTTGTGTGCTGTCTATGTGAAATAATGTACCGATCTCAATAGGCTTCATCCTGTGCACAAATTTTATCCAAATATTTTCAAAATTGTCACCTGTATTTTGCGCATAAAGTTTATATGGATAGCCAGCCAGCCGGACAAACGGCATTTTAAAACGACTATCAAAGTGATTCCGAGACGAGCAGTGGACTAATATTGTTTGGCGTTGCAAACATCAGCACCTATGGTGGTGTAGGGTATACAAATCGAAAACCGAAGAACAATTGACACGATACTATGACGGTTTCGGTTTCGGAAAAAATCCAAACTCGAAACTCTATATGAAACAATTGTCTAACATTGTGTATAACAGTATTTTCTTTACAATATTGGGTCCAAAATAAACCATGAAACTTTAAACTTTTAATCAATAATTTTCCATTGATATTAATTTGTCTTAAAATTCTACAGTGCTTAGCCACTGTGCATTCAAAACTTATAACTACCTACAAAAGAGCCACAGTTTTACTTTATTTAATATTTTACCCAGTAAATGTTTGAATGATAATGGGGGGAAGACAAAATCATTTAAGATTGAAAAATTGAGAAGATAAAAATGTCAATAGTATAACAACAAAACCGAAATAATAATTTTGTAACTGACACCTCTCTGTATTCATAAACAAACTATACTTTTGACAACTTGAGATCGTTCAAGTACCTAATTCCCAATGTAAATTAACTCTCTCCGCACAACCAAGGGATACAAAAGTATCAATTGTCCGTTCATTAAACGAACTTCTTGTGTAAAATACTAACACTGCAATATGTATTGTCACATATAGAACTAGCGGGTTATGTGGTTTAGTACACTGTGTGTGTGTGTGTCATTGTGTTCATATGTTTGAATATTGAAAAGTGATTTGTTTTCTATTTATTTATTGATTTGAATTGCTCTTGTGTTTGCTTAATTTTATTTAAAGAAAGAAGCCACCCAGAAACAACAACAGCAGCAATTGTGTTAATTTGTAAATGTTTTTTTTTTTGTTTACACAGTTTCTTTCTTGAATGTTTTTTTTTTTTTGTTGAACTGAAGTCAAAGTTTTCCATAAAATCTAGTACCCAGCAAATTCTTTACTTACAAAATAAGCTGAAAAATAATGGGAACTTAACGAAAATACTACTTATTATTCTATTAGAAAAAGTAGTTATTTTGTATGTAATCTCCCAAAAGTAAGCGATTCTAGCTTGTGCTGCAATAAAAGTATATTGTAAAAGTTGGGTCACACGGCATGTATTCCATATGTATTTGGACATGTATTTGATACATATGGAATTCCATGTGAATGTCAAAATTCTCGTTATATATACGGTTCATAATTTCCACGTTCACACGTCCATATGTAATTGCATGTGACATAACCTCAATTAGTTTATATGTTTGTTGTTTTTTAACTATATATATATTTAAAACATTTTGAAATAGCATTAACTAAATTTAATGCAATTAAACTTATTTTGTTATAATTTGTCTCTAATCTAGCGCCTTATTCGCTATATCATATATTTAAATTATATTTTATTTAATTACAAAAATAAAACAAAATTCTGCGAAAGCCTTGAGTTGAACTCGCGATCTCATGTTTAGATTTATTTTTAACTGGATGAAGATGGCTACAAATAATGCATTTCTTTTTGTAGTTACGTTTAAAATTGTAATTGAAGTTTTTGCTGGGTAATTTTGGCTTTGTAATGTCAGCAAAATTAGCTTTTAATTATTTCCAACAGATTTACAAATGAGAAAAGCATTGAGCTTATAAGATTTGTTTAGAGAATGATGTGGGAGTTCTGTTACAGAGAAATTATTAAATACACCTATCCCTCGATTTACACGATAGATGCGTTCCTGCAAAAAATCGTGTAAATCGAAATGAAAAATGTTTGTATGAGAAATCGTGTAAATCGAAAAAAGACCCAAATACGAATAAATTTAAAATTTTGTTTAGAAAATTCATTTATTTTAAAGTAAGGTAAATACATTCTCCCATAATCATAAACAAATTTCAATTTAAAAAATGTTTTAAAGCAAAATTTCTATAAAAAATTTGATTGTAAAACGTTGTTTAAATTCAAAAATTTGTATTAGCTTTTGATAGAAAAGTCCGCTGTGGCATTATTTTCCAAAACTGTCCCGATTCGTCTGTATTGAAGACTTTATCAGGTATGTATTAATTTTTAGCAATAATTTTAGTACATTTTTCGGGATATTCTTTAGACACATCTATATCAGCAGAAACTTGTTTAACTTTTAATTATAGATTATGTAAGGAATGTCTTTGCTTAAATATTTCAAACCAATCATGACTTGATAGCAATGGTATCAAATGGGATTCGCTTTTGAGTTTAATTTTCTATCCAGATAATTAGTGGCTTTTCCATATTTTCAATTGTAATGTCCCGAACGCATGAAGTTGTACACAGGCTGCTTTCGGTTCCAGCTGCTACACTTTTCCCTATTACGTTTTTTATAGATAACTATTTTTGAGAATTTTGCTGGATATATTTGCAGAAAAAAAATTAATGTTTGCTAAAATAGTTAAAAAAAAAATCGTGTAATTTGAGGTAATTTCCGCATCCCTCGATTTAAACGAAAACCAAAAAAATCGTGTAAAAGTGAAAACGTGTAAAAAAAGTATCGTGTAAATCGAGGGATAGGTGTATGTATAAGTATTTGAAATTTTTTATATTATTTATATCCAAATAATACTACAAATTTAAGTTTTTATTTGTTTTAACACAATTTTTCAATTCAAATACTTATACATATTTAATTATTTCTCTGTAACAGCTGTTTGTTAGTCATGGGCATATTAATAACAAGCTAGAAGTCCGACCATACTGTATAGCGCACAGTCGTAATAAATCTGTATCTTCTAAATCACTGGTGCGATTGCCAAATGATGTACAGGTGAATGGTCTAGGGGGTTATATGTTATAATGTAGAACACCAGAGATACAGGGTGACCAACTCTGGTTTACTAAACGTTGCACCGTGCTTTGTCTCATAGACAAAAATAAAAAAAATATAATTTTTGTCTCGCAATACGATAAAATATATATTGAACGATAGCTAACAAAACAATTCAAATAAATTTGTAGGAATTTGTTTTATTTGACTCTCCTAGACTTCACCAGAGGTCGCTGAAGTCAGTAAAATTTAAGAAAAAATTAAATTCAAAGAAATAATTCTCAAAAATTCATTTTTTTATAAATGAGTTTAAATTAAATTAAATTTTTTGAGATTTTCAAAATTAGGCAGGAGTAAAATTTTTATTAAACATTTCGATAAGAATTATTTTTTATCTCTCAAAAAAGTATATTAAAAAAAAAATTCAAAAATTATAAAAGTTTGTTGGAATTTAAAAAAATAATCGTATAAAATCGGAAATTTTTTTATTATATTGTTTCTTAGTATAGTGTTGTTAAAAGGGCCGTGAAAAGATTAGTTCCAACTTTTTGCTATAACTTTAAAAAAATGTATTTTAAATTAGGTCTACATTCACAATTTTTACTTAAATTTTATGTATTATAGAGTAATAATATTAAAGCAATGTTACAAGCTATATGAAATTATTGGTCAATTCACAAGCCATTAATGCGACTTCTGGAAAATATAAGATATACATACAAGGTGGCGCAAAAGTAAACTTCCGATGTTTTTTGGCTGTAATTAAAAAAAAAAATGAAAAACTTTGATTCTTCTTGTGGATTATATTTATTTGGTCTTTTAATTTTTTTTACATCAAGTCGAGAATATGATGTCATGTAAATGGCCGCCGCCACAGTTGACTGTCATTTGAGCCCTTTTTATGGCATTTTACATCACTTTGGCCAAAACTTCCGGCGATAGGTCCTCACATTCTTGACGGATATTGTCTTTAAGAGCTGCAAGAGTCTGAGGCTTGTTGACATAAACCCGCAACTTCAAAAAGCCCCACAGAAAGAAGTCTGGAGCGGTCAAATCAGGCGATCTTGCTGGCCAGTGCAAATCGCCAAAACGGGAGATTAGGCGCCCGGGAAATGCATCCTTCAGCATATCGGTTGTGGCACGTGCAGTGTGTGCCGTTGCACCGTCCTGTTGGAACCACATGTTTTCCAATCCCAATTCATCAAGTTGCGGCAAAAAGAACTCGTTGATCATTGCTCTGTAGCGCTCACCATTCACAGTAACCGTTTGGCCCGCGACGTCTTCGAAGAAAAAATGTCCGATGACTCCTCCAGCGAAAACAACACACCATACAGTGACTTTGGCTCTTCGTGGGTTACACGCGGATTTTCAGTGCCCCAGAAGCGTAAATTTTGCTTATTTACGTACTCGCTAAGATGGAAATGGGCCTCATCACTCATGATTATTTTTGATGAAAAATCATCTTCCTCTTGGTGGTGATTAAGGATGGCTTGAGCGAATGTTAGACGCGATTGGCGCGATCTTCAAATCTTGTACCAAAATTCGCTGTAAAGACCGTCGACTGATACCCATTTGCTTGGCACGTCGTCTGGTCGATGTCGACGGCGCTTCCATGACATCCTCGGCTACAGCAGCAATATTATCTGCAGAACGGCCACGCCTGGCAGCATCTCGTGTTGTGCCAGCCTCTTCGAGGCGAGCGGCTAAACGTCGCAGTGTTTCACCAGTAGGCATTGGACGGCCAGGAAATCTGTGACGAAATTCACGTTGTGCCAAAGTCACCGACCGATTATTGGTCAAATAATTAGCAATATTCCGCGTTCTGGAGCAGTGTAGCGTAACATTGTTTATTAACGTGTATTTCGCATGTGTTTACTACACAAATGTCAAAACAGAACTGACATTAGGGGCCAATCGCAAAATTTATAGCATTTTCTGATAGGAGGATTACTTTTGTAAAATGAACGTTTCAACAATTTTGTACTCGATTTAACGAATGTTGAGAAATATGGAAAAGGAGTCTAACTGTTGATTACTCGACCATGAGTTAAAAACACAGTTAATAGAATTTCTTTAATATCTAGAGACATGGAAATACAAAAAGGCATTATAATAGTGGATTTCATGCAGGTGATATCTGTATTAAAAAAAAAATACGGTGTAAGACTTCTTAAAAAATCGGCATACAATTATAGTTGAGCACAATCTAACTTCTGATGTTATTCTCAATGCGAATAAAACTGATATCTTTTGGAAAATGATACCAGATAAAACGTTTGTTCACGCTAGAGAAACTAGTGCTACAGGAATAAAGTTATCGAAGGATAAACTAACAATTTGGTTTGCACTAATGAATGTGGAGCAAAGAAGATGAAATCTAGTTTCGTAACAAAGTGTTGTTGTAAATTATCTTTGCTGCAATAATGTATATTTTTAATGGTAGAATCATTTTTGGACCTGAAAAACCTTTCAGTGAATGCTTTATTAATCCGTGGCAATGCCTGAAGTCAATCTACTGAAGAACAATTAATAAAAACTACAAAATATGGAAACATTTTGGACGATAGTCATGTCTCCTGATGTCACACCGCTTATACCGGGATTTGCCTGTAATTATTTTTAATGCCAACCGCCACGGTGGTTAATGAACTAACCACCTCATTCCACAAAAACACCTTGGAATGTGCAATTGTTTTGATTTTAAACTTATACACATAAAACCGTGGCTGAAAGAGTTAAAATTCTAATCTTAAAATTGCATCATACACAAAATTTTATTAAAATTGTTTCAGTTAGTTAACTAATAAATATTAAAATCGTAAAAGAAAGTTTTAGAACAATATTGTTTTGCTAGTCCAAAAATAATCGATTTTGAATCCGAAAATTTTGAATTTTTGGCCGAAAAACTGCTATTACACTTTGCTTGCTTGAAAATAAACTTTCTTAGAGAACTTATGAAGCTTTTACAATTTTTGTAAAGGTATCTTAACAGGGATACCTCCAAAATAGTAAACGTCTTTAATATGCTAATTGGGGCTTTCCTAAGCTTTTCCAAATTTAACTTATACCAACATTTATAAGAGATTTATGCTAGTTAAAGTGATTTTCGAAGTGGGCCTTATATGGGAGCTATGTAGTTTGATTACAAGGTTTACAAGGACAGACGGACGGACATCGCTTAATTGACTCAGATAGTGATCCTGAGCAGATTGGTATACTTTAAGGTGGGTGTTAGGACAATATTTTTTTATTCTTTGGTGGTTTAGATTATAAATAGTACCAAACCAAGTGATCGAAATTTTATGGACTCCAATTGCTATATGAAACATTATAAATAAACATTATTTTTCTTAAAAAACACACTTTACAAGCTAATATTAAATAATTTTGAGAAATTCTAATATTATAAGACACTAATAACTTTACTAAAAAACTCTTTAAAGCTTTAATTTTCAATCTTAAATCATGCTTAATTCAATGATAAATAACAAGTTAATGTTTGAGCTTTTGTTGCTGTCGGATTTTTTGCTTAATACAAAAATCACCAGCATATTTTTTGCGTTGTTTGCTGTTATTGGCAAGACAAACATTGGCGCGCCACGAAAAAAGTCAACAGCAGCAGCAGTAGCAGCTAGAGCAACAAAAAGGAAAGTGAGAAAACAAAAAAAAAAAAAAAAATATGCATTTAAGGTTTCTCAACTTAAACCGAAAAAAAAAGTTTTGATGGGAAAAGTTTGCTGCTGCTGTTCTAGAAGCAGTTGCTGCTGTGTTGTGTATTAAAGTGCTGCACAAGAAGTGCTGTAGTAGTGTTGCTTTTTTGTTCAACATTCAATTTGCTGCATTGAACAACGAACATTGAGCTTGAATAAGTATGTATTGGGTGTGAAGTGTAACACTACAGCTCAAGCAAATGCACACAGGCAGGCACACTTGCACAAATCCTTATGTACTCAATAACACTCACATTGCGGCAGAAGAGTGTGGAAAATCGCAAAGAAAATTATAGATGAAGGACATATTTTCCACACACACAGACAGACACATACATACAATGTAAAATTTCCGCCAACATCAAAAGAGCATAAAAAAGGATACAAGGGCAAAAAACAGAAGAAAAAAATTGCTACAAAAAGAAAAATTGCCATTTAGTATTGGTAAAGAGTTCTTCATTTTCCGATATAAACTTGTGTTTTTGCCCTTTATTTTTCACTTTTCTTTATACTTTTTGTATTCTCCCTTAAGCACCAACAACTGCAACAACATAAATAATTGCTTATTCAGGTAAAAGAGCAAAAACAAAAAGTGAAAGAGTTGTAAGGAAAACTTTATGATTAGTTATGGATGCCTGTACGTTTGCTATAACTCTGAGCCAGAAATAAACTTTATTATTTTCGTCCCATCATTTTAAAGATTTATGAGTCTTTGTAGTTGGAAGGTTTTTTTGTGTATTAATAGTAGAATTATTGTTAATAAATGGTTTTACTGTCAACATTTAAGTGGGCAACAATTTCTTAGTAAAATATTTGCATTTCTTGAGAAAATTATTAACAATTCTATTTGCAGCTCGTCAAAGGGATTGTAAATCGTTTAAGGCATGTTTTTAATTTCGAAATACAAATTGTTTTTTTTAAGATCTTAGTTAGAATATGTTAGAATGTTATTTCTAGGTGTGATATTTTATTAAATCATATGACACAAATCTCTTTTGTAATTTTCTTTTAAGTTTTGCTCAATTTGCTTGGCTTTTGCATTTGAATTGATTTTAAAGTCACACATTTGCGTATAAATTAAATTGGCATTAACTAACAAACATTTCGCCTTAAATAATACAATACCATTGCATACTTTGTGGCACTGACATATAATGTTCGTGTGTAAGTGCAAATGTTTTCAAAATTAAACCAGCGGGCAAAATATGCAGTAAAGAGGCCTTCCTAAAGGCCTTAAATCGTTTCAATTGTACATGGAGTGTCATTGGCAGCCAAGGCTTTCCATACTTGCTTCTGTTAGAGCTGTGATAGAGGCCTACTTAAGAAAACTTGTAGAAGGTCTTCCATTGAAGATATTTTATTGAAGATCTTTCCGATAGTCTTCCATTGAAGGTCTGTAAGGAGACATGAAACGTAATAACTCATTGAAAGTCTACATAAGAACTTCTATTAAAAGGCCTGAAAACCTAATTGAAGGTCTGCGGAAGAGAATTATTAAGAACAATATTCTCAATGAATTTAGCATGAAACATATAAAATGGAAAGAATCACATGTGTAAGGACTGAGATCGTAAAATTCTTAACACACGTTTTTCATCAAAACTTTTAACCCAAGTATTATTTGATTTTTTTTTTTATCAAGTTACCTTTGTAAAGCATGTCTGTCATTATGTTTAATGTCAATTATGTTCATTTGTTGTTAATCGGATTAAAATGGGTGACCAGAAAAAAGTGCGTACTAAAATTATTAAATATTTTCAACAAAACCCAACTTGGTCCTACAAAAAGTTGGCCAAACAACCAAAGGTCTGCTAGCACACTTTTACCAATGTTATTAAACAGTACTGGGAGAACTTGCCCGTTGATATAAAATCTGGTGCAGGTAGAAGAAATGGTCCTTATGATGTTTCTAAAGCCAAAAAATTAGAAAGCATTTTCAAAAGAGCTCTCAACACCGCCGGTAGGAAAGTAGCCCGGTTAGGTCAGTTCTCGGACTATTTGGTACGAAAAGTTAAAGCCAATGAAGGTTTAAAAGCATACAAGGCTAAAAAAGTTCCTGAAAGGAACTCTACTAAAAACTTAGAGGCCAAAGACAGAGCACGGAAATTGAAGTCAAATTTTATACAAAAAATATACCTGCTGTATAATGAATGACGAAATGTACATATGGACAATATTTCGCAGCTTCTGGGTCAATTTTTTTATGGTGCAGATGCTCGAGGGAATGTGAAAGAAAAACCCAAAAGAAGACAAAATTTCTCAAAAAGTTCTTGGTATTGGCAGTGGCCAGTGGAGAGATATTGGGCTCTTGTTAAAAGAGAATTGAAGAGCACAAAAAAGGGGTCCCAAAGTGTGGTCGATTTTAAACGGAGATGGACAACCTGTTCGAACAAAATGACATAAAGCACTATAAAAACGTTAATGGAAGGGTTTCCGAAAAAGGTTCAAAATTTCATCATTAGTGATTAGAACTATAAAAATATATATTTTTTTAAATTGTAACAATAATATCAATCAAATAAAAACAGATTCAAAACTGTAAGTTTAGTGGTTTCATTTCTAAAATTTTTCGATCTCAGTCCTTAGTTTTATATATAACGAATTCCTCAAGCCAGTATCACAACATCAAGTGTTATAAAATACTAATTTTTTTAAAGGATTCTGTACCTTATTCCGGTTTCATGTTTTTTAGTAAAGAGAGCAACATAAATTGTATTAAAGAGAGACATCTTAAAAGAATAATTGCAAAACCAATCATGCTTAAATTTTAAATAAAGGTTTGTTAGAACATACATACATATTTTGTAATACAATTTTAAATGTAAATTTATTTTTAAAGAATCCTATGCAAAGCCCTTCTAGAACATATTCTGCAAGAAGGCAGAGTAAAATGAGTATTGCATCTTTTGTAATGAAGGCCTACAAAGTGACGACCTAGCATTTTTTTTCCAGCTGGGTAGTTAAATCTTTTAATTTTTAACTAGCAAAATAATTGTAATTTAAATAGGAAAACCATGTACAATTCCTAAATCAACCAATAATGTGATTATCCCTTATTTTCGGTAATTTAAACACACACTTTCTCTTGCTCTCATATCGATGTCGAAGAGCAATATATAAATTTGATTACGTTTGGTTGTTTAATTTGATAATATATTGCAGACACAGTATGTAAAATAGACAAAGTGACACATATTTAGCAATACAAAATTTATTGTTTTAATTCTTAAATTTTGGGTATAAAGGTAGAATTATTACTAAACTCTATTGAACATCTAGAATCTTATATGTTTTGATATATTTGGCTTCAAGGCCAAAACAAAGTTTAGTATTTATATTTGGTAAATTCTCTACCATGTCATATTGTCATAATGTTCTAATATTTCACAATGTTTTGAAAATGTTGTCCCTGCCTTTCAAGCAAAAAGGGTCCTAAAATAATACTATCCTGTATGCTATGTTTGTTATGTTATCATAAGCAACCAGCAGAGATCTGCGCCGAACACCTAAGAGTCGGTTAAGTCGAGCCGCCGAGTGGTGAAATATTAGGACATTATGACAATATGACATGATAAGTGAATTGACCAATTATAAATTAACTTCATTAACATATTTTTCTTTCGCCACTATTATATAATACTATCACGAATGTGGAATAACGATCAAAAGCTCTAGAACTCGAACATACTAGTTTGTCCGTTAAGAGTATTGTAGAAGATTCTCGAAAGGTGGCGTGTGTATAAATAGTGGCAGAGGTTGCAGTCGTGAGTGAGTTTATCATAGGCGCTGTTAGAGTTAACATCAACTGTATTGTATATTTAAGTTTGTACATTATGAAGTGTGTGTGCATTTCTGCGAATTGATAAACGTGTATAAAGACACTGAGTAACTATTTGAACTGTTGTTGTTGTACATTTTGAATAAATAAGGAGTTGTTGTAAATTTTAAACTATTAAAACTGCTTTTTATTAGCAATCAAAAGTATCCGGTTTGTTTAGGGAAATAAACTAACGTTTTAAAAAGGTTAAAACGTAACAATACTAACCATTTCAGTTCACATCTGATATTCATAACGAACGGTAGTCTCAACAACATAAACGCATAGCAATTTTTTTTATACATATTAAAAATAAAGATTACACTATTGTTTTTGTAATTGCCTACACACGTTCTTATTGAACTCACACGTGATAGACAACTTTTTTTTAAACAAAAACAAATTACAGACCTAAAATGGCCCCAGGGGCCACAAAATCTAGGAATAAAAAGCGCAATGCTAAGATAAAGTCAACTAATCAACCAAGGCTTGTTTATCCAATCATTCCTTCTTCGTCGGGAAATAGGTTTAGTATCCTAGGGGGTCAAAATGATATGGATGTAGCTCCAGCAACAAATATAAATGAAGTAAAGGAAAGTAAGCCACCATCTATTGTAGTGGAAGTCAATGCATCTTTTTCCGAAATCCAAAATTTATTAGGTAAGGAATGCTTTTTTAAGCGTACTTCCATTGGTACCAAAGTATTCACTCCAAACCAGGCTGTATATAATAGCTGTATGCAAACACTAAAGGAAAATCAAATTGAGTTCCATTCGTATAATTCGAAAGATAATAGGTTATACACCACCTTCTTGCATGGCTTACCTCGTATCAAAACAGACGATATCAAAACCGAATTGGAGAGCTACAACTTGTCACCATCTGCTGTAAGTGAAATTATTACCAAATTTAGCTCGGATAATAATGCAGTGTATAAAGTACAATTTATTCGAAAAAATTTTAATCCAAGTTCTTTAAAAAATGTGAGAACTATAGCTAACGTAATTATTACATGGAAAAAATACAGATCGAAGAAAAATGATAGACCAACACAATGTTGGAACTGTCTAATGTATGGACATGGTGGAGAGCATTGCCATAGAGGTGCGGCTTGCATGATATGCGCAGAAAACCATCATACAAATGTTTGTCCATTTAATACAAATGAAAAGCGACCAGCTGTTTTTACTTGTTTTAATTGTAAAAAACATGGAAAAGAGAGAACAGATCATGCAGCAAACGACATTAATTGTCCACTACGTTCTCTTTATCTAGAGACGAGGGCAAGAGTAACAACAAAATCTAATAATAATAACAGAGTACAGCCAAATCTAAATACAGTCCAATTCAACGATGTAGAATTTCCCAACTTAGGCAATACAACAAGCCGCAACAATAATAATTCAATGAATGCTAGAGTTTCATACGCAAACCAGCTGAAAAATAATGCAGATCTGTTTAGCGTCGATGAACTTTTTGATATCTTTACAACTGCTATGGAAGATTTACAAAGATGTACATCAAAAGTGCAACAAATTAAAGTTGTTATGTCTATGGTAAAGTATGCTCATGGCTTGCACTAATTCAAACGAATTTAAAATGCTTCATTTGAATGTTAATGGAATTTCATACTTTTCAAAATTAAAACAATTGGAAATATTGCTCGAAAGAGAAAATATAAAAATTGCTTCATTAAACGAAACATTTTTAAAGGAAGACATCAAACCCTTCTTAAAAAATTACTTTTTCTACAGAAACGACAGGTCAGATGAAAGAGGAGGAGGCGTCGCTTTACTTGTTCATAAATCTATAAAACACAAAAACTGCTTCACATTTAACACTAGATCTATTGAAAATATATCTATAGAAATAACAAAAAATAATAGACCGATTGTAATAACTTCTGCATACTCGCCCCGTTATAGCAACAATTTCTCTAATGATATTCATAAACTTACACCTTCCGCCAATGAATATATAGTTTTAGGAGACCTAAATGCTAAACATTCTGCCTGGAATTGTGCTACAAGTAACACAGCAGGTGTCACACTCAACAACATACAAAATACTTGTAACTTTTTCGTATACTACCCAAATAGTCCTACTTTATACCCACATCAACGTAATAGACAACCGTCTACGGTCGATGTGGTAATTAGTAATTCCGCACTAAATATTGAAGTAAGAACATTGGGTTACGAAATTCCTTCAGATCATCGTCCCATTATTTGCACCATAAAACGATCGAAGGCATCAATTGCTGATATCAGTTACTATGATCATAGATTAACGAACTGGAACATTTTTAAGAATTTTGTTGACAATCATATAGTATTCAATATAGATGAATACACTTCAAAACAAACAATTGATAAAGAAATTAACAAATTAACCAACATTATTTTAGAAGCAAGAAGTGCATCAACTCCCGAAGTTACTCAACGAAACTACTTTGAATTGCCTGAGAAAATCTGTAAATATATAAAACTAAGAAGAAGCTACAAAAGAAAAAGTCAAAGAACTTCAAATGCAGTTGAGAAACAATTTTACAATCAATATGCAAACCTTCTTACTAAAATGATAGACAAAAACATCAAAGCAGAACGCAATAATAAATGGTGTCAATTACTATCTAATTTAAAACCAGGAGATACAACCTTTTGGAGAATTAGTAGAAGTCTGCGAGAAAAAGGTAAACACCAAATTCCATATATCAACTATGGAAATACCAAAATTACAGATGATAAGAAGATAGCTAAAATTTTAGCAAATACATTTGTCCAATCAAATAATCTTACCTCAAGCTACAAACATTCAATGGATAAATTCATTAACGCAAAAGTCAATGACTTTAAGAAGGAGAACTCATCTACTGACTCCGCCATTTTTACAAACCTTGGAGAAATAACAAGTATTGTGTCATCTTTAAAAGCCTCCAAATCACCTGGGTTTGACAATATCACAAATATACTTTTAAAGAACCTGCCAATCAAAGCCTTGAAATTGTTAGTCATTCTCTTCAACAGTTGCATTAAACTTAATTATTTTCCAAAAAATTTTAAAAATGCTAAAGTTATAGCTATAAACAAACCAAATAAACCAAAATACAACCCTAACAGCTACAGACCTATTAGCTTGCTAAGCAATCTAGGTAAAATATTGGAAAAAATTCTACATCATCGCCTAAGTGAATTTGTAAATTCAAATTGCATTGTTGCTAAAGAACAATTCGGGTTCAAAAAAGATCATAGCACTACTCACCAAATAAAAAGGATAAAAAATAAAATAATTGCTAATAAGAACAGCAAAAAATCAACGGGCCTTATCCTGCTAGATATAGAAAAGGCGTTTGATACTGTTTGGCATAGCGGTCTTTTATATAAACTTTTACTTGCTAATATCCCGAAATATCTTAGTAAACTTATTGCTGATTTTATGGACGATAGAATTTACAAAGTTGCAATTAAAAATGCGACCTCATCTGACAAACATATTTCCACTGGGCTTCCACAAGGATCTGTTTTGTCACCACTCCTGTATTCAATATATACATCCGACTTTAAAGTTCCGAAGTATATGGAAACTGCATATTACGCAGATGATACCGCTTTAATTACTTCAAGCAAGAGTACCGGTGCTCTCTTAAAGAAAATGGAAAAAGGACTTGTAAGTTGCAACAAATATTTTCACAAATGGAAGATCAAAATAAATCCTATTAAGACTCAAGCTATAATTTTCCCATTCAACAAATCCCCTAAAAGATTGGCCCGGCGTCCCTTGTTAATAGGAAATAATGTTTTAAATATACAAAACGATGTAAAATATTTGGGGGTTACGTTGGACAAAAAACTTATATTCAAACGGCATATCGACGAAATCTGCAAAAAAGCAATTAAAGCTTTTAGAGCCCTATGGCCATTGCTAAATAAACGTTCATGTCTGAACATGAAAAATAAGAATCTTCTATTTAAAAGTGTTATAAGACCCATATTAACATATGCGTGTCCTGTATGGAGTACTGCAGCTAAATGTCACTTGAATCGATTACAAGTTATTCAAAACAAATGTCTCAAAATGATATATAACAAACACTGGAGATACCCAACATACCTTATCCATGAAGAAACCGGTTACGAACGAATTATTGATTTTATAAAAAGAATTAAAAACAACTTTTATGAAAAAATTGAAAGTTCTTCTTATCCCATGATAAGAGAATGTGTAGAAAATATATAAAGTTAAATGCAAATCACCAAATCGAAAATGATATGTTTATACGGTGCTATTAAAACTAATAGCACCACTTTAAACCTATAGAATTTTCTTCATATTTGAATTCATTTAAAATCATATAAAGGTTTTTCCCATTTTACCTTAGAAAAGATCATAATGTAAAAAAAAAAATATAGTAAATACTATTAGTCAATTCATTATTTGTTGTAATATCTATATAAAGATAAGATCTCATTTGTAAATATTTAGTAAGTAAAGATGTAAATAAAGGAAGACTATACAATTCAAATTCAAAAAAATACTAACCATTTAAAGTGCTTCTAATTGTAACAATATTTTTATTCTATTACTTTCATTACATCTATACTTGTGAATCAAATATTTGTCACACTGTCTTATGTAAATGATACTAAAAAATTTTAATTAATTCTATTGTTTGATTTTTATTTTGTTGTTGCTAATTTTATTTCGAAATACCACTCTAATTTACAATTTTATTTCATATGCAATCTTTCCTTCTATATCACATTTACTTTTATGCATATTTTGCATGAGAGATGTGTATTTAAATTTAAAAATTTTACAAAATTGTAATCCCAATTAAACCTATTGTACTTTTTTCTCAAAAGCAATGCAAAACTTTACAGATTTTTATTTTATTATTACAAAAATTAGAAACTATTATATGAGATACAATTCAGGCCACCTCACAGCAACAAGACACGCCTACCACCCATATATCCTAAATCGTAAAAATGTATTTAGAAACATAATTGTAAATAAAACCCAGGTTAGGTTTCATTGGCAGCCACTTGTAAAGCAGCTCACTTGGGTTCATTTTGATATCCAAGAAGTAAACTGCAGGATATTTATACTCCATCCGTTGTTTCCAAGGTAAACCAACCAGATTCTCTGATGAAGTAGTGGATGCATCTAAGATTCATCCTCGATGACTTATCTAAACATGAGAGGAAGTTTCTCAGAGTTGGGCATTGTCAGAATAGGTGAGACACAGTCTCCTCCTCTTCTTCGTTTCGACAGTTTCTACAGTAACTGTTTAACTGTATACCCAATCTTCTAGCATGTGTTCCAATTAAGCAGAGTCATGTAATAAAGGAAACAATTAGCCTTATTTGCTCACGACGGAATTCCATAAATAGATTAGTCCTGTCGACATCGTATACAGTTCAGGTCACCTCGCGATAACAGGATTCATTCAGTGCAGTCTCGTATAGTCTCTACTGTACAACCATCTTATATTTTGCAAGAGAAATACCAGAAAAGGGATCAATCGCCTCCCCTGCCATCATGGCCAATTATACAATTACCCTGACTTCCATTGTGTCCAGGGACTCATATAAGCGTTATCCTAGAATGTCTTGCTATTTTATTTAGGGATACCCGGCATTCCCGAATAATCTAGATGTCGTGAAGACACCCGCTAACAGTAAATATACATAAACCTCCAGATATTCGATAATACCCCAGCCAATTGGATGCACGTTTTATGGCAGGAATATCCGACTGAAGAGCAGTGCAGATATTAGGTAGACTGAAGTGGTATTTTGTCCCATAATTCTCAATATAGAAACTCCACCGACCCTATAACCCCTTTTAGAGCCGTCAGTATATACCCTTACGACATCGTCTGGGGGGCGAGGGTGTGCGGTGTAGAGTCTGCGCAGCCACATATCCCTGTTCGGAGTTATGAATTGGAAATGCATGTCGATTAATGGTTGCTATGGATATACCCATCATAATTCAGTATCTTAGAGTGTCCAAGGTCCTTGCGATAACACGAGCAGCCAGTATTCAGTCTCACGGCAGAGTTGAGAGTTATTTGAATCACCATCGAAACAACTGGTTAAAAGTTTAAAATAGTAAAAGGTGCCTTAAAAGAAGTAGACCTTACTTCACCGTAATCAGTATCCCAATAGTCCTTAGAACTCGTTGAATGGCATTCCGGTGAGAGGCATGCCACCACACCAATACTCCATAGATCAAAATGCATTTAACAACTGCTTTGAAGATTAAATTGATACCCTTCGGCCCATTACCCCACTTAGTACCAATTGCGTTCTTGCAAGAGTGGATGACCACATAGGACTTGTTAATCATGTTCTGAATGTTCAGGTTCCAGTATAATATTTTATCTATAATTATGCCAAGGAAACAACTATATACTTCTTATTCGATAGCGACTCTTCAATGGAGCCAACTAGCGAATGTAAAGCTGTTTCCACAGATATACCCTTGGTATAGGCATGTTGGGATTTAAAGAGGAGTTCCAGTGGAATAGTCATTCTTAAGTGTACATCAACCAGCCTTTCTAGGGGTTTCAAAAGAAAGGATGCAAGACTAATTGCTCTATATTCCTTTGGTTTAGCGGGAGTCGCCTTGTCTCCTTTAGGAATGAGGACGACTGTACATCTCGCCCACCGTGTATCTATATATATCCATCTGATACATGACAAGTATATAATGGTCTGGCATAGTACCACTATATCTTCGTTCTTCTGAAGGTCAGCAGGGTTTTAAACTGGTCGAAGCTTTTGATTGCCCAATGGATTCTATCCCTGTTCACCGGAACAGAGTTTATACGCGGGACAACAGAGTCAGAAGTCCTTTTCACAGTCTCATCACTGACTGGGAGGCAGTCTGGGAAGTGAGTGTCAAGTAAGACCTCAAGTGTCTCCTAACTATTCAGAGTCCATTTACCACAGGGTTTCTGAATATAGCTTTGTACAACCGAAGAGATAGACAGAATTTGACGTTATCGGTTAGTCTCAGAGGATCCTTCCACGCCGCTACAGAAGTCCCTCCAGGGTTTCGTTTTCACGTTTCTCGTGAGGTTCCTAAAATGATTCAATGATGACTTGTATGCCGGCCAGTTTCCCAGCCTATTTCCCTAATTAAACAATCTTTTTTTATTTGATTGAAATTATTGTTACAATTTACAAAAAAAAAAATAAATATTTTTATAGTTCTAATCACTAATGATGAAATTTTTAAACTTTTTCGAAAACCCCTCCATTATGGTTTTTATAGTGCTTTATGTCACTTTGTTAAAACAGGATGTACATCTCCATTTAAAATCTACCACACTTTTCGACACCTTTTCTGTGCTCTTCAATTCTTTTTTAATAAGAGCCCAATATCTCTCCACTGGACTCAGCTGCAGGCAGTTAGGAGGAATAGCCTCTCTTGGTACAAATACCACATTATTGTTCTTGTAAGACTCAAGACCTTTCTTACCATAGAGACAGGGTGCCAAATCAGGCCAAAAATAAGTCTTATGAATGGAAACATCCTTTTTTGTAAACATTCCTTGATGTAAATTTCGGTATTTATAGAAGAACCCTTTGTAACAAATGTTTGGCTTTTTTGCCGCAACTACATATTGCTTGCCGTACCAAGAACTTTTTGGGAAATTTTGTCTGCTTTTGGGTCCTAAACTTTTCTTCAACATTCCCTCGAGCATCAGCAACATCAATATTTTTACCCGGAAGCTGCGAAAAATCTGCCAGAACATACGTTTCGTCATCCATTATGCAGCAGGAATATTTTTCTTATTAAATTTGACTACAATTTCCGTGCTCTGTTTTTGGGCTCTAGATTTTTAGCAGCGATCCTGTCAGGAACTTTTTGAGCCTTGTATGTTTTTGAACCTGCATTAGCTTTAATTTTTCGCAGCAAATAGTCCGAGCACTGAGCTAACCGGGCTGCTTTCCTACCGGATGTGTTGGGAGCTCTTTTGAAAATGATTTCTATGTTTTTGGCTTAATAAACATCATGTGAACCATTCCTTCTACCTGAACCAGGTTTTTTAACAACGGACAAGTTCTCCCGCTACTGTTGAATAACATTGGAAACAGTTTGACGGCCGACCTTTGATTGTTTGGCCAACTTTTTGTAGAACCAAGTTGGGTTTTGTTGAAAATAATTAATAATTTTAGTACGCACTTTTTTCTGGTCACTCATTTTAATCAGATTAACAACAAATGAACATAATTGATATTAAATATAATAACTGACATCCTTTACAAAGGTAACTTGATCAAACAAAATGTCAAATAAAAGTTTTAATGAGAAATGTGTGTTAAGAATTTTACGATCTCAATCCTTATTTAGAATGGTTTATCACTCATGTCAACTACACCATCAATGTAATTTCTGAATCAGAAAAGGAGCAGTCGCTAGAGACAGAACAATTGGTAATCATCGTCGCTGCTACCCCATATAATGTGGAGCGAGTTGGCGTCAGCATAGATAACTATAGGTATCCTGCGGTCAGCATCATTTGGTGGATGTTCTCCGAGGTCATGCGACATGTTTCCCATGAAATCGGTTTAATATTGTAAAGGTTATTAAACTTTTTCAAAGTTTATCATAATTCTTTCATATACTTTAAAACCAAATATGGGAATTTCCACGGTCTAGAACGCGACATTCGTACGCCTTTCACGCTAAAAGCAATAAGTAGGTCTTAACAATTATTTTTTTCAATAGCATTTTAGTAGCACTCCGTTAAGTGCATAATGTAGATTATGACGTTTTGAAGTTTCCAATATATAAGCAGTAAACATGGGATCCAGGACGCTACAAAATATAACAAGTTTTCGATTGAATCTAGAAAATTTAAAGAATCTGCGAATTGTCATTTTATTTTTAAAAGCGATTTTTTTAAACTAAAGTACAATAATGTAGATTTCTGTTGGTAGTGTTCATATTCAAATATTTTTGCATTCGTTTTTTGCTTACAACCATACTATGATTTAGCACGCGACATTTATAACGATATCGTCACATGTGATAAGACGTAGTTCAAGCAGTGTATGCAATAGCTTCATATTTATAATTCAGTGGTTCTAACTATTTTTTAAATTGTACTTCAATAACTTTAACTAAGCCCTCTGGTAAGTAATGCATTTTGTTCGATTTCTGCTTTTCCCAATGTATGCAGGCTTAAAACTCAAACTTCTCTTTTATTTAGCATACTTTTGCCTTCTATCACGCTGCTCTAATAAAATAATAATAAAAAAATTTGTTTTTGAAAAAAATATACTCCTACTTATGATAGCGAACGAGACACATTTTGAAAGTCAAAATAAAATTTTCAGTGTGACTGACTTAGTTAAAAAAATATATGGAGCCAAATTAAAAAAAAATAATAATAAAACTAAATATCTCTAGAGCTATCTCTATAAGTAAGCGTATTACTTACAAAAACATATTTATGAATCAAGTCCTTCGAGTACCATATTATTTTCCTAGTTTGAACTATAATAGAAACAGTACAATTGTAGCCATTTTTATCCCTGCTTATGCATCCATACAACAGCATTTGTTTATTTGCTTATTTATCACGCTCAATTTGTTATGGTTTCAAATACAATTAATTTTAAATTGTATTTTGAATAAAAATAGAAAATAAATACGACTGTAGGAATAGTTATACAATTTTTGTATGAGTATGATAACATGTAGAGAGAATACAAGGTTGCGACGTGATGACGACAACTACAACTAGAATATATGTTTGTACACTCAGAGAAAACACATGGTTGTGGTAAACATAATCTAAGAGCAACATATAATGTTAAGATTTATTGAGATTGTAGTGCAAACATTATTAGTATTATAAAATATCATGTTATGATTAAATACAGTTGTAATATTACATCATAATATTTTAATAATAATTGTAATGTAATATTGTATCCCAGTATGATTATAACATGATCATAATATGATATAAAGTAATCATATTATAATATGACCAAAGGTAATCATATTATCATTTCATTAGATCATAATATGTTTAACTGGGAATCTTAATATGACTACTATGGATCATAATATGATTACTTCAGAACATATTATATTCATGGAAATTAAAATTTTTACGTCTTTAAACTTGTTGTTGGCAAATGCCAAGGTGTACACAAATATACGACTTAGGAAAAGCAAATAAGTAAAAAACTCAATATTGTTTTTTTTTAGGAATTTTCTCCATAAAGTTCTCATTAATTACAGGTTTTACAAAATAATAATATGGATGTTTTAAAATACATCAAAGTGTCTTAAACTGTTGTCCATTTAAGAATGACAGCTTTGGGACTATATAACACTTAGCCTAAATTCAAAATTTCGATAAAAAAAATAGGTTAAGTTCGGAAGGGCATAGGAAAACCACTATTAAGGACTGAGATCGAAAAAACCTTAACACACGTTTTTCCTTAAAACTTTCAACCCAAGTATTATTTTTTTTCCTTGATAAAGTTACCTTTGTAAAGCATGTCAGTTATTATGTTTAATGTCAATTATGTTCATTTGTTATTAATCGGTTAAAATGAGTGACCAGAAAAAAGTGCGTACTAAAATTATTAAATATTTTCAACAAAACCCAACTTGGTCCTACAAAAAGTTGGCCAAACAATCAAAGGTCTGCTATCAAACTGTTTCTAATGTTATGAAACAGTATCAGGAGAACTTGTCCGTTGAAAGAAAACCTGGTTCATATAGAAGGAATGGTCCACATGATGTTTCTAAAGCCAAAAAGTAGAAAGCATTTTCAAAAGGTCTCCCAACACATCCGGTAGAAAAGCAGTCCGGTTAGCTCAGCACACAGACTATTTGGTACGAAAAGTTGAAGCCTATACAGGTTTACATACATAGAAGGTTCAAAATGTTCTTGACTAAACTCTGCTAAAAATTTAGAGGCCAAAGACAGAGCACGGAAATTGAAGTAAAATTTTATACAAAAAATGTAGCTGCTTCATAATGGATGACGAAACGTACGTATGGAAAATTCGCAGCTTCCGGGTTAATATTTATATGTTGCTGATGCCCGAAGATTAGGACCCAAAAGCAGAATATTTACCCATAAAGTTCTTTGCATGGCAAGCGATATGCAGTTGCGGCAAAAGAAGCCAAACATTTGTTACAAAGGGCTTTAAAAGACCTAAAATTTACATCAAGAAATGTTTACATAAGAGGATGCTTCCATTTATAAGACTTCTTAGTGTGTCCACTTATTTTTGGCCTGATTTGGTTTCCTGTCACTATGGTAGGAAAGGACTTGAGTGGTACAAGAACAATAATGTGTTATTTGTATCAAGAGAGGCTATTCCTCCAAAGTGCCTGGAGCTAAGGCCAGTGGATAGATATTGTTCGCTTGTTAAAAGAGAATTGAAGAGCACAAAAAAGGTGTCCAAAAGTGTGGTAGACTTTAAACGGAGATGGAATGTGTGTTCGATAAAAGTGTCATAAAGCTCAAAAAACCTTAATGGAAGGGTTTCCTGAAAAGTTTCATAAATTCACTATAAAAATAATATTTTTTGCTAAAATAATATGAAAATTCTACATTTTCGCAATTTTTAAACCTTTCACCAAGAGTGGCAATGGTAAGTCGTTGGTTTCGTGTAGAATGGCGATATCTCGCATTTTTTCGAAAGTGAGTTATTACTGATTTCAATATAATTCACACAAAAATGTCAATAATTTAATTCAATCAAAATAGCGGTTTTACAAGCAAAAGTTACGTTTTGATAATTACTGTTTCTTTTATGATTTTTAAAATCGTATTTCCTTTTGTACGATTTCTTTGTACTTCATTTTGAAATTGGACCAGTAGTTTAGAGCGTAGTTCCTCGCTAGTATTGTTCAGAATACGAAGATTTTCGGCTATTTACATATACACAATACGATCGCAAACAATACCCACAACAAGAGCGTAAAAATTGAAATATTTCATTCAGTTGTTAGACAAGATTCAACAAAGCCGGTCATGTTTGTTCTTTTTTCAACTTTTTTTTTTATTTATTTCTCAGTACAAGAGCGTAGAAAAATACAAATATTTCATTTTTGTTGTTGTTTTAGTGCACTGAGAAACAGCGGTCACATGAATGATGAATTTATACAAAATAACAAACGAATTTTTAATTGAGGTTTATTTAAACATTACATATTATTTCTTTCTGCGTAGTGTCACCTATACATATGCAATTACCAAATACTCTCTTTCTGCGGGACTATTTATTACCAATTTTCGTACGATTGACCCCACTGTGCCGGATATGGGCATCATATGAAAAATGCAGCATTCTAATAGACCCCCATATAAAGTGTAATTTCAAAGACCCTACCTGAGCTAGAGGCAATTATATGGAACACATATATAAAAATTACAACATTCTAAAAGGTGTAATTCGAGAGGTCGTTAAAGTGTTAGGAAAATAAGTTTCATACTGTTGGATAGCTTGTATCCATTACTTTCTAACACGGTATCATTGAAGTATCTGGCGTTTCAACAACCTGAGATAAAGACAGTCTAAAAGATATCCAAAGTTTCATAGACCCTGCCTGAGATAGAGGCAATTATGTGAAAGACATATACAAAAATTACAACTTTCTAAAAAAAGCATAATTTCAAAGGCCCAAAAAGAGCTTTGATATCGTTGGATAGCTTATATCGATAGCTTTCCAATAAGGTATCATTGAAGTTAAATTCCTCTGCTATGCCCTTGTGCCACTAAGAAATGGTAGATTTTATTCCAATGTATTTTGATTATGCCCCACTATGCACTGCAACAGCAGAATTTTAGCATAAAATTTGTAAATGTTTTTCATTTATTTTTTTTTGTTTTCTGTTTTATTTTGTTAAAAATGTTACTCCTCATTATTTCGTTGTTGTACTTTTTATTTCATTGCTGCTGTGTTGTTCATCGCCCACATTTTATTTAATTTTCGTACACTTTTCAGCGTACAACACGACACCGAAAAAAAACTCTCTAATTTTGTGGTAAACGAACAGAACAGAAGTTTGATGACAATAAAAGTGAACTTTTTAATTTAAATTTGTGTGTTGGAGTTAAAGTTTTTTTTTTGTTTTTTTAATTTAAAACAATGTTTAGTGGATTTAAAAATTTGCAACGGATTTTCAATATTTGTTTAAGAGTTAAATTTAGTTTGGGGTGGACTATTTAAGCATTAGAAAATTTTAACTTCTATAAATCAACATAAATATATATTAAAGATTTAATTATAATTGAGTTCTATTTATTATTATTAAACCAATCAATATGGAAAGTATAAATATATTAAATAAAATACACAAAGTCATGCCCACAGTTGTCCATCTCTCCTTGACACAATGATTTTCAGTTAAATCAGGTATTTTTTCCAGAATTTCCACATTTAATGCCAGTGATTCACAATTTTCCTCACATGATTTTAAAAGATTTTTCGTTGAGCTTTAAAGAAATTTTTTTTTTGGAAAAAATTTAAAAATATTTTAGCAATAATTGTTGTTAAAGCATTTACTTTGTTTTAAACATTATTTTCAAATTCAAACCTCTGTTACGCTCACTGCAAACTGTTTTACTGCTTGTCTCCTGATATTATTAGGTCTTGTTTTGTGTTAAATATTTTAATTTATAGCTCAGTTCCTATGATTTGCTCTGTGAGAAGGTAGAGTAGAGCAGTGGAAGTATGTGGTTAATACCCAGCAGTTCTGTTAACTATGCTGGTATTTAGTGATATTGCCTAACATTTAGGATCATTATTGTTTTTGTGTTCGTTGCAATTAGGGTTTTTTATATCCTTAGTGTTATAATCATTATAAGTTTCTTAAAATCTTAATTCGTAATTCAAAAATATCAACCTTTCATTCCATTAATCCAACCCCAACATCAAATTCTTTAGTTTCTTTTGTAATGGGTTAATTTCCGTTGTTGCTCTGTTTAGGTATACTTTTCTAAAGTTTCATTAAAATCGGCCCAAAAATTTTTAATATTTCGCTATCTTTAATTTAGAAATTCCAAATATTGAAAAATTGTATGACTTAAAAATGCGGAATTTTTTTAAATTGTTAGCTTGAAGTGCATCGTATCCCAGAGAGATCATTCTGCATCGATCGAAACAAAGAGTAGTCGGACGTGGCAAAGTCTGGACTAAAAAGCGAGTGAGGCAAAACTTCCTAACCAGTTCATTCTAAATATTTTTAAAAAGGTATTACAACATTTGGCCTAGCGTTGTCATGTTGGAATATTTCGGTTTCATATTTGGCCGCATATTCTGGTCGTTTTTTGACCAATGCTCTCTTCAAACGAATAGGTTGTAAAATATATGTAAAAAAGGAAAAAATATTCAAAGGGGGCAAGGTTTGCGGAACTTCTGAGGAATAAATAAAGGCTTTTTATATAAGTATTTGATATTTGTGAAAACCTGAGGACTTGGCGACTGATATTTTAGTAAAATTAACTTTATGGATGTTTGGGACATAATTTGCCTTAAAAACTAAAAAAATTATAATATAATGATTTTTCATGAAGAAAAATATAAAATTTGAATTAATGTAAAATATTAACGATTTTAGATATCATAACAAAATTTGGAATTAATATAGACTCAAATGTCATTAAATCAACGGCATTACAATTTTTGACAATTTTTATTTTCAAATACCGAAGTTGCTAAAATGGGGAAAATGTGTTCCAATAACTGAGTTTTTTAGAAAAGTGGCTATTGTGACAATATTTACCGCATGATAGTAAAAGGGCTTTGTAGTTACTCAAGAAACATATATAGTTATACAAATATGGATCTTGTTTGTTGACTGGTGCCTTGGATTTTTAGAATTTTTTACTCAAATGAATTTTTTTTTTTTTAAATTGGCCAAGTTTGCGTAGCTCTAGGGGGTGTTATGTCCGCTTGAGGGGAAAATGTGTTCCAAAAACTGAGTTTTTTTTAGAAAAGTGCCTACTGTGATAATATTTACCGCATGATAGTAAAAGAGCTTTGTAATTATTCAAGAAACATATATAGTTATACAAATATGGAACTCGTTCGTGGACTGGTGCCTTGGATTTTTAGAATTTTTTACTCAAACTGAATTTTTATTTTTTTTTAAATTGGCCAAGTTTGCATAGCTCTGGGAGGTGTTATATCCGCTTGAGTGAATCAAATTTTATTTTCACATTTTTGCATTAAGTTAGCTTTCCGGATAATGTAAAAATTGTATATAGTTCCGAAAAAAATGTTTTCCTACAAAGGGATAAATATATGGGCTTTTTTGTGAAAACGTAAAAAACACGGCCCTTTTTACATGTTCTAACTTTGGATGCGTATTAATTTTAATAGGGCCGAGATAACTGTTAGAAAGTTTTTTTATTTTATTAAGAATTTTATCGCTAATATAGTTGATATTTTACAAAATAAATACTCTCCGTAGGCCCGCCATATCTAAAAAACCATAAAAAGATGGAGCAAAATTGAAAAAATAAATCAATAAACCTGAATATCTCTTTAACTAATAGAAATAACCTACATAACTCTCAAGTACTACATTTAAAATTCCAGTTCATTCGGATCGTAAATGTATTTTTGGCGATTTTTGTAAAAATATTGAGACTCGAGGTGACCAACATTGAGGGGCTACGCACTAGTCCCCATTGGAGCTAAGAAACTAAATAAAAATAAATCAATTCAAAAATACCTCAGCTCTAATTATGTGAAATTTTTTAACAATATCTCTAATAGTTTCCGAGATACCGAATTATTTCCAATAAAATAAACGTTTCTAAACCAATGCTTGAACGCTATGAAAGTACGCACACTTTCATAGCGTTCAAGCATCAGTTCAGACATAGAAAATCGTCTTTCAAGGTCTCTTGGTTTCAGTTGGTATAGTACCCAATTTTCGTGCTTTTGATTCCTGCTGCTCGCAAACGTTTTGAAATTGCTGCTTGAGTAGCTCCCAATGATTTTGCAAGCTCTTGTTGAGTTTGACAACAATCTTCATGGAGTAATGCCACCAATTATTGGTCTTCAAACTTTCTTGACTGGCATGAGCGATCTTTGTCTTCTGTGTCAAACCATCTCTCGCACATTGAAACCGATAAAACTCATTTGCTGTAAGCTTTGATGAGTAATCGGTCTGCTTGAGCGACATTTTTTTACAAATTAAAGAAGTAAAGCAAAACTTTCCGCATATGACGCACAAAATTCGACATTTTCGAAACAAGAAAAAAACTTTGTTGTTTGCACTATAATGTTCAAAACTAAGTAAAAATAAATGACAGATATGCACCCTTTAAAATGACATATTAGTCATTAAAAATCCCGCATATTTTATGGAAAAGGTACCAAACTTAAATGAAAATTTTGGCCATAAAGGTCTGAATTTTCAAAAAAGTACCAAATTTATTATTGGTAAAAAGAATACGATTTAGCATTTCTTTCTGTGTTATGGCTTAAAAGATAAATGGGGCGGCAAAAAAGTACTAAAACAGAGTTTTCAGTCGCTCTTGTTTTTAATGGATGTATATATATAAAAGAGTAACGTTACTGACTGACTGATTCATCATCGCACAGCCCAAACGACTGAAGCTGGAATCATGAAATTTTAACTGTGGGTTCCTCCCTCCCCAAAACGATTCAATAGGAAAGGAATACGAATGTTTAGGTGGCAAATTCGGTAACTTTATATCTTCATAACTAACAAAAAACTTAAAAAATAAGCTGACAGGTGTTTAGTACTTTTTCGAGATTCAAACTTTATAGGGGAGAAAACTGCTCAAACCGGTTTTTTGGTACTTTTTTGGCACACTATGTATATTTTAAACAAATAAACATAGAAACAAATTTTAAATCATATTCTTTACTTATCAAAAAATAACAAATATAAGTTTGGTACTATTTGGATATTCGAACCTTTAAGGGATAAAAATTGTATTTATTTTTGGTACTTTTTCAATAAAATATGTTTTTCTATATTTCATTATGAGCTCCCACCATGATACGGAAATTTATTTTAATAAAATTTTACCACCAAAAGATACCAAAAAGGGAGTAGGAACGGGAACTCCAGTGCCAAGGTGTATATTGTGCCAAACCCGTTTAAACAGTTTTTTAAATATATTTTTAAATATATTTTTTTCTTGAACACATTAACACAGATTTTAATCGTTTGAGAAATGTCTGTAGCACAAACATTTTTAGCAAAATGGAATTTTTCAATTTCAAACTTCAAGAAGGAAAAGTGAATTGGTACTTTTCTCCTATTGGTACTTTTTTAATATTTAAAATTATTTAACTTATCGATATAAAAGTTAGCTGATATGTAACTGAGTGCAATTAGAGTTAGGAATAGGGGATAATATATAGGTGCCAACACGTGAGAACTGAACTATAGGTACTTTTTCGTTCTTCTAAAGGTAATTTTGTTATTATTTTTTTTTAATAATAGACCTAGAAATATGAAATTAAGCATATATGGTTCTGAGTTAATAAGAATCCAAGGGTGAGATTTTATGGCACTTTTTATTATAATAGAACTTTTTGCATTCATTTGTAATAACGAACCTGGAGTCATGAAATTAGACACTTACGATCCTGAATGAATAAAAATTCGAATGAATACAACCTAGTTAGTGGTACTTATTTCCTTCTAATGGTACTTTTTAAATTTTCTATAATATATTGTTCTAAGTAAGTGAGACTTCAAAGGGGGGACTTTATGGTACTTTTTCTTTATTCGAATGGTATTTTTTGAATTTTCTATAATATTGCACCTAGAAACATGAAATTGAGCGTATATGCTCATAAGTGAGTGAAAATTCAAGGGGGAAACTTTAGCTTGCTTTCCTTTATTCGAATGGTACTTTTTGCATTCTCTTTACCAATGAACATAAGAACATGAAATAAAGTTTATATGGACCTGAGGGTATAGGAATTCACGAGTTGGAGTTAATGGTACTTTTTGTTTTTTTTTATAAAAATGAACCTTAAAATTGAATTGAATAGGAATCAGATGAAATAGGAAAATAAATATTTTGATAATTATTTTGACATTATTTGCAAATCAAATTATTTGGTAAGTTAAGATGTTTCATGTTCCATAAATAACATAGTTTTTAATTGTACACTTTAATATCACAGTATACTTTAACAAAATAGCGGATAATATGATAGTTTTTAATATTTTTTGAAATTGAAACTGCACAATTTTACACTATCCTTATATCTAAGATGAACTTTGAACCACGAAAGAATCCAAAGTATAGCAAATTTATGAAACTTCAAATTTTTTATAACAACAGAGAACTCGTGTTACAAATTTCAACAAATTCGGAAGTAGTAAAGAACTTTTAAATATGTATTCTCTAGAAACCACTTTTATTGCAAACTGCTGCCTTCTATATTGTAAACTTTCTGTAGTTTTGATTTTTCTGTTAATTAGTCATGTTTCATACAAACATTGACAATTAGTTGTTAATTAAATTAACTAAACGTTAGAAATTACATCAAATAAAACTCTCTAGTTCTTCATAGAAATTCTTGGCAAGAGACAATTCCATACATTTCAATTTCTAATTTAAAGTAAATGTTATATATTTATATTTAAAATAGCGGTTGGAAATAAATAGATTTGAAGTCATGCTACAAGTTAACCAACAGATATTTCAACCACATCTAAACATAGATTTTCGTGTTCGGTAAGTAATTATAAATGAGTATGAGATGTGTATGTAAACATGCATCTACAAATAATTGCTATTACCACATATTAAATTTGAATACCACATTTAATACACAGATACAAATAATATATCCCAGCAAACAAGTAGGTTTGATGTCAAACAAAAATAATTTCAATATCTGTTATCAAATTAATAGCATAATAAATGGGAATGTTTACTGGGTTACTAAATACATACATATACTATATGCTGTGTATTGTAAATAAGTACTTATGAATGTGTGGGTGTATTTGTGTGTCCGTCTGTCTATTGTTGTTGATAGTAATATGTATGTATGCATGTGGGCATTTGTAGAATATTATCACACATCCTTGGACAAGCGGTGGAGGTGTTCTTTTTTATTATGGTTGTTGTGATATTAATATTATTGCAAAATATTATGTACAATTATAACACCAGACAAATATTTACCTCATGTATGCCAAAATGTTAATTTGGGGGAATCTAAACTTAAATTTAAAATTTTACGAGATTATAGGGTCCCATTTTGTAAAACGAAGCATTCAGAAACGTAAGCGATATGTATGAAGAATACTGGGAAAAAGGTTTTGAACATAGAATAAAAGCATAGAACGGAAGGAGAGAGCAATAAAATGGAAAAATTACTCTCTTTTTATACATACGGGTGATATAATAACAAAATACATGCAATACATTCTCATGAATTAGGTTTTTGACAACAGACATAGGTTTTTGGCTCTCAATTATCTTTTGAACTTGAATTTTTCCATACAAAATTTGTTAAACGTTTGTCGTTTCGTTTTATAAAATGAGGCTCATAGTGTTTGTGAGTCTATTCTCCATTAAAGGTAGGTTGTTTTTAATACATGTTACATGTCATTTCTGGAAGTACATATTATATAAGAGCTATACACAATTAGCTACCGATCCTTCCAATATTTGGTTATATGATTTCTACCGATCTGTTGTGTAACAGGGCTGCTGTTGTCAAAAATTCTGTTTGATATAGTTGTCGTTTAGTTGACAGTTATTGGCGGAATGTGAATCGAGTTGTTCCGAAGATCAAATTGTTGAGGTTGGTCGTATGTTCAATACTTCAAAAAATGCTTTGATCAATGAAAAAACTTTGAATTTGAGAGATGATACCGGTTTGAAGAGAAAATGTTGATAATAGAATTACTAAAAGGCAAGTCAACCATTACGGGGGAGAGGGCTAAATAAAGTATAATTTATTTTACATTATTTTCATTTCTTTTTGATATTAAAACTTTTCTGTTTTGTCTGCGCTTGTCAGAAACTCAATGGTAGGAAATGGTGGGTTCGATGTATTACTTGAGCATAACTTAGATCTATATAATATCGGCGTCTAGGATCTGTATATCAAAGTCACTGCAATTCTGTTAATTGAAAGAAAGCTGAAGGTGTTGGTCTTCATGTCCAATGATACATAATAAAAGTTTTTACTAACGACCCTATTATTTCCATCCGCTCACTCGCGGGTTAAATAAAGAAATCGCACAAAAAATCATACCATGACTTTATTGGCTGACAAACCCACCTTGGTCTTTCTTGACGCCGATTCACCCCGAGAAACCAACTGTTTTGATTGGTGTTTGGTTTCTGGTGTGTTATGGTCGAAACGGGTTACGAAACGGCGCAAAAACTCGTTCATACTGCAATTGAACAATGCCAAACACTCCTGCGAAGTTATCACACGATTGCTTTTGTGGTCGTTTGTATGCAAATGCGGCACTCATCTTGCAGAAAGCTTTCTCATACCCAAGTGATCATTAAAAATTAAAACCACAGATATATGTGATATGCCTATGGCTTTCACAATCTTTCGCACTTTCAATTTCCGATGGTTCAACACCATATCGTGAATTTTTTCAATTGTTTTCAAAATGTTAAATATGATTATTTTTGTATCGATAAATTTTTGTCGTATTTCGGGAATACATTTGTTTGGGGCCTAGCTGAAATAATGGACCGGTTTCAACCGGTTTTTATAGGCTTCGTCTTTGGTCTGAAAAAAATGTACTTATGTGCCAAATTTGATTGAAATAGCTGACAGGCAGATAGACAAATGAACGGGCAGTCGGACGGACATAGCTTAATCCAAAAGTTATTTTTATTATAATGTCACAGAGACAGAGCAATTAGTAGAATATATCTATTGAACAATCAGTCAGTCTGTTTCATATTGCGGGGTTTGATGTTCTATTCAAACTCCTTACCACGGCAGTTTTTAATTGCTCTCAGTGAGCCTGAAATAAAAACTTTCCCCCTGCCAATGATGTTAGTAAAAGGAAACTGGCCTTTGGAACTGGTTTGGCACCTGATAATCTCCGCAAACCACAAACGTGGTCCTCCATATTTGACGATTATAAATTCCAACCTGCTGTTAAACCATTAGGCCTTCGATTTAAGTACTTCAAAGGATGTTTAATTTATGTCTTTGCCATAACCATATTATTTGAGCTGGGACCAAAAAATGCTGAGAAAATTAACAAAAATATTTTTCTTTTAAAGTTTCAATAATATATTTTCGTGAGTGATTTTCCGAAATTGGCCTTTTATGGGAGCTATGAGCACAATGTTTACAGGGACAGCCAGCCATCCAGGTGGACAGATAGACATCGTTTAATCGACTCAGAAAGTGTCTGAGTTGATCGCTATACTTTAAGGTGGGTGTTGGACTAGTATTTTTAAGCGTTACACACATCAGCACAACGCGTAATATCCAACCCACTATGGAAGTATAAGGTATAAACATGAAAAGAAGCCAAACAATAAATGTTTCAAAATTGTATGGCTTTAACTAAATGTTACTGCATATAATAATCACACTAAACATTTTTTTCGAATTAAAAAGATTCAAAAACAAATGTCGTTATTATGTTAACATGTATATTAAGTGGCTTAAAACGTGTCTCAATTTTGTGGTGCTGGGGAAAAATAAAAGATATCCTTTAGTTGATCTCTTAGCTGAAGATCTATCGAAATTGGAAAAAGAAATAGCAAGAGGTTGAAAAAAGAGGAAAATAACGTGAGTTTAGTTAAAGATGTTAAAAATTCGAAATTGCCTACACTAATCCTAATTATAAACGTGACGGGAAATTATGTCACGTGCTATATCATCATAAAGGTCATTATTAGCATAACCTAAGCCCTTATTAAGAGTAATACCATAGTCACCAATTGTCACCGAAAGCTTATGATTGTCAGTGGGCAAAACAGCGTTTGACTATGCTGGGTTCTTGGATACAAACATGATTGAGAAAATTAGATAAAATTTATATTTGGAGTTGGTTCTCTATTGATAAAGCAGAGTAAAACATATTTGAGAGAAAAATGTGCTAAACTTTGGAATATAAAAATTTTCTATTTGAAAAAAATAACTACATTTTTTTCTCAGTTACAGTTGTGTTTTTCATATGAACCATCATTGCGTATGTGGAATATTGATTAATCATAACAAGTATACTAAAGAATAATAAGATTTATTTATACCTTCTGTAAAGGTGTTTATAGATGAAACTTATGTATCATAATACAATTTCAACTTCTAAACAAAGGGTTTTCCAACAAGAGGTGTTATTTTGAATCACCCGGTATTTCGTTAGATGTCACTTTTGGAGCATTTATTCTTCGACATTTGACAAGTAGAAACTACGCCATTACTAAAAATGGAATGATTCACGCTTCAACAACGCATTGAAATTATTAAAATTCGCTATAAAAATGGTGAAAATCTTGCAGTCACAGTTCGTAAAACTAAAGCATTTTTGGGTCGTCGTGAAGCACCTTGTCGGACCCCAATACAGAAATGGGTGGAAAAATTTCCAGCAGTTGGGACAAGTTAGTGATGTGAAGAATAAATCCCGTGCACGTCGCTCAAGAACAACTAAGAATATTGCTGCTGTAGCCCAAAGTGTTGAAGAAAACCCAGGTTTAACCATTTAACCACAAACGTCATTACACCGTATTTTGGTCGGAATTAGATGATATTGATCTGGACAACGTTTATTTTCATCAAGACGGCGCTACGTGCCACACAAGCAACGAAACCGTTGCTCTTTTATGGGAAAAGTTTCCGGATCGTGTTATCTCTCGAAGAGGTGATCACAATTGGCCACCGAGGTCTTGTGATTTAACACCTTGCGACTTCTTCCTTTAGAGCCATATGAAAGATAAGGTCTACGCCAATAGTCCAGCGTCGATTCAAGAACTCAAAGATAGAATTCGTGAAGCTATCGAGGACATAGGGCAGCCACTTTGCGATTTGGTTATGGAAAATTTCATGAAAGGTATATGGTCCTGTAAGGTAAGGTCCTGGTGGCCATTTGGCTGATGTTGTTTTTCATTATTAACGGCATACCTTCCTCTTTATTATGAAATATATTTTTATAGTTCTAATCACTTGTGATGAAATTTTGAACCTTTTTCGGAAACCCTTCCATTAACGTTTTTATAGAGCTTTCTGTCACTTTGCTCGAAGAGGAACGTTTAAAATCTACCACACTTTTGGACACCCCTTTTGTGCTCTTCAAATCTCTTTTAACAAGAGCCCAATATCTCTACACTGGCCTTAGCTCCGTGCAGTTTGGAGGATTTTCCTCTCTTGGTACAAATACCACATTATTGTTCTTGTACCACTCAAGGGCTTGTTTACCATAGTGACAGGATGCCAAGTCAGGCCAAAAATATGTGGACACATTATGAAAAGGCTGCTTCCATTCATAATGTGTCCACATATTTTTTTGTAAACATTCCTTGATATAAATATCGATATTTATAGAGCAGTTTGCAACAAATGATTAGCTTCTTTTGCCGCAACTGCATATTGTTTGCCATACCAACTTCTTGGTATGGCAATTCTATTTTTATTAATATGTTCATTTGTCTCCGTCTCCAATTATAGTCTCCTAACACGTGCTGGTTCCAAAAACTTTGATAATTCCCTTCAAACCCCACATAGTGGGTTTGATCGCTATATTTAAAACTACTGATCCGATTGCAGAGTGATGTACAAAAAAAATAAAGCAAATCGTACAGGAGAACATGAACTTTTAGAACAAAAGGTGTCAAGGTTGACCACGTTTAGTTTGCAAAGATTTATAGAGCTCGTAGCTTGTACAAGTGCGGATAAATATTAAACGATTAAAGCAAATATGATAATAAAAAATCCTTCTGATTTCACTACGTTATCTCCTTTACTATAAAATATAATTAAATTTCAATTTGTAGATTTTCGATTTTTACCTTGACTTTATTTTATTTACTAATATTCTTCATAATTTTGTTTAAAAAACATTATTTTATATCTAATAATCTCCAAATTAACATGGAAATGCA
The DNA here is from genome assembly GCA_942486065.2 of Calliphora vomitoria. NCBI lineage: Eukaryota > Metazoa > Arthropoda > Insecta > Diptera > Calliphoridae > Calliphora > Calliphora vomitoria. Next base: position 80,374,594 of record OW818030.2, read on the forward strand.
TACATTTTGATAAAAATTTAACTTAATATGACCTGCTGAATTTTGGCCAGACCCTAACAGAGAACCTGATTCGTTTGAAGCAAGTATTGGCCAAAAAACGTCCAAAATATGCGGCCAGATATTTAACCGTAATATTCATCACGACAATGCTGGACCACATGTTGCAATACCTGTAAAAAACTATTTATAAAGAAGAGGTTGGAAATATTTGCCTCAACCGCTTTATAGACCCACGTTAACTAGATTGAAGCCAATTGTCACATTAGTGTCTCTGAGTATCTAAAGATTTTACCCACCATTTATTCGAGGAAGGTTTGTTTACAATCAATCGGTTATTGGACTATGAGATGTATTTTTATCTGTCTATTTGAGGTCAATTAGCAACCGTACATAACTAGTTATATGGCTAATCAAGTAAGTAACCAGTTAGGTAGCTAGTAAGATAACTGACTCTATGTGAATTCCAGGCGCTGACTACTGTGAACTAGCTATCAGACAGTATCTTTGTAATCTATAAAGGATCAATTAAAACGTAGATGTTAAAATAACTAGTCACGTTGTTATTTATTAATGTGTGACTTACAAATGTGTATCTTTTGAACGCGATTTTTGTTTCTAATAACTTATATGTCATTTATTCCCACTTAGTTATTGAACATTATAGTGCAAACAATAAAGTTGTTTTATGTTTCGAAAGTGTAGATTTGTGTTGATTTACTTCTTCTGTTTGAAAAAAATTTCCGCTGAAGCACACCGAAGCTTACAGTGAATGTTTTTCATCAGTTTCAACATGCGAGAGATGGTTTGTGTGATTCAGAAGTGATTTTGACACTGAAGACAAAGATCGCAGGCCGAACAAAAAAGTTTGAAGTCCAAGCATTGTAGGCATTACTCCATGATAATTATTGTAAAACTCAACAAGAGCTAGCAAAATTAATGGGAGCTATTCAATTAGCAATTTCAAAATGTTTGCAAGCAGCAGGATTCATCCAAAAGCAAGGAAATTGGGCATCATACGAATTGAAGCCGAGAGACCTTGAAATAAGATTTTGCGTGTAGGAAATGATGCTTGAACGCTATAAAAGAAAATCGTTTTTGCACTGAATCATTACTTCATCCATTCATCCATTCTTTAGCGTTACGATAACCCGAAGAGTAAGAGATAGTAATTGAAGCCCGGCCAACCAAGTAGCAATTTCAGAATGTTTGCAAGCAACAGGATTCATCCAAAAGCAAGAAAATTGGGTATCATACGAATTGAAGCCTAGAGACCTTGAAATAAGATTTGTAGGAAATGATGCTTGAACGCTATAAAAGAAAATCGTGTTTGCACTGAATCATTACCTGTGATTAAAAATGGATCTGTTACGATAACCCGAAGAGTAAGAGATAGTAAGTGAAGCCAGGCCAAACAGCCGAATCGAAACCAAAGCCAAATATCCATGGTGCTAAGGTAATTCTCTGTATTTAGTGACACCAAAAAGGTCCTATCTATTATAAACTGCTGTAATCTGGCCAAAGCATCGCAGTTAACTTGTACCGAAAGCAATTCGTTCGCATAAAGCGATCATTGGGCGAAAAATGCGAAGAATATCTGGCCGGACATCAAATCGTAATATATCACGACCATCATGACAACGCTCGGCCACATGTTGCAATATCTGTTACAAAGTATTAAGGATGAAGTGGTTGGAGAGTTTTGCATCACCCGCTTTATAATCCAGACCGTGGACCGTCAGACTACTATTTGTTTCGATCATTGTAGGACGCTATCTCTGGAATACGCTTCACTTAGGAACAGAGTAACCGAAATTGACTTGATTCGATCTTGGGCTCAAAAGATGAACAGTTCTTTTGGCGCTGAATCCATATGTTGCCAGAACGATGGGAAAAGGTCATAGCTGACAATGGTCAATACTTTGAATAAATTTAAATGAAGTTAAAATTAATTCTAGTAGGGAAGAATTTGTTATTTTACTTCATACTAATGGGGTTACCTTAATTTACATACATATCTGTGCATATAACATGTGTTTATTTGTTTTCTATATAGATTTTACAAATACTAGTACATATGTATCAAATATCTACAAGTGTATTTTGCAACTTGTTATTGCTGTCTTGATGCCAATGCTGATTATGCATTATTATGTGTTCTACATTAAAATGTACATATGATTGTAATACATATGTACATTAGAGCTGTCCATAACAAAAATTTATTTGCTTTGGATGGGTCTTCTTATGTTCATTATTAGCTAAAACTAACTTCAGTAAAATATAACAGCCCAATTTTACAACATTCAATCGATTCCTGACACGGCTTCTTTAACAACTAATGAACCAAATAAGACCCATCCAAAGCAAATCAATTTTTGATGGGCATGTCTAATGTATATTTGTATGTGTATAGAAATATATGTTGATGTGTAAGTGTGTTATTTGGTTTTCGATTCTATATATACTTCCATATAAATGAGTTTTCCGAACAATAGAATTTTGTAAATGTGCTTGAAATTGAAGTTGTTTTCCCATTGCCAACATGCCACAAATAGTGTAAACTTTTCTATGAAAAATTATATATACATGTATAGATAGATATGTATGTATATATGTACATAAAAATGTGTTAGTGTGTTAAATGTCATTATATGCCCAGCAGTTTTAGAAGTATTCATTCCCACGACAGGCGGTTCTACGCATAGACCCGAATTCACTCAGCCAAGGACTGTCAACTGAGCAACCATTGCTGCTTCAGGGACAACGAAAACGACAAGTAGTCAATGTACTTATCCCTTAGAGACAATAATTGCCACTAATGACTGATCACTTGGCTGACTCAAATTTATATATTGTGGATCGTTTGACATGATATGCTCTTTGTAGTGCAGAGACAAGTCAATTGGTTACTTTATACAAACCAGGTAATCTAGCGTGAGTCTGCTTTTTTCTGTGAGTACTTCGTACAAACTACTCAGCAGTTATTCAAGTAGTCAATGTATCCTGTTATAGACAGTAATTGTTACTAATGTTGGGTGTATGACTTACAAATGCAATAAATAAATGGCGTATATTTTGAAAGCGTTTTTGTTTTTTGAGGGATACATATCTGTCATTTATTCTCACTTAGTTATTGAACATTATAGTGTAAACAAAAAATACTTTTTTGCTTTGAAAATATCGAATTTTGTACCAACTCATATGAATCGTCATATGCTAGAAGTTTTACGAAGTCATTTTGGCACCGAATCAATACTTGCGATGCAATATGAATCCATTATAATAACTCGGATCGTAAGATATTGTATGTGAAGGCCGGCTAACCAGCCGAATCGACACCAAAGTCAAATATGTGTCGCGCTAAGTTAATGCTCTGCATTTGGTGGGATCAAAACGGTCCTTTCTATTATGAGCTAATTAAATCTCTTAAAATTCCTAATAATTATACAACAATTGGATTGATGAATTTAGTGATTTCTAAAATTTTAAGGAAACCGGTATATTTCATGATCATAATTCGATACGATACACGATCATTCCTATCGAAAAGGGAACGGTAGTGACCACGAGAACGGCCACTAGAGGTACGTCCTTATCACCACTTCTGTGGAATCTGACCATAAATTGTCTGCTCAGGAAATTGGATCTCATGGGTTGTAAAACTGTTGCCTACGCGGAAGAGGTCGCAGTGACAGTTTCTGGGATCCACTTGGGCACGATATCACAACGTCTGGAATTTGCACTCGGTGTACTAAGTCGGTGGAGTACTGACAGTGGATTGAATGTTAGCCCAAGCAAAACCGAACTTGTACTGTTCACTAGGAAGTACAAGATTTCTCATTTCTCGCTTCGTCGATTAAATAGTGTTGAACTAACACTATAGGACAACGAAAAATACTTAGAAGTTATTCTGGATAGTAAACTGTCCTGGAAACCCAATACACTTTCAAGGACATCAGGAGCCTTGACATTGGGGTATTAGACCCCAGTTTGTTAACTGGCTATGTGATAAGGTCATTAAGCTGACACTATTCTATGGAGTTTTTGTCTGATGGCTCAATTTATATGCTACTGGATAGAGTTTTAAGGAGAATGGCAATTCTGATAACAGGAGCTCTAAGAACGACTGCACCAAAGTCACTTTTTACTACATTGAACTGGATTCCCGTGAATCTAATGGCAAGAAAAATGACATGTTCTGCAGCCTTTAAGCTAAACGTGATTGGGGCGTGGAAACATGCTCCACCTTGTCAGAATCTTCCGGCTAATATCAATTACTGCATTTCTAGGCCCTTCATGGCGAGGAATTTCGGTTGTATCAATTCCGTACAATACGGAAGTAATGGTCGGACTTTTACATGATACAATTGCTCTCTCAGTCTCTACGGACGGTTTAGGAAAGCAGATCGAGTTGGCGCGGGTGTCTACATTCAGGAATTCGAAACTAGGAATTCGAAACTAGGCTACCTTTTAGATTTCCAAATGAATGTAGCATTATTCAGGTTGATATATCAGCCATTAAAAGGGCGGCTAACTGGCTCAGTTATAGCAAGATATCAGGAAGGGATATTCGTATATATACTGACAGTCAGACAGCAATAAAATCTGTAATAGGTATGGCGAGACATTCAACAGTCGTACTCAAGTGGAGATACCACGGGCATTTGCGTTGCTGTTGATTTGGTGAAAAGAGGCTCCATGCTACCTAACGGAGACATAGATTTCCTATGTGGGATTCCATTATCTAAATGCAAGCTTTACATTAGTAACTTCTACTATGAGCTCGCTCAGACAAGGTGGGGTTGTGAACCCACGTGCACTATAACCAGAACATATCTTCTTGGTTTGACACGCTCAGAATTGTGTGGTGGCGGTCATTTCCCGATACTGCTTTTTTTGCAACCATTGGACGACTTCTGCAGTATTGTCAAAACGAGGATGAGGATGAGACCATTTTTCATCTTCTTTGTCACTGTCCGGCACTAGGATATCAACGTTTAAGGTTTCTCTGAAATCGTTCCCTAAATAGTCTTTCTGAGCTCTCGAATATGAGGCTAAAAGGCTAAAAACACCAGACATGTGGATCTCCTTAGAGTGACCTAGTAACCGCCAACTCATTGGTACGCAATTAAAAATCTCCTCTCCTCTCTCTTCCTTCGGACATCTTCCTCTTAACTTTTCAATCTTTTTAATCACATCTGACTTTTTCTGTCTTTCTACTTTCAAGTAACACAAAGGGACCTATTGCCTGGACCCACGTAAGCTGCTCTTCTTTCTTGACTGCGCAGCTACCTAGAAACCTAACCTAAGTCATATACCAAAAATACAGGGTTTTCCAACAAGAGGTGTTATTTTGGCATTCAAAGAAAATTGAATTTTTTTGAGATAAATGATCGGATGTTTATTTCATAATAAAGAAAAAGGTATGCCGTTAATAATGAAAAACAACATCAGCCAAATGGCCACAACGACCACGCTTACAGAACCATTTCCTTTTCATGAAATTTTCCATAACCAAATCGCAAAGTGGCTACCCTATGTCGTCGATAGCCTTACAAATTCTATATTTGAGGTCTAGAATTGATGCTGGGCTGTTGGCGTAGACTTCATCTTTCACGTGGCCTCAAAGGAAGAAGTCGCAAGGTGTTAAATCACAAGATCTTGGTTGCCAATTGTGATCACCTCTTTGAGAGTTAACACGGAAACTTTTTCCGTAAAAGAGCAGGGTTTTCGTTGCCAGATCAATATTATCCAACTCGATCAAAATACGTTTGTGGAATGCCCAATTCCAAAGAACAATGAGGAATGGTCAAATCTGGGTTTTTTTCAACACTTTGGGCTACAGCAGCAATATTCTCAGTTGTTCTTGAGGGTTTTATTCTTCACATCACTGACTTAGCCCAACAGCTTGAATTTTTTCACCAGTTTCTGTATTGCGGTCCGACAAGGTGCTTCACGACGACCCAAAAATGCTTTAGTTTTTCGAACTGTGACTGCAAGATTTTCACCATTTTTGTGGTGAATTTTAATAATTTCAATGCGTTGTTGAAGCGTGTATCGTTTCATTTTTAATAATGGCATAGTTTCTACTTGTCAAATGTCAAAGAATAAAAGCTTCGAAAGTGAAAGCTACCGAAATACCGGGTGATTCAAAATAACACCTCTTGTTGGAAACCCCTTTATAACTACTGGTGAACCTAAATGTTAGGTTATATCAGTAGTTCGGGATAGTCACCCAGAACTGCTAGGTGGTTTCATGAGTAAGCATGTATTTTCTTACTGTTTGTGTGTATGAACAAATACCTTCATACTTGTTTTTGTTATGAATATCTGAATGTCTGCATGTGTTAAACTAAAATTAGTTGAATAATCATATTTTCGATTTAATATGAAAACAAAAATTAATAACCGAATTATTAACAAGAAATATCCTTCCGATAACCCTTTGGTTTAAAAGGTAAGGATAAGACAGAGGATCGGTAAAAATTGGTCTGAGTATAAAGTATATATAGAATATTTTTCCTTATCCAATTGCACAATAAATCTAATCCAACCTATTTAATATTCAAAAGTGCATGGAATTTTTAATTACATACATACATACTTATATCATATTTAATTCTGTAAAAAATCTTTAAATACTTGCATCGATCTATAGTTGAGTTTATTTCTAATGTCATGTGGAATTCATAAGCATTTGAATTTTTAAAACCAAAACTTTACCATATGTACTAACAAAAACGATTAATTAATTAATAACCGATTAAATACTGCCTTCTGCAACACTAATAACTAATTGTTTTTTGATTTATCAATTGTCTAAATTAAACTAAATATGTATTTACACATTAAATTGCCAAATATTTTGTATGGAATTTTTTAATTAAACATTGTTATGGACATAGGAAAACTACTCACACACTGGCTTAATTATTTTATAAATATTTATTAATTTAATCAAACACACATATTTTAATAGGAAATTTTTGGAATTTAAACAGAGTTTTGTTTTAGTTTGGTCGACTATATAAGAAATTTTAATTTGGCAATTTTAAGTAATTATTTGTAGAAAAAAGGATTTAACTTATTTTAATTGAATATCTTGAAGAAAGTCAAGAAAATATTTTAATATTTTACACAGAAAAGATTTTCTAAATGAGGTGAACTTGCCTTTCATTGGTTTCAGCTCATAATAACTTTGAACAACTACATATATTTTATTATGCGATGGAGCCACTGTATAAGAACTTTCATTAATATTTTTGTGTTACTAAAAATATTCTCCGCAGACCTACTAAGACGATTTGGTTATGACCGTACGTCTGTCTGTCTGTTGAAATCATGATAAGGTCCAAACAGAAGGAGCTAGCTGGCTGAAATAAGGCTTGGTTGGTATTGATAACGATCCATGATTTCACCTAGCCCCCATACAAGTGTCCACCCGGAATACTGATTGAGGTGTCGCAATCCTGATAAAATATTGCAAAAATTAGTTCTAGTGAAATTATACTGTAAAGAATGAGAAAATCGGGCAACATTTGTCCCTAGTCCCCATACAAGGTCCCCTCAGAAAATGACTTGAATATTCATAACTTTAATTACACTTGACACTAGGATATTACAATATACTCTTTCCGAGAACGGTACCTTGAAATAACCCCCAGTGAGATAAATTCCAAAAGAAATGAACTAATTCTTGCCGGTTGGCAAGACCGTACACTTTGTTGCGAATAAATAAATTCCTAGACAATAGCACACTTATTTTGTATTGCCAAAATTCTACCATTCTATTTGAACTTAGAATGCTGTTACATTACTTACATTATGTAACAAGTAATATAACGTTACGTAAGTAAATAACGATTTTATTATTTTGTTTATTATTAAAATAAAATGTTTATAAAACAATAAATTATTTAAATATTATATTAAATTAATAAAAAAAGAGGCAACATATTCTTGGTTTTAAAATCCCACTTTATTAGATTGTATTAAAGTATGAATATAACAACGTACACTTGAATTATATTTAATAATAATTTCATTTGTCTTCTTTATGGGCCAAAAAATATAATTTAATAAAGCAAAAGTCAACAGTAAAAGCGGTAAGAAATAAGAAACCTTAAATTGGTGAGGGCGAATAAAGTGGGAGTGAAACAGTGGTGAGTGGTGAGGCGTATAAAGGATGCTCTACTTTAGGTATCTCGCTACTACAAATTCGTTGCTAAAGGGTCTTAGATTAAGCGCTTCCTCTCTTTAAATTTTAATAAAAGAAAGTGTCCACAAGAAAAAGTCTAACGGCTTTAAATCGTACGATCTCGGTGGCCAGTTTACATCACCCCCACGTGAGATGACCATGCCCTAAAATCGCTTGAGCAGAATGTCCAATGTGGGATGAGCTGTATGGCACGTAGCCTGTTAAAACCACATGTTGTTGGTGTCCATATTATCCAACTAAGAAAAAAATAGGTAAAAATCGATCTATAGCGCTCGCCGTTGACGGTGATGGTCCGGCCGCCAGCCCAAAATTCACACCATACAGTGACTATTTCACGATGCATTGGACGCTCCTGGATCCCATTTGGATTGGTATCGTCCTAATTCTACAGTTTTGTTTGTAAACTTACTCATTCATCTAGAAATGGGTACGTCATTGCTGAAGATGATTTTTTAATGAAAATTATGGTCAATCTCCAACTGCTTCAGGGCCAATTCAGCGAACGCATGTCGTTGTCTATGGTCGTTTACCTTCAGTTCTTGGGATTTTGTACGGGTGCAGGTTTAAGTCACGACGCCAAATTCGGCAAGTTGTAGTCTGCGAAAAGCCGAGTTCTTCTGGGCACTCCTTAGATTCTCCTGCACTATCTCATAGACAGCGGCAATGTTTTCGGCAGATCTTGCGTTTCGCAATCATTGGTTCATTGTTTACTGAGCCAGTGGACTCAAATTTGTAAACCACACTGCAAATAGTCCTGTCGGTAGAACGATTACAGCTACCTTAAAAAGGGCGAAGAGCGCGGTAAGTTGTCCGAACGGAACACCGATTTTTACGTGTTGTTGAACGCACGTATTGTTTAGCGCTATATAAATCCATGGTGATTTGGCAAAGGAAACTGAATAAGCAACGGCCAATTCTGCAGAAGTAGCTTCAACAATATGGCCGCTATCAGCTGTCATAGTTCAGAAGTCCCTACTGAAAGTCCCTTTAGATGAAATTTGTACTCTATTTTTGCTAAACGCCTTAAAAATTTACATAAATTTATTATATGTACGAAAAGTATCACCAAAAAAGTATTCATACAGTCAACCGTGTTAAGGCAAGAAATCCCAATATTAAACTTAACTGCATTTAATATGTGGTAGGTCTCCTTTCTGAGCAATTGCGGCATTTAAATGGCTGTGCATAAAATGGACCAGCTTTGTTGTTGTCAGGAAACCTATTTTATACCACTCTTCCATTATAACGGCTGTTAGCTGATCTTTACTCGTTCTATTGTTCTGGCGAATATTTCTCTCCAAGTGATCCCATAGATGCTCAATCGGGTAGAGATCAGGTGACTGAGCTGGGCGATTTAGTTGCTTAAAAAACATTATAAATAAGGCATTTCTTCACTAATCTATAGGTATGTTTCGGATCGTTGTCTTGTTTGAAGCAATACAAACGTCCCAAGTCTAATTTTTAACACTTAGTTTTAAGTTTTCTTTTAATATATTAAGGTACGCATATTTATCCATCGTATTTTCAACAAACATAAGATTTCCCACCCCAGATGAAGCCATTCATAGGATTACAACCCCAAACAATAATTTTACCTCCTCCATGCTCTACGGTTACGGCTTCGAATTCATTACAGTATTTGGTTTTCTTCATTTTGTTTTTCTTCCGTCAGAACCAAAAACATTAAATTTACTTTCATAGCTAAAAATTAGTCGATCCCAAAATAAAAATCTGTATCAATATGCTTGATAGCGTAATCTTTTTCATGTTCACTTTTCGAACAAGGGGCTTCTTACAGCGTTTTTTACAGTTTACGGGTTTACCGTTAATTCATCACTAGTTTTCAAGCTTCCCGCAATTATACATGCGCTAATTTTTTGATTACCTTCTGCAAATCGTACAATTGTGCTCTATAAGTGGTGGTCTATTTTACTTGGACGGTCAGTTCTTGGTCTTTTTGCCATTGATTTCTTTCTATCCATTAAAATAAGCTTAGTTTTACATTCTGAGACAACAACAAAGCTGGTCAATTCCATGCACAGCCATTTAAGTGCAGCAATTGCTCGTCCATCAGCCACATAAAATCTTGAACCGGAAGTTGTCTGCCAGTATATAAGTTTCATAATCCATGACACAACAGGTGTATAAGTTCTTTAACGCATTGTGATCTGGAACTTTCTGATCTTTATACAACTTCAAGTTTTGGCTCTGCGCACAAAATAATCAGAGCATTTAAATTTATCAGCTGCTTTTCTGATAGAAGTGTTCGGTGCTCTTCGAAAGAGTTTTTTGACATATTTTGCCTTTCAAATATCAGTTACACCTTTTTTTCTTCCTGATCCAGGTTTGCTTTCAATATTCAAGTCTTCCTATAATGTTTAATGGCTTTTGAAACATTGTGGTGATGAACCTTCAGATCTATTGCTAATTTTTTGAAAGTGCATATTGGATTTTTTTGAACAGTTTTAAATACTTTTTCACGTACTATTTTTATCGAAATAAGTAACAACTGAAAATTAATGATTTAGAAAATCATTGATTAAAAAAAATTATAATTTGTTGGACCAAGGATAAGTTTTGGCTGCAATAGTGTGTATAAGTTTTTTCTGATTCACTTTTTATATTAATCATTTTTTATTTTTATTCTTTGTTAACAAACAAATTAAGTTTACCAAACTCATACTTCTCTACCAATCAACTTAAATCAGAACTAATACCGTGTAAAGGTATTAGGATTACAAATCTTTGAATAATGCCAAGAAACTCTTAAACTGTGTAGGGTGTTGAAAATATGAACTAAAATAAGTAAGACATATGATACAAGTTGACATCTAAAAACATAAATAGGCTTAAAGGCATTGCCACGTATCCTTCTGTCACCAAAGTAACAAAAATGTAAATGAAAACGCAGAAATCTGTTTAATAAGGTACGGGAAGAAAAATCTTTTTAGTAACCAACAAAAAAAGTAAACACTGAAAGAACAGCATAAGACCTCATAACGGAAGAAGTAAAGAAAAACAATTGTTTCTGTTTTTTTTTTTCAACTTTAAAAGCATATACCACCAACAGATGTTGAATGGCATTGCGTTTTAGCACTCTAAGTAATCGAGTTGTGTGTATTAACACCACAACGGGGGTGCCAGCTAAAATGAAAACCTTAAAGGAAGTCAAAAAGGGAAGACAAAAACTGAAAGCATGCATGGTAATGAACTGCTGCTGTTCTCAGTGTTGGTAGAAATACCAAAACACAAAAAAAAAATAACAAGAAAATTTTGTATCTTGTAGCCATTGAACATTATTTCTGAGTGCGTTTCCTTAAAACCTTAAAAATAAGGTCTAACAAAAAAATCAAGGTGATAAACAGCTTTTAATTTAATGGTTTCATTGTTGTTGCCACCGTTTTTTGTTTTATATTTTTATACCCTACAGCATGAAAGCAAGGGATATATAAGTTTGTCATTCCTTTTGTAATTTCTACATTGTTTATTTGTCACCCCATAAATTATATATTCTGGATAATTATAGATAGCAGAGTCGATATAGCCATGTTCATCTATTCGTCTGTATGTTAAAATCAACTTTAAAAAACAATTTCGAAAAACTAAGAAAAAAATTAAAAAAAAATCTTGTTTTTCGGTTTTATTTTAAAGGTATTTTGATGAACCGTGTATAAGATTCGGCACAGTCGAATATAGCTCTATTACCTGTTTTTACTTGGCTTTTGCTTCCTATAATTTCCCACCGTAGTCTACAATTTTTGGTTTTAAATTTTTTTTCATGGCTTCTCTTTTCTTAAATACTTATGGGGAGTATTTGTTGCTGGTTTTTATTTTGGCAAACATTATTATTAGAATTATTAGAATAAATGTCTTGAATATGTTAACAATGTGTGAGCGTATGCTAAAAGATTTCTTAATTTTTTTTTATATATTTTGGCTTTAGCATCATATTTATGTGTATTTGTTTCTTTTTTTTAAATCAGCATCAATTCTGCTTTTAAACATTAACTTTTGAAAGCATTTAATGCGTAGGGAAAAAATTCTTTTTTGGAAACGAAGAGGGAGTGTGAAGTTATTGCTAATTCGAGATAAATGACATTTAATTTTTTTAAATTAGAATACAGCAAGTTTTTTTCAGTCATAGTTAGTCTTTCTGAAAGAAAATTTATGCAAGCTCTGAATTTTATGCAAATTTGAATCGAATAGAAAACATTTGGTCAATTCACAAAGTCTCTTATCAGTCATATTGTCATAATGTCGTAATATATCACGACTCGGCGGCTCGACTTAACCGACTCTTAGGCATTCGGCATTGCTCTCTGCTGGTTCGCTACGATAACACAATAAACATAGCATAGAAAGTAGTATTATTTTAGGACATTTTTTGCTTGAAAAGCAATAAAAAACATTATGACAATATGATATGATAAGAGATCTTGTGAATTGGCCAATTATTTCTTTTATTGAATCATAAAGTACACAGTCTCTGCTTGTTGAGCTTCAGTTCCGAAGAAGTATAATCCGATTTTGACGATTAACAAAGCCTGTAGCGAAAATGTGCATAATCTCATAATCTAAAAATCAGCATCCATTTGTTGATGTTCAATAATTTTTTCAACGAACTCTCTTCTCTTGACATCTTGTGTCAATTGAACTTTGTAAGCATGCAGACGCTGTTCTTCATTACGAAATTTGAAATTCCTTTCCACTACGCCGAATTGATGGAGTTTCTCTAAGACTCTCACGAACTGCCTCGATATTGACACCTGACCCAGCAGTTCTAGGAGACAGTCCCGAACTAGTGATTTTTCCCATCAGCTACGTGACTAGTTATTTTAACACGTACATGTCCTAAGCAGGGGGTCAATTGACTCTTTTTGACCTAATAGCTGGTCCAAAGTAGTCAACGCATTGGATTCATATACTGGTCAGTTACCTAACTAGCTGGTAACTGGTAACTTGAACAGCTACATAACTAGTTATTTTAATATGTACGGTTGCTAATTGACCTCAAATTGTCAGCTCAAAATACATATCGTAGGCAGTCCAATAATCGTTAGCTTGTAAATAAACTTTTCCTCGACAATTCTCCAATGGATGCTTCTACTTTCTAAAGTGCAATACAAAATAAACGTTTAAAGTGACTTCACTATAGGTTACTAAGAGACACTAAAGTGACTATTGACTTCATGCTATGTTACATGGGGTATCAGTATACTTAAGCCAAAAAAAAAATTAACTGCATGAGAATTATATCAACAAAATTTATATAAAACCAGTTTGAACGAATTACTCACAAAACGTTTAAAGTGACTACACTCCAGTTTACTTAGATACACTTAAGTGAAAATTGTCTTCACGCTAGATTACCTGGGATGTATAAAGCAACAAAGTGTCTTCTCTCTGCACTACAAAGAGGACATACATGTCAAATGACCAAAATATATAAATTGGTGTCAGCCAAGTGATAAGACATTTGTGACGATTACTGTTTATAAGGGATACATTGACTACTCGCTTAACTGCTGGGGATCGTCTGGATTTTGGTTTCGCGTTGGTTTCTTGTATAGTACTCCGTTTCAATATTTTCAAGGGCCCCTATGTCCATGATATTTGATAGGCAAAAACGATTCAAATCATGCAACAAACAAGTCTATTCCATATAGTCCTGTGGATGTTTGAAAAGAGTTTTTTTATTTAAATTTTTTTTTTTCAAATTTTTTATTTTCCTTAAAGTTCTTTTAAATTTCTCTCCCCACTCTCCCTGATAATGTGCATTAGCAATACTTGCATTCGAGTTTCACATCAATATGAGGATTTTCCACAATATGTAACCAAATAATGTACGTTAGCGAAGAAAAATTTACATATTTAAAATGTGTTGAAAAAGAGATTACACAAACCTGGCCATAAGTCGAAAATAAATGTGATAAATTTATTCTAACCAAAAGTCGATCCTTAATATGAAAATTAAGTTTTTAAGTTTAATTTTTATTGAAACATGTGGATATCAGTCGGTAAATAGTGGTCCAAATGGCAGAGAATGAGTTGATTTATATACAGAGCTACCCCAGCTTCGCACGGTAGTTGTTTACTAATGTTAGTTCTTCAAGTTTCTCCACAAAATGTATCTTATTAAGAAAACTGAGAAGTGGAAAGGAGGCACTACATTAAAATTCATAATCAATTTTAAAATTTATTACAGGTTTATAAAACAAATTTTGTATGGAAATTTTGTGTTATAAACCTTTTATAAAATTAAAAATGGATTATGAATAATGGCGTAAAACTTTAAATTTCCCAATTTTTCTTTATAAACCATCTCCTGAAAAATTTTTAATCGAATAAAAAAGAAGTCAGCCAAATCGCTTCAGCCGTTCTCACGTGATGCCATTACATAGATGGACCATTTCATTTTTATATATATAGATTATGTTTTTTTTTCATGAATTATCATTATTTTTTGATAAAATGTTTACAATTTCATGTTTATTGGTTCCTTGTTATAGAAATATTCAAAAGAATTAGTATTCTTTTTTAACCATATGTGCTTAATGTCATAATTAATTATTATAAAATATTTAAAAAGTAACTTTTATTAGGAAAAAAAGTACCTATAAGTCCCATTTCGTTCTAAGTTAATCGTGAGGGAGAAAAATATTTTTTTTTTTTTTTATAGTGAAAGAATAATACTGAATTTAAACTAAAGTAACTGAACCATTTTACAACCGATTTTTACAATTATTTTCCTGTTTAAAAGGTAAAACTCATGTCTTTCAAAAAACAAAACATTTTCAAATCGCTTTCAAAAGAACATATTTTGTTTTCTTCATGGACCAACACTCAGGGGATGACCCTTACTCATGCAAAGCATTGTTATGGAACTAGGAAGAATAGTTATGAGATAGAGGAAAAGAACGAAAACGGCTAAAGAACGAATTTTCTCTGTAGTAGGTTGTGCGGTCCACTAGAACACAAAGGGATGTGTTCATGATGAAAAACGTGTATTTCGTAAAAATTTGCGGGTATTAGAAACAAGTTTCCTAATTCCATCAGATTGTAGTACCTATAGAGCAGTGAAACGTAGACCACATCGGTACACCAGCGAATCAATAGAGTTGGATACCCTATTGTCATCAATAATCAGTTTCACCCCCTCCTGTACGCGGTCGAGAATCTCCAAAATAGTCTTTGAAACACCAGCCTTTACATAAAAGGTGTATTCCATTTTCTTTCGGATATAGGTGATGTAATTAGTGAGGAGATTAGATGTAGTGAAGTAATTCGTACATGGTTTCAGAAAACTGAGATTTTCGAATGATTCTTTATACAGTTGAAAAATGTGTTTAGACCAGCGGACATCACATTGTATTCTCATGCCTAGAACATCAAGAGCTTTTGATATTTACACAATATTTACACCACCCATAAATACGGATGAAGCAGCATGGTCTGTCATTCGTTTTTGTGTCAACATGTAACACTGAGTCTTGCGAGAGTTGAAAGTGACTCTATTCGCACAACCCCATTCAGAGATTGTCAAAAGGTCCCTTTTAAGGGAATCATTCATGTTTTGCCTCATTGTCCCAGTGAGATCTCTGTGAAAGCTCGATATAAATCAAGAGAAGGTAATACTGACTCCAAAAGCAATTAGTTTTGATAAAAGCGCACCATACCACAATGAATCGAATGCCTTGGAAATATCTAGAGCCAGCATTTTACTTTCTCCTAAACGGTGAATCGAAAAACACCATTTTTACGATAGGAATGATAGCAAGTATCCCGTAGAGCGTTCTGTACGAAAGCCATACTGGCGGTCGTTAAGTAAATTGTTGGACTCCAAATATTTACCATACTCTCCATAACTTTGGAAAGTGCAGCACAAATTGGACGGTTAATTTCAGGGTTATTAGCCTATCTCATTTTGGGAATTGGCGTGATATTAGCAACCTTCCAACATACAGGAAATACGCTGGCACGGTATTAAGTGCTGAAAAGGTTAGCTAATTGAGCTAATGTCGAAGAGCACTGCTTCAATACCAGCGTTGGTATGCCAGTTTGACCAGGAGACTTATCTACGATGAGATCCGATAAAACCCTTTTAAATGCACGAACTCGAAAGAATATACTTGGCATAATCACTAATTGTCTTTCGCGTTCGGGCAGTGGTTGATCACTTTTCGGTAATTGAGAATTACTTGCTATTAATTAATTTTAACGAATGACCAAATGGTTTTACTACCCTGAATATCTGTAGTACAAAGCGTTGCTCGTACATAGCTTTTTTGCGCCTTAATACTTTGGCGAATATTTGTATGACAAAGATATGTCTTCAGCGATTCAAGCTGTATTAATTTTTTCCAAAAAAAAAAAAAAAATGTTTTAAAAAAAGGTACCAAACTGTTTTCCCGGATTTGGACCAATCGAGTTCCTAATAAGAACCTTTCAGTTAATTTTTGTCTGACTGGAGAAAACAATATCTAAAATCTTATAAAAATTCGCCTAATAATTTCAGACTAAATGTATTTTTCCCATTTTTACCCATTTTTGGTACTTTTTTCTCCAACTTGAAATTATATAAATTTTATTCAGAAAAAGTTTGGTATCATAGTAGGAACTCGTAATATGTCTATGTGATATTATAGAAAAACGTATTTTAGGAAAAAATTTACCAAAAAAATAAAGAAAATGTTTACTCCTTAACGGTTTGAATTTCCAAAAAGTACCAAAAACGTATTAATTATTTTGTGAGATGTAAAGAATACGATTTAAGATAGATTTCAATATATATTGATTTAAAAGATACAAAAGCATTTTTACCCGTTTTCTCCCCTACAGAATTTGAATTTCAAACAAGTACCAGAGACCTGTCTGCTAGTTTTTTAAGTGAATGAAGATGTATTTTAAATTTTGTTTGTATCTGCATTAGTTTAGAAGGTATAAGGTTACTATGTTTCGGATTTCGAAAGAGAGAGGAGAATCTTTAGTCCAAATTGTATGTCTCTACTTGTTGGCAGTTTAGGCTGGGCAATCAGTCAGTAACTCATTAAGATAACACTTTTATATATATGCATTGCAGTTTTCCGATACTGTTTTAGAAATTTACAAAATTTAAAATCCACTTCGTTTACATCCTTTATGTGTGAGAGAGTATATAACCGAGAATGTGTGTATGCAACGCATATTATCTGTTTGTATTCCTGTGTTTGTCTGAGCTACTAAAATGTTTGCCAAAAATATTTCCAATTTCTAAGAAAAAAAAAAAAAATAAAAAATATTTCTTTAAAGTAAAAAATCTTTAAAGCACAATATGTTAAATCCCTTAGGAATATTCTATACAATATACATACTTTCTACTTTCCTTGCCCTAGTTGTGTTGCTTCCATTTCATTTCTCTTCATCTTTCACGCTCGTAATCATAATCATATTCACATGCTTAAAGTTAAAGTAAAAGACAGGAAGGAATGAATGAATGGAGAAAAAAGAAGCTGCTGATAGAATTCAACGAAGCATTTGAAGAATTTGCGTAAAGTTAAAGTGGGAAACAAAATTCCATATAAAGTCATTTTACTCACACAATCTTACGCCTGTTTACGTTTGTGGTAAAAACCCAGCAGACACTAAGTCAAACGTTTGACAAATGATGCGTTCTTGATTTGAATATGAAAAGAAATAGCTTTAAATGAATGTTTTTTATATGAGAAAGATAGAATTATTAAATAATTCTCATATTACTCTCAAACAAGTGATCTAGGAAAGTATCTATGTGTTCTTGCAGCTTGAGAAATATATTATTCTCAATTATAATATATCTTACGTTTGAAATCATTCTCAATCTGAGGTCCCATCATTGTGTTGGCTGGGATTAAAATGTGAATATGTATAGTCTACATATGTATGTCTGCTTACAAATGTGTTAAATAAGTTAAGCTTTATTCTATGTGCTGCTGTATTACCATCTTTATACGAATATTTCTACGTAAGTAAAATTTTAAGCAGCAAATATTTTTATCCATCTGCTTTTCCTACTTATTCCCTCATCCACTCATTTTGTCGCCAGCTTCATTTGAAAATATTATGAAAAACCATAAGCCATCTTATACATCAACTTCACTGAGTATTTGATTTAATTTAAAAAAAAATTTCGTTCTTTTTATTTCCCGCGAAAAAGGTTATTGTTAACAGGAAAGAAAGTAATATATTTAATGGATTTTTTAGTTAAATGAAAATACGTGTGGTTTATACAATGCTTTTCGCTTATTTCTTAATATTTTTGCTTGAAAAGTAGTGAACATATTGAAATGAATTGTCTTTAAATTAGATATAATTTTCAGCATTGTAGAGTTAATTGTTTAAACAATATGCTAGTACCAATTATACCATTTCAAAGTGGTTTAGAAATATTTTATTGGGTGTATGATTTAAAAATACGGGATTTACAATAGATGGTGAACGGAGTTTTTGTTTTTAATAACTTATAAGTGATTTTGAAGGGTACATATCTATCATTTGTTCTCGCTTATATATTGAACATTACAGTGTAAACAACAATGCTTCGAAAATGTCAAATTTTGTGCCAACAAAACATCATATGCATGAAGTTTTGCTTTATTTCCTTAATTTGAAAAAAAGTCTCGCTGTTGCACACCGATTGCTCAACAAAGCTTATTGTGAATGTGTTCCATCGGTTTCAACATGTGATAGATGGTTTGTGCTCAACAAAGCTTATGGTGAATGTGTTCCATCGGATTCAACGTGTAATAGATGGTTTGTGCAGTTCAGAAGTTGTGACTTTGACACGGAAGACAAAGCTCTCCCATGCTAGCCAAAAATGTTTGAAGACAAAGAATTAGAGGCATTACTTCATGAAGATTGATGTCAAACTCAACAAGAGCTTGCAAAATCATTGGAAGTTACTCAATCAGCAAAACGTTTGCAAGCAGCAGAATTCATCCAAAAGCAGGGAAATTGGGTGCCATATGAATTGAAGCTGATAGACCTTGAAAGACGATTGTTCATGTCGGAAATGCAGCTTGAATGCTATATAAGAAAATCATTTTTGCTCCGAATCATTACTTGACAAATGACAAATGGGTTCATTACGTTAACCCGAAGCGTAAGAGATCGCATGTGAAGCTCGGCAACCAGTCGAATCGACACGAAAGCCAAATATCCATGGCCTAAGGAATTCTCTGTATTTGGTGGGAGCAAAACAGTCCTATCTATTATGAGATGCTGAAATCTGGTCAAATCATCACAACTGATTCGTTTGAAGCGAGCATTGGCCGAAAACCGCCCAGAATATGCGGCCAGACATGAAACCGTTGCAACACCTATTGAAAAGTGTTTAGAATGAAGTGGTAGGGAAGTTATACCTCACCTGCCTTATAGTCCATACCTTGCGCTGTCCGACTACTATTATTTTCCTTATGACAAATATATTCATTATTGTATTTGGAACAAAAGCAAATTAAACTTAACTTAATTCTAAATAATTTAAAAATGTTTAGAATGAGTATCAAATAAAGTGAAAAAAAAACTACAACTTTTCCAATTAGAATAATGAAAATACCCTTAATGGAAGACATATTGTGGAGATTCTTCCAATAGGTACTTCCGAACTAAGATAGTTGATAGAGGCCAGAAGCTATATCTATCGAATTGACCATCGAATTGGCTGTCATTTATTCAGTTTGTTTAGGCAAGTCACCATTGATGGATAAGGAGTCCAACAACACGTGCAACTGATAAAATTGTTTTATGAAAATGTGTGGTCTGTTTGGCCAACTTTCCGCGTGTTTGCCCATTTCTGGATGAATAGGTACGTCAAAAAAACATCACGGCCATCACCGTCAGCGTTGAGCGCTATAGGTCGATGATTACCAAGTTCTTTAGGCCTGAATTGAATGATATGGACACCAGCGAAATGTATTTTGAACAGGACGTAGCTCATGTCACATTGAACATTCTGGACATCTCAAATAGAGGTGATGTGTACTAGCCATCGATATTGTGCGATTTGACCCCGTTAGACTTTTTATTGTGGAATTATCTTAAATCACAAGTCTATGCGAATAAGCCACAAACTAGAGCGGCGCTAAATGCCAACATAACCCATGCCATCGGTGAAATTCATAGCCATTAAAAATTAAAGATTTCGGATGCGCGCCACTCAGCGAAGCCACGGTGGACATTTCTACGATGTTGTATTCCATACATAAGTTATAACATCAAACGAATAAAAAATGTTGCTAATATCTCACATACATGTTGCTTTATTTAAATTTAAAGATAGGAAGGGCTTTAAGTAATATCTTTTAACTGATGATAACTGCTATAAAATGTCTACCAAAAGCTATAGTAAAATGGTTAAATTTTAACATCAATCGTAGGTCTTTATGTAGTTCAATTTTGACACCAATCGTAGGTCTTTATTTAGTTCAACTTTCACATCAATCGTAGGTCTTTATGTAGTTAAATTTTCACATCAATCGTGTCAATCGATGCAGAACGCTCTTCAGAACAGAGTATCCGATATTGGGTTGATTCGTTTTTGGCCTCAAAATATTTTTCAAAATGAAAGCTAAAAATTTGAAAAAATCCCGTATTTTTAAATCATACACGCACAATGAAAATATTAATATACATGACGTAACCTGTCTGGGACTTTAGATATCCCCAAAACGAGGTGGCTAGTTAACAGGTCCATTTCCTGAAATTATTCGTTCACCAAATGTTTCTCTCAGTAAATTGATTGTATCGTACGATGTGTGATATGTGGCACAATCCTGCTGAAACCACGTGTCTACGATACTAGTGCCTTCCAATTGAGGCACGTACAAGTTAGTAAGAATATACATATCTATATAGCTTGAAATTAACTTAAAATAACAACTATGTGTGTACGACAATAAGAAATTGTTACAAAAAACATACTTAGTATAGTCGTAACCATGTCGAATCATGTCGAGTACTTTTTTGGATACTTTCGCTTGTTTAAAATCGATTTAAAGTTCCTCTTATTGCAATAGTTGCTCTCAAAATGCTGCTCTTAATAAGGAGTACATGTAATGTACTTTCCTTCTTATAGTATACTGACCAGCTAAGGACTGAGATCGAAAAATTTTTAACACACATATATGTTAATTAAAATGAAACCACTTAGCTTACAGTATTGAATCTTTTTTTTCTGCTGCTTGCCTAAAGTGAAGTACTTTAAGACCCTAGAGCACTACTCTTGAGCAAATCGGCCCCACTGTGCTTTGTAGTGTAAACTAAAGAGTACCGTTTGTTTAAATTCGAATAAGGAGAACATATTGTTGTATGTACTTTCCATCTTATAGTATTCTTTGACAATTTTTATGAACTTCGTTGACATTCGTGTGGATTGCAGCTAAATTATTGATCATGTTCGGCCCCTGAATGCCAACCACTAGTGTAGAGTAACGTTAGTAATGTAAAACAAAGTAACACAGCTATATTCTATAGTAATGACTTAGTAATCCAGATCTAGATAAAAAATATATATAAATATATCTCAGCTATTTGGGAGCCGATGTTCTCGATTTTAAATAGCAACCGAACCAGGGCTATATCGGATAAACTGATGTATGCATCATGTATGTCAGTTATTTGGGGGCTACTGAAAGTTGATTTCAACATACAGACGGATCGACGTACATAGCTATATCGACTCCGCTATCTATAATGATCCAGAATTTATATATTTTATGTGGTCGCAAATGAGATCTCTAGAATTTACAAACGGATAGTCATACTTATATCTACCTCTGGCACTCATGGTGAAGGGTATATTAAATTATTTATTACATTTTTTGATTAAAACTAATAAACCTTTCAAAGTTAATTTTCTCCTCAAGCCACTTCTAACAGATTTTTATAACTTTCTAATTAAATGAAACTATTTACTATATAATTTTTATATACAACTTTAATTTATAACAACCTTAGTTTGGTTTACAACATTATGCCATACTTGTACAAATAATTGACCTTGTAAATTCTATTTATTAAAAATACACAAAAATTCTAAACATTTTCTGTTAAGCAAACAATACTCTATTAAAATATTGTTGCAAAATATCCAAAACTAAAATTAATTAAACAAATATTAAAATATATAAAAATTACTTAAATAAATATACATAAATATTGTATTATTTATATTTATGCACGTAGTTTTTGGCGTTCAACACGTTTCAACCACATAAAAAACCGCAAAAGTTGCTCATGCTGAAAGCAGAAAATGTGACAAATGTGATGTGAATTAAAATGGCAGAAACATGAGAGAAATGTACGCCAGCAATAACAAAAAAAAAAAAAAAAAAAATCACTAATAATTATTTTTCTGTAGGTTGATTTTTTCACAGCATTCAAACACACAAACATACATTCGGTACAAAAAAAAAACATTTTTTGACATTTCAACAACCGCAAATGATAAAATATGTCAAATGTCTATTGTGTGCCAACGGCAGCATAAATGAATTCAAACAGAATCACATACACGAATATTAATCAACACATTTAAGTATACTTATGCATACATACATTCATGTATGTATGTATGTGTGTGTGTAAAACACAAACATACATACAATCAGACTTTTCTATACACAAATGTAGATGATAAATGATTATTTGTTAAATTTTCAACATTTTCTAACAAAACATACAAAACTGAAAGGAAAAACTAAACAAATAATTCTAATTAATACTCGCACAATATGTATGAAAACAATTTTATTCTAAAAAACACTTTTCAATACCCGTAAAAATCAATACTAATTAAAACCAAGTGAAAATGCATTTTAGACATTCCCAGCAGTTTGAAAAGTGCCAATTGGAAACCTTACACTAGCTATATTACTACTTGCACAAGAAACTAGTTCGCTGTGGCTGCTAAAGTGGTAGTTAAATGGTTATCATTTGCACCACTACATTTCGCCAGCGTATGCAGTAACAAACAATAGTCGGATATTCGCCTAAAGTTTTTAAAAATAAATTCAAGTAAAACAAGTAAGAGTCCTATATTCGGCTATGCCGAATCTCATATACCCTTCACCTTTGTTGTGGATGCATTAATTGCCCATTTTCAGCGTATAGCATCCTAAATATATCAAGGAAACTTTTACAAATTTACATTTAATTGCTGACGAACAGATTATATTGTAGAAGTTACAAACGAAATAACAATCTTATATATACTTTTCTCACGATGGTGGAGAATATAAAAACAACAACGCCAAACGAAGCGAAACACCAAAAAAAAAAAAAAAAAAAATACGCAAAGCAATGAAGCCAACACACATCCAAACATATGTACGTTTTGTTGCTTTTTTGTCAAATCATGCAATAAATTGTCTTTTTTAGATGAAATTTTCAGAGGTTGTCTCGGATTTTTGCTCATATCTCCGTTATTTATGGACGGATTTTGCTGATTTTAAATAGCAAACTTCTCGAAAGCATGTCTGGTAGAATTATTAAAGATTAGGATCCCGAAGATATCTGGGGACTTCAGAAAATTGATGGCGCAAAAGTAATCCTCCTATCAGAAAATGCTATAAATTTTGCGATTGGCCCCTAATGTCAGTTCTGTTTTGACATTTGTGTAGTAAACACATGCGAAATATACGTTAATAAACAATGTTACGCTACACTGCTCCAGAACGCGGAATATTGTTGACTATTTATTTGAACAATAATCGGTCGGTGACTTTGGCACAACGTGAATTTCGTCGCAGATTTCCTGGCCGTCCAACGCCTACTGGTGAAACACTGCGACGTTTAGCCGCTCGCTTCGAAGAGACTGGCACAACATGAGATGTTGCCAGGCGTGGCAGACCCCGGAGTAGCCGTTCTGCAGAGAATATTGCTGCTGTAGCCGAGGATGTCATGGAAACGCCGTCGACAGCGACCAGACGACGTGCCACGCAAATGGGTATCAGTCGACGGTCTTTACAGTCAATTTTGGTACCAGATTTAAAGATGTTTCCGTACAAAGTCCAGACGGTGCATCAGCTGGTAGCTGCTGACCGCCAATCGCGTCTAACATACGCTCAAGCCATCCTTAATCCCCACCAAGAGGAAGATGATTTTTTACAAAAATAATCATGAGTGATGAGGCCCATTTCCATCTTAGCGGGTACGTAAATAAGCAAAATTTACGCTTCTGGGGCACTGAAAATCCGAGTATAACCCACGAAGAGCCATTACACCCGCTGAAAGTCACTGTATGGTGTGCTGTTTTCGCTGGAGGAGTCATCGGCCTGATTTTGTGGGGCTTTTTGAAGTCGCGGGTTTATGTGAACAAGCCTCAGACTCTTGCAGCTCTTAAAGACAATATCCGTCAAGAATGTGAGGACCTATCGCCGGAAGTTTTGGCCAAAGTGATGGAAAATCCCATAAAAAGGGCTCAAATGACAATCCACAAGAAGAATCAAAGTTTTTAATTTTTTTTTTTTAATTACAGCCAAAAAATATCGTAAGTTTACTTTTGCGCCACCTTGTATAAGATTGTTGTTGCGTTTGTAACTTCTACAATATAATCTGTTCGTCAGCAATTAAATGTAAATTTTTTAAAAGTTTCCTTGTTATATTTAGGATGCTATACGTTGAAAATGGCAATTAATGCATCCACAACAAAGGTGAAGGGTATATAAGATTCGGAACAGCCGAATATAGCACTCTTACTTATTCATATTAAAATGCAATGGGAAAAAACTCTCGGGGAATTTTTTATCCATAATTGGGCTGTATATAAAGTGTTGGAAAAAATAATAGAAACGAGTGCTTTCTTTTTAATTCTATAAGTATATTAGTCAAGTTTAGTTTTCTTAAAAAATTTATATGCAGTTTTGTTTATAAAGGAAAATATTTACTCAAAAAAGCGTAACCAGTTTTTTTTATCACAAATTTGTTTGACGTTGGTTACACTTACAAGTGTTTTGAAAAATGAAGCAGCATCAAATAAAATTAAACTAAATATTAATTTTGAATCATCCTAAATAAGATAAGTTTTTGAAATAAATAAAAGAATTCAAATATATTTTATTAAGACATACAACATAAGAAAAAATATAATAATTCCTCTTTTAACTTATATTTTAATACATTAATATGAAGGAGTCAATATTTTTACTGGAAAAAATAATAGAAACGCGTAAAAAGATTCAATTTTTAGAGGCACATTTTTTATTTTTTGTTAGAAAATTGTTTTATTTTAATAATTTGTTGCTCCACCTTTGTTTTTCATCAACCAATCAACCAATTTTTTTTCAAATGTCCTTGTCAATGGAAAACCACTCTTCCTGGATTTTTTTTCCACAATTCGTCCATATTTTTTGGACTGAAACCCTTCAGTTTCCTCCTTAGCACTCCCCAAAGGTCCAGTATATTGAATTAAGAACAAAATGTGCCCCGGACTATGTAAATAACTAAACAAGTTTGCTGTCAAGAAGCTACCTCTTATGGAATGTCCTACACAGTCACTGGACCTGAAATGAAGGGTACATATATACAATTCCTCACAGTCGCATACACCACTTTAACTTTTTACAATTCATTATTAAATATTCATGAGATTATACTACAAAATTCCTAGAAATATGTAGACATGTTGCAGTGTCAAGCTGTAATGGATTTAGGCAGAAAAACAATGTTGAACTACAATAGTTGTTAAAAGAACTTGTCTATTTTATTATTTTTTAATTTTTGACAAAATTTAATTTTTATTACACAACAATAGCACACAGAGAAATCAGATTAGTGACCGAATTTTACAGTTATTTACAGTTTACATATTGTCATAATGTCCTAATATTTCACAATGGTTGTTATTCCTTTTCAAGCGAAAAATGTCCTAAAATAATACTACTTTCTCTGCTGTGTTTATTGTGTTATGGTAACGAACCAGCAGAGACCTACGACAAATGCCTAAGAGTCAGATAAGCCGAGCCGCCGAGTCGTGATATATTAGGACATTATGACAATATGACTGATAAGAGACCTTGTGGATTGGCCAATTGTGTTCTTTATTTTAGTGTTATAATCAACACTAATATCTTCACTATGATCCCCTTTAGTTGAGTATTAAATAAAACACTTTATTTGTGCCCCCCCCCTAATTGCCTCAATAATTATAATTCCATTGACTTCCTAGAACAAGAATCCCTCAAACTAAAACACATTACAACCCATAATCCTCAAGCATTAAGTAATAAGTTTTATTTTGACTTTTACACTCATTTATTATTGGAATTCCTGTTATTGGTATTCAATGCTGCTGGTGTTACTGTTAAATCTCATTCACTTCAATGAATAGAAATGACAATATTTCAATGGTTGTGATTTACTGTATTTGTAAAAAGACAGACTAGTTGACATACTTATACATATGTACATCAATATTATGTGTGTGTGTGCTTCTTTTGCTGTGTGTGTATATTCAACGATCTGTCAAAATAGCAAAATTTTGTAATTGTTTTAATTAATTATACTTATTGCATAATTTATTGATTACAATTTATAAATTCACTTACATACATAATCTAAAAGCTTTATACACATATATATATATGTATATAGTCTTAGTGTATGTAAGTATACAATAGAACAACAACAACATGTGATATCAGTCAGTTTAAACTGACTTTATGAACATACACACCAAATGTCGGAATAAATACCCAGCAGTTTTACAAGAAGTCAATGTATCCCTAGGAGAGAGTAATTTTAATTAATGTTTTTGGAGTGAAGATAGAAGTCAATTGGTTACTTTATACAACCCTGGTAATTGGGAAAATATAAATAGAAATAAAGACGTTTAAATTAAGATTGAGAATAAAAAATTGAAATTCAGAAAGGCAAACTAATATTGAGAAAAATGCTGGTTTTGACACGGAAGACAAAGATCGCCCAGGCCCGCCAAAGTAATGCCTTTGAAGACCAATAATTGAAGGCATGCAAAATCATTGGAAGCTAATCAAGCATCAATTTTAAAACGTTTGCGAGAAGAAAGATGATTTTGCATGTCCGAAATGATGCTTGAAGGCAATAAAAGAAAATCATTTTTGCACCCAATCATTACTTGCGATGACCCAAAGCGTAGGAGATCGTATGTGAAGCCCGTCCAACCTGTAGCGAACGGTACAATAATTAATGTCGTGAAGTAACACTTCATGTGAATCTAATGCATTGCCTACTACCAGCTATCAGATAGTCTATGGTTAATTGAGCCCCTGCTTAAGACACTCACATGTTAAAATAACTAGCCACGTAACTATTTGTATAACTATTTTAACTTCGGGACAGTCACCCAGAACAGCTGGACAACGACAAACATGTGATATCAGTGTGTTAAAACTGACTTTATGAGCAGACAAGGCAAATGACTGACTAAATACCAACCAGTATGTAGTAAATATGTTGGTGTATATCCTGTTGTTGTGGGTAAGTGTGTGTGTGTTACTGTGTTTGTGTGCATAAGTATGTGTATAAGTGTCTGTGTGTAGTTGATATGATTACCAAGATGATGAATGGTTATTTGGACAATTTAAGAGTGACAAAGTTTATTTGACAGTTTTAGTCATTTTATGGATGCTTATTAGATAAGTATGACAAACACTCACAAACGTACATAGATACGAATATAGATGAAAATAAATGTACATATATATTAGGGATGCCAAACGGGACTGGGTTTTACAAATCCTGGGATTCGGTGTTTTAGAAATTTCCGTCTGTCTGTCTGTTTAAAACACTATACTATTGTTTGGTATTGAAAATGGTCCATGATTTTGCCTAGTCCCATACAATTGCCACCGGAATACTGTTTGAGCAGTCATTAAGTATGTTGATTACTCGACAATCCTTATAAAAGTTTGCACAAAATAAGTTCTAAGTACTCTGAAGTATTGCAAAAATCGGGCTACATTTGTCCCTAGTCGCCCTCAGAAAATAACTTGAACATTCATTATTGTCTTATAATAATTAGTATCTTGATGAAATTGAATAAAAAAGTTGTATATTAAAATAAATCCTTCTACCATAATAAATTCATATATCAGAAAAATATTTTGTTGTCAATAAATAATTTGTATATAATGATATTAACATAAATTTCGATATAAGTCATTCATTCATAAATAGTGATTCAAGTGTCCATAGAAGGCCAAAACTACATATAAGATTCGGGTGGGTATACAACACTCATACTTCATTTATATTCACATTATTTAATGTATGGAGCTGATTAAAATTAAGAAATCTAGCTCCCTTTGGATTAGTTTTATAATTTAAAAATCTTCCTAAAATATCAAAAGACTCGTAGTTTTCCGGGATTTATTAATCCCGAAAATACAGGGATTTTTTTTTTTTAAATCCAGGTATTCGGGAAATCATGATCCCGTGATTTTCGCGATCGGTATATGTATGTTCATTAGGGTGGGCGCTTATTTAGCATTTTTAAGTTTATCAATGCGTAGAAGTATTTGAAAATACTTCTCCAGATTAACCGTTCAGCAGCTCGACACGCATGTTCATAGTCTAATGTCTGGTGCCTCCAAAGGCTTTTCATGCGCCATTGTACACTCATCCCAAACGATCAGTTTGCTTTGCTGCAAAACTTTGACCATCGCACTGTTCTTGGAAATGTTGCATGTTGGATATTCATTGATTTGCATATTCAATGGCAGTTTGACCGTCTTCCAACAACGTAGCTGCAATTCCTGATAAAGCAAGTGCAAGTGCAAGTACAATATCAATCTGCCAACGTATCGTTGCCAAAATCAGTGTGATCAAGAAAGGTTTTCAAGTTCCACTGGCATCGTCCAAAAAAGAAAATCCCTCCAGTTCCATATTTCACACCTTCCTTAAAAGTATCGTACGCTTATTTTTTGTTGACGATTCATCAGTGAAACATTTGTTTGAACTGATGCCCTCAAGGCAACCCAAATGTGTCGCGCATGGGACAATACCTTGCTCGACATCATCAAGCACATGGCCTCAATTAACCCTCTAATGCTTAAGCATGCCTCAAGGCACTCATTGCAAAAATGCCAATTAATGCAAATTTAACTGATTTTTCATTTCAAAAACTCTTGTAAAAGTTTCTAAAAAACGAATTTAAATATTATAATAAGCCTTGAAAGTTCTTAAAAGCTCTGTTCATTCTTATATAATGCACTTTGTGCAATCTAAGTGCATTAACAACCAAAAAAGGAAAGTATATATTATGTTATCAAACGTTGATTAAAGTGTTTTAAGGTTTCCCGATTGCAATCATATTTTTTTCTTAAAAAGTATATTTATATTTTATATATTGGAGTCAAGATTTATGTAAGAAATATAAGTTACACTTTAGATGCGTGATTTATTAATGACTGCCAGGCACTCTTGGGCATTGCAGACTCATATATCAAAATATATTTTGTTTTCTTTGCTTTGATTTGCAATTTTTTACATCAAATTTTTAGAAATGGCTGTTCGAGTGAACAACCTTTTCAAGTTTTGATTGATGAACAATTAGAAAAGTTCTTTTCAATAAAAATTGACAAACTAAACTAACTAAAACCAGACTATGTTTCAATCTCTGAAGCCACAGACAGACAGACAGGCAGACAGACGGACATGGCTTAATCGACTCCGCTATCTATAAGGATTCAGAATATATATACTTTATAGGGTCGGAAAATTATATTATGGAAATTACAAACGGAATGACAAATTTAATATACCCTTCTCACGAAGGTGAAGGGTATAAAAAATATTATTACCAACGTTTTAAGCCATTTTTTTAGAAATTGGCATTAGAGGGTTAATAAAACAGCCTCGTTGTAAATTTCCTCACTCAGTTGCAAATGGATTTTCTTGTTTTCGCCGTTGAAATTTTTTTGTCGATTGATTTTATGTATAATATTTTGGCATTTCGAAGTATAGCAGCGTTCGGGTAAGTTCATCATTCTGGCACATTTCAAGAAATGTGGTCAATGTTTTACATGTAAAGTAAAGTACATTCTTTGACGATTTTCCAGATGTACCGCTAAATGAACAACAGTTGGATGTCTTTCATGAATGGCAAATGAAAAAATGTGCCTAATTGCTTCGTTACAGCTAACATAGCGACCCATTTGAAATTGAGTGACTTCATCGTTGGAATTTTCCGCTCTAACTCCAATCACAGACTTGTCACTGTCTGTTGTCACATGTATGCATATTTATTTGCTAATTGGTCGTGGACAATTTTTCTTTCTCTAAAAAACTTTTCTGGACTATTGCGAACATTTAAATAAAAATTGACTAAATCGAACAGTTTGAAAAGTCAACAATCTAACTTATAAAAAAAAGTATTTTTTAAAGTATTGATCTGAGCAGTAAGAAATGTATGAAGCGATTGTAGCTAATAGAGTGACTTTTAAAAAGCTTCTATGTATTATTCGGGAATTATAGTAGCTTTACAATTTCAATTGAAAGAGCCTCCAAGGCTTGATAGTTAATGGAAGATTTTTTTGACAGTGATGATATATAAGGAACCCATGAATAAAGCAATGTATTAAATAAATGTTGCATAGTTTTCCACGCGTCATTTTTCGTGTGTGGAATGGCCGGTAATTACGGAAGTCTTTATTGGATTCCATTGCTTCTTCTGAGAGCATTTCTATTGGCAAACACGCGTATTTTATAATATAAATCCCATGTACTAAAACTTTATAGACGCTTGATGGCATGTTATTCCGGGGCTATAAATCCACGTACAATTTTGATATACTTTCAGTAATTTCTTTAAAGAAATCGGTATTAATTGCGTAACCACAGGCTATAGTATCCCTAATGGTTCATAGAGTATCCCTAACAATATTAGATTATATAAGAAATTAAACGTATTTTCAAATGTAAATAGCGCCAGGATTCGTAGACAAATATTGCTTAAAATTCTACTTTGTGATGTTTTGCGTGAAATAAAAGTTGCACCGCATGATAAAGCAAGAAAATTCATTAAAAAAGTTTGTACGTACAACATAAAGTGGCCCTGGCAAACGAAAGCTGAGTACGGAAAAAGTGAGAATGAAAAAAATGCTTTATAAATGATTTGTAAACCAAAGGAAAAAAATGTTCCAATATAAGCAGCGATTTTATGATCAAAAGGCAGTAATTTGTATTCCAAAATGTATCAAACCAATTCAATGCCAGTGATGGATGGTTGAAGAAATTTAATTGTCGACATGGAATTAGATTTTTTTAAATTACGGTAGAGAAATTGTCTTCGAAACCTTATAGTTATTATCGATCCATTTATGAAAAAGTTTAAGGATTAAGAATTTAAGTCCGAGCATTTTTGGCTACCAAAGGTCGGCCGCAAAAAGCAGCGACAGATCTGGTTTTAATTAGTCGTGAGTACCGAGCTTGCACTGTGCTTATTCATTGCCTTGTATTTTCATAATTAACATTTCAATCGAAAAATAGTAAATGCATTTTTTAATAGCAAATTTTTTTTTTTCAAATTTACAAACCAAATAACCATAGTATTATTTGGTTTGTAAATTTGAAAAAAAAAAATATTTTTTATAAGCTAGATTGGTAAGTTTTCCCACAGTGAAGCGCTCCAGGTGTTCTGCGATTTTTGATATATCGAAAAAAGTTGGACTATAACGAACATTTAAAAAAAAATTGGTGTAAATCGAAAAAAGTGTGCGTAAGAGTGGCCGTGGTAAATTTTTCTTTCCGTAAAAACCTATGTTGGACTATGACGAACATTAAAAAAAAAATTCTCCAAATCGGTCTAGCCGTTCTTAACTGATGCAATTAACAACAAACGACATGTGATTTTTCTTTATATACAATTTATTCGAATGTTGTAATAAATTGTACACGTTATTTATTCCAATAATTAAGGTAGTTTTAAAAATGAATCGATCATTTAAATATTAACAAAATTTTTAACTTTTATTCTGTTAAAATTAAACTCGAATAATTAACAACCCTAATCAATATTAGGGAATATATTGTCCAACTTAGGTTTCTATTTAAAGTAGCGAAAAACGGCCCACAAATGGCTTAGATATAAGCAATAATCTGCTACTACCTCACTTTTTTATTTAAGATTTTTTCACAAATCGTTTACCCCATTTTTTTTTTTACCAATACATTTTTTTTTAAATATTTATCTTAAAGCATACGAATACAGCACTTTTATTTATGTTAATGTCATAATGTCCATGAAATTTCTGACGTTACCCTGTACCCGCAGCATATGACTGTGATGTCCTATTCACCATATTTACAATATTGCCATGACACACTTGTCTATAGAGTTGTCGTAGTTTTTGTGGTTTATTATCATCTCTAGTTGTGTGGTATTATACAAGATATAGAACGTATTTATGTATATTAGGGTGGCTCCTTTTGTATGGTGAAAAAATAAGGTGTAGATGTTCCCAACTAAAATTATAGTTTATTTTGTTTGTGAAGACCATTTCTCAAAATGTTTGCCCTGGTTTTAATTTTTAAAGATTTTTATAATTTAAGCCCAATGAAATTATAAAGTATTATATATCAATGAACTTATGCTTATTTTGATATATGTATATATATATAGTGATTGTCTTTAATATATAGTTAATATTAGATCGGCAAGAAAATAGGTTTCGAAAAATTCAAATAAAATTTTAAACTGGTTTGAATTTCGAATAACGAAAAAATAGTTTCGGTGAATTTATTGGAGGTTTATAAAGTATTGCTTTAAATTAATTACATTAAGTAATTCTATGACAAAATTAAAAAAAAATTTAAAATTTTGCCAGAAATTTCAAAACTTCGAAAGTTGTTTAACTATCGCGATAATTCGAATACAGCATTGAAAGCACCTTAAATAGCTTTCATATGTTTCCTTTGGGAGAAATATGAAAGAATCATAAAAAGCTTAAAAAAACTTTTTATCCTTTGATCCAGCTCTCCAAATACTGTACCCAGGTCAACAATTTTGAGAAGCGGTATCTTTGTTTTCAACATCCATAACTTTTTTCGGGCCACCCTAATTTGTATATATATGCTGGTGTTGGTGTCTCTCTTCTGAATATGTGTTTTTGTCTTAATTACGCCTTAATTTTGCCATATGTATGTCTGTATTTGATAAATTTCATTTAAGCCATTTTCTTTGTTAAATTCGCAATATTACTGAATATATAATCTAAAGCTAGCATGTGTTTGTTAAATTGTTTAATTATTGCTTGTTTTGTGGTGTTTTATTTATTTTTTGTCATATTCTTATATTTTGTGCTTAAATGCTTCATTAGACGCCACCGAATATGTCCAGTGCTCATATTTATGTGACACATGCCATGTGAAAGCGTGCCTGCCGTTCGATTAATGATTTATTTTCTGAGTAATTGAGTAAAAATGTCTTTGACTTAATTATTGTGTTTTTGGCGATTAGAAATCTTATATTTTATGAGGCTTTTAATTGATTGTTGGTAATAACAACGACATTTTTATTTCGTTTTGTTGGTCTGCTTAGTGGGGCTAAATGTTGTTGTTAGGTTCGTGGAACTATAATTGTTGTGAGAGTTGTTGCTGAGTATGTAAGTTGGATAATATTGTTATAATTGCTCACGTTCAGGTTCACTAATTAAGACAAATTCAAAAGTACCATCTTACTTTACTAGAAAACTTAAGTACATTTTTAAGGTTACTTAACTTAACAAATTTTCAAAAAAATCCACAATCAAAAAGAACGCAAGGTTTCCCTTTGATTGATTCATAACTTGATTCCTATTCTTTAATTTTTCTGAAGTGTAATAATGATGTTTTCAATTCCCTATAAAATATCAAAAAGCTACACTTTATTTAAAATATACAAAAATTAAATTATTGCTATGTATAACAAGTAACAGTGTTATATACGGCAGTGCCGATTCTTTAATAACCACCACCAATATATTACGGCCACCGATTGTTGAGAGTTTTGTATAAAAACATTTATCTGGTTCAACCGATTTAAGATTAACATATGATAAGTTTTATGATTGTAGTGAAAACATATCATGATCATTATTAGTATCATAAAATATCAAACATAGTCGTAATATCATTGTTATACATGATCATAATATGTACCGAAGTAATCATATTATGATCCAAATAAATAGCTACGTAACTAATTATTTTATCACGTGCTTCTAAGCTGACCCTTCTTATTACTATGTGACTGTCCGATAGCTGGTCCAAAGTAGTAAAGCACTGGATTGACATAACGGTTATTTAAACATGTACGAATGCTAAATGACCTCAAATAGTTAGTTAAAAATACATTGACAGTCCAACCGATTGCATCTAAGCTAACTTTTATCTAACAAATTAAAAATAGCTTAAGCAAAAAGAAAATAAACTGTATGAAAAAATGTTGGTGTAGTCACTTAAAACGTTAATTGTGTAACGTTTAAAGTTACTACACTCTAGATTGCTTAGAGATACTTAAGTGACAATTGTCTTTACGCTAGATTACATGGGATATATAAAGTAACCTATTGACTTCTTTCTGCACTACAAATAGTAGATCCGTATCAAATAACCCAAAATATATAAATTGGAGTCAGCCAAGTAATCGGACAGTAGTGTATGTCATGTCGCCCCCTGAACGGTTTAAGGATGCATTCAAAAGTAATAAAATGAAGACAAAACATAGAATTTTATTTGAATGCAACCTTGAAACAGCTGTTCAGGGGAACGATTGGTAAGAGAAAAATATGGAGAAAAGGCGGGAAAAGGTTAGGAATGAGGGAACGGGGAAGGGATGGAACAGGAGGAGGAAGAAGAAGAATTTTTTTTTTTTTTTTGAGAGATGAGTTTTGAGATGGGAATAAAAAGTGAAGTGTGGAATATTTGTTAAGAAGGAAAAATATGAAAAGATAGATTTTTTTTAAAAAAAGAGAATACAATCACGAGTGAAACATACACAATTTATTAAAAGAAAACATATAGATACTTAAAAATACAATTTAAAAAAAAAGGAAAATACACATTTATACATTTAGGAGATTAAGATTTAAAAGAAAACGATACACACATATTTAAAATAAATACACACTCAAGAAA
The DNA here is from genome assembly GCA_942486065.2 of Calliphora vomitoria. NCBI lineage: Eukaryota > Metazoa > Arthropoda > Insecta > Diptera > Calliphoridae > Calliphora > Calliphora vomitoria. The sequence goes on from OW818030.2 coordinate 80,409,920, forward strand.
AACAATTTATCAAATAAAAAGAAAAAATACACAAAATACACATATTTAAAATACAACATAAAACCAACACATAAATAATAAAACGCAATTATTTAATAAAAGAAACAAACCAAGTACCACACCAACCAAAAGGATACCCCTAGACCTCAACCTAATGAAGGGGAAGGGTGGACAGATACGGACAGAATACACATTAACCTCGGACATAAAACGGACGACAAAAACTTCTCCACACGCAGAAAAAAAATATAGTTGAACATTGTTACTGTAACCATTTCTAATTTGTGCATGGTTACTGTAACAATTTCAAAATTTTTAACAATATTATAGTCACAGTAACAATATATATGATTGTGGTAACAATTATATGGTTAATTTACGATTCACATGAATATTTCAACCATATATATGGTTACAGTAACCATGTATATGTTTGTGACAACCATTTATATGATGAAGGACTTACCATATTATGATGCTCTCATATCATAATCTGAGAACAACATATTATGATAAAATTATTCATCATATAAATGGTTGTCACAAACATATACATGGTTACTGTAACCATATATATGGTTGAAATATTCATGTGAATCGTAAATTAACCATATTATTGTTACCACGATCATATATATTGTTACTGTGACTATAATATTGTTAAAAAATTTTAAATTGTTACAGTAATCATGCACAAATTTGAAATAGTTACAGTAACAATGTTCAACTATATTTTTTTTCTGCGTGCAGAACCAGGTCGGTTCTAGGTTATTTTTTTTGTTTCTGGTGGTAATTCCTCGGAGATGATGGAATAATTAAAAACAAAGGTAAGTGAGATAATTTAAGAACTGTAGGGTGTAGAATAGGGGCAAACCGAAAATAATGGGCCATCGGTTTGCCATGGAAGAGGGTGGGCAGGCCAGGTAGCACTAATATTGCTGCGGCCAAAGAGGTATAGCATCGTGACATTTTAAAAATTAACTCCGTCCTTCAAAAATATTGCACTTTTTCATATTTTAGTATAAAAGGTCAAAACCATTGACTTGTTGTCGAATAAGATATTAAGAACATTTTTTATTATGAAAAAAAGTAATATTTTAAAGTGGCATATTTTTTTTGGAATCTAATTGAGATATTGACTTAAAATTTTTTTGTAAGACTAAAAATTAATTTATCTAAAAAAAAAAATAGTTCGGAATAAATGTGGACCAACTTCTTTCTAATATTTGCAATCCTATTAAAATTTTGATACAAATTTTATTTTTGGATACTCAATAAATATGTAATAAAATTTTTGTTTATCGATAAAACTCAATGAAATTTCCCACGTTTTTTAAATTTGCCATTCTAAATAACAAAGTACAAAAATTGTACTTTTTACAATTTTACCCATATTGTCCACAATTCCTTCGGGGGTGGGAAAGTACTTTTGGGCTAAATAGGGAACACGTAAAGGTTAGCGAAGCTGACCACCCTAGCTTTAGGATAATAGAACATGTAGCTCATATTGAAATGTTGATATGAAATAGTTCAAATTCCAAAGAGCGTAGGGGCAAAATATTCTAAAAATTAGACATATTTTTTATACCAAAATGTTCTCCGTAAAGATAGCTTACAGAAAGATATAAAATTGTTATATATTCTTAAAGAAAGTTTTTTTTTTTTTTTATAAAAAAATCGTTTATTTTAGGATTCATTATTGATATTGCTCGGAAATCTTTGGCATAAGGACTGAGATTGTAAAATTCTTAACACACGTTTTTCATTAAAACATTCAACCCAAGTATTATTTGATTTTCTTTTGATCAAGTTACCTTTGCAAAGCATGTCAGTTATTATGTTTAATGTCAATTATGTTCATTTGTTGTTAATCTGATTAAAATGAGTACCCAGAAAAAAGTGTCTACTAAAATTATTAAATATTTTCAACAAAATCCAACTTGGTCCTACAAAAAGTTGGCCAAACAATCAAAGGTCAGCTATCAAACTTTTTCCAATATTATTAAACAGTACCGGGAGAACTTGTCCGTTGATATAAAACCTGGTTCAGCTAGAAGGAATGGTCCACATAATGTTTCTAAAGCCAAAAAACTAGAAAGCTTTTTCTAAAAAGTTTCCATCAGCTCCGGTGGGAAAGCGGCTCTATTAGGTCAGTACTCGGACTATTTGTTACGAAAATTTAAAGACAATGAAGGTTTAAAAACATACAAGGCTCAAAAAGTTCCTAACAGGAACGCTGCTAAAAATATAGAGGTCAAAGACAGACCACGGAAATTGAAGTCAAATTTTATACAAAAAATACACCTGCTGCATAATGGATGAAGAAACGTACGTATGGAAAATTTTTCGCAGCTTCCGGGTGAATATTTTTATATTGCTGATTTGCAAGGGAATGTTGTGGAAAAGTTGAGGACCCGAAAGCAAAAAATTTTCCCAAAAAGTTCATGGCATGACAAGCAATGGCTCTTTAAATACCGAAATTTACATCAAGGAATATTTCCAAAGAAGGACGATTCCATTCATACGACTTCTTAATGTGTCCACATATTTTTTGCCTGATTTGGCATCCTGTCACTATGGTAAGCAAGTAGATTTTCAACGAAGATGGACTACCTGTTCGAGCAAAGTGACAGAAAGCACTATAAAATCGTTAATGAAGGGTTTCCGAAAAAGGTTCAAAATTTCATCACTAGTGATTAGAACTATAAAATTTTTTATTTTGTTAATTGTAACAATAATTTCAATCAAATACAAAAAGATTCAAAACTGTAAGTTTAGTGGTTTCATTTTTATAAACATATATGTATGTGAAAATTTTTTCAATCTCAGTCATTATTATTGGTAATTTAGTTGTCTAACTAGCAAAAAATTGGAGTCCATTTGGGCCAAAAATGGACTAGTCGTTTAAAAATGCCTGATTCTGCCCCACTGTGAAATGGTGAGAACAAAATATTATTAAGTAAACATATTTTGTTTGCATCTTAAACATACTTACTATGAGTACACATATACAAATTTAGCATTTAATATTTATTTGTAAGTTTAAATGGTTCTACATAATATAATTACCCCTATCGGCAATAACATGTACAATTTCTGTTCCCATGAAATATCCACTTACCTCGAAGGAAAAATTGCTATCGTGATATTCCCATGAACTTTTCATTCACAATAGTTGATTTTGTTCGTAACAGCTGTTTATTGTTTACAAAATTCCATGTAAAATTTCAAAACATGGGGAATTTTTTTACGTGAATAAATTTGATGAACGAAAATTGGGAAAATTCATGTGAAATATTTATTCGCGATAGGGGAGAATATGTATGGCTATTTATCAGTCTTTTATTTTTTGGAAAAAAATAATGTTTCAGTAAAACATACTCAAATTATTGGGTATATAAAATTTTTAGCTTTTATTTTGAAACATTTGTACGATATAAATTTATTGACCATTGTATGCCATGAACTTTTCCCATGGATTCCGAGCAAAAAAAAAAAAAAAACTGCTCATCTTTTGAGGAAGTAAAGCGTATCCTAGAGATAGCGTTCTCCTTTGATCGAAATAAATGGTTGTCGAACGTGGTCATGACGAAATAGTACAGGTTCATGCCTGGCCGTATATTCTGGGTGTTTTCCGGTCAATGATCGTAGGTTCCCTGTGTTGCTCTGGCCAGATTTTAGCAGCTCATAATAGATAGTATGTTTTTGGTTCCACCAAATATAGAGCATAACCTTAGTGCCATGGTTGTTTGGCAACTGGTTGGCCGGTCTTCACGTACAATTTCATACGCTTCTCGTTATCGTAGTGGATCCAATTTTCCTGATTATGGATGAATCCTGCTGTTCGTAAATGTTTTTTTTTGAGTAGCTCTCGATGATTTTGCAAACTCCTGTTGAGTTAGACAACAATCTTCATTGAGTAATGTCTCCAATTCTTGGTCTTAAAACTTTTTTGGCTGGACAGGGCGATCTTTATCTTCCATGTCAAAATCTCTCGCACGTTAAACCGGTGGAACACATTCACTTTCTTTTCAAATTAAAGATATAAAGCAAAACATCTCTACATTTTCGATGCAAACATAAACTTTGTTGTTCAATAACTAAGTGAGAATAAATGACAGATATGTAAGGACTGAGATCAATAAAACTTAATACACGTTTTTCATTAAAACTTGTAACCCAAGTATTAAGGACTGAGATCGAATAACATACATATATGTTAATAAAAATAAAACCACTAAACTTACAGTTTTGATTTTTTTTTTTATTTAATTGAAATTATTATTACAGTTTACAAAAAAAATATATATTTTATAGTTTTAATCACTAGTGACGAAATTTTGAACCTTTTTCGGAAAACCTTCTATTAACGTTTTTATAGTGCTTTTTGTTACTTTGTTCCATTCTCAGGAGTTAGCTGCCTAAACAAATTAAGGAGTGAGATCGAAAAATTCTTAACACACGTTTTTCATTAAAACTTTTAACCCAAGTATTATTTGATGTTTTGTTGATCAAGTTACCTTTGTAAAGAATGTCACTTATTATGTTTAATGTCAATTATGTACATTTGTTGTTAATCTGATTAAAATGAGAAAAAAGTGCGTACAAAATTATTAAATATTTTCAACAAAATCCAACTTGGTCCTACAAAAAGTTGGCCAAACAATCAAACGTCTGACGTCAAACTGATTCCAATGTTGTTTAACAATATCGGGAGAACTTGTCCGTTTATGACCAAAAAGCAGAAAATTTTCCCAAAAAGTTCTTGGGATCGCAAGCAATATACAGTTGCGGTAAAAGAAGCAAAGGGCTCTATAAATACCGGGCTCTATAAATACCGAAATTTACATTAAGGAATGTTTACAAGAGAGGATGCTTCTATTCATCAGACTTCTTAATATGTCCACTTATTTTTGGCCTGATTTGGCATCCTGTTACTATGGTAAGCAAGGTCTTGAGTAGTACAAGAACAATAATGTGGTATTTGTAAGGTCAGGAAAAAGTTCATAAATTCATTAATATTAGCACTATAAAATTAATATCTTTTGAAAATTGTAATAATAATTTTAATCAAATAAAAACAAATCGAAACTGTGAGTTTAGTGCTTTAATTGATCATAATCATCGTATGTTAACCATGCTATGGTTACTGCAATATTATAAGTAACTACTTTGACTAACTATAATATTGTTAAAAAACTTGTAAAAATGTTGAAATGGTTACGGTAAACATGCACGACTATATTTTCATTCTGCGTGCAATAGAAAGAAAATCAATTGATAAAATAAATATGTAAATTACATGGTTTTGGTCACAGATTTGAATTTGGGATAATTACACAGCGATACAGAAGTGAACGAGAAAAATATACATGGATTATCATGTGGAAGATCCGTTTTATTTAGAGTTTGAAAATACTTTCAGTTTTTCTCGATCACTTTGTTTTAGAGAATTAACGCTAATCTTAAAGTTACAAATTCAAAACAAGATTTTATTTTCAAATTAAATTTAAACTTGTTTCTTTAGTTTTTTGCATTTAAAACCAGGGACCGAAAATAATAATTATTTTCGAAATCTCAAAGGAAAAAAGCCATCACAAGAAAATATCGGAGAGTCAAGCCAAGTATACCATTTTGATCGTTTTCAACTATATTTTTATAAAATAACATGCTTTTTAAATTCTTGATTTTTATTTTTTTTGTCAAAAATAATTGTTATTTTTTGATTTTTATTTTTTTTTGTCAGAAATATTTGTCAAACTTTGATTTTTATTTTTTTTGTCAGAAATGTTTGTCAAATTTTGATTTTTTTTTTTTGTCAGGAATATTTGTCAGACTTTGATTTTTTTTTTTGTCAGAAATATTTGTTATTTTTTTGTCAGACATATTTGTTAGACAATGATTTTTAGAATTATGGCAGATATACAAATTAATTATTGAGTTTTATTTACATATTTGTCAGGCTCTTACATATATGTAAATAAAACTCAATAATTAATTTGTATATCTGCCATAAATATAAAAATCATAGTCTGACGAATAAAAATTACAATTATTTCTGACAAAAAAATAAAAATCAAAGTCTGACAAATATTCCTGACAAAAAAAAAAAAAAAAATAAAAATCCAAAAATAATAATTATTTATGACAAAAAAAATAAAAATCAGAAAATACCAATTATGTTGTGATTTTTATTATAAATATCATAATTGTTACGGTCCCTGTTTAAAACAGTAAGTTATTTGTAAAAATCAATTGGAAAATGGTTGAGTTACGGTAGTTTAAAATAAGGATGCTCTTCAACTAAAACAAAATACTGCCAGCTATGTTTTTTTGTAAGTCGAAAAACGTGTTATCACAAAAATTAGCTTAACCTATTCACTTTTTAATTCACGGGTGAAGAAACTTAAAGTTTGCTGAAAAGCTTGTGTTTTTTGAAACATAGACGGCTGTTACTCCATAATTTTTCAACCGATTTTCAAAAGGTCTTCTCTATTTTACAGGTAAATCATATATATTTCTAATGAATGAAAAACTAAAAATTAAAACCCATTTAAAAATAACATACTTCTTTCTGATTTTTGAAATTTGTAACTTCTCTATATTTTCTAATAAAAAAGAATTAATCGAGATAAATTACAAGCATTTCCGAACTCTTCAATACAAGAGAATTACTATATGAAAACCCCTTCATATGTTTGGTGTAGCATAGTGTAATCAGTTTATGCATAGCCACCACTATCACAGTGGGGTTGGAATAATGCGTTTGTGCAGATGTTTATAACACCCAAAAATATTATTCCACCACCTACCTTAATGTGTACCGATCAACTCAAAATCGCTATCTGAGACAATTAAGCAATGTCCGTCCGTCTGTCCGTCTGTCCGTCTTTCTGTACATGTAAACCTTGTGCGCAATATACAGGTCTCAAAATATGGCGTAAAATTAAGTACGTAGAATTTCTTCGACTTAACGACGAAGTTTATTGATATTCGGTGATATCGGTCCATTATTTCACCTAGCCCCCATACAAATGTCCGCCCAAAATTGGACTTTATCGGTCATAAGTGTTTAGTTTATATAGGCATCTACACAAATTTCGCTCGTAATAAGTTTTATATATACAGAATACATTTTACCTAATTTTATGATGATCGACCCATAATTAGTCATAGCTCCCATATAAGGCCCTCTTCCGAAAATCATGCACGAAAATAAATGATTGAAATTTTAAAAGAAATATGTTTTTGCTCATTTGCTTAGTGTAGGGTATTATATTTCTTGTTTCAGTTAAAACCGAACACGAAACTCGAATCTAGATCGTCTTGGAATTTTATACGACCAATATTTTCCATAAGTTTCATACGGAATACTTAATAAGGGCAAGTATGAGTAATAAATTATCTCAATATATAAATCATACGCCCTAGTGTCTTTATACTCTAATGCTTCTCTATTGTTTTCACATTTAAAAATTTTAATGCTAATTTTATTTTAAATTCTGCAACACCATAGTTATAAAGAAACTTATTTATTTAATTTCTTTTGCAACAAAAAAGAAAAAAAAATGCCTTTTCACTCCTATAATTTTGCAACCTGCATTAAGTTGTAAAATGTTGTTAAAGAAAGTTTTGATTTATAGTCTCTACACTTTAATGAAGAACTTTTACTAGTTGTTAATAAACTACAGCTAGTAACTGTGAGCAAGTAACTGTGAAACAAAAAGAAAAAAAAACAAAAAAACAAAGTGAAAATTAAAGAAGAAAAAGCAAAATGTTAAATTAATTTATAATTAATTCAGACATTACTACGTCTATAAGGGTGTGTTGCTATTTTAGCACAAAAAAGAATAGAGCATAATAAATAGTATTTCTTGCTGTGGCATAACAAGAGTAGAAATTGTTAAAGGTAGCATCTTTTTATATTACATTTACTTGTACCTTTCCCTGTAGCTTTATTATATAGGTTTTTGTTAAAATTTTCCATTTTATTGCTCTTTGTTTCATAAACTCCTGTGGTGTTTACAAGCAGTCTATGACTGGCTACTTAAAAATTTATACAAACGTTTGTTTGTTGCTTACACAGCACAGGCAGTAGTGACTCTTTATAACACGAGTAATGTTCTTCGAATTTTTTTTTTTTTTTTTGTTTGCCAACTTTTGCCTTCTAATGTCTGTAGAGTTTGTGTCTGCTTGTAGGTAGATCAGGTTGATGTTTAAACATAGAGATGTTATGTTAATATTTTCTATTACTTACAGTGGGGGACAAAAGTTTTAAATTTAAATTCTTGAATTTGATAATTATTGTTGTTCGGAAACAATTCTTTGATCAAGGATAATTTGGTACACATGAAGTTTCTTTTTACACGCGGAGTGTATATTGACAGATGGAATGTCATAAAGTCGCACATTGGATTAGAAACATTTTTGTTTTGAAAAGAATGCGGATTAACTGACAAGCGAACTGTCGTACAGCGATCACTTTTTTACATTTACGATCAGTAATATACCCTGCCAAATCATCATGAATAGATTGAAGCTTAAAAAACGCTACCAAATTTACTTTGACTGATTTATCGCAAAATTGTGGTCAGCGATAAGGCTCATTTTGGCGTTACGGGTGTGCTAATAAACAAAATTGCCGCATATGATGTGAGAACAGACCACAATAGACCGTACAGACTCCATTACATCAAGAAAATGCAGCGTTTGGTGAGGTTTACACGTTGGTTACATCATTGGACCTTATTTCTTCAAAACCTAAGCCGAAGCTCGAGTTATGGTCAATGGAGATCGTTACCGCACCGTGATCAATGATTTGTTTTGTTCAAAAATATGGATGACATTGATCTGGGTGAGCTGTGGTTTCAACAGGTTGGCCCTACGTGTTATACGGCGACCGCAACCATTGATTTATTGAAATTAAAATTTGGAGATAGCTTGAATTTGAGAAATGGACCTGTCAATTGATCTCTAAGATCATGCGAATGATATTTCTTGATTATTTTCTGGTTTATGCTGATAAATCAGCTAAAATTGAAGATCAAAATTATTCGTGTTATTCCTGACATACGGCAAGAAATGCTCGAATAATTAGTTAAAAAGCGAAAGAAAAACGTATTTTTGGATTGTGTTTTTTGGATTTCGTTAATTGCAATGCTGTAAGATACACACAACATTTTTTGTTTTGTTGTCTGGCGCTTAAACAAATAATTCGATATGCATGAATTTTCAAGGTTATTGCTGCAAACACGAAGTGACTGCCTTTTAGATTTGTTAATTGTCATTGCGAATGCAAGCCTTACCGGAAATTGCAAGCGTTTAAAATCGAATGAGAGGTATCAAAACGTCCTCTCCATTGTAATATCCTTTAAGTATTGTGCCTTTGATGACGTTATTCATCAGGTTTTTAACGCAAGTCGGGTGCCATTACTAAGACGTGGTTGATTTATGTTTCATAACATTATGATTTTCGATCCAACTTTCAGTTGTAGGTTGTGAGACGGTAATCTGGGTAATTCAAGCTAGTTTTAAAATACGGGTGGATAGTTGACGACATAATCTTGGGAGGTAATGGAATCCACCGATTTGTACGTCATCAATTCGACAGCAATTTCACTTTGAATCATAAAGTTCAATTCGTCGCATTAATGTTCGCTCAACCAGTTGTAATTTTGTGCAATGTTTGGAAACACCTTGGGATTTTAATTCGGTGAACTGGCAGAAAGCGATGGGAAATTGAATGCAGCCGGTCCTTTTCCAGATTGATCGTTCTGCAGCTCTACATGCACGTTCAAAGTCAATTTGAGTTTCTTGACGTGTTTCCACTAAACGGACGATCACAAAAAAATCCATTAAGTTCATAGGCTGGCGTTGACCGTGAAATCACTGGTGTTAGCAGAAAATCAGCTGTCAACAGAATCATCGCCCCATCAATCTTGTTTTTATTGTTTCGTAAATCTTACAACGTTTTGTCTAATACCTCCTAGGACTTTGTATGCGCCATAGTACACTCATCCCAAACCATCAGTTTGCTTTCCCAAAACGTTGGTCATCGCAGTGTTCTTGGAAATGTTTCATATTGGGTTTTCATTGATGATGAGCAGTATGACCGCCTTCCAACAACGTAGCTGCAATTGCAGATGCGTTGTACATCAGATGATTGTGAGCTGTTATGTCTAACTCAGATAATACCTGTTCGACATCATCCAGCACATGTCCTCAATTAATATCAAAGCCTCGTTGTAAATTTGATCAGCATTTGACCAAAGGTTATTAGATGACGGACCTTGTGGCAAGCTAACACGAATGAAGTTTTTGCATACTTCTACTTTCAACTGTACTTTCTCATTTTTGGAAAACATTGACCTATTGCCATAACTTTGCACTGACTGAATTATAGGTTTCATCTTTTTTTTTTTTTTTTTTTAAATTTGGTCTTATACAAATGACTGTGCATGTGTAGAGCAGAGTGTGTGTGTATGTTATTTCGCGTTTGTAATGGTTGACTGAGCAACTGTGTGAATTACGTTTAAAAGTTTGTAAATCAACTTGAATGATGATGATGATGATGATAGTATGAGTGAGATTTTCATTACGTTTTATTTTATTTAAAAACATTTTCTTTGTACAAAAGGCATTTATTATGCAAATGCCGGACGCAGCTTGAGTGAGAATTATGGCTTTTTCTTTTTGGTTTATAATTTGTTTACACAACCAACGAAAAGTACCTATTTGCCTTTATACAAAAAGAAATAATGTGTGCGAATATAAAAATTTACGTCTATATTATGCCTTGCTTTTGTTGTTCACATGATTGTTAAATATAATTGAGTTGAGAGAAATAAAAAGTGAACTGCTAGTTGAAAAAAAAAATACAGTCTGTGTTTTTTTTTATTAAATTTTCATAATCCACATCTTTATTTTCAAGTCTATTTAAAAGTTTAAAACGTTTCATATGGTTTATAATTTCATACACTCTATTATTTAGTTTGTTCGTAGGAACTTTTTTGCATTTTGATTATACTGTAACTATTTTTTGCAACAATAATGTTGGAATACTAGTTCATCTATTTTGTTATTGTCTTTCATTGCCTGGCTCATGAAGTAGTTTATATACATAGTTTATGTAATTATAATGGAAATTTAAATACATAGCAGTTATGGCCAACAATGTTAGAAATTTGTTGGACTACATAAATACATATAATTGAGACCTACGATTAAAGCAAACGTTGGACTATAGAAACCTCGACGATTGAAGCTAAAATTAGACTACAGAAAGACCTACAATGCAAGCTTAAATTATACTACAGAATGACCTATGACTGGACCTAAAATTGGATTATAATATGACCTCCGATTGAAGCTAAAATTATCCTACAGAAAGACCTACAACTGAAGCTAAGGTCTGACTACAAAATTGGACTACAATATGACCTCTGATTGAAACTAAAATTGGACTACAGAAAGACCTATGTTTGAACCTATAATTGGACTACAGAAAGACCTACGATTGAAGCGAAAATTTTTCTACAGAAAGACCTACGATTGAAGCTGAGGTTGGACTACAGAAAGACCTACGATTGATGCTTAAATTGGGCTACAGAAAGACCTACGATTGAAGCTGAGGTTGGACTACAGAAAGACCTACGATTGAAGCTAAAATGTTTCTACAGAAAGACCTACGATTGAAGCTGAGGTTGGACTACAGAAATACCTACGATTGAAGCTAAAATTTTTCTACAGAAAGACCTACGGTTAAAGTTAAGGTTGGACTACAGAAAGATCTAAGATAGAAGCTAAAATTGGGCTACAGAAAGACCTACGATTGAAGTTAATATTGGATTAGAGAACGACCTTCGATTGAAGCTAGAATTGAACTACAGAATGACCTAAGATTGACGCTAAAATTGAATTACAGAAAGGCAATTGAAACAAAAATTGGCCTTCATAAAGACCTGCGATTGAATCTGAAATTGGACTACATAAAGACTAAGACTAATTCTAAAGGAAGAAGTGGTCTGTATTTAGATTTTTTCTTTTCGCTGATACATTCCTGGAGTACTCTAATATACATAAGCTCTAACTGATAGAACACTCATCTGTACGTTCTTCCAAGCAGATATACTCTTCCAGGTAACCACTTTTGATCAAACTAAACTCTCAAGTTAAATTTTTTCTCAACTTAAACTTTAATATAATTAATGTACACATCACAAACTTTACTCTAATTATTCTACTCTATTTTTTAAACTTTATTTAAATTAATGGCATTAAATGCTTAACCACGAATATGTTTATTTTCCTACATACACATAAGCTGACTGAAAAAGTCAAGGATTTTAGGTAAAAGTTTTTAAATTACTATCTACTTTAATATTTTAATTAAATAAAAAATAAACTCATACAGAGCAGCTAACAAAAAAACGCATGTAATATTATACAATTTATGTGTATTAAATTAAGTAAATGTTGAGCTAAAACTCTTTTATTAAATAGATGGTTTAACATTTTATTTAGTTATTTAGATACATTTAGATATACATATGTATGTATATTATACATAAATATTTGTTCTCTTTCTGCTTATTTAGATTTGGCATTTAGTATTTTGTTGTTTCTGTAATTTAATTTCTATTTACACTTGTAATTTGGTTTGTAAATAATAATCGTTATTATTATATTTAGCAAATTTAAATAAATATTTGCTAAGCAGTTGTGTATATGCGGGTGTATCTAATGTAATTACACACAGATACATTGTAGTTACAGAGAGATAATATCTGCGGTAAAATGCAAATATTAATTTAGTTGGTTTCATTCATAAATTTAGCCTTAAAAACAAACAATTTAATGGAATGAATGAATGAATGGATAAACAATTTAATTTTAATGCATTTACAAAACACTGTAATAATAGCATATAATCATAAATATTTGTCTTGTCTAAAACAAACAGTGAAGAGGAAAAGTGGTTAAATATTTTATATCATATTTACCGAATGTATATGTTTTTTTTTTATTCAGTTCTTTTTATTTACAATCTATCCAAATATATTAAGTTAATTTACAGTGATTACTCAACTTATCTAAGTAATTTTCGCTATATTTCCCAATTTCGCTCTTAACTATCTCGATTGAAAAATCATCATAGCGTTAATATGATTTTTCCATGTTAGTCTACGATCAATGTATTTGACCGGATAATACTGCAGTATTATCAGCGTATATTGCAACTAAAATATTATCTATTACAGGTACGTCCAAAGAAAATATTTGGTCAATTTACAAGGTCTCTTATCAGTCATATTGTCATAATGTCCTAATATATCAATACACGGCGGCTCGGGTTTTATGCATTCGGCGTTGGTCTCTGCTGGTTGGTTATGATAACACAATATACATGACACATAGAAAGTAGTATTATTTTAAGACATTTTTTGCTTGAATTGCAATAAAAACCATTCTGAAATATTAGGACATTATGACAATATGACATGATAAGAGACCTTGTGAATTGATCAATTGTGTATAAGATTGGTCCCAATACACTGCCCTGAGGAACACCAGCTGTGACACAGTAAATATCTGAAAACCCTCTATTGAATTTAACATAGTATTGTCTTTGGCTATGATGCGATTTTAATCTATATATATAAAAATGGATGTTTGTATGTATGTGGGTATGTATGTATGTACGTATGTTTGTATGTTCCGAATGAACTCAAAAACGGCTAAACCGATTTTGATGAAATTTTCAGGGAATCTTCAGAATAGCCCAGCGGGTAACACTGTAAAGTCAGATTTTTGATTTTCGGTCTGTGGGCGGAGGGGCGTGGCAAAATTAAATTTTTACATTTTACCGCTAATGCCATCTATATATATAAAAATGGATGTTTGTATGTATGTGGGTATGTATGTATGTATGTATGTATGTATGTATGTATGTTTGTATGTTCCGAATGAACTCAAAAACGGCTGAACCGATTTTGATGAAATTTTCAGGGAATCTTCAGAATAGCCCAGCGGGTAACACTGTAAAGTCAGATTTTTGATTTTCGGTCTGTGGGCGGAGGGGCGTGGCAAAATTAAATTTTTACATTTTACCGCTAATGCCATCTATATATATAAAAAACGGCTGGACCGATTTTGATGAAATTTTCAGGGAATCTTCAGAATAGCCCAGCGGGTAACACTGTAAAGTCAGATTTTTGATATTCCGTCTGTGGGCGGAGGAGTGTGTAAAAATCAAATTTTTACATTATACCGTTAATGCCATATATATATAAAAACAGATTTGTGTATGCATGTTCCGCATGGACTCAAAAACGGCTGGACAAATTTTGATAAAATTTTCACGGAATCTTCAGAAAAGCCTAGCGGGTAACACTGTAAAGTCAGATTTTTGATTTTCGGTCCATGGACGGAATGGCGTGGCAGAATCAAATTTTTATACTATACCGCAAATGACATAAAAAATAAGATTATTGTATAATTGTTGATCGACCTTTTCTTCAATTCTTACAGATAGTTTATTTAGTTTTCTATATACAGGCAAACAAAGTCAGTGATTGTTGTAAAAAAAAATTTGGCAAAAAAAAAAATTGAAAGTGTACTCTGAAGCGAATTATTTGGTGTAAGCGAAGAAAAGAATACATTTCAACACATATCCGCTACTATAAAAGTTATTTTATATTATCAATCGATGATAAACAATTTTCTTTACTCTTGCATATTAGGTGCATGAATAAGAAATTTCCATATGAAATCTATGAAAAAAAAATAATATATTGAATAACTCTCCGCATTTCACTCTTAATAAAAAAAAAAAAAAAACGGTTTTATTTAAATAAAATTTGTTTTAGAAAGGGAATCTACGTCTAGAGCCACAGAAACGGGAAGAGAACGAGAATCACGGCTTCAGCATATTCATCGAGTGCTGCAGAGACACCTCAACAGCATATCGAAAGACTAGAAGCCAATCGCTCCCGAATGGCTCGATCAAGAGAAAGAATCGATTTAAAGTTGCCGGCATTTTATTACAATAA
The DNA here is from genome assembly GCA_942486065.2 of Calliphora vomitoria. NCBI lineage: Eukaryota > Metazoa > Arthropoda > Insecta > Diptera > Calliphoridae > Calliphora > Calliphora vomitoria. The sequence continues at coordinate 80,424,970 of OW818030.2, forward strand.
GTATGATGGGTACAGGAATCACAAGGACGTACTGATTGCCGCAATGGACAAACATTGCTTTCATTGCCGCGTTTTAAAGTTCCCTAAGGAATCCCCGGGAATGTGCTATTCGAACGGTAAAGTTATTCTGCCACCAGTTATTGAGCCGCCTAAGTTGCTTCTAAGTTACATTTCCGGCACCAATCCTATTTCCTAGCACTTCCTTCAAAATATCCAAAAGTGCAACTCATGATTTTAAATGACGTCGGCTTCATGCCCACTTTTAAAATTCAAGGCCAAATGTACCACGGAATTGAATCATTGCTCCCGCTTCCCAATGATGATGCGAAGTTCCTTCAAATTTATTTCACTGGAAATGAAGCTACAGAAGCCGAACGCTATCAACGAACATGCGTGTGCATTACCTGCAATACCCTTCTGCCGAAACATTCTCAAAACAATTGTTGGACATCAGAAATGGAAAAATTTCAATTGATCCCGCCACAAATGAGATTTTGTTGTTGACAAGGTATTCCCAAGTCTTACAACCAACTACAAAAATTCGGATTTTCTGTGGGAACATGCAATTTTGGCACCAAAAAATTATGATGTTAACAAGCTCAATAAACAAATACGATTGAAACTGCCTGGCGAAACAATAAAATGCAAATCGATTGACACAGTAATGAACGAAGAACAAGCCGTCGATTATCCTACTGAATTTTTGAATTCATTGGAACCAGCCGGACTGCCACCGGTTGGATCACCGACTTTGTCCGACACTGTATATTAAAATCGAGATCGATATGCAATATAAAATAGATGTTTTCTAAGGGCCAGCAAAGCGGACCGGGTTCAGCTAGTATCAGATAAAAATGTGGTGGGAGCAATTTTTAAGTTTTTAGAATAATAATGTATGCCAGACTTTGTCAAATGCTTGTTGCTGTATATCCAAAAATACATCTGAACAATGTTTTTATTTTACAAGGAATCTCGTATAAAATGTACAATACGATGGTATTGTTCGGGTGTGTCATCCTTATGCCTGACTCCGAATTGATACACCGGTATTATAGCTGAAAATATATGAAACAGATTTATCTGTGAATACAATCGCCAAGTGACTTAGTGCAAGTTCTAAGTCTGGCCTAAAGTTTGATGCTTCAAAACCGTTTTAATATTGATAGTTCTAAATTCAGCCCGTCTGTAGGTTGAAATTACGATAGCGCCCAAGGCATCAATTGTTGCAGATTTATCAGCATAAACTAGAAAGTTCACGTGGCTCTACAGGAAATAATCAAGAAGTGTCTTACCGCACGACCTTGTAGGCCAATTGACAGGTACATTTTTCGAAAGTTATCTCCAAATTTTGATTTCAATAAATCGAATGTTACGGTGGCGGTATGACACACAGCGCCATCCTGTTGAAACCACATTTCGCTTGGATTAATGCCATCCATATTTTCAAACAAAAAAATTGATCATGGTGCGGCAATGGAGTCTGTAGAGTCTGCTATGGATTGGTCTCACTCCATATGAGGCAATTTTGTTTTCTAACAAACGCAGAACACAACCTTGCAGTAATACAGTCGCTTATAAGTTGCGTGAATCCATGAATGATTTTCAAAGTAAATTTGGATAATTTGGTAGCGTTGTTAGCGGATTTTAACATAGATAAGTCTCCTGGGACTGATGGTATACCAGCACTGGTCTTGAAGCAGTGTTCTTCGACACTAGCTCATCCAGCACTTTACACCGTGCCGGTAAATTTCCTGTATGTTGGAAGTCTGCTAATGTAACGCCAATTCCTAAAAAGGGAAAGTCTAACAATCCGGAAAATTATCGTCCAATAGTAATTTGTTGTGTACTTTCCAAAGCTATGGAGAATATTTAGAGTCCAACAATTTACTCAGCGACCAGCAATGTGGCTTTCGTACGGCAGACTTGCTAGCATTCCCATCGGAAAAATGGTGTCGTTTCATACACCGTTTGCACTGTGATCCGAAACGATTGCACTGTGATATTCATTCCGAAAGGAGGGAAAGCATCACACACCATAGCAAAAGATTTCAGACCAATAAGTCTATCATCATTCTTACTGAAACCACTTGAAAGAATTATCGACATCCATATACGGGCGTCTTTAGAACATGGATCATTATCTCCTGCTCAACATGCCTAATCTGTTGAGACAGCAATTCACTCCTTAGAGGGATATATTGAGAAATCCCCTGAACTCGGTAATTTCTCATTAGTGGCCTTTCTGGATACAAAAAGAAGCCTTCAATAATGTAGAATCTGCAACCATAGTTTCAGCTCTACATGATTTTGGTCTGGACCAGTCAACTGTAAGGTTCATCAAGAACCTTCTAAGATGGAGGATCATTCGTTCCGAAAAAGGAATGGAAGTGATCACGAGAATGGCTACTAGGGGTACGCCTCAAGGAGGCGTCTTATCTCCACTTCTGTAGAATCTGGCAATAAATTATCTGCTCAGGAAATTGGATCTCATGGGTTATAAAACTGTCGCCTAAGCGGATGACGTGGCAGTGGCAGTCTTTGGGATCCACTTGGACACGATATCACAACGCCTGGAATATGCACTCAGTGTACTAAGTCGGTGGAGTACAGACTGTGGATTGAATGTTTACCCAAGCAAAACCGAGCTTTTACTTTTGACAAGGAAGTACAAGATTCCACATTTCCTTCTTCCCCGATTAAATGGTATTGAACTAAAACTATCGGACAATGCAAAATACTTGGGAGTCATTCTGAATAGCAAACTATCCTGGAAACCCAATACCCTTACAAGAACGTCAAAAGCCTTATATGTCTGTAAGAAGACTATAGGTACGCAATGAGGTATTAAACCCCAGTTTGTTAACTAGCTATGTGATGCGGTCATTAAGCCGACACTATACTATGGAGTCTCTGTCTGGTGGAAGGCACTGTACAAAGGCTCAATTTGTATGCTATTCGAGAAGGTTTTGAGAAGAATGGCAATCCTGATAACAGGCGAACGACCGCAAAAAAGTCACTGTTTGCTTTATTAAACTGGATCCCTGTGGATCTAATGGCCAGAAAAATGGCATTCACCTTGGCCTTTAGGCTAAACGCAATTGGGGCGTGAAGACATGCTCCATATCGTCACGCCAGTATAATAGGTAGCATTCGGAATCTTCCGGATAATATCAATTGCTGCATTTCTAGGCCCTTCATGGTGAGAAATTTTTGGTTTCTCGATCCCGCATAATACGGAAGCAATGGACGGACCTGTACACGACACAACGGGTCTCTCAGTCTATACGGACGGCTCTAGGAAGGGAGATCGAGTAGGGCGCAGGTGTCTACATTCAGGAATTCGAAACTAGGTTATCTTTTAGACTTCCAAATGAATGTATCATTATCCAGGCTAAAATATCAGCCATCAAAAGGGCGGCTAACTGGCTCAGTTATAACAAGATATCTGGCAGGGATATTCGTATATATACTGACAGTCAGGCCGCAATAAAATATCTAACAGGTGTATATACAACATCTAATTTGGCCCAGGAATGCCGGGCATCCTTAAACAGGATGGCGAGACATTCAACAGTCCTACTCAAGTGGGTTCGTTGACACGGAGATACTATAGGCAACTGTGTTGCTGATGAATTGACGAAAAATGGCGCCATGCTACCTAACGGACACATAGACTTCCTATGTGTTATCCCGTTATCCAAATGCAAGCTTCACATTAGTTACTTCTGCTATGAGCTTGCTCAGGTAAAATGGGGTTGTGAACTCACATGTAGTATTACCAGAATGATATGGCCCCGACTGAATTGTGGACGAACAACATATCTTCTTTTCTTGGCACGCTCACAATTGAGCGGTGTGATGGCGGTCATCACCAGTCACTGCAGTTTTAGCAACCACGCGAGGAGGCTTGGCTTGCCCTACAACGACTTCTGCAGAAGTTGTCTAAACAAGGAGGAGGATGAGACAATTTTTCATGTTCTTTGTCACTGTCCGGCAGTAGAAAATCTACGCTTAAGTTTTCTGGGACATCGTTCCCTATCTAGTCTCTCTGAGCTCTCGAATTTTAGACTTGAGTGCATTAATGCCTTTGTAAGGAACAGTAATTGGCTAACCAGAGCAAATATGGAGATCTCCATGGAGTGACCAAATAATAATCTCCTCTCCTTTGTCTTTCTTTCTCGTATCTCTTCTCTCATTCTTCAATCTTAACAAATCTTGACTGTCCCCTTCTCTTTTTTCATATCTACTCTGTTCTTCTCTTTTTGCCTCTATACTTTCGGGTAACACAAAGGTACCTATTGCCTGTTTTGGCGAGCATTTGATAGAGTATGGCATGGTGCGCTTTTAGCAAAACTTATTGCTTTTGTTGTCGGTAATAACTTCTCTCGATTTATATCGAGCTTTCTCAAAGATCACACTATACTAGTTGTTATAGATGGAATGTCATCAAACGAGTTCAAGATCAATTCAGGTGTACCGCAAGGCTCCGTTCTTTCTCCTACTCTATTTCTTATCTTCATAAACGACCTTCTACGTCAAACTTCCAACCCTATTTACTCTTTTGCAGATGACAGCAACATTTGCCATTCATATACATTTAATTATAGACAAAGCCTGTCGGAGATTGGGGCAATGAGACAAAAATATGAATGATACGCTTAACAAAGATCTTGTGACAATCTCTGAATGGTGATGTGCGAATAGAGTCGATTTCAATGCACGTAAGACTCAATATTGTATGTTAACACACAAACGCACAACAGATCGAGTTGCTTCATCTGTTTTTAAGGGTGGTGTAAATATTAAGGAAGAAGAAACTCTTGATGTTCTAGGCTTGAGTATTCAGTGCGCTGTCCGCTGAACAAAATACATTTTTCGAGTGTCGAAAGAAGCATTCAAGTGCCTTGGTTTTCTAAAACGGTGTAAGACATACTTCGCTACATCTGATCTCCTTACTATATACATAACTTATATCTGACCTTAAATGGAATACAACTCTCATGTGTGGGCCGGTGCTTCGAAGTTTATTTTGGAGTTAGTCATGCTTATCGGTAACAGTAGAGTATCCAGCTCTGTTGAATCACTGGAACATCGTCTCAATGTGGGTTGTATTTCACTGTTGTACCGATACTTCATTGGTATCCATCGTCAGACAGACATTCCTTGGTAACGCCTATATGAAATTTCGTAAAAAGAACAAGCTTTAAAAATATTTCAAAATCTTTGATGTTTAATTACTTCAAAAATGTTACATGTCTGAGGTGATCTACTTTAAGACCCCTCAGCGCCGCTCCTGTAGGTGCATCGCCAAAACTTAAATACTTCTCAGAGACGCCTAAGTGAAATGTCATGACAATCGCCTCAGACAGGTAGAAATATAAATATTTTGATTCTGCCCCCCTATACATCAAAAGCTGCCCGTGCTCTATAGTTTTTTCGAAATACTTTGGTATTTTTTTGAAGCAGCCACTTTTGGTTATCACTTTATATTTATAAATATTGTTTATGTGGCTTAATTACAATTTTAAACGTTGTCATGTGAGTAAATATAAATTATTATTATGACCTCTGGCACTAATATTAATCATTTTGTTCAACATTATCCATCCTTTAAAAATCATTAGTATAATGAATTTTATTATTATCTATTTAAGGTAAAAAAATTTAGCGAAAACTAAAATGACGTGAAATCTCACAAAAGAGGCTTAAAAAACTAACTAATATTGTTGGCTTAATGCTACGGAAACTACTACAACATTTGGATATTTCATAAAATTCTTTTGAAATATTTCAACTTAATTAACTGTAATGATAAGCAAAGTAATCAAAAATAATAGCATTTAACACCATAAGCTAATTGTCAGTTTCTCCTTAAGGTAATTTAAACTAATGTTTTTAAAACAAGCTTAATTTTCCAGACATTTTGTCAAGTGTTAAGTTAATCCAATATAAATTTATAACCATAAAGACTCAAAGCTAAAAAAAAAAATAACACAATATTTGTATAATCATTGTCATCTCAGGGATTTACTTCTACATCATTTGCATGATTTAAATTTAACAAAAACACAGATCGAAATGAAGAAAAAAAATCAGAATAAAAACGCTGAGAAAGGAATTAGATTTATTATTTTTATGCTGGTGAAGAAGAAATACTACCAAAAAAAATATTATAGCAGAAGAAATCATGTGCATGCATGATTAATGTTGAATCATGTCAAACTTGAATGTGCATAGATATATACATACATACAGAAACCCATACATATCTATAAACTACTACCTTTATACAATTACTTACACTCAGACACACTTTTAAATTTAAAACCAAACACCTTTACACCATCATCACTCTTCCACACACACACACACACCGCTTTAAGAACGGCAAAACAAACTGTGGTAATAAATTGCATTCAAACTCTTTTACATGCATAGATACATACATGTATTATACATATATATATATATTTTTAGTGGAAAATACTGCTAGGGTCTTCACTTTGTAGGCCTTTCAAAAGACCTGTTTACACATTCTAAATAATGCGATAATCATTCTACTCTGCTTTCTCGCTGAATATGTTTTAGAATAGCTTTCTTTCTCCTTCTAAAATATCATACATGTTCAAAATTGCATTACAAAATAAGGCCTAATAAACCTTTATTCAAAACTCAAACATGATTGGTTTTGCAGTGATTCCTATATTTTTATTTATATGTATTAAGAATTGTACCTTCTTAATACATATAAATAAAGATCTTCTAAAAAAATTTGAATTAAAAATGTGAGAATTTTTCAAAAGTTTAGCTTTTATTTTGATACATTTGTTATTCATCTTAATGACATCTTTAGAATTCCGAGCCAAAAGAATTGTTAATTTTTTGAGGCCAAGAACGAATCAAGACAATATCCGATACTCTGCTCCAAAGTGAAGCGTATTCCAGAGATAGCGTTCTGCATTGATCAAAATAAATAGTATTCGGACGGGGCAATGGTCTGTACTATAAAGCGGGTGAGGAAAAACTTCCCAACCACATCATTCTAAATAACATTTTAACAGGTATTGCAACATGTGGCCGATCGTTACTATGAAGGAATATTTCATGTTTGGTCGCATATTCGGTACAGATTTTCTTGTAATGATCTGTCCAGATTTCAACAGTTCATACTAAATAACACCCTTTTGGTACCACCAAGTATGAGCATTACCGTAGAGCCCTGAATATTTGGCATTGGTGTTGATTCGGCTGGTTGGGCGAGCTTCACGTGCGATCTCTCACGCTTCGGGTTATCGTAATGGATCCATTTTTATTGCAAGTGATGAATTGGTGCAAAACTTTTTTTCTTTTAAAGCGTTTAAACATAATTTCGGACATACAAAATTGTATTTCAAGGTCTATCGGCTTCAATTTACATGGTACCCTATATTTCGCAAAAGTTTTGAAATTGCTGCTTGAGTAGCTGCTAGGGTATTCAATTAATCGGTTTTCTGATTTAATCGGTTAATCGAGCAAATAATTAATCGGGGTTTAGATTTAATCGGTTATTAATCGGTTAAATTTGAATTATTCGATTAACCGAGTAATTTCTATTTTAATTTTAAATTGAGAATAAAACAACGAATTTTGTGTACCTATTTAAAAATTTTATTTATAAAAAGAACAAAAACATAAAAAACAAATAAAACATAACAATTCAACAAACCAAATAAGTAATAGCAAAACAAAAATATGGTATCTGAGACCTTTCTTATGCACATGTGAGTTTTTTTTAGGATTTTAGGGAGATCTTCTGAAATAAGCTTTTTAAAAAAGAATTTAATTGAAATGTTTTCCTTTTAAACGATTTTTTTATTAGTTTTAATAAAACTTGACTTGGAAAGAACTCTTTCACTGATTAGATGTTGGAGAAAACAAAAGTAAGGCATGATAAAGAGTGTTCAACTTCTCATATATAAAACCCTCATATGTATATTTGGAGTCCTTTTCGTATTTTTTAGATTATGAATACTTTTAATAGTTTCTGAAACGAGTCTTTTCAGTTATGTATTGAGATTCATCTATTATCATATCGTCCTCCTGACCCATTAGGACAAAGATAATCATAGTACATTCTAGAAAAAAGTTCATTTCCAAATTCCTTAGTTTCAATTTTTGTGCTATACTTCTAAAAAACTATTGCAATAAGTTAATGTTCATGAGTAAATACATAAAATAAGTGTGCTTAAAACTATATTTCTACATAAAGTGCAAAAAAAAAAGAAATTTCGGTTAATCGGATAATCGACACAAATTAATCGGTTTATTTGTTATTTGAAAATCGGCAATTTTAAATTATTCGAACAGTTAACCGACCAAGATTAATCGGTTAACCGATACCCTAGTTGCTGCCAATGATTTTTGTTGAGTTTGACAACAATTTTCTTGGAGTACTGCCTTCAGTTCTTGGTATTCCAGTTTTTTAGCTGGCCTGGGCGAGCTCTGTATCCGTATCACTTGTGAACCGAACTAACACGTTGAAACCGATAGAGTACATTCACCATAAGTTTTGGTAAGCAAATTGTGTGTTTCAGCGTCACTTTTTTCAAGTTGAGAAAGTAAAGCTAAACGTTTTGTTGACATAAAATTCGACATTTTCGAAGAAAAAAAAAACGTTGTTGTTTACATTGTAATGTTCAGTAACTAATTGAGAATAAATGACAGATATGTACCCTTCAAAATGATATATAAGTTATTAAAAACCAAACCCGTGTTTAAAAGATACAATAGATGGTAAATCCCGCATTTTTAAGTCATACACCCAATAAGATTTGATTTTGAGAAGTTCGCGTGAAGAAGTATTTTATATTTTATATCTGTTTAAATGCTTGCTTGATAAGACCTTAAATTAAGCTTTAATTTTCAGACCTTTTAATAGAAGTTTCTATGTAAATATGTAATGAGGCATTACAAGGCCTTTTATCATTTCTGACAATGACACGCCGTCTATTAAAAGGATTTTAAGAAGGCCTCTTTACTGCATCTTTTTCCCCCTAGCTATGGATGTGTAAGTGCATTTTGTATGTTAGTAAAACCCACTAAAAAATTTTACTTAAACTGGAGTAAAAAATTGTTTTGAAATCTTCAAGTAATCCAATGACATAAAAACTATTCTTGCATATTGCCGTATACACACAGACTTACACTTATAATATTCCAATATAATGACATGTACTCATATATGTATTTATTCACACTAGGACACTTATAATAGAAACAAAATTTTAAGTGGTTTGCCCATACATACATAAGATGTCCGTTAAAATGATAAGCTCACATACATTTAGTTCTAAAAATACAAATCGCATTGATTGGTACTATTGGGTAAAATACATGTTGCTCAAATGTTGTTCAGTTAAGTATCATTTGTTCTCATGTGATTACTGTTAGTTGCATTTATAAACAAAAATATCAAAAATGTGATAAAAGATTTAAGATTATTCAGGGTTGGAATTGATATATTGAAAATTTAGATTTGTTGTTTTACAAATGCAATTAGGCATACAATCTATGAAATTTTTTAGTGCTTTTAGCCCTATATCTCGCCAAATATTGAAAATTGGTTTTAAGAATAAACTTGACGCACAAGCAGTTCCCACATGATCTGTCTTGCTGAAAAATAAATTATTTTTCGTGATGTGCTGCTAAAATGATTTGAAAATGTTGCTTTATTAAACAAAATATACTGAAATTGATACCTGATGCCAATTAGTTGCCATATGCCTAAATACCACACGTTTAATCCTATGATTCGAAATTTCATAGATGTGGTGCAATCTGTAACTGTAAATCTGTAACTTAACGTATTGGTAATAAAATTATTAGACAAGTTACAAGTTTTAAAAAAAGTATTGGTAAATAGAGAAGATTTGACACATTTTCTACTTAAAAGCTTTTTCGTTATCAATTTGACCTTATGTCGACTAAAGCTGCTCTTCCATATGACCACAGATTTATATTAGGCAAATCTTCGAACATAAATAAAATGCATGGAATGAATATTCATTCGTGGAGAGGTTGAGTAGAACAGTGTCTCTGAGCATTACAGAAGTTCGATAGTCTGCAGCTACCAAGGTCAGACCATAAAGGCAGTTGGTCGAGGTTAGTCAGCTACAAGTTCTCAATAAACAACTTGTATTGAAACTATGCTCGGTAGTAGGTCTCAATTATATAGGATGAAATAAAAATGCGGATGAATTACCAAGGGCTGGATTAGTTCTTGATATAGTTATAATTTGTGAGTACATACAACACACTCTTGGCTTTATATTCAAGACAATAATTCATAAATTCCTAATCTAAGCAGGTATATTGTGGAATTAGTCTGATAACTAATGCCAGATATTAATGAAACCTCCAAACAGAAGTTAAATAAAGATAATTTTAAATATTGTCCCACATATTCCTTGTCACCCTCAGAAGATGTATGTTTAAGAAACATGCATGAAACACATGTGTGATGTTTAAACAACCATGCCATAAAGTTAATGTATGTGTAAAACTACCAACATCAATACAACGATAAAAAATGACAAAAAAAAAAAAAAAAAACTAAACTATTACTCTAAAAAGATGTTTTTCTGTTTAGCACTTTCTTAACAGGAATTTAACAAACCATTGGATTGGGCCTTCAACTGCATTTGTTTTGGAATTGATAAGTAAAAACAAAATTGTAGAAAAAAAATAAATAAATAATCATGTTTTGCTGTGTACAATCTCTACTTTTTCACAGATTTACTTCTCTACTGTGTCATACTAGAAAATGCAAGGATTTTTTTCCGTATTTATTCTTATAGTGAGATAAAAAGGACGAAGTAAAGAATATTATGGAAGTGATTTTTAGTGTAAAAATAAATTCAACGCATTTGCGGTTATTACATGTCATCGCTTCTGTAAATGTTTGTGCAAGGAATTCGGAATATGTTTTTGTAAAGATGTGTAGCAATTTAACTACCACAGATATAAGTTTTCTTATATTTATCCAATGATCAAAAGCAGTTACAAGGGTGCCTTTTGTTATATTTTGCTCCTATGATCAGCAATTAATCTCCATTATCTAAAGGTCAAATGCTGAAAACTTTAGCAAAGTCGGATAATGTTTAGAGGTAGCAATATTTGAAAAAATTAAAAAAACTATTTTAAAACTTTTGCCTCAAAGCCTGCTTTAATGGAATCAGCACACGTTTTCTAGGAATTCGGGTATTCAACCCATACAACATTAAGGAGTTGTGAGAGTTTGAAAATCAAAAAGGTCCCGAGGGAGCTTCTCACAAACAAAACTATTTTAAAAAACTAGTATTTCTACTACTATTTTTAAAAAAGTAGTATTTCTACCACTATTTAAAAAAAAATAGTATATCTACTACTATTTTTAAAAAAGTAGTATTTCTACTACTATTTAAAAAAAAAAAAATAGTATTTCTACTACTATTTTAAAAAAAGTAGTATTGTATTGGAACTATTTTAAAAAAAGAAATTGTCATTCATAAAACTGAGACATGATTTCTAAATATCATCATCATCTTTTGGAGCTACAGCCCGGTGTGGGCCTTAACCTTGTTCACTTTCTTCTTCCAATCAGACCTGTCTTGTGCAGCATTCTTCGAATCTGTTATATTGGCTTTCCTGCAATCTTCTTCTACTCTATCAAGCCATCTTGACCTTGGTTTTCCCCTTGCTCTGGTTCTGTATGGAGTAGCATTCATTATTCTTTGTTGAGCTCTGTTCTGTGGCATTCTAGCATGTGTCCTGCGCAGCTCAATCTTTGGGCCTTTATAATTTTCACCTTCGATTATATTGTCGATCTCTCGGTTGCTTTTTCTAAGGAAGCCTCCGTCGTCATCACGTTTTGGGCCATATATTCTTTTTATAATTTTCCTTTCAAAGATTCTCAGCCTTTCCTCGTCTGCCAGAGTAAGAGCTCATGTTTCACAGCTGTATGTTAAAACTGGCAGCACAACTGTTCCATATAACCTAATTTTCAATGCTCGTGGTATTAGCTTCGACTTAAATAGTCTGATTTGGGCATAGAATACCTTATGGGCAGCTTGAATGCGGTCGTTTATAGAGAGGTGCATGTCGTTGTTACTGTTAATTAAAGCCACTAGGTATTTAAAGCTGTTTACTCTTTTGAACGTATACTGTTGAAACGTCATTGATTGCTGGGTGTTTACAACCGTGGTCCGCGACATATGTCTTAATTTCGTTTATGAGTGATCCAAGTTTTCTTGTTTCTGCTTTTAGGACTATGCGCTATTAAAACTATATCGTCTGCATATGCGCACATTATTGATGACCGTGTAAATATATGTCCTCCGCTATCTAAAGAAGATATTGCGTGGTTAAGACTCAAATTAAAGATGGTTGTTGATAGAGCCTCACCTTGTCTTTCACCTGAAGTTGTACTAAACTAATCCGTGAGTTTGTTTTGTAAAGCAACTTTGCATGTTGTTTTCTTGAGTGTGAGAAACGATGTGCTGCTCTGGCACGTTTAGCAGATCCGTAAAATATTCCTTCCACCTCTTTAGTATTGCACTGTCTTCAGTCAGTATGTTTCCATCTTTGTCTAGACAATTGTTTAACCTCGGCTGGAACCCGTCCTTCGTATTCTTTATGTCTTGGTAGAAAGCCTTCGAATTACCAGAATCGAAATCGTTACAAATTCTTTCTAGTTTCCTTTGTTGAGCTTTATCCCTGAGTCGTTTATATTCTATTGCGTTTTAACGTGTATTCTGAGCCAGAAACTTACTTCTCGCTTCCATTTTATTTCTCACCGCCAATTCGCATTCAGCATCGTACCATTCATCATTTCGTTTTTTTCGCTTATATCCGAATGTTTCAGTTGCAGGTTCGTTCATCATTTTATTTATTTAATTCTAAATATATTGGAATTATTTATGTTGAATTTCAATCTGATAACTATATCTGTATGAATTGGGTTTTATATAAGGGCTATGGTAAAAAAAATTTAAAAAGGTTTCATTTTCTGATTCCATTTCATATAGAACTTACGTTTACTGATACTTCTGATTAATACTTCTGTTATATAGGCATTTATGTACCATAGAGCGATATAGAGGGAAGACATTTGTATTTTCATCAGAGGTTGTTGTTTTATCAAAAGAACAGTTTGTGCGAAATTGTATGATTTTATCTACATTTTTTAAAAATATCAACGTTTTTGAAGGTTGCATCATATCTTGGTCCATAACTCTCGTTCTACTGAAGTGGTTTTGCGTATTTTCAATAACAAAACTTGTTGAGAATATTTTTAAATGTTAGCCTCTTATGTCCTTCCCTCGAAGCCCTGCCATGCCAGTAATGACAGGGCTTCGAGGGAGCCAGAATATTATATATTTTTTGTTTTAGTAGGTGTTTCTTATAAAACAATATGCTATTTTCCGAGTTGTAAAAATTATTTGAATAAATTCACTTAAATAAAAAGGATGTTAGTTTCTATGTGCGTTTTACAGGCTGCTTAGACCAGATCATCAGGAAACTTTTCCCTAAGGCTTTAGGTAATTTTTTATAATTTTTTAAAAAAATTATAAAAAATAATTTGGCATTATGAATGAATAATAAACAAACGATTAGAAAGTCACCACCAAAACGATCTGACCTTTATAGTGTGCCGACATAGATTGGAAAATAAAATAGATATCATACATTGACACTAACAAAACTGAAGGATTGTATTTTTATTAATGTACGTAAAATACATTTATGTTGTTGCTCTTGTCATTCATATAAACACACATTAGTTATTTCCAAAGGTATGGACAACATTATCTACTTCTCGAGCAATATTTCCTTGCTTGTACTTGTATAAAACCACTCGATTCATATATTGTCATTCACTTGTGATTCAAATATAAATGGAATAAATGGAATTTGTAAGTGGGTAAAAAAAATTATAAAAAACTATTTTATTTATTTTATTGTTTTCACAAGAAAACCTAATAAAGCAAGCTGTCACAGTAAGGCTGACAGCAAACCTGCATTTAATTTTCTCTCTGGTGTCTACTCGACATCCATATTGGTACATTAATGCCGGGTGTCTCTTAAAGAGATTGCGAGACATTCTACTCTGGAGATATCCTGGATGACGGGTCACGCTAGTATAACTGGCAACATTATCGCGGATGAACTGTAAGACGACTAGATCGATCATTTTGTTGGTGTTCCGCGTTCATGCTGTAAATCATTTATAAATGGCAAACTCTTTGAGTTTGCTCAGATCAGATGGTCTACTTTGACTAATTACTCGTCATCGAGCAATTACGATGTCATTATGAAGATGAGGAAGAATCTGTTGTACACCTTTTTTGTCTTTGCCCTGCTTTATCGGAGACCACCTGCTTTATCGGAGACTGCCACAATAGGTAGTCTTTTTCTGCATGATCTAGCGGATATTTCGAGTGAGGATATTAGGTAAATAGATTCGTTTATTCATCGAGTTGGTTGGGCACCAACCGGAACCCCATTCTGACATGTGAAGGATCTGTTCTGAGGACTTCAACATGATCTTTTAGGGCATATCATCACAAATGAACCAATTAAAGGACCCAAGTGAGCTAGTGTAACTGGCTGCCTTAATAACCTAAGCTGCTACAAACTAAATTTCCTCTACATCCACACACGCTAAGCAGTAATAGTTACAACTGTTTTAATTTTAATTGGAATCGGAACTTCAAATATAATGTTCAACTCAGATGAATTATTGGATGATAAAGTTTGTTTTTCATTTCTAAATTTTGGATTTTTCTACTGAAAATAGATTAAAAGCAAAAACCGAAGAATAATTGTAGGTTTCGGTTTCAGGCCTTGAAAAATCGCGGTTTTCCGTTAAAAGCGAACACGATACTCTACTTTAACTAGTAAATCTCTTAAACATGTCTTTATCAAAATAAAATTCAAGACAAATAAGTTTTGTATCAACTTCTATTCGAGTTTGCTCAAATTTTCATCATTTAGATCATTTAGGTTTTTAGTTAATTTAGGTTTTTAAACGACAGCTCAATTGTTATGTTCTATAACTTGAAAATATTTAACAGAAGTTGTTTGATTTAAACTAAGTACTGTGCCAATGGAATATTGTTATCATTATACCTTGAACATAGTAAAATACTTCAGTTTAAAGACTATAATAAAATAGATTTAACATGGGAACCACATTTTCCATGAATTGAAAAGTTGCAGCCAACACTACTTGTTTTAGAATTAATAATAATCATACGTCATGTACTAATATTAACAGCCTGGCCCACTATGTCGAACGTTGTCGTTTCAAACGACAAACAGCTGTTTTGAGGCTCACTAATATTCTTATTCGAAAGAAAACAAATACGAACGATAACGTAAGCAACTCAATACAAAATTTGAGGCTCACTATTTACATTTTCTAATATTTGTACGAACTAAAATGTCAAATTCATTCACTTTTTATTTATTGTCGTCTGTGTAAGAATCTGGTACAAAACGGATGCATACTTATTTATTATTATACATTTGTGCATAATATAACATAATTACATATATTTTCACTCATACATACTGGTTTGTGGTAGAAAAATAAGTAGAATTTGACGAAAAGTCTACTTATTTTTGTTCGAGATGTCCCAAAAGTAATCTTTTATATTCCTTAAGAGATTTATTTATAGAATTATGTATTTACAATAATAAAAAATATAAAAAAATAAAGAAAAAAATAAGTCGCAGCCACGAGTTGATCCCACAACCTTCTGGTTGCTAGTCTAGGGCTGTACCCACTACACCACTGCTCAATTATTTCATTTTTTGTCAAATAATAGTTTTAAATATATTGTCGATTGTTTCTCAATTATATTTGGATTACGTTTGAAACGTAAAGCAAAGCGAACGATAAGTCGTAAGATAGTGGGCCATTGTTTCGAATGAAAGTGAGTGACTGACTTTCGTTCGCTTAAGTTTTCTTTCGACATCGTGGGCCAGGCTGTAAATTCCAACAAATTCTTGTAAACAAGTTAAACAAAATTAAATTTATTTCTCTAATTTTTGTCACTCGAAAACACTTAAATCTCATCACTTTAACTAGAAATTTAATTTCCCTTAAACAAATTTGCAAAAAAAATGAAAAACTAAAATCTATTCTATTTCAACCCTTTCCTCTCTCTAGCTTTAAATAATAGTTAAAATGCCTTAAGGAATGTTTCTATTATCGTCTCAAACATGCAGAAAGTTAACATTATCACTCGTGTTTAAGTGTGTAAGTATATCGAGTGTGTGTGTGTGGAAGCTAAAAGGAAGTATCTGCATAAAACTATTTTAAATTAAAAAGTTATCACAAGGAAAGTAAAATGTAACTATTCAACTAAAGCCACTACGTAGTAGATACTTACATACATACAATACAATCAAACATTCATGGCAAAAGTTAAAACTATTTCCTAAGCCAAAATTCTAAGGTCAACAATTTAAAGTAGACTAAAGATTTAAACGTAACAATAGTTTGTTTAAGGACCAAAGAATAGAAATGAAAACTTTTCTTGTACAACCAATGACGACGACCATAACTAATGGTTTATCAAGCCAAGGCAATGCTTTAAGACATTTATTTATTGAAGTTTTTTTCTACTGCTTTTTCTCTACTTTAAAGGAACATTTTCTAAAGAAAATTTTACTTGTTTAACTTGTTTACATTGTGATGAAAATCACACCCAAAGAATGTGAAACTGTTTGAGAAGAACAAGAGGAATTGAGACAGAAAGTGCTGGGAGAGAAATTGAAAAATATTTATTTTGTACTTAGAGGCTATGGTAACGAATTTGAAGTGGGGTACATACAGAAATTGTATTGAAATAAGGGAAAACATTTTGTAAAATAAATGCTTGCTTTATATTATATTTGAATCACAAGTGAATGACAATATATGGATCAAGTGATCAAGCAAGGAAATATTGGGTTGCCTGATGTGTGTTTATATGAATTACAAGAGCAACAACACAACTGTATTTTACGTACATAATAAAAATACAATCCTTCTGTTTTGTTAGCGTCAATGTATGATATTTATTTTATTTTCCAATCAATGTCGGTACTATATAGAGGTCAGATCATTTTGGTGGTGACTTTCAATTTTATTTTTTTTTTTATTCATGAATGCCAAATCACCGTGGCACCAAATAATGAAACTTTATTATCAAACGTCAATATCGTACAGGTTGTTAAATATATAATACTGTGGTATTGCAAAACATTGCAGTATCATGCTCTGGGAGTAATTTGGTTGGTCTGAAATCTGAGCTTAAAATTAGGTTTTCGGATGTTTTATGATGTAAATAAAACAAAGTATGTGTGAGATATCTTTGAAATTGATTTTTCGTTGGATTGGCTTAATAATGCATTATGTATGGCTTCAAATTTTCCATGACTCTGGCACATAAAACAAGCTGAATTTTACGGAAGTCTTAGGTTTGTTGGCTTTGAGGAACGATGAAGTTTCTTCGCATAGACCTGCGACTTAAGTAAACCCCTCAATAAAAAGTCAAGTAGGGTCAAAGCACGATCTCGGATGGCCAGTTCACGTCACCTCCACGTGAGATGATTATGCCCTAAAATCGCTGTGGTATGAGCTGTGTGGCACGTAACGATTTCCTCTTGAATCCACGTGTCGTTTGTGTCCATATCATCTGATTCAGGTCAAATGAAGTTGGTAATCATCGACTTATAGCGCTCGCCGTTGACGGTGATGTGCTGGTCAACGTCGTTCTTAAAGAAATATGGACCAATCCAAACAGTGCATTTTTTGTAATGAATAGGACGCTCTTGGATTTCATGTGGATTCGTATCGTCCCAAATTTCACAATTTTTTTTATTTACGTACCCAGTCATCCGGAAATGAGCCTCATCGCTGAATATGATTTTTGGATGAAAATTATGGTCAATTCAGCGAATACACGTCTTTGCCTATGGTAAAATACCTTCAGCTCCTGTGTTAGTTGAAGTTTGTATGGGTAAAAGTACAAGACGCGACGCAAAATTCGCCAATTTGTGGTCTGCGAAAAGCCTAGTTCTTGTATCGATATCGACTGCCTCGGACTCTCCAGCACACTCTCATGGACAGAAGCGATCTTTTCCTTAGATCTTGCGTTTCGTCATTGTAAGGGTATTCGTTCATTGTTTACTGAACCAGTGGGCTCAAATTTATCCATCACAATGCGAATAGTTCTCTCGGCAGGACGATTATGGCGACCGTAATCTGGGCGAAGCAAGCAGAACATCCAATTTGATTAAACAATTTTATAATTGGCACGTGTTGTTGAACACTATATCCGACCATGCAGATTTGGGAGAACAAACTGAATAAATGACAGCGAATTCGAAAGATGTAGCTTCATCAATATGACCGCTATCAACTAACAAAGTTGGGATGTCCCTATTGGAAGACTCTCTATAAATTAGGATGTTTGTTATTACGCAATAAAAATAATTAGTGATAAAAATTTAAATATTTGATTGAATCCCATAAATTCCAAAAAAATAATAAAAAGATTCAAAAACAAGTAAGAAAGTATAGTCGGTCAACCCGACCATATCATACCCTACACCGGACATCGCTTAGTCGACTCAGAAAGTGACCCTGAGCTGATTGGTATACTTTAATGTGGGTGTTAGGACAATATTTTTGCACGTTACAAACATCAGCACTAACCCAACATTCCCTCACCCCTATGGTGGTGTAGGGTATAAATAATAATATTGTCGTTTACAATTTTTGTGGAAATTTAGTCCGATGCCATTTAAAGGCTTATATGATATATTCAAACTTCATTCCGTTGGAAATTCTCTACTTTTAGAACAAATAGGTTAAATGTGAGACAGTGTAGAAATGCAAGCTTATGGATTTTAATGCGAATTCCGCTTCTCTGAGGTATTACAAAATAAATGAAGCTGTGAGGATTTTATTGTCATTTATATAGTGCTGTGTGTATTTCATAGAGATATTTTCTCTTCTTTTTCATTGACAAGCGAATATAAAAATTATACGTTGAACACATAGACAACAACAGGCTACAAGCTTCATGATTACAAATGATTTTGGCAGCATTTGTCGCCTAGTAGACAGCTACTTAATTATAATCTAAACGATAGCAACATAGTAACTAGATGACATTAAATCTGACTATACGATATGTATTGTTAATTGAAGCCTACGAAAATAGAAATAAGCTTAAGTTGGTTATAGCGGCAACGGTGGTCATGTAGCTGTGATGACATCAAAAAAATCTTCGTCATATAAAAGTGTGCATTTTAATTTTGACAGATTACGGTCGGTAGCCTGTAGTCTATGTGTTTAAAGCATTACGGTGTTCGTCAAATATGACAATATCATTGCTCATTCAGAGCATTAGAGAAATCCCAATGAAATTTAAATAGGGTTGGCTGGACATTTGAAAATGTGGAGGGTATCATGGGGCATAAGTTGAGGACGGCACGCTCTAAACGGGACTAGAAGGCATTAAGCCTGTTGCTCCATCCTGATCTTAGTTGTGCCAGAATGACTCTTGTTTTGCGCGGCAGAATCTTCTCGGCATTTGCTATCGGTGGTGGGCGACCTACACGTATGACATTCATACGGTATCCTGCTACCGCGGAATTGATTGTGTCTCTATGAATGTCGTTCAAAGCTGTCATATACGAGCTGCGATCAAATGGATCCTGCAGATACCTCTGTATGCTCTCCTCGTATTTTCTAAGGTCCAGTCTGACATGCCTCGGGGGAGACCCCAACTATGTGATGGTGATGTTTGAATGACTCCTCCGGTGACATCTCAGAAGGAACTGTTGCGTCAGCATGACATTATGTTCCCTGACCGGTAGAACCTTAGTTTCCACGTGCAGGTGGTGTTCGGAGGTGATTTGGAGGCAGCGTATGACGGTCCATAAAGCTGCATTTTGACAGCTTTGAATATTTCTCCACTGAGTATCACTTAACGAAGGCGACCACACTGGAGCTGCATTGTTAACCACTGACCGGTCAATCGTCTTGTAGGTTGCTAAAAAGGTTTCTTTGTCATAGTGTCTTGAGGACCTTGTTCCTATTTCGTAGTTTATGCGTGATTGCAGTGGCGTGTGCTGACGAGTAAAAGGGTTCACTATACATCTCTTCGCGTTGTTGGGAATTGTGGACTGCAGGATGTCCTGGAAGAGTGTGGTGTGACTAACAGTATCGAAGGCCTTCGACAGGTCAAGTGCCACTAGGATCGTCCGTTCACAAGGCCTCTGCTGATTTAAGCCCTGTGAGATCTGAGTGATAATGCTATGCTGGTACTGTGCATCTTACGGAATCCATGCTGGCGACGAGCTGCTGGTAATTGACGGGTCAGCTGGGGTAGGAGAAGAGCTTCGAGTGTCTTCATTACAGGCGACAGGAGGGAAAGCGGCCTGTACGATTGTCCCTCACTCGAGATTTTCGCAGGTTTTAACAATGGGATCATGCGACCCATTTTCCTGATATCGGGTATTGTTAAGCTCCTTACTGACAGGTTAAAACCCGTTGTCAGGCACTCGACTCCCCGCTCGCCTAAGGGTTCTAGCATCAGCATTGATATTCCGTTGTGATGAGCGCTGAAGCCCCCTAGGATCAAACGTGTATCACCATCCTATAAGGTCCTAATGTCGGGATGGTAACCTGTTGGACAACTGGCTACTGGCGGAATGTAGACATTATAGAGCTCCAACTCCGTGTCTCCCGATCTGACCACAATACCCTGAACTTCAAGATATTGGTCTTTAGAATTCAGATCGAGAGAAAGAGCTCTATACTGCACGGTGTTGTGTATGATAAATGCTATGCCTCCACCGTTGCCTCTGGTGTGGTGTTTTCGGAGAACGTTGTATCCGTTGCAACTTTGTAGTCTGGAATTACTCGTAAGTTTGGTCTCCTGGACCGTAGCGACCACGATGTTGTGTTGTCGCATAAATCGGGTTATCTCAGAAATCTTCCCTTGGAGGCAATTGCAGTTGAACTGCAATATGAATATAACCCCAGGTCTACGGACTGCAATCGATGGTGTAAGCGGCGATGGATGTTGCTGCTGTTGTTGTGATTGCGGTGGGATGGGTGGATTTGTGGCGTAGGATGACGACGATGATGCCGTAGACGCCGGTGAACTACGTCGCTGGCAGCATGGGGCAACGTAATTCTAGGTCGACTCCCTTTCATGGATAAGTACGAAACAATTCCTGAGGTGACACCAGGCCAAGCAAGAGTACAGAACCATGGTCCGGGATTTTTTTCAATTCCGGCGCAGACCAGTGAAATGCAAGAATGTGCAGCTCCGAAGATAAAAATGATATTGTTGTTTTGCTGGGTTGACAGCCCTTGGCCGAAGATCTTAATGAACAGAATATCGGTAATGGCATCTAGAGGTAACATTATTTACGATTATTTCGGTAACGTTAGCGCAGTTATTTCGGTAACGGTAGCTGAGCTGAAAGAGTAATTTTGTGGTACTGATAGTTTAGCGGTAACGTAATATTCAACTTTAAAGACATATATTTTTCAACTCGTATAAAATATTGATTTGAAATATGTTTGAGTCATTGGAAAGATCAGTTTTTAAACCAAAATGATGATTAAAGAATAATACGAATGATTTGTAATATACATTAGAGTATCTAAGTTCGTTGGTCCGTTTTGGAATTCCGGCTTTAGCTTAGGTAAACCTATGTTAGGATATTTCAGGTATTTGCTATATCGGAACTATCTGTGTTAGAAATGACAGAATTATCTGCAAAATATTTTTGTTTTGCTCTGGTTCTTACATGTGAAGTTTCATGTCAATCTTGAGAAATGGCCAAATTGTTACCACAATATATTATTTCTGTCCCACTGTACGCTGCAGCTTCGTAAATAGAGGTCGAATCTCTACCATCTTTACTTATTTGTATATCATCCTCACAGAAGTACATTTGTATGAACTAGGTGAAAAGGAAGAAAAAGAAGCGGACCATTAATACGAACATGGACAGCTTGCGAAATACTGCGAGCAAAATTTTCATCTCAATTAACAGCCGGTATTACTTATTGGACTGTTTGTTTGAAGTGAATACTTGAGTTTCTTGAGAGTATCTTAAAATATTGCACTTTAAAATTCTGTTGTAAACTAATGATTTTCTGGCAATTTAAATGCATTAATATATTGACTAAATGGCCTTAGTTATGCATATCTTAGCACATTATTAAAAACTCTTCAAATTCATTAAGTCAGTTAAACTTCTTGTTAAATACTCTCCTCAAACATTAGCATTTCTTACAGACGTAGTGTTACAAACGTCACAACTAAACCACTTCAACATCCTGTAATGAATAATTTAACAAACAATTACAAAATACTTTTAAAAGCTTATTTGAACCCATGCCAATAAGTTCACTTGCTAACAAAGGCAAGGAAAAGAAAGAACAGTAAAGCAAAGAAAATCAAATAAATAAAACAAAAAGCAAATACGTTAGTCGAATGCCAAAACATAAACTCTACACTTATCCCAGCAGTTATGCAAGTAGTCAATGTATCCCTTATAGGCAGTAATTTTCAGCCAAGTGATCCGACTTTAGTGCAGACATTTGTCAATTGGTTACTTTATTTATCCCATGTAATCAAGCGTGAAGACAATTGTGAGTTAAGTGTCTCTAAGTAATCTAGAGTGTAGTCACTTTAAACGTTTATTTTGTACTGCACTTTTTTGTGTGAAATTCGTACAGTCTGGTTTCATAAAGATTTTGTTGATATAATTCTCATACAGTTTATTTTCTTTTTGCTTAAGTGTACTGACATCCCATGCATGATGTCAATTGTCACTTTAGTGTCTCTAAGTAGCCAAGAGTGTAGTCACTCTAGGCAGTTATTCTACCCATCAGAAATAATCTGTTGGAAAGTAGTCGGAGAAAAGTTTGTTTACAAGCAATATGTTAAAGGTCTGTCTAAAAAATGTCTTTCTAACTGACTATTTGAGGTCAATTTACTTCTGCTTAACACTCGTAAATGTTAAAAAAATGCTATTTACCTAATCCAGTAGCCAATTAGGTAGCTAGTAAGATAACTGACTTTATATAACCGATGTGTAAATCCAATAAGTTGACTACTTTGGACCAGCTAAAAGACAGTCTCTTTGTAATCTAGGAGTGGTCGATTGATACGTAGATGTTAAAATAACTAGTTACGTAGCTATTTATTTAACTAGTGGGAACCCTAAATGAAAAGTAAAATCATTAGTTCGAGACGGTCACCAAGAACTGCTGGGATATGTACGTTTCTAAAATTTATTTGTATTTTGTATGTACTTTGCTAAATGACAGTAGAAAATGCTACTAAATACTTAACATATACTACAACTACACATGTATGTGAAGCATTTCAATTTATAATTCAAGCTAGCAGAGCCATAACAACAATAATAAACAACAGCTATACTACTGTGCAAAGCAGCCAAGACTTGTCTGTGCTTAAGATAAGTCATTCAAAAGGATTTTAATAGTTCTAGTGTTACATTTTGCAACAAACAAAAAAAAAACATTGTAGACTTGTGAACATTTCCTGGCCTGGTTGAGGAGGTAAAAGAAGATCAAAATGAAGAAAATGTGTTTTTGCATAAAGATTAAAGTGTGTAGAGTGACATGTTTAATGAAATCCATTAAACACTCTCTCTTTCATTCGTTTATTATTATTTGACATTAAGTAACAGCCACACATTACTCAATGATTAGTTAAGATAATTGTTTGCAAGTAAACAGGAGATGAAAAGTCAACAATTTAAACTGAGAAGAAGTGATTTAATTACTTTATGTTACACTAAAAGCATGCAGGGGTTCTTGTATAGTAATTATGTTTTCTTGGAGTCCCTGGAGATCCTTTAAAATATACAGTGGCAAAAACAAAATTTTTTGTATCGACTGACTTATAAGTGCGATAGTGCCAAAGGAAATGGACCTAAGGGTATGAAATTTAGTATTGTAACGTTTTTACCTTTTAAAAACGTGGGTTTATTTCTTTTAAATAAACCGGATACTTTGGATTGCAAATAAAAAGCAGTTTCAGTAGTTTAAAATTGTAACAAATCTTTATTTATTTACAATGTACAATAACAACAGTCTAAATAATCACTCAGTGTCTTTATACATGTTTATCAATTCGCAGAAATGCACACACACACTTTACAACGTAAAAGCTCAAATGTACACAACAGTTGATGTTAACTCTAACAGCGCCAATGATAAACTCACGACTGCAGCCTCTGCCACTATTTATACACGCCATCTTCATCCGAGTAGTCTAGATTGTTCTTAACGGTCAACTAGTATGTTCGATTTCTAGAGCTTTCGATGTCATTGCCAGCAGCCCAAACATTTAGTGTTGCCATACTTACAAACAATGTCAATGATGGACGTGCCTTTAAACATGATGAATGCTGCAGGCAGTCGTTACAAACCGTTGAATTCAAATCGTCATTGCACATTCGTAACAGTATTACTATTTTTAATTGCTCAGAAATGTTTGGAAAAATCAGCACTACATATATGGATAAAGATATGTGGAAATACGATGACCCGCCTCAGCGAACATCCGCTGTTAATAATAATAAAAATATAATTATGTAAAAGTTAGAAAATAATTTTATTTAAAAAAAATATTGTTTGTCAGGTTGTAGAAAAACCTTGTGTTCATGGTGAATATGTGTGAACTGACACACTTGTGTGTTAAAACACACACATGGAATTTAGCAAACAATTTTGTTTTACCTTTTAAACAGAAGACACTTGTTGAAAGTCGATTGGAAAATAGTTGAGTCATGGTCGTTTATCTTTCAAAAAACGATCTTTTTGCAACAAATTTAAATTTTCTTCACATTCTGAGTTGATCGTGAGTATATCCGTACTCTATGGACTCTAACAGAACAGAATTGCTACCTGAGAACCCCCACATATTTTTTACGTTCACTTTTGTGTCACTGTGATATTTTTAATTTCGAAGTCTAATTACTCAACCCATAAAAATACATATTATCTGAATAAATTAGCAGGTTAATTTACGTTGAGTTTTTATCTTAGTCTTCTTTTTGTCCTACAATACTTCTTACAATAAATGAATGAATCGATGAATACTTTGCAATAATGTTCATCCTTATATGTGCCAATATTGGCTGCATCACGGGCTGATAATGCATATTTGTTCATATTTATAGATAACTAGCATTTAGCACGCTACTTTGTTATCGGAATTATTAAAATAATGCAAAATAAAGCAATCTAATGTAACTATAGGAATTTAAATCATTTTTGCTAAAGCAAGATTTTGTACATTGTACAGCAACTCCACTTGTACATCGAATCTTGAAGGCCTTCCAGAGCGTTGACAACAGACATGAGTGGTGAGTCCAATATTTATACAAACTCCCAATATTTTATTTTTTTATGTGTGAGCAGTCATAATGATCATCAACATGCGTAGTGTTCTATTAGTATGATCAAATCGATTTTAGTTGTAAATCATACCGATTGCTATTTGTTTTTTTTTAATTAAAGCTTATTGTGTGATTCTCATTACTGCTGATACACACATATTTATTACTACATATTTTATTTTGGTTACAATTTTACTTTGTTTTTACATTTGCTTTTATATTTGTTTATCGTTTTTTGTAAATATTTAGTAATTAGTTTCATTTTTGTCAGATTTAAGAAGTATATCTGAATCTCTTTGAAATTCTACAAAGATTTTTTTTGTAAATTAAAGTTATCGATGAGCTATGTTAGTTTAATTTTTCAATAGACCGAAGGTTACTTATTAAACATTTATTATATAAGAAATGAGTGAATAAATTTTGAATTTGACAGAATGTCTAAATAGACCAATTAATCCTGTTTTCCTAGGTTGATAATGAGTTAGGTTAATGTTGAATGTGGGGTCCTAAAATGAATATGTAGTCATTAGGACATAGGTATTGGGAGGCTAATGAGACTAGCCTATCAACAACATCTGATAGAGCTCTCATTCTGGTTATGTTGGGTAAAATATGTCTTATTTTGTTTCTGTATTTTATTTGGCTCCTTTGATAATAAATTATAGTCATTTTGGTCCACGTATATTCTGAATGTTAAGATCTTTTTTAAAAAAATAAAGAGTCTATAAATTACCTCTGTATACAAACCGTAATTTGGTTTAAGAGAGGACCGAACCCACCTGTCCGACTGTTAGCTAGCTCATCAATGGCTCCCGCAGTCCTCTCTTAACAATTTATCACCGAATTGATTTCTAAGATATATATATTGTGTATACCAATTTGTGTACCAAGTCAAATCAAACCTTTGGGGCAGATTACACATTTACTAGTGGCTAGAAAAAATGAATCTTCAAAACTGTATTGGCATCTGTATTGGTATTAAGGTTTAAAAATCAAATCCTATTTAGAGGTTATTTATAATATAGTAATAAAAATCCAGAAGAATTAAATGTTCGCAGACATTTATACCTTTTTTTATGGATTTTTCATAAACTTATTAATCATTTTTGCTACAATAAAATATACTTACTTACTTTTTTCATCTTTGCGTTAACAAGAGAGAAATAATAAAGAAAAATAAAACAGAAATCTCATTTTTCTGTAACCGTTAATTCAAAGGTGGAATTTTGTATTAAAAAAGTATTCAGTTTTTATTTTTTTCTATATTTTGTTTGCTTTGTATATGAAATGATAATATCCACGTCGAAGTACGCACAGACACATAAATGAGAAACGTCTATAAATTGCAATTTAATGAGAATTTTCTTTATTTTTTTTTATTTGTAAGTATTTTCATCGACAGGTGTTGGATTTATATAGAAAAGTGTATTAGATACAGAGTGAAAGCTGATAAAGGGAACCGATTTTTCTGTAACTAAAAATAACTTTAATAAAAACTATGGACTACTTAGTTTTTATTAAGGGCCTGGCTCACTAAATGCGAACGAACATTTTCTTTCTTATTTTATATTGAAAACAATTCAAATTCAAACTTATTTGTTGTTTTTAATATAAAATAAGAAAGAAAATGTTCGTTCGCATTTAGTGTGCCAGGCCCTAAAAAAATAAAAATAAAAATTGTAAAGTATCAATTTTGTAAATATTAATTGTGCGCAATGTTGGTCATAGTTTAATTTTGTGTCTTCATCGGAGCGTATACTTATTATTTATTATTTAATTCAAAATTAAGTATACTAGAGTTTCTTGTATGGTTAAAACAGAAAACGAGATTTTTCATATCTTAAAACTGACAATTATTCCTCGGTTTTGGCTTTTTTCATTTAGAAAAATTAAAAAACAAGCATTTTTTTTATATCATAAGTTAAAAATTAATTTGGCTAGTTAAAGCAGACCTAACAGTAGATTACCGGATTTTAGATCCTGATCATCCATCTACAAAATTCTTCTAATTGTTGTCTATCATTAATTAACTATGAAAAATACGTTTATTAAAAGACATATATTTCTTTTTTGTAGCAAGTAATAGAATGAATCACATATCTAAGATGTAGATGAATATTTGGATGATTTTTTTAAAAACTGAGACCGTGGTATTGAAATTGTTCCGTGCGTTTCTTTTCTTTTATTTCTCTCTACTTTAACATACATATACATTTTTACTCTGTACTACATTTTTCTGCAATCTACTACTTTTTTCTCTCTTTATTTTTCATACAAATAAATTCTCCATGAAGGTGAAATGATGCGTAAGTTATTAGTAATGACTCGTGTATTGGAAAGCGGTAGGTAGTTTTGAGTGAATATGTAGTTCGGTAGATAAAACAGCAAATGATAAATTGATATTTAATTAGCTAATGCATGAAGCTATTGAAAAAATATATCGTTGGTTATTTTTAAATAGATGATTGCTTGTTACGCGTGTAGTGTAATGGTAATAGCAACATTTTATTTATGCATTTAATTAAGGTTTAATAATTTGATGTCCTTGCTTATCAGTTAAATAATGGATTATATTAAACTCTTCTTCCATTAAATAAATATTCCGTGAAATATAGGTGTTTCTGGTTTTCCAAAAGATCTATGTGAAGAATTAATTTTTTGCCACATCCTTAAGTACCTCGCTTTTGGTTTTTTTTATACTGTAACGCATTAGTAACATATAAAATTCTTTAGTTAATTTTGAATCTGAAGTCAAATTCTAGATGTGATATCTGGTATCTCGGATCTTTAACACACGTTTTTCATTAAAATGTTTAACCCAAATATTATTTGTTTTTTTTATCAAGTTACCTTTGTAAAGCATGTCAGTTATTATGTTTAATGTCAATTATGTTCATTTGTTATTAATCTGATTAAAGTGAGTGACCAGAAAAAAGTGCGTACTAAAATTATTATACATTTTCAACAAAACCCAATTTGGTCCCACAAAAAGTTGGCCAAACAATCGAAGGTCTGCCGTCAAACTGTTTCCAATATTTTTAAACAGTATCGGGAGAACTTGTCCGTTGACAGAAAGCCTGGTTCATGTAGAAGGAATGGTCCACAAGATGTTTCTAAAGCCAATAAATAGAAAGCATTTTCGAAAGAGCACCAAACACATACGGTAGGGAAGCAGTCCGGTTATCTCAGTACTCGGACTATTTGGTACGAAAAGTTAAAGCTAATAGACGTCTAAAACCATATAAGGCTCAAAAAGTTCCTGACAGAAACTCTGCTAAAAATTTAGAGACCAAAGACAGAGCATGGAAATTGAAGTCAAATTTTATACAAAAAAATATACCTGCTGCATAATGGATGACGAAACGTATGTTCTGGCAGATTTTTCACAACTTCCGGGTCAAAAACTTGATGTTGCTGATGCTCGAGGGAATCTTGAAGAAAAGTTCAGGAACCATAAGCAGAAAATTTTCCCAAAAAGTATGGCAAGCAATATGCAGTTGCGGCAAAATAAGCCAAACATTTGTTACAAATGGCTCTATAAATACCGAAATTTACATCAAGGAATGTTTACAAAAGAGGATGCTGCCACTCATAAGACTTCTTAATGTGTCCACTTATGTTTGGCCTGATTTGGCATCCTGTCACTATGATAAACAATTCCTTGAGTGGTACAAGAACAATAATGTGGTATTTGTACCAAGAGAGGTAAATCCTTCAAACTGCCTGTAGCTAAAGCCAGTGGAGAGATATTGGGATCTTGTTAAAAGAGAATTAAAGATCACAAAAAAGGTTCTCAAAAGTGTGGGAACCTTTTGGGAATAAATTTCGAACAAAGTGACAGAAATCTCAATAAAAACCTTAATGGGAGTGTTTCATCATTAGTGATTAGAACTATAAAAATATTATTTTTTTTTAAATTGTAATAATAATTTCAATCAAATAAAAAAAATCAATACTTTAAGTTTAGTGGTTTAATTTTTATTAACATACATATATGTATGCTAAGAATTTTTCGATCTCAGTGCTTATGACCAAAATTTATTTTATGTTATTTTTAAACGTTTAAAGCTACGTTAGCAATGGCAGAATCACTCCTCTCTGCAGACCAGTAAAAAGTGTTAAAATTGTTTGTTAAATTAAATTCTAATTTCATTATTTTATAAATAACACATGCTCGCTGAAATTGTCTGACCAACAATCAAACAATCAGTGCATTATACATACATAAATTCATACTCTTTCTTACTTATAATACGAACATCCAATTTTATTTCCATAAAGAACTTATAAATGAATGAATCAGGTGGTTGTAATCTGTCCATAGTTAAATGAAACACCCAACACCCCTACATTTACCTTTCTACCTGCCTGCCATTCAAAACCGTTGCCATCATCATTATTTCCACAAAAGCATAAAAAATTTGATCTTTTTTGTTTTGTTGACAAAATTGTCATTAAATTATTAAAATATTTAAGTCATGTTCATGATAACATTTGAATGTTAAGTCCAGAGTTAAGATCATTGGGTCATATAGAGACGAAACGTAATTGTCAAAAACCTAAGTCTGTTGTCAAAAACCTAATTCATGCAACAACAAAATACATGTTTGACAAATCGGAGTGTTTTTATGTATAATTCTCTATGGTTAAAATAATCTACACTCTGTAGTAGAAATTGTTCTATTCCGGAGCGGAATAAAATGAGATACCCAAATTTGAAATCAAATCAAAGAGAAAGATATATAATTTACTACAGAGTAGAGAGTAGAGTAAACATGTTTTACTACAGAGTAGAGTAAAGTTAACATGTTTTATAAATCACAGTGACCATGATCATGTTTTGTCTATGTCAAGCTAAATAACAACAACAATGTTAAGAATAATACTTATTCCTCCATTACCATGATTTCGCCCCATCACAATTTTTTTATATGTCATGTTATTCAAGGGGCTTGAAAATTACCTCGATTTTCACTATTTTTTATTACTCGAATAAAAATGATGAATTCGGAACCAATTAAATGAATCAATACAAATGTACGGAAAATCGTTCATCGGTTTGCGTCGCGTTTCTCCGGTTCCAATTAGCGACCAGGGTGTTAGTGTGCATAGAAGTGGATGTTTGTATGTATGTTTCAAATGGGCTCAAAAACGGCTGAACTGATTTTGATGAAATTTTCAGGGAATCTTCAGAATTGCCTAGCGGTTAACACTGTAAAGTCAGATTTTTAATTTTCGATCTGTGGGCGGAGGGGCAAAATCTAATTTTTTAAAAAAAAAGATCAATGCTTATAGATAATTTATATAGTTTTCTCTATACAGGCTTTTGGCAACAAAAGCGAATGTTTTGGTGTATGCGAAGAAAGGAATACATTCCAGTACATACCGAGTTTTCATATTGTTCGATAAAACAATTTGGCCGCGGATAATAAGGTGCATATTGTACTATAAAAGTTCATTTATATTGTCAATCGATAATAAACAATGAATAAGATATATCTGTGTGAAAGCTATTAAAACAATATTTTTAATATCTCTCCGCAATACCTAAAAATGTTCAGCCCATAAATAGTGCACAAAAACCACAAATCCAAGTGGGAATTGATAGGTACATTACCGTACTGAAACGAGGACGCAGCCCAAAATCCTCAAAAGTTGCATCAACCGCAAAAGTACCTAAAGATAGGGAAATTGATAGGAAAACTACTGAAAACAGATTTTCTATTTTGCAAGATGAAGCAGATGACCCCCCAACATTACCCAAGTTGTACAAACCCCCTCCTATTTATTTGAGAGAGCAAAATTCGAATGCTCTAATTAAGAATTTGATATCATTGGTCGGAGAAAATTCTTTTTACGTTGTACCTTTTAAGCGAGGTAACATAAGCGAGACTAAGATACAGGTAAATCATGAAAATGATTTCCGTAAAGTCGTTACCGAATTTGAAAACAATAAGAAAAGTTTTTACACATACCAGTTGAAGAGTAGCAAAGGCCTCCAAATTGTTATTAAGGGTATTGACTCTTGTGTAGATCCTGAGGATATAAAGGCTGCTTTGGAACATAACAGGTTTAAAATAAAAAATGTAGTCAACATTAGAAATCGCGAGAAAATTCCCCAACCACTGTTTAGAGTTGAACTAGAACCAGGTGATGTTAATCTCAAGAAAAATGAAACACACCCAATTTACAATTTAAAATATTTATTGCATCGTAAAATTACGATAGAAGAGCCACATAAGAGATCGGGACCCGTCCAGTGTTTAAATTGTCAAGAATATGGTCATACTAGGGCATATTGCAAATTACCTCCCGTTTGCGTGGTGTGTGGAGAATTGCACGGTTCTACCCAATGCGATAAATCCAAAACCGACTCAAAAGTAAAAAAATGCAGCAATTGTGGCGGAAATCACACAGCAAATTACAGAGGATGCCCAGTATATTCCATAGTTAAGAAAACATTAACACAGAAACCTAGTATTTATCCTGTGCAATCAAAGAACCTAGTTGATACCCATTACCCCCAAATCTCGCAAACCATGAATAATAAAGGTTCATACGCTAGTGTTCTAAGAACAAATCAAACTTTTGCTCAAAACCCACCATTAGGAAGTGAAAATAACCGTAATATCAATGTGGAATTTGCAGACCAACATCCCACTTCTAATTTTAGTCGACTGGAAGCTACAATAGAGACCCTAGTGAAATCGGTTAACAATTTTACCAACTCTATGAGTAATATGATGCAGGAAATGCTTAAAATGCAATCTGTGTTATTACAAGCTATCCTAAATAAGCCATGAACTGTTTGAAAATATGTTTCTGGAATGCAAACGGCATACGCCAACACAAAAACGAACTCGAATATTTTTTAAGAAACCAACAAATTGATGTAATGTTGGTTTCTGAAACTCATTTGACGTCCAGAAGTTCATTTCGAATAAATGGATATGTAATATATGATACCAAAGATCCCAGAGGTAGATCATGCGGAGGCTCGGCAATTTTAATAAAAGCTCGAATCAAACACTACTTAATGTGTGATCTTTGCGAAGATTATCTTCAAGATACTACTATCTGTCTTGAAGATTTTCATCGAAACTTAGTGATTTCATCGATATACTCACCCCCTAGATTTTCAATTACAGAAAGTCAATATAATAGATTTTTTAAATCACTAGGCCCCCGTTTCCTGGCAGCTGGCGATTATAATGCTAAGCACACATTCTGGGGATCACGACTGATTACCCCTAAAGGTCGTGTTTTGTTTGATACAATTTCTAAAATGGGTTTGAATGTGATTTCGAGCGGCCAACCTACTTACTGGCCTACTGACCCGCGAAAAATACCGGATGTTATTGATTTTAGCGTGATGAAAAATATCCCTGGAGAAATGATTCAAGTTGAATCCTCGCTGGAACTATCTTCAGATCACTCACCCACTATTGTTACTTTATTGAGCCCCCGAGAAATTGTATCCCCGACTGGTAATTTAGCGATGACAGGCACAAGAATTAATTGGCTCAAATATAAAAAATACCTTAGTACACATTGCTCGGAAAACATACCGCTAAGAACACCAGAAAACATCGATCACTCTCTTATCAATTTCGATAAAAATCTCAAACTGGCTGCTCAACATGCTACCCAAACCCCCCGACAAATCAGATATAATAGAATTTATTCTGCAGATGTCGAACGGCTCTTAAATGAAAAAAGAAGAGTTCGAAGAGAGTGGCAATTGCACAGATCCCCCCAACTCAAATCGAAGCTTAAAGATTGTATAAAAAGACTTAAAAAGCTCTTGGAATTTCGAAAAATGGAATCATTGAATAAATATCTAGAAAGCCTGGACGCAACCCCGCAATCGGATTACTCATTATGGCGAGCCACAAAAAGTCTTAAAAGACCTGTCATATGTAAGCCCCCCTTGCGAAATTCAAGTGGCGGTTGGGCAAGAAATGATACTGAAAAAGGGAATCTGTTTGTTAATCATTTGAAGCAAGTATTTACCCCGAACACATCAAATGAAACTATTGAGTTGCCACCTGTTGTACCCCATTTTGGAGCAGCCGTACCCCTACGTTTTGAGATTCGAGAGATCGAAAAGGCTATTGTTGATTTAAACTCCAAGAAAGCACCTGGTATTGACAAAATCAGTAACAAGATGCTTATGGAGCTACCCCGGATAGCAATAAAAATAATTCTTTTTATTTTTAATGCTATATTACGCCTTGAATATTATCCTCCAGAATGGAAGGTTTCACTGGTTACCATGATACCTAAGCCGGGAAAAGATCACACAAAAGTAGAATCATATAGACCAATCAGCCTATTGTCTAATATATCAAAGCTATTTGAGAAGATACTCATGAACAAGTTGTACCCGATGTTAATTGAAAACAATTGTATACCGAATCATCAATTTGGATTTAGAAGAAAACACAGTACTATCGAACAAACCCATAGACTTGTAAATATTGTAAGAAAAGCGTTTGAGGAAAAGAAATATTGTTCCGCTCTCTTTATCGACATTTCTCAAGCGTTTGATAAAGTATGGCATGATGGTTTAATATACAAACTGAGTCAAAATTTACCCGCAAACACACATAAGCTATTGAAAAGCTATTTAACTGGTCGAACATTTAAGGTTAAAGAAGGAGACTTTTTAAGTAGTCCCCAACCCATTGAAGCTGGAGTTCCCCAAGGCAGTATCCTGGGACCCTTTTTATATTTGATATATTCGTCTGATATGCCAACTAACAATCGCACGCATACATCAACATTTGCAGATGATACTGCTATTCTAAGCATTCATGAAAACCCTGAAGAAGCGTCTCGTTACTTACAAAATCACATATTTGAATTAGAAAAATGGTTAAAACAATGGAAAATTAAAGTCAACGAGCAAAAATGTACACATATAACATTTACATTACGTAGAGAATCATGCCCCCCCATTCATATCAATAACCAAACAATAATCCAACAATCGGAAGTTAAATACCTCGGAATACATCTCGATCGTCGTCTTACATGGAAAAGTTATATAGATGCAAAATTGACTCAAATGAAATTGAAATCAATTCAAATTAATTGGCTCATTGGCAGAAACTCTACGCTTAGTCTAGATTGCAAACTTCTACTATATAACATGATCATAAAACCGATATGGTGTTATGCCATACAGCTATGGGGCACGGCCTCAGCGTTAAATGTAGAAAAGATCCAAAGACGCCAAAACAAGTTTTTAAGAATGATTACAGATGCCCCCTGGTATATCAAAAACGCGAATATACACAAAGATCTAAACGTGCCCCTTGTAAAAACTGAGATCACGAAAAATGTGGAAAGATATTTAAAAAAACTTGAAATTCACCCAAACCCACTGGCCCGCAACATATTGAATAACCGTGGCCACACTCGATTAAGAAGGAGGGACACAGCTGACCTAAGACTAGAAGGAAGAATGCCTATTTAATAAAAGCAACAATCAATAAACAATTTTTCGTCCGGCACTGGCTGGACTAATTAATTATAATTATTAGATATAAGATTTGAAATACTTGTTGTTAGTTCATTAAGTAATGAAGATACAATAAATAAAAAATTAAATTGAAAAAAAAAAAAAAAATATCTCTCCGCGTTCATAATTCACTCTCCGGTGAATTCATAAAAAATAAAGGTTTTATTCAATATAAAATTTGTTTTAATTTTGTCACTAAATGCATTTGATTTGCTTTGCAAACAAGTGTTTTGGAATTTTTGCAAGAATAAAATTTATTCAAAAATTATTTTAAGTGAAAATTTACAAAAAAGCTACCAAAAAAACCGGTATTAGAAGCTAATTTCTCCCGAATGGCTTGATCAAGTGAAATAATCGATTTAAAGTTGGTGGCATTTCATTAGAATAAGGATGATGACTTCAAGAATCACAAGGACGTACTGATTGGCGCAATGAACAAACTTTGCTTACATTGCAGCATTTTCAAGTTTCCTGCGGAATCTTCGGGAATGTTCTGTTCGAAAGGTAAAGTATTTAGCCACCAATTATCGAGTCGCTTCTATGTTGCATTTCCGGCTCCATGACACATATATTATATGTGAAAAGCACTTCCTTCAAAATATCCGATAGTGCAACTCGTGCTTCGATATAACTGCAAGTATACTATTTTAAAATATTTTGTTTGTGCACTGTTTTGTGGGAGTTTTGGGCTTGAAAAATCACACGCGGGAAAAAAATATAGTTGCGCATGTTTACTATAACCATTTCAACATTTTTAACAATATTACTTATTGTCGCAGTAAATATTTATGGTAACAATAATATGGTTAATTTAGGATTCACA
Source organism: Calliphora vomitoria (assembly GCA_942486065.2). NCBI lineage: Eukaryota > Metazoa > Arthropoda > Insecta > Diptera > Calliphoridae > Calliphora > Calliphora vomitoria. The sequence continues at coordinate 80,460,795 of OW818030.2, forward strand.
TGATTGCATCAACCATATATATGGTTATAGTAAACAAGTATATGTTTGTGATATCATAATATGTTGTTGTCAGATTATGATATCCATAAGCCGAGAGCAACATAGTATGGTAAGTCCTTCATCATATAAATAGTTCTCACAAACATATACTTGTTTACTGTAACCATATATATGGTTGATACAGTCATGTGAATCCTAAATTAACCATATTATTGTTACCACAATCATATGAATAGTTACTGTGATTATAATAATTTTAAAAATGTTGAAATGGTTACAGTAAACATGCACAACTATATTTTTTTTTCTGCGTGCATATTGACCACCTGGATTGTGCGATTTAAGACCATTGGATTTATTTTTATGTGGATGTTAAAAGTTAAATATCTATACCAAAAAGTCCTCAACCACCCTTACATTGAAGGAGGAAACTCAAAGCTGCCTCAACAAAACTCAATCATATTTATTCAAAATATTTATCGAAAATTTTGACAACAGAGTAGTTTGTTCCACCAAAGTCGTAGAGTCCATATGGCCGATGAAGTATTTCATGCACAATTCTATCCTTTTACTTTATGATTCAATGAAAAATAACAATTTAGTATAAAACACGCACAAATTTTGGGACACCCTATATGATGATACCGAATATATACTTAATAGAATCGTAATGAATATTTTATAATATGAAATGACACATGTTTTTATACTATTTTCCTACAAAACTTAAACCAAAATTATTAAAAATTTCGGCACCCCTAACATTTTCATTACCGCATCTTTTGCCATTAAAATGACATTGCTTTTTAAGTTTTATACTTTTTCGCATTTTTTTGTTTGTTTTTGGTTCCCTTAACTAATAAATGAGGACAACCGAATGAAATTGGAGTAAATGAGTAGAAATGTAATGATTACATGGCATTCCAAAGGTGTTTTTATCCAATTGTAATTTTACGTATAAAATGAACATGAACGAGCATGCACAGCTGGCTGTCTGTGTAAAAGAGCACATGTATATTTAAAAGTGACTGTTTGAGTATTGTTTGACTTTCCAGCAGTTCGGGGATACTGTCCCGAACGAACTGAATCACTTTTGTCAATCAATGATTCATAATAGAATTAGTTGTGTGACTAGTTGTTTTTACATGTTGGTATCCTAGGCGGTAGATAATTGCCCCTACATAAATTACAAAGAATAAATTCAGCATTACAAAAGCACACTTAGTGACAATTGGCTCACCAATAGACTTTAAAGTGACTACACCCCAGATTTCTTAGAGTCACTAAAGTCACGACTGAATTCAGCCTATATTACGTGGGATGTATAAAGTAACCAATTGACTTTTTTCTGCATTACATGATGCACATACTTTCTTCTGTTCAAAATGGATACATTTACTTTTGTAGTTAGTGCAGAACTGCAGGTTTGTGCTGCGTCTCTGTAAGTGTGCGATTATCTGTATGTATGTGTCTTTTTAGGAACGTGAATGCTGGTGCAGCCACAAACGGAAATGAATAATTTAAATGTGCTGCTGCATATTAAAACTAAATTTTTACCAAAAAATTTCCGTTTAACAGTGTAATAGTTGTTTAATAATGGAATTTATTGTATTCTACGAACTTATTGGTGGAAAAGGGGAAAGGTATTTTTATTTTTTTTTTAGTTTGCTTAGAGGATTGTGAATATAGTTTGAATGTCTGTTTGAACTATTCTTTTTTATTTGAATTGTATGCTGATACAATGCGTTTTGGGATTTTTTTGTGCTTTGTTCAAAAATCGTTATGGAAATTAAAATGTTGAGCTGGCATTTCCGTTATCTTTACGTTTTATAAATTTTTTTTATTTTTTTTTTTTTTTTGATATTTTTGTTGAGGGGGAACATTTGGTTGAAATAATATTTGCATAAAAAATCAACTTTATTTTTCACCAATATGTGCAAAAAATAAAACTATTGACATTGTTTGAATTGAATTTAAAAATTGTTCACGTTTTGGATGTAAAGGAAAAAAAGTGGAGCACAAACGATTTTAAAAATAAAATTAAAATACTAATGATTAAAAGGTTATTCGGGAATACAAAATTAATATTTTAGTAAGAGCTTCTTATGCTAAATTCCCAATTTTTATTGATAAATTCACTGAAATTTGTTGTTGGGGGATAAGCTAGTTCCTATGCGCATTTCACTGGTTGCTTAGGCCAGATCATCAGGAAACCTTTAGTGAGAAACTTTATTAAATATTAAGTAAAAGCAAGGAATTAATGTTTAATATCAAACTAAATTGAAATTTTTGTTTTACTCCTTTTCCAAATTTAATAATTTTAAACCAAGTGTTTTTCGTTGACATTTCTAGGTATTATTCCATTATCCTTTATCTGTTTTAGCTTATTAAATCCTTCCTTTTTAAAGCCGTTTTTTTTCTAAACAATTAAAATCAAACTTCTACAAAGTAATGAACCAAAAATTAACCAAAAATTAACCGCAATATTATCTCTCTGTTAGCTATTTCTGCTGCTGTCTAGCTGTCTGTGTAGATGTCCTTTTATCATACTATTTATGTAGTTGTCAATGTGAATCCTTTATTTCTGTTGGTATTTAGCTGGGTTTGGTAATTTTCCCCTCTCTGGTTTGTTTGTTGGTCATTATTAAGTGCGGAACCTTTTGTTGTATTAACAATAAACACAATAATGGCTGGAAGAAAAACAGTCAACAAGAAAATGTGTAAAACAAAAACTTTAGCAGCATAAAAAGTTTTAACGCAGAGAAACAATATAGTTGAGCATGTTTACAGTAACCATTTCCACATTTTTAAAAGTTTTTTAACAATGTTATAGTCATAGTAACTATTCACATGATTGTAGAAATCATATATGGTTACAGTAAACAAGTACATGCTTGTGATAAACATTATTATGATTAAGATTTCACCATATTATGTTGCTCTCGGCTAATTGATATCATAATCTGAGAACAAGATATTATGATATAAAGATTCATCTTAACAATGGTTTTCACATCACAATCGTGTGAATAGCAAGTTAACTATATTATGGTTACCACCATCATGTAAATAGTTACTGTGACTATAATATTGTTAAAAAACTTTTAAAAATATTAAAATGGTGACTGCAAACATGCACAACTATATTTTATCTCTGCGTGTAGATAAAATCTCTTGTTCAGGACAGTCTCCTAAAACTGCTGGGAAAATGATTGTCAGGAGTGGTAACTGTATATGTGAAGTTAGGAAATCTTACCATAACAAAATTTCTTATAAATCGAAATTACAATGAAAACAAATATGAATGTTTTCGATACAAACTTTTTGAATCAAAATGTTTTGAAATGATAATTTCATGACGCTACAGTAAAAAAAATTTGGAAAACGACCCACAGTGCTTTGTCCCCATATAACGAAGGGACAAAAATAGAAGGAGTTGTCGTAGACTTTTGAAATTGGGTATGGTGATATAGAATGCCTTAGTTAAGAAAAATACAAGTTTTGGAAAAAATCGGACGAAGGACACGCCTACCTCCCATATATGCCAAAAATATAATTGATCCAAGAATCATGAAAATCTGCATTTGTTGTGCGGACTAAGCTCACAATCTTTCTGTTAATTTTTATTGTGATTACATCAATGTTCTGTCATATATCCTTAATTGTAAAAATTCTATAACTTTTTCCAAAAATGATCAGATTGTAATGAAACTTGGTATGTTTGTTTGTATTTACTAAATAACTTTTTGGGTTGAATAAGATTTGTACGTCCGCCAGTCTGTCCGTCTCTATCTATCTGTCTATCCGTCTTTCCATGTGAATTTGTTAATCAAGGTACAGGTCGCAATTTTAAACATGTTCCAATGATATTTGGTCCACATCACTTTTTGGACCCAATGACTAACTCTACTAGTTTTGGTTATAATAGGTTTATGATTTCACCTAGCTTCCGTAGAAATGTCCTCCCGAGCACAGTGGGGGAAATGAACAAAAATTGGAAATAAATCTGTAACTATATAGAGTAGGCTACATAGGAGGTGTAGCTGAGTTTAAGTTTTGAATTTGGCCTTCAGACACTAAGGTGGGGTGTAACCTCAAGGCCTTAACGTGGGGTATCTCGGGTATATGAAAAATTAAAAATGATGCTATGATTTATCATTATAGTTACCGAGATATTCACATTTGAAAATCAAAATTTCAAGTTTTTTATCCTCAAATCTCTCCCAATTTTGTTCAGATATATATTTTTGAATTACCTACAAATCTGTTAGTATTATGAAAAAATAATTATTTCAAATTCGATACTACCTCAAAAGTTAGTTTTTTCGCGATTTTTTTTTCGGAAAAAAAGAACTTACATTAAACTATAGTTATACAAATTTCTTTCTCACTTTTGCATATTGATCAAAAATATCTATATTAGTGTTAAGTTGCAATAAAAACGATTTATAAACAAAACTTTTATTATATTTTAAAAATTTAAATTTTCCAAAAAATCAGATATAATTTTTGATTCCTATATATTTGAAAAATGTTTTCTATCAATTTTTAAATTCTTAAAAATTGTATACATTTTTGAAAAGAAGGCATAATTTCCTACATGTTGATATATAACACGTACATCTTATAGTTTCTAGAATGGCTACCTAGCTCACAGTAATTAACTTTATCTTGTAGTGTTCTTAGAATTTTTGGTAATGCAGTAGTCGGCAATGCAGTTCACAAGAATATATTACAAAATGGCAAGATTCTGTAAATTTTCTGTTTGTTGTTGATTTTGAATCCATAAATAGTCCGTAATAAAGTATTGAGAGAGATGTGTCACAAAATCATGTTGGGATATAACGTATTACCTCATATTGCTTAAAATTATATAATTTTAGCGCAATCTGGTTAAGGTTTGGTGCACAATATGACCTCTATATAATATATTTTCACTATTTCTTTAATCGGATTGAATATATTAATATTATTTAATATAGCTTTTAAATTTGCATTAATATTATTACTCTATAATATATAAAATGTAAGTGAAAATTGTGAATTTAGACATATTTTAAAATGCATTTTTTTTAAGTTTTGACAAAAAGTTGGCATTAATCTTTTCACTGCGCTTTTAATAACACTATATACTAAGAAAAAACAAAATAAAAAAATGTACGATTTTATGCGATATTTTTTAAAATTCCAATAAACTTTTGTAATTTTAAAATTTAAAAAAAATTAAATTTGTTTTTTTGAGCGATAAAAAATAATTTTATTCGAAATGTTTAATAAAAATGTTACTACTACCAAATTTTAAATTTACCAAAGAATTTTAAAAGCATAAACTTAAACTCAGTTTATAAATAATGAATTATTGACAATTACTTTCTTGAAGCAATTTAATTAATTTTTTTATTCATTAATTTTTTTCTTAAATTTGACTGATTTTAGAGACCTCTGGTGAAGTCTATAAAAACAAATTCCTAAAAATGTATTTGAGATGTGTTGTTAGCTATCGATCAGTATATATTTTCTCATATTTTGACACAAAAATTTTTTTTTGATTTTTGTCTATGAGACAAAGTACCGTGCGATCTAGCGTGGGTTATAGGTCTTGCTAAGTACATTACAAATTGTCTCTAAAAATTTCAGAAGCTCCCTCAAATTCAAAAGTTATTCTAAAAAAATAGTTTTCTGTGATGTTCGTCAACTTATCTTATTGACTTTACATTTTTTAACCGGTTTGAAAAGAAAACTGACTACGCTTTAAAATAACATGCAGTTTTTGATACATTTTTAAGTTATAAGTGTTGTTTTTGTTACAAACAAAAATTATAAAGATGAAAATGTTATTCAACTTATCATAACACCTTTTTTAGTATTTTCTTCTCCAGCGCATATGAACAAAAAAAAAAAAAAAAAACAATTAACTAGGTTAGAGGTACTAAAATACTACGACCTACCCTAAAACAGGTTTTTCAAAATAGCTCACAATTTTGAGGGTGTTTCAAAATCTTTGAAAACGGTTTTAGTATGTCCTCGCCTAGGCCTCCAATCCCCATTAGGTCGCTTTTCAAGTTCTGACAAAAAGTGTTGTTTTGTAGCAGAGTGTTTTTAATTGCTCATAGAGAAATAAATAACTTAATACTAGTTGCTCGATGTCGTAAGAAGTAAGTATATAACATTTAATGCTATTTCTATAATAAATTCGACAATATGGGCAATATATTGACGACAAAAAATTATATTTTTATTAAAAGCCTGGATAATATGCATATAAATTTGCATTTTGATGTTAAATCAATGCCATTTTACAGCAAAATGTGCGATAATTAGTCTACATTGTAGTTGAATGTTCGAGAAAAAACATACATTTGCATATTAATTCATCATTAGACACACCACCTAATCTATAACTTATATACCCTTGCCACTCAACGTGAAGGGTATAATAACGGTGAATTCATAAAAAATAAAGGTTTTATTCAAATAATTTTTTTTTTTCATTTAGTCACTAACTGCATTTGATGAGCTTTGGGTTAATTGCAGTTTTGTGTTGATCGGTAAAAAAGCTATAAGTTAAATCAAATTAGTAAATAACAAGTGTTTTGAATTTTTCCAAAAAAAAAAAAAATAATAATAAAACAGGCATTGGTAGAAACACAACCAAAGAAGATCAGCTAAAACAGCTGCGGAAGCGAATAAGGTCTTTAGGAAAAACCGGGATAGGACATCTACGGAAACATAAAGAGAATGCGTAAGCAAGGTCTTGAGTGGTACAAGAACAATGATGTGGTATTTGTACTAAGAGAGGCAAATCCTCCAAACTGCCAGAGCTAAGGCCAGTGGAGAGATATTGTGGTCTTGTTAAAAGAGAATTGAAGATCAAAAAAAGGTGTCCAAAAGTGTGTTTGGTTTTACACGGAGATGGAACAGGTAGTTCTAACAAAGTGACAGAAAGCTCTATAAAAACCTTAATGGACGTGTTTCCGTAAAAGGTTCATATATTCATCACTATTGATTAGAACTATTAAAATAATATTTTTTGTAAGTTTAGTTTTGAAACTTTAGGTTTAGTGTTTTCTCAGTTTTAACATTTATGTATGTTAAGATTTTTTTGATCTCCCTCCTTAGAATGCATTGTATCGGTAGAAAAATACATTTTTTTTTTTGATATGTGGGTTAATATTTTCCAAACATATAAATGATGTTTTCATCATCAATAACGATATGTATAAAATTCCGCCTTAAACCTTATAGAATTTATATAGTGACCACTTTTATTGATCTTTAACTTTCATTGTTTTTAAAGATATTATAACACCTTAAAGGCTAGCGATAGAATAAATATCTTAATTTCATTTTACAGTAGAAAACATATTTTTCTAATGTGTGGAAATAAGTGTTTTTGAAAAATAATAAATTTAGCAGCAGATATGCAGCAGTAAGAGTTAGAATTTTAACAAAATAATAACACTATTGTGATCAGTGATGCATGTACCTCCAAAACAAGTTGGATATAACAAAGTATGAATACACTAACCCCGCAAAACTCTACTTAACTAGTTAGCCAGCAAGTAATATTGGAGCTAAGTGATTGAAACATTAGTTCGTTATTCAAAACATACATGCGTTTTGTTTACAAATCTAATTACATTCACACGAAGAAAGTGAGAATACTAAAAAAACAAACAAATTGCATTGTGTGTGAATCAAAACGGCATAACCATATAAATTAATATAATAAGAATAAAAAAATGAATGGCTTCGACTGGTGTTTAACCACTAACGTCTCATTTTTCAGTCAAACACATTAGAAAGCTATGCTAAATGCAAAAGTTTATTACCACCTGTATACAAATAAGACCTACACTACTAAATAAAATAATGTGCTGTGTAATGACCATTCATTACAAAATTATGTATGTGGTAACTAGTTGCCACTACCAAAATTCACAAAATGTTTGCTAGGAAATTTTGCCTAATACATATACATGGTACGTATACTTAATAAATATTTATTCATATAAGACAAATATACATCATACGCTACCAACTTAGCTGTATATTGTGAATATTTTCAAAAATATTTGCAAAAATTATTTATTTTTGAATTTTAGTTTAAATTTTAAAAAATTAAATTATATTGATATTATTTTATAATATTCAGGCAATAGTCGCACGGTGGGGTCAAATATACTAATTTTGCGGATTAATTGAAAAAACAAATTTCAAGTATTGTGAAAACTTAAAGTATCTGCTTAAAGAGCACAAAATTCTACATCAGCAGGCAATAAATTAATGTCAAATATGAAACGGTATTTTTATAGTCACGTCTATAAATTACATATTGTGAGAAAAAAAACCTAAAAAAGTAAAAAAAAAATAAATACAAAATTTGCGCAAATAAATACTATTTGTAATAAGTAATTTCAAAAAATTAATAAATCTTATTATGCACCCATCAAGTTCAGGTATTTATTGGTACATATATTGGTAAAATTTAAATTTGAATTATTTGTGAAAGTGGCTATGTTATTAGTTTTTATATTGGAAGTGCAAAAAAAAAAAAAAAATAAGGATTTTATCAGTTCAAATGGACATAAAGTTATTAGCTGGGCCCAGTTGGGCAAAGAATTTAATATAATTTAAAAGCCTGGACAGTTAAGGGTTGCGCATCGCTGCGCCTCATATGTTATATGTAAATTAGTAATAGCTACCAACAAAAAGCACTTTGCGATTCTGCTAAACGTTTTATCGCAGTCGTTGTTGTTGTTATTGTCATTGTTTTTTGTTTTATAAGAGATGTGCAAATGTTGTGATTAATAATACGAGAGTCACGTGTGAGTCAGGCCTGGTCGTGGCTATATTCTTGTATTATAATTGGATAAACAATAATAAACTTCTACCAATTACTTTTCATTATTTCAGTTAAGTTTAGTTTTCCACCCGTTGAGTTTCTAATCGTGAATGAATAGCTCGCGGGCTTTTAAAAATTTAACTCTCATGCACTCACGCTTGTATATGTGTTTTTTTTATATCGTATTGTTTTTGTGATTAATTCGAAGTTTTTTCAAGTGGTTAATACGAAATCATCTGATAGCAGGCAATTTAGCTTAATAAAAAAAATCACCCTCCCATTACTAGTTAATATAATCATATCATCTTAAAACAATACGACAGTTTTTTTTTACCAATAACATGCATAAATTTAGTGTGTCTCACTGATGTAGTTCTATAGATATAGGAGAATTAATAATTCATTTCTTTGGAGTGAACCCGATTTCACCCTCGTTTACCCTTCCGATTTTGGTGGAATGTGTAGTTTGTATTTAGAGTTACCCACAGAGTGTGCATACTTATGGTAGTTCTATAGATATAGCACAGTTAATAATTGTTTAATATGGTGGGTAGTTGACTTCCCCCCCCCCTATATCTCTTAAAATTTGTTACAATATGCGGATTGCTCTAAGAGCTACCCACGTAGAATTTTGCGAGCATCGCTATTGCTGTTGAGATATTAATAATTCCGTAAAAAAGAGCATTTTACCCCACCGTGAGTCATTTTGAATAGATGCCGAGTTAAACAAAATTTTACTTAAACGTTTTTGAATAAACATCTATAATATGCTTTTCTGCCACTTTAAACAAAAACTTTAAAATCCTTCTTTTATACTATCTAATATTGCATATCTAATCATTTAGTCCTTGTTATTATTTCCGCCTACTGATTTAAAGTTCCAACAACACTTTTAATCATGACACTATTTGTAGCTGCTTTATAATATTTTCATTTGTCTAGCAGCTCTTGTTTTAACAACTCTGCTACTTCTAATCTATATATTTACTTTGTTAATGCACATTGTTAGAGGAAAAAGAAGAGTAAAGTAAAAGATTAAAGTCATGGCCAATTATAATGCTAAAATAAGGATACGATAATCTCTAGAATTATGGCAGTGTACTCAAAGTGCTGTAAATGTGATTGCTGGTGCTGATTTTCCATAAGTATGTAAAGTAGCTTATCTATATGTCTATGGATAAGTTTTCATAAACTTTAAGTTAGAAAGACAATGTCATGATGGGTCTCAGTTTTGTTAGAAATATTAAAAAGTTTTATTTTCAAAGAATACAAGGTATACAAGACTTTAATGTGTTATTTTATTTTCTTTTAATTTGAAAAACAAAACATATTAGTGAAGAGTAAATAACACTGTTTTCAATATTAATATACATGCTCTAATATTTCATGAATTCCATATGTTATCACAAGGAAATTGATTTAAATTTTTATCATAATTGGTAAATATCGGTCCATGATTTATTCTAGCCCCCATTTAAATGTCTTCTCGAATACTGTTTGAGCAGTCATAAATATGTTGATTATGCGGCAATACTGATCCAATTTGGAACAAATTAGTTCTAATTCCTTAGTCCCCATACAAGGCCCCTCTCAGAAAATTACTTGAACATTCATTATAGACATATAATAAGGACTGAAAAATTCTTAACATACATAAATATTAAAACAGAGAAACCACTAAACTTACAGTTTTGATTTTTTTTATTTGATTGAAATTATTATTACAATTTACAAAAAAAAAAAAAAAAAAAAAAAATATAGTTCTAATCACTTAGTGATTAAATTTTGAACCTTTTTCGGAAACCCTTCCATTATGGTTTTTATAGTACTTTATGTCACTTTAACCATCTCCGTTTAAAATCTACCACACTTTTGGACACTTTTTTGTGCTCTTCAATTCTCTTTTAACAAGAGCCCAATATTTCTACACTGGACTCAGCTCCAGGCAGTTTGAAGAATTTGCCTCTCTTGGTACAAATACCACATTAGTGTTCTTTTACCACTCAAGACCTTTCTTACCATAGTGACAGGATGACAAATCAGGCCAAAAATAAGTGGACACACTAAGAAGTCTTATGAATGGAAGCATCTTTTTTTGTAAGCATTCCTTGATGTAAATTTCGGTATATATATAGCCCTTTGTAACAAATGTTTGGCGTTTTTGTCGCAACTGCATAATGCTTGCCATACCAAGAACTTTTTGGGAAATTTTGTCTGCTTTTGGGTCCTAAACTTTTCTTCAGCATTCCTTCGAGCATCAGCAACATCAAAATTTTGACCCGGAAGCTGCGAAAAATCTGCCGGAACATACGTTCCGTCATCTATTATGCAGCTGGACTATTTTTTTTTTATAAAATTTGACTTCAATATCCGTGCTTTGTTTTTGGCCTCTGAATTTTTAGCAGCGTTCCTGTCAGGAACTTTATGAGCCTTGTATGTTTTTGAACCTGCATTGGCTTTAACTTTTCGTACCAAATAGTCCGAGCAATGAGCTAACCGGGCTGCTTTCTTACCAGATGTGTTGGGAGCTCTTTTGAAAATGCTTTCTATTTTTTTGACTTTAGAAACATCATGTGAACTATGCCTTCTACCTTAACAAGGATTTTTATCAATGGACAAGTTCTCCCGGTACTGTTAAATAACATTGGAAACAGTTTGACGGCAGACCTTTGATTGTTTGGCTAACTTTTTGCAGGACCAAGTTGGGTTTTGTTGAAAATATTTAATAATTTTAGTACACACTTTTTTCTGCTCATTCATCTGAATCAGATTAACAACAAATGAATATAATTGATATTAAACATAATAACTGACATGCTTTACAAAGGTAACTTGTTGAAAAAAATCAAAATAATAATGTTAAGAATTTTACGATCTCAGTCCTTAATTAATATCGTGTTGAAATTGGACATGAACTTGTTTTATATGAACCTAAATCTTTCTACTGACTTTTGTGAGGATCGATACAATTGAAAGACAAATATTTGATTGTCGCATATTGGTGGTGGGTATACAAGATTCGTATTTACGCTTGCGCTGGTTTTTGTAATACCCAAAACTATGAGTCCAGCAACCACCTAAAGTATACTGATTAACTCATAATCACTTTCCAGCCGTCTGGGTGGCTGGCTGCCTAGCTTTCCATATAGACCTTGTGCACAAAGCACAGGTCGAAATTTTGAAAATATTTTGATAAAATTTAGCACATACATCACACGACGATCGGTCCATAATTGGTTATAGCTCCTATATAAGGTCGTGCTTGACCGACTATGCTTTCCTTCTTATTTTAGTATTTATTTATATCCAACAACGAAACTTGTCTCCATACAAAAAACTATTTTCTTTATTTTGATTTTTTTGGTTATTTAATTAATTAGTAAAAATTTAGGGCCTGGCTCACAAAATGCGAACGAACATTTTCTTTCTTATTTTATATTGAAAACAATAACAAAAATTCAAATTTATTTGTTGTTTTCAATATAAAATAAGAAAGAAAATGTTCGTTCGCATTTAGTGAGCCAGGCCCTAAAAATTTTAATAATAAAATCCGAGTAATAATATAATTTGTGGTTGTACTCCATTTGTACGAAAACATAAAAACGATAAATTTGTTTATATAAATGTATTTATCGCTGAAGCACAATGATTGCTCTCCGAAGCTTATGGTGAATTCAACGTGCGAGATATGATTTGTGTGGTTCAGAAGTAGTGATTTTAACACAGAAGTCAAAGATTGCCCAGGGCAGCCAAAAAAGTTTCAAGACCGAAAATTGGAGGCACTACTCCATGAGGATTGTTGTAGAGCTCAACAAGAGTTTGCAAAATCAATGAGGGCTACTCTAGCAGCAATTTTAAAATATTTTCGACCAGCAGAATTCATACAAAATTAGGGAAATTGGTTACCATGCAAATTGAAGCCGAGAGAACTTGAAAGAGGATTTTGCACGTCCGAAATAATATTTGAACGCTATTAAAGAAAAAAATGTTTGCACCAATCATTACTTGCGATAAAAAATGGATCCATTACGATAACTTGAAGTGTAGGAGATCATATGTGAAGACCGCCCAACCACTGGCATCGATACCGAAGCCAAATATCCATGGCGCTAAGGTAATGCTCTGTAATTATATTTATTGATGCCTTTATTCATAATGATTATGTACAAAATTTATAGAATAAAGTACTTTGATTTGGTTTTAAGATTTATTTGGCTTTTGACATTCTTTGAGTGTCGTCCGTTGCCAGGTATTTCGTGGGCGACCGGGTCGACGTTGGCCTTGGGGATTCTATTCCAGGGCATTTCTTGCTCTACGGAGTATGTGGCTTATCCATGTTAATTCGCATATAAGTATCTCCGTAGAAACAGGAGACATGCTTGATATCTGTAATTAGTGGGATCAAAAGGGTCCTATCCATTAGGAGCTACTAAATTCTGGTCAGACTAACACAGGGAACCTTTTGCAAACGCAACTGAGTCGTTTTAAGTGACTACTGGCGTAAAATGCCCAGAATATGCGGCCAGATATGAAACCGTAATATTCTAGGTCACATGCTGAAATACCTGTTAAAAACTATTTAGAATGATGTGGTTGGAAGGTTTTGCCTCACCCTCTTTATTGTCCAGACCGTTCCCCGTCCAACTAAAACTTGTTTCGATCGATGCAGAATGCTCTCTCTGGGATTCGTTTCACTTCAGAACAGAGTATCTGAAATTGGCTTCAAAAGATGAATTGTTCTTTTGGCTCGGAGTCCATATGTTGCCAGAAAAGTGGGAAAAAGTCATAGCTAACAATGGATACATTTATATATAAAATAAATATAAATTTTCTAGGGCGGACAGAATCATCTAATTTTCCACAAATACTCTTTGTTTATAAAACAGTTTTGGTATTAAAAATGGGCAACAGTGGTTTATGATTTCACATAACCCCCATATAAATGTCCCTCCGGAATACTGTTTGAGCAGTCATAAACACGTTGATAAAATTTTGCACAAATTTTGAAATTATACTGTAAAGTATGGCGAAATTTATCCCTAGGCCTCAAACAATGTCCTACTTGTTTAATTTTACAATTTCTTTCCAACTTTAATTAGTCTCCAGGAAACAGTGTTTGCAAAAATCTAAACCGCAAAACAAAATCCTAGACGTAAAAAAAATGTTTCACAAACAGATTAAAGAAGAGTATTAGAAAGTTTTTGTCCACAGCAAATGTGATGTTAAGCAGAAAATTATGATGTGAATAGAAGTCAACAAACAACTTAAAAGAGTAAAAAATGGACTTAACAATGATTTAAGCACTAAATCTTCTGTCTTTAAAGAAAATAATAATTTTGATTCAGTCTCAGACAAATAAAACACTGTATTGAAAACAATTTACTTATTTATTGTTGCATTACAACGAAGATTTGAACTTAATTCAGTAAGTTAAATAACAAAATTGAAAATACATTATAAATATTATTAAGATTTGTAGATACTTATGCTTTTGCTAGTAGTTGCAATTTAGTTATGATTTATGCAGGGAGCTGAACTATAATCCTACATATCTCACATTTCCTGTTTTTAAATCTCCAACTTTAAGCTAAATATCACATCAATATTGTCAACACCATTTTTCTTTCCCTCTTTCTTCATTACTAAATCACTGAAATCAGTAAGTACAATTTCCATTCATGTCATGATGTTTAGTTTTATCTTTAACACTATAGCAATAATCCGTTTTTTATTATCTGCTATCTAGCCACCAACAAACAAAAGAAAAAAAAAACTAAGAAATAAAAAAAAAAAAATAAAGGAAATGTACTCTGGTTATAATCACATTTTTAACCACACAACGTGCTCACTCTGCAGACAGCAAAAGAAGCAAAAAGTTAAACATCAGAAACTACAAACACAACAAATATCAACTACTAACCATCCATTAAGATAAACGTCAATGAAGAAACAATGCTTCAGGACTAAATATTACAATTATTACGCGTGAACATCATTCACAAGCATCGTCATTATCATCATCAGCATCATCTCAGCATCACCATCAGTATCATCAGCATTATCTATCTCAGCATCGTTTTTAGTCTTGTTTCTAATACTTTCCTTTAGTTTGTTGCTCCATTGTTGTTTAAATCTAAGCAGCGTTCATTCACTTTCTTTTTCTCTTCATCTGTAGCATTTCATTGTTTTCAAAGCTAAACATTTTAGAGCAACAAAAAACAAAATATTTAAGAATAGTTGTAGTGGTTGTATTAGAAGATAAATTGCACAGTGATTATAAACAAAATGAAATGCTGATAAATGCAATTTAGAAGATAGATCACATTTTTCTCTTGAATTTAACGAAAAATATGATCAATCAATTTTAATCAAACTTTGGTACTAGTAATATAATATTTAAAATATAACCAGTACTTTTGGGTCCCCCCAAGGAAATCGTCATGATCAAGTAACAGGTTCCTTTTATATAAAACATAAAAACTAGAACCGGTCCCCATTCCTGAGGAATCAATCACTGGACCAGTTCAGTGTCGGTTCCCTCCCCTCTAGGTTACCTAATTATATAGATCTTGAAAACATTGCCGTTTTGATGTCTTAATTAATCTACTTCCAATTACATTGGTATATTTATCTCGATGATAACAAGGCTTTAAGATTTCTTCAACACTGAAGTTTTTCTTACTATGTCCTGATTCACACATGTCAAGTTTACTTGAACAAGTCTTGAGTGTATAGCAGAGAGAGAAAGAAAAATAGGAAAATCTTTCCAATCATCTATAAACTCTAGACTTGCGTAAGTAAACTTGACGTGTACGCACCAGCACTAATGATGGAAATATTGAATACAACACGATTGAAAACTATGGCTGAAGAACATGACTACGTATTTAGAAAGATTGTGGCTGTCTGAAATATACCAAATCACTATTGACCCATAAAATTGATCTTGTCCAACATCACCTCACACCTATACATGTGCATTATAGTGACTCTTATTTAGCACTTTATGGATTTTTGATGCTGCCAAGTTCCAAAGTTGAAGAAGAACAATTTTAGACATTGGGAGCATCGAAGATCAAGAGAGTTCAATATAAGGCCATCCTGTGATCACGTACAACATTATTTTTTCTCTGATTGTTTTTACTAAAATTATATGCAATAGAACCCACAGTTCAGCAGCATTAATGCTTGTTTTGTTATACACATACATACATTTAAAAGCAACAACCCAACACAAAAAAACAATAAACAAAATAAAGACAACAACATTTAATGCAATCACAACATAACAGGAAAGTAAGCACATTAAGAACAAATACACCAAACCCATTTATTCACTCATTCTCTCACTGGCTTAGTAAGTCAGCCAGATAGACTTGCCAGACTCAGGGATCCATGTAACTTATTACCTCGTGTTCTTAACAACATTTTTCAAAATTAAAAATTTATATGACTGTTTTTTCCAAATGGGCTCTTTTTTTTAAAAGCTTAGGTCTTTTCCTTTAAGAGCTTTTTGGTCGGTAATTGGGATGCGACTTGGATATCTATCAAAATAAATTTTAAAAAATCTTGTTTCTTTCTTTGAGACGTTCGGTCCGCTATAATTTATTTTAAAGTGAAAGGGTTTCGGTCCATCTTAACTACTAAATAACTATATATTTACTTTGTATGTTCCGATACTACTCATTTGAGTTCAGTTGTTCTCAACTAAGGACTGAGATTGAAAAAAATCTTAACATACATATATGTTAATATAAATGAAACCACTAAACACACAGTTTTAAGTTTTCTTCAATAATGATGAATTTATGAATCTTTTCCGGAAACTCTTCTATTAAGGTTTTTATAGTGCTTTCTGTCACTTCGTTCGAACACGTAGTCCATCTCTGTTTAAAATCGACCACTCTTTTGGACACCTTTTTGGTGCTCTTCAATTCTCTTTTAACAAGAGCCCAATATCTGGACTCAGCTCCAGGCAGTTTGGAGAATTTGCCTCCCTTGGTACAAATACCATATTATTATTCTTATAGCACTCAAGACTTTGCTTACCATAGTGACAAGATGCCAAATCAGGCCAAAAATAAGTGGACAAATTATGAAGTCTTATGAATGGAAGCAACCTCTTCTGTAAATATTCCATTTCGGTGTTTATGAAGCCCTTTTTAGTTTTGACAAGATCACACCAGATGTAACGTGTACATCGTAAAGTATTTAAAAATTCGAGTTTGCTAGACCGAAGCTGAAGCCGAGAGATATCTCAGTAGGTCGTTTAGTTTAGACCCGGCTATCTCACTAAGGTTGGTCAATGAGTAGTTGCCCATGAATTTATGCCTCTTGAAACTCAGGGCTGGGCATTCGCAGAGAAGGTGGAAAATCGTTTACTCTCTTTCCCTATCCTTACAGCTACGACAATGGTCGTTAAAAGGGAGTACCAGACGATTCGCATGCTTGCCTAACATCCAGTGTAACGTTAGTATTGCCATCAACATTGATATATATCTTCTATTCCGGGTTATCAGTAGCATAGTACGCTTTTCATTTCAACATGGCCCTACATGTGTCTAAATTACGCCATCTATTTTCAGCATTTGTAAGAAAGTGTCTGAAGATAATAATTCCAGTGGACTTGCTACTGAGACCGCATTGAAGATATCTAAGGCAGATCCCACTCCGGCTAGTTCGTCTGCCTGTTCATTGCTATAGTGGTCTTTGTGCGCAGGTACCCAAACTGAAGTAATGTCAGATAGACGACCTAGCCTTGACAGAGAGTTCTTACATTGCCTGACTAATGAAGATGAGGTTCAGTTAAAGAAGTACCGCTTGATTGCCGCGTGTATTGCAGTGATTGCAATACACTCATTCGGAAGACGGTATACCTAACCCAAGTTCGTCACAGAGGACGCCAGAACCAACACCACAGCTCATTTTTGAAACGTCAGTATATATCCTGGTGTCATATTCGTACACTAGATTACCCCTACCGTACTCACTACTGGAGGGAATTAAGGCCTTGAACACCCTATCAAAAACCGTGTATGGAGTAATATAATCATAGGGTTGGAAAACGATCGGAGGCAGTAGGCTCAGAATCCCTGCGTGGCCATATGTTCTCGATCTCCAACATTCAGATGCGTGAAGCCTCGCTGCACTGGCCATTATGTAAAAATCTATTGGCACAAGGTGTAGTGTAGTATCCAGTGCTTCTGAAGGACTAGTTCATAGTGCGCCAGTTATACCAATGCAGGCTGATCTCTGGACATTATATAGTTGGTCTACGATATATTTCCTTTTAGTTGCAGTCCACTATACAAGATATCCATAAGTAAGAATTGGACGTACTATAGGCGTTTACATCCATTTAACTATGTTGGGGTTCATTTTTTACCAAACATCTTACGACAGGATTAGTAGGTCACCGTTGCCTTTTTGACCCTATGTTGAGTATTCAGTTTCCAGTATAATAATAATAATAATAATAGATATTTTGCATTATTTGAAAGGGGGATTTTGCGGTTTATCAGCCGCGGAAGTTTGAAGCTTGGAATTTTGGTCTTTGTCGTAAAGAGTACAAGTTCTGTTTGCTTGGATTCACCCCAAGGCCACTTACCGTGGCCCAATTGTCGAGCAACCCTAAAGCAGTGGATATAATATCACTGATCATATCCAGAAAAAATCTGGATGTTTCTATCTAGATCAAGCAGAAACGAGTTAATAACGATAAGCCATTGTAGTGGAGAGATTACCTCTCTTGTAAAGCCCTTTGTACAAAATGTTTGGTTTCTTTTGCCGCAACTGCATATTGCTTGTCATGCTAATAACTTTTTGGGAAAAACATTTCCTTGTATGTTTTTAAACCTGCATTGGCTTTAACTTTTCGTACTAAATAGTCCCAGTACTGAGCTAACCGGATTGCTTTTTACCGTATGTGTTGGGAGCACCTTTGAAAATGCGTTCTATTTATTGGCTTAGACCATTCCTGCTCCCGATACTATTTAATAACGTTGGAATAAATTTTAACGCAGACATTTGTTTGGCCAACTTTTTGTAGGACCAAGTTGGGTTTTGTTGAAAATATTTAATAATTTTAGTACGCACATTTTTCTCGTCACTAATTTTAATCAGGTTAACAACAAATGAACATAATTGACATTAAACGTCATAACTGACATGCTTTACAAAGGTAACTTGAT
This sequence comes from Calliphora vomitoria, assembly GCA_942486065.2. Classification (NCBI taxonomy): domain Eukaryota; kingdom Metazoa; phylum Arthropoda; class Insecta; order Diptera; family Calliphoridae; genus Calliphora; species Calliphora vomitoria. The sequence continues at coordinate 80,479,830 of OW818030.2, forward strand.
CAAGAAAAAAAATAATTCTTGGGTTAAAAGTTTTAATGAAAAACGTGTGTTAAAAATATTACGATCTCACTCCTTATATCTCTTCTAAAAGTATACATAAAATATTTTAAAATTTGTCTTTTATTTTAACAATTTTAATTTTTTTTCTTCCACTCTTTCATGCGAAAGTGGAATTTTTTTGTTTTTCTATAGATGTCCGTGACGTATCCGATTATTTTATTATCTGGCAACTCAACAACAAAGTAATATTTAAGTGTGTAGTAGTGTTAGTATAAATGTAAATGTACATGGAAGTGTGTATGTGTTTGGCTAAGAGAAATGGTGTCATTAGATAAATTTAGCTTCTGCTTCTAATACGTGAAGTCAGTTGGCGTGTGTATAGATGTGTTTAAAAGTTAAGAGTTTTACCAGACAAACGCTTTTTTTTATGTCATTCTTTCTTTATATAATGTTTAGCATTTTTTTATACCTTCGAGTTTAAGCCATCAGTATTAAACAAACACTCATTTACTTGCAAACACACATTAAACTGTATGTTTTCTTTTTTTGTAGTGTGCAAAGTCATTGTATTTGTAACTTAAAGATACTCTTTTCTTTATTACTACCACTTGTGCCCATTTCTTTAGCGAACATTTCTATTTATAAAGGGTGTTTTTTCAAGCTGGATAAAACTCACGAAAGGGTTAAGTATAAAACGAACTGTCATACTGAGCTCAGTTTTTGTCATTTATGATCAGTATACTCTCATGAGCAGATTGACGATTGAACAACGCTACCAAATTATTCAAATTGACTTTGAAAATCAGTTATCGATTTGAGCAACTTATAGATGTTTAGCGATGAGTCTAACTTTTGGCTAAACGAGTTTGTTAATGAACAAAACTGCTGTATTTGGAGTGAGACCAATCCATAACAGATCCTACAGACTCCATTACATTCAGAAAAATGCACCGTTTGGTGCTGTCATCGGACTTTATTTCCTTGAAAATTAAGCCGGAACTCGCTTTACGGACAATGTAGGTCTTTACCGTAGAATGATCAATGATTTTTTGTCTGAAAATATTGATGAAATTGATCCGGGCGAGATTTGGTTTCAACAGGATGGCGCTACGTGCCATACAGCGACCCCAACCATGGATTTATTGAAATCTAGCTTGATTTCGAGAAATGAACCTGTCAGTTGGCCGCCAAGGTCATGCGATTTGACACCACTTGATTATTTCCTGTGGCATCACGTAAAGTCACTGCTTTTTGCTGATTTCCTTTTGTGTTTTATTTTTTAACAATTTTAAGTTCTAAAAAAACACCCTTTACATAGATGTAGGAAATATAAAAAATCTGGTTAAAGCGTGAAGTAATAATTGGCGCACTGGGTATAATAAGGGTGAACAACATTCACTTAAAGATGAGTTTATTTTTTTGTGTATAGTTGTCTCTATTGCTATTATACTTACCTAACTTAGAAGCAAGTATCTTAGAAGATATAGGTACTTGCATAGTGGGTGTAATCTAGTCGAATTATGTAAATACCCTTCGTGACAGTGGTTTAGTTTTGGATGTGTAATTCAGATGACAAGCTGAAGAAATGAAAAACAATTACCTCATCAGAATAATGCGAATAATCAACCAAGCCATGTTGATTCACATGCAACAGCGTAGAAGATCCCGCGGAATGTTTATCAGTGTTACAGATCGACAACAGTCATACTTCATTTCAATTGACCATTCATCGTTTTACGAAAAAACAGGTATATCAATCAGTTGGTCAACCTTATCATCCAATAGCGCCGCTACCTTTTCTTTCAGTGATTACCGGCTTCCATTAAAGCTCCTGTCGAAGAAAGGCTTTGGCATGCAGCCAGTCGAATGTGGTAGCATAGCCGACGTATCTCATAAGGTCAACGGGAATCTACTTTAGCATGATAAGGAGTGACTAACTACGGTGGGTGGTTTTGCAAAGGAACATCCACTAATCAAGTGTGTCATATATTAGTATTGGTTTAATCAACATTTCAAAGAGACATTTAGTATTCTCAAGAGTAATGTTATAGGTTCTCCGTATGGCCCTTCTACACGAATATATGGCAGCAGCGACCTTAAACACTCTTGCCTGAGTATTTTTATTACTGTATAGCATCGAAGGCTAGAAGAAAATTACCTGTGGATTGGAATTCTCTCTATAATTGGATTGTAGAATTCATAAAATGGAATCCGCTATTACATCTTCGAAGGGTCACCGTATATCCAAGAAAGCTACTAATATGTGGACACGTGTTTGAGAGTTAACTCAATAGGAATTCCTTGTACAAGTGAATCTGGGATGACATTATTGATGAATCCTTCTCTATCACAGAAAGCTTCTAATATTCCCCGTGTTTAACAGTACACTTAGTGTAACTCAGAAGATTTTCTCTTCATACAGACATACTGAGAAATATATATTAATCTATTCAGATAAGCAGCAATCAGTCTCTTTTGAGTTTTTATAAGAAAAGAGGATATACTAATAGCTCTACAATCCTTTGCTTTAGTAAAATATGTATTTTTTTTCTTGAACCAGCACTCAAGGAATGTCCCCTACTAATGCCAAACATTGTGTTGGAACTAGGAAAATAGGTTACGGGAGGGAGGATAGAGGGAGTAGTGTTTGTGGAAATTTGAATTGAATTTTCCTATATTGGAGGCGACAGGAAAGACTTCAGGAGGAAGCTGATTCCACATACGGACAGTACGGATAAAGAACGAATTTTCCCTGTAATGTGTTGTGCGATCTGCTGTCCAGCAGACAACGAATTGATGAGCTCTTGCCAAAGAACGTGTGTTGCGTAAAAACAAGTTCCCGAAACCCGTAGTTTTTTACGTGTTTCCCGTGTTTCAGCAGAGCACGTACCATTGTAGTATCGGTAGAACAGTGAAACACAACCCACATTGCGACGATGTTTCAGTGAGTCAATAGAGCTGGATATCCTACTGTCACCGATATGCACCTTCGCCCTCTCCTGTACGCGGTCGAGTAACTCCAAAATAGACTTTTAAACACCGGCCCACACATGAGAGTTGTATTCCATTTTCGGTCGGATATAAGTGGTGTTAATAGTAAGGAGATCAGATGGAGTAAAGTATGTCTTACACAAAGGCACTTGAATGCTTCTTTCGACACTCGAAAAATGTGTTTTGTCTAGCGGACATCGCACGGAATACTCATGCTTAGAACATCAAGAGCTTCTGATTCCTTAATATTTACACCACCCATAAAAACAGATGGAGAAACATGATCTGTTGTGCGTTTGTGTGTTAACATACAACATTGAGTCTTGCGTGCATTGAAATCAACTCTATTCGCACAGCCCCATTTAGAGATTTTCACAAGATCTTCATGTTTTGCCTCACTGCCCCAATCTCTGACAGGCTTAGTCTATAATTGGATGCATATGAATGGCAAATGTTGCTGTAATCTGCAAAAGAGTAGATAGGGTTGGAAGTTTGACATAGAAGGTCGTTTACAAAGAAAAGAAATAGAGTAGGAGAAAGGACGTAGTCTTGCGGTACCCCTGAACTGGTTTTGAACTCGTTTGATGATATTCAATCTATAACAACTCGTGTAGTGTGATCTCTGAGAAAGCTCGATGTAAATCGACAGAAGTTTTTACCGACACCAAAAGCAATAAGTTTTGCTAAAAGCGAACCATGTCATACTCTATCAAACGGTTTAGATATATCTAGAGTCACTACTTTGCTTTCTCCAAAACGGTGTATGGAATGACTTTATTTTTCCGATGGGAAGGCTAGAAATTCTTCCGTAGAGCGTCCTCTACGAAAGCTCGGGTAGTGTTTGATTGCTTTCCGCTAAGTTCGAATTATTTCCAAATAATTTAGCCAAAAGGTTAGCTTTATCAACCGGGTCAGTGAATGATTGGCGATCCCTTAAAAGAGTAGGAATTGATGAGCTAGCATTATCCTTAATTCTTTTAACGAATGACTAAAAGCTTTTTCTGCCCCGGGGAGCAGTAAGAACGTTGGCTCGGAGGCGCTGCTCGTGTAGATATTTTTCACGCCTCAGCACTTTGGCACACGAAGATCTCGCCCTTTTGCGCAGCGAATCAGTTGCGGCATTTCTGTTATCACTGCGAATTCTGAACGCTTCCTCTGTAGATCTGATTGCAATTTTGCACTTCTGATTAAACCAGGGTTTTTCCATAGTTTTAATCGAAATTTTCTTTGATGGTTTGAAGGTTTTCATCCCCATCATAATTATGTTTTAGAAAATTTTCGCCATGGCACTGACACTATTGTCTAAGAAACAGAGTTTCCAATTAAAATGCCGACAGAACTCCTTGAGCTCAGCCCAATGAGCCTTTTCGCTAATGAATTTCTGATACAACCTAACTACGTACAATTGTATGAAAATAACACATGTAAAATATTGAGAATTTCTCAGTTACAGTTCACTTGATATTCGAAAATATCTAACTAACTCTGTATGGGAGTTACCACTCCACTTCTGATCAAACCTATTTTTATATATTTTATGTAAAAAATACCTCATATCAAGAATTACTTTAACTTCTTCAATTATAAGTATTTCCTTTATATTTGAGGCTCATTCCTACTAAGCCGATCCCGCACAATTTCAGCCAAAAATTGTAAAATTTTAAGTGATTCAGACAAAGCTTAAAGACTCTCGAAATTACAATTTTCTTTGTAATGGAGATGCCCATTGTTCCGGTCTCACGATTTTTTAGTTAAACTTGATACAGTGATCAGAAATAAATTCGTGTTTAGCTAACCTCTGTGTTATGATAATAAATTGATTGATACTAAGTTTAAATACAGGGGTTTCCAACAAAAGGTGTTATTTTGGTATTTAAAGAAAAATTTAATTTTTTTGAGATAAATGATCGGATGTTTACTTCATAATAAAGGGGAATATGCCTTTAATAATGAAAAACAACATCAGCCAAATGGCCAGCACGACCACGCCTACAGAACTATGTCCTTTTCATGAAATTTTCCATAACCAAATCGCAAAGTGGCTGCGCTATGTCCTCGATAGCTTCACGAATTCTATTTTTGAGGTCTTGAGTCGGTGCTGGGCTTTTGGCGTTGAGCTTATCTTTCACGTGGCCCCAAAGAAAGAAGTCGCAAGGTTTTAAATCACTCGGTGGCCAATTGTAATCACCTCTTAGAGAGATAACACTGTCCGGAAACTTTTTCCGTAAAAGAGAAATGGTTTCGCTATTTGTGTGGCACGTAGCGCCGTCTTGTTGAAAGTAAACGTTGTCCAGATCAATATCATCCAAAATAGGGTGTAATGACCTTTGTGGAATGCCCAATTCCAAAGAACGACGAGGAATGGACAAATCTGGGTTTTCTGCAACACTTTGGGCTACAGCAGCAATATTCTCAGTTGTTCTTGAACGACGTGTACGGGTTTTATTCTTCACATCACTAACTTGTCCCAACAGCTCGAATTTTTCCACCAGTTTCTGTATTGTGGTCCGACAAGGTGCTTCACGACGACCCAAAAATGCTTTAGTTTTGCGAACGGTGACTGCAAGATTTTCATCATTCTTGTAGTGAATTTTAATAACTTCAATGCGTTGTTGAAGCGTATATCGTTCCATTTTTAGTAATGGCGTAGTTTTTACTTGTCAAATGTCAAAGAATAAAAGCTTCAAAAGTGGCACTTACCGAAATACCGGGTGACTCAAAATAACACCTCTTGTTGGAAAGCCCTTTACTTTTAGATATAGATAGGGAAGAACAGTCAGAAAAATTTGGTAGAATAAGATCGTTAAACTTGCTTTACTATACCTTTTACCTGTAATTTTGTCATTCTGTTTGTAATTTCCACATTTTTTATTTGCGATCTCATTAGGTATGTATATTCTGGATCGTTATAGATTGCGGAATCCATATAACCATTATCGTCTATCTGTTGTTTTTTTTTTACCAAAAATTATTTTTTCGACTAAATTTGTTAATTAGATAACTATTTATTACTGGGATCAATAAAGGAGATGTTAAGCTTTTGAGCAGAGATACGTAGTTTGAATCCAGAGTGGGTTTTTAAATTAAATACATTACATACATATATATTAAACATAGCATTACTTGTTACATTTCTTTGAAACCATGGTACTATAAACATAATTTACTATAGTGCTTCAAAGAGAATTTCCCTTTCTTTGTCTAACAAAATGACACAGAATTTTTCGCCGTCATAAAGAAATCCACTTACAATCCTTAACCTAAACTAAAAGCGTGATTTTATTTCCTTTTCTTTTCATCTATAACTTTATTTTCCTCGTTTCAAAGTAATTTCTTCTATTGTGTTTACTCGCATTTTGTCCTCTACAAAGGCAGCAAAAACAAAGAATATTTGCTTTGTTTTCTTATCCTCATTTTTAGCGATAAAGACAATGTGAAAATTATTAGTGTATTTTCCTTTTTTGTAAGCGCTTTCTTTTAGTTTCGTTGTTCTAAATAGTACTCGTATCTTAGTGTATCTGTGTCATTATTATCATCATTTTTGGTGAGTATTATTCCCCTGGTGTAATTAGACGTTTGATAAGATTTCTTTTTTCAGCTATATTTTGTTCTTTGGCTGTTGTAGTTTGTTTATTTTGTTTTCCTTGTTTTTATGTTCAGTTTATCACATTACAGAAAACAGTTGTTAAATGTTTCTTTGGGCGCAATTTGAAGGATGGAATTGAGTATTTAATCAGGTAATAACTTGTTTTTGTATCTCTTGATAATGGAAATTTATGTTGCCTGAGATAATTTAGATTTAATTGAAACTAAAGTTGAGTTTATTGTCTTGTAAATTGAGTAATTTACTTGAAAGAGGAAAATAAAAGATTTATAGTTGTTATAGACGATTAATATGTTCGGATATTTCTTTGGATATTTAAATTCGGAAACCGTACGAAAAGTAATTGCGTAAAAATCCTGATATTTGCCATTACTCTTTGCTTTTTAGAAAATAAGTTTTTTAAGGACTTTAAACTGTTCCGAATTGAACCTGTTTTGTATCGAATTTTTGAATTAAAGCAAAGAGTTCTAAATAATCAAGCATGGATTCCAAATCGGGTAACAGTTTTAGGTTCTATGATGTACCCCAAATTTACCCATATTCAAATGTTAATTACAATACTGGCAAGACCTATGAAACCAATAATTTGTTTTCAAGCAGATGTGGTCAATAGAACCGTAAGTTTTAATTTGCAGGAGAAAAAATCATTCTGAACAAACGCCACGTAAAAAATTGTGAAGGCCGCCTGTGGGCGGTCTTGCCAGTTTACGTGTAATATGGCCCCAATGGTAAATTTTATATATAAACAAATTTTATTGAGAGAAGGAAACAAACAAAGTTATTTTAACGCATTATTTTCGATGGTGGTGGTTCCAGAAACAATTTTTATCAAATTGACCGCATAAAGACAGGTATCATTTAGAACAAACGATTTTTTGGGCTTTTCTCTCCACCCAAACAAGAAAAAGATCGAACTGAACATCAGCTACTTGATGAACAGCTCTTTTCCCAACACCCGATATGACAGGCTGTAGTGATAAAGGCACACTGAGATTTTGAATAGATGGTCATCCTACAGACGATATATTTTTTAAGGAAACAAGTCCAGCAGCTATTTCCTCCCGCAAATCTGGAAGCTGAAAAAGCAGTTTTTTAATCGGACACATTGTTGGAAGCACTGGTCTCATCGGCCTGCAGACGTTTGTATAAAAAGAATGCATTTGTAAAGACCATGCCCACAAAATAGTAGGACAACCTAATTATAATATTGCGAGTCTTAGCTCAAATATGGTATCGACTCTGAAGACCATCCATGCGATCTACTCCACCCATGCAATCATTGTATTCTCGAATAATTTGAGGGCAGTTGATTTCGGTGAAGGAAGGAACCTTTGATTGTTCTTCGCCAGGATTGGTTCTTCTGAATCGGGAAGACATATTTGTTGTCCTTCCATAATACAGTATTCACATCGACTACATGTATTGAGGTCATGTATTCTACGCAAAATGATCTCTTCTCTTGATTCATTTCACAGTTTACACAAAAGCAAATCGTGGTCAACAAGAAATATGACAAAACAAAATTAGTACCTCTCCTTGTGCCCAACCATAAATTCCTTTGGTTCGTAAATAGACTAAAAGCGGCTTCGATTTGTGAAAGTTATCAAAATACAGGATGTGATGCATGAAATTAGGAACCTCCAAACATTTAAGGTAGCTCTAATGCCCGGTGTTACAGGTAAATTTATATTATCTTCGTACCCATTGTTGACTTAAAAACGGTAGGCAAAGCCGTTTGAATCACAAAGCACGAACAATTTGATCCCTCTTTTATGCGGATTATTGGGCATGTATTTTCGAAAATGGTGTTTCGTCTTTGGAACATAAGTGGAATCAGCAACACTATCATCGCTATCAATACTTTCATCTGTGCCTTCTACAGAACTCTATAGAATCGATGAATTCGAGAAATTTTTGATCAGACATTTGCTCCAAATTGATATTTTTCTTATAAGGACGTTTAGTAATATCCATCTTTAACACAATAGTAAAATATAAGGAAAAATAATAGAACCATAAGCAAACAATAGAGTTTTATGAACAAAAGGTGAAAACTACAAGGTAAGAGAAGAGGACATTTTTGTACATGCAAACCGGCAAGACCGCCTGGAGGAGACCTTTGCTATTTCGTTTTTAAATCGAACTTTTTATTTTTTTTCACTTCAAATACATTTGATCATAGCTGACAAACGACTTGTCATAATATACTGGAAGGTATAAAGAAAATGTAAAACAGTGTTGTTTAAAGACAGTTTTTACTATTTTGAAGCGAAAAAATATTTAATACAGCACTGGGGCCCAAAAATTGAAGACCGCCTTGAGGTGGTATTACCGGTTAGAGGGTTCATTTTTAAAAATTAAATAGAATGAACTAAACCTCATTTATTTTGGTATATTATGACTTCTTTAGAAATAACAAATATTTCCATTATTTGCGGAAGCCGATTTCATTCATATGGCAGCGCGGATGGCTTCGCAGTAGCTTATCCTACCGGTACAATTTTCCAAGACTACTGATTTGTGGCTCGGACGATATTAGCCTTAAGGATGCGGGTAATTTCTAGATTATTCGCATAGCATCGATCTTTAAAATCTATAAGGTCAAATCGCAGCACCAAGGCGGTCAATTGACATCGAAAAGACAGTTGATAATTCAATTCCCAAACTATCTGCGCACAATATCAATTGATTGAATAGCTATGTGACATGGTGCGCCATCCTGCTGAAACCAAAGATTATCCAAGTTTATGTCTTCCATTTCAACCCATAAAAAGTCTTTCATTGCTCTGAAGAGCCCTATCGCGGTGGTATGATGCTGATTGATATCACAGTGCAAAAACACACGGTCATGACAGTATAGGTTCGACTGTATTACCAAAACGTAGTAAAACCCTATAATTAGTTTGGCGATTTTGGTGTCCAATTTTATTTTTTGGTGACCAACGATTCTGAAAATCAAAAAAAGGTGGCATCAGTAAGTCGATTTTTTTTTTTTTAAATATCATGTATATTTGTTTAGCACTATATGTTGTTTAAATACATGCGAAACGCTTTTACTATCATATTGTAAATAACGTTAAAGTTGGCACTTTTCTAAAAAAAACTCCGATTCTGGAACAAATTTTCCCCGTTTTAGGAATTTCGGTATTTGAAAACAAAGAATGGCAACAGTTGTACTGCCATTGACTTAAGGACATTAAGGTCTTTATTATTTCCAAATTTTGTTATGATATCTGTAACCGTTAAAATTTTACATTAATTCAAATTTAGTTTTTTTTTATGGAAAATCACCATATTATCATTTTTTTTAGTTTTTAAGGTAAGTGACGTCCGAAGAAAATATAAAATTATTTAATTTCACTAAAATATGGCCTTAGTTTCAGGCAGTTTGGCCTCTCTTGGTACATATACCACATTATTGTTCTTGCACCACTCAAGGGCTTGTTTACCATAGCGACAGGATGCCAAGTCAGTCCAAAAATAAGTGGACACATTATGAAGTCTTGTGGAAGCAGCCTTTTTTTGTAAACATTCCTTGATGTAAATTTCCGTATTTATAGAGCACGTTGTAACAAATGATTGGCTTCTTTTGCCGTAACTGCATATTGCTTGGCATACCAAGAACTTTTTGGGAAATTTTGTCTGCTTTTAGGTCCTAAACTTTTCTTCAACATTCCATCGAGCATCAGCAACATAAAATCTTTGACCAGGAAGTTGCGAAAAATCTGCCAGAACAAACTTTTCGTCATCCATTATGCAGCAAGAATATTTTTTTTATAAAATTTGACTTCAAATTCCGTGCTCTGTTTTTGGCGTCTAAATTTTTAGTAGCGTTCCTGTCAGGAACTTTTTGAGCCTTGTATGTTTTTAAACCTGCATTAGCTTTAACTTTTCGTACCAAATAGTCCGAGCACTGAGCTAACCGGACTGCTTTCCTACCGGATGTGTTGGGAGCTCTTTTGAAAATGCTTTCTATTTTTTTGGCTTTAGAAATATCATGTGGACCATTCCCTCTACCTGAACCACGTTTTCTATCAACGGACAAGTTCTCCCGGTACTGTTGAATAACATTGGAAACAGTTTGACGGCAGACCTTTGAATGCTTGGCCAACTTTTTGTAGGACCAAGTTGGATTTTGTTGAAAATATTTAATAATTTTAGTATGCACTTTTTTTGGTCACATTAAACATATAAACTGACATGTTTTGCAAAGGTAACTTGTTAAAAAAAAAAAAAAAAAATATCAAATAATACTTGGGTTAAAAGTTTTAATAAAAAACGTGTGTTAAGAATTTTACGATCTCACTCCTTATTTACTCTTCAGAAGCTCCACAATCCTTGCCCGCTTTCAAAAATGTCAAAATTGTTTCATATATTGCATATATCCGGTTTTGCGCGATCAAGATTAAGTAACGTGATGGGCCCGGATCATATTGATAATGAGCTTTACCGTAGCTACAACTTTTTAAATATTGTTAGTGAAAGACTAGCAGTTCCTGAATGTTATTCTAATAAAACTGAACAAAATTTGTTCAATAAAGGTACACAAAAAAGCTATTTTTTGGCAAAATTGGTTTAGTGGACTCTTAGTTATATTACTGTCATATACAGTTAAGCGGTATCACCAAGTCTAAGTTAGCTATTGACCAAAAACTGATGACACCTTTTTTTGAGGGTGCACTGATTTTCAAGATCTTTGGAGGGCCATAAAAAAAAATTGGTCACCAAAATCGCTTAAACTGAGTATAGGGTTTTACTACCCTTTTGTAGTTGACTTTGTCATGAGCGTGTGTTTTTCGGAAAGTCTATATTTGTTGCATAGTGTATGCAATATTACAAATAGAACAATTCTATCAGTGTGGAAATAAAATAAGATTTAAAACGATACAATTTGTCGATAATTTTTTAATTGTATACTTCAACAATGAATAATAATGTTATATTTTCAGAAAATGCATTCATGTATTTAAATAACTTTTGTTATACTATCTATAGAAGTGTAACCCCAATTAAGATATATTGTTCACTCCACCTAACAGTTTTTTTTTATATAAATAATATTAATTACCGTGAACTTACAACCTGTAATCATTGCAATCAATTTACCTGTAATTGAAGCCGATTTCAATCCTTTTGTTAACATTAATATAGAAATGCGCAAAAATTACTTTCACTTTTATTTATTATAATTTCATGGCTTATAAAATATTTTATTGTAGTTTCGTAGGAAATTTATAAATAAATAATGAAAAATATAAATTAAATTGTTTAACTCCCAGCCATTAATTAAAATTTGAATTCATTTGTGTTTTTACCACTTTTACATATATTAAAAGGACTTAAAAGTTAAGAGAGGGTGAAAGAAGATTCTTCGGGTTTGTGAGAAAGAGATAAAGCAGTCATAGAGTGAGAGAGAAATCAAGGGGTTTTCATTAAAATTCCATAAATTTTCATTAAATTGTGGATGTATTATTGTTGTTATTATTATTTTTGTGGTGTACACAATTGTGTGAGTATTAGGGGTAAGGGTTACGATTACAAAAATATTTGCAGATCAAAAAGTTTTAGGTTAAACTGGAATCTAGAAGAAAAAAGTCCTATTTAACTTTATTAAGGCTTTTGTAACGATTTGGGAATATGTACTCAGGCAATATACTTATTTATACACCCAATAACGAGCTATTACAAAACAATAGAATGATATAAATTACCACAGACAAAACAGGAATATTTAAAATAGAGGAAAAAGAAAACGAACGCTGAACACAACAAAATAAATAGAATAGAACTAAAAACAGTAACATTGTTCTGAACAAGATTCAAATCATGCTAATAACATGGGCAATTTAACTTAATTGCCTCAAATATTGTAATACAAAATATTTAGAAACACATACACTCACACACACACACACACATTTAAATGCCAGTACTAACACTTACACATCAACATTCATTCCATTGCATAGTGGGGCGGATTGATATGAGTGATGTCAAATTTCAAATATCAGTGCAATAGTAAGTAGTTTGCAAATTTTGAATTATGTTTCATGTGCTTGTGTTTAATTATAATTATATACGAAGCAATCTCAGGATGAGTTTATTTTTAATTTAACTACTATTTCCTTGTGCGAATAATATAAAATTATAAAAGTATCCTCTAAAGCCGTGTGTCCACTACCAAGTTTTCTCGCGGAAGTTGCTTCCAGAAGTTTTTGTCATGTAGACACGTATTAGAAGTCCACTTCCAGAAGTCACGGCTTGCTGAAGTTACTTGCAGCAATTATATGGAAACACGTGTTTGTTGCTTGCTGGAAGTAACTTGATCGACTTGCTGTGAACTGCAAGTGTTTTGAAGACTTGCAGAAGTAGTCGGGTAAACGGTTTGTGGTATTCTTTCCTGTTTTCAGCTTTGTGTTTTTTGAGTTCTTTTCCAAATTTATAAAAATGGACAAAAATAAATTCGTTGGGAGATGTGAAAAAATACAATTGGTAATTGAAAAACAAGAAAGTTATCCTGAATTATGGGACGCGTCCTCAAAAGACTATGAGAATAAAATTAAATAACAAAAAGCTTTAAAGGCAATAGCCAAATATACAGATTTTTATTTTTAACTAGCTTGACCCGGTGCGCTTCGCTACCTCTGTCGTAGTCTATGTTGGAAATTTCAATAAAATCGTTTCGGCCGTTTAGTATTTATTGTTTAAGAACTAAAGGTACCAATTTTACCGGTTTTCCCCCGGTTTACCCCTTTCTGGTTCAAGTATTGAAAAAAGTTGTAGCCTATTGACGCTTCCAAGTAAGGATCTATCTACGTTCCAAATTTCAATAAAATCGATTCAGCCGTTTAGGCGTGATGCTCAAACAAACAAACAAAAAACCAAAAAACTTACAAAGACATTTATATATTTATATAGATTTCAAATGCTGCAATGGTAGCTGCCAATCTTATTTTGCCACAAGATATTTTTATACTGTTATTTGTAAAAAAAGCAAACTCTACTGAAAGCTGTACTCACTTTGTGTGGAAACACATCTGAAATTTCTTGCAGCAAGTTCTACAAACTACTTCTGGAATCAGACTTCCGCAAATTTCGGTTTGAGTGTAAACACTTCAGCAAATAGTGGACACATGGCTTAAGAGGATATACAAGTCACTCTATGTTGCTAGGTTTAAGAGTATGAATGAATAAAATAGATCAATTAAAATAACACTAGAAACTGTTGGTTTGATTAATAAATGGTCTTTCATTAAGTGCATCCTATCTTTAAATTCAAATAAAACAAAGTGTGTTTGAGATATCATGAACATTTTTTATTCATTTGAAAGGCCTATCGATGGCATTACATATCGAATATAACATCTTTAAAATTTCCACCGCTGCTTCGCTGAGTGGCGCCCAACCGAAATATCAAATTTGCATGACTCTGGTGAATTTATTAGGCTGAATTTGACTGATGGCATGGGTTATGTTGACTTCGAGGGCCGATGTGGTTTGCGGCAAAGACATGTGACTTAACCCTCTAACCGGTAAAACTTCGATTTTTGGACCCTAGTGCTGTATTAAACATTTTTTTGTTTTAAAATAGTGAAAACTGTCTTTAGACAACACTTTTTTACATTCTTTTTTACCTCCAAATATATTCTTTCAAGTCGTTTGTCAGCAAAAAGTGCAAAAAGTCATCAAATTAGCATCGAAAATTAATTCGCAAATTTAACTATTAAAGAACTAAATTTAGAATAAAATTATTGCTCCTCAAGGCGGTCTTGCCGGTTTGCGTGTACAAAAATGTCCTCCTCTCTTACATTGGTTCTATTATGTGCATTTTTTTATTTTACTATTGTGTTAAAGATGGATATTACTAAACGTCCTTATACGAAAAATATCAATTTGAAGCAAATGTCTGATGAACAATTTTTCGAGATCATCGATTCTGTAGAGTTCTGTTGACAGCACAGTTGAAAGTATTGATAGCGATGACAGTGTGGTTGATTCCACTTATGTTCCAAAGACGAAACACCATTTCCGAAAATACATGAATGGTCTGCATGGTCGATACCATATTTAAGCTAAGACTCGCAATTGTTCTGCCATTTTGTGGATATGTTCTTTACAAATGCTTTCTTTTTATACAAACGCCTTCAGGCCGATGATGCCACTGCTTCCAACAATGCGTCCGATTAAAGAACTGCTTTCACAGCTTCCAGATTTTCGTGAAGAAATAGCTGTTGGACTTGGTTCCTTCAAAAATATACGGTATGTAGGACGACCATCTGTTCCAAATCTCGGTGAGCCTTTATCACTACAGCCTGGCATATCAGATGTTGGGAAAAGAGCTGCTCATCAAGTTGCAGATGATCATTACGATGCTGAGGATCATTTTTTTGCTTGGGTGGAGAGAAAAGCCAAAAAAAAGATGCAAACATTATGCGGTCAATTTAATGAAAATTGTTACTGGAACTACCACCATCGAAAATAATGAGTATTTTATTTTTGTTTGATCGCTTCTCTCAATAAAATTTGTTTATAAATAAAATTTACCTTTGGTGTCATATTACATGTAAACCGGGCTGACTTCATAATTCTTTACCTGGCGTTCGTTTAGAATATTTTTTTTCGCCTGAAAATTAAAACTGACGGTTCTATTGACTACATCTACTTGAAAAAAATTATTGGCTTCATCTGATAATTTTTGCGGTCTTGCAGTTAGAGGGTTAAGAAAACCCCACAAGAAAAGTTCTAACAGTATGATATGTGTGACACGTAGCGCCGTCCTCTTAAAATCATATATCACCGGTATCTATATCATCCAATTCAGGCCACAAGAAGTTGGTAATCATCGACTTGTAATGCTCACCGTTGATAGAGATGCCCTGGCCAACTTCATTTTCAGAGAAATAACAGTAACTTTTTCGGGATGCATTGGACGGTCTTGCCTCTCATGTGCATTGGTATCGTCACAAATTCGTTTGTTCGAACAAAACACTCATTATGATAAAACATTTTTCACGTTTTGTTGAACGCTATCGTCCATAGTGATTTGGCAAGACAAACTGATTATATTGCAGCAATTTCGACATATATAGCTTCAACAATATGGCCGCTATCATCTACCGAAGTTGGGAAGTTCCTAGTAGTAGAATATACGGTTCAGGTTTACATTATTGAAAAATTTACACGTTGCTTCAATTACTGCAATGCCTCTCTTATTTTTAGGCAGACAAAAGTTATTATACTCTCCCTTCAGTTCTTTGATATAGTATCTAGTATAGTATCTAGATATAGTATTATTCTTAATTTCCTAAATTTCATAATACAGACTCAAATAGATCTTCTGGAAGATTGTCAACAATCGAAGTAGATTGAGATTCAGTGTGGTTTTGCCGTTTTGAGGTAATTCATTTCTGGTTGAGGTTATTCTACAGGTTGTTGTTTTAGTATAAACAGATAGACCAAAGGGCATTAAGACTGTTAAAATGTTATGAGTTCAGTTGTGCCACAATGACTGTTATTGACGGCTTCCGATATGATGGGTAGGTTACATACAATTATGTCATTCATACGGTATGCTGCTACCTTAGAACTGATGGCGTCTCTATGAATGTCATTCAAAGATACCATGCACGAGCTACACTTACATCTTTTAACTAAACTCGTACATATGTAGGTCCTGTCTGACATGGTTCGGATGAGCTATAAATTGTTTGATGTCTAGATCTTACGGATGCATTTTGACAGCTTTATATATAAATATATAATCAATTCCAATTTATCAACGAGGGTGATCATACTGTAGCAGCATTGTTGACCACTGACATGTATGTATCTAGTAAGGTTTCCTTATTCATTCCCCGATGCTGCCAATACTCTGGTATGTATAAGTTGAGTTTTGCTGCATTGTACAGGTTTTAAAGAGATTTGTTGTTGATAACTTCGACCGTTAGGTCATCTCATGTTTGAAGGTTTGTGAGATTCGAGTCTGTATATCTTGCCGAATCTGTGCTCATGTGCTGCAGGTAGTCCACGTTTCAGCAATGGGATCAATTGAACCATTTTCCCGGTTGCTGTTTATAATTACATACTGGCTCAACTCAGAGAGACTTCGCTTTAGAAGAGATTCCTCGGGTTTCTACAATGGGATGACAATGGGGTGCCTTGTCAGGTACACGACTCTCTGCTCGTCAATCTGTTTCAACATCACCATGGATAATCCATCATGGGTCAATAGCCTTTAAAGGATTGGATGCCTTAATAACTTTAGCAACTCCAGTTAGTGACCAATAAAAACCTATCTAAAATCACACTGGAAAAAAATCATTATATAAAAACGTGTTGATATCAGTTGATACTTTTGGTATCATCACGCTCGTCTGCCAGTTCCGCTACTTATGCTGGGATACTTGATCAGCAGGAATATAGCTAGTTGCTGCTGCCGTAACAATTTATCTCTCCGCTTAATGAACGCTGGAGGGTATCGGAAGATTATCTTTTAATCCAGCCAGAATAGCATGAACCTCAAAGCCTGGTGTTGTATATGACTAATACAATGTCCCCATCTATGCTGTTCGAAGACTTTTGGTCTTTGGACTTCAACAGATTGTGTGAGTGGCGATGATTGTAAGAGAATAGTGTACTATATCCTGTGTACAAAAGCTACCATAATAATATTTAGAAAATTCAGTTAATGTACATTCAGAAATCTGTATCTCAACAAATAATGAGTCGGAGATTCACAGCTGCAGTAGTAACTGTTGAAGGGAAGGCCAAACCTGCTTGTATGATATTAGTATCGAAGTGTCCTTCCGGTTTCTATTCAAGAATTGTATACTGCATTTCTTATTGTATGCGGGCATAAATATTCTGATATTATGTTTCCATTTTGCGTCTGCCTTCTGAAGAGAGTATCTGAAGCTTTTTCGCTCAGTCGGTAGACCCACGTCTAGTCCGCTCGTATGTCTTATCATTAACATGGTAGCCCTTATGCACAGAGAGACGCACTAGGGTGATATTAGCTGTTTAGATGTTCAAGTCTTGCAAGTTCTTCTTTACACTATCTGCCTAAGGTCAGAGATTAGAATTAAGTGTCATAAGTGTAGTCTGGTCGCCGACAAAAATGACGTTTTCATTTGTTTAAACAATTTATTCAAATATAAATTTATGATTTAACCTGTCCCACTGTACATTCGTAAATGTTAAAGTAAAAATACTCAAATAAATAGTTGGCCTGAAATCTGAGCCTGTTTAGCATTTCAATGCCAAGTGGCATTTAGAGGAGCCCTATGTACAAACAGCCAGCCAACCATTTACTCATCCATCCATCCTTCCGTCCATCCTTACTCATTGTTAAAGACCTTTTCGGTCTCTTTGTTGGATTCGTGTGTTCATTGTAATTTAAAGTGAAAGTGTGTGCGAAAGTAAGAAACACTGTGATTGTTCTCGTTTAATTAGAATTAATGAAATTTAATTGAAATTGTTTGCGTAACTTTAACTTTAAATAAATAAAAAAGATAACAATTTTTATATGCTGAAAAATGGCGTAACCATTCACATTAAAATTTGTGATTTCTCTATTTCCGTTTGGCAGCGGAAGCGAATTTTTCAAAACAATGGCATGAATAAAGGCATTAAAGTGATTATATTCAATGTGTATTGAGGATTATAAAGTACATAAATGTTTAACTTTTAATTTGAAGATTTTATAATTTGTAATTACCGAGATAAGGAGGATTGTTGAAGCAACACTAACGCTTTAAGATAAAATACTATATAAATTTAAGTGGAGTTGAAATTTTAAGATGGGAGACTTTAAGATTTTTATTCTCAATATGGCCAGTATATCAGTAATTCTTCTACAATCATTTTACAATAGCACATTTTACACAATCTATGACCAATATGATGGGCCTTATTTTGCATATTTAACCCACATATTTAATTCGAAGACATATAAATTAGGCTGTTGTAAAGAGCAGTTACAAAAGTCAATCCATCAACTTAACATAAACAATACTAAAACAATATGTATTAGTACATTGTTGTGAATAATTCCATAATAGTTTATGTGGATTTTAATATAAAACATTTAAGAACACATAAACAAGGAGACGAGAATCGAAGTCTCGTTCTACTTATACTTTGCTCCCGGGTAACAAAGCATAATTAGACGAGGCCTAAATTCTTACTTTGTACTAATACCTTAGTTAGCCGACCGATAACTGAAGCATTTATCTCTTCGGATTCTACTCATTAGCTAGTATAGTGAATTAGATGTAATTAGCCGACGAGTGCTGAAGAATTTATGTCGTCGGATTGCATCCATAAGCTGTATTTATTAATAATTAGTCGTTTGCCGACCGCGAGCCGAAGCATTTATCTCGTCGGTTTGTACTCATTGCATCCATAAGCTGTATTTACGAATAATTTGCCGTTAGCCGACCGTGAGCCGAAGCATTTATCTTGTCGGATTGTACTTATTAGCTAGTATAGTCAATAATTTGAAATTAGCCGACAAGATCTGAAGAATTTATCTTCTCGGATTGCATACACAAGCTGTATTTATTTATAGTTAGTCGTTAACCGACCGATAGCCGATGCATTTATATCTTCGGATTGCATCCATAAGCTATATCTACGAATAATTAGTCGTTAGCCGACCGAGAGCCGAAGAATTTATCTGGTGGGATTGTACTCATTAGCTTGCATAGACAATAAGTTGTAATTAGCCGACGAGAGCTGAAGAATTTATCTCCTCGGACTATATCCATTACCCATAATTAGTCGTTAGCCGTCCGTTGGCCGAAGCATTTATCTTGACGGATTATACTTAGTAGCTAGTCCAAACTTATAGAGCCAACGAATTCATCTCATTGACTTGCATCCGTTGCATTTACTTTGTAGTAATAAGTCGTTAGTTGACCGAGAGTCCTCTTTTAGAAACTTTGCCCATTAACAAACAGATTCCGAAGATCCAAGACCACAGAACTGGTAAAGATTTCAAAGCAAACAGACTTTGAAGAACCTGGACAGAGTAAGCATACCCCGGATGTAAACAAAAACTGCATCACACTATAAATAGTTTAATATTATGTGATTTTGACCAAATAAGATTTTATATAGATTTTAACAAAAATGAATCCTTAAACTGCGCGATGTTTTGCTTTAAAAACTATAAGGGTACTCATTTAAACGCTTAAGTTTCCCATTTATGCAAATGTGCAAATTTGCGCCACGTGTCTCATGAACCCACCTATTAAATTTTTGTGGAATGTTTTACAGATAAATTTAACAAATGCTGAAAAAAAGATTTATGTGCTGTTTTTCTAATCCAAACGAGTACTTTGAGTGGAAATTTAACATGTGTTTTGTTATTGTAACAAAAACAAAATACATGTAAAATTTCTACTCAAAGCACTCGTTTACTATACAAAAACAGCACATTAAGAATTGTATAAATTTAAATTCTAACGGTATAATTCATAATAACTTAAAACAGCTTTATAAGTCGTTAATAAGAAAAAAATCAAAAAACTGTATTCATAAACGTTTAATAGTCTTATAAGTCTGTTATAAACCATTCATAAATTTGAAATATTTATTGTAGCTTCAACACTACTATAAACCAACTTTAAGGTATTCTTTTTTACATTTTATCTGGAAAAAAAGGGATTTTTAAAGATAATTTTTTATAAATTTGCCATAATAGACGATACTATTGCAATTGACAAACGTAATTTTAACTCCGCTGGGGAATATGTTCCAATATAATAATATATGATTTTGTTTCAAATTCCTCCGGCAGTGAGCTATATGAGGTTCGCAAGTGAGTTTGATTTCCATTTTTGTCATTTTCTTTTAACCTGTAATGAAATGTAGTAATAAAATGTGAAAACATTGTGGAAGAAGGTCCACACAATCTAATATACCCATTCCGGAACTAAAATTATCTGTTTCCTTATATAAATTCATTAAATTTTGTTAAAAATTAACAAAATGACAATAAAAATAAATTAATAAAACAAATTATAAAACAGTGATGTTTATTTTATCACAGAATATTCGTCATTCGAATACTTTTAATAATAATTGAAATAAAATATATAAAAACGTTTGTATATTAATACATTTCAGCTTAATATAAATTTACTAGAATCAGATATACATTTGTTATCTAAAAATTAGTTTTTATCTTCAAAAATGTATTAATACTAAAAACAAACAATTAAAAAAAGAGAATTAACGAATATTTTAACCTAATTGCAAGCAACACTAACAACGAAAAAGGGGAAATGACTCAGAAGCATTGCCAGATTAGACAAAAAACAATACATTACTTATTGTGGTTTTAACAAACGTTTATGAATAAAATACCTTTATTAAAGGTTGATAAAGCTAAAGTGTTTGTTAACAAATTTGTGTTTTAAATCTACAATAAGGTTTTATTATGAATTAGACCGTAAAAATTTTGAATGAAAGTGAAATCTTTGGAACAAACAATGGTAAACATACATAGTTTGGAAGATTTTGCTTATGTTCTAGCTGCTGGTTAATATTTCCATACACAATGCCATTCAGTCCAATCATTTTGCTCAAAAGTTACACAATTTTCAAACTATTTGTATTGTATTTTATTTCTTATAAATAAAAGTAAACAAAAGTTCACAATAAGTTCAAGTTTGCGAGTCTAAATTATCGGAGTTGTGCAAACGAATTTCCATACAATTTTTGACAGTTCATTTGCGAGAGTGTCAAAATGCACAGATTTCACAGTTTGCGAGGCATTTAAGCATTTACATGAGGACCCTTTATATTTTTGACTTTAGACTTCCGTAATCCATGCTAAGATTAATGAAGTCTATGTATACAGGTAACGGCTAAGGGAATACAGAAGTTGTAATTAACAAACAACTTTCATGTATTTTATATAAGAATTTTAATAAACAAATAGTTTAGAGCTCTAACTTTGCTGTGTTGGTAAATTTTTACTGAATTATAGCTAAACTCAAGCCAATATCGTCTTTTAAAGTGAAGCTTATCGCATAGAGATCGTTCTGGTGTGGACTAACTTCCAAACCACTAGGAAAAACTTCCAAACCACTTCATTCTAAATGCTTTTTCATAGCTTTGTAACATATGGCCTAGCGTTGTCATGATGGAATATTACGGTTTCTTGTATGACCGCATATTCTGGGAGTTTTTCAGACAATGCTCGCTGCAAACGAATAATTTGCATTCGGTACAACTCTCTGTGATAGTTTGGCCATATTTCAGCTGCTCATAATAGATATGAGCCTTTTAGTACCACCAAATACAGATCATTACCTTAGTCCCATGGATATTTGGTTTAGGTGTCGATTTGGATGGTTGACCGGAACGTAGTAGATCCATTTATCATTGTAAGTAACAATTCGGTGCAAAAATCATGTTCTTTTATAGCGTTCAAGGTCTCTCAGCTTTAATTCGTATGTTACCCAATTTCCCTGCTTTTGGATGAATCCTGCTGCTTGTGAACGTTTTGAAATTGCTGATTGAGTAGCTCCCAATGAGTTTGCAAGCTGTTGTTGATTTGGACAACAAGCTTGGTCATCAAATTTTGTTGGCTGGCCTAGGCGATCTTTGACTTCAGTGTCAAAATCAAGACTTCTAAACCACATAAACCATCTCTCCCATGTTGAAACTGATGAAACATATTCATTATATGCTTCGTTGAGCAATAGGTGTGCTTCAAGTAAAAGAAGTAAAACAGAACTTCACACATTTGACGAATTAAGAAAGACTTCATAATGTTCAATAACTAAGTGAGAATAAATGAGAGATTTGTAGCCTTCAAAATGACATATAAGTTATTAAAAACAAAAAACCGTTTTCAAAAGATACGCCATCTATTTTAAATCCAGCATTAAGTCATTCGAAAATTAAAATTAAAATTTTAATTTTCAAACTTTATGAAAAACAAACCAAAGCGAATTTAAAATTTTAGAAAAACTTTTTAAGACTATAAAGAATTTCGAACGGGTAAGGTCCAATGATTTGTCGAAAAATTTGTTTTAATTATAAGGCTGTTTTCTTAGACATATAAATTTTCCGATAGGAATAACTGTAAAATTAGTTTCATACGAATGAAGTGGGTTTGATTTTTTTAGTAAACTTTGACAAATCACCAGGCAAAGACTTACACCAGAACAAGGTATACAAATCGTGGAAATTTATTTCCAAAATTCGCGCTTTGTTCGCTATACTTTAAGAGCACTTCTATTGTCAAATCATCTTCAGCGATGGGGCTTAACGGGTATGAAAACAAGCAGAATTATCTTTTTTGGAGAGATCACGGTCCTCATGAGACTTTTGAGACGGTTTATATGTCGAAGGCGTCATCGGTGCATTTGTCTTTAAATCCGTAACCGCTGCCAACATTACCTGAATGGTGAACGCTACAGTCAAATAATTCGTGAGTTTTTTATTCCTCATGTCATTGCAAATCACTTGGAGGAGAAATACTTCCAACTAGATGGCACAACAAGCCATACATCGCGTGAAACCAGCAACGATTGATCATAACAAAATAAGATTAGGACGACTGGATGGCGTTCATAAAACGCGATCGCGGAAGCCAGCCAGAAATTATTTTTAAACAGCCATTGA
This sequence comes from Calliphora vomitoria, assembly GCA_942486065.2. Taxonomy (NCBI): domain Eukaryota; kingdom Metazoa; phylum Arthropoda; class Insecta; order Diptera; family Calliphoridae; genus Calliphora; species Calliphora vomitoria. Next base: position 80,503,066 of record OW818030.2, read on the forward strand.
ATTTGTTGTGTTTCATTTTTAAAAAAAGTTGTATAACTCTAAAACAAACTCCCTATATATGGGTAAATAACATATATTAACTATTTTTAATTGAATATTTTTTTGGGAATTAAATTTTAATATTATCAAAACTTCAAATAAAATATGCAACCTCTTAACGTTAGACGATTTTGCTAAACTTTTCAGCATTTAGTTTTTACATGACATACAACAATTTTAGACCAACAAAAATCTACCAATATAAGGTTTAACCTTACGTACAATCATTTCTTAAATGCTGATTTTATAAAACCTATGAGAGATATTTTGATATTTAAGAAATTATTTTACATATTTTTGTTTTAATCTAATAAACATTGAAATGGTCATTTAAAAACGGTTGAGTGTTTTACAAAATTTCCCCTATTACAATAACACGAATTTCCTTTAATAAATCCATAAGCATTTCCCCCATTTTCAATTCTCAAATCCAATATTAAAGCCAAAGACCTTGATTCGGAATTCAAGGTATTTATCATTTCATTTCACTTCACTATTCACCCTTGTTCTTTCTCGTTAAGCGCTCTAGCTGTAAAGTAGTTAGACATTCCAAAGAATGCACATTAATGTCAATCTTTATTCATACAATCTACTCGTTGTTGCTGGTATTAAACACATTTAAATGTCTGAGTAGTGACGGGAGAGAGCGAAGTGTAAGTATGAGGCTGTCAGTTGGTGGTTACGCTATCTGTGTGAGTACGACTGTTTACCAGAGTTGGAAAAAAGAAGGATGTGTTTTACATTAGTTTGCGTATCTGGAATCATTTGTGTATCATTTGCACCGCAGTGCATTAGAACAAAAATTTGTAATGATGTCTAATGAGTTTTTGCCATTCACATGAATATTGAAACAGTATTAATGCTTAGGGACTGGCTTCTCGCTTTCCTTGTTATAGCAGCAGCAGCTTTAGTTTCCTTTTTTTAATTCAGTTCTTCTTTTTGTTCGCTGTTTTTGTGGATCTTGTGTATTTAGATTATTACTAAGCATGTGTAGATACGTTTACATAGTCAGACAGTAGAGCAAAATATGAAATTCTCATCATGTCTTGTAGACATATTTATGATAAAATGCAGTTCTTAAAAATATTCTTTTCAAAATAGGAAAAGTTTAATCAAAGTCTTGAAAAAATAATTTGAATCTTCATATAAAATTATTTAAATATCAATTTCTTTCTTTCTCCCCTCCAATAATTGCCACACTGTATTAATCCTTGTGTTTACATTGTCTAGGGAAATGTTAGAAAATATTGCTGTTGTTGCCACTACAACTACTGCTTACAAGCCAGCTGCTGTTGTTGACATTGCAACATTACCAGCTGCTGCATAATCATCTGCATTGTGGCAGTAAGAGTGGCACTGGCAGAGCCAGCAACATTATAAGTACTTGTAGTAGTAACATGTACAAGTATCAAAATAAAACAATTGTTTAAAGTTTTAATCACAACACAGTAGTGAAATATACTTACATACATACTCACACGTTAATGTAGTGGAAACTTTCCACAATCCAAGAGGGAAAACAATTTTCTATTGCAGTTAAAACCAACCAGCTACGTTGAATGTGAACATGAACGTGTACGTGAATGAAAATGTGAATGTAAATGCGAATGTAAATAAAATTATAAAAATTAATAAGATGAGTGTAAACAAGAGTGTTTTGCTGCCAAAGGAAGCAACAAAAAACTAAAATCATTTAAATACATATGAGGAATTAAGCGAATTAGTTTTCTGGCACAAAAAAAAAAAACACTTTTTAACGATTATTTGTTTGACAGTCATTGCAAATATTAAACAACAGTATAATTTGTAATTCAAGGTTTTGTGTGTTTTTTTTGGTAAACATATTTAAATGATTGGATTTTAACTATCACTCAGAGATAAAACATGTTAAACATAGATGACAACAAGATAGCTAACTGAGAGACAAAAATTTTAGTTTGTTGTCAAAAACATAATTCATGAGAATGTATTGCATGTATTTTGTTATTGTATCACCCGTATGTGTGAAAAGAGAGTAATTTTTTCCATTAATATTTCTCTCTCTTTGCGTGCTATGCGTTTATTCTATGATAGTAAGCATAATATAAATTCTTCATAATATGATAAGATTTATGATTGAAGTCCAAACTTATTTTTATCGTTAATAGTATCAAAGAATAACAAGAGGAGAAGGCTCTCAATTTTTGTGCAACAACAACATTACACTCTTCTCGCATGCAAGTACTATGTGTATTCAACACACTTGAGAGTGATGTATGGAAAACAAAAACTTCAAAACTTTTTTTTCAAACTTGCACTAAAATAGCAATTGTTGCACATCATTTCAAAACACATAATGAGTTTCAATAACCCATGTTTCGGTTATTGAAATTTTCCCAAACGAAAATATTTTTTTTAATTTTTTGACATTCAAAACAAATTCTACGATATCTCACACAGATTTTGTTTTACTTAAATTTAATTATAGCAAGCGCTTAATGAAAGATCCTTTACATGGTTTTTGTGACATCGTTCCTTCGGCGGTCTTTCTGAACTATCGGCTGTGTAGTTGAAATATATGGATCTTATATCAGGAATATTAACGGTATCGCAACCTCTAAATACCTACCCGTCTAGTGACTGCATCTTCTGCTTTTCATTCCAATTTTTTATAGTAAGGTCTTCTAAGTACTCATTTCCATCCCCCCTCATATAGATTATTACCACTTGATTTATTTCAGCACGTTTTTGTACTTTGGTGTTTGACTAAGATTTTGTGATATATAATGTGACCAAACTGCAGTACATACAGAATCGACAATCCGCATATATCCTGGTTTATGATTTCCCTCCCCCACAGCGGTATCCACTATGAGTGTTGTCAGCCAGTCACAGATGAGGAACATTTTTTGCACAGTTATAAGTATTTTATTAATGAGCTTCACTGGCTCATCCTCTAGATTTGTCGTTTGAGGCCATCATATCTAATGGCTCTCATCACGTTAACTACCAACTAGTGTATCATGAACTATGTCCTTAAAATCCGTATAATTGCAAAAAAAAAAAAAAAAATCATGATTTGATTTACTTTATATTGGTATGTTTCCTACGCTACGCTACATTCCATTCCATACCGGAATGAAATGTTTCGGTAAGAAATCAATCGCCATTACTTATGTAAATTTATCACACTAAATATCATTGCATTTAGAGCGAAAAACAGATGTTAGTATATACGTTTCTATTGCACATGACTATCATTTTTAATAGAGGTGAAGAACTTTAAATTAAAACAAGTAAGAGAGATATATTCGGCTGGGCCGAATCTTATATACCCTTCACCAAACTATACTTCAAAATAAAAATTTTAAATATTTTTAGGTAAACAAAATTTATTTTTTTTCCAGTTGTTTTTTTTTAATTTTTTGAAAAAAAATTTTTTTTCGATTTTTTTTTTTAATTTTTTTTATTTTTTTTAAATTTAAAAAATTTTTTTTTAAATTTTAAATTTTTTTTTTTTAATATTTAGCCAAAAAAACTTTTGGTGAAATAAAATTCGGGTTCAAAATTTGTTCCCGATTTTGACCCATTGTAGGTCCAACTTACTATGGTCTTATATACGTCGTTGCAAAGGTCTTTGAAATATCTATCATTAGATATCCATATTGTCTATATTAATGACTTAGTAATCCAGATATAGGTAAAAAAATAGGTAAAAAATCGAGGTTGTCCTGGTTTTTTCCTTATATCTCAGCCATTTGTGGACCGATTTTGCTGATTTTAAATAGCAAACTTCTCGAAAGCATGTCTGATAGAATTACTGAAGATTTGGATCGCGAAGATATCTGGGGTCTTCAGAAAATTGATTTCAACAGACAGACAGACAGACAGACGGACAGACAGACAGACAGACAGACAGACAGACGGACATGGCTAAATCGACTCCGCTATCTATAAGGATCCAGAATATATATACTTTATAGGGTCGAAAAATTATATTGTGGAAATTACAAACGGAATGACAAATTTATATATACCCTTCTCACGAAGGTGAAGGGTATAATAAATTAGAGAAAAACGTTTTTAATATTAATCCAATTGGCTTTATTAATATGATAATTTTATGGCATTAGTGGGCAATCAAAAGCTGCGGCCCGTTTAAGTACTCTGAGTGAGTGGAGTGTTTCGAGTGGACTTAGTATGAACCCCCAACAAACGGAATTGGTTCTCTTTACTAGGAGGTACAAGATCGAAGACTTTAGACCACCTAGACTGAAGAGAATCAGTCTTGAGAACAGGGATAATGCAAAGTACCTTAGCACCATTCTAGACAAAAAATAAGGTTATTATGGCAATTGTTTCTTAATGGGATCTTATGCGAAGAGTATCAACTGGATCTTCAAAGCAGTTCTTGTTCTATGAACTACTGGTGTAGTGGTACGCTTTTGATAATGTTACTCACCGGAAGGCCGTTGAACGACTTCTAAGGACTATGGCGATACTGATTATAGGCGCTATATGGTCTACCACTTCTAAGGCACTTTTTACTATTTTAAACTGGTTACCAGTATGATGGCGATGCAAATGCTGGCTGTTTGTGGTCTGGTAAGGACCACGGGCACTGTAGGATACTGAATTACTATGGGCACGTACATAGTAATATTGATTACTGCATCACAAAATCTTTTTTATATATTCTGGCAGCTCAAAAGGGGGAAAAATGGTCTGTGGAGGTTTCTCTATTGTCAACTTTGTGATATATTCCTACTTTAGGGTACCTAACTTCTGCAGGGCTTAACGTTAATCGTGCAACCAATTGGCTGAGGTATTATCGAATATCTGGTGATATATGTATATTTACTGACAGCAAGGCTGCCGTTAACGGAATAGCCGGTGTCTTTACGACATCTTAGGTTAGGTTATCAAGCAGCTGTCCAAAACCTTCGTTTCCCTTTGTGGTACCTGAAAGAAGATGAAAAACACAGAGAGGAAAGAAATAGAAGTAGATGAAAGGAATTCTATAGAATTATTAAGCAACAGGAGAAAATTTAAAGAAATATGAGGAGTAAGAGGAGAAGGTGTTGAGAGTCAAGTAACGCAGACCATCGTGGGACAGTTGTCGAGTCGCCATGAGGTGTAATTTGCAAGTCCGGTCTTATCAACCACCTGCTTACCCTAATAAAGGCGTCTATGCACCTTAATTCCTTCACTGATATCCCGGAGAGGGTACCAAGGGATCTCTCACCTAAAAGTCTGTCCCGTAGATCACTAAGTGCCGGACAATTACAAAAGAAGTGTAGAATATTTTCTTCCTCTTCCTCATTCTGACAACTTCTACAGAAGTCGTTATAAGGTAACCCAAGTCTTGTAGCATGTGGACCGAAAGTGCAATGTCCGGTGATCATCGCCACCATATTGCTGAGTCATATTCGTTGTAGTCGAAGTAGATATGACGTGCGTGTGCAGTCCAACGCAGGCCATATCATCCTCGTAATAGCACAGGTGAATGAATCCACCTTTGCTATTACGATGACCCACCTCGTTTGGGCAAGTTCGTAATATACGACATCTTGGTTAACCAAAAAATGCCGGGTATCACTGCATACTATGGAAATCAGGGTAGTTGTATAGCAGATGAATTGGCCAAAAAAGGAGTGCGATGGTGAATGATGAGGCTATCAACGCATTTTCTGGTATTTCCCTTGTTAGATGCAAGATAGCTGTACAGCTCTACTGTGTTGCAACGAGGTCTACTTGGCCCATATAGGATGCCAACCGGACGAATCTGCTTATGGAATTTCGTCGTGAGCAAATAAGGCTAATTGTTTCCTTTATTACAGGATACTGTATAATTGGTGCACATGCTAGAAGACTGGGTCTACGGTACAATGACTACTGTAGAAGCTGTCGCAATGAAGAAGATGAGGAGACTGTGTCTCATCTATTCTGCCAATGCCCGGCTCTGACAAACCAGTGATGGCATACTCGGAATCCCATTCCTTTCATGCTTGGATGTGCTATCAACGATAATTCTTAGACGAATCTACTCTTTCATCAGAGAATCCGGTTAGTTTATGTTGGAGACAACGGACGTGTAATAAATACCCTGCTGTTTACAGCTTCGTTATCACAATGGGATCAGTTTTGAATGAACCCAAGTGAGCTGCTTGAAGAGTAGGTGCCCATGGAACCTAACCTATGGTATTAATGTTTAAATATGATTTAGAGCATGTTGCCGCTGCGTCTAGCGCGTACATGACGTAATCTGGAGGTCCAACTTGCACAAATCCTTTGCAATAAATCAGGCTGTATTTTGACAATAACGCATCGAATTTTCGCCTCCAAGTGCTTGATCGTTTCTGGTTTATCAGCTTAGACCTGGAACTTAACATGTCCTTAAAATTACATGAACTAAGTGACAAGTTAACAGGTCCATTTCTGGAAATTATTCGTTCTCCAAATATTTCTCTCAGTAAATTGCTTGTCACATCTCTGCAATACTAATGCCATCTAATTGAGGCACGAAAACTTTAGTAAGCCTGTCTCTATACCCCTCACCGTTGACTGTAAAGTTCTGGCCATCGTTATTTGTGAAGACATATGGACCAATTATTCCACCGGCCCATAAAGCTGAGAGTTTTTTCTGGATGTAATGGTGTTTCGACAATGGCTTGATGATTATCATAGCTCCAAATGCGACAATTACATTTATTGACATAGCCATTTCACCTAAAGTGTGCTTCATCAAATGAAGAGTGTGTGGAAGTTGGACCTCCAGATTACGCCAAGTAAGCACTAGCCTCGGCGGCTACATGCCCTAAATCATATTTAAACATTAATGCCATAAAATTATCTAATTACCAATTGGATGGATATGAAAAACGTTTTTCTTTGTTTTATTTCAATTTAAAGTTCTTCACCTCTATAAAAAAAACACCCTATACACAATATAATTATTTCATTTTTCACTTTTCGTTCAACTTAGTTGTCAAAAAATAAATTCATATCTGTTACAAATGCCATATTAAAATTTTAAACTGAAATTAAAGCGATCTTGTGTCTTAACTGAAATACAATCTTCTCTGTTCGATCTATTTATCCGATCGTCGGGACAGTGGCACATATCTTGAAAAGGCCGCCAAATGTAATTTTTCTATGGTCACCGATTTTAAAGTCATGTTACTCCAATCCAATCAAACGCTATGGAATTTTGAACGGCTTCTAGTGAAATGGTTTACTGTGCATCGTCACTATTACGACGATCGGATAAATAAGTATTACAAAATTTAATGAAGATTTTAAATTATAAGCATTTTATGATTATTGATATATACATTAGAGTTCGTTTGTTACCAGGTCACTTCATTTGTTTTTCGGGTATCATAATTTTTTTTGAAGGTTTTTGCGTAAATAATAAATAATAATGGCGCTTTTTTTTTTGAAAACTGTCACTCCTTATGGTGGTTCAGCTCATCTAAAGTCTCGGATTTTGAGCACATATGTATATTTTAATTTAGAAAGAAAATGATTTCTCTTGTAAACGCACTTTATATTTTAAAATGATCAAAGTGAAATTAATTCACAGCTATGTTTATCGGTGAAGGCCATATAACTCTTACACCTTTAAATAAAAGAGTTTTCTTTACATATTAAAATTTATTAAAAAAGTTTTACCCCTTTTAATGCCAAATGTCATTCAGCTTTGTAACCCCTTTTGGATAGAAATTACAGCTTGTTTGTTTTGTATTTGAGTGTCGGTATTTTCTTTTGTAAAAAGTGAAAACTATTTGCCATTTTCATATAACACTTCTTAATAATATTATGTGCTAAGAAAAAGTACTTCAATTTAATTATTCTTTTCAAATTAAATAGAAAACTTAAACAGCGTTTTATGTTATATTCAAAGGATATTGCGTATGTAAAGCAGCCAAACTGAAAGACTATTATTATTATTATACTACACAATATTTCACAAAAGCTGTCGGTATCAGTAAAATCTAACCATTGTTGACATATGAAGTCCTAAAATGTTGGTGTAATTGCTACTATGTTTTTCAGTTTAAATTTTAATTTACAAAAGTGTTGAAACCCAACACTTGGGCTTTTAGTTAAAAATTTATGTATGTATGTGTTGTTAAAATTAAATTATATAGCAAAAAACAACTTGCAACTTGTGCCATAAATATTACACTTCAACTTGCACTCATACATGTGGTTGCAAATCTGACTTTTTCAAACAACCAACAGGAAGTAAAAACGCCAACAGAAAAAGTACTTAAATAAATAAAGTATCTAGTCGTTGTGCACAAAGACAAGAGAACCAAACAAAATGTTTTAGAATTTCATTTAAGCTTGGCATTGTGTGGTAAACTTCATACAGGAAAATGGGTTAAAACTAAAAACAAATACACTTATTGGTGAAAAAACTAAATGGATATTTGTTTGCATATAAAGAATAAGGTATTCGACTGTAAATATCAGAATTTTAAAATAGCTATAATTTTTGTATTTTTGGTCCGATTTGGAAATGTTTTGGAGTCAGTGACTAATTTTTGACATTCTTTGTGCGTATAAAAAAAATCCCCAAAAAAGTAACTTAAACATTAGTTCTTGCCATTTTGTTACTTTTTATTCATTATCTTACACTATTTACATATATAAATATTTTTGTTTTGAGTGCTTTATTTTTCATATTTAATTTAATTTTATTACATCAAATTGTTTCTATTACTGAGCCATGAGCTCATGCCCTACTTATGCTCTAACAGCCACTCTGAACGTTCCTCGGCCACATTATTTGATAAAGGAGGCTTGCGTATATATTCAGGCTTAGATATATGTAAACTTCATTTAGATTGTTTAGTGCTTGGGAGGGAGATTGAGGAATTAGAGGATTATTGTGATGTCGGAAAAACGGCACTCGTTGACACTATGGTTACTTAGTCATAAGTACCATGCCATGAGTACTTATAGATCCGGAACCATACTCAGTCACCGTGCGAGAGAATGCTAATCCAGATATTTTACATACAGGCCTATACCTCTGACGACGGTAAGCAAGCATGGAAGTCGCCTTGTACTCCCCTTTAATGACTATTGTCGTAGCTGCAAGGATAGGGAAAAAGAGGAAACGATTTTCCACCTTCTCTGCGAATCTCTCAATAAACAGTATTATTGACTTCATAAGAAGCCTATTGTGGTGATGTTATGGACGGCTTCACCAGTTTCACTAAAGATTTATAGAGTATCCCTAACAATAATCTACATATGTATATACGTATATGATTAGTAGAAAATTATTGGTGCCACAGCTAGGGTTGAGTTTATATGCAAATTGCACAGTTTTTGCTTAAATGAAACTTAACTAATACAAATTCATATAAGGACTGAGATCGTAAAATTTTTAACACATGTTTATCATTAAAACTTTTAACCCAAGTATAATTTGATCTTATTTTTTTTTTTTGATCAAGTTACCTTTGCAAAGCATGTCAGTTATTATGCTTAATGTCAATTATCTTCATTTTTGTTAATCTGATGAAAATAAGTGACCAGAAAAAAGTGCGTACTAAAATTATTAAATATTTTCAACAAAACCCAACTTGATCCTACAAAAGGTTGACAAACAATCAAAGGTCTGCTATCAAACTGTTTCCAAAGTTATTAAACAGTACCGGGAGAACTTGTCCGTTGATATAAAATCTGGTTCAGGTAGAAGGAATGGTCAACATGATGTTTCTAAAGCCAAAAAATAGAAATCATTTTCAAGAGAGTTCCCAACACATCCGGTAGGAAAGCAGCCCGGTTAGGTCAGTACTCAGACTATTTGGTACGAAAAGTTAAGGCCAATGCAGGTTTAAAAACATACAAGGCTCAAAAAGTTTCTGACAGGATCGCTGCTAAAAATTTAGAGGCCAAAGATAGACCACGGATATCGAAATCAAATTTTATAAAAAAAATATTCCTGCTGCATAATAGATAACGAAGCGTATGTTCTGGCTGATTTTTTGCAGCTTCATGGTCAAAATTTTGATGTTGCTGATGCTCGAGGGAATGTTGCAGAAATGTTTAGGCCCTAATAGCAGAAAATTTCCCAAAAAATTCTTGGTATGGCAACTAATATGCAGTTGCGGCAAAAGAAGCCAATCATTTGTTACAAAGGGCTCTATATATACCAAAACTTACATCAATGAATGTTTAAAAAAAGGATGCTTCAATTCATAAAACTTCTTAGTGTCTCCACTTATTTTTGGCCTGATTTAGCACCTTGTTACTATGTTAAGAAAGGTCTTGAGTGATAAAAGAACAATAATGTGGTATTTGTACCAAGAAAGGCAAATTCTCCAAACTGCCTGGAGCTAAGGTCAGTGGAGAGATAATGGGCTTTTGTTAAAAGATAATTGAAGAGCACAAAACAAGTGTCCAAAAGTGTGGTAGATTTTAAACGGAGATGGACAACCTGTTCGAACTAAGTGAGATAAATCACTATAGAAACTATAATGGAAGAGTTTCTGAAAAAGGTTCAAAATTTCATCACTAGTGATTAGAACTACTAAAATATTTTTGATTTGTAAATTGTAATAATAATTTCAATCAAATTAAAAAAATCAAAACTGTAAGTTTAGTGGTTTCATTTTTATTATTATATCGAGCCCTAACCGCAAAAATAACGTAAGCGACATTTTTCCGAATTTGACTTTTTAATGAAAATCGATAGAAAAGTGTCGTGCGCATCAACACCCGAAATAATGAAAATAAAGGTTTTATAGATACAGAGATAACGCAAATTCAATTATATCGTAAGCGACGCTCACCTTTTTGCCAAAAGCCAAAAGGGGCAATAAATTAAAGTAAGAGTAGCCGAAGTACTAGAGAGAAAATCAAAAGAAATTGAAATACAATTAATGGAAAAATATATAAATTTAAGTCCCATTTATTGGACAAATATCAAATCAAGCATTTTTTCTAAGCTATTAAAATTTGCTTACTATCTGGTCATAAAATGATGCCTGTTGATTCTATTCACAGTACAATAGAATCATTTACTCGAAACCGAACTGTATGGGCTTCTAGTGAGTGGCCTACAGTTAGTCGAAGTGCAAGAAAAACCCTTTACGGTTATGAATTTATATCGTTAAAAATTTGTGCAAATGCGAAAATTTGCGCAACGTATTTCATGAACCCACGAGACTAAATTGTCGCGCAAACTTATCGGAGTTGTGCAAACGAATTTACAGACAATTTTTGACAGTTCATTTGCGAGAGTGTAAAAATGCACAGATTGCACAGTTTACGAGGCATTTAAGCGTTTACATGAGGACTCTTTCTGATTTTCAAACTGGAAAATATTTTCTGATTAGCTTGTTCCAAAGAAAATAAAATTAAGCACGATGCGGTCTTCAAATTTGTATACAACTATGATTACAATTAAATACGGCTATTGTGATAAGGAGTGAGATCGAAAAATTCTTAATTTCAATTTCCATACTCTGTTTTTGGCCTCTAAATTTTTTGCAGCGTTTTTTGCAGGAACTTTTTGAGCCTTGTATGTTTTTAAACCTGCATTAGCTTTAACTTTTCGTACCAAATAGTCCGAGCACTGAGTTAAGCGGGCTGCTTTCCTTCCAGATGTGTTGCCAGCTCTTTTGAAAATGCTTTCCATTTTTTTCTACCTGAACGAGGTTTCTAATCAGATTAACAACAAATGAATATAATTGAAATCAAATAATACTTGGGTTAAAAGTTTTAATGAAAAACGTGTGTTAGGAATTTTACGATCTCACTTCTTAATAGCGAGGACAAGACATTGATGTAACTACTGCTACGGTCCGTGGACCTCCTCCGCTATACAACACAGAATTAAAAATTTCCTCATTTAAAATGTCCTTGCAATAAAACTAGTATTCCTCAAAGTTTGCATAACGAATATATTGGCCTAAAACATTCCCAAAATATTATAGACGCCTTAAACGAAACAGATGAAGAAGATATGCCTTAATTTCGTAAGCACCTACTATATTAGTTTAAAACTTTTTTCTGATTTTTAAAAAAATAAATTTTTTCGAAACTTAAAATAATATTTTTTTTTATAAAGCATTTATCGTATGCGCCACTTTTTAGTCTCAGCTGACTGTAATAGTGGCGGTAAAAATAACGTAAGCGCCAAAACAAATTTGTTGCTCACAAAATTAACTTAAAAATGGATTTATCTCATATATGAGACCAGTAATAGACTACATTTTAACTTTCAAAAAAATCCTTCGCACAACTTAAAAAAAAAACGAAAAAAACTCTCTCCGTTAAAATTTGATTTTTGGCGCTTACGTTATTTTCGCGGTTAGGGCTCGATATATGCATGAAATTTTCGATCTCAGTCCTTATGTATTATGTTGTGTTGGAAGTTATTGATTCAATTCCTAACTCTCACTAACTTATAATTAAAACACGTTAACTATTTTTATAGATATGGATTTTTTACATTTTTTGTTACTGTGCAAATATTTTATATTTTTTTGTAGGAGACAAATATCACACTCAAGAACGTATTTTCAAGATCTATCGGTAATAATCGTAATCGTATACCCCAAAATATGTATATATATTAAGTAGTATTTTGAGGCTACCTTGTGGTCATTGAGACAGCATTCCTATACAATCTCACACGAAATATTACTATTACGGAAATGGTCGGAGCACACCATTGGCTTTTGTCAAATCTTCGCAAGCTTTACATACATATATCCAGCCAGTATTGTCGTTTGTTGGGTATTGTAGGGACTTAAAAAAAAAATTATGTTGAATATCTAATATTTTTGCAGTTGGGGGAAAGTAAACTCATGCTTTTTAATTCTTAAAATAATGTTCACAAGTTAGCTTTATAATATTTGAAGATGAAGATTTTACCTTTGATCGCAATTTGAAAGTAAATATTTTTAAATATTTTTCAAATGAATGCAAATTATGTATTCTCAAAGAATGTAAGGGAAAATTTAAAATTAATATGGCATTAATTTTTTTATTAAAACTTCAAAATCCTTAAGTATGTCAGATATAGAATTTAAAAAATAATGAGAGAATAAAACTACCTTCTATTTTTCTACTATGAAATTTCATTTCCATACACATATCTAACCTAAATTTTTAACTACTAAATCATATCTTTTTTTATGGAACTTAACATATTGCATTTTTTCTCGATGCATTTGATAATATTTTGGTTCTGCCTCACAGCACGTTGTACATTTTTAACTATAACCCATTTGATAGCAAATAAAAGCATAATATTTCAAGCCAATATTCTACAATTTCAAAAATTTGTTGTATGAAATTTGTATGCATTTTTTGGGTATAAAATTATAATGGGTTATCGATATCAGTAAAGTGTTTACATAAATTAAATGACATAATTTGATGGTGATCGGTCTATAAATCCAAATAAAATTTAACAAAAATAAGTTTCATATAGATATAAATCACACAATCTAATCTCATGGCGATCGGTTCATTATTGCTCATAGCTTCCATATAAAGCCCACTTCAGAAAAGCACTCACGAAAATAAATTATTGAAATTTTAAAAGAAAAATGTATTTGCTTCGACTATATTTTCTTATTTGTTGTTTTTCAAGATGATTCACTGTTTTTTTTTTTTTGAATTAGAAACACAAATGGAATACAAGCTATAGGAATTCTGTTTAAAAGAATCTCCAAAATTTTTCAATTCAATTCATATGATGATTTTCTTTATACAAGACAAACCTTAAAAATATCAATCATACGTCTCCCAGCGCTATTGAAAAATGCGAATTAAATATAAATCATACGCTCCATAGGTAAATGTACCTTAGTAAATACATCAAATAATCATGTAGCATACTTCAGGGAGCCGTCTTTAATAAAATAACGTATATTACGTATGAGTAATATTTATCTATTGAAATTTTTGATTTTTCTCATACATTAAGAAAAAAATAAAAAATTTAAAACATACTAAAATTACTAGATAAAACTAAACAACTACTTGTTTTCAACTCCTTTATCAATTTTAATAAAACATCAATTTTATGAAACCCAACAAATAAAGTACAATGTTCAAAAAAAAAAAAAAAAATATATATGTATATATAAAAAATAAAGTACATGAAACACATACGAATTGTAACAAGTTTTCTATGTACTCTCAGTATTAATTGCGATTCGAATGTAATTTGAAATTTAACCGCAACGCATAATTATGGACAACAACAAAACGCATCATGTACTCGTGGTAGTTGTTTTTAGGCAACTAATACTATAACATATACATACATATATGGTAAAAAAAACATTTTAAAGTTTGAACATGTGCAAACACATGTAGACAACAAACATTACAGAACATGATAAACAGTTGGGGATAAGTAATTAGAAATATGAGTAAATTAACCCGCCAATGGTGACGCAAATTTGACTTTGATAAATGGAGACGCCGGACTCACACACTAATAGTTCACTTTCTTTTAAAATTGATGCTCTTTGACAATAAAATTAAGATTTTTAATAAATTTAAGCTCTTTTACTTCAATATTAAAATTCACACAACAATAACGGATAATAAAGTAGTTTGATTTTTTAACACACCCGATCTCTCAGACATATAGGTCACTATTGACGGGTTAAATTGATATGATACCAAAAGTAATGTAACAAAGTTGATGATAATTAATTAGAAATGTGAGAAATTTAAATGAGTTTGATATCAAGAGAACTGATTTTTAATTTCTACATTAACTGGAGATATTTTGAAATACTTCAATGTCTTAGCCGACTTCTTCTAAAAATCTCTTTTCTAAAGAGTTGTTTTAATGTAAATATTTTCCCTATAACTATTTCATTGCCCATTACTGTAAGTATCTACAGCAACGATTCTCTTAGCGTTATACCATAAATGTTGTTTCAGTTAGTGCTGTTACTGTTGTACTACTACTGTAGCAAAACCCACACACCCAAGCACACTCATTATCAACTGTACATTAAATACATTCGTATATAGATACATTACAAAAGTGTTTATGAGTTTTCATTAAAATTGTATTGTTGTTATTATTGTTATTGTTGCTGCTGTTATTAGTGTTTGGGTTTGTACTCGTACTCGCACTTGTGTTCCCATAAATGTTTAATACTAATAATGTACTTCCATGCGCCCATTCTCATACTGACATCTAAAAACATACTCATACCAAGCGTATCCACTCTAAACTGTTGTCTACCACTTGGAACACAAAAAAAAAACATTAGTTGGTGAATTTTAAACATACTAAAACACAATGGGTTCATTTTTAAACTAAATTATTATAAATGGGATGAAACAAAATATGTCAATCAAAAAAAATTTAATTTTGAACTTTGCTATTTGGTATACATACGTGTTTTCTATGGCCATATCAAATTTAAAGTTCTCCAGAATATCGGAATTCACTTTAGTTTGGTTTCTATATAGGTTTAAAGTTTATAGTTTTGAATGATGCGCGAAAAATGTTATCTCAATTGAATCGTGGATTTTAAAGATTTTTATACAAGAAATTCGTTTTTCATCATAACAGAATGTAGCATACCAATATCAATCAGTTCTTATTTTTCTACTATACTGCATTTACAGAATATAAAAATTTAGCTTCGTTCAATTTTTATATAAGAAAAAGTAAGCAAAAATTAAAAAAAAAAAAAATTATAAGGTCGTATTTGAAAATCTGAATTTGTAATGCTATGAATAAAAAACCATTGAACAAAGTGGCAATGTTGTTTTATAAAATATTTAGGAAATTTAATTAGCTTTCTAATGCAGGTAATTAGATTCAAATCCGTTAAGAACTCCTTGAGTTAGGGGCAAATTACTAAAGCAAGATTCTTTAATTTTTTGGAAAAAAGGAATTTTGCCTAAAAAAACAAAAAAGCGATTTGAGAGACCACTTCCCGTTCATCAGTATTTAAGTGTTATATACCAAAATTCTTGGTTTTTAGAGTAGATTAAGAAAATCTATGTTCATGAAGGAATTTCGATACATACGTGTTTTCATCATAACAGAATATAGCATATAAAATTATTCTTGGGCAAATGATTAAATTAAAAAAAGTAAAAAATAAATAGAATTCTTATTTTGAAAAAAAGCTTACCCCCATATGCATAAACATTTTATAAATTTATCATAGGTTTATAAAACAAATTTTGTATGGAAATTTTGTTTGATAAACCTTTGATAAATTTATAAACTGTTTATGCATATGGGGGTTAATTTACGGCTCTTAATTATACCTATAACACAGTGCAACAGTGCAAAAAACACACGGTCATGACAGTATAGGTTCGATTTTACTACCAAAGGGTTGTAAATACCTATACTCAGTTTGTCCAATTGGTGACCAATTTAATTTTTATGGGCCTCTTAAAATTGTCTGGTTTTTTCCTCAATTTATTTCTGTGATCAAAATAATATAATAAAATAAGCACAAAAAAATGTTCTATTAATACGAATTTGCCAAAAATTATTTATATAGAACTCTCAATTAATGAACTATTGTAATATTGTTAACAAATAAAGCCTGATAAATACTGACATAGTTTTTTATTTCATTAAATTTTTCTTTCAGTGCAGTTCTATTTCGTTCACCAACACAACTGTAGTTTTAGCTTTGGACATTCCTGATCTAGATAATATCATGTTATATGAAGCATTAGGGGTAGAGCAATGATTATACGAAGATTTCTAACCAACTTTGCCCTAGAAATCATAGGTATAAAATGAATTTTGACCATCAGGAAATTCAAATATACAAAAGAATTTCTTCTGAAGTGTTAATGAAGTTAGTGAAATTTAATCAATATACAAAATAAAGAAAATATTCCAGAATTATTATCCTGGTTCACAATACTTCATCGTTAATGCAAATTTTACACATTATTTTTGAATTTTTGAAAGGTCAAAATCCATTTTGTACCTATGGTTTCTAGAACAAAGTTGCTTAGAATGCTTCGAATTTGTTATCTCTTTTTGCATCCATACAAAACGACCAATACAAATGTGCATCCATCTTAAGACACTTGTATCTGTTACATGATATAAAAACCCCGACCATAAAAAAGGTCAAATCATTCTTCACCATTACAAATCGGAATCCGATACGTTGCTTCTTCGTATCGCATAGCAAGGAGAGAAGCTTTCATTGATCCAAGAACAGTAATTGCAAATATTTTCAATTTTACGGTGCTTGAATCTGACTCCAAGAGCTAGAAATTATTGCACGCATATCGCGCAGCATGTCGTGAGCAGCAAATCATACTCCGGTTATTGGGGTACGTAAGGTTGCTGGCCTAACTGCCGACTCTAAAGTGAAGACTTGAATGAACGAACTGGTTTGGAAGTGGAAAATGAAGGTATTTATATTAAATTTCAACATTTAAAAGAGGCATCCGCAATACATAGGCTGAGCATTAACTTTAACAACAACTTCCACAACTTCTCAAAACATAGTATGTTTACTTCGACTTTACGTTAGAGTCAAGGACAACAAACTAAGCTGAGAGTCTCTTGAATACTTCTCAGACTTTTGTTTCTGAAAAACACAGTAATTTGTGAACTGAATATGAATTGAATCACAGGCTTGGTTAGGCAATATCAATTTAAGTCATATAAATATACCTGTAGAGCAACTTTAGCTCAATTTATTAAAATATCTAGTATAGAGCTTGAATGTGTTGAGATTTCTATAGAGGAGCTAAAACTTTATTTGACTAAAACTAGGGGACTGTTCCAAATCGTATCAAAATAACTTGTTGTATTAAGTAAATGTATGGTTTAAAGTTCTCTAGAACACACATTTTTGGGCAGCGAGTATATACTGCTATTATTATTATTATTAGTGAGGCTTTACGCACTACAATCCAAAGGATCTTTTGTGCAGCCTTAAATTTTTTTTCCTCATCCTAACAGATTTAGGCTTCGTATAAAGCCAAGTATTCTATTTGGTGAGAGATCAATTATGTCTCTCGGGGCCATTAAGGCCCTTCCGAGCCATTTAGTTCTACATATTGCCAGCATTGGGCAGTCGCATAGAACATGTTCAGCGGTTTCGGCATGAAGTCCACAAAACCTGCACTGTTCATTCCCAACGTTACCTAACATAAATTGGTGATATCTCAAACCACAGTGACCGGTGAATAATCCAGTAAGTATCCTCAAGTCACCCTTTCCGAGCGAAAGCAACGACTGGGATCTACGTCTGGATAGAGTGATGAATCGTTTGGACTGTCGTAGTCCTGGTACATTATCCCAAAATTGGACAAATATAACCCAAGAACGAATACGTTCCATAGTGTATCCACGTGGGATGCCAAAGAACGGTTCAAGACCTATAAAATAGCGTCGAGCGCCCCTGTTGGCAAGACAATCAGCGCGTTCATTGCCAGCGTGCCCTTCATGACCAGGTACCCAGCACAATGTAAGTTCATTGTGTGCTCCGAGTTCATTCAAGGATGTCCAGTAGTCCATAACAACTGCAGACCTCACTTCATATGATGATAATGCTCTAAGAGCAGCCTGACTCTCAGACATAATAAATATCCTATTATTCCTTAATCTCCTTCTCAAGCATTCATTGGAGCATATAAGGATGGCGTAAATCTCCGCCTGAAATATTGATGGGAATGTACCCATTGGGATACCCCTTTGAAAATTGGGACCATAGATACCAGCCCCAGTGTCACCATTAGCCTGTTTGGAGCCATCAGTAAACCATACTTGATCGGCATTATTTTGCCACCCTGTCTGATTTAACCACTCATCCCTTTCAGGTATAAGGACACTAAACTTCCTATATGTCACCAGAGTTGGTGACATATAGTCCGATATTGCGATACTAAGATCATTTTCAAAGATGCCTAGAATGCGCATGTGCCCAACCAGATCTCCCGGCATTACACATGCCGCTTGCATTACCAATAAGTGTAAGAGTGGGATGTGTAGAATTGCACCTGAGCATGAGTGGGACAGGTCCTCATGGACACAGTAATGGAGACACAGATGAGCCGATATACCTTGTCAAGTAATGATCTCGCGGTCACCTGTTCTACCTTCTTCCACCATGCCAATGCAGCATATGTAATTATTGGCTTAATTGCCGTAATAAAAGACCAGTAAATTATCTTCGGTTTTAACCCCCACGTTCTACCAAAAAGACGCTGGCAGGCATATATTGCCCTAGTGGCCTTTTTGGTAGTGTTGGATAAATGAGAATTCCAAGTGAGAGTCCTATCAAGTGTAACCCCAAGATATTTTACCTCCTTAGAAAACCCTATAGATGAGCCATTCAATGTAGGCTCTATGATTTTAATAACTCTCCGTTTTGTAAGTGGTACTAGAATTGTCTTAGCTGGGTTACTGGTCAGCCCCCTTTCCAAGCACCACTTGGTGGTTATATTCAGAGCAGTCTGCATCCTTTCCGATATGGTTACGTCATCCCACCCAGTAACATAGATTACTTAGTCGTCGGCGTAACCATATGTGCGGAAACCTAAGTTGTTAAGTTTTTCCAGAAGTTCATCGATGACAAGAGTCCACAATAGAGGCGATAGTACGCCACCTTGTGGACATCCCCTGGTTGCCCTAATAGTCTTCGATGATCCTTCTAAGTCCAACTTAATAACCCTGGATGACAGCATTTCCAAAATCCATTTCCCTATAATATAAGGAACCCCTTTTCTATGCTGTGCTAGATCAATAGCACTGTATGACGTGTTGTCGAAGGCCCCCTGAATGTCAATAAACTCACAAAGCGATATGTGTTTGGCATACTGCTAAAGAGTTTAGAGCCTAATATATCAGCTCCGAAATAGGGATAAGACTTATGCAAACATTTCAGAATATATTGTATTACCAAACCGTTAACTTTTACGGATCATTTGTTTCTCGGTGGAGCTCATGAGTTCTATTTTCTTTTTATTAGGAAACGGACATACTTTTCAAAAAACCGAAAGAGAGTTAGCATCTTGTCCCACTGTGCAACATTAATAAAAATAAGTCTGTTTGTGTGTGTAGCCGCATATTATTGTTTATGTTTCTGTAGTTGTTGCTGCTGTTATATTGATATGTTTTTCTATATATGTATGTATGTAAGTGTATGTGTTATGTAGTAAAATTAAAGAGAAACCACCAAATTTTAGGTCACCCAAATTGTGTCTCTTTGTGTGATCGTTATTGGCGTAAACGAGTGTATATATGTATTCAAAGGGTGCTTTTTTAAGCCCAATATAACTTACGAAAGGGTAAACTATAAACCGAACTTTCATACTGCGCTTTATTTTTGATATTTATGATCAGTATAACCTGCAAATCATCATGAATATATTGATGCTTGGAGAAAACGACCAAATTATCCAAATTTACCAGTCATGGATTCTCTCAACTTATAGATGACTGTTTTATCGCAAAATTGTATTCAGCGATGAGGCTCATTTTTGGCTTATAGGGTTTGTTAATAAACAAAATTGGGCACATGAAGTGAGACCAATTCACAACAGACTTTGCAGACTACATTGCGTCCAGAAAATTGGAGATGGTTCGCGCACCATGAGCAAGGAATTTATGTTTAAAAATATGCATGATATTTATCAGGACGAGATGTGGTTTGAACAGGATAGTACTACATGTCATACGGCAACCATAACCATTGGTTTAGTGAAATCAAAATGTGTCGATAAATTGATTTTTAAAAATGAACCTGTCAATTGGTCTCCAAGGTCGTGCGATTTGACACCTTTCGATTATTTTCTCTGGGGTCACGTGAATTTACTGGTTTACTGTATTATTTTATGCAATTTCAAGTTCTATCGGGCTTTAAAAAAACTCCCTTTATATGAGCTTCTGTGTGAACGCATTAGTGTTGGGAATTCAAAATTAGAACTGTTAATGTTGGCTACAAAGTGTTTGTGAATAATTGTTTTATGCAGATTCCGGGATGAAAGTAACATTTATGTATTTGATGCCAACATTTTGATTCGCAATAGGGATTACATTATTTTTCTTAATGAGAAATGAGAGCATTATGATTTTTAAAAATATAATTTTGAACAATAAAGAAACGTTTGCATAATGATGACACAAATGCTGTTGCTACAAAATAACCAATTTTAGAGCTTACATAACTAATTCAGTAATTTGTAAGTGTTTGTTTTAAATCTCATTTAATGTATTAAGTCTTAACAGATTTTGCTTTAAATATTAAATTTAAATGTGTTGTTTTTTTTTCTGTTTATTTAGTTCTTCATCATAGTGTTTTTATATTCTGTGACATCTGTCATTGTGAATTTCCTTTTATAAAATTTCATTTCCTTTTATTGAAATTTATTTGCTCTGTTGTGTTTCTATTTGATGTTACTAATATGATTAAATATTTATGCTTTCAATTATTATTGGTGAGAATAAAGCATGGAATATGTGGCAGATTAAAATACCGTTTTTGATTTCAATCATTTTTACACTTTAAATGTGCGCACATTTGTTTGAGCTGTTGTTTATGTATGTGTTATTTTAATTTTACTGCAACTTCCGTAAAATTATGTATATCCGTTTTTGTATTTTATTTCCTTCAGATCAATAAAAAATATAAATTTCTGTGGAACATTCTTCGCATAGAATACACACTATGGATGTTAGTGTAAAAAAAAAATACTACAGTGCGTATGATTATTATTGAACTGTGTGTAAATTTAATGATAATCATACGATCATAATATGACCCAAAGTATCATTAAATTTTATTTTTGGGAATATTTAATTTTAATAGCTTTTAGTTTTAATGTGCTAAATTCCCAATTTGAGTATTATAGATAAATTCATTGAAATTTATTGTTGATCGTTTGAGGAAAGCTTAATTTACACTGTGTGTAATTTTTTAAGTCATGAAAATATAACCATATACGGACACCACTACGTGATAAAAGTCCAAAAAAGTCCCGTGTCTCCCAGTTTTGCACAAAGTGATGCACTTTTTTTATGGGCCCTCAATGATTTGGGGCCTCGGTGTCATTTTTGTAAAAAAGTGATAATTATCTCAGCCTCATATCTTGCAAACCGTTCGGAGTTTTTTAGCTCTTGTCATAAAGAACAACAATTTTTAACATATAAAATCAAAAAAAAAACTTCATCTTCATGATCAAAATCGCAAAAAATTTAAAAAAATTCGATTTTTTTTACCTATTTACCTGAACAGGGGTCCATAAGTACCAAACCGTTTAAAATTCAGGGAAACAATCAACTAAAAAAATATACCTAAGATCTCAGTAGACAACTTTCTAGAACATATGAACTTCCTAGGAATAATTCTTAACACCATTTAGTTAGCCGCAAAAGTGACAAATTTCTCGACAATTTTTTAATTTAATTAGCTTTTTCTTTACTTCACATTGAGATACTATGCTATCTATTACAAAAATAATAAAAAAATATTCGTATTAACATAGTGGAAACTGTACAATGACGTGAACAAAAATTCGTATTAAATTTTCTACAATACCTTTTTATTTTTGTCATCACTACGCTTTGGGAAAGCACGTTTCAAATAGTCGAATGCATTTGGACAATTTACAAGTTACTTCGATGAAATTTTTAACAATTCCCAATTTATGTGGAGCGGTGGCAGCAAGATGTCTTGAGTATTGTCAATTAATGGTCCATTCTTCAGTCTATGTTGTATCACTTGTTCCTCCACAACTACTCTTGGTCTTCACGAATTACATTGGAATTGATTCAGAGGTGAGTATGAATCCCAGTTACAAAGAAAACAAAAGAATTTTGGAAAGCCGGCCTTATCGATGATCCCTTGCAAAATGTTGATGACCTTCAAATCACAGCATATCTTCCATTTATTTTCGTAGTATTTGATTTTTTTAATTATATCTTATAATG
Organism: Calliphora vomitoria; assembly: GCA_942486065.2. Taxonomy (NCBI): domain Eukaryota; kingdom Metazoa; phylum Arthropoda; class Insecta; order Diptera; family Calliphoridae; genus Calliphora; species Calliphora vomitoria. The sequence goes on from OW818030.2 coordinate 80,526,020, forward strand.
TTTCATAGCTTACTTTCATGTTAATACCCATTGCTAGCGGAATGGAAGGATTTCGGTTCGACACATACATCAACACTGCTTTCAAGATTGAAACAGAACCATCAATAAATAATCTTCAGTCACTAGCGATGTAGTTCATTCCGATTTTCACTACCAAAACATTTATATCGTTGAAGTAGGCTAACGAATTGTCATCATGTGGAATGTAGAGGCTCTGAAATTTAGGTTGCCGTTTGCGGAACGCCGTAGCATGTGTGAGTTTTTTTTGCTTTAAAAACGCTGTCAAAAATATGGGAAGTCGCTGCGATAGTCCCAATATGGCCACAATGAAATCCATTTCCATTTGTGTCATTAGTGTGGTCCATCTCTTTCCTGTTGTAGCTCATAATTGGTATTAAAAGGATCTTCATAAGTAACACCACTTGCTCTAGTCATTCCTATAAATTCTGTCCTACGATCTGGAGTTTGCGGCCTTGGTGATACAAAATTATCAGGTGCAAGCACTGGTAGTATGGCTGATAAATTTTGTTCTTTTTAGCATGTCGATTTAGGCGATATGTGAAATTTACGCATGCATAGCAACTGGTTGCATCATGATCACTGGCGATTAATCCAGTTCACCGGCTTAAAATACTTCATACTATCTTTACCTCCGTGCCATTGGATTTTTATAACATTGGCGATTAGGTGTGTAATTTCAACCGGTCAAGTCTATTTCGTCGAAAAACGTCTTATATGCTCTATTGAATTCACTAGTTAAAAGATTATTTTCCTTGTGAAATCTTGTAGAACTTTTTTTCTAATTATGACCGCAAACGTAGCAATATAAATAAATTTTTTCACAATGCATATTGAAATTGTCAGTTTCCAATGTTGTTGGCGAATTATGCTGTAGCACTTTCTCTATTCACCGCTGACGTCGCGCTATGTAATGTGTCGCTTTTATATTGTGTGCTGCGTCCCTTGATGCGTGTGCTGAGCTTACTGATCTGCCTATGTTGCTGCTGTCGGTGGGTGATCGCGTGAGTTATTTACTGAGATCTTAAACACATTTTTGTAGTTGATTGTTTCCTTGAATTTAGAACGGTTTGCTACATATGGACGTTAACAGGGGAAAAAAGTTAAAAAAGAAATCAAATTTTTAAAGTTTTTTTGCGATTTTAATCTTCAAGATGAAGTTTGTTTGATTCTATACGTTCAAAATTGTTGTTGTGTACAACAAGAGCTACAACTTTACCTCAGGGAGTAAATCAAAATTCCGAACGGTTTGCAAGATATGAGCCTGAGAAAATTATTACATTTTAACAAAATCTTTGGAGGCGAATAAAAAAAGTGCATACTTTGGGCAGAACTGGAGGACACGTGTCTTTTATCACGTAGTGGTGTCCGTATATGGTTATATTATTTCATGTTGCACAGTGTTATTATACAAATAAAATTATAGAGCGAAAGATAATTTCAGACGCTCAAACTTTACTCTTAAAAATATCATAGCTTTACGTTTAACAATCGATCATTATTTCTCGATTGCATGAGGGAGGATTTGTGGCAATTTGGTGGATTGATGTGTTTTGGTATAACATCAGTATTATTCTCATTATTCCACTTCATAGTGGTATTTGAGTAATGACAACTTGCCATAAACTTGAGAAACTTTGTATATGATGTGTAATGTCTTATAAATGGCAGCAATCGCTTTTCCAAACTCTCTTTTATATAAAGGGTTTTCCAACAAGAGGTGTTATTTTGGTATTCAATGAAAAATTTAATTTTTTCAGCCAAATGATCGGATGTTTATTTCATTATAAAGAAGAAGGTATGCTGTTAATAATGGAAAACAACATCAGCCAAATGGGTACCACGACTACGCTTACAAAACCATATTCTTTTCATAAATTTTCCATAACCAAATCGCAAAGTGGCTGCCCTTTGTCCTCGATAGCCTCACGAATTCTATCTTTGAGGTCTTGAATCGACGCTGGGCTGTTGGCGTAGACCTCATCTTTCACGTGGCCCCAAAGAAAGAAGTCGCAAGGTGTTAAATCACAAGATCTCGGTGGCCAATTGTGATCACCTCTTCGAAAGATAACACGGTCCGGAAACTTTTCCGGTAAAAGAGCAAAGGTTTCGTTGCTTATGTGGCACGTAGCGCCGTCTTGTTGAAAGTAAACATTGTCCAGATCAATATCATCCAAGTCCGACCAAAATACGGCGTAATGACGTTTGTGGAATGCCCAATACCAAAGAACGACGAGGAATGGACAAACCTAGGTTTTCTTCAACACTTTGGACTACAGCAGCAATACTCTTAGTTGTTCTTAAGCGACGTGCACGGGTTTTGTTCTTCACATCACTAACTTGTCGCAACAGCTCGAATTTTTCCACCAATTTCTATATTGCGGTCCGACAAGGTGTTTCACGGAGACCCAAAAATGCATTAGGATGATCCTTATATTAGACGTTTTCGATTTAAGGTCCCAATGTATAAAATGAGTGTCTGTCCCTTCAAAAAAAAAAAAAAAAAAAATAGTGACTTGATACTTAAGCGCTTCCTATCTTTAATTTTTATTTAAACTAGGATCTCCCGGAGTCACAAACAAGCTTTTTATCACTTTCATGGAAAGTATTTTGAAACAATTGTTTATATAGTGCATATCTAGAGAAAATAACATTTTACACCATATATGTTTGATCAATATTGGTGGACAATACCATACTTAAAAGCGTTATCACAAAAAAACGTGTGGCATATATATACAGAATTTTACAAGAGGAGTTATTTTGGTATTCAAAGAAAAATTGCATTTTTTTAAATAAATGATCGGATGTATATTTCATAATAAAGAGGAAGGTATGCCGTTAATAATGAAAAACGTCATCAGCCAAATGGCCACCACGAACACGCTTACAGGACCATATCCTTTTCATGAACTTTTCCATAACCAAATCGCAAAGTGTCTGCCCTATGTCCTCGATAGCCTCATGAATTCTGTCTTTGAGGTCTTGAATCAACGCTAGGCTGTTGGGGTAGACCATATCTTTCACGTGGCCCCAAAGGAAGAATTCGCTAGGTGTTAAATCACAAGATCTCGGTGGCCAATTGTGATCGCCTCTTCGAGAGATAACACGGTCCGGAAACTTTTCCCGTAAAAGAGCAATGGTTTCGTTGCATCTGTGGCACGTAGCGCTGTCTTGTTGAAAGTAAACGTTATCATCCAACTCGACGAAAATACGGCGTAAGGACGTTTGTGGAATGCCCAATTCCAAAGAACGACGAGGAATGGACAAACCTGGGTTTTCTTCAACACTTTGGACTACAGCAGCAATACTCTTAGTTGTTCTTAAGCGACGTGCACGGGTTTTGTTCTTCACATCACTAACTTGTCGCAACAGCTCGAATTTTTCCACCAATTTCTATATTGCGGTCCGACAAGGTGTTTCACGGAGACCCAAAAATGCTTTAGTTTTGCGAACTGTGACTGCAAGTTTTTCACCATTTCTGTAATCAATTCTAATACTTTCAATACGTTGTTGAAACGTGTATCGTTCCATTTTTAGTAATGGCGTAGTTTCTACTTGTGAAATGTCAAAGAATAAAAACTACAAAGGTGACAGCTACCGAGTCCTTTATAATTCTGATATAATTTTTGAACTGTTGGGGATTGCCTGCCAAATTGATATTTGTTTGTTTCCAAATTTTACAATTTTAAGTATTTATATTTGAGGGCCACACAACCACCAGCTGCCGACCTGGTATTTGCCGCAATTCAGATTTTACATATGTTTCTTCATCCATAAAAATTTTGTCAAAACCTGATCATACAGCTATCTGCTACGCTTCTTGGTTTTCTGTTCTATTCGGATATTTAGTAGTACGGTAGGACTTTATTCCTGTACTTTTACGTATTTGGCGTACAATACTTTTTCTAGTTTGACATTTTTTGGCACGATTATTGTGTGATAAGCCTGGGTTGTTTTTGAGAGATCTAAGTACTTTCTGCTTTAAATTTTTGTCTCGTGTTTTTGTTTTTTTCTCAATTTTTTTCTTTCCTTCAGTGGATAATGTATTCTTGTACTGTTTTAAAACTTTACAGATGGTAGATTTAGTTATTTCATGTGATATGGCTATCTTTGATCATGACAAAGTCGGATTTTCTAGATATGTGTACACAATTTTGTCTCTAGTTTCTTTTTCCATTGTGTCTACACATTTTGAAGCTATGACGTGCAATTCATTATAGAATAACGGTAGATTAGTTGTTAAGAACATATCGTTAGCTTAAATCCAAAAAGGCGTAAGTAACAAAAATATAATTTTAAAGGAGAAGCAATAAACTTTGTAGTTTTTTCTACTTTCACTTTACACACACCGACAATTTATTAATTATGCCTACCTAATAACATTTTTATAAATGAAAATAACAGTGTTAGGTAAATTCTCTGCGAGATGTTAAGTTTTCCCTAACTAATTTGTCACGTAAAACACAGAGGGTAGACATTTTATATATCAATGGATAGGGAATTTTGTCTGTTTTTCAAAAATATTTATAACTTTTGACAATTAAAAAATTCATATGATAAAATATGCCTTTTGTTGAGTTTTTGAGAAGATAAAAATTTTTCAAATTAAAAGTTTATTTGTGAATATTTTTTAAAGAAATTTTACAATTATATACATTTTTCTATTGAAAATGCAAAAATAAAGACACATTTTGAAATTTGTTATCAGAAATCCAGTAATTCCCTAAAAAGTTTTGAAAAAGCACAAAAATGCGAATTTTTAGTTTTTTGGCTATAATATTCATACCAGGAGCGTGGTTATCGGAGCCTTTTATGAAGTAATTAAGAAGATATTGGGCGATCTAAAAAGGGTTATTATATTTTGATATCAACTATAGGCTTTTTGACTCTTTAGGATGAAATATTTAATGTAAAGTTAGCTTTTCAAAAAGTATAAATTCTTTATACATTTTTTAGATAACTAAAAATAAAAAAAGTACTTTTTTCGGATAAAACTATCAAAAATCAACTTTTGTAATTTGATGCATATATTTATTTTTAGGCTTATAAAGGGAATAGAGTGGGTAAAAATGTTGAAAATTTAACTTTCAAATGCGAATATCTCCTAAACTATAAGAAAAATTGATAGCTACGACGAGATTTTGTGTAGTGCTCGACGAGGATATTTTATAAATGTAATTCTTTTGAACTCGCAATACAAACGCAGAAATAGGATCGTTTTAAAAATTTTACATACCCGAGGTATCCTACTTTGGGTACCCTTGGCCGCGCCCCTGGTGTTCCCATGAGGTCTCTTTGTGCATGTAATATAACATTCAAACCGGACTAACCGTTTCTATTTCCCTCTTTTTTTTCTATACCTTTGTGAAACTTTTCTTGATGTGGACATGATATTCTATTAACCAACGCCAAAAAAACATGAATTGTTAAATTGTCCATGCAATTCTTCAAACATTTTTCACAGAAAACCATTTCTTTATATTATGTTGGAAAACAAATTTAATTACGTCGTTTTGCATTTGTCAAATAAACACACTTGTAGTTACTTCACTTTGTTTTTTGTTAATACAAGCGTAATTTTTGATCGCAGAAGTGTAAAATTTTGTCAAGACATGTAGTTTAATGGCAATTATAATAATCAATGAAAAAATCGATTTTGAATTTTTGGTTAGTTACGCCTTTTTGCATTTTAGCTAACGATATGTAAATTTGTTTCTAATTTGATAACATGGGGGCGTTGTTACGATTACAACAGTACGTATCAATTTTAAGTGGCCACTTCTTTATAAATTAATTTTTTATTTATATATATAAAATAGATTACGATTTTGGCCCTGCGTGTCGAGCGATTTTAAACAAATTTATTCACAAGATAGGTATTATGATTTATGTTCATTTCATTTATATTCTGCCGATAGTACAATGTTATGTGCTCTACTAAAATTAGGGAACTTGATCCCGAAACACCTAGTTTTTTACGCAACACACGTTCTTCGGCTAGGGCTCACCAATTTGTTGTCGACTGGACAGTGGATGGCATAACAAATTTCTGGAAAAATTCGTTCTTTAGCCGTACTGTCCGTATGTGGAATAAGCTTCCTCCTGAAGTCTTTGCTGTCACTTTCAATATAGATAAATTCAAATAAAATGTCCACAAACACTACTCCCTCTATCCTCCCTCCCATAACCTATTTTCCTAGTTCCAACACAATGCTTTGGATGAGTAGGGGTCATCCCTTAGTGGTGGTCCAAGAAAAAAAAAAAATATTACTAGAATTTTGGTAGCGAAGAGCACCGGTGTAAGCGAGTTAACAATAAAATATTTTTCTGATTTAGGGGTTATATGGGGGGTAGGGTCAACTATGAATTGATCCTCATAAAAGTTGGTAGAAAGATTCTGGTTCATATAAAATTTGTTTGTGTCAAATTTTATCACGATATTAATTTAATTATTTCTATTATAAGAAAATTAGTGATTTTCATGTTATTTTCGCATGGGGACCTTGTATTGGGACTAGCGACAAATGTTCCCCGATTTTCGCCATATTTTAGGGAATAATTTCAGAGTATTTAGTACTTATTTGTGCTAAATTTGTATAGGTTTCTGCATAATAAGCATATTCATAACTGCTCAAAAAGTATTCCGGGGCGACATTGGTACGGGGCTAGTTGAAATCATGCACCGATCTTGTCCATTTTCATTACCAAACAAACCTTGTTAATATGGAGTATTTGTTGGGGGAACATTGGTATGGGGGCTAGTTGAAATCATGCACCGCTATTGCCCATTTTCATTATCAAACAAACCTTGTTAATATGGAGTATTTATTGAAAATTTCAGTCAGCTATCTTTTATCGTTTGGGCCCTATCGTGTTTTCAAGAAACAGACAGACGGAAGTAAACAGCTGGATCGTTTTTGAATCTTAGGAGGACCTATGATATATATATTGTTTGGTTTACAATCAATATTTTGATATTTTTAAACGGAATGACAAAATCAATATTGCCCCATCATTTTTCATAGAGGGTATAAAAACTATATGTCTCACATACATGGTTTTATTTGGAAGATATTTATGCTTTTAAAATAACAACTCATTAGTTTTGAAATTTGTTAAAAATATAATCCTTGTTCCAGTAATTTCTTTTAATTCTACATACAATAGCCACTAGCAAATTTAAATGAATTAACAATTTAATTAAAGCAGTTTCAATTTGTCTTAAACATAAATTTAAACAAAAAAATTAAGAGATTTTAATGCAAGAAAAACATTTTCCTGTGCAGTGTGCAATTAAAATTGCGCAAACCAAAAGTTATTATTTTTTTATATTTTAAACTTCGATCGAGTATACTGTTGTTTATTTTATAATTATGAGCATGTTGATGTTCTTTTTTTTGCAAAACTTTTTGTAATATACTCTGCTGTTAAAAATATATAAATACGTATGGATAAGTTTCATGTTTTTCATATTCACAATGACAGTATGAAAAACAACAATATTGACAATAATAACAACAAAAGCTACATGAGACAATTTTAACATACAGATTTTCATACTTATCTTCTCTATAATTTTAAATATTTATTCGACCATTATTAATGATGACACCGACACTTGCCGTCATTTTTGCCACTCATCTCTGCCATTTCTTTTTTTTGTCTGGTTTCTTATTTCTGTTTATTCGCTTTTCAGTTTTTAAGTGGTTAATTTTTATGTGCATTTATTGTTTTTGTTGTACGAAATTTCTGGTTTTAAGTAAATGGATGGATTGATGTGAATTCTCGTATTTTCACCGCAGGAGTTGTAAAATTTTCATTAAAACAAGTGTTATTTTGCTGCAGCTGCTTTTGCAGCTGAAACCAAACATGACGTACGTGTACGTAAGTATGCATATGAGTAAATAAATAAGTGGGGAAGAAAGTGTTGCAAATTAACGAATGTATGCGTTAGTGGGTACAAATATGTGTTAAGGATGTTTTGCCCTTCAGTTTTGTTGGTTTGGGATTGCATTATTCCGACTAACAAAATTTACTTTGGCGGTTAATTTTGTTTGCTCATTCTTAGCTGGTAAGTTTAATCACGAATGATTTGTGTAAATACTCTCTGTGGATATGTTATCTGTCTGGCTCTACAAGTTTCGGCCACTGTTTGTACGATGGATTTCAGTTCAAACATAATCACAACTTTATCAATAATGGTATCCAGACTGGTACATCAGCTTTGTTAGGGTGGACTGATGTCTCTTAGTATCCAATGGTCTCCAATAAACATGAACGGCATAGAAAAAGTTGGTCTGAATAAGAATGAGTCAAATATCTCCTGGCTCATTCTATTCTCAGACTAAGGTTACCACGAAAGTTTCGAGTCCAATATTGCGCAAAGTTACTTCGAAGCACCAAGTTCTTTTACAAATTCCACCATGTTGGTGTGAATTCCGGAATCTAGTATCTTCTACTAAACATTACCAATTTGCCTTTCAACATTTAGCGCAGATTCGATGAAGATAAGTGAGCTGATTCGATGAAAATAAGTGAGCTCTCTTATCCTGATATTGAGCAACTTTGTTTTCTCCAGTACTAAGCCTGAAATGGGTTTTAATCACAGTAGCAGTGAAGATATTACACCTCCTGTGGAGTACGTCATACCATAACCTTCCGTACACTGCTTTTGCTTAAGCTGGAATTAATGGGTCAACTCTCAAATATGTTTCTCTACTCTCAAATATGTTTCAACCGGTTAGAAATCCATCCAAATCTACCCACAAATATGGAAGGCAGGAAAATGGAAAATGTATTAAGACTGCCTTCAATTCCTATCAAGTATACATGTTGTGTCTTGCAGATATTTTTCGAAGAGGAATAACTCCTATTAAAAATATACGTCCCCCTGTAATTTCAGTGTTTTAATGAAAAGCGATTATTTTTGTGCACGTTTTCCACCTTTTGAACAAAAACCACTGAAACATTTCCTCATTTCTTCGTATATGGAAAAATGGGTGATAGACAAAGAAAATTCCAACAAGTTCTGAAGATTTCGATGCCCATGTAGGTTAGGTTGGCAGGTAGCCGTCCAAAGCCTTCCGTCTTATACACCTCACGCGGGTGCATTGAGTATTTCCTTTGTGTTTCCTGAGGAAGAGAAAAAAAGGAGATAGAGAGAAAAGTTAAAAAAGAGGGAATGATATAAGTTAAATGACACTACAGTTAACAAGTGAGACTATAAATAGAAGTTAGAGGAGAGAAGAATTTAAAGATTTCAAAGAGCGCAGATTAGATATCCAGTAATATCTGGACGAGATTTTTTTTTTACTTGGACCAGCACTCAGAGAATGACCCTTACTCATGCAAAGCATTGTGTTGGAACTAGGAAAATAGGTTATGGGAGGGAGGATAGAGGGAGTAGTGTTTGTGGACATTTGATTTGAAAGTGACAGGAAAGACTTCAGGGGGAAGCTTATTCCACATACGGACAGTTCGGCTAAAGAAAGAATTTTCTTAGTAATGTGTTGTGCGATCTACTGTCCAGTCGACATCGAATTGATGAGCCCTTTCCAAAGAACGTGTATTGCGTAAAGACTACGGGTGTCGGGAATAAGTTCCTTAATTTCAGTAGAGCACATACCACTGAAGTATCGGTAGAACAGTGAAAGACAACCCACATTGCCACGATGTTCCAATAGAGCAGGATACCCTACTGTCACCGATAAACACCTTCGCCCTCTCCTGTAAGCGGTCGAGTAACTCCAAAATATACTTCGAAGCACCGGCCCACACATGAGAGTTGTATTCCATTTATGGTCGGATGTAAGTGGTGTAAATAGTAAGAAGATCAAATGGAGTGAAGTATTTCTTACATCGTTTTAGACACTCGAAAAATGTGTCTTGTCCAGCGGACATCGCACTGAATACTCATGTCTAGAACATCAAGAGCTTCTGATTCCTTAATATTTACACCACCCATAAAAACAGATGGAGCAACATGATCTGTTGTGCGTTTGTGTGTTAATATACAACATTGAGTCTTCCGTGCATTGAAATCGACTCTATTCATACAACCCCATTCAGAGATTGTCACAAGATCTTGGTTAAGCGTATCATTCATGTTTTGCCTCATTGCCCCAATCTCCAACAGACTTGCTCTATAATTGAATGCATATGAATGGCAAAAGTTGCTGTCATCTGCAAAAGAATAGATAGGGTTCGAAGTTCGACGTAGAAGGTCGTTTATAAAGATAAGAAATATAGTAGGGGAAAGGACGGAGCCTTGCGGTACCCCTGAAGACCGAAGTTCCTCAGGAAAAAACGTCTAGGAGTGCAGTAATCAATATGGTCTGGAAGATTTTGAATATTTCCTATTATCCAAGCATTTGCATAGGATCTAAAATTCCCTGTGTTACATGCATGGAGAGCAAATGATTTTATTAGAGCGAATGATTCTATAATTCAGAAGGTACCTAGTGAACCTAACTATGGAGTGGCCAAGTCCTAAGGAACCTAGGTTGCACATTTCACAATATTGAAGGCTCCTTCTATATCCAAAAGGCCACGAGTGTGTAATTGTTGAATTCGATGAATCCCTAGATGTACTCTATTAGTGAGGGAAGTGTCGTCCTCCTTGGTAGATCATGCGTGATATATTGCTATCAGCCATGGTGTGATTAGCTCTGCGTTATTTTGCATGTCAGCCGATATAATAACATCGGGGCCTGGTGAGTTGTATGAATCAAAACTCGGTATGGCCCAAAGTATATCTTTGTTAATCTCAATTGAGGATGATGTCCGACTATGCGGTTGGGATTCATATTCCGAAGTTACTGGCAGGCTTCCCGGGAAATGAGTGTCCAAAAGCGGTTCAAGTGTCTCAAGTCCAGTAGTGGTCCATCTACCATCCTGTTTTTGGATGTAGCCTTGAACGATTGGAGATTTAGACAGAATCCTTTGCAAGCGAATAGTCTCTGAGTAGCTTTTAACGCCTCTAAAAAAGCCCCTTCATAACTTCAGCTTTGTATTCCTGACCAGATTTTTGAATTTATTCAATGAAGACTTATAAGTTGGCCAGTCGCCTGATCTTGTAGGCTCATTGAAGAGTCTGCCAGATTCGTTATTTCTGGAGATTATCACGGTGGTCGTCCATTACGCCTTCTTACAGAAGGAGCGCAATTATTTGCAGTAGCTTCAGTTATGGAGCCCATAAGCTTATTGAAAGTTCTTTCAATATCCTCAATGTCATTTATCAAAGAGAGTTTGGGAAGGAGCTCAGATAGGACTCGTCTATGCTCATTCCATATTGTCTCCTTTTTATTCAAAAAGGGTACAATTCCAAAGAGAAACCTTTTGATCGAAAATACTATTTAACGATGTTCACAGCATAACATCAAGAACATTTTGTCTATTTTCGACTACAAAAGTAGGTTCTGAATCTTTGTTGACTACCACTATATTATAGTCTAATATGATGTCTAATACTAAAAAACTCACTCACGCGATTGGGAGCACGCATTATGTATCTCATCGTGTTGTTGGGTGGTGGATAGGCCTGATCGTGCGTCCTTAAAACTTATGTGGATTTCAGATGTTCGTAGAAGTTCCAAATCCAATAATTTGGAATTCTCAAAATCTAATCCCTTCAATATGAAAAATTTGTTTCCATAAGCAATTATAAAATCTCAGTGTTACTATCAGAAAAGACACCATCTGTTTTGATCAGGAGTCCTAGTGTCTTTTGACTGCAAATTTTTCATACGTGGAACTCTCTAAATCTCCGCATAAACGTTCGGAATATTCCCTTTTTGCTTTCCTGCTCTTCCTTTTGAAAGTATTGAAGCTATGAGGACAATTGTCCAGGTTCACAGGTTCTACCAATTTTAGGTTGAAAAGTTTCCTATATACAGTTCGAAGCTGGTATCAGAAGGGTGTTGCTACTAATTTCGTGACAAATAGATAGATAATATGCTAAGACCTCTATATCAGATATTTTACAAATTAAACATTCCGGAGCCTGTGGTTGTAGATTGTAGAGCCCTAGATAAGTCAAGTAATCTGTCTAATTGTGACCTGTAAGTGCATACTCACGAATTGACGTTAGTAAACTCAGTCACTATTGTTGAGCTTTAAAGGAGGGTAATATCACTATTTCGGAAGAAGTCATCAGAACTGCTGGAAACGTGTACAAACACATATATGTTTGCATGTAGGGGTATTTGTGTTTGTTCATTAAGTTATGAATATTAATTAATTGCAATTCAATTGGAAAAATATGACACACGTTGTTAACATATTGATAATACTGCGGGTGTATACAGTCAGATAATTAGTGAACTAAACGTTTATGGAAACATGTATTTGGGTTTTCATCAATTGTTAACGGATTTAAAAAACATTGTGTATTTGTTTGATTTTTAATGGCTTAGACGAACTATTAACAATTACATTTCTGGATTTTTAGTAAATTGAAATTCGTCAACTGGATTTATCCCTAGTTTTAAAGTGCTCTCGATTCGCATAATATATGCATAGCAATATTCCAGACATATTCGAACACCTTTTACAAAGTTTCATTAAAAACAAATGTAAATTTTGTATTTAACCATGCAACAACTCCAACACTTTTACAGATTGCACACAAAAAGAAAACATTGCAGATTAATGCATGATTGGATGTTGAGAAATTTTTACATGAATTTATTCGCTGTTGCAACATGCATCAACTCACTCACACAATGTACATAAAGATGTGTGCGTAAGAGTGTTCATAAGACTGGCACCCCCAAAAAAAAAACATTCCAAATTTGGAGGTTGAGACAAATATCAGAAAATTGTTAAACTTTTCTACATTAAACCCAGCTCTTCAAAGGCAAATGGTAGAACAAGAATTTTGAGAAATGGCAAGTTAAACTGTTTTCTTTCTACAAAAAGGACTACCCTAGTGAATGCATACATTCGTCGGCTTATAAATATTAATAAATCGCAATTCAATTTTAAATCCTGACACACGTTGTTACTTTTTCGATAATGATGTATGTGTGCTCTGTCAGTCGGCTAAAAAGTCAATCTTTTTAGTTGCCTCTTTTGCATACATTTCTTCTTGCAATCAAACGTGCAATTAATGTTATGTCATGTATATGAAAAATTTTTGTTTTTTTCATTTACTTTCTATGCAGTAAAATGTATGCAAAACTTTGAAGAAAATTGCATGTATTTTGTATCACAAAAAATAATATACATACATAATAGTTTGAATGTCAAAAATACTTTAAAGTTTTGATGAAATATAAAAAAAGACGAATCCATATAAAAAAAAGTAAGAGAAGTATATTGTTTTTACATTTTTTTTTAAAAAAAGTTTTTTCCAAATTGTTTTTTAAAATAGTTTTTTAAGTTATTAGTGAAAAAAATTTATGACAAAAAATTTTTTGGGTGGAAAAAAAATTCTGTTTAAAATATATTTTTCTATAGCATTATATACATCGTTGCAATGGACTTCGAAATATCTCTCATTAGATATCCATGTTGTCTATATTTATGTCTTAGTAATCCAGATATATATAGATACAAAATAGGCAAAAAATCGGGGTTGTCCCGGTTTTTTTCTTATATCTCACCATTTTGGGGGGCGATTTTCTCGATTATAAATAGTAACCGAGCCGAAAGAATTCCCGATATACTGACGTGCGAATCATGTATGTATGTAAGTTATTTGGGGCTACGGAAAGTTGATTTCAAGATACAGACGGGCATCGACTTCGCTATCTATAACGATCCAGAATATATATACTTTGTTGGGTCGCAAATGAAAAATGTAGATATTACAAACGGAATGACAAACTTATATATACCCTTGTCGCTCATGGTCAAGGCTATAATAAATACAGTATTGTGATATATTGTATACAACACATTACTTAAGTAAACTCAAGATTATCATTATAGGAGGTGGCCAAAAGTATAATGTTATTGGGGCGAGTGGAGATATTAGTCAGTTGCACACAAGAAAAAATCGATATATACGTTAAAGAACAGACAATACATAGTAACACATATGCTTTTGAGTGGTCTTTATAATTTCAAAGTATAATAAATTAAAAAAAAAAAATTATATAAAATATTTGATCCATATATAGGTATCAGATAAAAGCTAAGAAGTTCATCATCTTCAAATATTATATGTTTATCCCCTGAATTAAAAATTCGAACAAAAAATTATTTTTCAAATTTGTATGAAAAACACCAAAAAATTTTGAGTGAAAATATCGATATATTCGTAAAAGTAGAGACTATACATAAGGAGTGAGATCGAAAAATTCTTAACATACATATATGTATGTTAATAAAAACGAAACCACTAAACTTACAGTTTTGATTTTTTTTGTTTGATTGAATTATTATTACAATTTACAAAAAAAAAAAATATTCTTATAGTTTTAATCACTAGTGATGAAATTTTGAACCTTTTTCGGAATCCTTTCCATTAACGTTTTTATAGTATATTCTGTCACTTTGCTCCAACAGGTAGTCCAAATCCGTTTAAAATCTACCACACTTTTGGACACCTTTTTTGTGCTCTTCAATTCTCTTTTAACAAGAGCCCAATATCTCTCCACTGGCCTTAGCTCCGGGCAGTTTGGTGGATTTGCCTCTCTTGGTACAAATAACACATTACTGTTTTTGTACCACTCAAGGTCTTGTTTACCATAGTGACAGGATGCCAAGTCAGGCCAAAAATAATTGGACACATTATGAAGTCTTATGAATGGAAGCAGCCTTTTTTGTAAACATTCCTTGATGTAAATTTGGGTATTTATAGAGCCCTTTGTAACAAATGATTGGCTTCTTTTCCCGCAACTGCATATTGCTTCCCATGCCAAGAACTCTTTGGGAAAAGTTTCTGCTTTTGGGTACTAAATTTTTCTATAACATAAAAATATTGACCCGGAAGCTGCGAAAAATTTTCCATACGTACATTTCTTCATCCATTATGCAGCAGGTATATTTTTGTATAAAATTTGACTTCAATTTCCGTGCTCCGTCTTTGGCCTCTAAATTGTTAGCAGATTTCCTGTCAGGAACTTTTTGAGCCTTGTATGTTTTTGAATCTGCATTGGCTTTTACTTTTCGTACCAAATAGTCTGAGCACTGAGCTAACCGGGCTGCTTCCCTACTAGATGTGTTGGGAGCTCTTTTAAAAATGCTTTCTATTTTTTTGGCTTTAGAAACATCATGTGGACCATTCCTTCTACAGGAACCAGGTTTTCTATCAACAGAGACTGTTTAATAACATTGGAAACAGTTTGACGGCAGACCTTTGATTGTTTGGTCATTTTTTTGTAGGACCAAGTTGGATTTTGTTGAAAATATTTAATAATTTTAGTACGCACTTTTTTCTGGTCACTCATTTAAATCAGATTAACAACAGATGAACATAATTGACATTAAACATAATAACTGACATGTTTTACAAAGGTAATTTGATAAAAAAAATCATTTAATACTTGGGTTAAAAGTTTTAATGAAAAACGTGTGTTAAGAATTTTAAGATCTCACTCCTTATTAATACTGCGTACTTTGGTTTTCTTGGTTGTTTCGCATGTCTTTTTTAATGGACTTTAAGATTTTAAAAGGTCAAGGCGTTTCGCTTGGTCAACTCTAGTAATGGAGATATATCGATTTGAAGTATCGTAAAGGGGAAATTGTAATTTTGTTCATGCTTTTTGATCATCTAAATGTCCGAATATTGCAAATCGATATTCATCAAAGTTGTTAAGCGCAATGCCGTCAACAACATAGTCAATAAAGGGTTTTCTTGTGTTAGGCCCTGGATAATCAGTTTTTCATCATTTTTTACATAAGTTATCTAACAAAACTGAATTAAAATCATCATCAAAGTGTTCAATTAAAAGTACCTGCGTGATGGTGGCCCTTCTTGTTCGGAATCTGTGTCGGATGAGGATATGTCTTTATATGGGAAAAAAATCAATTGTTTTTAAGTACTCAGTTAATTTCAATTTTGTGACATACTCTAAGAGGAAAGTCCCAATGAAAACGAATGAGGTCAGGTACTTTTAATTGAACACTTTGATGATGATTTTAACTGAGTTTTGTTAGACAACATAAGACCTATGTGATCTACCAATGCGGGAATAAAATAAATCATTATGTTTTAAATTAGGAATGTACGATATTAACTGAATAAATGACATGCAACTTAATAGTATACAAGTTTAAAGAAAATAAAAAATTTTAAAATATAAAATAACTGGAATTAAATATATTTAGTTTGTTTCCTTTGTTTCAGAAAAAAATTGTATTTTTTATTTTTCTATTTAATTAAATAGTCTGCAAAAAATAAATATAAATTTTAGTTTCTTAAATAATTTCTTTGCCTTGAACATGTGACCGTATAAGTAATATTATAACAAGCATACTCTAGTATAAACAAGTAAGAACGTCAACCATTTAGGGAGGGAAAATAAAGTAATATTTATTTTACATTTTTCTTTTTTTATATTAAAAGTTTTTGGTTTTGGGAGGGAGCCACGGTTAAGAAATGGATCCATAAGTTTCAAGACTACAGTTTTTGTTTTCGATCCTGGCGTATATTCTATAACTTTTTCTGCATAAATTGTAGCATTTAATATGCAGCCATCATTTGAGGTAAGTTCATACAATTTTATGACTTTCTTAGCACGTATCTCTTTATTGTATTGCTTAAACAATAGTCTTCCTTTAAAAACCATTAGAGACTCACCTAAGGACAATTCTTTATCAGGTCTATAGTTGATTCTAAAATTTCTTAAAATTTGATTAAGTAGCGGCATTACTTTTTCCAGCTTTCCTGTTTTTTTAACTTACTCAAATGACTCATGACAACTAAAGCATCTCAAAATTAGCTGGAAACGTCTTCCAGTTATCACAGCCGCAAATACTGGTTGGTTATACAGGGTTTTCCAACAAGAGGTGTTATTTTGATATTCAAAGAAAAATGAAATTTTTTTGAGATAAATGATCGAATGTTTATTTCATAATAAAGAGGAAGGTATGCCGTTAATAATGAAAAAGAACATCAGCCAAATGGCCACCACGACCAAGCTTACAGGACCATATCCTTTTTATGAAACTTTCCATAACCAAAACGCAAAGTGGCTGTCCTATATCGTCGATAGCCTCACGAATTCTATCTATGAGGTCTTGAATCGATGCTGGGCTGTTGGCGTAGACCTTATCTTTCATGTGGCTCTAAAGGAAGAAGTCGCAAGGTGTTAAATCACATGATCTCGGTGGCCAATTGTGATCACTTCTTCGAGAGATAACACGATCCGAAAACATTTCCCGTAAAATAGCAATGGTTTCGTTGCTTGTGTGGCACGTAGCGACGTCTTGTTGAAAGTAAACGTTGTTCAGATCAATATCATACAACTCCGACCTTAAGAAATCATTAATCATCTCTCGATAGCGCATAGGACGAGGAATGAACAAACCTGGGTTTTCTTCAACAGTTTGGGCTTTCTTCAACAGTTTGTGTCACTGCGTTATTGATATGATAGATAAATAACTAAATACGCCTATTTTTCAAACATCTGGTGATTTTTCATTGTAACGATAGGAGTATATCTTTACGACAAACACTGTAGAGTGCAATATGTACATTTTCTGGCCAGCTATTTTTATAGATTGACCAATCGATTTGCTGTAAAACTAAATATGAAAATAAATATTTTTTAAACAATTATTTGCAAAATATTTTTCTAGTTTAGCAGCTATACAGTGAATGAATATTTATAGTTAAAAAGGTCATTTCATTTTTAAAACTTATTTAATATAATGCTCTTAAACTTTCCCAAATTAATGTGCAAGACAAATCTCATTTTTCAATATAATCTCCGTAGAAAATCTTTTGCATTATTTGCTCTGGAAATTTAAATTTTCAATATTTAACAATGTTTTTTTTATATGTATGTATGCCCTACCCTAGAATGTAGGCATTTTTTGTTTATTGTTTTCAAATTTAACTTTTTTAAAAAATTTCGTACAAAATAGGAAAGCACTTTTGTCTGCTGGTATTATTATTTAAAAATTGTATTATATTACGAACAAATTTAAAACAAAGCTCTAATTTTTAAATGGAACTAAAAGCTTTTCAAAACTGTAACAAACTTTTTAGTCAACTCTTTTAATCTCACCTAAAATCCGATTGTCACTGATCAGTGGCACATTGACAGCTGTCAGTTTATAACTAATTTAAAACAATAACAATACTTCCAGCCAAAATTATATAGTACAACGATTGCTGTTATGGCTTCCAGTGCTGCTGCATTGTTAACAATGAAAAATTTTCAGTTTTTTTTTTTTTTTTTTTGTAATTATATTAAACTCTGATATTGACCATTAAGAGCCATTGGTTTATTATTAAATTACATGAAATTCAGTTGTTTTTTTCAGTACTGTCATCCACCGGCAGTAGTTTATTTATTTTTGTATAATGGGCCGAAATTGTTTGCTGTTCTTGTTGTTGTTTTACTTCAACCATTTTAAATTTGATGAGTTGTTGCATACCGTCGCTAGTTAGTCAGACAGAGAGCTGTTTGTAATCTGATCCATTTAATTAAATCTCAATATAAAGGGGGTATTATGGTCAATTAATTATTGAAGGCTCATATGTATGTATTCGCAGAATTGTAGTTATTTGTAGTATCTATAGTAAAAACCTTTACTCACACTCTAACCAAATATTTACATATATTTGCTTACAACAATGTGTAAAATTAAAAAAAAAAAAAAAAAGAAAATTAAAACAATGACAACTGCAATATCGTTGTTATTGTTGTTGTTACAACAATAAATTTACAAGTTTAATTTTCTGCATAAATTTTGTTAATGTGAGCGAAGTGGAAGAGGAAATTGTGTCAAGGTATGATTAAAATAGTTGGAAATTTGTATTGTTTTATTTTACTCATTCTATAGTTTTGTATTAAAAATACAGTTTTTATAAAAAGTTTAAGCTATGTAAATGACAGTGTATGTAAATTCAAAGATAGATGGTTAAACTTGTTAAAAGTTTGCGAATATTTAGTATTTTGTTAAAAAATATATGATATTCTACCAGAAACCATTCAAATTATTCAAAGTACAATATTGCTTAGATATTGATGAATGCTATGTGTGTCCGTTGGCACGATAGGGAATCGAGAATAGAACATACAGAGATGAAAATTTCTCCAATTATTCATTGGTTATCAGAAATGTTTGTTATTTAAAATCGGTGAAGTAGAACCAGAGTTTTCTTTTTTTCTTGGACCAGCACTCAGGGGATGACCCCTACTCATGCAAAGCATTGTGTTGGAACTAGGAAAATAGGTTATGGGAGAGGGGGGTAGAGGGAGTAGTGTTTGTGGACATTTGATTTGAAAGTGACGGAAAAGACTTCAGGAGGAAGCCCTTGCCGAAGAACGTGTGTTGCGTAAAGACTACGGGTTTCGGGAACAAGTCCCTAATTTCAGCAGAGCACATACCATTGTGATATCGGTAAAACACTGAAACACATCCCACAGTGCGACGATGTTCCAGTGAGTCAATAGAGCAGGATACCCTACTGTCACCAATATGCACCTTCGCCTTCTCCTATACGCGGTCGAGTAACTCCAAAATAGACTTCAAAGCAGCGGCCCACACATGAGAGTTGCATTCCATTTTCGGTTAGATATAAGTGGTGTAGATAGTAAGGAGATCAGATGGAGTGAAATATGTCTTGCATCGTTTTAGAAAACCGAGGCACTTGAATGCTTCTTTCGACACTCGAAAAATGTGTTTTATCCAGCGGACATCGCACTGAATACTCATGCCTAGAACATCCGGAGCTTCTGATTCCTTAATATTTACACCACCCATAAAAACAGTTGAAGCAACATGGTCTGTGTTGGGTTTGTGTGTTAACATTGAGTCTTACGTGCATTGAAATCGACTCTATTCGCACCACCCCATTCAGAGATTGTCACAAGATCTTGGTTAAGCATATTATTCATGTTTTGTCTCATTGCCCCAATCTTCAATAGGCTTGGTCTATAATTGAATGAATATGAATGGCAAGGTTGGAAGAGTGACATGGAAGGTCATTAAAGATAAGAAATAGAGTAGGAGAAAGGACGGAGCCATTCGGTACCCCAGAATTGATCTTGAACTCGTTTGATGACATTCCAACTATAACAACTTGTATAGTGCGATCTCTGAGAAAGCTCGATATAAATGTAGAGAAGTTATTATCGACACCAAAAGCTCAAAGTTTTGCTAAATGCGCACCATGCCATACTCTATCAAACGCTTTAGAAATATCGCCAAAACGGTGTACGGGACGACACCATTTTTCTGATAGGAAGGGTAGCAAGTCTCCCGTAAATTGTTGGACTTTAAATGTTTCACAAGATGGTACACAGAGAAAACAGATTCGTGATAGTAACCGAATTTGTTGCCAATCGAATGCTTCTACCTAAGAGACCGGATTTTACAGTTGTGGCTACAAAACTTTAGAAGGGTTAACAAAAGTTTGGTTGCTTCAACCGAAATTCTTCTTTATCAACTTGCTTTTTTTGATAGAACCGAAAAATTCTATGGGTGGAACCGAATCATTCGTTTGGCAATAAATTCGGTTGCTATCATGAATCTCTTTTCTCTGTGTAGTTATTCATAGTTTCCATAACTTTGGAAAGTGCAGAAAAAATTGGTATTGGGCGATAATTTTCAGGGTTGTAATAAGACATGCTCAGTTCAAAATATCAAGAAACGGTCCATGATATATCCAATTATTGCTCTATAGTCAATAAATAGCATTATCCACAAAAAATTCTGTAAACATAAGTTGTCTGTTAAACAAAATTACAAAACGATATTCAGTCTTAATCTCCATGTTCACAAGAATCGCCACACCTAATTTTGAAGATCGGCCCACAATTGGTTATCAGTCCCATATAATGAGTACATATGACAAACACTTTAAATAAAAATCTTATTTGATAAATACTTTAGATCACATAAATATCTAAAATTTAACACAAATCTGTATCAAGTATGCATATATCTTACTTTTGGGTTTTGTGACCATCGATCCATAAATATACATAGCTTCTCTATGAGGCCTACACCACACATTATCCTCTAGCAATGTGAAATTTACCACACATATTTTCTTGTAAACCAAATCGGGAAATCAGATAAATGTTTCTACACAGAACGCACAACAATCGGTGGCTGTATTATATTGGTGGTGGCTATACTTATAAGATTCATATTATGAATTTCATCCGAATATAATAATCTTACTTGTTAATCTTTATGATTTAACAGACAATTTTGTATAGAAAATACCGTAAATCTCAGTGTAGCTCCCTCGTCCAAGCACAATGAAACCTAGGTTGTTGAAATTGCCACAAATATTTGGTACCATAGAAAGTTTGAGTCCGAAAAACATCCAAACAACTTTTTGGATTTTCGTTTCTCGCAAAAACCAAATCATGAATATTTTATCAACACGTTTAGAGGTAGCTCATTTTATTTGAAGTTTCGAATAAAATTTTATATATATAAAACACAAAAAATGCTTCTACTTATGTCCGTTATAGACTCTAAAACTATCCAACTGATTAGCTCCAAACTGGTTTCATTGGAAAGGAAATATTCTGAAGATAGTTTTAGACACCTAAAACACAACATTAGGTACATGTGGTCCATTCGTAAAACCGATTTACGAATTTTTCCATACTACAATTTTTAAAATTTTGAATATATACATATATATAAAACACAAACAATGTTTCTACTTATGTCCGTTATATACTGTGAAACCACCCTACCGATGAGCTCCTAACCAGTTTCATTAGAAATGCAATTTTGTGAAGATAGTTTTAGGCATCGAAAACAATGCATTAGGTCCATTCGTGAACCGGATTGTCGAATTTTCCCATACAATATTTTCATCTCATGTGTAGATCCACTAAGTCGGTAAAATTGGGTAAAAATCGGTATCTCTATATCTCCGGAACTAATAAAGTTAGCAACAAAAATCCAACTTAATCTTAATTTATGCAAGAAATAATTGGTCAGGTGGTTGGTACGTTTTGTACTTTTAAGGGGATAAAATGTGCGAAACCCGAGTTTTAGTACTTTTTTGTATCCTATATCCCAGAAATTAAATTTAAATGGAATTGCAGGCCTTCTTAATGTTTATTATAAATAAAGAATTATTAGCGTAGTAGCACACGCCGGGTATCCGCTAGTTTTTATTATTATCCAATTGTATGATACATTTTGTATAGCTATTGTTGTTATATAAGCATTTATGTACCATAGATCCATATTCCGGGAAGAAAATTTTATAGAGACTGGGACCGATTCTTATCATTTTCAACATACATATCTTATCTTTTTATCAAAAGATGAATATATGCAAAACTTCATGATATTATCTGTAATATATTTAAAGAAAATGGTAAAACATTTTTGAAAAATATCAATTATTTGGAGATTGTCCCGCATCCTGGTTCGACTTGATCGATATTGAGCATTTTCAATACCAAATTAATCTGATCAGCATAGAATATTGGGAGAAAATTGTATCATCCTCGAGTCCATATGTTGCTTTCAATAGGCAGACGGACGGATATAGGTAGTTCGTCTTAGACCCAGAATATATGTACTTTTTGGTTCGATACGTTACAAAATGACTGACAAAATCAGTATACCACCCAATCTTTTTTAATGGTGGTTATAAAAATCCACTAAATAATTTTCTCTACCCTAATTTGAATTTGGAACCACTCAGTAGCATCAGTTTGCTAAGTTAAGGGCGGCTGCTGAATCTGTGTCTGCACTTGAGTGTCCGGTACCGTTGTATTGGTATCATAGGCTTCGTAACTGATTGGTTGGCGGCTGGTTGGTGTTATCTGGTTCTGTTTGTCCTATGTATGTTAGTGTTCTCCAAATCCATGCGTGCATCCTATTCCAATAGCTGAGTGTTTTGGTTTACCTAAGGCAGAGGTGTGAATTGCAGAGGCTTAACTATTAGCCAATTTAACATAAAGTGGGTGTTGCAGGAGACGGAGCTCAGGTAGTCTACGATTATCAATTTTGGAATATCCGTAATGTTCTGGCACAAAAAAGAACCAATACTCTGTTAACTTTTGGTGGGTATACTTACTGGGTATTAAAACGACATATGTCAGAACGTTTGGGTTACCCACGTAAAATGTTTCCGGTAAACTTTCACAATAAAATTTATAAAGAAATTTCCGAATCCGGGCCACCCAAAGCCTTTAATCCAACTGCATTTGAATTGATTTGTACCATGTAAGTCAGCTCAAAAATATATCAGTATTGACTGCGTAAGATTTCATTAACGTGCTACCGAATGACTTCCAAAATAAAATTTTTCTAAACCACTGTGAATCCATGCTTTGCATTTTAAGACAAATCTGAATTTTTGCTTTAGAACTGGACATGTTACTTAAATCAAAAAATTTGTATTCTACTGCCTTTGTATACCATAGGTGAATCGGGTATGCAGGTTACCAAGTTTGAGCGCCATCCAATAGCTTCAGATCAAACTACGATGCTGTGAACATTCTTAAAAATATATTCCATGGTTCACGAGCTATCGAATTATAAAAACCAAATGTTTCTAAATGTTTTGGATCAAGAAAGATAATGTAAAATTATCTATTCACTTAGACTATGTTTTAAATAAGCGAACATTTCATACAGTTTAAATAACTCAATTTTTAAAATCTTGTTCTTCTGACTGTGGAAATATTATATTTAATGTTAAAATTCATTTAGTATAAATTACATTTGCCATTGCATCAATTCAATGACCCTTAATGGCCTCTTATCAATTAAACAATTCCCCAAAATAAATGTCAACGTTTCAACCAACTCTTAATTTAACTATTCATAACATTGCTTACTTGTATCTTTTACAACCATTTAGAAATTTTTGTTTTTTTTTTTTTCTTTATGTTTTATCTACTTGTAGTCCAAATACAAGGAAACGAACCAAATACCGACACAATAGTTGACGTTGGGTTATTGTAACTTGTTCGGATGAGGATGATGATGATGGTGACGGTTGGTAAGCTAATATTTTCATTTCAGCGACAAAATCCCCTACTGCCATCAAACGGATATCAACTAACTGGTAGCCATTTCCTTTGGGTGCAAAAAAGTTTCTGTTTCCTCTCTCATATTTTTTTTTAATTCGTTTACTTGCTTTATATATGTGTAGTAGGGAGGGGTATAGTAGGAAAGAGCAAAAAAAAAAGTTTCTCTCTAGATGATTTCGTAGCCAATAATTATTGGTGAGCGGGATGAAAGTCCTTTTTCAGGTTTTTCTTATTTTTTCCCATATTTTTTTTTAAAGAAAGTTTGTTCAATTGCATTTTATTCGTCTTTAAAACTACTTGTATATGGACAAAACTTTAATGTTTAATGTTTCCTTTGGAACAAAGGTGACAAAAATTGTTGCAGCCTATTGTTTTTCTGTGGGCTTAAAATTCATTTCTGTGCGTTCATTTGTTTTAGTATAGTTTGCCCATACCCCATGGATTTGAGCTAAAGTTACAGAGATTCAACATTTTCACTTGAAATCAATACGAAGAGTTGTTGAGTTGTTTCATATGGAAAAATAAAATAAAAACTTCTGTTTGTTGAATTGCTTAAAGCTTGAGAATTGCATTAAAATGACCGTACACGCATTCATGTTTATGCTATTGATTTATTATTATAAATAAAAGTATGTAAAGGTTCATTTTGTAATAAAAGTCACCAACTCTCTTTATATATGGAACGCTTACCAACTATGTATATATAGATTTAAAAATGTTTACTCATTTTAGAACAACTTGGAACAATGCGCTTCTTAAATGCATACAAAAATCATGTAGAAAATCTCTGTAAGGGAAAAGTGAGTTTAAAGTTTTTTCTCCAGGTTCCGCTGTGGTTACCCTCTCCCTCTATTAACCTATTATCTGTAGACCTTTGGCAAACTTAACGAGTTTACTTAAAAACCCAATGAATATAGTTATTTTTTTGTTTAAATAATTTTCCCATAAAATTTGTGTTCTCATTCCTGGCCTTCCATAGCTTTCAATTTTATTTAAATGACATTATTTTCACACCAACCTCCTGCTCCCTACATTTTTTATTTCACTTGATTTCAATACTTATTTATTTCATCATCGAAATAATGTGAATGCATAAAAGCTTATCAAGCTCTTAAATAGAATATAAAAAATGTATTTCAATGGAATTTGGAATGGAAAAAATAAAATTGTTCAAAGAGCTCTTGATTGTTTTTTTATACTATTCAATTATTATTTTTTATTGCATAGCAAAGAAGAGGATACTTTAAATATTTTCGTTATAATTAAATAAAAATTTTGGTAAATATTTGAGAAAAACTAAATATTGCAGAGGAAAATTATTTTAGTAGAAAAGTTTTGTTAATAAATTTTAATTAAAGCAAATATTTAGTCTTTTGAAATAATATACTATGATAAACTACCATACTAATATCAAGGACTAAATAAGCAAGTAAGAAAGTTTAGTCAGTCCAGCCGGACCATATGGATTCAGAAAGTAGTTCTAGGCATTACAGACATCAGCACAAGCGTATAATACTCAGGTGGTGTAGGGTATAATGATAAAAAATATAGGGCGTCACTTAATGTATAATACCGATTATATATGGATTTTCACATTGGTCAAATGATCGTTGCAGTTTTGCTGGCACATATGCAATTTTGTGAACTCAGTGTGAACATAATGAACTCACCTTGTGCTGGGTACCTGGCCATGAAGTTCACTCTGGTAATGATGGTGCTGATTGTCTGGTCAACAGGGGCTCCCGACACTAGTTCATAGGTCCTGAACCGTTTTTTTTTCATCCCACGTGGATACACTATGGAACGTATTCGTAATTGGGTTGAATCAGAATTTGTCCGATAATATACCATTAGTTAGAAAGTTCAAACGTAGATCTCAGTTGTTGCTATCGCTCGGAAAAGGTGACTAGAGAATACTTACTGGATTTTTCACCGTACACTGTGGTTTAAGGTATTACCAATTTGTTTTAGGTGATGTTTAGAAAAACATTATGCCGAAACCTCTGAACATGTTCTATGTCACTGCTCAATGCTGGCAATGTTCAGAACTAATTGGTCCAGGGGTAAAGCCTCGCTAACAAAAATAATATAATGCAATTTTGTCGAAGTTAAAAGTTTGCTCCAATGATGACTCCAGACAAAACTCAACACCAAACCGTAATACGTTGTGGATGCATCAATTTTTCCACAATTACAGTCGCTTAGATTGATTTTGCTCAAAAGTGTAGCCGCCCAACTTTATATATTTTTAAATACTGTTCAACTATGAAACGTGTTGTTGTCTCGTACAATGATCCATTTTTAAAAAGGCTTAAGTGTCACCTGTCAAACTTTATTTGTATTGCCCATAATTTGCTGCATAAATAAAGGAAAATTTTGGGGGCCTATTTAGTTTCTCAACTGCAAGTTCGAACTTTTAAAAACACGAAATATAAACAGAAAAGCATATAAATTTTAAGATTAAGGACTGAGATCGAAAAATTTATATACATATATATATATGTTAATAAAAATTAAACCACTAAACTTACAGTTTTGAATCTTTTTTTATTTGATTGAAATTATTGTTACAATTTACAAAAAAAAAAAAAAAAAATTATTTTTATAGTTCTAATCACTAATGATGAAATTTTGAACCTTTTTCGAAAACCCTTCCATTATGGTTTTTACAGTGCTTTATGTTACTTTGTTCGAACAGGTTGTCCATCTCCATATAAAATCTACCACACTTTTGGACACATTTTTTGTGCTCTTCAATGCTCTTTTAACAAGAGCCCAATATCTATCCACTGGGCTCAGCTCCAGGCAGTTTGGAGGAATTGCCTCTCTTGGTACAAATACCTCATTATTGATCTTGTATCACTCAAGATCTTTCTTACCATAGTGACAGATGTCAAATCAGGCCAAAAATAAGTGGACACATTAAGAAGTCTTATGAATGAAAACATCCTTTTTTGTAAACATTCCTTCATGTAAATATCGGTATTTATAGAGCTCTTTGTAACAAATGTTTGGCTTTTTTGCCGGAAATGCATATTGCTTGCCATGCCAAGAAGTTGTTGGGAAAATTTTCTGCTTTTGGGTAATAAACTTTTCTACAACATTCCCTCGAGCATCAGCAACATAAAAATATTGATCCGAAAGCTGGGAAAAATTTTCCATTCGTACGTTTTGTCATCCATTATGCAGCATTATGTTAGGAACTTGTTGAGCCTTGTATGCTTTTAAACTTTCATTGGCTTTATCATTTCGTACCAAATAGTCCGAGTACTGACCTAACCGGGCTGCTTTCCTACCAGTCAAGAACTCACTGAGTTAGAGGGGGTCAAAATTTGACGTTTTGGCCAAACAGGTGTTATAACCTAACTCCTAGATAAATTTGTCCCAAATAGTTTTGATGCTATTTCTTCAATCTATCGAAAAAAATAATTAAAAAAAAAAAAATTTATTCCTGTTTTTTTTTTGTGTCTTTTCAAAAATGAATGCAATTTTTAAGAATTACAAAATTTATAGAAGACCTTTTGTGAGAATCTCACAACTCCCAAAAAGCTTTTAAAATATCCCAAATATTGCGACATTTTAAATTTTAGAAAGCCGCTATGCGACTCGAGAAAATTTTCAATTTGCATAAAAAATAGGTCTTATTTGGAAGGCTCGGACCTCGCAGTAATAAATTAAATTATTTTTCTTCTAGAGTGCTTCCTAAGATTTGAGAGAAATATAAACACATTATTATACCCTTCACCTTCGTGAGAAGGGTATACTATATATAAGTTTGTCTGTCTTTTTTTTTTGTTTGCATTAGGCAGGTGTAAATCTTGCATAGATATCCGTGGTTTCATAAAATCAACGGCATCCAAAATCTCTACGGAACTGTGTATTAATATATTGCGTCGCAGGGCAGGATAGCCTTAGTTAGGCTGTGACTCGTATTGTCGGTTCTCGTCTGAGTTCCCCTTCCATCCTAAGCTTCACATGGATACATTTTATCATGTTGTCTATTGCTTC
Source organism: Calliphora vomitoria (assembly GCA_942486065.2). NCBI lineage: Eukaryota > Metazoa > Arthropoda > Insecta > Diptera > Calliphoridae > Calliphora > Calliphora vomitoria. Next base: position 80,554,192 of record OW818030.2, read on the forward strand.
CCAATTCTCTCTTTTATGTAGCATGTTCTCAAAAATTTTTTGAGTATTCTATTGTCTTCCAACCACCTGTTCTGCCATTTGACGATCCTGTACAAAACGTGGACAGCAGAATATGACGTGATCTGGGTCTTCCCCTTGGTACGGGCATTTTTATATACCCGAGTTACCTCACTCCGATGCATCTTAGTGTTTAAGCTCCAAATCTTAGCTTCACCTCCTCTATAGCATTTTTATTAAATTTGGACTATATGTTTACAAGTTACAGATTTATTTCCATTTTTTTCTTTACCCTCACAGTGCAGTTCTAGTCTTTTCATAAAATCATGCGCCAACATCCGCACAATTTTTTTTTTTTTTTTGTTAAAAAAAAAACCTTAATTTTGTACTTTTAATATTATAAAGTTTAAAAACAAACAACTTTATACATATTTAGTTATTATCCATCAAAAGTGCAAAAAAAACTCTAAATTTAGAACATTTAGAAAAAAAAAAAACAAAAATCTAATTAGCGGTATTCACAATGTAGAGTACTTGGCCTAGTAAAAAAGTAGAAAAGCTATTTATTGACAAACATTTAAATTTTTAATGTATTTTGTTTTTATTTTTTTGATATTCTGCTCTTTTACTACATTACCATAGAAAGACCTTGAAAGGGGATTTTGTATGTTTGAAATGCTGCTTGAACGCTATAAAAAAATATAATTTTTACACTGAATCATGACTTGCGATAAAAAATGGATCCTTTACGATAACCCGAAGCGTAGGAGATCGTTTGTGAAGTTCGGCCAACTAGACAAATCGACATCAAAGCCAAATATCCGTGAAGCTAAGGTAATGTTCTATATTTGATGGGACCAAAAGGGTATTATCTATTATATCAGGCCATACCATCACAGAGAACCTGTACCGAACGCAACTGATTCGTCTGAAGCGAGCATTGAAACGAACATTGAAACTGTAATATTCTATCCTGACACGCATGATCACATGTTTTATTAGCTGTTAAAAACTATTTATAATGAAGCCAGACTGCCCGGCTTCAGCCCGTTTATAGTGCAGACTTTGCCCCGTTCCACTACTATTTCTTTCGATCGATGCAGAACGCTCTTTCTGGGATTGGCTTAGCCTCAAAAAATGAGCAGTTCTTTTGCCAGAAAAATGGGCATTTTTAAGTCATAACCCCATATGCAATTTGTTTATTTATTTAATTTATATGTAATTTGTTTATTTATCTATTGTTAAACTAGGTACCTATAAGACAGGTCCTAATTAATCTTAGTCCCCCACTTATATGTATTTCACCACATGAAATAAATACTTTTCTTAAACCAAACTAAATAAGTTTTTATTTTAACTTTATCTTCATTTTCTACAACAAACGTTTAATAATTTTTAAGAGCTTAAATTTATAATATTTTTTTTTCTAGAAAAACACATAGTTAAATATAATTTTTAATAATTTTTCATGATTTTTTTTTTTTTAAAACTTTCTACATAAAAGAAAAACATACAAAATGAAAATTGAATTTTCATAATTTTTCTTCCTTCACTTTATTTTATTTGATAACGTTGACAATGTTGCAGCAACGTTTGCATTTTATTTTTAACAATACGAGTAGTTATTTTTTCTCTGCTGCTAGTTTAAGGAAATTGAAATTTTACTGAGTCTTGTTAGAAAATTTCGTTGTCTGCCTTCTTTTATGTTTTTGTTGTTGCTTTTGTTTATCCTGGCTTATATGGAACACATGTGTTACCTCTTTGTACGATGCCCATCTTCTACAAGCTTTTGCTGCTGCTGCTGATGATGATGATGTAGATGTCGTGTAAATACTTCTATTGTTGCTGATATGTAGTAAGTACTTATGTATGTTGCTGTTACAGCTGCCACTGCTGTTTTATAACTTTATTTTCTTTAATATTCTATGTTGGACACCAGCAGCAAGTGTCCTGGTTTTAGTTTGTTTAACTCTATTTTTCAATATTCTTTTTAGAATTAAGAAAATAAAGTAACAACATGTTTCTAATAGAAATTTAACACATCCTTAAGTGTTGCATCCAATAACATCCAGACCATGTTTCATGCATGCATGTATGAAAGAGGACAGACATACTTGTGCATTTGTTAGTGGCTGGCTAGCAAACTATGTAGCTATAATTTTGTATTACTTACATCTCTTCCGGCACTTGACACTGTCTAAAATCACATAATGCACCAGACATTTTATCTAGTTTTCTTATCTTCATTTTTTTTCTATCAGTTTTCATTTTAGTTTTCAACTTTTTATTATATTTTGTGTTATTTTTTTTTCTCTCTTCGTTAAGTACGTTTTGTCATACAAGGATGTGTGAGAAAAATGGATTTTCTTTAAACCATATTGTTATCCATAGAATATACAAGCGACAGAGACAATGAAAGTTATTTATTGAAACGGACTTACATAGATGATGAACCTAAATGAAGATGTATTAAGAAATTGTTCAGAAATAATAAATTTAAAGCTATTTTTTAATACAATGTTTACAATATAAATATTTTACAAAAATTTGTTATAAAATTGGGAGAATATTGTAGTAGTTTATTAATATTATAGTGTCTTAATACCAGTTTCTATATCACAGAACAGTATTTTGTGTGCAAATTACTCGCTTGTTAGACAGAAACTTCTAGTTAATGTTGATCTTAATTACAACAAGTAATAGTGCTATATTCGGCTATGCTGAATCTTATATACCCTTCACCTTTGGTGTGGATGCATTAATTGCATTCCAAAATATCAAGAAAATTGTATTTTTTTGTGAAATTTCCAGAGGTTGTCTCGGATTTTTGTTCATATCTCCGTTATTTAGGGACGGATTTTGCTGATTTTCATAGGAAACTTCTCGAAAGCATGTCTGACAGAGTTATTGAAGATTTTGATCCCGAAGATATTTTTCCTATCGAATCCAATTAGTATTCTGGTTGACTAAATGAATCTAACATCATTTCACATTCACAAATGTTGCAGTGTAAAGTTAGAATTTAGCAAATAAATACATTTCGTGGTAGTTTTTCTCTTATAACCAATCTTTTAGATTTGTCTCTAACTAAACCTAGACACATTAAAGTTAGCAAGTATGTATGTTTGTGGGTAAGGTTCGCAGTTGGAAAAGGATACTTAAGTTTATTTTTTTTTGAATGACAGTTTTGTTTTTGTATAATTTGATGAACTAAGAAATATGACGTTTTGCATTTATAATTTTCCTTGTTACAATAAATGAAATATGATACTATTTACTACACCTGAGGGAATTACTCCAAAGTGATTAATTTCTATGCTCTTAATAGGAGTGAACTTTAAAGGAAAAGTGTTTAAGAGATAAATTACAAAATGAAGATAACATTTTTTAATATTTTATATTGGGTGTATGACTTAAAACTGAGGGATTAACAATAGATGGCGAATCATTTGAACGCTGTTTTTGTTTTCAATAACTTATATGTCATTTTGAAAAGTACATCTTTCATTTATTCTCACTATTAGTCATTATAGTGTAAACAACAGAGTTTTTCTTGTTGCTTCGAAAATGTGGAAGTTTGTGCCAACAAACCGTTTTGCTTTACATTTTTAATTTGAAAACAAGTGCCGCTGAAGCACACTGAAGCTTTTGGTGAATGTGCTCCATGTGTTTCAATGTGCGATAAATGGTTTGTGCGGTTCAGAATTGGTGATTTTGACATGGAAGGCAAAGGTCGTCCAGGACAGCCAAAAAAGTTCGAAGACCAATAATTTGACGAGGACGCCCTCTTGGATTCGGACCAAGAGGACGTCAACGTCACAATCGTACCTAAGAACGGAGATGGTGAAGGTAACACATATTAACCTTCACCACTCCAAAGCAGCTTCGGCTGCCCTGCTCCTCCGGCATGTATAGTAGCTTATGCCAAAGGCTATAAGCTACTATACATGAAAGGCTAAGGTAACATAAGATCATGTATAGTAGCCAGCAATAATCTCAATATCTTTATTCTTTCTGATTACAGCCATAAAGATACTGTGATCTCAAGCTACATGGCACATGACCACAGCGAACCACCACCGAATATCAAGGTGCGAGACATTGTTGCAAGGGCAAGAGTAGAGAATCTGCCGGTCATTATTGGAGCCGATGCCAATGCAAATGCACATCACGTTGTATGGGGCAGCTCGGATACAAACGCGAGGGGTGAGTCAATTTTCGAATTCATTCTTTGCAATAATATAGACATAGTAAATACTGGTTCAGAACCAACCTTTGTAGTTACTAACAGAAGGGAGATTCTTGATTTAACGCTAGTTAGTTCTAGGCACTCAGATCTTATCAGTGAATGGAGGGTATCGAATGACTGCTCGTTCTCTGATCATATGTACATAGACTTTGTTATTGAAGTTCGTGAAAAGGGGGCTATGCCCATCCGTAACAGGAGAAGGACGGATTGGGTTGGGCAACATCTCTCGCCTTCTTCCCGACCCACCGATTATTAGGGATCGTAAGGCCATCGAAATTGCGGTCAACAAATTGACTAATGCGTTCGACAGAGCGATTTCAGATTCATCCAGACCTAGCATCTGCAGAGGAAGGAAAAAAACCACCTTGGTGGACTTCCGAGATTGCGAACACTCGTAGAGAGTGTTGCAGACTTTTCAACGAGGCAAAAAGACTGGGCAACTGGTCTGTCTACAAGTCCTCTGTGAATAAATTCAAGAATCTGGTATGGAACGCAAAGCGCGAATCATGGAGGTCCTTCTGTAGCGGCGTGGAAGGATCCTCTTAGACGAGTCGCTTGCGCAGGAACTTGTCTTCTGCTACCGCTGTCCCGAGCTACACTTAGACATCGAGCGATAGCTGGACTACTAGCAGGAAAGAAACCCTAGAGGTTTTGATGGACGCTCACTTTCCTGAAAGTGTCCTCCTATCCGAGGGTAACACTGTGGTATACTCTGCTGAGCCTTTTGAAGTCTCAATTCTCATAAATGAGGACAGACTGAAATGGGCCCTTCGTATATTTGACCCATATAAATCATCGGGTCCTGATGTCATCATTCCGGCTGATTTGCAACGGAATGAGGATTTAGTCATACCCTGGTTGACTCGTATATATTCGTCCTGCTTAGCTTGGTCTTATATTACTGAGTCGTGGACCAGATGTACTGTAGCCTTCATTCCTAAGGGAGGGAAGGCTTCTCGTACTAGACCAAAGGACTTTTGGCCTATTAGCCTATCGTCCTTTCCCTTGAAGACCATGGAAAAGTTAATTGATCTGCATCTGCGTTCATAGATTGACCCTGACCGACTTTCTTTGTCTCAGGATCTCTATATAAAGGGCTGATCTGTTGAGACGGCTCTACATTTGCTTGTGGGTTTTGTAGAGAAATCACTCGAGCACAAAGAATTTGCATTGGTGGCATTCTTGGATATTGAAGAAGCCTTTAACAATGTGACGCCAGAGACGATTCTTTCGGCTCTAGGAGGTCTGGATATAGATTAGTCTATTATATGCTTCATAGGTATACTTCTGACCAATAGAGTCACCATTTCTTCTATGGGGACTGCTACTATCTTTAGATTAGCGAACCGAGGCACTCCACAGGGGGGATTCTATCGCCACTCTTGTGGAATCTTGCCATTAATACACTACTCATGAAACTAGACTCCATGGTGTGCAAAACTGTTGCATATGTTGATGATGTTGCTGTAGCCATTTCTGGGAAACATCTTGAAACGATATCACTATGCTTTCAAACTTCACTTCGTACACTAAGACAGTGGAGCACTGCTAGTGGACTTGGTGTGAATCCAGGGAAAACGGAGCTTTTTCAAAAGGTACAAAATCCCCTCGTTCCAACTACCACGCCCTAACGGAGTGGAACTTAAGCTCACTATCCGAGTATCTAGGAATTATTCTAGACTCTAAGCTATTCTGGAGCCAGAATATCCATGCCAGAGCGTCCAAGGTTATGCCTGTAGAAGGGCCATTGGGAAAATCTGGGGAATAAGCCCTAGGAATGCAAAATAGCTTTTCTATATGGTGGTAATATATGAAGTACTAGTATGGTGGAAGGCTCTACTGTTACTGTGACTATAATATTGTTAAAAATGTTGAAATGGTTACAGTAACAATGCATAAATATATTTTTTTCTGCGTGATCATCTGTAATTGAGCTAAACACGAGCAAATTTTGGTACATGCTAATCGAATTTATCATTCTTCCTCTTTTCCATCGCAAATACTTTTAATGATGTTGCTTCGTTAATTAATACAAACAGCGTATAATTAATATTTATTTATTATTTAGTTGATGTCGAAAACACTCATACGCTCCACTGACCAATTAGTAAATAAATATTTAGTATATATACAGTTTTCTTAGCAAAAGCTGCAATGTTTTAATAAGTTTTTATGAACTGTTACGCCATAAATCTCTTTCGAATACAAAACTTAAGCAAAAGAAACAAAAGAAACTCTTCAAACATAAATTGATTGTATCAGAAAAGAAAAAAAAAATAATAAAATAATTGCAGATTTTTGTTGTAGGTGTTTCACCAAACTTATACTTTAGCCAATCATTTGTTATTCTCGTTTTTTCTGTCCTTAACAGAATGTCAAGTTTATTTTTATTTTTGGTTGTCCTTAATATTCCAACATAAATTCATAAATTTTCTTTTCCATACATATTTTCATTCCCTTAAGAAAATGAAAAATGTTTATGGTTTTTTGTTCACAATCCTTTATCCTTTTCATTTGTTTTGTTCTTTATTCAAGCCACTTGTGTGTTTTTTTCTTGATTGTTTAAAAGGTTTTTTTTTTTATTTTTTGTGTTTTTATTGAAACAAAGCATGTTGTTAATCAACATAAAAACGTGTCTCTTCTGGTTCTATTTTTGTAGTTTCTGTTGTTTCAATTTCATGTTTTTTTTTTTGTGTTCTAGTAGTAAACTCTACTTTACACTCTTGTACATTTACAAGGTTCTTAATCCTTAAGATTTGTTTCTGTTTTGTTTTGTAGTTGTTTTTACTATAAAAATTTATAAAACAAAAACTATCAGCAGAACATCTTTAGCATGTTTTAAGCAAAAAATATATAAAAAAATAAGGTAGTTTTACTAGAAATTGTGTATGGTTAATAAGGTTGGTTTGAAACGAACTTGTTGAATATACTAAGATATATTTGGTGTTTTAGAAGATATTTAAAGCTTTTAATACTGCAAGCGTAAAGTTTGGTAAAAAGTTTTGCAGCAGACACTAAAACTGACCATATTTATTGCTTCTTGGTTCTGCCTATCAGAGTATAATATTATAAATAAAAGATTTTTGTGGACATTCTATTTGGGTTATTTTTCAGTTGTTTCTGTGTAATCCTGTATTTTCCAGTATTACTGATATCTAACAACGTTTCTCTGAATCGACATAGGTTAAGTTAGGTATGATAGGTTTTTCAATGATCTTCTGATACCTTGTAATGCACAAGAAGTTCTCGCGGACAATCGTCGTACCATTCAGGGCCTTTGGTACAGTCTGACACACTTTCTTTAAAGTATATGCAGCAGCTCATAAATTTCAACCACATGCTGAGATTGTAAATTAATTATCTGAGTGATTTCACTTCCCAGATGAAGCAAGACAACTAGCCAGTGAGCGTCATAAAGTCAAAAATACCAACTTTAATGACCCTAAGATCACCCAGCTGAACCGTGAAATTAGAGATAGCGGAGCCTAGTGAAAAGTCATCGTGATGATAAACCAATCAAAGCCTTTGGTGCTGCCCGCCCACTTCACACTCTTTTACGATATCTGCAACTTACAATGCTCAATTCTGACGACCCCAATATTGCCCAGCTGCACCCTGAAATCAATAAGGTTAAATAAGGACTAGCAGAATAAATGGTTAGCTGAAATAAGGAATTTTTTATAGAGCACTCAAAGAGAAGCACCCGAAACTAAGTCTCGGTGCAGATCTCAACTGAATTCGTAACCCAATATATACTAAAGACCTAAAATTTCAAGCACTTGAACATTTTCTTGGAATTTGTCTTCAATGCAAATATAATTACGTTTTAAACTTAAAAAAATTTTGTGCTTTTTTGAGCTATTCAATTCTCTTTTAACAAGAGCCCAATATCTCTCCACTGGCTTTAGCTCCAGACAGTTTGGAGGATTTGCCTTGCTTACCATAGTGATAGGATGCCAAATCAGGCCAAAAATTAATGCTGACACATTAAGAAGTCTTATGAATGAACGCATCTTCTTTTGTAAACATTTCGTGATATAAATTTCGGTATTTATAGAGCCCTTTATAACAAATGTTTGGCTTTTTTGTAGCAACTGCATAATGCTTACCATACCAAGAACTTTTTGGAAAATTTTTTCTGCTTTTGGGTCCTAAACTTTTTGAGCCTTGTATGCTTTTAAGCCTGCATTGGCTTTAACTTTTCGTACCAAATAGTCTAAGTACTGACCTGACCGGGCTGCTTTCCTACCGGAAGTGTTGGGAACTCTTTTAAAAATGCTTTCTATTTTTTGGCTTTAGAAACATCATGTAGACCATCCTTTCTACCTGAACCAGGTTTTATATCAACAGACAAGTTCTCTCGGTTCTGTTTAATAACATTGGAAACAATTTGATAGCAGACCTTTGATTTTTTGGTCAACTTTTTGTAAGACCAGGTTGGGTACGCACTTTTTTATGGTCACTTATATTTATCAAATTAACAATTGACTTTAAACATAATAACTGACATGCTTTGCAAAGGTAACGTGATAAAAAAAAAATCAAATAATACTTGGGTTAAAAGTATTAATGAATAACGTGTGTTAAGTATTTTACGATCTCAGTCCTTATTTATGATTGAATATCTGGAAAATTATAATAGTTGAAGTAAGGCTTGAAATGAGTTATTTTGTTACCACAGTACAGAAAAGGTATTTAAATGGGTGGATCTGAACAATGGAATGGTAACTCGCATACCAATTATATAGTTATTGCAGTAGTCATTATATTTTCAAGCATCGTTAAGTAAAGACATCAACTGCATTATCACTGTATACTTGTACACTATAAAGTGTGTGTGTGTATTTCTGCAAATTTATAAACGTGTTGTACATTTAAATAAAAGGTACAAACGTAACAATATATTGAATTGGAACTAGGGATAAAAGTTCTCGATTTTTGCTATACTTTACAATATAATTTCAGAGTACATAGAAATAATTTGTGCCGCATAGTTAACATATTTATGACTGTTCAAACAGTTTTTCAGGGCAACGTTTGTATGGAGGCTTTGTGAAATCATGGACCGATTGTGGTATTTCCAGTGCGACTATTTGTGAAAAATTTCAGCCATCGTTCTCTTTTCTTTTGGGACCTATCGCGTTTTCAAAAGACAGGCACACCGACAGACGGACAAACATAGCTAGATCGTCTGACAATCGTATGTTGACCCAGGTTATATATACTTTTTGGTTCTACGACCAATATTTATATATGTTACAAATGGAATGACGAAATCAATATATATCTTCTTTGATAGGTATAAAAACATGAATTGATACATTTAGATAATTTGTTTTAAAATTTTTGAATATTTAATGAAACAAAATTTTAGTTAAGGCAGTATAAAATAATTATAATTCTCATTTAGAAAAAAAAGTCAACCAAAAGTCAACTTATAACAGACATAGAGAAAGACCAGCAGTGAAAAACGAGAGTAATTCTGCACAAAAAAATTGAGCAACAGGTTCATTGTCTCCTGTTTCTACATAGACCATTCCTTCCCTTTATTCAACTGTCCATTTTATTCGTTCAGAAAATTTATTCAAAAAGTCGTTATTACCAAAAAATATAAATTTTTATTTTAAGTAGAACATGTTTCAGCTCATTCTTATATGGCCTGCAGCATTATATTCTAGACGAAAAACAGGATTAATGACTGCTTTTCATATTTAACCCTTATATGGCGCAATTCATTCACCGTAACTGTTAAGGCAACATCATTTTCGAGAAAGTAAGGTCCAATGACCCCGCCGGACCATAAACCGCATCAAACAGACACCCGTGCACGGGTTTTATTCTTCAGATCACTAACTTGTCTCAACAGCTCGAATTTTTCCACCAAATTCTGTATAGTGTTCCGACAAGTTGCTTCACGACGACCCAAAAATGCTTCAGTTTTGCGAACTGTGACTGGAATATTTTCACCATTTTGTAGTGAATTTTAATCATTTCAGTGCGTTGTTGAAGCGTGTATCGTTCCGTTTTTAGTAATGGCGTAGTTTCTACGTGCCAAATGTAAAGGAATAAAAGCTTCACCTCTTGTTGGAAAACCCTTTATATATTACAAAAAAACATAATTTATTGGTTTGATTTTCTTTCACCAAATAAAAGTTTTAATCTGAAATGTTCATTACGACTTTATTTTAGTAACATTTCGCTAAAAATATACTTGCAATAATCGTTTTTTCATGTTTAATGATAAAGGTACCCGAATACCTTGCCATACCAACCATATGATGAAAATTGTTCCGTACCCGGTCAGACTCTATTTGTTATCAAGCTCAAAGAATTATGTCAGATTATATCATTACATATTCTTAGATCTTACACTGTTTGGCTCATTATTTACCGTTTCTTACCTATGGAAATAACAATGATGCCTGGATTTCCCTATTGTTCCCACCAAAAACTATAAAAAAATATAAAAGTTAAGACTGACATGCAATTTTAGTGACTTATTTGATGTCGTTGTTTTTTTTTTTTTTTTAAACTGAAAAACTACTTATTCAAGATTTTTAAATTTTCTTACTCCCTTATTCGTGATTTTAGTTTATTGTTATGTTTTTCCTATACTCTTTATTTTTTTAGTTATTTAATCATATTTAGGAGAGAGAAATTCTAGCTAACTTTGTACATTTGCCACATATTGTATAGTTTAATAGCTTAAAATAACAAAAACAACAGCATGTCATAAAAAAAGTAACAAAACTGTTGTATAAGCTTTAAAAAGTGTTACAACAATATTTTTATATTTTTTTAAGAATCTTTTTGCCACTTCACTGAGCTGATTTGTGACCAGATTAGTAAAAATGTTTAACATTCTTTAACAATATTATCGTTGTTTTTGCTGCTGCTATATTGTTGTTAAAGCGAACCATATATTTTCACCAACATGTATAAATTGTGTTTATGCTAAAAATGCCAACAATTTTTGGCTTTTTACAACACGCAACTTTATGAGGATTGGAATGGGGGATAGGTTAAATTAAATGCTTGAAATACCAATAGCTAGCTTCGTTTCCTCCCAGAGCTAAATTTGCTTTGCATTTAAATTGGCTGTCAGTGTGTCAGCTGGTGAGAATAAACGTTGGGTCGTTGCTGTTGCTGCTGACTGACTTATTATTTTGTCGTTTGTTAATTCACGCAACCTCATCAAGTTTTTTACCGTTCGTTTTGTAAATTAAAACATGAACTTTGTAAATAATGTTTATTGTTTAAAGGTTTTCAAATATTACTAAATTAAATTTAGCTGTTGACTTGTTTTGATTAGCTGGAAAAAGTTGTTGTTAAATGCAGCCGCTACACTAAATAATGTAGAAGTTGTAAAGTGGGGTTGTAAAGCTTTTAGGATTATTAAACTATCCATATGATTAAAGGAATTTTATAAATTTCTCCAATTTAATACCAATAGTGGAAACTATTCAGCTAAAAACCAGATTAATTTCTATGTGTGAATCATTCAGTAATTCGATAGTGTGATTTGATATTACTTTATTAAAATCATGTAGTGTCACTGATACCATGGGTATTATGATTAATTTTTGTCTGTCAGATAAGTTGTCCTTTTTAGATATTTGTACTAAGGGGTGAGATCGTAAAATTATTAACACACGTTTTTCATTAAAACTTTTTTTTTTTTCTTGGTCCAGCACTCAGGGGATGACCCCTATTCATGCAAAGCATTGTGTTGGAACTAGGAAAATAGGTTATGGGAGGGAGGAAAGAGGGAGTAGTGTTTGTGGACATTCGATTTGAACTTTCCTACATTGGAAATGGCAGGAAACACTTTGGCGGGAAGTTTGTTCCACATACGTACAGTACGGCTAAAGAACGAATTTTCCCTGTAATGTGTTGTGCGGTCCACTGGCAAATCGACCACAAAGGGATGTGTTCTTGACGAAAAACGTGTATTACGTAAAAATCTGCGGGTATCAGGAACAAGTTCCCTAATTTCATCAGAACACATTCCATTGTAGTATCGATAGAAGAGTGAAACGCAGCCCACATTAAGACGGTGCTCCAGCGAATCAATAGAGTTGGATACCCTACTGTCACCAATAATCACCTTCGCCCTCTCTTGTACGCGGTCGAGCAGCTCCAAAATAGACTTTGAAGCACCGGCCCATATATGGGAGTTGTATTCCATTTTCGGTCGGATATATGTGGTGTAAATAATGAGGAGATCAGATGGAGTGAAGTAATTCCTACACCGTTTCAAAAAACTGAGACACTTGAATACTTCTTTCGACACTTGAAAAATGTGTTTAGACCAGCGGACATCACATTGTATTTTCATGCCCAGAACATCAAGAGCGTCTGATTCCACAATATTTACACCATCCATAAATACAAATGAAGCAACATTGTTTGTCGTTCGTTTTTGTGTCGACATGCAACACTGAGTCTTGCGGGCGTTGAAAGCGACTCTATTCGCACGACCCCATTCAGAGATTGTCACAAGATCCCGATTAAGGAAATCATTCATGTTTTGCCTCATTGCCCCAATCTCCGACAGGCTTGGTCTATAACTGATTGAATATGATTGGCAAATGTTGCTGTCATCTGCAAAAGAATAGATAGGGTTGGAAGTTTGACGTCGAAGGTCATTTAGAAAAATAAGGAATAGAGTAGGAGAAAGTTAGTTATTTAATGTCAATTATACTCTGCTGGAGAGTATCTAATAAAGAAATAGAAGATTTGCTGAATGATTGATTCGCTACGCAAAAAGTCGAGATATTCGTGTGTGAAAAGGCTCTATACGAGCAACGCCTTCGTACTAAAGTTCTTTCTGCTCCTTGGGGCAGAAGTGGCATTTCTTGTCCCATTCCAATTCCTAAAAAAAGGGAGTGGCTAATAACTCTGAAAGTTACCGTCCAGTAGCAATGCTACACTTTTCAAAATTATCTAAAATATTTGAAGTCCAATAATTTACTTAACTTCCGCCATTATGGATTTCGTAGAGGACACTCTACCGGAGACTTGATAGACTTCCTATTGGAAAAATGGTTTCATTCCATTTACCGTTTTGGCGAAAGTAAATTTTTGGCTCTAGATATTTTCAAGGCATTCGATAGTGTACCTGTGTCATGAAGCTCTTTTATCAAAACTTATTGCTTTTGGTGCCGGTAATAACTGCTCTCGATTTATATCGAGCTTCCTCATAAGACGCACTATACGAGTTGTTATAGATGGGATTTCATCAAACGAGTTCAAGATAAATTCAGGGGTACCGCAAGGCTCTACTCTTTCTCCTACTCTATTCCTTATTTTTCTAAACGACTTTATACGTCAAAGTTCCAAACCTATTTATTCTTTTGCAGATGACAGCAATATTTCTCATTCATATTCATTCAGTTATAGACCAATCCTAGCAGAGATTGGAGCAATGAGGTTAAAAATGTATAATTCCTTTAATTAGGACCTTGTGATAATCTCTGAATGGGATAGTGCGAATCGCAATACTCAGTGTTACTTGTTAACACAAGAATGAATGACAAATCATGTCGATTCATCTGTATTTATGGGTGGTGTAAATATTTTGGAAACAGACGCTCTGAGCTTGATAATACAATGTGATGTACGCTGATCTGAACACATTTTTCAAGTGACGAAAGAAGCATTCAAGTATCTTATTTTTAACACCAAATTTACGCCACCAACATCCAACCGAAAATGGAAAACAACTCCCATGTATGGGCCGGTACTTCAAATACTATTTTAGAACATCTCGACCGCGTACATCAGAGACAAAGTTGATTAGTGGTGACAGTGGGATATACACCTTTATTGATTCGCTGGGGCATCGATGCAATGTGGGTTGCGTTTGACTGTTCTATCGGTACTACAATCGAATGTGTTCTAATGTAGTTAGGGAACTTGTTCTTGATATTCGCAAATGTTTACATAATACACGTTTTTCACCAAGAACACAAGCATTGGAATATTCAAGCTATAACTAGTGCACTGTATCTGTCATCGATTAAGATGTAAATTATTTGTATAATGAGCAGTGGTAGGGCATCAATTTATGCTGTAAGGATCCTCCGGTTTTACCTGGTTTGAACTTAGTCTCCTTATTGGTTCATTTACGTAAAATTTTCTTTTTCAGACTTTTTAATATCTGTTTATTGATACTGTTATTTGATGCACTATGTATTGAGACACGGTGCAAATTGAATACCACTTCAATGAGACACAATTATTGCTGTTCCTTGCTCTGTAGCTCTTATACCATCAATACTCTTCGATATAAATTGAGAAAACAGATGTAAATTTTTGTTGTAAAGCAGCGCCCAGCATTTTTTCTATTGGGTGTATGACTTATAATGCGAGATTTGAACTCGATTTTTGTTTTTAATATCTTATATGTTGTTTTAAAGGGTACATATCTGTTACTTATTCTTACTTAGTTATTGAACATTACAGTTTAAACAACAAAGTTGTTTGAAAAAATTACCGCAGAAGCACACCGACTGATCACCGAAGCTTATGGTGAATGTGTTTCATCAGTTGATCAGTTTTGATTTTTACACGGAAGACAAAGATCATCCAGGCCAGCCAGAAAAGTTTGAGACTAAGATTTGGCGACGTTATTTCATGAGTATTGTTGTCAAACTCAACAAGAGCTAGCAAAATCATTGGGAGCTAATCAAGCAGCAATTTCGGAAGGTTTGCGAGCAGCAGGATTTATCCAAAAGCAGGGAAATAGGTTACCATACGAATTGAATCCTAGAAACCTTGAAAGACGATTTTGTATGTCTGCAAGAGATGCGTAAAAGACATATGTGAAGCCCGGTTAACAAGCCAATTATTCATGCCGCTATGGTGGGAGCGAAAGGGTTCTATCTCTTACGATCTGCTGAAATCTGACCAGGCCACAATAGGGAACCTTTACCGAAGGCAACTGATTTTTTTGAAGTGAGCATTGGCAGAACAAAGCCCAGAATATGTGGCTGGACATGAATCTGTAATATATCATCATACCAACACTCGGCCTCATGTTTCAATATCTGTTAAAAAGTATTTAGAATGAAGAGGTAGGGAAGTTTTGCCTCACCTGCTTTATAGTCCAGACTTTTCCTCGTCCGACTAATACCTGTTTCGAGAGAACGTTCTCTCTGGTATACGCTTCACTTTGGAACAGAGAATCCGATATTGGCTTGATTCTTGGACTTAGTTCTTTTCGCTAGCAATCCATATGTTGCCAGAAAAATGGGAAAATCTCATAGCTAACAATGGACAATACTTTGAATATAATTATATTGCACAAATGTTTTAAAATAAATGCCAAAAATTTTAAAAAATTCCGCATTTTTGGTACTGGTGTGTTTCGGACTGGTTCGTTGGTCAATTAAATTTGAACAGCGCTGTCTTTTAGCTGTTGAAGTGTAGGAGGTCCTGTGTATGTGATCTTGCATGATCATGTAAGTGTTTTTATACATAGTTGTTGATATTTACGTGAAAAATTAGGGTGTAAATTAATCGTCTTAACCGTTTCTTGCTACTTTGCATTTAATTAAATTTTTCATTTATTAGCTATTTACATATTTTTTTGATTTTTAAATTATTTTCATTTATTTATACATACAAAATTATACTGAAAAAGTTTTTCACTAGTTTATGGCGGCAAATGAATTTTAAATAATTGAAATTTAACGTGTACAAATGTCATAAAATAATAGAGAAATTTTTTAAATGAAGCCTTGTTTGTTATGAATGAAACAATAGGGAAAATAATGTTCACAAGGGGCGTATGAGCATTATTTATAGCATTTGAATTAAATATTACTCATACAGTTTTAGTTGCATATAATACAAAGAGTTGCAGGACTTTATTTATTTAAAAATATTAAAAGTAATTTATTAATTTTAGTGAACAAAAATGCAATACAAAAGTAGGAGGTAAAAAATTAATTTGTTCAAAAAACTATATTTCGAAATTGAATATTTTCACAAATGTCTAAGCTGTAGAGAGTAAAATATTATATATCCAATGCAAAGCATTTTTTTTAACTAAACCCATTTATGTGCACTAACTAATTTGAAATTTTGTTTTGCAAAAATTCTTATAAAATATGTCAGGTAAATTTTTGAGCAATGCAAAAAGTAAACGTGTACGTATACAAATAATGCAGTAATTTCCTTTGACACTATGCTGATTGCTAAGATGTTCTGGAAAAAACAGTAAAGGAAGATGTAAAACATCAAGAGTAATTGATAAATTTTAAAGAAAAACTAGCAAAACACCCTCACAGTTTTTTGTTTACACACATTCAGCCAAATACTAGGGAATTTATGAAGCTTCAAGGTGAAAATTAAATTAAAGAAATGGCAACGGTAATAACAAATTGTATATAAACACAACATGGGAAAATATATAAATAAATTTGCAAATTTTTTTAGTTTTTAATGTAACATTAAATCAAAAAGATTGAAGGAAATAAAGGTGAGATAATTTGCTTTTCAGAGCAACTTTCACAGAAAGAGAGAGAGAGAGAGAGAGAGAGAGAGAGAGAGAGGAAAATTTAATAGTATTAAGATTATTTTGGATGTGTAAATAGTATGAAAAATAAATGATTTAATAAAGTTATTCTAAAATAAAAATTTATGATTATTCGATTGTGAGCAAACGCGACACTCATCTTGCGGAAAGTTTTCTCAGATTTATCATATTAAGTTTTTCTCGGCTTATGGTTATTATAATCTGAGAATAACATTTTGTGATATAATGATTCATAATAAAACTGCTACCATATATATGATTGACACAATCCTGTGAATTGTAAATTAACCATATTATGGTTACCACAATCATATTAGTAACTACGACGTCTATAATATTGTTAAAAAACTTGTAAAAATTTTGAAATGGTTACAGTAAACATGCACAACAATATTTTTTCTCTGGCGCCATCTTCGCCAACTTTCGTGCTTGAACGGCCTCAAGGAAATTTTTTTTTACCATTAAAATTGATAGTGCAGACTTTCCATAGTATTTATCAAGCTTAGCCTTGATTGGAGGATGGATTTTTTCCCCAAAAAATAATGCTTAATGAGCACAAGAAATTCAGTTTTTTCCGTTTTCTCCTCAAGTCACCCGGTAGTCTGCTATCAAAGGCTGTCAAACACAAACTAAAAGACACAGCTTGTTCATATTCAGGGGTCAATTGACAGATGCCTGTTGACAGGAACTTTGTTGCTCTTTCAGTTAAGAGACGGGAAATTAAGAAAAAGTCATGGACTTCTTGAACCGCCATCGTAGCTTGCTCAAAATAAATGCAGGGAATATGGTTAAATTTGTTTGTCCTGGAGATGATAACAGATATGTTAAAGTTTAAACAGTTCATGGGAGACATTACTTAGCATAAGCATAAGAAATGTTCAACGTTCTAATCGTTGCAGGAATATTGTTGGAAATCCGCTGCTGTACTTTGTACCCTACATGTATATGTTCTCTAGTCCTCGAAAGTAATAAAGATAGAATGACATATTTTTGACATATATTGACATAAATTTGAAAGTTACCATGACTTCATAAACCCATCCTAGAATGGTAGGACGGATTGCCTAGTAACCAAAGCTCTTTGGAAAAAACTGGATGCAAAGTCAACAAAAACACTAATTGGGTTGGATAGGCATAGTGTCCGATTTTTAGTAGGAGTGATAATCGGTCACTGTTCAATTGGAGCTTTTATAAGTAAATGGGATAATACCACACATGAATTTTTTAGAGTGTGTTGAGGTGTGGAGTAGTTGCTTACCATATCATGTGCAGCTGTCCGAGACTACAGAATCTTAGATTTAACTAGCTAGGTACTAAATGATCTTCAAATGTTGCTGATTGTAAATTGGGTATTGTATTAGGTTTTATCAGATGAATAGGTCGGCTATTTAAAATAAATACCACGGTGAATTCAAATCTGCAACCGCTTTCGCCTTGTTTACTCAGATTTGGATTTTTTGTTTAGTTTCTCCTTTATCTTTTTCTAAAACACCACCCTTCTTGATTTCTCTTTACTTTATGTCTCCTTATTTAGGCATGGCATACTTTCTAAAGAGACTCTTGAGGGGAATCACAAAGGACCTTATAGTCACCGAGTGAAAAGCACATAGTGCACACCCCTTCCAATCTAACTAACGTGACATATTTTATGAAATGGCTACAGTTCACTGGATGTGCAACCTATAACCCATTTCATAGTTAGTAGGGCAATATAATCTACTCTCACATTTTCCCGAATTATTCATATGTTAAACTGCAATCCGCTTTTTATATGAGCTACAATCAAATGCTATAATCTCAATGGTGCAATTTGGGGTTAAATGGGTACATAAGCGGATAGTTCTGCGAAGGACCGTCATATTAATATTTTGTATATCGTACCATGGACATTTTGTTGATAATTCAATAACATTTGTAATTTAAAAATAGCTTAGTGTAAAGAAGAATCCTACACATAGAAAACAGTTACCAATCAAATGATTCGGTTGCACACATAGAATTTTTCGGTTCTATCAACAGAAACTTAGTTGGTAAAGAAGAATTTCAGTTGTAGCATCCAAACTTTTGTTACTGCTTCTGAAATTTTGTAATAAAATTCGATCGCTGTGGTAGAATCATTCGATTGGCAACTAATTCCGTTACTACTATGAGTCTGTTTTCTCTGTGTAATAAAATTGGTTCGAATCGCTCCATGATTTCTACTAGCCCCAATTAAATTATATTTAAGTAAGTTTCATTCACTTAAAATCTATTAAATCAATCGAATAGTTTTATATTTTCACTTTGGCTACATTGTATCGGCAGTCGGCTGAAGCACACCCTTCTTGAGTTTAGTATTGAGTTCCGTTTTGATACTGCAAACGTAAATTTGATATACATATTATAAATTTAACTCAACTACTTTGAGATTGAAGCGGATGCTTTTTTATCTAAGTATATTTCTTGCTATTGTAAGTGTTTATAATAGAATGTTTTACTTTGTTAGAATAAATTAAATTAAATAAAATAAATGATTTTTAAATAAATATTTACAAAATATGCTTGTAAAATGTCGAAAGCAAAAAATTTCCACACAAACATTCGTAGACGTAAAATAAATTTAAAAACATTTTCAAAGAACAGAACAAAACTAAAAACATAATTTCTGCATACTTAAGACACAGCAGTAGTAAGTAGTTTCCACGCCAGTTGGATATTCGCTTCGGAAAGATCCGAGTCTTACTCAACTCAGCTTCAGCTGTATTAACAGGAAGATTTTTTTTATAGAGAAGAACTTTCGATGACATCTGTTACAAAAACTATAATAACACAGGACTACAATGATTTTAGTGACACCCAAACTAAAACTGTTTTAAGTATATTCGATATCCAGTTACTTATTTTTTTAATGCTACTTGTAGTTTTCGAGAAATTTGCCGGGGTAAAAAAAGCGAAGTTAAACGATTTTACAACATTTTATTAAACTATTTTGTAGGTTTGTTACGTGTCGTTACAAACATATTTATGTAATAAGTATATAACAATATTAACACTAGTAATACGAACCGGTTTGAGCTCTAAGTAATAATAGAACACACACACATAAACTTACTAGCTGAGAGTAATACATACAAACTGGGTTTATGCAGATTGTGCGTTATAATTCTTATACAGTTTATATTCTTTTTACTTAAGTAGTTACAGTTTGATGTGTGTTGATATAATTCCCAAATTGTTTATTATAATTTTTGGATAAGTAGTCAGAGTTTTATGATAAAGAGAGAGCTGTTATTGCCTTCGTGCTGTATTTCCGAAGTACAACTCGAATCTAAACCAATACCTGCTCTTGTAGTTTGACGATTGTAAGAACTCCCGAATTTTTCTTACATTCGTACTAACCGTATTATAGAATTATCGTAGCCGATTGCAAGAACTCCCGAATTTTTCTTACATTCGTATTCTAGTATTACAAATTAAATTTAAGAACTCCCGAATTCTTCTTGAATTAGTTGTAGTTTTCGCCGATCATAGGAACTCGCGAATTCTTCTTACAATCATATTTTTGCATCGATGTAGTTTAGCCGATCGTAAGAACTCCCGAATTCTTCTTACAATCGTATTTTTGCATCCGTAGCTGAATTCAAGAACCTCCGAATTCTTCTTGACTTCGTTGTGGTTTAGCCGACTGTAGATACTCGGCTGTTGAGCAACCGCAACTATTTGTAATATTTCACTACAAACTCCCTTTGTTTTCTCTTTTCACTAAGCAGAGGATCAACCGTTCTCCATCATCGCTTCACCGCTCACCTTGTGTACCGACCCCGCCGTTTCATCACCGTATAAGTTTCTACCGTCTCGCCGCTGCTACGTTTCATCATTTCAACACATTTGTATTGCTGAATAACTTCGTAGATTTAAGTATTTAATAAGTAGATTAAGGTTTCGTTAATAAAAGCTTTGTTTTGAATATTTTTCTATACCACCAAAAAATATTCGTGTTTTATCTCAAAGGAAGTAGACCTCTGAATCGAACCTGGACAGACTTAGTCATAAATCAGCTGGAAAATTTAACTGCATTACAGGTTATAATCTTATTTTCTTAGATTTCTCCAGTGTGATACTAAAACAGTAATCTGCAATCATATATACATCCCGGCGACCTTGGTATCTACCTTTCACCACTTTTATATCTGGGTGAAAACTTTCTCCTTGTTCTTCCCTATTCGATCCATGATTTTCAGGACACTTGTCTAAATTATGCTAATATTACATCCACGATTTTTTAAGCTAATTAAATATACTATAACTAATTTCTAGTAATGTTTAGCCATCAGATTTCCAAGAATTTTCAATACGCTGCTTCTGGAAACTAACATTTTGTTTTCCATCTATAAATCTGTAACTTCTAAGCAGATAATTCAATATTAATAAAAATTTTAATGACCCTTTGCTTTCAAGACCCTTTGCTTTATTAAAATTTAAATATTATGCCTAATTTTTGTTCTCGATTCAATTTGAAAGATTAGCAGTGAACTACAAAAATCATTGTCCAATGCTTTTTATTATATCTTATAGTTTATGAGTTATTCTCATGCTTTTTTTTAAATAAAATTATCCATTACTTGGCTTAACAATGTTCATTGGTTTATTTTTGTATGCATTTTAAATATGCAGATCTTCACACTTATTGTTTTACAACATTACTTACTTCATATGGTTTATGAATAATCAAACTCTATTAAAATTTTCTAATTTTCTTAATGTTCTTTTTGTCTCGGTCTTATTGTAAATTTTATTGTTATCTTTATGTTAACGCTTCATAGTTATGTAGTTTAATTTTTTTTCGTTTGTGTTTATTATTTATAAATATTTACACATGTAAATTTTATTAAATTATTTTACTACAGTAAAAAAAGGTACCCAAAAGGAAATAATTACTTACTGTATGACTTAAAAATGTGGGATATATGCAAGTGTTTAGCTTTTATTTGGAAACATATGTACAATAAATCTGTATTCAAAGTATTGGCCATTGTTAGCTATGACACTTTCCCATCTTTCTGGCTACTTATGAATTCCGATCCAAAATATCTGCTTATCTTTTGAGGCCAAGAAGGCATCAAGCCAATATCGATCGAAACAAATAGAAGTCGGACGGGGCATGATCTGGACTATAAAACTGGTGAGGCAAAACTTCCCAACCACTTAATTTTAAATAGTTTCATGATTGAATATTACAGTTTCATTTTTAACCGCATATTCTGGACGTTTTTCGGGCAATGCTCGCTTCAAGTGAATCAGTTGCATTCGGTACATGTTCCTTGTGGTAGTCTGATTCGATTTCAGTAGCTCATGATATATAGAACCCTTTTGCTCCTACCAAATAAAGTGCATTACCTTAGCGCCATGGATATTTGGCTTTGGAATTGATTCGGCTGGTTGGCCGAGCCTCACATACGATATCTTACGCTTTTGGTTATCCATTTTTCATCGCAAGTAACTATTCGGTACAAAAATAATGTTCTTTTATAGCGTTCAAGCATCATTTCGGTCATGCAAAATCGTCTTTGAAGATCTCTCGGCTGCAATACGTATGATTTGTGGTTGTCCACAGGTTGAATAAGCTGATTTTCGTTTTTCTGGAGATGTGGGTAGCCTTCCATACAGAGCTTAAGAGACCAAATGACCGTCCGGCACACTTGAAGCGGTTCTTGATATCAGCACTGGATCCTCCATTGTTGTTAATAATACTGCCAAGATAGCAGAAGCTGTTAGCATCTTCAACCATGGTGGCACTCAACTGAAGCGGCCGTCTGTTGCCGATGTTCACGCGCATGGATTTAGTCTTGTCTAAGTTTATCTTTAAACCTGCTTTCGCTGCCTCTAGGAGTCTTAATGTCGTTGAACGTGTATGATAGTAGGGAAATGTCATCGGCCTAATAAAAGTCACCTAGCCGCTTGTATAGGCCCCACTGAATGCCAGTGCAGTCTTCTGTTGCGGTCCTCATCACTACATCAAGTACAATGTTAAACAGCAGAGGTGACATGACGCCGTACCTCTGTATTTACGTTAATCTTATTGCCGAGATTGTTCTCATGGAGTACCCTACAAGTAGAGCCATTGTATATGCTTCTTATAAGAGAAATTAGTATTGGCGGGGTGCCTCTGCATTCAAGTGCCTTCCAGATGGTGTTATGAGCGAGCTTATCAAATGCCTTCTCAAAGTCTATAAATACAAGATAAAAGGGAGATCTCCACTCCACAGACTGTTCAATGATTACCCTTAGGGTGTTTACTCGAGCCACACAGGATTTTCGTGGTCGAAAGCCAACTTGCTCCGGACGGAGTTCAGGTTCCAAGGCGGATGGAAGTCGGCTTAAAAGAGTAATTCCCCTCCAGTTCGTACACTCCGACAAATTCCCCTTTTTTGGTATTTTAACAATAATACATTAATAATTTAGCTCATCGTGAAGACACTCCGTTCTCCAAAATTCTTCGATTATCAGGAGGATTAATCGCGCACTGACGTTGGGATCAGGTTTTAGTATTTCTGGCGAGATGTTGTTGATTATTAAGGCTTTGATGGGGTTGGTGATTTCCAGCACTGATGGACTGCTAATGGATATATCCGGACTTACCGAATGCTCAGCACAGCTGCATAGATTTGCATTGTGCTGTCTTGGTGTTTCCAGCAGTTCCGCGTAGTGGTTTGTCCATATCTCCAGCTATTAATTTTTTGAGGTTGTGAGTTCGCCAGTGCTGTTCTTTAGTGACCTAGAGGAAACTAAAGAATTTGTCGTAGGTTTCTTCGTTATGCGGTACAGATCTCTAGTGTGGTTTGTAGCAGCTGCAGCTTCCCTTGTCAAATAATTTATGTAAGCTGTTTTGTCTCGCCGTTCATTTCGTTTGACTTGCTTGTCAATATCACTATGTGCTATTGCAAACTCACATTTCTGACTACGAAATTTTGCACTATTTAGTAAACCCTTGGCTGACTTTCTGTCTCCAATCAGCTGCCACGTTAACTCGGACATCCAGAGTTTCCTTTTATGCTGACAGTGTCCCAAATGTTTGTCAGCAGCATCAGTATGTTTAACGTTATCCCAGTCATTCATAACTTCTGCATTAGTGTTATCGAGTGTAGTTTTAAGAGCGGCGACACATTGCGATGCGACAGAATCATGTACTAGTTTAGCCACATCAAACTTACGTGCTGTGGTCTGGGTAGATTTTTTGATAGCTGCAAACTTAATCTGCATTGTGCCCACAAGAAGATAATGATCACTGCTGATGTCTGCAACTCTTTTGTTTCGCAAGTCCAAAAAAGATCCCCTCCACTTTTTACTGATGGCCATGTAGTCTATTTGGTTTTCAGTTACGTGATCTGGGGACACCCACGTGACTGTGTGGAAACAATGTACCACCGACGACCAAGTTATATTTAGCGCACATTGCCCGTAAAAAGTTCTCCATTCCTGTTCATGAAACCCACACCGTGTCTACCTATCACATCTTCAAGTTTGGCGTTTGAGGAGCCAACTTGTGCGTAAAAGTCCCCCATCAGAATCATAATGTCGCCGTGATCGACAGACAACATAGTCCTATCTAGTTGACTGTAGAACTCTTCTTTGACGCTAACTTCAGCCAATTCTGTGGGTGCGTAGCACTGTATGCAAGTGAGCTTTAGGGCTCTGGTTCGGAATCCAGCTGTAATAATTCAATCGCTGTGCGGATTCCATTCGATAAGTGAATCGAGTGCTTATTTTGATAAGAGAACTCCGACTCCGCTGGACCTTGGTTCTGATGTTTGCCATCGATGTTTGATTAGGGCCATCGGGTTTCGCTCAACCCTAATATTAGCAGGTTGTAATTCAAGAATTCATTACACAGTTGATTAAGCCTGGAAGGTTCACTGAGCGTCCGTACATCCCATGCTCCAATTCTTATCCATTTGTTCATGCACAGAGTCGTCATCAATCGATCCGTTTTCAATATATTTTGAGTGGTTTCAGTAATGATTTGTAGTTTAGGCTGTACCGGTGATTAGCCGATAGCATCCGAGTCTGGTATCGGGATTGTCGATTGGAGTCTCCAGACAGGCTTTTTTATCACAACATTGTGTGAAATGGGGTTTTTGATGGCACCAATTGCCCGCCATGACATCACAGGGATCATTGGCATACTCGACATTTGCAGGAGCTCGAAAGTCCCACCGAGACTCTCCCCTTGTAACAACATTAGCTTCACAGGTTAAACACATGAAATATCGAGTTGAACTGTCTCAAACGTAATCATTTCCTACCTGGACTTTATAATCCAAATATTCTAAAGAACTCGAACAATTGTGCACTTACATGCTTAAACATATAAATGGATAACAATTATCATTATTAATTTAAATTCTTACAAATGTTTACACACAAAACTACAAAATCTTATTGATTTAAGATATTTCTATTATTTTCTTGAAAGAAATAAAGAAACATTTATGTAAATTTTAAACACTTGCTAAAAACACTTGAATACCTACACAATAATGTGTAAATTTTGCATAATTTAAAAATATTTGTATAAAAAGTATTTTAAATATTTATATTTCTTCATATTGGATTTCTTTTATTAGTAAACGTCGTCAGTTAAACTGCATTTTACTTTTTAATTTATTATTGTTATTATTTAGTTTGGTTTTTATTTTTCTTAAATAACTATTAACAGTAATGAAAAATTTCGTTTCACTTTAGTTTACTTTTAAAAATAAATTTTAAGAAAAACGTAAGTTTGCATGTTTAATTATAATAAATTCATTTAGCAACTTGTTATGATGGTAATTCAAAAATTTACTGATGGTAGTTTTTGTTACTTTAATACACTCCTTTAACAATTATGGTGATTATAGATTTATATAAGTTTGTTGTATCGTACGTAACACTCAAAACTGTAATATATAAGAACCCACAATTTATATAAATATGTCTACGCTCATGTGTGTAGCTTATATACATAATGTACCCAGCAAAGCAAGTAGTCAATGTACCCTTTATATACAGTAATTCTCACTAGTGCCTGTTCACTTGTCAGACTACAGTTTATATAATATGTAGTCAACAAGACATCTCATAGACAGTCCAATTACTGATTTCTTGTAAACAAACCTTCCTACGACAACTCTGAAATAGATTACTTCTGAAATAAACTTTTAAAGTGACTTCACTCTAAATTACTTAGATACGCTTAAGTGACAATTGTCATCATGCTAGATTACATGGGATGCATAAAGTAACCAATTGACATCTATCTGCACTACAAAGGCCACAAACGTGTCAATTGGTTACTTTATACATCCCACGTAATCTAGCATGAAGACAATTGTCACTTAAGCGTATCTAAGTAATCTAGATGTCTTGTTGACTATTTGAGGACAGTGAGAACCCGGACATGTTAAATTAACCACATGTGTAGCTGATCATCAGTTACCTTACTAGCTACCGTTATGTCATCCATTGACTACGTAGTGACTAGCCTAACTTGTGTAATTTTAGTTTTTAGTTGCAGGATACTTAAGATTCGGCATAGCCGTATGTAGCATTCTATTTGTTTGTTCTACTTACATACGTACAAAATAAATTCTAAATTATTTTATAAATGTCAAAAGTGTTTTTTTTCTTTCTAGTTGCTAAAAATATTTTTGTTTTGTAAATATTAAATAACTTGCATACAGTCGCATGCAAAAAAGGTCATGTGTATTAAATTTCTTTGACATTTATATGTAAAAATAATGAAAATGTTGCTAAAATGTTTTTAAAATGACTGATAAAAATATTTGTTTAAATAAATTTATATTTATTTACAAATTAATATAATTTTTAAACGGAAAATGATGCAATACTATTTTGGTTTAATTAAAAATACATAAAAGTTGAAACTTGCATATCGTTAGCTAAGCGTGCAAATGTTCTAAAGCGAGAAATATGTCTATGCAGTTTTATTATTGTACTTTTTTGATATGATTTATAATGATAAATAATAGGAGTTTAGAAGAACTGCGTCCTTTTTGGGACGCAGAATATGTAATAAATTGTTACTTATGAAGGATATTTCTATTCAATATATGCATAAAACATAATACAATAAGGGTACTCATTTAAAAGCTTAAGTTTCCCATTTGTGTATATGTGAAAATTTGCGTGACGTGTTTCATGCAATTTTGTGCAACTTTTTACAGAAAATGTCTATTTGATAAAAATGTCAAACAAAAATAAATTCAACAAATGCTTAAAAAGAGTTTTAAAAATTGTATAAATTTAAAGTCTAAAAATTTCTAATGAAAGTGAAATATTTGAAACTAACAATGGTAAACATAGTTTGGAAGATTCTGCTTATGTTCTAGCTGTTGGTTAATATTTCCATACACATTGCCATTCAATCCAATAATTCTGTTCCAAAGTCACACAATTTTCACATGTACAAAATATTTGTATTTTATTTGATTTTTATTTCTTATAAATAACAGTAAACAAAAGCAGCTGATTCATCAAATGCATAATAAATTCAAGTTTGCGAGTCTAAATTGTCGCGTAAACTTATCGGAGTTGTGCAAACGAATTTTAATACAATTTTTGACAGTTCATTTGCGACAGTGTAAAAATGCACAGATTGCACAGTTTACGAGGCATTTAAGCGTTTACATGAGGACCCTTAATATTTTGATTTAGTATAATACAAATACAGTGCACTCGCGGTAACGTGAACTAATTAAAACCAAGGGAGTTCATGTTAGTGAAATTGTTCACGTTAGCGGTTGTTGAATTTCATGGAAAAAATATAAAATTTTATAATTTAAACCTGTGTGTTACACGCTTGAACTTGAAATTCTTTTATTATTATTTTCATTATTAAAATATAAAAGAAAAATTATTGATTAAAATGCATTACAAAACAAAACGAGATCACGAGAAAATATACTTTGAAATAAAATTACTCATTTAGAGGATACAAACATATTTTTAATGCAAGGGGATTCCCTAAACTTTAAAAATCGAATTTAATGTATGTCTACATGCATAGAAAACAAATGCAGTGAAAAAATTTTTCACGTTATAGAGCTTTCTGAGTTTGTTCACGTTACAGAGTAGACAATGTAAACAAAAGCTTGTTCACGTTAGACGGTGTTCACGTTAGACGGTGTTCATGTTACCACGAGTGCACTGTATATACAATTTATCATATTTTAATATTAAGATTTTATAAAACATTTTCTAAATTACAAAAATTATACAAATATGAATCGGCTGGTTTCAGCAAAATGACAATATAAAACATACAAGAGAAAATATCAACATGTTTGTGGTTTGGAAAGAGTACTTAATAAAAATTGTACATTTTATATCGCTTTGCATTTCACAACCACTGAAAAGTTGTTGTAGAACGTCAAAATAACCACTCGGTTCGATGCTACTGTGCTAAATTATATCTAAAATATCACTCAATAAATTAAAACATGGATATATTAATTTTAAATATTTCGTATATATGTATGACTGTCTCAGTAACGAGAAAAAAACAGAGAAAACTTACTTTATATTTTATGTTAAAAATTCTCTTGAGTGAAATGTTAGTTATGCCAAAGGATATTTGCATTCTGATAGAAAATTTAAGTAAAAAATTGATATAGACCTTTAAAATAATTCAACATTTTTGAGGAATGTTTTATGGTATCAATTTTTATTTCTGACATATTGTTACGTTTTACCTTTTAAAAATTGTGGTTTTCTATAAATAATTGCAAATAAAAGCGATCAGTAGTTTAAACAAGGAAGGAGAAGGAGGAAGAATCGGTACAACACTTTCTATGTGACTGCCCAGTAGGGATACAACTATTGACATTTTTTGCAAATATGCAAATTGGCATAGCATAGTCGAATAGAGCATTAAAAAAAAATATGAAAATCCACTGTATTATTTTTTCGCGGTTGTTAAAAACGTTCCCGCACCAAACGCAATAAAGTTTTTCATACAATATTTTCAAATATTTTGAAATACAATATATTTTATTTTAATAACAACTGCGGACATACTTCAAAAGATCATTTTTAAATACGGAAAGTATCCCTCACACTTGCAAACAAAATATGAAATTATTAATATAATTTTTCAGAGAAAACTAATTTTTGGTTTATCTTAGAAATTGGTGTTGGGGCGTGACGTTTTTGATTCCAGATGACCTAAAAAAATGATTTTCATTACTTATACAACATTGACCATCACGTGGTGGTATGCCAAAAATTTCGTCAAAATTAGTTATATACCTAATGACCAGCCTTACAAGAGCATAGACTACTACATCTTGGTAGAGCTCTTTTCCATGATCTGGACTGTCTCAGAGATGTGCCACTAGTAAATATGATCAGATTTATTAGAAGTACCGGCTGGTTATCACGGGGATCACAAGAAGTACATAGTCAACGACATTAGGGTGGGCAACCATTCTCCCTTTATGTATGAAATTTAAAAATAAGGGAATGGTAATTCTAAGGGCCACAAGGCCTCCGAGTGAACTCGCTAACTTGCGAGCAACCCACGTAACCTAACCAAACTTAACATTAAACAAGGAAAAAATGTTTTATTTATATTTACACAACAATTTAATTGTCACTCTCTTTAAATACACACACTTTACAATTTACAAGAATACACTGGTAATGCAGCTGATGTTAATTTAAATAGCGCCTGTGATATGCTAACTGCTTTGCAACTCGACGTTACTATTTAAGGACTGAGATCGAAAAATGTCACTAATGATGAAATTTTTAACCTTTTTCCATTATGGTTTTTATAGTGATTTCTGTCACCTTGCTCGAACAGGTAATCCATCTCCGTTTAAAATCTTCCACACTTTTGGACACTTTTGTGCTCTTCAATTCTCTTTTAGTAAGAGCCCAATATCTCTCCACTGGCCCTAGCTCCAGGCAGTTTGGTGGATTTGCCTCTCTTGGTATAAATACTACATTATTGTTCTTTTACCACTCAAGACCTTCTTCAGCATAGTGACAGATGCCAAATCAGGCAAAAAATAAGTGGATACATTAAGAAGTCTTATGAGTGCAAGCATCCTCTTTTTTAAACATTCCTTAATATAAATTTCGTTATTTTTTTTAAATATAAATGCCATACCAAAAACTTTTTGGGAAATTTTGTCTGTTTTGGGTTTCTTCAGCATTATCTCGAGCATTAGCAACATAAAAGTTTTGACCAGGAAGTTGCGAAAAATCTGCCAGAACATACGTTTCGTCATCCATTATGCAGCAGATATATTTTTTGTATAAAATTTGATTTCAATTTCCGTGCTCTGTTTTTGGCCTCCAAATTTTTAGTATAGTTCCTGTCAGGAACTTTTTGAGCTTTGCATGCTTTTAAACTTGCATTGGCTTTAACTTTTCGTACCAAATAGTCCGAGCACTGGTCTAACCGGGCTGCTTTCCTACAGGATATGTTGGGGGCTCTTTTGAAAATGCATTCTATTTTTTTGGCTTTATAAACATCATGTGAACGGACAAGTTCTCCCGGTACTGTTGAATAACATTTTATAGAATTTGACGGCAGACCTTTGAGTGTTTGGCCAACTTTTTGTAGGACCATGTTAGGTTTTGTTGAAAATATTTAATAAGTTTAGTACGCACTTTTTTCTCGACACTCATTTTAATCAGATTAACAACAAATAAACATAATTGACATTAAACATAATAACTGACATGCTTTACAAAGTTAATTTGATCAAAAAAAAAAAAAAAAAAAAAAAAAAAAAATCAAATAATACTTGGGTTAAAAGTTTTAAACGTTTGTTAAGAATTATTCGATCTCAGTCCTTAGTTAAGTAAAATTTGAATAAAAAGTACTGATAGATTTGGAGCTAACTATAAAATGCTTATCATTTGGGTACCTTCTAAAAATATATATTTTTTAATGTATTCTTTAATTTGTAATAATATACATAGTAATACTAACATTAACTAAAACTATATTTTTTATTTAACTAAGTTTGTTCCGCTGTCTTTTGCAAAAGCCTCACCACACCATTTATGTTTTTTAGTCAGGTATATTCCAAGGCCAATCATTATTAAACCAATAATGGTAAGACCAATTCCTGAAATTCCTGAAAATAGAGAAAAAAAATTGTATTGAAATGTAAATTGTTTTATAATTATATAATAAAAATTTAAAAAA
Source organism: Calliphora vomitoria (assembly GCA_942486065.2). NCBI lineage: Eukaryota > Metazoa > Arthropoda > Insecta > Diptera > Calliphoridae > Calliphora > Calliphora vomitoria. Next base: position 80,585,182 of record OW818030.2, read on the forward strand.
TTTTTAGAAATTAAATAAAGTGTCTTATTAAATAAAGGGACTTATGAACTTTGACAATTGATAGCAGGCCATATTGTTAAAGCTACATCTGTCAAATGGGCTGTTGTTTATTCAGTTTATTTTGCGAAATTACCATGCATGTATATAGCTTTCAACAGCGCCTGCAAATTATAAAACTTTTCTATCAAAATGCATGTTATGTTCGGGCAACGTTCAGCGTGCTTCGCCCATTTTACGGTGTGACCCATTTCTGGATGAATGGGTATGTCAACATGCAAAATTGTCGAAGTTGGGACGATACCAATCCACATGAGATCCAAGGTATCCCGAAAAAGTCACTGGTCCATAGTTCTTTAAGAACGACGAGTCGTTGGTCAGCTCCTTTGATCTCAATTGTATCATATGGATACATTCGACATATGGTTTCAATACGTGCCACACAGCACATGCTACATTGGACATTCTGAACGAGCAATTTGAGGGCATAGTCATCTCACGTGAACTGGTCACCGAGATCGTTCGACTTTTTCTTGTGGAATTTTCATAAATTACTGGCTTATGCAAATAAGCCATAAGCCACAACGGCCCTCAAAGCCATTATAAACCATGTCATCGGTCAAATTCAGCCTGATTTATGCACGCCACCCATCGAAGCCGTGGACAACATTTGCACGATGTTATATTACAAACATAATGGCATCGATAAACCTTTCACTTTGTTTTATTTAAATTTTTAAGATAGGAAGCGCTTAAATAAGGGCCCTTTAAGATGAGAATGGCTAAAACTTGAATTTTGTTAACTTTATTTTTTCGATGTGTAAGTATGTAATTATAAATGCAAAATGGGATATAGTAAATGTTTTAAGTGCGAAACAGGCCACCATTTTGCCGATTATTGGTCAAATAAATAGTCAGCAATATTCCGCGTTCTGGAGCAGTGTAGCGTAGCATTGTTTATTAACGTGTATTTCTCATGTGTTTACTACACAAATGTCAAAACAGAACTGACATTAGGGGTCAATCGCAAAATTTACAGCATTTTCTGATAGGAGGATTACTTTTGCGCCACCTGTTATAATGTCTCTTTCAGTCTCAACTTTAAGTTAGAGTTTAGTTGCCCATATTATTATTCTATTTTGTAGCAAAAACTCACCTTAACTATACTTAAAAGATCATCAGTTATCTCAGTTTTTAGTTGAACCACACATAGAGGTGCATAGAAATTCCAGGCCAAATCTTTTAAAATGCTATAATAAACAAAATAAAATTTAAAGCTTTATATTTAAACATTATTTTGCCACTTACTCTATTTTCTCATCCCGCTCCACCAAAGCACTTACTAACACTTGAGCTTTGACATCCATTGTAATGCCTATGTTAGGTTCCAGCAGTACCATGTTTCTGCGGGTCAGGATTAAGACCGGTAGTATTTTCACGATATAAAGGATCTGCCATATAGAAATGAGGATGAGATATATAAACGGGCGCTCTAAATGTTACGGGAGAATAATCAATAACACCATTTTTGGGACATTCCCGACCACGAACACAAAAACATTTCGTATCCTCAGCTATATAACCACTATCGAATGATAACTCAGTGGAGGTATATTTCCTTACATTTACACCACGGTAAGTTTCATTGGTTTGTGGATAAACGTTAAAGTATCTGGAAAAATCTGAGAAGAAAATGGTAACCGGATCATGCCATTTCTTACCAGGAGACCATATCTCTCCTGTACTACCATAACACGACTACATTCTCCCTGCCAATAGCTGGTATGATCCGAGCCGTTCCAATATTTCAAATCACCCAATTGAGATAAATCTCGTTTGCCCGTGTGTACGCTGAAAGTACCTTCGGCTTCTTTGGTATCGTTACGTTTGTAAAAATAACCAAAATAATTTTCTTTTATCCCTATGAAGGGCGAATGTAAACGTTCGCCAAAGTACATAATGTCATCGTAAATACCATTAAATATCCAATCAATGGCAGTGTGGGACATAGCCAATTTACCTCCTTCGCGATTAAGGCCAAAGTTAACAATTTTTCGTATTATAGCATGCTGATGACGGATGATTTTTGCACCAGCCTGTTCAAAAAAGAAAAATGAAATACAAATCTTTATAAACTTAATTAAACCTACCACCGTTGGCAAATGCGGTGCCGTAACCATGTCATGCAAACTGCCATTCGATTTTGTGGCATCGAAATACCAAGTACGATGTCCATAGAAAGTTACCAAATTTTCATTATTGTCCCATTCCAAGACCACTTTTACTTTAATTTCACGAAATGCATATGGTCCCAATTCTACAAAATTAGGTTTAACACTTGAATCATTGACCAAATGCGAATTTGTCCAATTGTATAGGTAAAAGTTGAGGTACAACGGTACCGGTGTAATCACCCATTTGCTAAACATAAAGGAATCTGGACTAAGAGGTAACATCTGAATTGGGAAAATATAAAAGATCTATTATGTTAAATCTAAAATTTTAGTACCCTTGTTGCTCTTACCGAATGCACTAAAATCTCTGAAAGCGTTGGCCAAGCAGATATTAGCACAACTCCCAAAATCACCAATACACTGCTCACACTGAAGACCCATATTTTTTGCTGTTTGACACTACAACATCGGCAACTCATTTTGTTTGATATTTAACTTAATTGAATTATAATAAAATTTATTTTCTGTTTTCATTAAGAATTTCTTTTTTTAAAGTTTTTTTTTTTTTTTGTATATGTTTTATTTGTATATGTTTCCGAAACTTTTTTTGAATTTGAATGTTTTAGTCTTAATTATTTGCAGCCAACTAATTTCATCTGCAAACAATGTCAAAGTGTTTATAATCGTTAAATGACGAAACGTTCAAGATTGCAATTAATTTTTCAAGAATGATATGCATAAATGTATTAACCAACAAGTCAGAAAGTATGATCAGTCTAACCCGACCATATAATACCCTACACTGAGTAAATGAGCAAAGTGATTTAGTGAGAGATTTTCGGCAGTGGGCCTTAAGTGAGATTGTAAAATTCTTAACACACGTTTTTCATTAAAACGTTTAACCCAAGTATTATTTGATTTTTTTTTATCAAGTTACCTTTGTAAAGCATGGCAGTTATTATGTTTAATGTCAATTATGTTCATTTGTTGTTAATCTGATTAAAATGAGTGACCAGCAAAAATTGCGTACTAAAATGATTAAATATTGTCAACAAAACCCAACTTGGTCGTACAAAAAGTTGGCCACACAATCAAAGGTCTGCCGTCAAACTGATTACAATGTCATTAAACAGTACCGGGAGAACTTTTCCGTTGATAGAAAACCTGGTTCAGGTAGAAGGAATTGTCCACATGATATTTCTAAAGCCAATAAATAGAAAGCATTTCCAAAAGAACTCCCAACACATCCGGTAGTAAAGCAGCCCGGTTAGCTCAGTAATCGTACTATTTGGTACGAAAAGTTAAAGCCAATGCAAGTTTCAAAACATAAAAGGCTCAAAGAGTTCCTGACAGGCCAAAAACAGAGCACAGAAATTGAAGTCAAATTTTATAAACAAAATATTCCTGCTGCATAATGGATGACAAAACATATGTTCTGGCAAATTTTTCGCAACTTACTGGTCAAAAATTTTATGTTGGAGATGCTTGAGGAAATGTTGAAGAAAAGTTTAGGACCCAAAAGCAGACAAAATTTCCCAAAATGTTCTTGATATGGCAAGCAATATGCAGCTGCGGCAAAAGAAGGCAATCATTTGTTACAACAGGCTCTATAAATACCGAAATTTACATCACGGAATCTTTACAAAAAAGGATGCTTCCATTCATAAGACTTTTTAGTGTGTCCAGTTATATTTGGCCTGATTTGGCACACTGTCACTATGATAAAAAAGGGTTGAATGGTAAAAGAACAACAATGTGGTATTTGTGCCAAGAGAGTCAAATTCTCCAAATTGCCTGGAGCTAAGGCCAGTGGAGAGATATTGGCCTCTTGTTAAAAGAGAATTGAAGAGCACAGAAAAGGTGTGCAAAAGTGTGGTAGAAATTAAACAGAGATGGACAACTTGTTCGAACAAAGTGACAGAAATCATTATAAAAGGAAGGTTAACGAAAAAGGTTCAAAATTTCATCACTAGTGATTAGAACTATAAAAATATTTTTTTGAACAATTTCTGCTTTTTAGATTTTTTATGATTTTTTTAAAATAAAGAATTTAGCTATTTTCACGTAAAAAATATATTTTTTTCTTCAATTTGTTATTACAACTCCGAAACTATTAAGCGGATGGAAACGCAATACATATGTGAAAATTTGTACATAGCATGGGGAAAATGTTTCTAAATTTCAACAGATCGAAAGAAGAACACTTTCTACTCAATTTTATGTATATCAAACAAACAATTAAAATTTTGGGAAAATGAGCAATTCACTTAATTGTAAATAATTTCGAAAAAAATCAATAGATTTTTATGGTCGATATCTCATTTTATTGCTATTATATGTGGCTTTGCTATAAAGTATTAAACCTGAACAATTTCTGCCGTTTTCAATTTTTCATGAGTTTTTTAAAACAAAAAAATTATTTTTTTTTCACGTAAAATATATATTTTTTGCTTCAATTTGTAACTCCGAAACTACTGAGCTGATTGAAACGCAATATACAAACGGTTTAAAGGCTACGTAAATTTCAATTTATCTAAGTTTATTTTAGTAATATCAGACTCAACGTTTTGAGTTATCAAAAAATTATTTGGAGAAACCTCTAAAAAAATTCAAAATTTTATTTAAAAATATTTTTAAAAAGAATATAATTTAAAATTTGGACCATATTTGTACTTAGGATCAAAGAATATAAACTGTTATTTTTATATTCCCATAAATCTTTAATTTTAGATAAAAACAGCATCTGAATTTTGGTGCGAATCGATATAGTTTTAGCTGTACAACCATAAAACACATACTCTTACGCTGCAATAACACAATCGGTCATATTTTCTTTTACGAAGGTTATTTGCACAAAAATTCCAAGAAACAAAAATTCTTTTGTTAGGGTTTTGTTTTATTTTCACGTTAATGTGTTTTTAATGCAATCTATAACATACACGCCCATTAGGGTGGCCCCAAAATTAAAGTTGCGGATGTTCCCGACTAAAATTAAAATTTGATTCATTTTAAGACTACGTTTTGAAATTTTTTCGTCCTGAGATCAATATTTGGCGAGCTGGATCAAAGGATAAAAAGGTCCTTTTTTGAGGTTTTTTACATTTTCTCCATATTTCTTCCAAAGGAAGTATATGTAAATTTGGTATCATGTGAAAGGTCTTTGAGAGACGCATTCAATTGGTTATTAAAAATTTAAAAAAAAAAAAATTTATTTAAAAATTTTAAAAATTTTCGACAAAATTTTTGTTTTTTTTTAATTTGTTCATAGAATTTGTTCAAATATATAGATGAAATTTCTTGATCATAAACATAATGTAATTTCACCGAAACGGTTTTTCTTGTTTTTTTAAAATTCAGTCCAGTTCAATATTTATTCAAATTTGTTTAAACCTAATTTCATCCCTATCTGACAATCTCTGTATACTCAATTCTTAGTATATGTAATGGGCATCAAAATAACTCAAATTTTATAAGCTTTCACCATTTCGGTGAAATTACATTATGTTTATGATCAAGAATTTCATATATTTATTTGAATAAATTCTATGAAAAAATTAAAAAAAAACTAAAATTTTGTCGAAAATTTTTAAAGTTTTTGAATTTAAATTTTTTTTTTTTAAGATTCTAATAACCTATTGAATGCGTCTTTTAAAGACCTTTTATATGATATCAAATTTACATATACTTCCTTTGGAAGAAATATGAAGAAAATGTAAAAAACCTCGAAAAAGGACCTTTATATCCTTTGATCCAGCTCGCCAAATATTGACTCAAGGACGAAAAAATTTCAAAAGGTAGTCTTAGAATGAATCAAATTTTGATTTTAGGCGGAAACATCGATACCTTATTTTTTCTCCATACAAACGGGGCCACCCTAACGCCCATACATAAACATGCACTCACATACGGTGACAAGTGCGAATTAAAAGATCTCATAAACAACGAGAGAACGAGAGCATTATTAGGCTCTTTGTTTGTGCTTCTTTCCCTTTTGTCTTCCCTCCCGCATCATGATTTTGTTTTAAAAAATATATTGGTTCTTCAAGCCCGTTTTTGCTGTTTACCTGTGTAATTGTCTACATTGTATTGGGACGTTCGAGAAAAGCATGCATTTGCATATAAATCCGCCCCTTAGTGATGAGAATATTATAACTTATATTGGTGATGTGATTAAACAAAATACAAATTAAAAGAAAATTGTTAAAAATTCTTCGTAATACCTTAAAAAATTATTATAAATTGAAGATTGTCAAATGCGAAAGGGTTAAAGCTGTTATCTTTAAAAGCATTAATGATTAGAAGGTAAATAAACTGTTAAAATGCATTATAAAAAATAGCTACTGATTTGAAACAGTAATAGGTAAAAACATAGAGAAACATAGAGCGGAAACTAGAAAAAAACTCAAACAAAAAAAATTACTCAAAATAATCACACATATGAGTGTTGTTTATACCTTTTTACCTTCGTGAGAAGATCTGTCTGTCTGCGTAGAGAAGGATTTGAAATTGGTGGATTTCTAGCTAAATTTAGTTTTGCGACACACATTTGTTATAATTTTTTCTTAAAAGTAAAAATTTTGTATCTGGGTTTATAATGGTACATGTCGTCAATATAAGTTCTCTGCATCGTATGTTAAAAATATCAAATAAATAGCTAAAATATATTCATTAACGCATATTAAGCCGAAGTCAAAAATAACATTCAAAGCACTTTCGAATACGTATAAATTAGACTAGGAATATTGTAAAATTATGCGATAAAAATGGATGTTTGTATGTGTGTATGTATGTTCCAAATGAACTTAAAAACGGCTGAACCGATTTTGATGAAATTTTCGGAAAATCTTCAAAATAGCCTAACGGGTAACACTGTAAAATCAGATTTTTGATATTCATTCTAAAAATTTTAATTCACGATGGTGTACTCTATAGCGAATGATTTGGTGCAAGGGTAGAAAGGAAAACATTTCAATTATCAATCGATGATAAACAATCGTTTACTCTTGCATATTAGGTGCATAAATAAGAAATTTTCATATGAAATCTATTAAAAAAATAATATTTTGAACAACTCTCCGCATTCCTCTATTAACAAAAAATTACGGTTTTATTCCAATAAAATTTGTTTTCGAAGGGGCATCTACACCTAGAGCCGCAGAAATGGGAAGAGAACGAGAATCACGGCTTCAGAAAATATGTCGCAGTCCGTCTTCATTGAGTGCTGCAGAGACACTTCAACAGCATATCGAAAGAGTAGAAGCCAATCGTTCCCAAATGGCTTGATCGAGAGAAAGAATTGATTTAAAGTTGCCAGCATTTTATTACAATAAGTATGATGACTACAGGAATCGCAAGGACGTACATTGTACATACATTCTTACATTGCTTAAATTGTAGCGTTTTGAAGTTCCCTAAGGAATTCCCGGGAATGTGCTGTCCGAACGGAAAAGTTATCCTGCCTACAGGTATTGAGCCGCCTGAGTTGTTTCTAAGTTACATTTCCGGCGCCAATCCTATTTCCAAGCACTTCCTTCAAAATATCCAAAAGTGCAACTCATGCTTTCAAATGACATCGGCTTCATGCCCACCTTTAAATGTACCACAGAATTGGATCTTTGCTCCCGCTTCCCAATGATGATGCGAAGTTCCTTCAAATTTATTTCATTGAAAATGAACGAACATGCAAGCCGTTGTCGACAAGGTATTCCCAAGTCTTATAACCAACTACGAAAACTCGGATTGGCTGTGTAAATATGCAATTTTGGCACCAACAAATTATGATGTTAACAAGCTCAATAAGCAAATATAATTGAAACTGCCTGGCGAATCAATAAAATACAAATCGATTGACACAGTAATGCATGAAGAATAAGCCGTCGATTATCCTACTGAATTTTTGAATACATTGGAACCAACCGGACTGCCACCATATGTATTAACATTGAAGGTTGTATCACTGACCTTGTCCGACACTATATTAAAATCGATATCGAGATGCAACATAAAACAGATGTTTTCTAAGGGCCAGCAACGCGGACCGGGTTCAGATAGTTTATTATAAATATGTTGCGATTGTGCTGATTTTTGTTAAAGAACGTATACAGAATTACTCTGAATTACTTTCGCAGTCGATTTTGGGATGTCCATCCGAACGTCCGTCCATCTGGCTGCCCATGTAATCTAGTGCTCAAAGTACGGGTGACAAATTTAAAAATATTTCGATAAAATTTTACACAAATATTACTTTCGGCCAAGGACGAAGCCTGTTGAAACTCGTAAAAATCGTCAGATTATGTCACCTAGCCCCCATATAAATGTCTTCCCGAAAGAGGACTTTATCGGTCATAAAAGCTTGATTTATATAGACATCCATACACATGTTTACACAAATAAGTTTTCTATACAAATTAATCACACGTACAAATTTTGGGCGGATCGATTCACAATTGACCATACATAGCTCCCATATAAGGCTCATTTCCGAACCATATTTCATGGCGATTGGTATATAATTGATCATAGCTTCCATACAAGGCCCAGTTCCGAAAATTATAAATCTTATAAAAATGTTGGTATGAAAATAATATGTAACAGCAAGAAATTTCATATATTAATAAATCACGCGACCTAAGTTCATGGTGATCGGTACATTATTGCACATACCTCCCATGTACGATCGGTACATAATTGGTCATAGCTCCCATATAAATCCCACTTCCGAAAATCACTCACGAAAATAATATATTGAAATTTTAAAAGAAAAATGAGTTTTTTACTTAGTGGAGAGTATTATATGGTCGTGCTTGGCCGACTATAGTTTCTTAATTTTGTTTTTTTTTATACAATTAAAAACAACAAACAAACAATTTTCATCTATTTGATATCTTTTATATTATTTAGTGCATTTAATTTCTTGTTCTCTTATCGTTAATTTCGATAAATTTATTTGCATGTTTATTTCTATTATTAATTTAAATTATCGGTAGGTGTTTAAAATAAATACAAGTACTATGAAAAAATTGCTTATAAGCGATAATCCACAAATAGTTGTCAAATTAATCAGAAAATTATTATATTTACACTTCAGGTGTTTTTCGTTTGATTGATAAGATTAAAATAACCAACAACAACAATAACAACAATAAAGTAACAATTAGAAGTAAAACACATGCATTTGATAAAAGAGAAAGTGTTATTAGAGTTTGAGGGTGAGAGAGAAAACGATAAAAACAGTGACACTCTCTATGGCTCAGCAGATTTATTCAGTGTGAGGAGTGAGTGCTATCAATGTGTGGGTTAATTTAATAAAATTTAAAATTTGTTTAAGGCATATTAGTTCTGCAATAAAAGATATACTTAAAATTACTTAAAATCAATAAACAAATATGAGAAAGTAGATCCATGTTATAACTTACTTACAAGGTGGCGCAAAAGTAATCCTCCTATCAGAAAATGCTACAAATTTTGCGATTGGCCCCTAATGTCAGTTCTGTTTTGACATTTGTGTAGTAAACACATGCGAAATACACGCTAATAAACAATGTTACGCTACACTGCTCCAGAACGCGGAATATTGCTGACTATTTATTTGACCAATAATCGGTCGGTGACTTTGGCACAACGTGAATTTCGTCGCAGATTTCCTGGCCGTCCAACGCCTACTGGTGAAACACTGCGACGTTTAGCCGCTCGCCTCGAAGAGACTGGCACAACACGAGATGCTGCCAGGCGTGGCAGACCCCGGAGTAGCCGTTCTGCAGAGAATATTGCTGCTGTAGCCGAGGATGTCATGGAAGCGCCGTCGACATCGACCAGACGACGTGCCACGCAAATGGGTATCGCGTCTAACATACGCTCAAGCCATCCTTAGTCACCACCAAGAGGAAGATGATTATTCATCAAAAATAATCATGAGTGATGAGGCCCATTTCCATCTTAGCGGATACGTAAATAAGCAAAATTTACGCTTCTGGTGGACTGAAAATCCGCGTGTAACCCACGAAGAGCCATTACACCCGCTCAAAGTCACTGTATGGTGTGCCGTTTTCGCTGGAGGACTCATCGGACCTTTTCTCTTCGAAGACGTCGCGGGCCAAACGGTTACTGTGAATGGTGAGCGCTACAGAGCAATGATCAACGAGTTCTTTTTGCCGCAACTTGATGAATTGGGATTGGAAAACATGTGGTTCCAACAGGACGGTGCAACGTCACACACTGCACGTGCCACATTTCCCGGGCGCCTAATCTCCCGTTTTGGCGATTTGCACTGGCCAGCAAGATCGCCTGATTTGACCGCTCCAGACTTCTTTTTGTGGGGTTTTTTGAAGTCGCGGGTTTATGTCAACAAGCCTCAGACTCTTGCAGCTCTTAAAGACAATATCCGTCAAGAATGTGAGGACCTATCGGCGGAAGTTTTGGCTAAAGTGATGGAAAATGCCATAAAAAGGGCTCAAATGACAATCAACTGTGGCGGCGGCCATTTACATGACATCATATACTCGACTTGATGCAAAAAAAAATTAAAAGACCAAATAAAAATAATCCACAAGAAGAATCAACGGTTTTCATTTTTTTTTTTTAATTACAGCCAAAAAACATCGGAAGTTCACTTTTGCGCCACCTTGTATAACCGATTACAGTCCAGATCAATTTGTCTACTAGTCTTTCCCAAGCATGCAGAAAACATTTTTACCAGGAACTGATATCTTACATCCAAGAATTGACCTTAAATTGCTATTTGTCCTACTGGCCCAGTTCCGCTTAATAATTTTCTCAGTTTTGGGCTAAAATTTAGATTTATAATAGAAATTCTAAAGAAATTGTAAACCTAAAGGAAACTCTAAGATTTATCGGATATGATATTTTACAGGCTGCAGTTCTGATGACCTAGATGGTTATGATGCTTTACTGCTTGGACATCTCGATAAGAGGTAAGTGGCTGTGGAGGTCTGATTGTGTTCTTCAGATGGAAGTTTGTATGGCCCTTTGTATACCCACCACTAAATATTGAATTTGTAATTCCACTTGTAACACATAAACAAATTTGTTTGTCCTTATACAATTCAAATAGTATCTAGGTATTCTTGGTTGATCTTGGTTGATCAAAAATGCTTGGTATTGAAAATGTGCAAAATCGTTCAATTAGAACCAGAGTTATAGACTATATTGTACAACAATTGTTTATTTATAGATATATTAAATATATGAACAAATATTATACTTCAGCATGACATTTAAATATTAAACCAATAGAAATTTAAAACGATCTTGACTTTATTCACTCAAAACAGTTAAATGTGCCACAACAAGTTATTTAACAATTATTACAAGCTTCTATTAAAAAAACGATTAGATTGACGTCATTTGTTACTTAAAGCTCAACTAAGAAATGCATTTTTTTTAACATATTAATTAATGTTAAAACTTTTAGTTTCAATTTGTCATCATTTTTATCATTGTTGTGTTTTTTATTTATTTTTTTTTCTAAAACAATAATAAAATGAACTTAGCAACCATGAGAATTATGTAACAAAAAAAAAGCAGCTTTATGGATAAATTATTTCAATCAATTCCATCAATTAATACAAAATCGCGGTTTGACTTTAGTTATTAGTTAATTATAAAAGACTTTTGTACAAGGGGAAGTTATCTTATAAATATAAATAAGGTCGATTTATAATAAAAATTTATCTATAATGAAATTAAGAATTTTTAGATTTAAAATTGTAGTTAAACTCATTAACAATCATATTAATTGTTTTAAAAAAAAAGTAATGTTTTGTAGCATTTTGAATAGGCTACCTTCCCTTTCTCATACTTAGTTTTCGATGTGGTTATATGAAAATCTATGACAATTATATTAATCTGTCTTTCATTAGAAAACAAAAATCATTTCAATTCATTGTGAAATACCGCCACTAATTGGTCTAAAGTCTAGACACTTGTGGTGTTTGCTACTTGTAACTACTTCTACCAAGCATGACCTGATTAAAATACTACATGACCCCTTTTGATGAGACAAATATTTGCAAATCATTCATGCTAAATTGTACTATGAAACCTGTTATTGGGATAAAAATAGTACTGTGAAACAAAGTTATAAAACAAGTTTTATTTAAAACACGTAGGCATGATTTGAATGTAATAAATCTTAAATACCCTACACTCATGAACTCAATAAACATTTGGATTTGAATTTTATTATTATTTGAATTTTTTTTAAGAACTGAATGACCGGATTTGAATTTCATAAATAATTGTTATTGTAATAAATCAGAAACACCAACTACAATTCCACCACCAAAATTTAATTTGATTTAATAGCGGCCAGTTAGTTATAATCATAACTGTAGCAACAGTAATACTTTGGGACATCTGTGTTGAAATATATTTTCGTGTGAAAATATAAGCAATATGTAATTTATGTCTTATAAAAGTTCAGTAATTATACCCTACACCACCATAGTGGGGAGGGTATATTGGATTTGTGCAGATGTTTGTAACACCAAAAAATATTAGTCTAACACCCACCTTAAAGTATACCGGTCAGAATCACTTTCTGAGTCAATTAAACGATGTCCGTCCATCCGTCTGGCTGGCTGGTTGTCCATGTAAACCTTGTGTGCAGAGTACAGGTCGCAATTTTGAAGATATTTCGATAAAATTTGGTACATATAATTTTTTCGGCCTAAGGACCAAGCCCATTGAAACTGGCTGAAATCGGTCCATTATTTCACCTAGTCCCCATACAAATGTCTTCCCGAAATTGACTTTATCGGACATAAATGTTTAATTTATATAGGTATCTACACAAGTTTTTCTCAAAATAAGTTTTATATATACAGAATTAATGTCACAAAATTTTATGATGATCGGTCCATAATTAGTCAAAGCTCAAATATAAGGCCCGCTTCTTTTACATTTCACCATGAATGGTTGGGGTATGGTTAGAACCAAAAAGTATATAAAGGCTGTTTTTTTAATCCCGATAGAACTTTCGAAAGGGTTAATTGACAAACAAACTGTTATACTGCGCTCACTTCTTATCATTTATGATGGGGATACTATCGTCGGAATTATCATGAATAGATTGCCGCTAGGACAATGCTACCAATTATACAAATTTATTTTGAAAATCATTCATCGATGCAAACAACTTATAGGCGACTGTTGTATCGCAAAATTTTGTTAAGCGATGAGGCTCATTTTTAAATTATCGGTTTTGTTAATAAACAAACTTGCCCCATATGGAGTGAGACCAATCCACAACAGACCCTACAGACTCCATTACATCCAGAAAAATGCACCGTTTGGTGCAGTTTACATAACGGAAGCCGGAGTTCGCGTTACTGTCAATGGAGATCGTTACAGCACCATGATCCTTGATTATTTGTTTGAAAATATGGATCACGTTCATCCGGGAGATATGTGGTTTCAACATGATTGCTCTAAGGGTCATACGACAACTGGAAATAACTTGATTTCGAGAAATGTGCCTGTCAATTGACCACCAAGGTCGTGCGATTTGACATCTCTAGATCAGTTCCTGTGGGGCCACGTCGCTGGTTTAAGCCGATAAACCAGCAACAATTGACGCCTTGGAGTCCAACAATGTTCGAGTTATTCGTAATATACGGCAATGCAGGAAAAAGTGGCCCAAAATTAGACGAACATAATGCGCTTCGTCAAGAACAGCAGCGGTCATATGCCCGAAATCATTTTCAATTGTTTATGCCGTAAACAAATTTGTTTGATTAAAATTTGCTTTACATTTTCATGTTCAATCAGGCTTAAAGGAACACGATAAGACCAAGATTTGTCCGCCTGCTGTTGGTACTACATATAAGGCCTGGACAGTATGACCTAGAGCAATGAAATTCTCTTAAAATATTCATTGTTGATATTTGGTGTTGAAAATGCGCAAAATCAGTCAAGTTTAAAGAGAGTAAAGGACCACAATCTCTAACAAAGTTTTATATATTTTAAAAATTGTTCCGTATTGGGTATCAGTCCTAAAAATGCGGGATTCTTTCAAATATTTACCTTTTTTTTTTAAACATTTGTACAATATAAATTTATTCAAGGTATTGGCCATTGTATGACTTTTTCTACATGTCTGGCAAAAATATGAATTCCGATACAAAATTGCTGCTCATTTTGTAAAGCCAAGAACGAATCCAGCCAATATCGGATACATTGTTTCAAAGTAAAGCGTATACCAGAGAAAGCTATCTGCATCGATCAAAATAAATAGCAGTCGGACGTAGCAAGTTCTAGACTATAAGATGGGTGAGGAAAAACTCCTTAACCAATTCATTGTAAATATTTTTTGGCAGGTATTTTAACATATTGCCGAGCGTGTAATGGTTTCATATCTGGGCGTTTTTTTTTTGGGCAATTGCTCGCTTCAAACGAATCAGTTGCATTCGGTACAGGTTCCCAGTGATGGCCTGGCTAGATTTCAACAGCTCATAATAGATAGGATCCTTTCGCTCCCACCAAATACAAATCATTACCTTAGCTCCATGGATATTTGGATTTGCTGTCGATTTGGATGGTTGGCAGGGCTTCATATACGATCTCTTATGATCGGATTATCATAATGGATCCATTTTTCATAGCAAGTAATGATTTTCTTTTATAGCGTTTAAGTAGCATTTCAGACATACAAAATCGTCTCTCAAGGTCTCTCAGCTTCAGTTCATATGGTACCCAATTTCCCATCTTGTGGATGAATCCTGCTACTCACATACGTTTGGAAATTGCTGATTGAGTAGCTCCCAATGGTTTTGCAAGCTGTTGATGAGTTTCACAACAATCTTCATGGTATAATGCCTCCAATTTTGGACCTTCAAACTTTGTTTTTTTCGACTATAATGTTCAATAGCTGAGTGGGAATAAATGACAGATATCTAGCCTTCATACTGACATATAAGTTATTCACAACACAAAACGCGTACAAAAGTTACGCCATCAATTATAAATCCCCCATTTTTAAGTTATACACCCAGTAAGAAATTTGTGACCAAAATATTTCCTTGGAGTTCGCCAATTTCAAATCGTTTTCTACTTTAAACCGTAATAGATAAAAACTTTCAAATTTAAATTTTTAGTACTCCTTTAGTGGTTATTAATTGGAAACGTTTTTTTAATAAAGGGGTTTCCAACAAGAGGTGTTATTTTGGTATACAAGGAAAAATGTAATTTTTGAGATAAATGATCGGATGTTTATTTCAAAATAAATAGGAAGGTATTCCTTTAATAATGAAAAACAACATCAGCCAAATGGCTACCACAATCACGCTTACAGGACCATATCCTTTTTCTTGCGGATATTGTCTTTAAGAACTGCAAGGGTCTGAGGCTTGTTGACATAAACCCGCGCCTTCAAAAAGCCCCACAAAAAGAAGTCTGGAGCGGTTAAATCAGGCGATCTTGCTGGCCAGTGCAAATCGCGAAAACGGGAGATTAAGCGCCCGGGAAATGCATCCTTCAGCATATCGGTTGTGGCACGTGCAGTGTGTGCCGTTGCACCGTCCTGTTGGAACCACATGTTTTACAATCCCAATTTATCAAGTTGCGGCAAAAAGAACTCGTTGATCATTGCTCTGTAGCGCTCACCATTCACAGTAACCGCTTGGCCCACGACGTCTTCGAAGAAAAAGGGTCCGATGACTCCTCCATCGAAAACAGCACACCATACAGTGACTTTGAGCGGGTGTAATGGCTCTTCGTGGGTTACACGCGGATTTTCAGTGCCCCAGAAGCGTAAATTTTGCTTATTTACGTACCCGCTAAGATGGAAATGGGCCTCATCACTCATGATTATTTTTGATGAAAAATCATCTTCCTCTTGGTGGTGATTAAGGATGGCTTGAGCGTATGTTAGACGCGATTGGCGGTCAGCAGCTAACAGCTGATGCACCGTCTGGACTTTGTACGGAAACATCTTCAAATCTTGTACCAATATTCGCTGTAAAGACCGTCGACTGATACCCATTTGCGTGGCACGTCGTCTGGTCGATGTCGACGGCGCTTCCATGACATCCTTGGCTACAGCAGCAATATTCTCTGCAGAACGGCTACTCCGGGGTCTGCCAAGCCTGGCAGCATCTCGTGTTGTGCTAGTCTCTTCGAGGTGAGCAGATAAACGTCGCAGTGTTTCACCAGTAGGCGTTGGACGGCCAGGAAATCTGCGACGAAATTCACGTTGTGCCAAAGTCACCGACCGATTATTGGTCAAATAAATAGTCAGCAATATTCCGCGTTCTGGAGCAGTGTAGCGTAACATTGTTTATTAACGTGTATTTCGCATGTGTTTACTACACAAATGTATAACTGACATTAGGGGCCAATCGCAAAATTTATAGCATTTTCTGATAGGAGGATTACTTTTGCGCCATATAGTATGGATCGTCATAGATAGCGGAGTGGATTAACCCATATCCGTCTGCTGTCTGTCTGTTGAAATCAATTTTCTGAAGACCCCAGATATCTTCAAGATCCAAATTTTCAGTAATTCTGTCAGACATGCTTTCGAGAAGTTTCCTATTTAAAATCAGCAAAATCCGTTAATAAATAACGGAGATATGAGAAAAAATCTGAGACAACCTCTATTTTTGGCCCATTTTGTGTCTTTATCTCAATTACTATATCATAAATATAGACAATATGGATATCTAATGATAGATATTTCAAAGTCCATTGCAGCGATGTATATAAAGCTATAGTAAGTTGGACCTACAATTAGTAAAAATCGGCAAAAATATTTTTTAACCCGAAATTTTTCACAAAAAACCTTTTTTTGTCATAAATTTTTTTTCACTAATAAAAAAGATATTTTCAATTCAAACTTTTTTTTTTTTAAAAAATTGGAGAAAACTTTTAAAAACAATTTGGAAAAAAAATTGTTAAAAAAAAAAAATTTTTAATTTGATTTTAAAATATAATTTGGTGAAGATTCGACACAGCCGAATATAGCTCTCTTACTTGTTATATATATATAGAGGAGTAAATGATATACAAAAACTATTTTTAATTGGAATGTTTTTCAACAATTCTTTTTTTACAATGTATTAATCATAGAGAAAATATATATAGAGCGGAAACTTTCCTGTCAAATTCCTAACTCAGTTGTCAAAAACCTAAGTGGTGAAAATATACTAGTAAAAAATCTATATGAAAACAAAAACAACACATGTATGTGTAACTTTTTTTGAGTACTTTTTTTGTTTAAGTTTTTTTTCTAGTTTCCGGTCTATGTATATTTTTGCTGTATGGTCTTAATATTTCCTTGTAAATTTTATTAATAATTTCATATTTGGTTTATTTAGTTATACATATAAAAATTCAATAATTAATACTTATTATTCTAACTTAAAACTATAAGATTTGTTCTCATTAAATAAAGGCATCTTAGATGGACAGGTATGTGTTTTTGGTACATTTTTAATTTTTCTATTGCTTTTGGCCTTGATGTATTAAATTTCTTTCATCTAACTTGGGCTTATACCATTTGTTGGTACAGGAGAGATAAAAACCAATGGCTATCATGAGAGCTCCTAGGCAAAGGAAAGCAATTCCCATATAGAAGCCTATGTCGGGAAGACTTAAGGCCAGCTGGAAAGATTTATTAAAGAAGAAATTTATTATATTGAAACTAATGTAACATAATTTTGGTTTTACCTTAACTTCACCGGCTACTTCTTTGGTTATTCTGGCTTTGCTGTTTATCACAAACATGGGCGCATAAAATGTCGGTATTTTCCTTAAAATTCTGAAAACAAACGAAAATGATGATCACCAAATCATTGTGTTTAAATCTAGTGGATAATGTTGTGGTATAACTTACGTTATATCATTATCAGGTTGTATCAGCAAACTAACTTGCACGGCTGCATTCACCTCCAAAGGTACCCCCAATCTCGGCTCCATTGTTATAAAGAATACATCATTTTTCGGATCTGGCTTCGTACCCGTGGTGGTATTTTCATAGCTGGGATCAGCATACATAAAATTAGCGTGTGACATATACATGGGCGCCCCATCTGAACAGGGCCCAATATCAGTCATACCCGATTTGGGACAATTATCCGGTTGTCTTTCTTTGGGGCAGTAACATTTCATATCCGGATTCAAGTCACCGCTATCATAAGTATCGGGTTGAGTTTCATAGCGTATAGCCTCTATGCCCTCGATAACTTCAGTACCCACGGGCACTAAGTTAATAATACGGCAAGTATCTCTTATAAATATAGTAATCCATTCATCTGCAGCTCGTTTGGGCACAAACAAATCGGCCGTACTGCCATTGACTTTACCACACTCACCCTCAAAGTAGCCTGTGTGATTTTGACCATTCCAATATTTCAACTCACCCATTTCACGCAGATCTTTAACTCCCGTGTTAATGGTGAAGGTACCTTCAAAATCAGAGGTACCATTACGATCTAAGAACCAGGCGAAGCGATTGGATTTTATATTAGCAGTTTCGGAATTGTTAAGTTTCATGGCATAGTCTAGGAATTCATCGTAGAATCCTTCAAACAGCCATTCATTGGCAGTGTGTGTTTGATAGAGAGCTCCGCCGTTGTTGTTAAGGGCAATGTTGAAAAAGAATTTTATCATTTTATTAAATTTACGTGCGGCATTAGAGGCGGCCTGCAGTAAGAGAAGATATTATAATTAAATTTAATATTAAATAATATATTTTTTTAATTTAAACGAAATTTAAGGTTCTAATTAAAATTTTCCATTATTGCACTACAATAAATGATTCTGGTTATCAGCGTCTTTATTGCAAAACTATGAATACAATTTCTTTATATGGATTAATTCTAATCAAACTTATTTTTATTATGGGTTTAGATTGATAATGACCACACAATTTGAGGCTTTAGATTTATTAAAGTAAGTATATACAAACATTTGTTTATATATTTAAAAAATATTAACATTTACAAATACATTTATGTCTGTAGTTTTTGAAAGTGTATTTTAACGACTTAAAAACATATCATTAATTTTATTAAAGAGACCAGTAAAACTGCACACTAGCGACCCACTGCTGGTGATGACTAGGACCATAGATGACAACTATATAGGTAACTGCGAGCCAAAAACCTAAGTCTGTTGTCAAAAACATAATTCATGAGAATGTATGTGTGAAAAGAGAGTAATTTTTTCCATTGATATTTCTCTCTCCTTCCGTTCTATGGGTTTTTTCTATAACTAAGATCTTGTAATTCATATACATGTGCTGATTCATACACGTCAAGTTTACTTAAGCAAGCCTTGAGTTTATAGAAGAGAGAGAAAGAAAATGAGAAAATTTTTCAAATCTCCTATCCTCTTTCTTCTGTTAACTCAAGATTTGCTCAAGCAAACTTAACGTGCGTGTACCAGCACAATGCGCCAACGTTCTCGTCAGATTTCTCAGGAATGTGAAAGCTCAACAGGGAGACGTTTTTATTTTGGAATACTGTCTTTGGGGTATAAGTTTAAAGCATTACAGAACTTAATAAATTATTAAAATAAATTTATAACAAATTTTTAAATATACTCTCTTTTAAAAATCACAAGTTATTCCTAAATTTTGTTCTTATTTCAAATAGTTAGAAGACTATAGTTTTACTTATATAAATCTTAACTATCTCTTCCTGTTATACATGTTTTTAACATTTATACAGTGACCAAAAATGACGTTATCGCCCAACCCATTGGATAAATACGCCAAGGGAATGGGGCAAAGTTTTCAGAAGTAAAATAAACCAGTAATTTATTTATTCACTAAAGCATACTTTAAATTAAACATTGAAAACAATTTTTGGTGAAAAAAAAATTTAAAACAAACAAGAAAGAGAGCTTTATTCGGCTGTGCCGAATCTTATATACCCTTCACCAAATTATACTTCAAAATAAAAAATTTAAATACTTTTTGGAAAACAAATTTTTTTTTTTTTTCAAAATTTAAAAAATAATAATTTTTTTTCAAAATAATTTTCAAATTTTTTTTTTTAATTTTTTAAATTTACTAGTGAAAAAAAAATTTATTTAACAAAAAATTTTTATAATAAAAAAAAAATTCTGGTTAACAAATATTTTTGCCGGTTTTGACCCTTTGTAGGTCCAAATTATTATAGCCTTATATAGATCGTTGCAATGGAATTTGAAATATGTATCATTAGATATCCATATTTTCTATATTTTGAGTTAGTAATCCAGATATAGATCAAAAATAGGCAAAAAATTTGTGGGCCGATTTTCTCGATTTTAATCAATCGAGCAGGAAGGATTCCCAATATATTGATGTATGTATACAGTTTTAAGTTATTTGGGGTCTTCAGAAAATTGATTTCAACAGACAGGCAGACAAACGGATATGGCTTAATCGACTCCGCTATCTATTAGGATTCAGAATATATATACTTTATAGAGTAGGAAAATGATATTGTGGAAATTACAAACGGAATGACAAAATTGTACATACCATTCTCACGAAGGTGATGGGTATAAAAAAAGATAAAAAAAATTCTTTAGACAGACAGAACGAGGTCGCGATTGAAAATGTGAATAAAATTTGTTGAAAAAAATTCTTCAAACAGACAGACAAATATGGTTAGATCGAGGTTTCGATTGACTCCGCTATCTATTAGGATTCAGAATATATATACTTTATAGAGTAGGAAAATGATATTGTGGAAATTACAAAGGGAATGCCAAACTTGTATATACCCTTCTCACGAAGGTGATGGGTATAAAAAAAGATAAAAAAATTCTTTAGACAGACAGATCGAGGTCGCGATTGAAAATGTGAATAAAATTTGTTGAAAAAAATTCTTCAAACAGACAGACAAATATGGTTAGATCGAGGTTTCAATTGAAAATGTGGAACTTACAAACGGAGTGACAAACTTATAAATATCATTACCACACATGGTGAAGGGTATAAATATCAAAAGAAGTTCATTATGGAAATCCATAAATTATATTTTTTTCTAACTATTGTCAACACTTTACATTGTACTGTGGCATAACAACAACAAATAAATATATTACAGCTGATCGGGACGTTCCCAGATAATGAGTTTTCTGTTTGAGCCACAATCAAACAATATCGGTGGAAACCACCCCACCAAGTATCTGCATTATATGCATTAATACATTTTTTTCACACTTCCGGTTAACTTATAACAACATTATTATACCCTACACCTTCGTAAGAAAGGTATATATAACTCTGTCATTCCGTTTGAAGTTTCCACAATACAATTTTCCAATCCTAAAACAATATATATTCTTAGCAAAAATCCGAGACAACCTCTATTTTTGGGCTATTTTTTATCTATATCTCGATTACTAAGCCATAAATATAGATAATATTGATATCTAATGATAGATATTTCAAAGTCCATTACAACGATGTATATAAGGCTATACAAAGTTGGACCTATAATGGGTCAAAATCGGGAAAAATATTTTTTAACCCGAATTTTTTTTCACAATAAACATATTTTTTTCATAAATTTTTTTCACTAATAATTTACAAAAACAAAAATTTTAAATTAAAAAGAAATTTGAAAAAATTTTCGAAAAAAAATATTTTTAAAAATTGTTTAAATTTTTTTTTTAATTTTATTTTGAAGTATAATTTGGTGAAGGGTATATAAGATTCGGCACAGCCGAAGCTCTCTTAGTAGTTTTTCATTATTATTATACCCTTCACCATGAGTGGCAAGGGAATATATAAGTTTGTCATTCCGTTTATAATTTCTACATTTTTTATTTGCGACCCCATAAAGTATGTATATTCTAGATCTTTATAGATAGCGGAGTCGATATAGACATGTCCGTCTGTCGGTTGAAATAAACTTTCCAAATTCTCTAATAAATTAAAAAAAAAATTTAAAAAAAATTGAAAAAAAATTTAGAAAACAATTTCGAAAAAAAATGTTTTTAAAAATTTTTATTATTTTTTTTAAATTTCGAAAAAAAATTAAAAAATTTTTTTTTTTAATATTGCTTACCTAAAAGTATTTAAAATTTGTATTTTAAAGTATAATTTTGTGAACGGTATTAACACCAACCAATATATTTTTGAATCACAAAAAGTTTAAAATAAATTTTAGAAAAACCACAATTAAAATGAAACCATCAAACTTTGTGGGATGGTACATGAACGACAAACGAAAACAAAAGTTGGTAATATTGCAAGATCGATTACTCAGCTTTAAAGTTTCATCGGTGTTGGCATATATGCCTATATGGAGCGTGGTCCCCGTTTTAAACTAATACTTGGTTCAAATGCCTTATCGACACCATTATAATAGGACGGGTCAATAAGTACGCGACTTTTTGAATTTCTCGTCTCTTAACTGAAAGGGCAACACTGCTCCTGTCAACAGGCATCTATCAGTTGACTGCTGTCAAAATTTTAACAAGCTGTGTCATTAAGTTTGTGTTACTCAAACCAAGGCAAAATACTATGGGAAGTTTAATGAATTTCGTTGTGGCCTTACAAGCACGAAAATGACGAACACTCTGGACTCCCAGCTGAGGTCTCTATACCCGAATCAATTACAAAATTTCACGATATAGTTTTGCCCGATCGGATACTATAAGTGCGAGAGATTGTGGAAGCCATAGGCACCTCATATGGCTCAGTAGTTTAAATTTTTAATGATCACTTGGTTATGATAAAGCTTTCCGCAATCGTGCAC
The DNA here is from genome assembly GCA_942486065.2 of Calliphora vomitoria. Classification (NCBI taxonomy): domain Eukaryota; kingdom Metazoa; phylum Arthropoda; class Insecta; order Diptera; family Calliphoridae; genus Calliphora; species Calliphora vomitoria. The sequence goes on from OW818030.2 coordinate 80,608,070, forward strand.
ATATGTATAGGTTCAATGCTAAAAATCCATAAATTTTACCACAAATTGCTCGCTCATCCGCTATGGAATGGAATTGTAAGTAGAAACGTTGGACAAAGTGTTTATAGCTCAATGAAGACTATGTTGCAAAATAAAACTAATGTTTCAATTAAAAAAGTCACTGACTTATAGCATTTATGTCCGTTCAAGTAATTTTCGAAAAGTATATGGAAGCTATGTCAAATTATGAAGTATTTTTGACTTCTGTTTAATATCACACTGATCCATTTTTTGCACTGGAACCATGTATAACTAACCATACAACGCCATTATTAGTCATAACTATAGCGCAAAACTTTTAATGCACCTAAATCTATTAAGCAATGGATTATTGGCATAATGATTAATATGATTATTTCCGATTTAGTTAATGAAATATTAAATTGTTGGTGTGTAGTTTAATTTTCAAGCCTTTTTTATGCAGAATGGATAATGTATTATGGAGTTTTCTACATAACCTTGTCGTAAGTTTCGTTATAAAAACCGTTAAACTGTGAGGGTTATTTCTTTTCACATATCTTGAAAATTTACAACCATTTAAACATTCTTGGTTCTAATTATAGAATATCGCCTTTTTTTGCAATGCTTTTTCCATTTTTTTTTTTTTGTAACTTGATTTCATTGAACTGCATATCTTTATGATATCTTTAATTACTCATATTTTGTAAGCACACTGAGAAAATAATTTTGTTGTGACATTTAAATCATGTTGGAAAGAAAATAATAAATGTATTGTTTTAATAAGGGCAACTTTAAATATGGACAAACAAATCCAAGATAAGTATGCATAAAAGTAAAAAAAAAAAACTGTAAATAATGCACTCAAATATGCTGAAACAATCATAGATATGCATAGGAAAAATTTAAATAAAAGATCTAAACTCTAAAACATTGTAATAACACATGGTTGGTTACCTTTGTACGAATTGAAGCTGAGATATTTTTTGGGAGCAAAAGGGTCTTATCTATTATGAGCTACTGAAATCTGACCAGACAATCACAGGGAACCTGTAAAGAACGCTACTGATTCATTTGAAGCGAGCATTGGTCGAAAAACCGTAATATCTGTTAAAAAGTATTTGGAATGAAGTGGTTGCACGCAGAAAAAAAATATAGTTGGGAATGTTTACTGTAAGCGTTTCAAGTTTTTTAACAATACTATTAATATGATTGTGGTAACAATAATATGATTAATTTACGATTCACTTGATTGTATCCACCATATATATGGTAGCAGTAAAGAAGTATATGTTTGTGACAACCATTTATTTGATGAAGGACTTACCATATTATGTTGCTCTCGGCTTATGGATATCATAATCTGAGAACATAAAAATGGTTGTCACAAACATATACTTGTTTACTGAAACCATATATATGGTTTGAAATGTTTAAGAGAAAAAAATTTTATTTGATTTTGAAGATTGAATTAAGAATTAATTTTTTCGAACCTATGGATGGCATAATTTCTTGGATTTTATTCCAAAATCTGGCAAAGTATGCAAAAACTTACTTTTCAGGCGGAAAGTTTGAAAAATTTGTCCTAGTTATAATAAATTCTGTTATACGAGTATTACTTCATATAAATTTTTTATAGAAATTCTTTATATCAAGTGCAAATTTATTAAAAAAAATCACAATATATTTTTGACCGATCGTAGAATGAAAGTGCGTGAGATTGTGGAAGCCATATGCATCTCACATGGCTCAGTGGTTTCGATTTTGAATGATTACATGGATATTTGCCGCCTTTGCTCACGATAGGGTTCGCAAAAGGGTACACACAGGTGTAGTTTCCATGGGAAAAATCCATGAATTACATAGAAAAATCCATGAATATACATAGATGTTTAAATATAAAAATGTTTCACATCGATAATCCATAACTTGATACCGAAGATAAAATCATAAAATTTTCCAATTTTTTTACCCTTCACCTTCGTGACAAATATGTCATTCCGTTTGTAATTTCCACAATATAATTTTCCGACCCTATAAAGTATATATATTCTGGATCCTTATAGATAGCGGAGTCGATTTAGCCATGCCCGTCTGTCTGTCTGTTGAAATCAATTTTCTGAAAGCCCCAGATATTTTCGGGATCCAAATCTTCAATAATTCTGTCAGACATGGTTTCGAGAAGTTTCCAATTTAAAATCAGCAAAATCCGTTCATAAATAACAAAGATATGAGCAAAAATCCGAGACAACCCCTATTTTTGTTGCCTATTTTAGTAAGTTGGACCTACAATGGGTCAAAATCGGGAAAAATATTTTTTAACCTGATTTTTTTTCACAAAAAACTCTTTTTTCACTAATAAATTAAAAAAAAAAATTTTAAATTAAAAAAAAAATTTTTTAAAAAAATTGGAAAAAAAACTTTAAAAAAAAAATTTTGAAAAAATTTTTTTTTAAAAAAATAACAATTTTTTAAATTTTATTTTAAAGTATAATTTGGTGAAGTGTATATAAGATTCTTGTTTTCTAAACAAAATATAACCTTCATCAAATTATACAATTAAAAATTTTAATTTATCTTTAATTTATTAGCGGAACAATATTAGGCAAATTTTTACTAATTCATTTTTTAAAAAATTTTTTTAATTAAAAAAAAATTATAAATTTTTTGGTGAAAAAAATCTTAGAACCGATTTTGACCAATTGTATATCCGACATACGTTGGTTATATACGCCGTAGAAAATGTCTTTGAAATACCTATTTTTGAATATCCATACTGTCTATATTAATGACTTAGTAATTCAGATATAGATCAAAAATAGGAAAAAATCGACATTGTCGTTATTTTTTCCTTATATATCCCGATTGTGTCGATTTTACATAGCAATCGAGCCGGAAGAATTCCTGATATATTGATGTATAAATCTTGTATGTAAGTTATTTGGGGGCTACGGAAAGTTGATCGATTTCGCTATCTGTATCGATCCAGAATACACATACTTTGTAGGGTCGCAAATAAAAGATGTAGAAAATACAAATTTATATATACCCTTGCCACTCACTCATGTGTCTAACTTTATTTTTCAATATTGGCTGTCATAAGTAAGAAAACATATGACAAATTTAGTGACAAGCACGTTTTTAAATTACTTTAACATGGAGATTGTGGTCCTGAATAAGCCATGGATGGGAGAGCGTTAAAACGTAGTCATTTGAAGTTTAGTGTACCTATGATTTGGACAGAACTCAAAAACTAGATTGATGACTGCTACTGGCCTCTGAAAATACACTTTATGGTTGTTAAAATAAAATATATCAAGTCCACTTTAGTTTCCAGAGATAAGGACATTTATACATCAAATTGGGACTTATAAAGCAGTATGTGAAGGCATTAGATAAAACTGTTCAATGTTTTACCCTTCTTTTTTTTAAGAAAGTTTCCAAGTTCGAGTATAGAAAAACTAAAAGTTGGTATTTTTGATGGCCAACAAATAAAATTTTAATGAACGACAACGATTTTAAACATTCAATGAATGATTTAGAAGCAGCGGTTTGGAAATTCTTTGTTGTCGTAGTGAAAATTTTCTTAGGAAATTAGAAGGCTGAAAATTGTGAAGAATTAGTTATAGAACCTTTGGATGTAATATGAACTTCCTGAATATCTGGGATCTTATAGCGAAGAACAAGGAGTTAATATGGCTTAAATTAAGATGTCCTAGAAAAAAAGTATCTTGTTTTTATTGCAATATATTGTAATACTTAGTCACCAAACAAACTTCATGTATTTCATATTATTATATTATTTAGTGTACTTCTACTTAGTTAAATTGGAAAAATTTTGAAAATGCAAAATTTGGGATTTGAATTTTATGATTTATTTCGTATCACGTTATAGTGGGTTGTCGTTGAAAAAATAAATACTTATTTATATTCAATGGGTAAATGAAATACAAAAACTATTGCTAATTGGACTTTTTGGAACTAAATTGGAAAAATTTTGAAAATGCAAAATTTGGGATTTGAATTTTATGATTTATTTCGTATCACGTTATAGTGGGTTGTCGTTGAAAAAATAAATACTTATTTATATTCAATGGGTAAATGAAATACAGAAACTATTGCTAATTGGACTTTTTCAAAATTGAATTTTTTTTTTAACTTGATCCAATACTCGAAACTTTACACTTGGATAACGATTAAAAATTTTAGAGCTTGGGAGCATCGAAAATCACTTTCATGCTCATATATCTTTCGTAAACAGAGTTATAGACAAATTATTTCACAAAATTTCAAACATAAGATTAATTTTTCATCAAAACTACACTTTTAAAAATTCCATTTTCCATTTTTTCTTTACAAAGACTTTCACCGAAATTCACTTTAACATTCCAGATACTTACAATTGAGGGCAAGTGTGGGCAAGTAATTACATCCTCCAAAGTGCCGCCCGACATTTCGGGTTCGAAAAACCAGGTACGTTCGGGACGAAATGAAACAGTATTATTTGGATACCAAGTAATATTCTGCTTGATTTTATCCTCACGGAATACATAGGGACCCACACGATCGAAATGAGGTTTAACGCCAGCCACATGCACTTGTTCCGGATTAGTCCAGTTGAAGAGATACATGTGTAAGTACACGGGTATGGGTGTAATAGACCATTTGTCATAAGTACGACCACCATCTTTAAGTGGCAGAGTCTTTAAAGTAGAAACAAATAAATAAATTATAAATACAAATATTCTAAAAATAAGTTTTTTATAAAACTGAATTTTAGGGTTTGTTCTTTGTAACAAAATTTACCTTATAAATCATAGCCTCAGCATATGAGGGCCACCAGATAGTGCACACTAAACCGGAGATTACAAATAATAACCCCAAGCCAAACACCCATATTTTTTGTTGTGTTTCTCCACAACAGCGACAACACATCTTGACACCGTCAACTTAACAATTGAAATGGTCTCTGTTGTGTTCTGGCCTACGGCAACGTTGTGACAACAGTCCGCTTACTCTGACAATGACAACTGCAAAACGTTCGCGCTCAGCCCGTAGCTTACTTGCTAGCAGCTATACGGTGACTATGTCAATACTGCCAGCATTTTGTTTTGACTCTAATAAATTGAAAACACACAAATTGCTTTTGTTTGTTGTTTTATTGTACATTTAGTTTCCAGACTTAAAGATTAGCAGGAGTTAAAATTCATACTCATATCGATTGTATGCAATTTATTTCTGTTCAATTGACCATTCGAATTGTAATCTTGCCTTAGGAGAAATTAGCGCGTTTCAATTATCAGATAATTTAAATTTTTGATAAACTCAATCCATTTATTTCAAGAAATTTAACACACAATATAAAGTCAATAAACTGTTTGTTGTTGTCTAATATGTGATTTTGGTTGGCTGTGTGAGGGCAGAAGAGATTTTTCCATAATTAGCACACATTCATTAAATATTGTATTTATGGATTGATTAGTGTTCAAAGTTATAAATTTCAAAGAAAATGTTCTGGTGCTGGTATAAAAACAAAAACTAGTAATAAAACTGCATCGCAATAAAAACGAATAAAGAGACTGTGTTTTTGTTATTTTTTTTTTTAGTTATTTTGATAATTTCTGACCAGTTTATGATTCACAGTTGGGTTAAAATAAATAGTAAAATTTAATTAACAAAAAAACTGAAATTAAAAATAATGTGCAATAAAAGCTGATATTGATTTTTAAGAAACGTCAAAATATGTGTCAGCTCTATGTGCTTTGTGCTTGAAGTTTCTGTTTGATTTTATTGACGAATTTACAATATCAAAATACATGCCCTAATTTTACCCAACACTATAGCATGCACATACGAACTGGTGCTTTATTGTAATACAAGCACTCAGATTTAGTCATACTAACATTCAATCCCCTCGCAAGTGTTGATTATTTTGACTTAGTCAGTTTTATTGTATTTACTTAATCGTTTTAAATTTTAATATTCTCTTTATTTCTTTGTGTGTTGTCTCTCGCTTAAATTTTGTATAAAGCACAGGCATGGAAAATTGAGATTTTCAAATGATATTAAACTCTAATCAAGAGAGTAAAATCTTTTTTAAATTGGCAATGTGACCAGATTTTAAGATAATATAAAGCTAACTAACTTTTTAAATAGAGCTATTTTCGACTGTACCGAAACTTATATACCCGTTTTTGTTAAATTTTTGTTTGTAAACATTTTTTTTATACATTGAACAAAATGTTATGGTAAAAAAACTCGACTTAAAAAATAATTTTTCCCGATTTGGTGGGAAAAATATTTGAATACTTGAATATTTGAATATTTGAATATTTGAATATTTGAATATTTGAATATTTGAATATTTGAATATTTGTATATTTGTATATTTGAATATTTGAATATTTGAATATTTGAATATTTGAATATTTGAATATATGAATATTTGAATAATTGAATATTTGAATATTTGAATATTTGAATATTTGAATATTTGAATATTTGAATATTTGAATATTTGAATATTTGAATATTTGAATATTTGAATATTTGAATATTTGAATATTTGCATATTTGAATATTTGAATATTTGAATATTTGAATATTTGAATATTTGAATATTTGAATATTTGAATATTTGAATATTTGAATATTTGAATATTTGAATATTTGAATATTTGAATATTTGAATATTTGAATATTTGAATATTTGAATATTTGAATATTTGAATATTTGAATATTTGAATATTTGCATATTTGAATATTTGCATATTTGAATATTTGAATATTTGAATATTTGAATATTTGAATATTTGAATATTTGAACATTTGAATATTTGAATATTTGAATATTTGAATATTTGAATATTTGAATATTTGAATATTTGAATATTTGAATATTTGAATATTTGAATATTTGAATATTTGAATATTTGAATATTTGAATATTTGAATATTTGAATATTTGAATATTTGAATATTTGAATATTTGAATATTTGAATATTTGAATATTTGAATATTTGAATATTTGAATATTTGAATATTTGAATATTTGAATATTTGAATATTTGAATATTTGAATATTTGAATATTTGAATATTTGAATATTTGAATATTTGAATATTTGAATATTTGAATATTTGAATATTTGAATATTTGAATATTTGAATATTTGAATATTTGAATATTTGAATATTTGAATATATGAATATTTAAATATTTGAATATTTGAATATTTGTATATTTGAATATTTGAATATTTGAATATTTGAATATTTGAATATTTGAATATTTGAATATTTGAATATTTGAATATTTGAATATTTTAATATTTGAACATTTAAACATTTGAACATTTGGATATTTGAATATTTAAATATTTGAATATTTTAATATTTGAATATTTGAATATTTGAATATTTGAATATTTGAATATTTGAATATTTGAATATTTGAATATTTGAATATTTGAATATTTGAATATTTGAATATTTGAATATTTGAATATTTGAATATTTGAATATTTGAACATTTGAAAATTTGAAAATTTGGATATTTGAATATTTAAGTATTTGAATATTTGAATATTTTAATATTTTAATATTTGAACATTTGGATATTTGAATATTTGAACATTTGAATATTTGAATATTTGAGTATTTGAATATTTGAATATCTGAATATTTGAATATTTGAACATTTGGATATTTGAATATTTAAATATTTGAATACTTGTACTTGTAGGTGGACTACCAGTATATTTTGAAAAAAAAAAAAATAATAAAATACACCTTCAACGTATATCAGTTACATTGGATTGCAAAGACAGGAAAGGCTAAATAAAAAACTATATAGTAAAAACCTAGAAAGAATTTAAATGAAATATACAAGCTAAATCAGAAAAATAAAGCTAAATTTAGCTCGAAAAAGCACACGGCACCCATGAAAGCACACGGCATTCATGGGTTGTCTGTTTCTCACACTGAGAATGAAATATGTTTTTATACATTTTATAACGACCACACATATTGTTCCAATTATTTTATCTCCTATCCCCGTAACAGCTGCTCACTCTGAATAGAGTTAGGATCTCCTAAGTATCTTAAAAAATAAAACTCTGCTTAAATAAGTTTCATGTAAACTAAACTAACACTAACATAATATTAGTTTCAATATTAAATTCGCTTCAAGTAAGTTAAAAACGGAAATCTCTTCCCATGTGTTTATGATGATCGGTCCATCATTTATATTTAAATTACAGACAAAACTATGAAAATGTCAAGCTTTTTTGCCACTTATTCCCAGCTTTTTTTGAACTTCTTACATTATTGAACATAAATGTTGTTCAGATGTACTGTGTCTATTATTTTTTATTTTTTATTTGTTTCGTAAAAACAAATGTATGATAATTTTATATTTTATTTGCAAAAATAAAACTCATTGTCTGATTTTATTTTGACATAGCAAAAAAACTCAAACCAAAAAATTACTCAAAAAAATCACACATAAAAGTATTATTTTAGTTTTTAGGTAGGTTTTTTACTAATACATTCCCACCACTTAGGTTTTTGACAACTGAGTTAGGTCGGAATAAAAATCAGAAATAATAAACTAAAAACTGTTTGAAAGTATCAAATGTGTATTGTCAGTACCATGGTACTCTTTATTATCAACAAAAATATGATCGTATCAACATTTCCATCCCAGATTCATGTACATACGTGTTTCTCTTGTTATTTTGATTTTGTTTGAGCTGTTGTAGTTGTTGTTGCTGGTCTTATCACTTTTAAATACAAACTAATTATTTGAGTATTTCGTGGTGTTGTTGTAATTGTACTTGCACTTGTTTATTTTTATGTGTGGTGTTTTTGTTTGTTATTGTTATTGACTTTGCTTTGCTTTTACTTGAACAAAATTACTTTGTTTGTGATTTTGTTTTATTTTGTTTTAAGTAACTAGTTTTTGGATATTTTGTAAATGTATTTAAACAAAAGTATAATGAAAATGTATACACTTATGTATATGCATATTTTCTTAGAAGAGAGTGACGTATTTGAAACTTAATATTCTTTTTTAAAATCCCTTAAGGATATATTGAGTATTATTAATATTATAAGCTGATTAGTGCAGGGGCCAGGTTGTGTTGTGTAACTTTAAATAAACCCACTTGTCATTCCCTGCGTAACACAACTAATTTTGGGTGGAGTTAATTTTTTATGAACAAAAATATATTAGTTACTCTATTCCATTTCATTAAAAAAAAAACACCAATATTTGTTTAATTAAATTACAAACTTAATAAGCTTCAGTTTTTCATTTTTAAAATTCAGTGTGTCAACAATTAAGCATATTCTTGTTTTATTACATCCCAGTATTTTTATTTATGATACTGTGAAATTTCGATATCTGGATGTTATTTTTAAGTAGAGAAAAACTTTTTTATACCGTCCATCACTATAATAGGGGTCACACGGTATGTATTGCAAGTGTTTTGTGATATGAATTGAAAATTTTTCAACATTTAAACATGTATATACAGTGTGATCCATATGAAACATTGTGTATGTAAAATAGATCTGTATGCCTTATGTCATTTATGGAAATTAGAGCATGTCCTATTTTCGTGTGTATTTTGAAATACAATACTGTGTTAGTGCAAAATAAAAACTACAAAACAAACAAATAAAATTTTTAAATATTTTTAGGTAAACAAAATTGATTTTTTTTTTTTTTCAAAATTAAAAAAAAAAAAGTTCTTTTCAAAATTTAAAAAATTATAATTTTTTTCAAAATTGTTTTCAATTTTTTTTTTTCGAAACAGTTTTTTTTAATTTTTTTCAAACAATTTATTTTTTTTAAATTTACTAGTGACAAAAAATTATGACAAAAAATTTTTTTTGGTAAACAAAAATTCGGGTTAAAAAATATTTTTCCCGATTTTGACCCATTCTAGATTCAAATTACTATAGCATCATTGGCCCGGTTTTGTCCTTATATCTCAGCCATTTGTGGGCTGAGATATAAGGAGAAAAATCATAACAAAAGAGGTTTCATTGTGATTTAAAAATTTTTTAAATAAATATATAGTTAAAAACAACAATCATGTAAACTAATAGAGGTTATATCACATGCAATTACATATGTACGTGTGAACATGGAAATTATGAATCGTATGTATAACGTGAATTTTGACCAACACATGGAATTTCATATGTATCAAATACATGTCCCAATACATATGGAATACATGCCGTGTGACGCCCCTTTAAGTGGCGAGTAAAAAATTTTTAATTTTTTTATGTTTCTTTTTATGATTTAAAATTATTCCAGAAGTGATTTAAATTTTTTTTTTTTAAATATATTTTGAAATTTTTTGTAAAATATTCCAGAAAAGATTGAGAATTTTTTTTTTTTTTTTAAATTTATTTTTAACTTTTCTTGTAAAATATTAAAAAAGCAATCCGTAGAAAAGGTATATCTAATGGGTTCTTACGGTTACATGTACTAAATTGCCCGAAAATGCATGCAACACATATTTGGAACCATGTATTTTTCAAAAATTTTAAATCTTGCAAAAAATAGGGCAAGGACGGCCAGCATTAGGTAAAGGAATAATCAAATAATTTATTTTGAAAATATGACAAATATAGAAACTAATAGTTTTTTTTATTTTCAATCAAAAATAAATCAAAAATTTATCTATTTTTTGAGATATTGGATCTGAAAGTGGACCAAATTACCTAAAAATAGTCAGTTTTTTTGAAAACTGAAAATCAGTCACCCTTGAGGGGCTATATCTTCTGAACCAAAAATCTAATTGTAATGAGAGTATCATATTTGAAATCGTTGGACAACTTCCTGAAAAAAAGGTTATATAGAATATATTTTAGGGGCGGTTTTGCAACCTCAATTGTTCTATGGGCGCCGCTGTGCGTCTGTCTGTTTGTGTCCAAAATACATAAGCGAAATTAATAAAATTAAATAAATGTTTTAATTTTCCTAAGCAGTTTGGTATTGAAAATCAGAAAATTGAATTAGTAGAACCAAAAATTCCAAAACTTCAAAAATGTTTGTGATTTTCACATGTTTTTTTGTTACTTTGGGTAAATTCATTGCGGAGAATACCATAAAATTTTTCGCTCATTATCCATGTGATAAATGGACAAAGTTTGTTGAAAATGGTAAGGATTGGTCCATGATTTTTCCTAGCCCCAGGCGCGCATCCAGACGGGTGAAATAGAAATTTTACCCCTCAAAAACCGAAAAGTTTTCATATAAAAACAAAAAAAAAAAAGACAAATGTAGAACAAATTTTGATTTCACAAAAATAACACACCCCCCCCCCCCAATTGTTGACCTGGATCCACGCCTGATCCAATTTTCTCCTGGTATACCGCAGCATGGTACTTAAATGTCTATAGAATAGACTTATCCATACAAAATTTAGTATAATTTAAGATAACTAATCGTCGTTTTTATAAACATTGCTGTACTGAATGTTATGAATATCGGCTAATAATAAGTAAAAGATCTTATATAAGAACAATTTCCGAAAAGCACAAATTACATAATTATCTAAGAAATTTCGATGTCTGTTCTATTTGTCTGTCGGTTGAGATCAACTTTCCAAATCCCCTGAATAATGTACAAACATGATTGATACATCAATATATCGGGAATTTTTCAGGCTAGTCGCTGTTAAAAATCGAAAAAACCGGGACAACCTCTATTTTTGGCCTACTTTTGATCTATATCTGGATTATTAAGTCATTAATATAGACAATATTAAAATCTAATGTTAGATATTTCAAAGTCCATTGCAACGATGTATATAAGGCTATAGTAATTTGGACCTACAATGGGTCAAAATCGGGAAAAATATTTTTTGACCCGAATTTTTTTTTAACAAAAAATTTTTTGTCATACATTTTTATTCACTAATAAATTGTTTATTTATTTTTTTTTAAATTTAAAAAAAAAGTTTTTTATTAAATTTTGAAAAGCAATTTTGATAAACAAAATTTTTTTAAATTTGTTTACCTAAAAATGTTTAAAATTTGTATTTTAAAGTATAATTTGGTGATTTTTGTTGAGCCAATCGGGTACTGTAAACTTATTATTAATTATAACAACTACATATTGTTGAAAAGTACACACATTCCTGTTATAAAGGGTAAAACAATTTTTCAAGTGGTAAGAGTAAATTGCTGAATTAGATAATATTTTTAAGCCTTTGAAATAAATTGTTTTCTGCTTTAAGTTGTCTTTCTAACAATATATAAAATACTAATATCACACAAAATAATCTAACTAACTAGGTGGAGGGTATTTAAGATTCGTCACAGCCGAATATAGTTTTTTAACTTGTTGTTATTTCATTTATTGATTGTGGAGTTTAATGCGTATTTAAATACATCTCAATTTATAATGTTGCTGTCAAAAACTTACTTGAGTTTATCTAATTAGAACAACTTTTTTTAATTGAATGATACAAAAAGTACTCATTAATTATAACTTCAACAATATTTCACTCATTTTAATTAGTAGTCATCAAGATGAAGAAATTAAGATGTTATCGTTATAAATTTCATTATAAAAACAGTTAAATTGTATTTTTATTGCAGTCATGCTTTTATCATTTATATAAAACTTGTATAACTTGGTGCGCTTTGGTAAACTTATCAGTAAAATAAAAAGAATGTATCGATTCGATGGGCTTCACATACGACCTCTTACGCTTCGTGTTATCGTAATGGATCCATTTTTCATCTCAAGTAATGATTCGTCTTACAAGGTCTCTTGGCTTAAATTAATAAGTGAGAATAAACGAAAGATACGTACCCTCCAAAATGGCATAAAAGTTATTTAAATCAAAAACCACAAGATATGGCACCTATTGTAAATCCCGCATTTAAGTCATATACCCAATACTTTGTATGGGAAGTGCAACGTCCACTGTTCTGATCCCGACCATTTTTAGCTAAACTCCATACAGTGATTCATACAAAGTTTAAATACTTTTACAATAGTTCTCCAGATATTTGAAATTAATTATTTACTTTGTATTGGAAGTGCCACGCCCTGTAATTAAATACCGAACATTTCAATCCGAACTATATACCAGATATACGGACATAGTTTGAAGAAACTTGCCATTATAGTTCTCAAGCTATTTAGAAGTAACTATTTACTTTGTATGAGAGCAAACTCAACCCCTGTTCCGGTCCTTTCCATTGTTGGTTAAACTTCATACAGATATTCGAAAATAACTATTAAGTTTGTATGATAGGTGACGGGCCTAGTTTCAGCCAAACTCCGTATAGTGATAAGAAATTAATTCGTGAAAAGTTTAAATTTACCCTGTAAATACAAAATAATTTTGTAGTGTTTGATGATCATCATTGTTGGACTTTGTATTCCTTAATATCCAAGCAGAAACTTAAACAAAGAAAAAACACAGTAGTATTTAAAAATTGCATTGTAACGACTTATAAATACTAAAGTATGTATACTGTTGTAAATTTATTGTGTCGTATTTATGGTATAAATATAAATCGTTATCAAGTTATTGCAAAATTTCATTACTTTATTAAATTGCAGGTAATTCCATGTACTTGTATGTATATTAAGAAATTTACTTCAATTGTTATATGCCATAAATAATCAAATAAATAAAATCATTTTGTCTAGCTAAGTAGCGTGTAAATATTTAACTTAAATATGGAGTTATTTTAAACTGTCATCATAAATATTCCAATATATGTGCAAAATTAAAACATTTTGGAGAACAAATTAATTCTATTATGACCGACTTATTTTGTGGTTTTCCAAGATACTTGCATTCTGAAACTGTTCGTGCTAATAATTTCTTTCATTGCGCGCAAAAGATTTGTTGGTTTAAATTTGAACTTTAAATGTTTTATGTCCATATTTATATTAATATCATGATGTTGGGTGTATGACTTAAAAATAGGGTATTTACAATAGATGGCGTAACTATTGAACGCGGTTTTTGTTTATAATAACTAATATGTCATTTTGAAGTGCACACTACTGGCATTTATCCTCACTGAGTTACTAAACATTATAATGTAAACGACAAATTTTTTTTTTTCTTCAAAAATGTCGAATTTAGTAACAACGAATCGTCATATGCGGGAAGTTTTGCCGCTGAAGCACACCGATTGTCTTACTTATGGTGAATGTGTTATATCGGTTTCAACGTGCGAGGTATGGTTTGTGTGGTTCAGAAGTGGTGATGTTGACACGGAAGACAAACAAATTTGAAGACCAACCATGAAGGTTGTTGTAAAACTCAGCAAGAGCTTGCAAAATCATTGGAAACTACTCAAGCAGCAATTTAAAAACGTTTCATCCAAATGCAGCGAAATTGTAATTTTTTGAAATCGGAACACAGACGCAGAAATCGGATCGTTTTAAAAATTTAACATACCCGAGTTGTCCTACCTTAGGGACCCATGGCCCCACACCTGGTGAGCCCATGCGGTCCAAATTCAAAACTTAAACTCGATGATACTTCATCTTTGCGTATGTCAAATTTTATTCAAATCGAACTAAGGGTTTAGAAGTTACGGATTCTACGGTAAAAAAAATTGGAAAACGACCTATCGTGGGTTATAGGTCTTGCTAAGTACATTAGAAATTGTGTCTAAAAATTTCATAAACTCTCTCAAATTCAGAAGTTATTCTAAAAAAAAAATTGATGTTCGTCAAATTATCAGTCAAGTGAGTGAAGTTAGCTACAAAAGTTATCTCCGTTTTTTAACATTACCTATGTTAATGTATAAACTAACATACCTATTACTCAAAGACTGTTAATTTAACAGAGCTGCTTTATTTTCCACTCAGTAAACATTTTATGATTAAAAACAAAAAAAAAAAAAATTTTTTTTTTATGCGTTTGCTTGTAGCGTATTATCTGATTTTGAGATCCGAAAAATTGGCCCAAAATGAAAAGGTGCTCCTTCTGTATGTAATGGGGTCGAAAGCCATGTATTCATAGATTTCAGAACTTTTTGGCCAATTTTTCGAATTTCAAAAAGTCCTTATATGACAATATTCACTATTTAATCATTTTTAAAATACTATTGCACATATGCTATACTGATTCTGAATATATGCTGTACAGTTCTAAAATCTAAAATTTTTTTTTTCAGGAATGAGAAAAAACACCTGCTCCATATATTAAAGCTGAATTATTGGTAATACCATTTTTTTCGGTTTTTAATCATAAAATGTTTACTGAGTGGAGAATTAGGCAGCTCTGTTAACTTAACAGGCTTTGAGTAAGATGTATGATAGTTTATACATTAACATAGGTAATGTTAAAAAACGGAGCTAACTTTCGTAGCTAATTTCACTCACTGAACTAAGTCAGTTTTTGTCCGACTTTAAGTTAGTTAGGGGGATTGCAAAGAAAACTGATTACGCTCCTCGTTTGGGCTCTTTCTTGTTTGCAACAGACATACATAGCTAGATCGCCTTAGAACCTCATGAGGACCCAGAAATATTTGTCGCAGGCCGACATATTTTGAGAAAAAATAAAAAATCAATATACTCCACATCTTTTTTTATGGTGGATATAAAAAATATATGTATTTAAACAATACATTCAATATAACTTTTTTTATTGAGTGATAATGTATGTAAATTACTTTAATTGAGATAAAGGTTCCAAAATACTATGACTCAGCCTGTAGTAAACAATGGCACAATATTAAAGTTCTACGTGTGATCATAATTTATAAACTTTATTTTCAATAACTTTTATCTTGTTTACTAACAGTAGTTAATTTGTTGATAAATAGTTTACAATTAAACTAAGTGCAGCCAAACTTTCGATAATGATCGTAGTATAACCAGTATTCGAATTAGATTGGCCGGTGTTTCGGTAACTAAGTGGTCGCAGGCAATGATAAGATTTTCTTCTTCTAAGTATATGAATTGTGTCTGGTGTTTGCCAATGATTAGACATTTTATTGCATTGGTGTTTTAGAGCGAGTGCAACTTGAAGTTGTTTAAACAATGGTTTATCACACACATTTAATCAAATTTTATTTTGTTATTTTAGCCACTTATTTTAATATTATTAATGATTATTTTTTTAGTTATTGGTATTTCCTCCGATTAAATAAAGGTCGTCTGTGCGATTAAAAGTTAACTAGATTACTAGAAGAAAGTTTAATTTCAATGAGCACCTGCATAATAATAATCTAATAATGATTACGGATACACTTTGGAAAAACATGGCGGGAGGTTAAGAACGATACCAGAAAAAATATATTACTTTATTGTAACAATAATCTTTTTATTAGCATAATTAGTTTAAACATTATTACAAGTATATTTATGTACAACATTCGTAATATGTTAAAAATTTACTTACATTAACATTCACCAAAATTATGGCCCCAAAAAATTCTAGCTTTTTTTTTTTTGGTTCTATTCACAAAATGACCATCATGGTGAAATATTAAGTAAAAGTTTTCCACACATTTATGTATGTAGTGTTGAAAATTTGTGGGTGTATTTGCGTGTTTTTACCGTGTAATATGCAATTTTTATTATTATGAGCGTACAACCACAATGTCAGTCAGTCTACATACATATAGTGGACCCGATGGCACAGTTACAATACAATAAAAATAAAAAAAATACTTTATAACATGAGCTTTAACATACCATTGGAACAGGGTGTATTAAAAAATTATTTTTTTTTAAACTCATCTAACAAAGAAAAAATTAGTTCAGCTTTAGATGAATTCACATCAGCGATAGGCACAGGGAGGCAAGATTTTATTTGTAAAAGTATTTGCTTGATAGGTTGGGTTAGGTTTCCAGGCAGCCGCGAAGTTGGAAAGTAGAAGAATAACTCACGTGGGTCCATGAAATTATCCCTTTGTGTTATCTGAAATTAGAAGTTAGAAAGAAAGAGGGAGAGATAGAAATGAAAAGAAAGAAGTGGAAGATTGAGTAGTTAAGAAGAAGGAAGAGAGAAGGAGATTTACAACAGTTGCATATCAATAAGATAGCGGTTATTAGGTTACACTCGAGAGGTTCCCATATCTGATCCTATTAACCAGTTCCTACTCCTTATAAAGGCATTGATGCCCTCAAGCCTCATATTCGAGAGCTCAGAAAGAATATTTATGGAACGGTGTCCCAGAAAGCGTAAGCGTAGATCACCTAATGCCGGACAGTGACAAAGAAGATGAAAAATGTTTTCATCCTCCTCCTCGTTTTGACAACTTCTACAGAAGTCGTTGTAGAGCAAGCCAAGTCTCCTCGCATGGTTGCCAAAAGTGCAGTGTCCGGTAATGACCGCCACTACGCCACGCAATTGTGAGCGTGATAAGCCAAGAAGATATGTTGTTCGCCCACGATTCAGTCGGGGCCATATCATTCTGGTTATAGTGCATTTGGGTTCACAACCCCATCTTGTCTGAGCGAGCTCATAATAGAAATTACTTATTTGTAGCTTGCACTTGGATAGTGGAATTCCACATAGGAAGTCTATGTTTCCGTCAGGTAACATGTCGCCTTTTTTCGCCAAATCATCAGCAACGCAGTTGCCTGTAGTATCTCCGTGTACCCGTACCCACTCGAGTATGAGTGTTGAATGTCTCGACATCCTGTTTAAGGATGGCCGGCATTCCTGGACCAAATTAGATGTTGTGTATACACCTGTTAGATATTTAATTGCGGCCTGACTGTCATTATATATACGAATATCCCTGCCTGATATCTTGTTATAACTGAGCCAGTTAGCCGCCCTTTTGATGGCTGATACTTCAGCCTGAATTATGTTACATTCATTTGGAAGTCTAAAAGATAGCCTGATGTCGAGTTCCCGAATGTAGACACCTGCGCCAACTCGATCTCCTTTAATAGAACCGTCTGTATAGACTGAGAGACCCGTTGCTTCAAGTAAAGGTCCGTCCATTCCTTCCGTCTTATACGGAATTGAGAAACTGAAGTTTCTCGCCAAGAAGGGCCCTTTGCTTGATGGCACTGAACGAAAATTCTACTGATATACTATATGTGTTAAAGCTACCAATCAAATGAAAGAAGTTTTGTCTGTTAAATTGGACAAATGTCTAATTAATACGAATGGGTAGGTGCTGATTAAAATCTGGTTAAGATTCTTTGAATTATTTGGCGCTTTTTTTTTAAAGACCGCCAAATAATTCCAAGAATCTGCACTTAATGATAAAAGTTGGGCAGTTTTGTATATAGTATATATTTAACAGCTGATTGCTATCTTTCTCAATTTAGAGAAACAAACCTTAGTTCCCTTTCTTTTACAGTTATTGTTAATCACCTGCAAGTTGTGAGTAGTCTGAATGAATTCTGGAGGATAAAGTCTGATGGTAGGTAGATTAGGATATCTTCAAAGTACAAATTTACATTTCAATGGTGTTTAAGGCAAAACCACATCCAATTGTCATCTGACCAATTGTGAGAATTATAAATCAATTTATAATCCTATCTATGTTGTGACACTCTGATGTAATTTTCACATAAAATACCCAGCAGTTCTAGGAGACTGTCCCGAACTAGTGACTCTACCGATCCACTAGGGTGACAACTAGTTACATAACTAGCTACGTGACTAGCTATTGACTGTCCGATAGCTGGTCCAAACTAGTCAATGCTTTGAATTCACATAACAGTTACCTTACGAGCTACCTAACTGGTTACTGGATAATTTACTGCTGCCAATTGACTTAAAATAGTCAGTTAAAAAACATCTCATAGACAGTCCAATAACCAATAGCTTGTAAACAAACCTTCCTCCGACAACTCCCCAATAGATTACTTCTGATCCCATTTATAAAGTGTACAAAATAAAATTTTAAAGTGACACCCTAGGTTACTTAGAGATACTAAAGTGACAATTTACTTCACGCTGTTACATGGGAGAATTATATGGTATAAAACCAGTTTTGTAAGAATTATTCACAAAAAAGTGCTGTACAAAATAAACGTTTAGATTACATGTAGACACTTAAATGACAACTGTCTTCACACTAGATTACCTGGGATGTATAAAATAACCAATTGACTTTTCTATGCACTAAAAAGAGCACATATGTGTCAAATGGCCCAAAATATATAAATTGGAGTCCACCAAAGTGATCAGACATTATTGATAATTGCTGTCTATAAACATCAAACACCCATGATATCCAACCAGATTGTGGGGAAATTTTGATTAGATTCATCAATGACACGTTTTTAAAACAGTCCAGATCATGGAAGAGGCCTGTCACAAGATATCTTAGTATACGCTCCGCTCTAAACAACTTCAACAATAGTTACTACCTGTAAGCAGACAAAAAACTATTATATACTATTTATATGATTGTGGTAACAATAATACGGTTTATTTACGATTCACATGGTTGTATCAACGATATATATGGTTACAGTAAACAAATATATATTTGTGACAACCATTTATATTCACTGAGAAAATGTCTGACGAAGAACATTCTCAGTGCCTAATGCTGTAATGCTGTTTCCTTCATGCTACCCATAGGCCGACAAGGAATTGGAGCTCATTAAAGTTGAAAAAACAAATTTGGATTAAAATTATTAATGGAATCTCAGAAAATGTCAAAATAACAAAAAAACTATGTACTTTTGAGATTTATTTTATAATACAAACATTTAACAAAAATTTACAGCCTGGCCCACGATGTCGAAAGAAAACTTAAGCGAAAGAAAGTCAGTCACTCACTTTCATTCGAAACAGTGGCCCAATATCTTACGACTTATCGTTCGCTTTGCTTTACGTTTCAAACGTAATCGAAATATAATTGAGAAACAATCACAGAAAAAAATTACGACAAAACAATTGTCATATTAATCACCGAATTCGTAAATACAATTAAAATTTTAATTGAAAAGGCACCAACAACTAATTTTGTAAATACAGTAAATATATTTGTTACTTAAAGTAGTTGACAATCAACAATTTTTTTTAACAACGAGTTTGTCATACTGAGTAAAAGATTTGTTAGCAATTAATATTTATAGTTTAACAAAAAGTTTATTATATTGAAAAAGAAATTTGTTGACAATGAACCATTACTTTTTAACAATAAGTTTGTCATATAGATTATTTATATTGTTACATGGTGATCACAATTGTAACAATTAATTTATCATATTTAAAAAATATGTTGTTACTAATTTACAGTCTGTAAAATAAAGTACAATTTATATTTAGTTTTTAATTTTTATTTATTTTTAATTAAAAAAATCATACAATAACATAAGCTTATATAATATATCTATTGCTGCTAAACACCTAACAAATGGATATTTAATTTGATCATCGCAGTAAAGAGTAACAGTTTTAACATCCCAAACTTCTCCAACTATCAAAAGTAGGGGTTGTATGTGGTTTTTTTGAATTTTTATCAAATTTAGTTTAGCATCTATTTCTTCCTGTGTCTTCCCAATTAGCGCAAATGAATGCTGGGAATCTTCAACAGAAAACTTCTTTCGTCGTTTTGATCCATTAGAATCTACCAATACTGTTAATGATGGTGGTAGTAAGTGATGCAATAACCAAAATATGGAGAAAATTTTAGATTCTAAAAAAAAAGTTGTAGTTGTATAAAAGTTTTCCAATTATTATATTTCACCTAAATTTAGTATGTCCTTCGTTACAAGATTTAAATTTCTTTAATGTAGTTAGAGCTGCAGAGTAAACAATTTCACTTAGAAGTAAGTTGAACAACTTTTCGGAATACTGTGCCCATTTCACTTCAAAGTTTTTTGCTTTGGGAAACTTAATGCAAAAATCTTTATCGATCTGTAAATAAAATGCATTTTGATGATACTGATAAATATTCTAAATAAAGATAATATATAAATATGTAGGTACAAACCAAATGATATCCTGAAGGCTTTTTATATTCTGCCCATTCGTTAAGTATGTCTAAGGTGGTTTTCATATTATTTATTTGATTTATTCTATAGTTTGAACACTTCCTCCAATAAAGTTCCAATTCATCCATTGTAATATTACCATTCCTCAAGCATTTACCAATGGCTTAAAGCACTCATTAGTACCAAATCTTTTAATATCAGCAGATTTGATTGAACATGCTAAGAAGACAGTGTTTAATTTGGATGATTTGCCAGGAAGGCATGGGAAACTATAGTATACGTTACACATGACCTGATTTGTTGTTTTAGAACCGATTGGGTTATTGATTCCAAAGTCGTCTTCATAGATAAAAAATGGAATTAAAATCTTTTGTGGATACATTCTTGTTTTCTGAGTCCATAAATCCCCTTGTATGAAGTTATTAATTCCTTTACTTTGTTTCGTGTTTTCCATGTGGATTAAAACTTCGTCAAGGAAGTCATTCGATTGAAATATATTTTTAAATTGAAAATCTAAGGGCATTATTGTACCAGTAGCGATTTTTGAGTTTCCAATTTTAAATAAATGAGGATTTGAAATAAGATTCATTTCTATCATTCGCTTTTCGAATCTATATTCAGTCTTACTGTCCTTAAATAGTTCTGCTATATCATTTAAAATTGTACTTGTGCCTTGAAATAACATTTGTGGCATCAATTTTTTAAGGAATTCAATGATTGGAGCTAAAATATTATCCTCTATGTTTTCTCGTATCTTATTTACATCTGCTCTTGATATATTTTTAAGTGAATGCAATGCCAAAATAAATATACTTGCAGAATCTCGCACATTTTGCAAATATTTATGGTATAAATCTTTGTCGCTATCAGCTTGATCTGGATCAATGTCTTCTATAATATTTGAAGAAGAATGTTTACCGGTTATGTTTCCATCAATCTTTGAAGGAACTATGTTTGATTCCTTAAAATGATTTATCACATGTTTTTTAAAGGATTTTTTTAAGGAAAATTTTTGGAAACAATCATTAAAATTACATACAAAAATTTTATTTTCACCAACAAAGGAACACTCTTTTAAATGGATAAAAAATTCACTTGAACCAAAAAGCATTTGATGGAGTTTACCATTTTTATTTTCCAAATTGATTTCCTGTTCAAGAATCACAAAAATAATATATTTTTAATTTTTTTTCAATAATGTCAAACTTATGTTTGACAAAAAAACAATCCAATTTTAAAAAGGTGTGGACAATAATCTTTTTTTTTTTAAGTAAAGGTGTTTAAAATCACGTATATAAAATATTCCTTACAAATTTTATTAACAAAATTTAAAAATTATTTAAAAGAAAAGTATACATTACTGAATTTGTTTTGAATTTCTCATTGCTTTTCAACAATTTATAATGTTGATAGACAACTAAAGAAATTTAATAAATATCTATAGTAATTAATTAAAAAGCTTGTTGAAAATTTTAATCAGTTGCCAACAATTTTTTTTAATTGCTTAATAACTTTTGTTATTTTTTTCTGTGATCGACAATATATTTAAAACCATTATTTGACAAAAAATAAAATAATTAAGCAGTGGTGTAGTGGGTACAGCACTTGACTAGCAGCCGGAAGGTTGTAGGATCAACTCGTGGTTGCGACTTATTTTTTTCTTTATTTTTTTTATTTTTTATTATTGTAAATACATAATTCTATAAATAATTCTACTAAAGAATATAAAGGACTACTTTCGGGACATCTCGAATAAAAATAAATAGACTTTTCGTCAAATTGTACATATTTTTCTACAACAAACCAGTAAGTATGAGTGAAAATATATGTAATTACACAGAAAAAAATTACGACAAATCAATTGTCATATTAATTACCATATTCGTCAATACAATTAATTTTTTAATTAAAAAGGCACCAACAACCGATTTTGTAGATACAAACAATTTATTTGTTACTTAAAATTGTTAACTCTCAACAATAAGTTTTAACAACGAGTTTGTGAAATTGAACAACAAATTTGTTAACACTCAATAGTAAAATTATAACAATAGGTTTTGTAATATTGAATAATTGTATTGTTACTAGTTAATTACATATATTATATCTGCAATAGCTTTAATAAAAAAATGGAATTTGATGGTTTTAATTGGTTTTTTTTATTATAATAAACAAATTTACAAATTATTATACTAATAACTTATACATATAAGTTTCAAATACAAAGTAAATGCATGTATATATCCATTTTCTCACCTTTTGAACCAGTACTATGATCAATATCCTCCCCCTCTACGAACGGTTATACAGATTGTTCCTCCAGTATTCTTCTTGAATGAGGTCCTTTTACACTCGACGCATTTGATGACGAAAAGAGTCCACTTGAAATCCTGTTGAAAAAAAGTTTTGTGTATAAAATTGATGTCCAATTGCTTGGCCTATACCGATAGATTAGAGTTTTATATTAAACTTACCATGTAGAATACTCCAATTTCTTTATAATTTATTAAAGAATATATATTTTTTATGAAACAAAAAAATGTGTATATTTTTCTTTAATTTTTATTTATTTGACACATTAATTTTTGTTACTTTCAATATAATATTCCCATTGAATTTTAACAACTGAAATTGTTAATAAATATCTAAAATAAATTGTTGATATGAATATTAAGAAAATCATATTAAATAAAAAAATAATTGAAAATTTAAATCACATTTCAAACAAACTTTTATAATTACTAAGTACCTGTTACCATTTTTTTCTGTGTATGTTATATTATGCACAAATGTTCAATAATAAATAAGTACGCATCCGTTTTGTACTAGATTCTTGCATAGACGACAATAAATATAAAGTGAATGAATTTGACATTTCATTTCGAACAAATATCAGAAAATGTAAATAGTGAGCCTCAAATTTTGTATTGAGTTGCTTACGTTATCGTTCGTATTTGTTTTCTTTCGACTAGGAATATTAGTGAGCCGTAAAACAGCTGTTTGTCGTTTGAAACGACAACGTTCGACATTGTGGGCCAGGCTGTTAATTTTTTATGAAAATAAAATCAAATATTTTTTAATTGGCTCAAAGGAAACTTTTTATGAAATTTTATCAAAACCAACTTGAAATTTGTTTCAATTGTCAAATACATTCTTTTATTAATATTAAAAATATTTTAAAAAAGAAACAAATATTTTTTTTTTTTTTTAATAAAAATTTGTTCGTGATAGGTTTTATTTTGGCAAAAAGATACATTTGATTTTATAAATTTAGTGATTGAATACGATTTTAAGTTTTTTCTCTGTAGTTTGACAATAGTAACTTCGTCTATAGAAAATGTTTACTGTAAAGAATTAGTTCTATTCGAAGTATTAGTAACATTAAAATTCTTAATATAAAAACTTCACTTTTAATAAACACCCTGTCCTCAAAATCGACCCATTTAGTAAGAGTACATACAGTAACTACAACAATGTACAACGCACATAATATTATACTAAATACGAAGGAACAACAACACATTGTTAAGCTATTAGTTTTTCCCACTTTTTTTGGTTTTGCTTCATTTCTGCTTTTATTTGGAACACATTTTCTACAACAACATGGTTTTTATTAAATGAAAATAAGGCTTCTTTCTTCCTTCACTTTCAAAGCTTTCCTTTTTTTATTAATAAAGTGTGTGTGTGTGTAAATAAGTGTGGAAAAGTTATTCATATGTGTTGAAATGTCTGAGTTTGCATGGGCATGTCTGTGTGTGGGTATGTGTGTGTTAAATAGTTTTGGTATGTGTGAGTGGCAGTGTGTGTTTTTGTTGTTTTTTGCCTTTTCATTTTGTTGTTGTTTCTTCAGTTAACATTATAATAACAATAATTATAAATGAACATAATAATGTTGTTAAGTGTTGAATTAAGTTTTCGAAAGTTGATTTGAGAGTGAAATTATGCCACCACGCCTCTTAGGTTTTTTTTTGTTTGTTTGTTTGTCAATTACAGTAAGTGACCATTTTATTAGGAACACGTTGTTTAATATTGTTTCATATACAGAAATTACGACTGAACTTTTATTAAACTAAATTTTTGTAATACTTTAAAGGAAAATTTTAAGAGCTTTTGTTTAAACTGAATATATTTATATATGGGCAAAACACTATTATTTTTAAATATATAAAACCGAATTTAGTTGTTTATTATTTCTTAAGTGTTTATGATTTTGACGAAATAGCTAATTATGTATTTCTTTACCACATATTTTAACTTTTGGGTTTATAGTTGTAAAATCGAAATGTTTCAGCAGATACGTAGGAGCAATATTGTTATATACGTTATTACTCAATCACCAATCGGTACAAAGTTAAATGCTAACATACACTTTTGACCACTGTATGTGAGCTTGATGTCCCATCATTAACAACATAGTTTGATCTCTTTAAGAACTGAGAGTATCCAAGAATTAGCGAGAATTAAAAACACACCGTTTTTCACGAGGCACTTCCACACGACTATATAAAATTGAATGGCTTATTGAAATTGACAATTTTTAATGACCACTTAAAACTTGCACAAAATGTTCATATTATGTTTCACCAATTTTTATTACCGAAGACGGAATAATGTGGAAGAGTTATGGCAACTTACTGAAGTGATTTAAATATTATTTAGTTTTTTTTTATTAATTTTTTTGTCTTTTCCACCTACTTAACATAAACTTTATATTCAAAAAGTAACTAGTAAAAATGATCATAATAAGTTCTAGCACATAATCGACAGTTGCTATTTATGAAACTGCATGGTTGATCGAGAATGTGAGATGGGTGGGTGGTTTTAGCTGTATCTAAAACTCTGTACAAATTACTTGCAAAAGTAGTATACTTTCTGGCATTTATAAAAATACTAGTTGTATGATATTACATCGCGTATTTAGCCCCATTTTCTCAATCTATGGTTATCGTTTTTCGTAACGCTATATGTACTTCAAATTAATATAATTTTTGTATGAAAACTATGAGTATATCGCCACGACAAAAAGTAACCAGACATTTTTGATACCAAAAATGCTGGGATTTTAGCATATTTAATTTTGTGGCTGTTAATAAAATATAAGAATAAAAAAGCCTTTTCAAGCTTAGTAGAATGGGTTCCAAGATAGACGAAGAATTGCTCCTATGGATCCCATCTAGTATGAACTGCTGAAATCTGACCAAATCATCACAGGGAACCTGTACCGAATGCAACGGATTCGTTGAAGCGAACATTGGAAGAAAAAAGCCCAGAATATGCGACCAGACATGAAACCGCAATATTCCATCATTGCAATGCACAGTCGTTGGGGAAATAAATCTGTAACATCTAGACGGTTAATCCGATTTGAATGGAGTTTAAGTTTTGAATTTAAACCTAATGGGCCCACCAAAGGGTACGTACAGGAAGGACACCTTGGGTATGTTAAATTTTTAAAACGATCTTATTTATTTGTTTGTGTTTCGATTTCAAAAAATTTCATATATAGCATCTCCTCGTCGAGCACTACAAAAAGGAGATATTCGCGGAATCAAATATTTTCCGATTTTCTCCATTACTTAGTCCAAAGTTATATGCACTTGATTTTAAAAAAGTCGATTTTTCGCTAGTTTTTTGGAAAAAAGTACTTTTAAGTTATCTAAAAAATGTCTAAGAAGATTTATAAGGATTTTATTCCTTTTATAACTTTATACCAAATATTCTAAATAAAAAATTAAAATGACATCAAAAAAATTACTTTATTTATGTAAAATTCAATTTTAGGGCAAAAGTTCTCAAATCGCATAGTCGATATCAAAATATAATAATTAATTTTTGATGGATCAATATGGTCTTAAAAAGTTTGTAATGGGTTCCGATAACCTTGCCCCTGGTATGGATATTATAGCCAAAAATATAAAAAATACCATTATTGGGTTTTTTTAATTTTTTTTTTAGGAATTGCGGATAACAAATTTCAAATTTTGTTTCTAATTTTGCATTTCCAATAGAAAAATCGATATAACTGTGCAATTTCATTAAAAAATATACACAAATTAAAATTTAATTTCAATTTAAAAAGTGTATGTCTTCGCAAAATCTTAATAAAAATAATTTTTTGTCATATTATTCGAAAAAGTAGAGGAGTGGGGGGCACCTTGGAACACTTTTTGCTTTCAAGCCTCATAAAAATTTATGTTTTTGATTTATTGATTTTTAACATAATTTAACTAATATGTATGGAAATAAACTTTAGTTTAAGTCTACAAGTAACTTATTTTTAGTTCGATTTAAATTTTTTTTTTGTGTAATGGGGGCAGCTTTGAACTAGGCTGGGGCAGCTTTGAAGGGCAATTTTTTTTACAGCGTTTATATACAAAAGTACCATAAACAGTTCTATTTTTTTATTTATAATATATTCAATTTATTTATTAAGAAAAATTATAAAGATCAACATTTAAAAATAAAAATCTTCGGTTCACAAATAAATTTTATATTATTAAGGCATAAAAATAAACTTAAAAACATAAAAACGAAACTTCAGCTCAAAAATAACTTTTTTAAAGTTAAGCTACGTAAATAAGTAGCAAACTTAAACAGAAAAAATACGAATGTTATCGATAGAAACTAAAATTCACAATTGAGTTAAATGAGTTGTTAAAAAAGATTAAATTTTCAACGACTTCACAGAAAAATATAAATCACATTCATTAATAAAATTAAATTAGTGTCTTATTAACCCAAATCGAAGTCAAAATTCATCAACGCAGCTGTCCTAGATGTTCCGGGTTGGTTTGCTGGTGTTGGAAGCTTAGCCTTTATTTGTATGCCATTTATAGATCACTTGCCTTCTATATCAGGATGAAAAACTTAAAAGAACCTGACTTCTTCTTTAAAAAGCTGTATTTATATAAATTGCTTAGAAATTCAAGTTCAAATGCAGGTAAATCTACGAAAGGAGTTAGAAAAAAATATGTGGGACACCTTTCAACATGTTCAAAGGTGCCCCATTCTTTTTCTTCAAACCTAAACTGGCGTGCCATTTAACCAAAATTTGTAATAAATATTTTTTTTACATAAATATCAAATAACTTTCTCTAATTTTATTTAAAATGAATTATTCACTGTAATAAATTTCTTTCACGAATAAAAACGATCACTGAATACTCTTACACTCCTATAAAAAATAAATAAAAAAAATTACAATGGCACTGCACAACTACATTCGGTCAAAGATTGAAAAAACTAACGAAAATTGTTGACGTTTCAAGAAAACTAAAGTGCCATGTGAACATCTGGGTATGGGTGGGAAGAAATGTTTAACTGAGATTTTATTAACATTGTTCAAAGGTGCCCCGTGTTTAAACGTATTCTCCCCTATTCCATGAATTTTTGAAATGTCTAAAGTTATATATATACGTTTTTAGCTTGGCAAATTAATTAGGGAAAACTTACATTCTGTGCAAAACATATAGAAAACACGGATGTATTGACCACAAGTGCTAACAAGAAAAATTGAAAAAGTACACAGATAAGAAAAAAGGAAGTCATCCATTGTGAATACTCACTCATTTATGTAAACGAATTTCATTGATTTTGATTCATTGTAATACAAAAAATAAATGTACCATTAGAAGAAGTACCATTGAATTCCCACTTGTAGATTCTATTTCATTTAGGTTCATAAGTGTCTAATTTCATGATTCTATAATATAATTGTTATAACATATTCAGGAAGAACAATTATAATACAGAAAAAGTACCAACAATCACCGCTATTTTAATTCTTATTAACGCCTCATTTCATGTTTCTAGGACCGTTATTTTAAAATAATCAAAAAGTATCTATAAGTACCCTTTTTGTGAATTATAAGTCATTTAGGATCATATGTGTCTAATTTTATGATTATATGTTCATTGTTTGAATTGTAGTCCTTCTAAAAAATTTGAAATGAATTTTGGTACTTTTCTGATATTAGTATGATAAGTGTCAAATTTATCCCTCTTTTTATTTCTTTTTTTTTGTGATAATATTTTGTTAAAAAGATGTTCATTATAAAACCCCTCCATTAATAAAGAATTTTTATGACAGTAGCACACGCAGGGTATCCGATAACATTTTTATAAAAAAGTACCAAAAAGGGGGAAACATTTTACCCTTACACATTCAAATTTCGGAAAAGTATTAAAATTTATTTTAAATTTTTTAGAAGCACTAAAATTTCATTTAAATTTAAGTTCTGGGATATGAGATGCAAAAAGTCCTCGTTCTCTCGTTTTAGCCCCTTAAAAGTATACAGATCAAAAAGTACCAAACACCTGTCCACTAATTTTTTGCATAAAGTTGGTTTTTTGGTACTAGCTTTATTAGATACCGATTTAACTCGTTTACTGAAATTTATAAAATTTTGTATTGAAATATCAAAAGTTTCTAACTTTCACATCCGTTTAACTTCAACTTTATAATTTTCTCTGAATTACAAAGTAAATTTGGCAAAATACAAAAAAAGACAACATAAAAATGCAACAATAATTGCATAGTCACATTTCTAAACTGACTATTTAAGCTAATAATTTGTTAACTTCAACAATGTCTACATAAAAATTGGTCAAATGTACAGAAAGTTATACACACCAAAAAGCGGAGCATTACAAAAGTTTTATGAGTTTTAACATTAGAACAGCAGCAACAGCCACAACAATACAAGCAAAAAAAAACTAAAAGAAAAAACCACAATTTCACCCAGAAATAAAAAATGACTGACGAACCCACTAAAGAACAATTGAAAAAAGTGGAACAACAACTGTGGCTTCAAAAATTACTCAACCTTTCTTTTGGTGGCTCGCAATTTTTTTTTGGAAATTTAATAAAAAAAAATAAATAAAACTGTGTACAACAGCAGCACCACCACAAGCATTTTATTTAACTTTTATTTACAAACAAAGAGCAACACACCAAAGAAAAAAAAATAAACAATATTCATAGAATAGAAGATGTGAAAAAAGTTATTCATCCTGCAGCACACCAGCATCAGTTGTATTTCTTTAGAAAAATGAAAGTCAGAAATCAGTATATTGCAAGTTTTATTAAATGAATAATGACTGAAATACAAAATGAAAAATTTACATTCATGTGAAGC
Organism: Calliphora vomitoria; assembly: GCA_942486065.2. Taxonomy (NCBI): domain Eukaryota; kingdom Metazoa; phylum Arthropoda; class Insecta; order Diptera; family Calliphoridae; genus Calliphora; species Calliphora vomitoria. The sequence goes on from OW818030.2 coordinate 80,638,128, forward strand.
AAAAAAGAAAAGAAAGAGAAAAAACATTGAACTTTTTATTATTTAGAATACAAAGCGGAAATTTAGTTGGCTACAGTTGGCAAAAAAATATTTGTAGGTAATTTTAGGAAGAGCCTTTTAAAAATATTTATGAAAATATGTATGTACTATGAATCTGACCTTTTCATAAAACTAATATTGGGAGGTCTTGCAAATAGCTTAAAAAAGTAGATATATTATAGTTACTTATTTTCCTTTAGGTATTTGTAACAGAACCAGCTTAGAAATACAATTTCATCATCGTTTTATTGCTCATAGATCAGTTTTACCCATTACACCAACTAGTTCCTCAAGCAATAGTAATTTTGTTATTATATTGTATAATATATAAGTTTGTCATTTCGTTTATAATTTCCACATTTTTAATTTGAGACCCTAAAAAGTATATATATTCTGGATAGTTATAGATAACAGAGTCGATATATACGTGTCCGTTTGTCGAACAGTTCAAATTTTAAACGGTTCGGACAATAGAAGGACCTTTTCTGAAAATCACTCATAAATCTCACATTAGTATCGTAACTGCAATGCAATTCGATATATATAAGTAAGAAAGCTTTATTACTTCGCAAAGTTATGTACGACCTAGAGTATATTTTAGGACTCATTCCGAAAACTCAAAAATATCAGTGCTTAAGACAAGTAAATCGTGATACTAAATTCTTTAAAACCATTATTTTGACAAGTAAATATGGTAGAAAGAGTTTCTGGAAAAAAAATGTCATTACGCTCCCTTTCTTATATGTTGTCATGGATAGTGGATAGTGTTTGTTTCGTATTAAAAATTGCCAATAGCGGTCAATGATTTCACCTAGCCCCAATACAAATGTTCCCCCGGAATAAGTACTGTTTAAGCATCCATAAATATGTTGATACTGCGACAATCCTGATACAATTTTGCACAAATTTGTTCTAAGTACTCTGAAATTATACTATAAAGTATGAGGAAAATTGGGCAACATTTGGCCTTAGTCCCCATACAAGATCCCCTCAGAAAAATACTTGAACATTCATAATTACCCGATAACAATTAATATCGTGATGAAATTGGGCATAAACAAGTTTTATATAAACCTAAATCTTTCGACCAACTTTTGTGAGGATCCAACCGCAATTTACCCTACCACCCATATAACCCCTACCACATATTGATGGTGCGTATACAAGGTTCGACTCAGCCGAATAAAACAATCTTACTTTCTTTTTTTAAATTTATTCCGACATTTTCGGAATTTTTTTTGAAAATGTCTGTTGCATTTCTGTCATCTGTCACTTATTTTCACTTAGTTATTGAACATTATAGTGTAAAGAAAAAAGTTTTTTGCTTCGATAATGTCGAATTTTTAATATGAAAAAATGTGACGCCGAAGTTTGAAAGAGGCATTACTCCATGATGATTGATGTAAAACTCAAATTTTTGCGAGCTACTCAAGCAGCAATATCAAAACGTCTACTAGCAGCAGGATTCATCCAAAAGCTGGAAAATTGGGTACCATAAGAATTGAAGCCGAGAGACCTTGAAACGCTAAAGAAAGTAATTTTAGCAACGAATCATTACTTTCGATGAAAAATGCATCCATTACGATAACACGAAGCATAAGAGATCGTATATGAAGCCCGGCCAACCAGCCGAATCGACACCAACGACAAATATCCTTGGGTTTGGTGTCTATTCCAAGAGACAGTCCCGAATAGTCAGCTAAAAGACATATCATAGAAAGTCCAATAAACGATAGCTTATTGGACAACTATCTAATGGATTGCTTCTGGTGGGTAAAATAACTACTTTCTAAAGTGCAGTACAAAATAAACGTTTAAAATGACTTCACTATAGGTTAGTAAGAGACACTAAAGTGACTATTGATTTCATGGTATGTTACATGGGATATCAGTATACTCAAGCAAAAATAAAAATTAACTGTATGAGAATTATATCAACGCAATTTGTATAAAACCAGTTTGAATGAATTACTCACAAAACGTTAAAAGTGACTACACTTCAGACTACTTAGAGATACTTAAGTGACACTTGTCTTCACGGTAGATTACCTGGGGTGTATAAAGTAACCAATTGTCTTCTCTCTGCACTACAAAGAGCACATACGTGTCAAATGACAAAAATATATAAATTTGAGTCAGCCAAGTGATAAGACATTTGTGACGATTACTCTCTATAAGGGATACATTGACTGCTTGCTAAACTGCTGGGGAGCTGCTGAAATCTGTCCAGACCATCACAGGGAACCTGTACCGAACGCAACTGATTCGTTTGATGCAAGCAATATGACAACGCTCGGCCACATATTGCATTACCTGTTGAAAGTATTTAGAATGATATTGTTGAAAAGTTTTACTTCACCTTTACCTCCGCTTTATAGTCCAGGACGTGCCCCGTCCAACAATTATTTGTTTCAATCGATGCAGAAAGCTCCTTCTGGGATACGCTTTACTTTGGAACAGATTATCCGATATTGACTTGATTCGTTATTGGCCTCTAAAGATGTGCAGTTCTTTGAATAAATTTATACTGTACAAGAGTTTCAAAATAAAAGCTAGAAAATTGGCATTTTTAGGTCATACGACCAATAACCTAAAAGTAAGTTCAATACAGTCATCTAGTCTCTATAAGAAGTTTCTCATCCAAATTCGGATTATAAAAAAAATACAGCATATTTTATTAGTTTTTTCCCAAAAATGTCTTCATATTATTTTTTTTATAAAGTATGTTTTTAACTTGCAGAACTGTTTCTGTGACTGCTGATTTCACTGTTATAGGTTTTTTTAAAGTTGTTTGGATCGGAAATTTATCAAATTGTTCAAATTTATTTTGAAAATTATGGTTCAAATCATTTTATGGTGCTCATACTCATCTATTAGAGCGATTAATTCGATAAACTATATATCGTCTTCGCAACACAATAATACGCATCCTGAATGACACAGTCCATTGTTCACAGTACAAACGATTGTATGCAACGTAGTTTTTCATGAAGGTATATCCAATACTTCACGAGCTACCGACTTATTTCCAAAATTAAAAGCTTCTAAACCACTGTATCGGTTGAAATCAGCTTCCTAAATCCCACAAATATCGTACGAACATGACTGATATAACATTTAATCGGTTTTAGTTCTCCCTCGAACTTTGCTGAGATATAAGGAAAATATCACGATTGTCTAGATATTTTAACCTATTTTACATACTCATTCTCATACTCTAATTTTGACAAAAAATATTGGCTGCAAAATCACATCTCAGATCATTCCAATTAAAGAAAACGACATTTTCACAGTATATAGAACATGCTATTTTACATATACAAAGTTTTATATGGATCACAGTTATGTAAATCTTTATATATACCCAATATATGTCACAAAATACATGCAGTATATACCGTGTGACCCCCCTATTATTTTTAAATTCAAAGTGGCCGATATAAAGTAGTTATTTACTATTGAATATCTAGAGAATTATGACAAGTAGTTATAAACTCTGATCATAACATGTACGTTACACCTCCCATATAAAAAAACTATTTATTTTTGAATATCTGCAGAACAATAACAGCGAGTTTTCAAACTTTTTATGAATATCTCTTTAATTTTAGTACAAGTGTTACCCAATATCCGCGCGGGAATCGTAAATCTAGCTTTTTTAAGATTTTCCACATAGCTTACTTACTTGACACCATGTTATTAAAGAAAAGTGTAATTTTGTTACTAAAACATATTTAGAGTTGGGTACTTTTTTTACCAACACATATATAGAGTTATGTACTGTTCTTTGCTAGAATATATCAGAGGTAAATTGCAGCTTGTTAGATTCAAGCATTTTAATATTATCGTGAACAGAATATATATAGCGGGTATTCCGAACAAAGTTTTTTTTTTATTTTTACCGGTTCTATCTATGTTTGTATAGATAAATTAGCTAATAACGATTTCCGAAAAATTTATGTTTTTTAAGTATTTAAATTATACCCCACACCACTATAGTGAGGAGCGTTCGTGCTAATGTTTGGAACACCCACCTTACAGTATACCAATCTTCTCAGGATTAATTTTTGTGTCGATTAAGCTATATCCGTCCATCCGCCTATGTAAATCTTGTAATTAAACTACAGGTCAAATTTTCGAAGATTATTATACAAAATTTAGCTGAAACTATTCTATTGCCCCAATAACAAAGCCTATTATATTTGGTATGAATCTTTCCATTATTTCTCCTAGGCCCCATACAACTGCCCTATCTTAAAATAGTTAAGCTCTCATAAATATCAAAATACTATAGATATCTCAACTAAATTCAGCACAAATACTTCTTATATAAGCTGAATTCGCATTACCAAATTTAGTGCCGATCGGTCCATAATTTTTGATACCTCCCATATGAGGACCACTCGCGAAAATTACGTTAATGAGCATAAATCATGTCACCAAATTTTTTGACGATCGGTAAGTTTCATATATATAGAAGATATTTATCCTAATTTTATGGCCATTGTTCCATAATTAGTCATAGCTCCTATATACATTTTAAAAGAAAACTGTTTATAATGATATTCTCGATGTAGGCTATCATATGGTCGGGCCTGACCGACTACACTTTCGTACTTGTTGTTATAAAAATCGGAAGGATATTATATTCTAAATTTTCTACGGATGGACCGATTTCAACAACAACCTTTTTTGAAAAACAAAGAATATTATCCGAAAAATTCCGTTCCCCTCCATCCTGATAGACATGGAGGGGGCCCTATCATGTCTTCAATATACAGACAGACAAATATAGCTAGATTGTCGCTGAAATTTATAAGCAGCCAGATGCGTTATAAACGGAATGACAACTCAAAATACCCCACATCTTTTTGGTGGTGTTATGTATAATAATAATCATTAGATTATACCACTATCATACTGAATTAGGTTCGTAGCGATATAAAAAAATATGAAATTATAGTGGTGTTAGGCAAAGTATTGTAATATGTATTTTTTTTTTTCTCCATTACCCCTCTTGTGAGCATATGGCTTCCACAAAGCTTCTCCATCTTACACGATTTGTAGCAATTGTTTTCGCGTCTTCCTATGTAAGATTGCACTGTCCTAGATCTTGGAGTATCGTGCGTTTCCATGTGTTCTTTGGTCGACCACGGCTTCTTGAACCTTGAGGGTTCCACTCTAGCGCCATCCTTGTTATTCTTGTGATTCTTTCTGATAGTATGGCCTATTCACTTGCATTTCCTACGTTTTATTTGAATTAGTATGGGTTCCTCCTTGGTGAGGTTCCAGAGATCTGTATTGCTGATGTTATTAGGCCAGAGTATTCTGCATATGATTCTGAGGCACTTGTTAATGAATACCTATAGTTTTTGCGTGATGGTGTTCGATACTAATTAGGTTTCAGAGGTAATAGGTGACATTCTTGTTTTATTCCAGCATTTGTGTGAAATGGTTAACTTATATTCCCGTTGTGCAGAACTGGTAGTTCTGGATCCTCTTGCATAGCACTGATGATTCGCGTTATTTTCTGGGGTACTCCATTTCTTCTCAATGCTTTCCATATGGCAGTCCTTCTGATACGCCCTTCTAGAGATTGTTCTATTATAATGCGTAGAGTGTTGGCCTGGTCTACGCAGCTCCTGTTTTGCCGGAAACCTGCCTGTCCATCTCGTAGAATGTTCTCCATTTTAATTTGAAGCCTTCCCTGTATTATGACTGCTAGTATCTTGTATATGGTGTTAAGCAGAGTAATTCCTCTCCAGTTGTTGCAATCTTTCAAGTCGCCACTTTACGATGATGCCATTCTTCCAAGTTGGGGGTAGCATTTCAGCCTCCCAGACTGATGTGATTTCGATGTCAACCCGAAGAATTTCAACTGGTATTCCATCTTCGAATGCTGCCTTGTTATTTCTTAACTTCCCGATGGCCTCCTTAATCTCACTTATACTGCTTGATATTCTTAGGATATTTTCTGCAGGGCTGTTGTTTTCAATTTCCTTGTCATTAGTAGTTGCATCCGAGGTGATGTTACTATTTTCTTCGAAATGTTCTCTCCATCTTTATATCTGTGCATCATTGTATGTTAATATATATACATAGTTTTCATATTTTTTAAAAACACCGGATAATAAAGCCAACAAAATACTACAACAAATTTCCTTAAATTTATTTAATAATATTTTTTAAATCCTTTCATAATTTTTAATTTATGTACGACTGGTGTAGTGAAGTGCACCGTGTTAAGCTAGAACAAATAATATAATTGAGAAAATAGCCATAATATAATAATCACTTAAAAATCACATAATTGCAGTTACTTTGTAAAGAAATCGCCAAGAAAACAATATTCAGGAAGACCTTTAGAAACAAGAAAGTATAGTAATTCTAATTTGTTTTATTTCCATAATTACATTTGTAAATCAGATGTTTTGCCAGTTAATCTTTCGTAATATCGATTTTTTGTTTGTCTTGTGTTAAAGAACATGGAAAATGTAAATCAAAACTACTTAAAAAGTTTAAATGTCATTAACAAATTTTGCCACAGGAAGACGAAAAGAGAAAGAAAAATTAAATTTGTTTCTTCAATGAAAACTGAGTCAACGACTTTTTTTCTAGACCAATAAAATGGATAGAAGAAACCAAACATTTTTAGGAAACACAACTTTTGTTTATGTTGTATTTTTATCTATTGTTTTTTTTTATTACTTCTGCTCAGTTTTCTGGCTAAATGGTCTATAAAATATTTAACTTGAAAACAAATTTTACAAGTTCAACAGACAAATCAATACATATTTGCTGAAAATACACACACATACTAAAATTACATTAGACTAAATGAATAAAGCAGAACAGAACATTAAACTAAATGAAACCTTAAAAGTTGGACATTTCACGTTTAAAACGGCTGAAAAAGGAAAGTAAATTGAAACTAAAAAAGGCAGCAAAACAACATAACTACATGGTAAAAATATTGCCTAACAAGTGAAATTGAAATTTCTGCTTATAAATATAATTTGTCTCTGTTTTTGCTGCCTGTTTCTTATGGTTGCAACTAATTAAATAAATACACTGTTTGTTCATGTCTTTAAAGGTATAAAGGTTGGTCTAAATGCAAATTTATACTCAAAGTCATTTTTGAAATCGTACCGCTGGGTAGTGAAATAGTCAAGAAAAAAATATATTAAAAAAAAAAATAATAATATTTTTTAGATAATTAACAATAAAACCATTTTTAATCATTTTAAACGAACGAATTTTTATTTATTTTTTATTATTAATAGTTAATTAAAACAAAAAACAAAACAAAAAAACTTTAATCACTATGGTTGTTAATTTTAAGATTTTTAAAAAGGCCTCGCCTAATAATATGGTCACCCTGTACATGAACAGGCGTGAATTTGTGGATTCGGTGACACAAGTGGAACCTGTTGGTAGGTTTGATGGTGAAAAGTGCTAAAGAAATTAAAATATTCTTGAAATTCAAAATCAATATTGAATTGGATTCATAAAAAAATAATATTTAATAATTGAAAAATTTACTTGAGAAAGTTGTTATTTTTTTGAATATTAATGGACAAATTGTATACACTTGGCCAAGCTGTATTTTTTATGTTTTATTTTTAGTATAGTCTACTGAAAAATTAACGTACCAACGCCATAATTTTATTCAACAGCCCTTAACCTTTTAACGACCACGGGGACACCGGTCTCCCAACACAAAAATATTGAATAACGAAAAACTCAATGGGATCCATTTTAATTTAAATTGGTTCGTAAACGTGTCTCTTAATAATGTGTTTAGATTAAAACAAGCTGTAAGCTTTCATTTTTTACTGTCTTTGAAAGTTTACACTTTTATTGGCACTGTGTTCAAAAAATAAGTCTTATGTGCGTGAAATTGTTAATGCATTTGTGCCTTATAGGAGGCTACACTGCTCCTCTTGATCGATTTTATTGAAATGTTCACAGCATCATTGGAATTATATGGAAAAAAATATATCAAATATTTGTTTCAAACTGCAAGTGGGCGTGGCACCTGTTGTACAAAATAAGTTTTTAGAATAGAATATCTGGCGAAGTATAACAGTGATAGGCTACACTGCTCGACAGGTGGTTTTGAAATGTTCACAGCATTTTTCTGATTAACAGGAAGGAAAAATTAGCAATGCTTTCTCAAATCTCAAGTGGGCGTGGCATCTGCATGCAAAATAAATATCTTGCTAATTATAACAGTGAGAGCTTCAAAACTGTGCATGATTTATTATGTTATCATTATACGTAGTTTTGATAAACAAATGGCGGGACGGAGATTCTTCGTCCCGCCATTTGTTTATCAAACTATGCAGCTATTTTCGAATGTCCGGTTACTTGTTACTTTGTATGAATCATTCGCAAAGATAAATTCCCTTAATAAAAAATCTTCGGGCTCTAAATCGTGTCGAAAACCGTCTTTTAATACTATTTTTTACACAAAGGCAAGTTTAGAAAATTTCCATGTACATGAGGTCGCAGTATTTTATATCCGATTGTTGAGTTAACGACCAGTTGTGGATTTCGAAATATTTTCTTAAATTTGTCACAAAATTGGATATGTTAGGTTAGGTTCCATGGGCAGCCGCTCTTCAAGCAGCTTACTTGGGTCCATTCAAAAAACTGATCCCATTGTGATACACAAGGGGTAAACAGCAGGGTATTTATCATACGTTCATTGTTTACAGGCTTAACCAACCAGATTCCCTGATGAAGGAAGAGACTCATCCTTGATAACTCATCTAAGCATGATAGGAATGGAATTCCGAGAATGCGTTCCCTCAGGTTTATCAAAGCCGGGCATTGGCAGAATAGGTAGGATACCGTCTCCTCCTCTTCTTCATTATAACAGCTCCTACAGTAGTCATTGTACCGTAGGCCCAGTCTTTTAGGATGTGTTACAATTATACAGTGTCCTGTAATGAAGGAAACAATTAGCCTTATTAGCTCTCGACGAAATTCCAAGTAGACCTCTATATAACACAGGAAGACTCGTAGGTTCACCTGCTTTGTGCAGACTCTGCTGTACATCCATCTTGCATTTAACAAGGGAAATACCAGAAAAGGGGTCGATCTCCTCATCATCCATCATCGCACCCCTTTTGGCCAGTTCATCTGCTATACAATTACCCGGATTTCCATCGTGACCAGCGACCCATATAAGCGTTATCCTAGAATGTCTCACTATCTCATTAAGGGATACCCGGCATTCCCTGGTTAACCTAGATACCGCTATTCCATTAACGGCAACCTTGCTATTAGTAAATATGCATATAACACCAGATATTTGATAAAACCTCAGCCAGTTGGATGCACGTTTAACGGCCGTAACTTCCGCCTAAAGAGCCGTACAGAAGTTAGGTAGACTGAAGTAGGATTTGATCCCAAAGTTCTCAATAAAGAAACCTCCACCGAGCCGACTGCCCCTTTTCGAGCCATCAGTCAGAGTTCCTGTCAGCAACTTTTTGAGCCTTGTATGTCTTTAAACCTGCATTAGCTTTAACTTTTCGTACCAAAGCTGATGGCTATGAATCTCAGATACATCTACTTATTTATTAGAGAATCTGGTTGGTTTGTTTCTTCCCTGAAATCTGTTTTTATTTTTATTTTTTATTAAATAAAAGGAAACAAAAAAAATTCAGTTTGATGTCTGGCCGTATAAGCTGGGCGTTTTTCCTCCAAATCTCGTTTCAAACGAATCAGTTGACTTTGGTATAAGTTCCCTGTGATGGTCTGGTCAGATTCCAGAAGCTCAAAATAGATATGACTAATTTGCTCCCACCAAATACTAAGAATTACCTTAGCGCCATGGATATTTGTCTTTGGTGTCGATTCGGATGGTTGTGAAACCCACATACAATCTCTTACGCTTCGGGTTATTGTAATGGATCCATTTCAAGCAGATTTCAGACATGCAACACCTTTTTTCAAGATCTCTCAGCTTCAATTCGTATGGTACCCAATTTTCCTGCTTTTGGATGAACCCTGCTGCTCGCAAACGTTTTCTGCTTGAGTAGCTCCCAATGGTTTTGCAATTACAATCTTAATGGAGTAAAAAAGCACCAAACGAAGTGATCGATAAGAATTATAATTATTTCTGTTATGTATTGACTCCAACAACAGCAATACTTCATGAGAACCCCTGTATATTTGTTTTACTAACTCTAGCAGTTTTACAGTTCTTATGTATCGGCGTATACAACTCCAAATGGAGTTCGTTTCATAACAAACAAAATTTTAAGCATTAAAATAACTATTTTGTTGTTGTTCAGGCTAGCTCAGGTTAGCATCTTGTTATTGATTTTGAATAGTTACCAGATGCATTCACAAAGTATTTTTACGCAGTTTTTTATTTCCGATTTTAATAGAATGCTTAAGTTAAAACAAATTTATGACTTAGTCGACTTTCTGACATTTATTAATGAGAAAAACACTTTTTTGTTAAATTGTTGCTTAGTAATAAACAATAAAACTTTTTTAGTAAGTCGACTTTATTGGGATAAAGTAATTGATGATTTGATAACTTTTCAGCAAAAACTCGTTTATATGTATTTCGATTTGTTCAACTCTAGTGAGCAATTGATGGGTATTGTTACGTTTTTACCTTTTATAAACGGTGGTTTATATTCTTTAAATAAAATAAATTCTCATAATTGCAAACAAGAGCTATCACTACTTAAAAATTTTGACAGCTTATTATTATTTTAAATAAACGCTACAAATTTAATAGTCCCTATCTATATAATTGACAAGAATACACTGGTAATACAGTTAATGTTAACTCTAACAGCGTCTACTATACTTACTCACTCACTACTCGCTGTTACTATTTATATACACAGCGCCATCTTCTAGAAGTCTCATGAATAATCTAACGGAAATACTACAATAGAATGTTCTATTTCCACAATGATCACCTAAAACTTTTAACGCTGTTTTACAGTTAATGTTGTCATACTTACATATAAACAATGTCAATAACAGCTTGGTATCAATATTGTTGATAAGTAGAAGTTTATACTGATGAAAGTGTTTATAAACATGATGAATATTGCAGGTATTGATAATGCAATTTCGTAACAGTATATTGAAAATTCTTTGTATCTGTCAAGAAAATTTAATTTGGATTAAATTATATTCATTGTATTTTAGTTTCAGATACAACGAATATGCTTAATGACTGTATATCGTCAAATGTTTTAGGAATTACAGCTTCTCTTGCCTAATTGTTACATAACATTGTAAAAATTTTTTAATTTTTCAAAACTGAACATATACTTTTGGATTAGTTCTGTGACTGTCATCTTAGGACATGATCGTGTTAAAGTTACGGGTCTACTCTTCATATAAAGTGTTAGATCAAGAACCGGTCCTCATTTAGTGACATGGCAAGTTTTGAAGAAGCTTTCGAAACCACAACTTTTGACGGATTAGGGGTTATTAGAGTTCTTATGGTAATCAAGATTAGAAGTATATTTCAAAAATCATTTGGACTTTTGGACCACTTTCAGTCTACATGTTGTTTACCTATGTATAAATTAAGATAGAATCATTGAAACAACATTTATTGCTCTCATGTTTTAACTAAGTACGAATATAACCAGAATCTTAAATTAATTTATAATTCTCTAACTTTTAGATGGCATTGTGGTGCTGGACGATGAGTACATTCGTCAAAATCGCAAAATCTTTGTGCAACTCATTTGCAATTTCCGCTATGGTCGCGAAGATGACGAAATGATTGGTCTGCGTTTCCAAAAGGAACTGATTTTGGTTTCGCAACCTGTCTATCCAGAACAAAAAATCGATATACAGTTGACGAAAATGCAGGAACGTCTACTAAAAAAACTGGGCTCCAACGCCTATCCCTTTATATTGGAAATGCCACCTAGCTCTCCTGCTTCAGTGGTGTTGCAGCAAAAAGCCAATGATAATACCCAACCTTGTGGTGTCCAATATTTCGTTAAGGTCTTTGCCGGCGAGAATGATTGCGATCGTTCTCATCGCCGTAGCACTGTTAATTTGGGAATTCGTAAGGTACAATATGCACCCACTAAAACTGGTATACAACCCTGTACTGTGGTGCGCAAGGACTTCCTTCTATCACCGGGAGAATTGGAACTGGAAGTTACTTTAGATAGACAGTTGTATTATCATGGTGAGAAGATTTCCATTAATATTTGTGTGCGTAACAACTCGAATAAGGTTGTGAAAAAGATCAAGGCCATGGTGCAACAGGGCATTGATGTGGTGCTCTTCCAAAATGGACAATTTCGTAATACCATTGCTTTTGCTGAGAGCAGCGAGGGATGTCCTTTGAATCCGGGCTCTAGTTTGCAGAAAATAATGTATCTGGTACCCAATTTGGCGGCCAATTGTGATCGTGCCGGCATAGCGGTTGAGGGTGATGTTAAACATAAGAACACTTCTTTGGCCTCGACTACATTGTAAGTAAAATTGCTAGCTTGTTTTTATTTACTTATTGACTACATAAATAATTTTAACCGATTTTTTTACAGGATTGCTAGTCAAGAAGCTCGTGATGCTTTTGGCATTATTGTGTCGTATGCCGTTAAAGTCAAATTATTTTTGGGAGCATTGGGTGGCGAATTATGTGCTGAGTTGCCATTTATTTTAATGCATCCAAAGGTGAGGAATCTTCAAAAATCTACTTAATTTAAATAGATTTTTGTATAACTTAAGATTAAAACTTTTATACATTTAGTTAGTTAGTTTATTTACTCTTATTGCCATTACTTAACATTTTATAATAAACTATTTTATTTTATACCATTTCCTCTAACACAGCCTAGCCACAAGGCTCAACCGGAAGCGGAAACTGAAGAAGCTTAAATTATCTATTGCTGCAGCTGCAACTACTACTACTACTATTAAATACTTTGCATCTGCTACATTTGCTGAAACTGTTGTACTCAATAAAGAGTTACATAAGTATAGTTAAAATATATTTTTCAATGATTTGCATGTTCTTTATTTTTATCTAAATATACAATACATACTTATGTATTGAAAATATTATAAACAAAATAGCAAACTGTGAATGGGAATCCGTATCAATTGCTTTATTTCTTCTTTAAGTACTTAATGTGATTGTCTGTATGTTGTTCTATATAAACAATAGTATTTAAAAATAAAAATAATAATAAATTGCATTGATGAAGCAACTGTTGAAAATATATTATTTCAATAGAAAATAAAATTTTAAGAAATTTTTCATTTATCGCGCATTTGAGACGGCCCACAATGGGGCGGAATCAAAATTTTTTGGAAATAAATCTGGCATTTCTAAACGGCTGGTCCGATCGGGATAAAATTTGACATGGGCGTAGCTAAGGAGAATTCGAAGTTAAAATGGAGCCTACAATCACATTCTATACAAAAATATGAAAATGTGAAATATTTTTGAAAAACGGAGTTTTAAAGTGGGATATTTTTGAATCTAATAGAGATATTGACTTGAATTTTTTTTTTTAAATTTTTTTCAAATTGTTCCTAATATTTGCAATGCTATTAAAATTTTGATACAAAGTTTAGTTTCAGAAGCTCAATTAATATGTAATATGTAATAAAATCATTATTTATTGACAAAACTCAATGAAATTTTCAACGTTACTTAAGCTTGTCATTCTAAATAATAAAGTGTAAAAAACTTGTCAAAAGTTCAAAGAACATCCCGCAATTCCTAAAAATTGTAGCGAAATTCCCCAAAATGGTATTTTTTACAATTTTGCCCATAGGGTCCACATTTCCTTTGATGCTGGGAAAATACTTTAGGAATAAATAGTGATCACATCAAGGTTTCCAAGACTGCTTTCCGTTTTCTGATTCCAGCTTTGGGATTTTAGAACATGTGGCTCAAAGTTGAAATTGTGATAAAAAATAGGTAAAATTCCGAAGGGCGTTGGACCGACATATTCAAAAAACATGACATGTCTTTCATACCAAAATGTTCTCCGTAAAAATACCTTGTGGAAACACATACAATTGTTATATGTTCTCAAATAAAGTTTATTTTTAATAAAAAAAGAGTTAATCCACCTTTTCGTCCAAAAACAGCAAAAGTTTACTATTTTTTGAATTTATAAATTGAAAATCGTTTATTTTTAGATCCATAATTGATATTGCCCTGAAATCTTTTGTATGTTATTGGTAATTAATTGTCTTATTAACAAAAGTAATTCGAGTCCATGCGGTTCAAAAGTACGCCCTATATTTAAAAAAAAAAAAAAATACCAAGTTATGCAAAATTTTAAAAGTGCAATTTAAAAATGCCTATAACTCGGAAATTTTAAGAGATAAATAGCATACGCAAGCATGTTTTTCAAGACCTAGAATGGCACGTGTTTAAAAATTTTACATGTGGAAGGTACCCTAATTTTAGCCCTCATAGCGCCGCCTTTGGAGCTTTTTTATTCTCCATTTTAACAACTTAAACTCAGATACTCCTTGGCTACGCCCATGTCAAATTTTATCACGATCGGACCAGCCGTTTAGAGATGCCAGATTTATTTCCAAAAAATGTTGATTCTGCCCCACTGTGCGGCTTTTAAATATATATAACTCTTAAAAGAACCACCAAACTTTAAAATTGTTGCAGTTATTATATGTATATATATTTGTTTGCATTCGCATGATTAATACTATTTTTATAACGAATTTCGAAATCATTTTTGAAAGCGATGTTGTGTCATAATGTGAACATGTTTCTTGACCGCTGTTGTTCTCCAGACATCCCGGTGCTTGTTGTCTGTCTAAATAACCTCTGGGTACACAGGTTTTATAAATAAGTTTCAATCCTGGCACACCACAGCTAGTGACTTGTAATCCTTGTAGGTATTCATCAATCTCTCGTTACGAAAACTGGTCAATATATTTTGCCGAATGTTATCTCAAACAGAGAGCTATTCGAAAGAGCAGGTGAAACACTAATACGTATCTAGATCATCAATTATAAATGGAATTAGATTGGACATGTTCTAAGATGCACTAACGACAACGTAGCCAGTAGAAGAAGAGGCAGACCCACTAAGACTTGGAGGAGACAAACCGAAACTGAAAAAAACTCGAATGGAAAGTTCTGGGCTGAAGTGAATGAAAAAATTTTGTGTGACCCTTTGTTCCACCTTGGAACCATAGGAATCAATATATACTTTTTGATAAAAAGTTCTATGTTTTAGGTTTCCAAATGCTTTACAGAGACAGAGAAGATATTGTGTAGTCTCCTCTACTTCCTCTTCATTACAGGATCTGCAGAAGTCATTGTAAGGTACTCTCAAACTTTAGGCATGTACACCTACATGTTAGTGTCCGTAACAACCACTACGAGGTTGCTTAGGTGGATTCTTACCTTATATTATTACCTTCAGTGTTCCAGTGTCCGAGTAATGCTTCTCTATCTCTTCTAGAGACACCCGGAATTCTTTGACAATTTTCGTTGTGATTTGTACCATCTCTAGTGATTTAATAACCGCTTTGCTTTTAGTAAATATCTGGATACCCTTAATAGATATTCCTTGATACTAAATTCATTCCGCTGCTATTTATATCTGCTATTATTTTATGATCTTGATTTGTCAGTAAATATCTGGAAGGTATTAACTGAATAATAGAGGCCATTGTTATAATTAAATCTATCCAATACATTCATCCTAAAACCTGGATCGTAATCCGCGTAATCAACATAGAAAGATTACGTAGCAGTATAATAAAGTTGCTACTTTGGTGTTAATGAATTGTGAAGCGAGACTTCTCAACCACTTCATTATAAATAGATTTTAGCATGCATTACAACATGTAGCCGAGCGATATCAGGATCGAATATTACGTTTTCATCTCTAGCCTCAATAAGTTGGTCTTGTCTGATATCAGCAACTCATAATAGATAGGACCCTTTTGGTCCCACCAAAAACAGAACATTACTTTAGCGCCTTGGGTATATGACTTTGGTGTCGATTCGACTGTTTGGCCGGGCTTCACATATGTTCTCTTACGCTTCGGGTTATCGTAATGGATCCATTTTTCATCACAGGAAATGATTCGGCGGACAAATTATTATCTTTTATAGCGTTCATGTATAATTTCGGACATGCAATATCGTCTTTCAAAGTATCTCGACTTAAATTCGTATGGTACCCAATTTCCATGCTTTAGGATGAATCCTGCTGCTCGCAAGTGTTTTGAAATTACTGCTTAAGTAACTCCCTATGATTCTGCAAGCTCTTGTTGAGTGTTACAACAATATTTATGGAGTGATGCCTCCAATTCTTGGTCTCCAAACTTTCTTGGTTGGCCTGGGCGATCTTTGTGTTCCGTGTCAACAGCAGCACTTCTGAACCGCACAAACTGATGGAACACATTCACCATAAGTTTTGGTGAGCAATCGGTGTGCTTCAGCGTCACTTTTTTCAAATTAAGGAAGTCAAGCTACACGCAGAAAAAAATATAGTTGTGCATGTTTACTGTAACCATTTCAACATTTTTAACAATATTGGAGTCACAGAAGCTATTTATTTAATTTTACGATTCACATGATTGTATCAACCATATATATGGGTACAGTAAACAATTATATGTTTGTGACAACCATTTATATGATGATGGACTTACCATATTATGTTACTCTCGGCTTATGGAGATTATAATCTAACAACAACATATGATAAAATTATTCATCATATAAATGGTTGTCAAAAAAACATATACTTGTTTACTGTAATCATATTAATTGTTGATACAATAATGTGAATTGTAAATTAACCTTATTATTGTTACCACAGTCATATAAATAGTTACTGAGGCTATAATATTGTTAAAAATGTTGAAATGGTTATAGTAAACATGCACAACTATATTTTTTTTCTGCGTGTAGAAGTTTTAACGATTCCACAACATTTTTGATTTTCCTCGGGAAAAATATTGGCAAATTAAAAATATTTTTTATTATTTTCTTAAAGATTACTCAAACATAAATATTTTTTAATTTTTAATAGAGGTTCTTCAAAGGTTTTCCCAAATTAAGCCCATTTTATATCGAAATGCTGATTTATCCTATTTGTTCTAAAAGCTCAAAGCAAGGAATAGGAATATTTCGTGTAGGCCTTAAATCTTAGTATTCATATATTTAGAAATTATGTGATTATTTTTCTCAAATGTTTTAATTCTTATCAGTAACCTATTGATAATTTATTAATTTATTGGAAAAAGATTATAAATTTCTCTGAAAAAATATTGCTTAAGCTAAGGTTTTGCAAACAAAATTCAACATTCTCTTAAGTTTTACATTATTATTGTAATAATAAATAACCTGTATCCCTTTAATGTATCACTTGCATTTTCAATAAATTCCTCTATCTCTTATCAAATAAATTTATTATTTGCAGCGTATGTAACAAGTGCTTTATTTTCTGTTCTTAACATTTATTTAAACACATAGTTTAAAATTTTTTCAACAAAATAATGGAAAAAATATTAGTTCAATTGAATTTCACTTCAGAAATAAATAATCTTTAAAAGCAGAAACAAATATGTTCACATACGAAGTGCCAATAATTCGAATGTCTCTTTTCACAAACAATTTCCTAACATTTACGTTTCAACCCTAAAAGTGGATGGGGTGAACAGGGAAAAAGATTCTAAATTCAATTGTTTGGAGACATTTGGCAAATGTAACTTTTCAGCCGGAAATGCCATTGAAACGGAAACACCAATATAAACAGCACTTTATGTGTAAAAATTACTGTGTTTAAGAGAAGAATTGTTGGAAAAGTAAAAGAAATCACCAGTAAAATACAGCGTCATAGTCTTCGACACATAGAAATTGTAATACTACATTTGTTTTATAGATCTTCAAGAAAAAAGGAAATACGTAGAGAAAAGTGTACAACAATATTTAAATGTAGCTAAATATAAAACAAGGACTGAGCTCAATTTTTGTTTTTGAAATATTTAACAGGCCAACTTACAAAAGTTTTTGGCAAACCTGAATTTACATTAAAATTGCACTTAATTATAATTTTGTTTACATTTGGTTTTAAAATTTATAGATTTAGGCACTCCCTTGCTAAACTAATCTCAATCCTTTTAATTTTATTTGTATCAATGTGTGAGTAAGAGTTTGTCAGGCATGAATGCACATAGATTTCCACTTTATTTCACAAAACACCAACATATTTTGCCATAAAATCGTTTTTATCCTGCTTTTCATTTGCTCACTTTACAAGTAGTTTCTTTATTCAGATGGGTTAGAGTGTGAAATATATAAATGCATATAAAGAGACATTTTTACTTTCAAACACTATCAATTTTTAGTTTTATTTCAGTTTACATTTTATTTTATCATCCGACATTTACTAACAAACCAATTTTTATGCCACTCTTACATACATACAAACACAAACGTAGACAGATTCTCATATAAAAACAAAAAGCTTTAAACAAACCCAGTTAGCCAAATATTCATTGACGGTATTGTTTTTTGCGATTTATGCAACATATTTTGTATAGCAAACACAATTGATGACAGGATAAGAACGAAAAGATCAGCAACAATTTCTTGAATGTGATCTTTTGTCAACTTATAGACGAAGTTTTCATTCTATCGTCTAGTCGTCTACGATTTTCGCCAGAACAAATGGCTGTGCATTTTATATCGTCTAGTAAAATACATTAGCATGCAATGAGGATGATTTGAAGCCGTGGCCAACTGGGAATGTAAGCCCAAACATACTTGCAAATACATACACACACAGTAACAACCATACGGTATTGTATTGCTGGTGTGTGATGATGTGTTAACTAGTAAAATGCCAACAAATGGTGTGGAAAGTCCACACACATAGACACACTCACTCACTCAATCACACATGCACACTAGGGTGGCCCGTATATTGAACTTTTGTGATTTTCGGCACTCTCCAGATTTAAAATTTTATTTGTCGTCTAAAATGCAATTATAGAAAATTATATTTTAAAAAATTTAAATTAAATGTAAAAGACAAATCCAATGAAAACAAAATAGTGAGATTCTCACACCGCGTATATAAGTATAAAAAAATATAATAATGGATTACTGTTAACTAATCAAGACACTTAGTAATTTAATAAACCAAAGGTCTAGTATCGATTAATTCAAGCAATACAGGTTCTCAGGTATATGATATATTTTTGGAAGTGTCCCAGCACATTATGATCAAAATTTATTTATATTGATCAGTTCCCTTAAAAGCTGATTTATATTTAGGCATACCTGCAGGTAATCAGAAAAGTAGTGCAGTTTTCGAGTATATAAAGACTGAGATCGAAAAATGAAACCACTAAATTCACAGTTTTAGATTTTCTTTTATTTGATTGAAATTATTATTATAATTTACAAAAAAAAAATATATATTTTTATAGTTCTAATCAATAGTAATGAAATTTTGAACCTTTTTCGGAAACCCTTTGTTTTTACAATCTTTTCTGTCACTTTGTTGGAACAGGTAGTCCATCTCCGTTTAAAATCTACCACTCTTTTGGACACATTTTTTATGCACTTCAATTCTCTTTTAACAAGAGCCCAATATCTCTCCACTGGCCTTAGCTCCGGTTCGGGTTTAAAGGAGTTGCCTCTCTTGGTACAAATAATACATTATTGTTTTTGTACCACTCAAGTCCTTGCTTACCATAGTGACAGGATGCCAAATCAGGCCAAAAATAAGTGGACACATTAAGAAGTCTTATGAATGAAAGCATCCTCCTTGTAAACATTCCTTGATGTAAATTTCGGTATTTGAAGAGCCCTTTGTAATAAATGTTTGGCGTCTTTTGCCGCAAGTGCATATTGCTTCCATGCCAAGAACTTTTTGAGAAAATTTTCAGCTTTTGGGTTCTAAACTTTTCTATAAGATTCCCTCGAGCTTCAGGAATATAAAAATATTGACCCGGAAGCTGTGAAAAACTTTCATACGTACACGTCGTCACCCATTATATTTTGTATGAAATTTGACTTCAATTTTCGTGCCCTATTTTTAGCAGAGTTCTTGTCAGAAACTTTTTGAGCCTAGTATGTTTTTATGCCTGCATTGGCTTTAACTTTTCGTACCAAAGAGTCCGAGTATTGAGCTAACCGGACTGCTTTCCTACCGGATATGTTTATTTGCTATAGAAACATCATGTGGACCATTTCTTCTGCATGAAGCAGGGTTTCTATCAATCAGTTTGACGGCAAACCTTTGACTGACTCATTTTAATCAGATTAATAACAAATAAACATAATTGACATTAAATATAATAACTGACATGCTTTACAAAGGTAATTTGATCAAAGAAAATATAAAATAATACTTGGGTTAAAAGTATTAATGAAAAACGTGTGTTAAGAATTTTTCACTCTGGTGAAGTTTTCACACAAAATAACGCTAGAAATAAAATACCCATGACAACCAACCTGATTGTGTGGAATTTTTAATTAGATTCATCAATGACACGTCTTTTAAACAGTCCAGGTCATGAAAGAAGCCTGTCACAAGATGTCTTAGTATACGCTCTTGTAAAGGGTTACAAGCACATAGAAGGCGTTGTAGGGATTCGTCTAAATAACTTCAATAATACTTAAGTATTACGTGGGTAACACTTATGTTTCGACTATCGTTTAATCATAAAGTGTCCGGTAAATAAACCTATAAAAAGTCTAATCGAGTTTCTTAAAGAATTTTGGTCTTATTACGTGCTAGAGGCTGCCGAGCATTTTAAATATTCTACAACGCTTGGAATATGAATTTCCCTTTGTCACGATCCAGTTGTTGCACATTCTTCAGCGATTTAATTTTATCCTGGATCCCAGTGAAAAAATGCAATCGAAAAAAAAATATTTCGACCTTAGTACGTTGGATTTTAAAACTTTGAATGTTGCTACATGAGTCGAGCCAGTGTTAATTGAGATCTCGTCGCACTGGAAGACAGAGTTAGCACGACAGTTGTTTCTTGTCGATATTCTAATCCTAAAGGTTTGAACAAAGTTTGATGTAGGTACTTTGTTATTCGTTTGATGCCTCTGTTCGTTGCCTGATCCCAAAAGGACTTTTGATGTTGATTTTATAAATGCAGGACACGTTGATATCTGTACCATGTTTAAAAAAGTGTCTTTCTTTGTTATACACAACGTTATCAAATACTGTTTTCAAAACCTACTGATAAAGTTCCACCAGAGTAAAAATAAAACTCTCCTTGTGTTGTTTCTCTGGTCTCAATCTTTCTAATTTTTCTAGAGCCTCTAATATTGATTCGTATTGTTGACGCTTCCCTCTATATCCAGAAAAGATGTCAAGTGTTTTCTCGATAGCACCCACAAAGTCATACAATGCGGTTTCCACTGACCTTTATAAAAAGTAAGCGTGACAGGAACATCAATCTGTCTTTCCAGTGTTCTGAATGAAAAAAATTACAAACTAATTGGTCTATAGTGATTTGCGTTATTATGGTTTATCTTTCCAGCATTGCGAATAAATACCACTGCAACATCTTTTCATTCTCTCGGAATGTACCCTTATTTTACACTATCGTAAAATATTCTAATAAGTATGGAATGATATATCGTTGTCATATCGCTGGGAATATGCCATCCGCCCACGCAAGTTCAGCCTTGCTCACAATTGAACCTACTAACTCACGCATGATATTTTTGGAAATGTTCTAGCACATTATGATTTTAATTGATATAAAATTTGCTTGTTATATTTAAGATATTATGAAACTTATCTGTACGTAATGTTGTGTCATTATTACAAATTTTAATAGAATTATTATGATTAATTTAATTTTAATAGATTTATTCCATTTGTAGTGCTTTTCTGTAGTGTGCGCTATGTGAGAGCTAGATCTATTATGAACCGAATCAACAAATATATATTACTGTGCATATAAAACTTACAAGAGTAAAATTTTACCTCGATAACAATAAATTTGGAAGATTTATGCATCTTAAAGTGGTTTTCAGAAGTGGACCTACGACAAATTATGGGCTGATCGTCATAAAATTAGATTCCGTGATTTGTATACATATAAAACTTATTTGTATTGATGTTTGGATGCCAATATTTTTAAGAAATTTATGCTCGTTAAAATGATTTTCGGAAGCTATGACCACTTATAAACCGAAAATGATAGCTGCAGTTGCCTTCTATAATACCATTTTAGAAACCGACAACGCAACTTTAGTTCGCTTGCGATCCATAATAGACTCATTAGTTTTGTTAAATTCTAGTTGTAAACCAATATTTTTAAGAGATTTATGCTCGTTAAAGTGGGCCTTATATGGGTGCTATGAAAAATTATGGATTGGTCCGCTAACAGTGATTTCTTTTGATTATTAAAACAATATTGCCCATTAGATGATGATATGGTAAGGAGCAGGTTATTTTTGATCATACAAACTTTTAAGTAGTTCAACAATTTAATTTATTTATTGTGATTTGTCTTATATCGAGAATCAATGTTCAAATATTATATATGAATAGTGTCAAATCTCTAAATTTGTAACTGCTTATCTAAATTTTAAAATATAGGTCTCATAGTTTCAATTAACTTTGAATCATAAATCGTCCTTAAACAAAGGCTATATCGTAGAAAATATCTTTAATTTTCCAAAGATTTTCCTCAATTATAAGCCATGGTATTGTTAACTACATATTAGGGTTCCTAACCGGCAAATTTCGGGAATTTCCTTATATGTTTTCTTTTTAAATTTACAATATAAAGATACGGTGTGATGGCTTAATTTAAGATTCCATTATATCCGCACATTATTGCGGTTGACAAAACAGCTAGTCAGTTGAAATAACCGAACTTTTGTCACTCATCTACAATTTTTCCACCACATAAGAAAAATTCGGAGAAAATAATAACAATAACAATGTTTTATATATTATCTGATTTGAAAAATTTCTCTTTCAAAACGAACTGCGCATAATTTCCGGATGTACCATAGTTCGAATTAAGTTTTTCAATATATATATCCATGTTCCTTTCACTCCTCGAGGGAATATAAGGCCATAACAAAATAGTTCAAATAATATCTCAATCGTCTGACGATGCCTGACTTCGTTCCACTTCATCCGCAATTTCAAAAGCTATGTTGATAGTTGTCACTTCCAGGTATGAGCTGGTCTCCCAAGTCGTCTGCTTCCCTGAGTGTTCCAGTCTATGCATTTCTTGGCAATTTCATCATCTGGTTTTTTACGGTTGTGACATATCCAAATCCATTTCAGGTGATGTCATGTTCCAGGTCTCGCATCTGTACAACAGAGTAGAATTTATGTTGGAGTTAAATAATTTGATTTTCGTTCGTTTCGAAATATTAGCTGTTTTGCAAACCGGATTTAAGTGGGCAAATGCAATGTGTGCCTTATTAATTCGACTGGATATATCTTCCGCTGAGCCACCAGTTGTATCAATTGTGCTTTCCAGGTTTTTTTTATAAAACAATAGAAATTATTTCAAAGAATAATTAAAAACTTCAAATATATTTTGAGGCATATCTTTGTACAATAATTATTTAAACTTAGTCTACGTGGGGATATTATTTTTCTAAGTATATCACCAAAACCCCTTTTCTAAGGATTTTCCACGCACCTATTAAAAAATATGAAATATGAATTAATTTTTTTTTTAAACGATAGTTCAAAAATATTCTTACATTGGCCCGAAACTGAAAACATTTTGTTTTTTTTTATTGATGATAGAGAATAATTTTATACCTTGTGAGCACAAATCCAATGTAAGGACCATCCTAATACAGAATATATAACAACAACCTTGTTCTACTACTAACATAGTGACACATCTATTTATTTATTTGTTGTTGGCGTTGTTATGCATGAGTATAAGCACAAGTATTTTCAAGTGAATACAACAACAAATTAAGGTTTTTTATACTTTATTCTCTCTTGGTAGGTTGTTGTGTTGTTTTCATTTTCATCTATTATTGCCGTTACCATTGCTGTTGTTATTGTTATTGTTTTCGTTACACATATCTACACACCTACATACACAGTAGTTTGTGCAAATACAAGTATTCACTGTTCAAGTAGAAGTTGATTTGTTGTAATAACGGTATATTTGTTTAACAATAAACACACAATTCATTTTAGTTTGTAGTTTTTTTTGTTTTCACTCTCATGTGTACTCTTTCTGGCTGAGTAGGTTTGTTTGTATGCATGTGTGGTTGGTATTTTTATTTGTTTTTTTACTTATTTTCGTTACATTGTAATTGTTTTTGGATTGTAAAACATCTCGTCGTACGTACGTATGAATGATTCAATTGGGTCATATTAGAATATAATCTGGGTTTTTCGCCAGATAAATGAAATTTTTTTAACAGATTTGCTTTTTTATTTGTTGTATTTTCGTAGATGTTATTTTTATTTGTTAAGAGAATTTTTGTGGGGTTGCTTGTTTTTAAATGAAATTGAAATGATTGAATATACATACACATATGAATTTAAATGGATTTAAGCGATCGGAAATGAACAATGTATGTTAATATATAAATTTGTAAATTAAATACGATTTTTTATATAGTTTTGTGCAACAGTTGCACGCAAAACCACTACTTACAATTTGTCGAAATATTTGTATTTGAGATGTTCAATGTTTAATCCATTAGATCATTATTAAATCATTTAAAAGTTCTATATTTTGATATAAGTAGCTATAATTTATGATAAATAGGATAAATGAGAAGAAGAACTGTCTTTGCTCCAATATTTATGAATTTTTTAGCCTACTAAACCATAAATACTATCTATTATTCAATCGATTAACCGTTAATCGATTACCCGATTAAATTTGGTCGGTTAGCTTTTCGAATAATCTAAAACTGCCGATTTTCAAATAAAAATTAAACCGATTAATTTGTATCGATTAACCGATTTACCGATTAACCGAAGTTTGTTAAGTTAAGCATACAAATTTTAATTTTTAACTTATGAACAATTACTTCTAGCAGTAGTTTTTCGGAAGTGTAGCACAAAAATTAAATTAAGGAATTTGGAAATGTACTTTTTTCTAGAATGTACTATGATCAACTTTGTCCTAATGAGTCGGAGGACGACATGATGATAAATGAAACTAAAGACATAACTGAAACGAGTCTTTTATAAGAATTTATTAAAAGTATTCACAATCTAAAAAAATCCAAACAGGACTCCAATTGTATAATTGAGGATTTTATATGAGAAATTGGATATTCTTTATCATACCTTACTTTTGATTTCTCCAGCATCTACAATCAGTGATAGAGTTCTTTCAAAGTCAAGTTTTATTAAAACTAATGAAAAAAGGAAAACATTTCAATTAAGTTCTTTTTCTAAAAGCTTATTTCAGAAGATCTCACTAAAATCCTAAAAAAAACTCACATGTCTATAAAAAAAGAATCTCAGATACAATATTTTTTTATTGAATTGCTTTGTTTTGTATGATTTTGTTATTTTTAATAATAAAATGCTTAAATAAGTACACAAAATTCTTGGTTTTATTTTCAATTTAAAATTAAAATAGAAATTATTCGGTTAATCGAATAATTTAAAATTAATCGATTATTAACCGATTAAATCCAAACCCCGATTAATTATTTATCCGATTAACCGATTAAACCTGATACGCCATTAATTGAATCCCCTACTATCTATTCATTATATGGGACCACAATAGTATGCGTATGTGGAATATATATTATGCTCATATTCAATATAAATCATACGCCATCATAACAAGTATGTATGAGAGGAAAATCAAAAATTTTAGTGAATTCTTGAAACTAAATTCAGCTAGCTTGTATTTGTCTCGAAATGAGATAAATAAATCAAATATTATTTAGAAAATCATGTTTGAATTAAGACATTTTAAAATTATAGATTTAAAAGCCTTATTCATAATCAATTTGTAAAATTATTACAGGTTTATAAAAGAAATTTTGTATGGAAATTTTGTTTTATAAACCTTTTATAAAATTAAGAATTGATTATGTATATGGGGGTAAGCATTTAAAAAATGTAGACATTTTTAGCATTAAGTAAGGGCCCAGCAGTGCCTTTGGAAATAATGTGGCTATAATATAGCAACGATTCAAGATAAAACATAGAAAATCGTACATGACGTTGAAATATTTTATTTATTCCAATAATATTTTTATTGAAAAATACCAAATGTGTTTCACCTTTATAAAGGTTTTAAAGAAATATATATAATGATCGACTAGATAAAGCAAAAATTATGGAGATTTTAAGAGCATTTCTAAAAGATAGAAAAAATACAGTGTTTCAACTCGAGTCATTAAGCATTTTAATTATCTGAGATACTGTTAAGGCGCAATACATTCATCATATAAATCTTGAGAGCAACAATAAAGTTTGAATTTACCGCTGACAGGATTTACAGTTGCCACCAATTTTGATCAGCTCTATCCCACTGTGCCAATAAAAATATGAAAAAAGCTGAAAAAAATAGTGATGACAGAATAATAGAACACGGTCTCATTGTAAATTATATCCAACCCCTTTTATTGAAAAACTACAACAAATGAATAGGAGGAATGGTTTTGCATGACAATGCTGTACAAAATGATAGTGTTGCACTTCGAGGTATTGGCCTTTACGGATCTCTACACTAAATTCTTCGTTGGTAAATGGTTGGAAACTGTAATGTGTCCATTGTCATTACAAAAGTATTAAATCGCAAAAGGAATTTCGAGTAGAACTTGCGTATTCTTTAATGATAAAATAGCAAGATATTGATTCAACGAGTGATGACAATTCTGGTGTCTCACAAAGACCTTCAATATTCTTCTTCCTATAAGAAGAAGTAAGCATCTTATAGTCAAAATAGAGCAAAATATGAAATGGAAATATAAGCACTGTCATAAACCAAGCTCCTTTTTATGCATAAAATGCAATATTGCGCTTCATACACATTTTTTTCAAGCATTTCATAAAGGAAAATAATATATATTTTTAGTATAAAATATATATTATTTCTATTTTTCTTTTAATAAATAATATGAATTAATTTGAGTTTAAAAAAACTTTGATTTTCTTTATTTACGTTATATGGCAACAATATAGCAAAAATGCTAAATAGTGCTCAATGTAAGGAATAATGAATGCAATGACTTTTGAGTATAACCACGAGGACTGGCGTATATTTATTGATTCATCTAAGAAGAGTTTAAAAGCTGTACTTCTGTATTACGATAATACCAAAAATCCTATTGCAATTGCCTATGAAATGAACATTAAAGAGATCTAAGATTTTATAAATTTAATACTGATCTGTTGTGGCATAAAAGTAGTTAGTTTCCTTTTAGATATGCAGGACGGATATGTTAAGTACGGATGCTTTTGATTCATGTATAGTATGTTTAACGCAAATATAGCAAATTAAATCAAATTTTTCCAAACAATTTGACGTTTTTGGGGTACTTTAAAATAAAATTCTCAATAAATGCTAAACTAACAATAAAATCTCTTTTGTTGTGTCTTATTTTTGACTTTCTGGTTAAACTTTCCGTTTTGGTGTATTCAAGGACTTATATTAAATTTTCATGGGTAATGTTTTTGCCGAACATTTTAACCCCTTATATCCATATTCTAAAGGTGCTTTTTGCTCTCTTTTAAAGGACAAAAAAGATCCATACCTTGGGGAGTGAGAAGGTTAACATATTCTACAAAAATGTTCTCCGCAAGATTTTACATACATTTTCATATTTTATACCTAAAATGTAAGGATCACATGGTTTCTTATGCCGATTAACAATAAGAATGCACCAGAGCTGAGAAACTTTAACCCTACCTCAAATGAAATTCAGATGTAAACTTTCAAGACACGATACACGTGTCTTTTTTTATTTTCTTCTCTATCAAAATTTATAGGCCGGAACCTGTAATTTTTTTTATACATTCCCGAGTACCCGGCTGTTCCCGAAATATATAATAATGAATTCTCAAAGGAATGAATTCAATACATTTAACTGAATTGTTAAGAGATAAAATTTGTTTTGATCTCGAAAATGGAATTAAGAATTAATTCATTGGATCCTTTGTTACGTATGTATGTTATATGTACATTATGATGGGTCAATTATTTCTCATGAAAAATTGTATAGCAGAAACGCATTCTACGGAAAATTCTACGAAATTTTCCCCAAGAAACCATTACATATAAAATTAAATCTTATCTTGCGCATTTCAGATTTCTTTCAATGATATTGGATAAAAGGGGAAATGAGCAAGATAGGATTGGATTTTAGACCTACGGTTTCTTGACGAAACTTTTTTAGAATTTTCCGTAGATTGCGTTTCTGCTATATGGTTTTTTACTTTTTGATCATCCATAGAAAACGAACCAGCCTAATATACATATACAAAAAGTCTTCATTTAATGTCTTGTTATTTATAAAATATAAATGTTTTTACAAACAAGGTTTAAAAAATATTATGACGGAATTGGATTCAAGGGTGTTCATTCACAAAATCAAGACGCTTATGCATTTTTATAATGCAATGTCTGCAAAACACACTATTATAAATATTCAGATAAAAAAATTATCAAAAGTATGACTTTTTTACGAATTTTGAACCGTGCATTTTTTTTTAGTTTTACCATTTTTGATCTCATAAAGAATATAAATATGTATACACTATTGCTGCATTTCATTTCATGGTCAAAATCAATTCGATACTTGAAATTTCCAAATAGTGTGCTGCCATCAAAAGAAGGGGGCTTTGTTCTACTAGAGGTTTCTGGAATTATTCGCACCGGTACAATTCGGTATTGAAGATTATTCACCTTTATTTCTAGATAATGCAGTTTTCGGTAAGTTTTTTTAAATGTTCATTCGAAAAACCCCAAATAAATAATACTAATAAGCAGTCTATGATTACCGATATATACGCGAAAAACTGTAGAAAAAACGTTCACTTTTTTTGGTGAAAAAATAGAGTTCTAACTTGTTTGTTTTTGTAGTTTCATCAGTTTTAAATTCCCGGGCTTCCTGGAAAACGGGTAGTGAAAAATTGGCAAAATTCCTAAAAAAAATTCTTACCAATAAGGATCAGTAATTGTAGTACACAGAAAAAAATAAAAATGAGTTTCAATTACGAAATTGATTATATTAATTAAAAAAATATTTGATTTTGCTCCAATCATCAAAATGATACTATTAATTAATTTGAAAATAAATATTTTAATTGAAAAAAAATCCAATTAAAATAGTATTAAATATAGTAATTGAATTCCTTTACAAGTTTCAATTAAATTTTTAATTGAATCAATTAAGTATGCAATTGAAATTTTGCACTAAATCCAATAAAATATTAATTAAAACAATTGTGCAATTAATTGGCAATTTTTAAATTTGATTTATTTTACATACATATATATTCACATTTAAAAGATCAAAATTAATTTACGTGTAATGTATGTAATGTATGTAATGTATGTAATGTATGTAATGTATGTAATGTATGTAATGTATGTAATGTATGTAATGTATGTAATGTATGTAATGTATGTAATGTATGTAATGTATGTAATGTATGTAATGTATGTAATGTATGTAATGTATGTAATGTATGTAATGTATGTAATGTATGTAATGTATGTAATGTATGTAATGTATGTAATGTATGTAATGTATGTAATGTATGTAATGTATGTAATGTATGTAATGTATGTAATGTATGTAATGTATGTAATGTATGTAATGTATGTAATGTATGTAATGTATGTAATGTATGTAATGTATGTAATGTATGTAATGTATGTAATGTATGTAATGTATGTAATGTATGTAATGTATGTAATGTATGTAATGTACGTAATGTATGTAACGTATGTAATGTATGTAATGTATGTAATGTATGTAATGTATGTAATGTATGTAATGTATGTAATGTATGTAATGTATGTAATGTATGTAATGTATGTAATGTATGTAATGTATGTAATGTATGTAATGTATGTAATGTATGTAATGTATGTAATGTATGTAATGTATGTAATGTATGTAATGTATGTAATGTATGTAATGTATGTAATGTATGTAATGTATGTAATGTATGTAATGTATGTAATGTATGTAATGTATGTAATGTATGTAATGTATGTAATGTATGTAATGTATGTAATGTATGTAATGTATGTAATGTATGTAATGTATGTAATGTATGTAATGTATGTAATGTATGTAATGTATGTAATGTATGTAATGTATGTAATGTATGTAATGTATGTAATGTATGTAATGTATGTAATGTATGTAATGTATGTAATGTATGTAATGTATGTAATGTATGTAATGTATGTAATGTATGTAATGTATGTAATGTATGTAATGTATGTAATGTATGTAATGTATGTAATGTATGTAATGTACGTAATGTATGTAACGTATGTAATGTATGTAATGTATGTAATGTATGTAATGTATGTAATGTATGTAATGTATGTAATGTATGTAATGTATGTAATGTATGTAATGTATGTAATGTATGTAATGTATGTAATGTATGTAATGTATGTAATGTATGTAATGTATGTAATGTATGTAATGTATGTAATGTATGTAATGTATGTAATGTATGTAATGTATGTAATGTATGTAATGTATGTAATGTATGTAATGTATGTAATGTATGTAATGTATGTAATGTATGTAATGTATGTAATGTATGTAATGTATGTAATGTATGTAATGTATGTAATGTATGTAATGTATGTAATGTATGTAATGTATGTAATGTATGTAATGTATGTAATGTATGTAATGTATGTAATGTATGTAATGTATGTAATGTATGTAATGTATGTAATGTATGTAATGTATGTAATGTAATGCACAATATCTATTGTATTTAATGAATTTTATGTGTGTAAGTGTACGTTACATAAATTATATCTTATTTTGTACTTATAATCTATCTTGTATGTATGTATCTATCCATAAAATCTGTCATCTCCCAGACAATAAGCATGAACATCGATTTGACTAGAAATGTGAAACCAATATTAGAATTACATTTTATACAAAACTTAAATTTAATGTACTCACCCCTAAACATTATATTGGACCGCAGTTGCTCCACAAATCCTTAAAAAACCAACGCGTTACAAGCAATTACATGAGCATCGATTTATCTAGAAAATGTGAAATAATACGGGTATTATACAATATTGAAAAATATAACCATTATATTATTTGTATACTCACCTCTAAAAATTATGTTGGAACTCAATTGGTGTTCTATATCCGTTCATTGTATAGTTTTTCATCCTATAAGCACATATTTCACATATTTTTCTTTTCCAATATAAAATTTTTTTTAGGAAATTTTTTGCTTTTTTATTTAAATTTTTCTAAAAATGTCAAATTTATATTATGTTTTAGTTTCGTTTGTTTCTCCAGCAAATATTTAAATATTTAATTATAAAAAGTATTGAATCAATTAAAATTGTTATTCTATTAAAATTCTAAGTTAATACAATTTTTTATTAAATAAAAATTATCAATAATTTTTTCTGTGTACACAGTTGTAAGTTAGATTTGTATCTGTAACTGAAAAATAAGTATTTTCGACTCTTTACGATTGATTTAGAACTTAATGACAAGTGCAGTATACTTGTATTATAGCATTGCTGGGAAATGAAGAAAATTGGTAAGTGTTGTTTTTTGCGTAAACAACTACGTTCAAAATTTATATAAAATTTAATCAGCCTTTTAGGCGTCATTGCTGAACAACCAAATAAACCAACAAAGTATAAGCGTCAAAAGTGAGTAAACACCAGCGAATTAATTGATTTTTTTTAAGATAATGAAAAACATGAAATCCATCCATCAATTAAAATTTAAAAGTTTTGTTTTGTAGATTAGGCCGAATATTATTTTCGGTTCTGAGAAAAAAAATTTTATCTTATGTTTTTCATTACCTTAAAAATAATATAATTCTTTTACTTTTGACGTCTATAGCCGACTTAGGTCTTTTCCTCTTAGGTTAGGTGCTTTAAGTTGGTCGATGTTTATGGTAATGTTGTATATAAGTTGTTGTTTTTTTGCGAAACTTCTTGGAATGATGGGGTAGATGATAGTACGATTTTTCTTGTGGCGATTACTAGTTTTGGGTTGGCATCAGAGTTCTATACATATAATCAGCTAATTTTGAATTTTCTAGTCACTATCAGTTACAGGTTATTTACATAAACTTTATCTTAACATATCGCTCATTTGCTGCAAAGAAAAGTCGTTTCGAAAAAAACGGCTTTTAATGTTTTTTGACATTTTACTATTTCTTAAATAAATTTTCAACAAATCATGCGATTTTAGAAATAAAATCTGATTTAAATATTAGATGTTAGTATCTTTCTAATCTGTATTTAACCCAAATTTTTACTTGTCAAATATACGAGAAGACATGAATTTTAATTTTGATATGTACAACAAAAAAGCTCTCTCACACAAATAATAATTGACTTTTTTGAATACTGATAAAACTACATGAAAGACTAAAGAACGGCGCATATTTTGTATTACTCAGTTCAAAACACCCGGATTTTGAGTTATGATGTTGTTGCAGCAAATGAGCGTTATGTACATTAATTTCTTTAATTACAAATTTTGAGTTTCTACTGGGCTGTATTTTACGTATACTTTATTGCTAATTAATTATATGAATTAAATATAACTCATACGCACCATAAAGAGATATATGCAAATTATTAAAATGTATTGTATACTTTTAGGATATGTTAATATTGATATATGTGCGTATACTTATTATATATTTAAATGTTAATTAAATGTTACTAATACGCAACATAATTTTGTTGATATACAGCAGGGCACAGTGGGGTAGAATCAAAATTTTTTGGAAATAAATCTGGCATTTCTAAACGGCTGGTCCGATCAGAATAAAATTTGACATGGGGGTAACTAAAGAGTACTAGAGTTTAAGCTATTAAAATGGACTCTACAGATGCTCAAGGGGCGGCGCTATGAAGTAGGGTACCTTCGACATGTAAAATTTTTAAACACGTTCCATTTTTTTGTTTCCCATCCATTGTATAGATTTGTATATTTTTGGGAAGCGCTTGGCTAGGTCTTGAAAAACATGCTTGCGTGTGCTATTTATGTCTTATAATTTCCGAGTTATAGCCATTTCAAAATTGAACTTTTAAAATTTTGCCATACCTTGGTCCACTTTTTTATAAATATAGGGCATACTTTTGGACCGAATGGAATTGAATTTCCTTTGTTAGTTAGAAAACTAAATCACCAATAACATACAAAAGATTTCAGGGCAATATAGATTATGAGTCCAAAAATAATCGATTTTCAATTTAAAAATTCCAAAAATAGTAAATTTTTGCAGTTTTTTGGACGAAAAGGTGACTTAACTCTTTTATTATTAAAAAAAACTTTATTTAAGAGCATATAACAATATTATGTGCTTCCGTAAGGTATCTTTACGGAGAACATTTTGGTTTAAAAAACATGTCTTGTTTTTTGAATATGTCGGCCCTACGCCCTTCGGAATTTGACCTATTTTTTATCAAAATTTCAAATTTGGGCCACATGTTCTAAAAGCCCAAAGCTGGGATTAGAAAACGGAAAGCAGATTTAGAAACCTTGATGTGACCCCTATTTATTCCTAAAGTAATTTCCCAGTTCCGAAGGAAATGTGGACCCTATCGGCAAACTTGTAAAAAAATACAATTTTTGGGATTTTCGCTCCAATTTTTAGGAATTTCGGGATGCCCTTTGATCTTATGACAAGTTTTCTTACACTTTGCTATTTAGAATGACAAGTTTAAAAAACGTTGAAAATTTCATTGAGTTTTGTCAATAAATAAAGATTTTATTGCATATTACATATTTACTAAGCTTCTCAAACTAAAAATTGTATCAAAATTTTAATAGGATTGCAAATATTAGGAACAATTTGATCCCCATTTATTCCGAACTAATTTTTTTGTTTAGACAAGTTAATTTTTGGTCTTACAAATCTTACAAAAAAAATTTCAAGTCAATATCTCAATTAGATTCAAAAATATGCCACTTTAAAAATCCGTTCTTCAAAAATATTTCACATTTTCATACTAAAAAATTTGTATAAATGTATAAACAGTTACATATGGACAATTCTATGAATATGTCAACTTTACAGGTAAATATAATAATAAATCATCTCAAATTTTAATGAATAAAAACATTATAACAGCAGTGCAGGTCTTATATTTAATATAAAAGGTACACAAAGAAAAGTCATAAAAAAAATGATACAAACCTTGTCTTTGAAGCCTATTCTCGCTAATTCTCTGTACGAATTTATTACTGGTTCACAAACGTCATGTTTATTTCTGCAAGTCTTGAATTAATAAAAGAGAGAGAAGGAGAAAATGAGAAAAATATTTCCAATCTCCTCTCTCTTCTATAAATTCAAGACATGCTCAGATAACTTGACGTGCGTAAACCAGCACTTATTTGTTACTATATGAACATACTTAACTTTAGTTTTGTTTATTGTTTCTTGAATATAAAGGTGTATCCAAGAGGTTAGAGAAAAACTTGTGGATAATATGTGTTTATTGTTAACCATATTCTAGTTTTAATTATGTTTATATTATGTTAAAATCGCTACTTTATTAGTTTTAAGAAGTTTGACGTTGAAATATTATTACTTTCCATTAGCTTAGCAATACTTAACACTAATTCGAACTCTGCTCATTACAATGCATGTTCAAAAATTATACTATGTTCAACCAAAATGTGTAATTCCAGTGAAGCTATTTCGACAGATATTCACATGCTGATCTATAGTCTCTCATGTCTATATCAATTAGGCAGACAAATTTCTTTGTACTACAAATATGTACAATAACAACATTTAACCAATACGCAGAGTACATTGTTTGGTGAGTACAACTACAACTTCATGCCAATAACATTTTCCTATATGTTATAAGTAGTTGCAGGGAAATTTGTTGATGATGTTGCACCTCCTGTTGTTGCCATGTTCATTGCATTAATGTTTTCATGCACTCATGAAGCTTGTGTGTTGTTTGTTAATGTCTTGTCTTTAGCATGTATGTGTAGTTGGGTGGCCCTTCTAAAATTATTCTCCGTAATATAAAAATCAAATGTTTTATTTGTGTTTCATTTACCCATTTGATGTTTAAGTTTGAAATACGAGAATTAAAACGCGTAGTCTATTTTCGTATTTTCTAAAATTTTATTTTGAAACCCGTAAAGTGTAAAATAAGGGCCACCCTAATATGTACTCGTGGCAGTCAAAAAATGGCAGAAAAACAGCTATGAATTATTTACGGAAAACCAGTAGGTTTTCATTACGCTAATGATGTTTGCTGTTTATTTTCTGAACAGGAATATTAAGGATTGTGAAGAGGCTAAAGAAAATATGGGTTAATAAGCAAAGTTAATAAATTTTCAGATAGCGCCATTGGAAGTCTGGCTCTTTAAACAGTATTTAGCATTTAAAATATTTGTGAAATGCATAAAACTAAAGATTTTTTTTAATATTGGAATAAATTCTCATAATTTGATACTTTATCTTAGTAGATATTTAAATTTAAATATGAAATTAAATGATTTTCTGTTTCATAATTGAATTATTTCAATTTAAATAAGTAGGGTATTAAGATAAAGCATTCATATATTAATACTACACTAATATACTCACATAATAATATAATACCAAAGCACATACTCAGATACACTTGCATGACGTATATGAAAGTTGCATTAACAGCCACAGTCACATGACAATGTTTTTAACAGGGACGAAACAAAAAATTTCGATAAAAACATGAATTTTTGAACCTAAAGTAGATCTGTTAATAACTTTAGATCTATTACTGCTATTTTATCAATTTTGATCTCATATTTAAGCCTACTTAAAGTTTCTAGAACTCCATTCCTCATCAAAATAGAAAATCGTCATTGAACAAAGATATCTTAAAATAAGACATCTTAAATTTTTCTAGGACTTGTCAACAATTCAAAATGTTACCATTGGGGTATCCAATTCTTAACCTGTTAAGAATGTCATACGATAAAGTTTACATTTTCAGACTACAGTGGTATATTTATATTCAATATATAAAATAGATTACAGTCTAATAAAATACAGATTTAATTTATAAAATTTTAAAGTTTCCAACTCGGTTTTAACCGAAACCGCGGTTTTTCAATGCCTAAAACCGAAACCGAAACCAACAATTATTCTTCGGTTTTAACTTTTAATATATTTGCAATAGAAAAATTCAAAATTTAGAAATCAGAAACAAACTTTATCATCCAATATCTCAGATCGGTAAACATATCTTAAGATTTGATTAAATTTTTTAAATTGTATTACAATAATTGCCTTTCGCTGGCTAGGCAAGGAAAGGGTTGAAGTAGGCTACCTTTGACATGTAAAATTTTTAAACACCTGCCTTTTTTGTTTCCCTTCCGATTTCAAAGACTTTTATATTTTTGGAAAGCGCTCGACTAGGTCTTGAAAAAACATTTATTTATTTCTTATAACTTCCGAGTTATAAGCATTTCAAAATTTAAATTTTAAAATTTTGCCATACCTTGATCCGCTTTTTTTAAAATGTAGGGCCAAGTTATCTGAATTGTTTTTGGTTGGTTAGACAGCTAAATTACTAATAACATGCAAAAAATATCAGAGCAATATAAATTACGGATTCAAAAATAAATTATTTTAAAAATTCAAAAAATAGTAGATTTGTGCTGTTTTTTGGGCGAAAAAGTGACTTAACTCTTTTTTTATTGAAAAAAAAAAAATTTTTCTTTAACAACATGTAACAATTTTATGTTTTTCTGTAAGATATCTTCACGGATAACTTTTGGCTATAAAAAACTTGTCATAGTTTTCGAATATGTCGTCCCTACGCTTTTTGGAATTCGACCTATTTTTTTTATCAAAATTTCAAATTTGGGCCACATGTTCTAAAATCTGAAAGCTGGGATCAGAAAATGGGAAGCATTATTGGAAACATTGATGTAATCCCTATTTATTTCCAAAGTATTTTCCCAGCCCCGAAGAAATTGTGGACCATATGGGCAAAATAGTAAAAATTTAATTTTTTGGATTTTCTCTCCAATTTTTAGGTATTGTTGGATTCCTTTTCACCTTTTGAACATTTTTTTAGACTTTGTTATTTAGAATGAAAAGCTTAAAAAATTTTGAAAATTTTACTGAGTTCTGTTAATAAAGATTTTATTACATATTACATATTTATTGAGCTTATAAAACTAAAACTTGTATCGAAATTTTGATAGAATTGCAAATATTAGGAACAATTTGATCTACATTTTTCCGAACTATTTTTTCTATTTAGATAAGTTAATTTCAAGTCAATATCTCAATTAGATTCAAAAATATTCAACTTTAGATCTACGTTCTTCAAAAATATTGCATAGGAAAATCGGATGGGAAACAAAAAAATGGCGAGTGTTTAAAAATGTTACATGTCAAAGGTACCCTACCCATAGCGTCGCGCCTTGACCATCTGTAAGATCCATTTTAATAACTTCAACCCGAATACTCCTTGGCTACGCTGAAGTCAAATTTTATTCCGATCGGATTAGCCGTTTAGAAATCCCAGATTTATTTCCAAAAATGTTTGATTCTGTCCCACTGTGCATCGTAAAGTGTTGCTTACGCAAAAGTGTACAGGAGCTATTTATAATGTTTTAAATCAAATGAGAGTAAATTGGTATTAAATGTGCGCCTAGTGCACATTCAAGTATAATTTGAAAGCTTATAGTGTCAAATATTTTTGAGATTTTTTTAAGATTTTTCGGAAATGGTTTTAGGTTGCTCAAGTCGTGCTTGCAGCAGGATTCATCCCAAAGCAGGGAAATTTTGTACCATACGAATTAAAATACGATTTTGTATGTCTGAAATGCTGCTTGAACGTTATAACAGAAAACCATTTTTGCATCGAATCATTACTTGCGATGAAAAATGGATCCATTACAATAACCCGAAGCGCAAATGCTCGTATGTGAATCACGGCCAACCAGCCGAATCGATACCAAAGCCAAATATCTTTGGTATTTTTCTGTATTTCGTGAGAGCAAAAGTTTCCAATATATTACGATCTGCTGAAATCTGAGCTGACCATCACAGGCAACCTCTACCGCATGCAACTGATTCGTTTGAATTGAGCATTGACATAAATATGCGACCAGACATGAAACCGTAATATTCCATCATGACAACACTCGACTGTTAAAAAGTATTTAGAATGAGGTGGTTGGGAAGTTTTGCCTTACCCGCTTTATAGTCCAGACCATGCCCGTCCGACTACTATTTGTTTCGATCGATGCATGACGCTCTTTCTGGTATACGTTTCACTTTGGAACTGAGTATCCGAAATTGGCTTGAT
This sequence comes from Calliphora vomitoria, assembly GCA_942486065.2. NCBI lineage: Eukaryota > Metazoa > Arthropoda > Insecta > Diptera > Calliphoridae > Calliphora > Calliphora vomitoria. The sequence continues at coordinate 80,676,663 of OW818030.2, forward strand.
TCGTTCTTGGCCTCAATACTTAAAATGGTTAAATATAGCTTAGTACGACAAATAGTGACAGAGTGTGAGAAAGAGGGGTGTATAAAATGAGTGTGCAAAAATCCTTGCTGTATGCAAAAGATATTGCTGGTAATGGAATGCATATGATGCTTTAAGCATTATATGCCAAAATGTTTTTGTTACTTTTTTTTATATTTTGGCTTATTTTTGTCTGAGTATTTGCCTATATGTGTGCGTATGTGTACATATGTGTAAATTATTTTATTTTTATAATTTCGCTTAAGATGTGAAAAATATAAAAGAACATTTTTCAACTGGCGAAGGTTTTTGTATGAATCTGTGTCTGTTAGTGTCTGTTTGTGTAGGCAAGTAAAATTTACATTGTTATCAAACAAAATGCAAGTACTCACACTACATATCTATACAAAGAGCAAATACTTTGTAGTTTTAAAAGTAGCAATTGCTAACTATTCACTAGTTATCTCACTAAAATATGCAACTAAAATTGGCACAATCGATCGATACAGCGATTTCACAATACAATTGACATAGTTATCAGAGAGTCATCACACTACTTAATAACAAAGGTGAAAACTAGATCAAATCCATAAACTAATAACATAGAGTGCTAGATCCAACCTGTCGCATTTCGGTATACAATTAGGTCCGAAAAGCTGGGAATTCACAGATGAAATGAAAATCAGTATCTTCATTTCCGCGATCCAGGGAACTGTGTCAGTAACTATTGAAGGGAAGTCCGAGTCCTTTCATTGCCGATCACCCAGTGACTAGTTAATACTGCAATTGGTTTCAAAATGTCCTTCCGGACGTAATATAGCAGTATAAATACACATACACGGAACATCTTGCGGTAGGTGTACCACACCCAAACAACCGAAGCCCTCCCCAGGCTGTGTTGTACATTAAGTTTCCATGATAATATCGAGATTAGTATGATAGTGTGGAGATCACCTCACCATGAGGTGTTTCTCATCTATTTTGGCTCGATATGCAGTAATAACTGTCGATTTCAGCATAGTCACTATGAAGTTGCTGATGAGTGTTCCAACATCTATATCAACTACATACAGCACTTTGAATTGCGAAGGTTGCTGAAGGGGTTTCTATCACCCGGTATTTCGGTAGCTGTCACTTTTGAAGCTTTTATTCTTTGATATTGGACAAGTAGAAACTACCCCATTACTAACAATGGAACAATACACGCTTCAACAACGCATTGAAATTATTTAAATTCACTACAAAAATGGTGAAAATCTTGCAGTCTCAGTTCGCAAAACTAAAGCATTTTTGGGTCGTTGTGAAACAACAACTGAAACAACAACAACAGACCGCAATACAGAAATTGGTGGAAAAATTCGAGCTGTTGGGACAAGTTAGTGATGTGAAGAATATAACCCGTGCACGTCACTCAAGAACACCTGAGAATATTGCTGCTGTAGCCCAAGGTGTTGAAGAGAACCCAGGTTTGTCCATTCCTTGTCGTTCTTTGGAATTGGGCATTCCACAAACGTCATTACACCGTATTTTGGTCGGAGTTTGAAGACGGGGCTACGTGTCACACAAGCAATGAAACCATTGCTCTTTTACGGGAAAAGTTTCCGGACCGCGTTATCTCTCACAACTGGCCAACGAGATTTTGTGATGTAACACCTTGCGACTTCTTCCTTTGAGGCCACGTGAAAGGTAAGGTCTACGCCAACAGCCCAGCGACGACTCAAGACCTCAAGGATAGAATTCGTGAGGCTATCGAGGACATAGAGCAGCCACTTTGCTATTTGGTTATAGAAAATTTCATGAAAAGGATATGATTCTGTAAGCGTGGTCGTGGTGGACATTTGGCTGATGTTGTTTTTCATTATTAACGGCATAACTTCCTCTTTATTATAAAATAAACATCCGAGGATTTATCTCAAAAAACAAAATAACACCTCTTGTAGGAAAACCCTGTATATCCTTTGAATTCCAGATAGCTCGTGTAGGGCTATCTATTTTAAGCGGCTCTTTAGAGCTCTGAACACTTATACTATATGAGTCGATGAGATTTTTCTTGTCCAACCAAGCGAAAAGAGGTCGAGAGAGACTTAGTTGTGTAGTCTATAGAGCCACGAATTGAGGAATCTTTTTCATTCTGAAGCATTCACGTCAGTATTCCCTCTAGTCGTGGTAATTAATATACAAAAAAACTATCAATCGCTCATAAAATTATATACTTAGAGTTTATGTTTTCTTTGATTTCAAAGCGTGACTCCATATGAAGCGATTCTCTAATAGACACATCCTTGAAGCCTAGAAGACGGACAACCTAATTAAATATACTGGGATTCTGATAGAGATTTTGAGCAGCAGCTTTTGTTTGGTGACAAGAAATGTCAAGGGTATTACAATGGAGATAGTGTCGACATTATGCGGTTTCTGTTTATGATTACTATTAAACTTAAACAATTCAGTTCTTCTTGGATTCCTAAAACATTTTTTTGTCTCTTAGTGCACCCATATTTCTAAGACTGAAGACTCTTGTGGTCTGAAAAATACCGTTTTAATGACCCATAGCTTAGCTTATGTAATAGAGGATATGAGAGCAATCACTTCATCTGGTGGAACAGGTTCGTCATGAGCCATATAGCAGGAGGCATCGTGCAACCTTTGCGACTGTAAGATGAGAGCAAAGAAAAATATTAATATATTTTTTTAGCGACGAAACAAGATCATGTCCAGAGCTTCCAATTATCCAATTCAATTTAACTTAATTCGGAATCGTAAATGTCAGTAATTCATTCTATAAAAACATTCGCGACAAAACATATTCTTTAGCTTCAATTAAAAGATTTATACAATTTATTCATTGTTTCATAATGGAAGTAAGCCATACACATAGAAAACAGATTCGTGAGAGCAACCAAATTTGTTGCCAATCGATTGATTCTAAGTGACCGAATTTTACAGTTGCGACTACAAAATTTCAAAAGAGGTAACAAAAGTTTGGTTGCTTTGACCGAAATTCTTCTTTGTAAACGGACTTTCTGTTGATAGAACCAAAAATGTCTATGTGTGCAACCAAATCATTTGATTGACAACAAATTCGGTTGCAATCACGAATCTGTTTTCTCTGTGTAATACAATTCGTTCAGTCTTTTAATTGTTAAATATTTGTTAATTCAAATCGAATCCAAATTGAATTAAAATATTTGTTCTTCTTTAAATTTGTTTTTCTTTTGATTTTAACTATTTACAAAATAAATTGAAATAATAGATTATAATTGAAAAAAATCATTCAATACATTCTTAAAGATATTTTGTAATGGATTTGAATTAAATAAATTCAATAATAAATTGAGAATTGATTCTGAATAATCAATTATCAGGAATGAATTAAATATGTTGGAATTACTAAGGAACTAAATAAGACAATGAATAAATTTGTAATGAATTCATAACGGAATGGTTAAAAGATACAATTTAGTTTGATTTTGAAAATTAAGTCTACTGAACCATTGATTTTGGCATACCCTTGACTTTCCCATATAGTATGTTGATTGTGGTAACCTTAGAGCTTACTAACCAGGTAGTATCCTGTCCTTCTCAACAAAAAAAGTTTATCTGTATCACATATGAGTTCTGCAGATTAATTTGTATAACTTTCAGCTTTATAAGCAGATTATAACAATTTTAAACTCGATCTGCGTCCTCACTCGGGGAAGAACACCTTGACATCCCTTCTGTTGCCATGACTATTTAAACGACAGAGATGACAGATGACAGAGGTATGAATTTAAGCCGGTATGAGTTAGAGACTTAACTCATCCCGTGTAACATTTATCTTAGCGGTTCACCTGCCAAGAAAATTCTTCGAGAAAACATCCCGGCAATTGAGTCCAAACGAGATGCCGGACTATCCCTATTGGCCTGTACGTGATCCATTACGAGCTCTGCCAATTTATATTCAATGTCCCCCTATTCCGTTACTATTACCATATTTCCAGTTGGTAACTTGTGTTTGTTCTTAGTCAGCCTGGGATTGCAGGGTACATGTATACGGGTTTTTATTTATTGCAGTATTGTGCTACTTACTTGGTTCTTTGTATATATGATTATTATTGTTTGTATATCTATGAGAGTATGTATGTATTTAGTTCTCGTAGTTTGTTTATGATTTTACAAAGGATTTTGAAATAACTGAATAAAGGATTGAATTGTTGTTTTTTTTGTTTATTTTATTTTCTTTTTGAAATCGGTTTAAGATAATAACTTAAGGCGGTAAGAAAATAAGAAAAACATATTGGCTTTATTTTTGCAAATTGAAATGAACACATTGTTTTCTGCTGTATTCACAGAAATAGGGTTGTTTGTATTTGTGTTTTATGTTCTTGTGTAGAATATTTGACTGGGGCTTCCATAAAAGAATATATGAATTATTTGTATTGTATATTAAAAATAACGAATTGTAAATAATTTTTGAATGAATTCAAAGAAATGATTTTTAGTCGCAAGGTCAGTATGACAAAGTCTCTGCGAATCTTAATTTTGCGAAATGTCCATATCGTACAGATATTCTATGTTGGTTGTCTGAAAACAAGACATCAAATCGAATATCTACAAATACTACTCTCTCTATCATCCCTCATATAACCTATCTTCTTGAAATATTCTCTGTTTATCAAAAAATCGATCAAGTAGAAACATATGTATGGACCAAGATCATAGAAAACCTCCAAAAATGTTGATATTATTCAATACTCATTTGCTATTTTCTTTGAATATATTGCAGATAAAACCATGAAATTATGCATAAATTTTTCCGGAGACAAGCTTTGTACAAATCTCCTACCGGGATATGGCTCGCGGGTTTATGTCAACAAGCCTCAGACTCTTGCAGCTCTTAAAGACAATATCCGTCAAGAATGTGAGGATCTATCGCCGGAAGTTTTGGCCAAAGTGATGGAAAAAAGGCCTCAAATGACAATCAACTGTGGCGGCGGCCATTTACATGACTCATATTGTCGACTTGATGTTAAACAAATTAAAAGACCAAATAAAAATAATCCACAAGAAGAATCAAAGTTTTTCATTTTTTTTTATTACAGCCAAAAAACATCGGAAGTTTACTTTTGCGCCAACTTGTATAAGGCCCACATCCGCAAAATACAATAACGCATATAAATATCCATATTAATAAAAAACAAGTTTAACAGAAATTTGTTTCTAGTATGCATAACTGTTACTATTGTCTTTTGTGTCTATCGATGCATAATTATACATAGCTCCTCTAAAAGGCCAAAAGCCGGAAAATCGTATAGCAGAAACGCATTCTACGGAAAATTCTAAGAAATTTCCGCCACGAAACCATACGTCTAAAATCAAATCCTATCTTGCGCATTTCTTATTTCTTCCAATAATATTTTAGTAATATTTTATTTTTTAATAGTTTTTTTTTATTGGATAAAAGACAAAATGCGCAATATAGCATACGATTTTAGACCTATGATTTCTGGATGAAACTTTTTTAGATTTTTCCGTAGATTGCGTTTCTGCTATACGATTTTTTTACTTTTTGATCGTCCATACAAATCGACCCAGCCATATATTATGGGTCCATATAAAATGCTAAAACGTTCTTATGTCATCGATGGCACGCTGAACAGACCTGGACTTTAGTACTCCAACTTCTACTTTCTAGTTACTTGATAGTACTTAATACTGTTCATCAATAATATTTGATACTTATAGCGGATTTCAACATTTTAAAATGACAGCACATTTTTAAGAGTTAAGATGTCAAACAACAATATTGATCTTCTTTCTTTTACATAAAATTTTTAATCCCTTGAATAAAGGTTTACTTTTTAAATTATAGTTACCTTACACAGTGGTTTAGAATCGTTTTTTTTAATAATTCGGTATCTCGGGAAATATTGGAGATATTGTTATGAAATTCAATACGGTTGGAACTGAGGTTTTTTCGAGTTGATCTTTTTGTTAAGCTTCATAGCGTTGGAAGTTGGTTATGAATGATGGTTGGAAGCATGAATGATTCCCTTAATCTCTGAATGGGGTCATGCGAATGGAGTCGCTTTCAACGCCCCCAAGACTCAGTGTTGCATGTTGACACAAAAACGAACGACAGACAATGTTGCTACATCTGTATTTATGGATGGTGTAAATATTGTGGAATCAGACGCTCTTGATGTTCTGGGCATGAAAATACATAAAAAGTGTCGAAAGAAGCATTCAAGTGTACCGGTTTTTTGAATTACTTCACTCCATCTGATCTCCTCACTATTTACACCATCTATATCCGACCGAAAATGGAATACAACTGCTATGTATGGGCCGGTGCTTCAAAATCTTTTTTTGAGCTGCTCGACCGCGTACAAGAGAGGGAGCACCATCGCAATATGGGCTTCGTTTCACTGTTCTATCGGTACTACAATGGAATGTGTTCTGATGAAATTAGGGAACTTGTTCCTGATACCTGCAGATTTTTACGTAATACACGTTTTTCGCCAAGAACCAATCCCTTTGTAGTCGATTGTCCAGTGGACCGCACAACACATTACAGGGAAAATTCGTTCTTTAGCCGAACTGTACGTGTGTGGAACAAACTTCCCGCTGAAGTGTTTCCTGCCTTTCCTAATGTGGGAAAGTTCAAATCGAATGTCCACAAACACTACTCCCTCTTTCCTCCCTGCAATTATCTATTTTCCTAGTTACAACACAATGCTTTGCATGAATAGGGGTCATCTCCTTAGTGCTGGTCCAAGAAGAAAAAAAAAAACATCATAGTAGGCATATTTCTAAAAAACTCTTTTTTTGGAACACATTTCCCAGTTTTAGGGTATTTGAAAACAAAAATGTCAAAAGATATAAAGACATTGATTTAAGAACATTTGAGTCTTTATTACTTCCAAATTAGGTTGTGATATCTTTAACCGTTATATTTTTCTTAATGAAAAATCACCATATTATATTTTTGTTTATTTTTAAGGTAAATTATGTCCCAAACATTCATAAAATTACTTAATTTTACTAAAATATCAATCTTCCAGTCCTAATCAAATAACAGAATCAAATACTTATATAAAAAGCCTTTATTTCCTTCTCAGACGTTCCATAAGCCTTGCTCCCTTTGACAAATTTGTACGTTTTTTCATATATTGCATGTAAAATGCGTATACTAACATATTTTCTAAAATTTAACTTTTAAATTTTTGATAACAATTTTCCAAAAACAAAAAAAAAAAAAAATAATGTCGAACACGATACCCTAAACTCACAAAATTTAACTAGCACTACAGCACTCGCTATAGCAATATCAGATGAGCTGAACAATTAGCCAAAGTGCTTCTGGAACATCTTGACAAAAGTCCAACACTGAAACTTTCCCTTATATCGTTCTTCCGTGATTGCTTTGTCCTCGTAGAAACGTTCACCAAATAAACAAACAGGCGAAGATTATTCAAAGGTTTTTTTTTTATATTTTTCTTATAAAACACAGTCAGATATCACGAAAAATTAAACTAATAAATGACGATTACCTATCATCTTGTATTCAGCATGCCATCATAATTAGAAATTAGTAAAAATTATTTCGTATATTTTTACTTTGTAGTTTAGTGTTATTGTGAAAACACCCACATTAACATTTAATTAGAGTTTTGTAAAATATATAAAAACTAAAGTTAAAATCAACTTCTTTTACAATTTCCCCCAGTTTATGCGCAGCAAACCCTCTAATAAATTGAAATAACCTAATAAACATTTTCTTAAAATTTTTAATGACACTTTTTAAAAAGAAACAAGTATAATTTAATGACATCCTCTATTGTGCATAATCTAGCAATAAACATTAAAAAGTAATACGAAAATAACGAAGAAAAAAAAAAGAATTCTTTAAAATAATATTTTTGTAGATTCTTATAAATTTTTATTGCAAATTCCTTGGTGACGACTAAAGAAATATTGTAGGGATATACATACTATACTGAAGAATATGTGTTCAAATATAATATAAACGCGACATGCAAGTAAGCTTTAGTATATGTGTTAATATGTATATGTACAGCAGTTTTAAACACTACCATCCACTTCTACCACTATAATAGAAAGTTTATGAGCTCCGGTTTCCCCAAACGTTTGTCATATTTATTTACAAGCATAAGATATATGATTGTGTATTAGGATGGCCCTTATTTTGGTAATTTTTGTATTTCGGTGCTCCCAAGAATTAACAGTATTCTCCGTCATCTAAAAATCAAAAAAATTTCATGTTTCGATTTGAAAAAATTTAATTTTTAATTAGTGAGTGTTATCTTACTAATCTTGATTCAGGACTTGATTCAATTATGGTCCGAACTATATAGTATTTGATAGAATGTTTAATTTCTTAAAACTTTAAATGACTTATGTCGAAATTTTATTAAATATTATAAGACAATTATGAATGTTCAAGTCATTTTCTACGAGAGACCTTGTGTGGGGAATAGGGCCAAATGTTGCCCAATTTTCGCCATACTTTACGGTATAATTTTTAAAGTTCTTAGAATTAATTTGTGTAAAATTTTATCAGGAATGGCGCATAATCAATATATTTATGACTGCTCAACCACTATTTCGGAGGGACATTTGTGTGGGGGCTACATGAAATAATGGACCAATGCCCACTTTCAATACCAAAGAAACCTTATAAACAAAGAGTAAATGTAGAAAATTGCTTTCGTTTGGGCAGTCTGAGTGTGTCTGTTGAAAACATGATATTCAATAGATATACACTCAGACAGATGGACGGATATAGCTAGATCTTCTCAGAATCTAATGAGGATCCAGTATATACATATATATCTTTTGAACACGGTTTTTGTTTTTAATTACTTATATGTCATCCTAAAGGGTACATATATGTCATTTACTCTCACTTAGTTATTGAACATTATAGTGTAAGCAAAAAAACGTTTGCTTCAAAAATGTCGAATTTTGTGCCAACAAAGCGTCATATGCGGAAAGTTTTGCTTTACTTCTATAATTGCCAAAAAGTGCCCCTCTCTTCTAAGCTTATGGTAAATGCGTCTCATTGGTTTTAAAATTCGGTTCAGAAGTGGTGATTTTGACACGGAAGACATAGATCTCCCGGATAGCCAAAAAAGTTTGAAGACCAAGAATTGGAGGCATTACTCCATAAAATTAGGTACCATAAAAATTTAAGCCGAGAGACCTTGAAATACAATTTTGCATGTCGGAAATGATGCTAGAAAGCTACAAAATAAAATCGTTTTTGCACTAGATCAGTACTGGCCATAAAAAATTGATTGATTACAATAACCCGTAGCGTAAGATACCAAACACCAAAGTCAAATATCCATGGCGCTAAGATAATTTTCTGTATTTTGTGGGAACAAAAGGGCCATATCTGTTATGAGCTGCTGAAATCTGACCAGACCATCACAGAGAAACTGTACCGAATGCAACTGATTCGTTTGAAAAGAGCATTGGCCAAAAAACGCCCAGAATATGAGGCCAGATATGAAACCATAATACCTTTTCCATCATGAAAACGCTCGGACATATGTTGCAATACCTATTAAAAAGTAATTAGAATGAAGCGGTTGGAAAGTTTTGCTACTGCTATTTGTTTCGATTGATGCAGAACGCTCTCCCTGCGACACTCTTCACTTTGGAACAGAGTATCTGATATTGGCTTGATTCGTTCGTGGCCTCATAACTTGAACAGTTCTTTTGGCTCGGTATCCATATATTTCCAGAATAATGGGAAAAGCTCGTAGCTTACAATCGCCAACACTTTGAATAAATTTATATTGTACAAATGTTTCGAGCTAAAAGCTAAAAATTTTAAAAAATCCTGCATTTTTAACTCAATATTAATAATATTTAATGTAGAGTATTGGACAGTATTGATCACAGTTGTAAAAGGGTTCACAATGACTTTTAATATTTCGAGTATGTAAATTAATAAGCCAGAGAAAAACATGAAGTTAAATATTAGAAAATAGGCCACGAAATATATTTTGGTATGCTCTCATTGTCTGAGAAGGCTTCTTAAGAGATTTAGGTTCCACTATTTGGACCTCATTGTCACTAAAGAAGTATTCCGGTTATCATTATTGGACCTCATTGTCACTGAAGGAGGTGAATTCCCTATCCTTTCTTATCAAATTTCTGCTTCCAGGTCGAGCTGTGTCAACGTACTCCAACTTTTTATTCTTGATTTGGCATCTTCTAAGGTGTCGTGTCATATCCACCAGTGAGTGTTACAAGTTCCTTACCACTGGTAGGGGGAAACTTGAAATTGTCAGAGGTCGACGAAGGTGGTTGTTAGATCCACCTGTGAGTGTTTCAAATTCCTTACCACTGATGGGTGGAATGTAAAATTTCAGTGGTATCACGTCGGGGTCACTAAAATGTTGAACTACAGCCTACTTCGCTGATAAGCGGAAGCCGCTGAGTAAGAAGTCTATTTAGGAACTCATTTATTTACAGAAATATTTTTCTTAAGTACAAATTATAAAATTCTTAAAACTTAACTAGACTAAACACATGTTGGAAATGTATTTGCCTAACTAGAACTACTTAAATTTTGTATTTACCCACACTTAACATCAGTGTGAAGAAAAATACTTTATGATCTTATCTTTTGCACATGTCAAAGATCGACCATTTTTGTCATAATTAAAAGACCAGACGAAAAGTACTGACATGGGGGATATGGTCTATTATGGGCCTATTCAAACAAAAAAATCGATTTGTAATTAGCTTTTACATGAAACATTTATTTCTGAATTTTGCATTGATTAAGAACTGAGATCGAAAAATTCTTAACATACATATGGGTTAATAAAAACGAAACCACTAAACTTACAGTTTTGAATCTTATTTTATATGATTGAAATTATTATTACAATTTACAAAAAAAAAAAAAATATATTTTTATAGTTCTAATCACTAGTGATGAAATTTTGAAATTTTTCGGAAATCCTTCCATTATGGTTTTTGTAGTGATTTCTGTCACTTTGTTCGGACAGGTTATCCATCTCCGTTTAAAATCGACCACACTTTTGACACCTTTTTTGTGCTCTTCACTTACCACTCAAGATCTTTCTTACCGTAGTGACAGGGTGCCAAATCAGACCAAAAATAAGTGGACACACTAAAAAGTCTTATGAATGGAAACATCTTTTTTTGTAAACATTCCTTGAAGTAAATTTCGGTATTTATAGAGCCCTTTGTAACAAATGTTTGGCTTTTTTGCTGCAACTGCATATTGCTTGACATTCCAAGAACTTTTTGGGAAATTTTGTCTGCTTTTGGGTCCTAAACTTTTCTTCAACATTCCTTCGAGCCTCAGCAACATAAACATTTTGACCCTGAAGCTGCGAAAAATCTACCAGAACATACGTTTCGTTTGACTTTAATTTCCGTGCTCCGTTTTTGGCCTTTTGTCAGGAATTTTTTAAGCCTTGTATGTTTTTGGACCTGCATTGGCTTTAACTTTTCGTACCAAATAATCCAAGCACTGAGCTAACCGGGCTGCTTTCCTACCGGATGTGTTGGGAGTTCTTTTGAAAACGCTTTCTTATTTTTGGCTTAATAAACATCATGTGAACCATTTCTTTTACTTGAACCAGGTTTTCTATCAACGGACAAGTTCTCCCGGTACTGTTGAATAACATTGGAAACAGTTTGACGGCAGACCTTTGATTGTTTGGCCAACTTTTTGTAGGACCAAGTTGGGTTTTGTTGAAAATGTTTAATAATTTTAGTACGCACTTTTTTCTGGTCACTCATTTTAATCAGATTAACAACAAATGAACATAACTGACATTAAACATATTAACTGACATGATTTACAAAGGTAAATTGATGTAAAAAAATCAAATAATACTTGGGAAAAAAGTTTTAATGAAAAAGGTGTGTTAAGAATTTTTCGATCTCAGTCCTTAACTATGGAGCTATATTTAGTGATAAAATTTGTGGGCTGTTATATGCAATATATTTAACAAAAATAGTAATAGGTAGTCCCACATCTTGCTCCACAATAATTTTCTGATCAATGAAGAATATTTGAGAAAAATTGCATCCCTTAAGTCATTCCCTCTAGACCTTAGAGGGAACATACATACGGACATAGCTAGATCGTCTTATAATTTTAAAGGGAACCATAATGTATATACTTTTTGGTTGTACGAGCAATATTTATTTTTCTTGGTAGGTATAAACATGTTGAAAATGTAAAATAAACATCAATGAAATATTTGCTTAAATTTTAAGCATTTGATTGTTAGATGACGGAGAACAAAATTAGATTTCGCGAGTATCGAAAATATAAAAGGAGCAAAACTAGGGTTCAGCCTAGTGTGCGTGTGCAAATGTGTATAAAAAAGCTACTTGTATTTTTCTGCTCTTATTTCATCTTATTCGCCTTCTATTATGTTGTTAGTACATAATGACAGCAGTGGGTAATGAAAGTTCTGCAAACAGTTTGCTATCTTAAATTCGGCTTTTTAAATACTTTGCATTTTTTTAGGAAATACAAAATAAAAAATTTACTTTGCAAAAGGAAATATACACATGAGTATAAAATTAGCAGAAAAATATAGAATAATGAAAAACCACTAGTCCATATAATTCAAAATAAAACCATATTCGTCATTTTGAATGATAAATACTAACACACAATTTAAGAAGCGAATTTATTTTTAGTTTCACAAGAAAGTGGAAGTATATAAATGGACAAAGTTTTGTACTCCAGTAGTTTACAAGTTATATATCTACAATTATTCACTTTACAAACAGCCTTTCTACTCTGGACATATCCCCAAAATTGTGCTATAATTTTACTCCTCTCTAAAAAAAACTTTGCTAGCTGTTGAAGCACAAAAATCTTTAAAATGCAATAAACTTATTTTCCTTCAACTAATAGTACATTATTTTTCTTTTACCCCATAAAAAAAAAACATTTCAAAAAGAAAATTTTTAAAAAAGTATAACGACAAGTTTAAATACGAAAAAACACGTTGGGGGTCGACTGCAAAAATTGTGCAAAACTTTTTTCTTGCCATATTTTTGTTACTTTATCATAACAAAGAGGGGTTTTGCTTATGAAAAATATGAAATGATTTGAAAGAGAGCAAAGTAGAGTAAAATAAACAGAAGTAACCAAGTCAATAAAAAATATGTTAATATGCTAATAACTTAAGTAATAGAGAAAAACAACAACAAGAACGATTATAAGAACTAAACTTTTTTGTTAAGACATTTCCAAAGTGGGTCCTATTATGCAGAGAGATATGAGTTTATTTTTCTTAATAGATCTTTGGAGAGTTCTTGAATGTATATGGCTTTTATCAATAGTAATAAAAGAAAATTATTTTTGTTTGTTTGAATGTTTGTTTAATAGTTTATTTCAAAGAAATATTAAATATTAAAAGAATATTAATATTCGTATATAAAATGAAAAGCGAACAAGGGAATAAGTTGAGTGAAGCTAATAGTTAATGGTTCATTGGAATCAATTTGCCTAAAAGTATGTGTTGGGAGGATAATAAAGCTAATTTTACTAAGTAATCTGGAAAATTGGTTGTTATTTTTTAAATACAAATTTTCAATTGATTTTGTTTTTTAATATTTTCCTACGATACGTTCGTTTATAGCTTTTTTTCGTTTGACTGATATTTTTAAAAGTTTTAACATTTTTAAAGTTATTTTATAGTAAAATAAAACTAGTTAACAATTCTTGAGAAAACGCATTTTTATTTTGGTGGTTTTTGTTAAAAACAAATTCAAGGCCTGACAATATAATACTTCTAATAAAATTTCTCTTTCAAAATTTCAATAATTTATATTCGTGAGTGATTTTCGGAAGTGGCCCTTATATGGGAGATATGAAAAATTATAGACCGATCACCATGAAATTAGGCCATGTGATTAATCTCTATATGAAAGTTATTTATGTTGCATTTTATGTGTATACCAATATTTTTAGGAGATTTATGCTCGTTAAATTGATTATCGGAAGGAGGCCTTATATGGGAGCTATGACTAGTGATGAACCGATCATAATAAAATTTGGTGACATGAATTCCGTATATATAAAACTTATTTGGTGAAAAATTTTGAGATATTTATATAATTTAAACATTTATGACCGATAAAGTCCAATTTCGGGAAGACATTTGTATGGAGACTAGGTGAAATAATGGACAGATTTCAGTCAGTTTCAACAGGCTGTACTCTGCGCACAAGGTTTACATGGACAGTCAGCCAGCCCGCCAGACGGACGGAAGGACGGATATCGTTTAATCAACTCAGAAAGTGATTATGGGTCGATCGGTATACTTTAAGGTAGGTGTTAGACTAATATTTTTGGTCGTAACAAACATCTGCACAAATCCAATATACCCTTCCCACTATGGTGGTGTAGGGTATAAAAATAGTAAAGAAAATATTGTTTTGTTTTTGAATTTTTGGAAAATCATCAAACCATATTGTTCTTACAATACAATTAAATGCTTCGATTTTTTGACAATAAAATGATCGCAATCTTTTATTTTCATTAAGGCGGCTTATCAGTAAAACGAAGTTGTCTTCAAAAAGCAATTCATATTTAAACTAAGCAGAAACGTTCAACATAATATCCCCTGTATTGAGTGTAATATTATCAGCGCACCAGATCTCTCTGGTTCAGAGATATTGAAATCGATGGTATTGTTACCAGAAGAAATTGCAATAAATTGTGGAAGAACCAACTTGGTCCTACAAAAAGTTTGCCAAACAATCAAATTAGGTCAGTACTCGGACTATTTGGTACGAAAAGTTTAAGCCAATGAAGGTTTAAAAGCATATAAGGCTCAAAATTTCCTGACAGGAACTCTGCTAAAAATTTAAAGGCCAAAGACAGAGCACGGAAATTGAAGTCAAATTTTATACATGACGAAATGTATGTATGGAAAATTCTGGGTCAATTTTTTTATGTTGTAGATTCTCAAGGGAATGTTGAAGAAAAGTTTAGGATACAAAAGCAGACAAAATTTCCCATAAAGTTCTTGGTATGGCAAGCAGTATGCAGTTGCAGCAAAAAAGCCAAACATATGTTACAAAGGGCTCTATAAATACCGAAATTTTCATCAAGGAAAAGGATGTTTCCATTCATAAGACTTATTAATGTGTCGACTTATTTTTGGCCTGATTTGGCATCTGTCACTAGGTAAGAAATGTCTTGAGTGGTAAAAGAACAATAATGTAATATTTGTACTAAGAGGAGCAATTTTTCCCAACTGCCTGGAGCTGAGTCCAGTGAAGAGATATTAGGCTCTTGTTAAAAGAGAATTGAAGAGCACAAAAAAGGTGTCCAAAAGTGTGGTAGATTTTAAACGGAGATGGACAACCTGTGCGTACAAAGTGACATAAAGCACTATAAAAATCATAATGGAAGGGTTTTCGAAAATGGTTCAAAATTTCATCATTAGTGATTAGAACTATATTGCTTTGTCAAATGTTGCTTTGAATTGAAAATTATGGTTATAGAGATAAATTAGGAGAAACATAAGGAATTAAATCCATATTTTTGGTCTCAGAGCATCTCAATAGCATCTCTTTGTATTATATCTTCTGTACAGAATGAAGAAGTATT
This sequence comes from Calliphora vomitoria, assembly GCA_942486065.2. Taxonomy (NCBI): domain Eukaryota; kingdom Metazoa; phylum Arthropoda; class Insecta; order Diptera; family Calliphoridae; genus Calliphora; species Calliphora vomitoria. The sequence continues at coordinate 80,692,321 of OW818030.2, forward strand.
CACATATACTTAGTCACAAAATTCTACATAAGATTTAATTTTTTCAATACATTTCAATTTCATCATAGGAAAATTTAAATGGACGTCTTTGTATTGGAGGATCTAATGAATGTTTTTTTCTGGTTATGTACGACTGAAGTCCAGAGTTATTAAAGGAGTGATTACTGTATCTGCATCGACATCAATTTCATAACCTTTTTTTATACCTTTTTTAAATTATACGCTGCTTTATTTTGAATTTCGAGGACTTATCTTACAATTTTACTCCTCAATGTTTTATCAAACTTTAATGGACATCCATTTCGTGGCAAACTTTCATATTTTTCAAACCTTTTATAGTTCTCAGGTATAGTTTGGACTATAGATTTTAACAAACTAACGTTTTCCTCCAATTTTGTTAGTAATTTTCAGATTCACTGTATTAAAATATTAGCACCAAATCTCACAATCATAACATTGTTGTAAAGCAGTAAAAATCATATGTAGACATTGGTAACGCTTCATATGTATCAAATTGCAAAAATTTCAATCTTAACAAACAGTGACCATATTTTTTTTAAATTTGTTATTGCAGTGTTGTTAAGTGTAACCTGATAGATATTTACAAGTTGTAGTTTTCAAAGATTAAACATTAAATATAAAAATATTTTATTAAATGAAAGTTTTGTAACTAATGGTACATATTTGTTTTTCATTTAAATACTGGCACAATACAATTTTTATTTTTGTTAGAATGTTAGAATGTTGTTTGCTATCAAATCAAAAGGCTATCAATTTTAAAGTGTTTCTACAAATGCTACAAATGCAGCCAGTCTAAAGAAACCAAAAGCTATCTTATAATTTTTTCTTCATTTAATATTGAATAAGATGTTTATTATTCGCTATCGTCACTATAAATATTCTGCAATTATTTACTGCGCTCAGTCCTCATAATCAAGCTTCGCTTCTACTCAATGTTTCAAAAACTCTTTCACAAACTTAACAGCGTTTTGTAGTAATACCATTTTTTAAATAATTTTCAATGGTCTATTCGACTATGCTAGGGCCATTTTGATATTTGCTAGAGCCATTTTGATTTGGGTTTCGTAATTGTTATTTGGGGGCTTTTACATTTATTATTAATATCTTTTAGCCTTTGAGCAATCGAAATATTTTCATTTTGTTCGAGCTCCTCATTTGAGATAAAATTAATTTCGTTTGAAGAGGATTTTAATTGAGTTTTGTTAGATAACTATGAAAAAAAATGATGAAACATTTATTTTCCAGGGCCGCACTCAAGGAGAACCAAATATAAAGCATTCCTTTATTATTTATGTTGCAGCAAGCGTTGAGCTTAACTACTTTGCTGAACATCACTTTGCAGTAGTCGGGCATGCAGAATGTCAAAATGCATGGAAAATGCACACAGAAATTAAAATTTCCCCTACCAATTTATGAAAAACGGGATTTAGAAAATCCCGAAAATTCCGGGATTTAAAATTAAAAAATCGGATACGGGATTCCCCGTTTGGCATCTCTAGTTGTGTCCTAACGGAATCTGATAATAATAAAATCAAAACGAAATATAAAGAAACATTCACATAACCAGCTGAAAACCGATCCGAAGGCAGATTTCGACCATCAGTTATTGATAGTTTTTTAACCTTTTAACATTCAACCACTTTTCTCATGCTTGTGTAGCCTTTTAGTTAGGAAAGTTTTGGGAATCAGCAAGAACAGCAGAAAGTTGTGCATTAGTGAGTCTTCATAAGTAAAATATACCAAAAACCTAAAGTTAATCAAGAAACAATGAACAAAAAATTATAGTGCGCCTATTCTGCAATATAACAGCGCACTATAAATGTCGAAAACACCCAGATATCTTACATAAATGACTGATATATCAAGATATTCTGAATAGTCCAACTTAGGTTGATATTTAAAATCAAGAAAATCGGACCATAAATAAACTTCCTCGATTTGTTGTATCAGTGTTTTATATTAGCTTGGCTGCCACATTACAGAGAATGGATTTTCTAAGACAGTGAATCAACAAAATCAGAGTAGCAATATAATACATTAAAATATATTTTTAACGTAAAAAACTCTGTATGCTCAATAGTTGCTTTGAACGAAGTATCACCAAACATACCCAAAACAAACAGAAACTGAATTTGTAAACCATTGCGTCAGCGAAATCCCTATAGTTTGGCTACATTGAGGATCAGATGGAGGAAAATATCTCTTGTACCTTTTTAGATAACCAATGCTCTAAAATGCTATGAAAGAATTGTTCATCACAATAAATACTTATACCCATAATATCCCTAATACACATGAGGAGCGACATGATCTGTTTCGCGTTTATAAGTTAAGTTTCAACAATGAGTCTCTGAAGCATCAAAATCGATATAATAAAAGGCTATGTTGAGTAGATCTGGTCTGATTTTTTCACAGTGGGTCAAAGATATCATTTTTTGATCGAAGAGAGAATTATACTACATAACTGAAAAAAATTGTGTATGTTAATGTCTGAGAGAATTCTTATTGTCAGAGTTATATTATCGAGTTTTATGAGGATCATTTTTTTGGAGGTTCTTAACCCTCTATTTCCTCTATTTACGGATAAATTTGACCCTTATTTAGATAAAATTCAAAAAAGTCCTCTCAAGAATTAAAATATTCTACAAAAATGTTTGCCGGAAAATTTTAGTGCGGGTTGCCAAAGATACATAAGTTGTAAAGAATTGCAGTCTAATGTCATTATTGACGCCTTGTCGAAATTAAGAATATTGGTTATCCGCTAGCATTGAGATAAAACGGGAAATAAATTAACAAAGTTTCCCTTTTTGTTAACTTATGGTAGTAGCAGATGCTGGGTATCCGCTTGTATAATAAAAAAGATATGACATGTGATTGAATGAATGAGATATATATGTTGTAAGTTTTTGATCTGCAAAAGATTATAAATGTTATGTTGAAACAGAATGAAGGGTCCTTAAAATATTTCCTAACTATTTGATTAGAATTCATCTGTATAAACTTGTATAATACGTTCACTAATAAATATTGATATGACTTCATTCTGTAAGAGTTGGTATGGAATGACTCTCCTTAGTATTCAATCTATATCCTTAGTATTCAACATATTAATTATTATTTATTTCAAACAACACTAAATTTAATTTACTTTCAAATTTTCCCCAACAGTTGTTTTACATCTTCAAAACTACACTTTCAAATAATGTACATAAACTCATATAAATATCAGTATCAGTATCATTTTCATTTACCTATACCTCTTAAGTAAAACCTAAATTTATAGGTTTTATTAGCTAAAAACCACATTACGTGCCCAATTCAATATATCGTGCGAATGTCTACAAATATGAAATGTAAACGATACAAAACTATGGGAATCATAAATTTTGATAAATGAAGTAGGCGTCAAAAACAATGCCACATTGACCAGCAGAACACAACCAATAGCAGCTATACTAAACAACTAAACAACATTAAGAACACAACACACAACTACATTTTATCGATAAAGTTTATTATACTTACTAACTACTACTACATAGTATATTTACTATACATACTATGTATTACAAAATTTTTCGTTGCTCTGCCTGTAAATAGAAAAAGTGCCTTCTCCATAAAACAGTTTATTACAAAAAATAACAATTGAATGGTTCAGCTAGCTCCCTTAGTTGATGTCATGTGTTGACTGATATTTTTTCAGTATTTTCATTTTTTTTTTGTGAATACTTCTTGTATAGCTCGGCAGGTTGCATTTAACAACCATATAAAACATTTTTATACTATAGTTTAATCTTTAATAGTTGTAGGACCTCAAAAAACACAACCTTAAATGCACGTACATATGTACCTACGTTTAGTATATTAAGGTGGTAATGAAAAATTAACTTTTAGTTGTTGAACATATTTAGGCAGATTATTTTGTCACTTGATTTAAAACTCACATGCTAAAAATTTGAGCAAAATCAGTTAATTCTAAGTCGTGTCCCATAGAGGTCAAAGATCAAACTTTGGTAATCGTTTTTATACCAACAACCAAAAATATATGGCATTCTGTATTAGTATATCATAAAAATACACACTTTATTTGAATTTTCTGTATATTGTAATGACAGGTAGTTTCCGGATAGACTTTTGTAATATACGGGGGTTACGATCGAATTTTTTCTACGTTTACGCTCATGTTTGCTTCCATCGGCCAGATGTTTTCGCCTTATGTGAACCGCTGATCCACAGGATTTTCATACACCTGGGTATCACTTTCTATCGCTTTTTAACTTCCATCGGGGCATTGCCATGTACATACGCAATGAAGTTGTGTACCAGTACCAGCAATCATTAGGTACATATGATTTAGAATTTAACTGTCTTTGGGTTAAGTTCAAAATCAGGGCCCACTGTTTGCACTTCGGGTTTCTTTATAGAAGTCCAAACGCGGGAAGGGATATTACTATATCTAGTTTCGATGCCCTTTCCGAGTCCATATCGAAGATTCTTGAGAGTTGTCCTAAGAGTGAAATTGTTGTTGCTGGTGATTTTAATGTTCAAAATTCCTCTTCACCATTCAAGTCATACAACCACAGAAAGCTAATATTTCATCGCATATTTCATCGACCTTTTTCTAACTTCACACCCTGACAAGTATGAAGTAGATGTTTTTGCACCTCTCGGTAATTCAGATCTTTGTACTATTTCCGCCTCCTTTTCGCTCTCTCAACTTCGTAACGTTTCACGACCAGCTACGAAACGTTCAGCTTTTATTTACGAAAAAGCTCGTTGGGCTGAGCTCAATGAGTTCTTTCGGCATTTTAATTGGAAACTCTGTTTCTTAGACAATAGTGTCAATGCCATGGCGAAAATTGTCGAAAACATAATTATGATGGGGATGAAAACCTTCATTCCATCAAAGAAAATTTCGATTAAAACTATCAGATCTAGAGAGGAAGCATTCAGAATCTGGCTGAGGCGTGAAAAATCTCTACACGAGCAGCGCCTCCGAGCCAAAGTTCTTACTGCTCCCCGAGGCAGTAAAAGCTTTTGGTCATTCGTTAAAAGAATTAAGGATAATGCTAGTTCATCAATTCCAACTCTTTAAAGGGATGGCCAAACATTCACTGACCCGGTTGATAAAGCTAACCTTTTGACTGAATTATTTGCAAATAATTCGAACTTACCGGAAAGCAATCAAGTACTACCCGAGCTCGAAAGAGTATCAGTTACTATGCCAAATAAATTCTTTCGGGTTCGCGCAGTTAAAAGGGTTTTAGCGGATCTCAACATAAATAAGCCTCCTGGGCCTGATGTTATACCAGCACTGGTCTTGAAGCAGTGTTCTTCGACGCTAGCTCGTCCATTAGCTAACCTTTACAGTACTTTATACCATGTCGGCAAATTTCCAGCATGTTGGAAGGTTGCTAATATAACGCCAATTCCTAAAAAGGGAGAGGCTAACAACCCTGAAAATAATCGCCCAATAGCAATTTGTTCTGCACTTTCCAAATTTATGGAAAGTATGGTTAACTACCATCTTGTGAAACATCAGGAGTTAAACAATTTACTCAGTGACCGGCAGTATGGCTTTCGTAGAGGACGCTCTACGGGAGACTTGCTAGCCTTCCTATCGGAAAAATGGTGGCGTTCCAAACACCGTTTTGGCGAAAGTAAAGTGGTGGCTCTAGATATTTCTAAAGCGTTTGATAGAGTATGGCAAGGTGCAAAACTTATTGTTTTTGGTGTCGGTAATAACTTCTCTCGATTTATATCGAGCTTTCTCAGAGATCGCACTATAAGAGTTGTTGTAGATGGAATCTCATCAAACCAGTTCAAACCGCAAGGCTCCGTCCATTCTCCTTTCTCCTACTCTATTTCTTATCTTTATAACCGACCTTCTGTGTCAAACCTCCTACCCTAACTACTCTTTTGCAGATGACAGCAACATTTGCCATTCATATGCATTCAATTATAGACCAAGCCTGCCGGAGATTGGGGCAATGAGGCAAAACATGAATGATACGCTTAAACAAGATCTTGTGACAATCCCTGAATGGGGTTGTGCGAATAGAGCCGATTTTAATGCACGCAAGACTCAATGCTGTATGTTAACACACAAACGCACAACAGATCATGTTGCTCCATCTGTTTTTATGGGCGTTATAAATATTAAGGAATCAGAAGCTCTTGATGTTCTAGACATGAGTATTCAGTGCGATATTCGCTGGACAAAACACATTTTTCGAGTGTCGAAAGAATCATTCAAGTGCCTCGGTATACTAAAATGGTGTAAGACATATTTCACTCCATCTGATCTTCTTACTATTTACACCACTTATATCCTACCGAAAATGGAATACAACTCTCATGTGTGGGCCGTTGCTTCGAAGTCTATTTTGGAGTTACTCGACCGCTTACAGGAGAGGGCGAAGGTGTTTATCGGTGACAGTAGGTTATCCAGCTCTATTGACTCACTGGAACACCGTCGCAATGTGGGTTGTGTTTCACTGTTCTACCGATACTACAACGGTATGTGTTCTGCTGAAATTAGGGAACTTGTTTCCGAAACTCGTAGTTTTTTACGCAACCCAAGTTCTTCGGCAAGAGCTCACCAATTCGTTGTCGACTGGACAGTAGATCGCACAATACATTACGGGGAAAATTCGTTCTTTAGCCGTACTGTCAGTATGTGGAATAAGCTTCCTCCTGAAGTCTTTCCTGTCCCTTTCAATATAGGAAAATTCAAATCAAATGTAAATAAACACTATTTCCTCTATCCTCCCTCCCATAACCTATTTTCCTAGTTCCAACACAATGCTTTGCATGAGTAGGGGTCATCCCCTGAGTGCTGGTCCAAGAAAAAAAAAACCGTTTCCGGACCGTGTTATCTCTCTCTCTGATTTAACACCTTGCGACTTCTTCTTTTGGGGCCACGTAAAAGACAAGGTCTACGCCAACAACCCGGCGTCGATTCAAGACCTCAAAGATAGAATTCGTGATGCTATCGAGGACATAGGGCAGCCACTTTGCGATTTGGTTTAGGAAAATTTCATGAAAAAGATATGGTCCTGTAAGCGTGGTCGTGGTGGTCATTTGGCTGATGTTGTTAGTCATTATTAACGATGGAATAAGATTCTGAGCCACTGTGCGTCGTTAGCGAAGAATTCAAATTTTCCAAATTTTAGATGGAATGACGCGGTTTAAGCCAATATGGGACGTTTTGGATGGAATTCCCCCATACATTTGTTTCGTAGAATACAGCTGCAAAAATAATTTCAAATATACATATTGCCAACAATCGAGGAATAAAATATCTCTTTCTATTTTTTAACAAAATAGTTACATTAAAAATAAATAATTCATAATACAATTCAAGCTATATTATGAGAGGATTTTATAAGTATTAATAAACACATTTGGTACACTTAATACACATCATAACTTTTTTCCTTGAGCATTACATGCCCAAAAATAAATATTTTTTCAATTAACATTCAAGAATCTGCATTTCTTAAGAAAATTTAACTCTGAAATGTGGGAGACACTGCTAAAAGTTTGCCGATTTTTCTAAAATTTTCAGCATGTGAGTTGAAATTTGAAAAAAAATATTTCTTATTGCCACCCTAATAAATATAGTATGTATGGATTAGTAAATATACAAATATATTTATGTTTGTAGTTTTATGTACAACTTATTGTTCTTTATGTAACTTACATCGTCATATGTATGGATGTTGTTGTTAATTTGCAGCATGTCATCAAAAATATGTCAAAACAGCACACGAATACACCTTTATGGGGCAATACAAAGTTATAGTGCTGGTAGGGGCAAACTTATCTGAAAAATTCTGATTTTAACTTGTATGGTAATGACATTTGTAATCAAATCATATGGTCAAATGAAAAATGTGTAAAAAAACTAAATATTAAATAGCACTGTCTCTGAAGGTATATGGAAACAGCTTATTAAATCACTTGTTTAGAGGAAATATACACCAGGTACTAGAAATAGTAGGATTTTCTCTCATATAAAATTATTCACTTGCTATTATACAAATCTTTCTGTCCAGCTACCTCACGATTTACAGAATTTTTATTGAAAAGCTTACTACACATCATGGCGTATGCTATATCAGAATTATACAATACTATGAAGGTATTTTCTTATTGGTGGCCCTATGAAATATCTCTGTTAGTACCACTGCTACCGCAATATTATTCCATCCCTCATTTGTGGGAGAAACTTGTAAATACTGCTCGAGATCATCAAACTCCCAGTTTATCAGATTATAAACACTAGCTGTAAAATCAATATACCGATGGTCAGAAGAGAACAATCATTAGAGACCATCAAATTAGTTAATAACTATACTGCTCCACACTCACCAGCGTTACTAATATTTAGTAGGAAGTATCCCATCTTATGTGATGGGTGTTGGCTAAATTCTAGATCAAGCTCGAACATATGATACCCAACAGAAGATGATTATAAACAGTTTTCTTTTAAAATTTATATGGGAGCTATGACTTATTATGGACAATCGTCAAAATATTAGGGGGCATGTCTTCTACTTATGTATATGAAACTTATTTGTGTTGAATTTCATTTGAATACCAACATTTTTAAGAAACCTATGCTCGTTAAACTAATTTTCGGAAGTGGGCCTTATATGTGAGCTATGACTAATTATGGACCGATTGTCAAAAATCTTGGTAGCGCGAGTTTGGCATATATAAAATTTATTTATGTTGAATTTGATTTGGATATCTACATAACTAAAATATTTATGAGAACTTAACTATTTTCAGATATGGCTTCGTTTAAGGACTAGGAGAAATAATGGACCAATTCTAACAAAATTCCATGGGGAAATAAAAAAGATTATGTCGAATTTTGTTGAAGTATCTTTGAAATTGCGACGTGTAGAAAGTGATCCTGATTGGTATACTTTAAGGTGGCTGTTGGCAGTTTTATAACTAAAATGTCAATTCGTTAAAACAGACTTTAAGTCTTTATTATTTCTGAAATAACGGCATATTAAATAGCTTCTTAAAGCCACTATAATTTTTGTGTCAATGTGATATAAAAACAAAATGTGATACGTGAAATCAAATTAAATATTAAAAGAAAACTGTTTTTGTTTGGTGTAGGGTATTATATGGTCGGGCTTGACCGACTATACTTTTTTAATTGTTTTCTTTGGGGTTCTGTGTTGTCAAAAGTTTTCATCGATAAGCCAGCTCGAAAACAATTATCTCTTATTATCCGCAGACTTTACAATCTGTTAAACACGTGTATGTAAGATTATATCGCTCATCTAGTGTTTTAGTTATGTAGGGTATTTCGCTCACAGGTACTACCCTAAGCCAAGATCTCATTAATTCATCTTAGTATCATAATCGAATTGGGTCACCCGTCTATCAATTAACTTAGCTTAACTTTGCTATCTTACTGAAGAATCTTTCCATTGTCTTCGGTGTAGGTTGAAGACTTTGGTTCTTGCATTCTGGCTTCGGCTGCATTATCCTCTGAAAGCTGCCATTTCTACGCTTTGCAGTTCCTTTGTGAGTTCATAATATCCTTGGAAATTAGTAAATCAATGAAAAGTAGTGCAAAACAAATCGTTGACGACCTTGGAATTCCCTTCCTAAAGAAAGCCGGTAAAGGTTTTGTAACCGGCTTAACAGTTGACGATTTACCAGCATTACAGGTGCTTGCAATGCTTGGAGTCTCTTCGCCACTTTCGTTATCATCACCACGTATAGTGGTTGTGTTTCTTTACCCTTATGATGATTTCCATTTATCATTTATGGTACTGTTAACTGTAACTGGCTCTGAACTCGGAAATCATGAAGTATGACGGAGACTATCAAGTGGAATGGTTGCATCAAGTGTTGTGGCTGCTGCTATGTAAAACAGCTGAATACATAGCTTCTAAGCCTTCTTGAAAAGGATAATTTCGGATAAATAATATGCGTGACTATTAAAGTTTTATACAAAAATGATCAGACATTTAACACGGTAGTACTTATTTGCTGTTACCGGTTTAGTTGATAAGAGTACAAGATTATATGGAGTGCACTGTAATTGTTATCTACCAATTTGCAATTGGATGGTTATGGAACTCTCAAATGCGATTTGACCAAGTAGTTGGATATCTTAGCAAAACTATGAAGAGACAATAGAAGCTTATTATTGGATATAAGCAAATTCGGAGTCGTTGAATGCGATTATAAATTTTTATAGAAATTTCTAAAAGACTTAAAAATAAAGGTTTGGTTCATCATATTGTTCATACCAGAAATTTTATTTGTTTTTTACTTTTATACCTACAATGCTACGTGCTTTCTAAAGCTTTCTCTTTTTTTTGCATTTAACGCTTAAACTCAATAACAAAAACAATACCAACATTGAAAACAACTCAACTTTAGAGAGCAAAAAAAAAAAAATGAACTACTCTACAGCTTACGTAGTATTCAGGAAAAAAAATAAAACCGAACAAAACATCAATAACATTCAAGACTCCTGGGAAATTATTTGCAAAAACTGCCAAATACAAACAAGAAGATCGGAGAAAAACAGCAACCTACAAAAACACACACACACAGAGAAAAACATGACCAGCTCACTACCTGTAAACAGAAAATATAACAACAGCTTTAGTCACCTTTAACAAATACATTTATAAAATACTTGTAAACTGAACAACAAAAAAAAAAAAAAAAATAAGAAACAGCAAAAAATAATATAGGACGAGTATTACACATAGTAGCAGGAAAGTGAAGATTTACTTTGAAGGTGAAACGGGGATGAAAGGGTTGATACAATAGTACCTTTCGTGAAGCAATTTTAAACGGAAATGGTCTCCCGTGATGCTAGGAAAATTTTTATCTTTTGAAAAATATAAAAAATTAAATTGATTTTTTCTTAATAAACATATAAGAAAGGGAGGAATTAAACCCATTCGAAATTTGTTTAAAACTTAGCTTGGTCATGCAACATTTGATGTTGCTCAAATATTTTATAATGGTGTAAAATCGTTCAAATTCAATTGTATATAACTGTTAAGCCTTTTCATTTGAACATTTGAACAAAGGATATCTCAAAAATTATAAAGATTTTCCTCAATTATAAACCATGGAATGGTTAACAACATATGAAAAATTCAGAGTGGGGTGGGTCCGTCCATATATATCCATATATTTTTATGAACAAAATTTAAAGAACAAGTACAAAAATCATCTCTGATTTTTCTAGCAGATGACATTTTTGATATATCGCTCGTAGATGCTGCACAGTCAGAAGCTCTGCTCTAAAATTTATTTTTAGGCAGCGTCGTATCATGTAGTCTTGAACTAAAGATAGACCTAACTGCCGTAAAAATTCTGCTATCCTATATATATATATATGTTTTGAATTCATTGGTGCCCACGAAACATCAATTTCAGAAAAGAACGGAAATCACTTTTCGCAAAATATCTAGCAAACCTTGTATATGTTGCAAACACTATATTTTGTTGTTGTGTTACTGCAAAATACGGCACTTATGATAGATTTGTAACATATGCAAGGTTTGCAGAGGTAGATTTCAACGAAGAGTCATTTCCCGTAACATAAACGCTTGTCAGTCATAGTTGAAAATATAACATTTGACCATCGATTTGTTTTTCGTTTTTTACTATAATAGACAATCATTTGTTCGACAGTATCTACGCCTCCTAATCCATATAAATATATAAATGTCTATGTAAGTTTGTTTGTTTGTTTGAGCATCACGCCTAAACGGCTAAATCGATTTTATTGAAATTTGGAACGTATATAGATCCTTACTATATTTTTCAATATTTTTTCCAGAAATAGATAAAAAGGGGGAAAACTGGTAAAATTGGTACCTTTAGTTCTTAAACAATAATTACTAAACGGCTGAAACGATTTTTACTACGACAGGGGTAGCGAAGCGCACCGGGTCAATCTAGTAGAAAATAAAATAATACTAATGATAAAGCTATATATACAAACCTTTGTTGACTTATAGTAGAAAACGATTGCTGTTTAATTGAAGGCAAATGTTGAAATGTATAAAGGAAATTTTATGGAAAGAAGCAATTTAGGAGGAATAAATGTTTTATTTTCGAATTGTACCGAAGAATGAGAGGTTCAATTTCACAACATTTTTTCAGTATTCAAAAGATGAAAAAAAGTTTTCATTAGTGATACTTATTTTGATCTTTCAAGTCTTCAGTGCGATTCGAAATGTCCCGCACCACATGAGTTTTTTTAAAGCTGTTTATTTTTTGGTTTGTACACTGGTGTAGATCACAAATCTAGCTGGACAAAATAAAAAAAATTTCTGGCAATATTCCTTCTGAATATTTAATCAGCTTCTCAATACAATAGGTAACTATAATTCATGTTTTGTTTGTTTATGTTTAGCTCTGATTAGGAAAAAGTTTGCTTTAAAGTCAGTTGTTGTCAACACGTGCATTCAGATTTAAAATAGAAGCATATTTTTTGTGTGATTTTGGTTTATGATTATAAAGGCTACGGTAATTTTATTGTAACAAATTTTTGTTATTATTATTAAGGATTATTTCAAGGAAATATATTGCAATTTTCATTTAATTATTTTCATTGTAAGTATTAAAAAAAAACAATTTTTTCAGATTCAAAATCAAAAACATCTTGTGCATTTTTAAGACCGCCATACATTTTTTTCACTTTTCCAATTCTTTATCGAAAGAAAATTTTTGAAGAATGAGTAAAAACTCCCAAAATACATCCCAAAAAAAAGTTGACTTTTTATAATCCTTAATATATTTGAACTCATTTGTTATTAAATTCATAAGTGAGAAGTGATCCCAACGCGATTTAATAATTTTGTCCAGTTGGATTTGCGATCTGTGGTATGGTTGGGATTTCCACACATATCCTGATTTGGAATCGACTTTGCATGTGTTAAGTTCATATATTACTTTGTCTTTGCCATCCTATCGTCGAAGCGGAGAGCACTTGAAATCATGTGAAAATTATCTTCGCTCATTAAGTATTACTCGGAAAATTGGGCGATTAAAACCTGTATTTTCAATTATTATTATTATTTTTCTCTTTTTTCTATAAACTGATTACAATTATTTTAAACAAAATTAAAAACTGCTATGCGTAAAATTTACGCATGCTTTTTGGAAAGCAAAATTGTGGAATTTTGTTGATTAATTTAAAATTATCTAATGTAGATTACTTTTTTTAATATAGCTGAAGTAAAAATACCTGAGTTTTCAATATGTTTATATATATTTATTATCAGAAAAACAAAAACAAAAGAACAACTTCTGTAAATAACAAAACTTAAAGATTATAAATCCTTGAATACTTATCACCCATTTTTGAGCTTTAGATTTTAATGGATATAATAAATAAAGTATTTTTTATAAAATACATATATACACTTTTTAAAAATTAGTCAGATACAACTTTGGCAGATATCAATATTATGATCACGACAAATAACTTTTCTGCAGGATGTTTTTCGCCTTAATTTGGTGGGCAGTAAATACGTGTTATTGGTACTGGTTCTACAGCGTTATCTTTCGATGAGTGTGCAGTATCTTTTGATTTTTTACCCAAGTATTATTTTTTTTTTGATCATGTTACCTTTGTGAGTGAGAGGAAAAAAGTGATTACTAACATTTTTAAATATTTTTAACAAAACCCAACATGGTCCTACAAAAAGTTCGCCAAACCGTCAAAGGTCTGCCGTCAAATTGATTCCAATGTTATTAAGCAGTATCGGGAGAACCTTTCCATTGATAGAAAACCTGGTTCAGGTAGAAGGAATGGTCCACATGATGTTTCTATAGCCAATAAATGGAAAGAATTTTCAAAAGAGCTCACAACACATCCGGTAGGAAAGCAGTCCGGTTAGCTGAGAACTCGCACTATTTGGTACGAAGAGTTGAAGCCAATGCAGGATTAAAAACATACTAGGCTTAAGAAGTTCCTGACAGGAACGCTGCTAAAAATTTAGAGGCCAAAGACAAAGCACGGAAATTGAAGTCAAGTTTTAAAAAAGAATGTACATGCTGCATAATGAATGACAAGACGAATGTTCTGGAAATTTGTCGCAGCTTCCAGGTTAATATATTATGTGGTTGATGCTCGAGGGTATGTTGTAGAAAACCTAGGACCCAAATGCAGAAAATTTTCCCAAAAAGTTCTTGTTACAAAGGGCTCTGTAAATACCGAAATTTACATCAAGGAATGTTTACAAAAGAGGATGCTTCTATTCATAATGTGTCCACTTGTTTTTGGCCTGATTTGGCATCCTGTCACTAGGTCAGCAAAATCATTTGTGGTACAAGAACAGGAATGTGGTATTTGTACCAAAAGAGGCAAATCTTCCAAACTTTTTGGAGATAAGGCCAGTGAAGAGATATTGGGCTCTTGTTAAAACCGAATTGAACTGCACAAAAAAGCGGAGATGAACTACCTGTTCGAACAAAGTGACATAAAAATCTATAAAAACCTTAAAAGAATGGTTTCCGGAAAAACTTCGTAAAGTCATCACTATTGATTAGAACTATTAAGATAAGTTATTTTGTAAGTTGCAATAATAATTTCAATCAAATAAAAAAAGCAAAACTGTAGGTTTAGTGGTTTCTTTTTCAATTAACACTTATGTATGTTACAATTTTTTCGATCTCAATCCTTACACAAAGAAAATAGATTCATTGTGATGACCAAATTTGTAGCCAATCGTATGATTTAATTATATTTAAACTTATTTTCAATTCTAACAAAAGTCAGTTTGAAAAGAAGCATTACGATAGATATCTGCAATTTTTTATCAACCCAACTTAAAGTTGTTAACCACACCAGAAAAATTTGGTCATTAAGGCTGAATATTACGATTAGCTACAAATTCGTTTATCACAACCAAAACTGTTTTCTCTATGTATGTTTTTCATCACTCAATGATTTTAAAGTAAAATTTTTCTTTCATATTTAATAAAAATCTATACTGTTTTAATGTGAAACGGATTTCTGGAAAAATCTTTAAATTCTACGATAAACTGGCTTTAACAGTTTTTCATTATATATTTTGTACGAGTCTATTAAAAAAATATGGACTTTGAACCTATATAAAACCAAACTAAAGGGAATTTCGAAATTTCAAATATTATCGAAATTCGAAGAGTAAAGGCTCAAAAATTCATTTAACGTTTCGTTCCCAATACAAAAATTGTTGTCTATGAGAATTAACATACATGTTGAACAATTTTTTTAAGAAAAAGATAAAATTGCCCTATATAAATATGAATATATTTAATTTATCATTAAGTTTATTAAATAAATTAATATTTAAACAATAAATTAACATGTATATGGGTACATTTGTTAGCACTAATAATACAATTATCAATAACTTTGGTACATTTTCTAAGTTCTATTGTGCATCACTTAGGATAATCTACGAGTATATATACTTAATAGGTAGATAAATTAAAATAGTGTTTGTAGAATAACTAGTTTGTTATTTTATTTAGGTCATCTTAACATATTTTTTCCCCTTTATGGAATTACTACAATAATAGAAAAATATAGACATACTTAAACACATACATGTGTAATAGGGTGGCATTTATATAGAATTGTGTCGATTGCCTTTGTTTTTTTTTTTTTTATTAAGGAAAAAAAATTGTAAATAATGTCATTCAAAAATGTCATCATATCCTTCAGTTTTCAATAAAACAGGCAGTCATCATATACGCGTGAAACTACAGAT
Source organism: Calliphora vomitoria (assembly GCA_942486065.2). Taxonomy (NCBI): domain Eukaryota; kingdom Metazoa; phylum Arthropoda; class Insecta; order Diptera; family Calliphoridae; genus Calliphora; species Calliphora vomitoria. The sequence goes on from OW818030.2 coordinate 80,708,115, forward strand.
TTGTACTAACAAAGCGTCATATGCGGGAAGTTTTGCTTTACTTCTTTACTTTGAAAAACGTACCGCTGATTCACACCGATTGCTCACCAAAACTTATGGTGAATACGTTCCATCGATTTCAACGTGCGAGAGTTGGATTGTGCGATTCAGAAGTGGTGATTTTGACACTGAAGACTAAGATCGCCCAGGCCAGCCAAAAAGGTTTGAAGACCAAGCATTGGAGGTATTCAAGCAGCTATTTCAAAATGTTTCCGAGCTGCAGGATTCATACAAAAGCAGTGAAATTAGGTACCATACAAATTGAAGATATGAGACGATTTTGCATGTCTGAAATGATGTTTGAACACTATGAAAACAAACATTTTTGCACCGAATTATTACGTGCGATAAAAATGAATCCATTACGATAAACCGAAGCGTTAGAGATCGTATGTGAAGCCCGGCCAACCAGCCGAATTATCCATGGCGCTAAGGTAATTCTCTGTATTTGGTGGTAGCAAAAGGGTCCTATCTATTATTAGATGCTGAAATCTAGCCAGACCATCACTGGAAACCTGTAATTAATGCATCTGATTCGTTCGTAGTGTGCATTGGTCAGAGTATGTGGCCAGACATGAAACCGTATTATTCCATCATAACAGCGCTCGGCCACATGTTGCAATACCTGTTAAAATTATTTATAAGAAAGTTGTTTGGAAGTTTTGGCACACCAGCTTTATAGACCAGACAATGCCCCGTCCGAGTACTATATGTTACTATGCAGGACGCAGTCTTTTGGATACGCTTCACTTGGAACAGAGTATCCGATATTGGCTTGATTCGTTCTTAGTCTCAAAAGATAAGCCGTTCTCTTCTCTCGGAATCCATATGTTGAGTGAAAGATGGGAAAAGGTCATATCTAACAATGGCCAATACTTTGAATAAATTTATATTGTACAATCCCTCATTTTTTTAAGTCTTACTGACGAAAAATTGTAAAAAAAATTTAGTATGAATAATCTTTAAATTTTTAAAAAATTATGTACCTTTGAATAAAGGACATAATTTTTAGAAGGTTTTAGTAGATATGTATGAAGAATATTTTTTAAAGATCATGGTTTCAAAGACATGGTTTATTTCTGAAGTTGCATGCAATTATTGTTACAAGGGTATACTACTATCTAAGCTGTATGAAATAAAATATGTGTATCCAGTTATTTGGTTGAAGCGAAGTGCATATATTTTGAGATGAGTGCTGAAGGTTGAAGAATCAAGATAGAGAAAAAATCCCTTACCATTCATGTGATTCAGTAAAGCCAGCTGTATTACGTTTAACTCCAAACCCTTAGGCTCCTGCAGAAGAGTCCAACACAATTTCATGTGATTTTGATGTAGAATCGCCGAGTATCGACTCTCGATCGGAAATTATCTCGGAATTTTTGCCAACACGAAGTGAGCTGATCAATGCACCGCAGCATTTTAAAACCAAACAGGAAATAAATGATCTAGCGCGCGACACACATATATCACAGAGAAGTGAAGAAATGTTGGGATCACAATTACACTTGTTGAGATTGTTTTCTCCAAATACCATTGTCAAAACAAAATCTCTGTGGAGCTAATGTTATGGGTTGGGCAGTCTTTTGTCCCTGCAAAAATAAAAATATATTTTGTGCTAACAAAAATCAACAGTACAATTTTTTAAAGAAGCTCTTCTCATTTATTTTTTAGAAAAAAAAAAAAAATAAATGAAGATTGCATATTTCAACAGTATTTATTTTATCGTATGTTAACTATGGTTTTAACATTAACATATAAATTAATATAATCTGAAGAAAAAATTAATGGATTCAACTGGCGTTGAACAGATAGCTGTGCTAAATGTAAAAGTTCATTACCAACCTATATAAAAATAAGTAGCAACTCTACTAAATAAAATAATGTGCGTAACCAGCACTCATTACAAAATAATAAACGTAGTAACTAGTAGCCATTACCAAATTCTACAACATTTTTGCTGGGATGTACCAGTGAACAAATAAAATGTGCAACCTAAATGTTATCGGATTTTGCTCAACTTATGAACATTTGGTTTTTCTCTAATTATAATTGGTAATCGATGTTAGAATATTTGTTTATTTTTTATTTAAAGATTTATGATGAATTGAAAACTTTATTTAATTTGATTTTTTCATCATTTTTTTAAAATTTTTTGGAAAATATTGCTACTCTGACCCAAAACTCGAAACTTAAAATAAAATAAACAACCTCTTTTCATTATACGACAAAGTTCAAAGTAAGTGCCATCCTAATGTGTATACATATGTATTTCTACATACATTGACATGTAGTTGATATATTATTTTAACCTAATATCATTGTTACATATAATTTCTTTATTTTTCTGATATAAAAAAAAAACTCAACAACAAAATAATCTATTCAATACAAAAGATACATACATGTTCATTGTTGTTTTTGTTCGATTTCCTTCAGGTATTGTGTACAGTATTAATTTACAGTAAAGATCAAAAGTATTAATAACTCTAGTTTAATACTTTACACAATTTTTATTAAAGAAGTGGACACGCCCCACAGTCCGACCAAAAGTCCTAATATGGCGTCGGGAATCCGAGTCTATAGCCCAGGGTTCATGCACGAGACCAAAGTCCGGGTCCTCTTCGTCTAAGAGTTCCAGAAGGTTATCTGTAGCACATTTCGAGTGCTGCGTATTTATTTACACTATTATAAGCGCCATTGTCTCCTTAGGCGAAGAGTTTGCCGCTTCAACCTCATCCGCATCACCACTCCACGTACCCGTGGATCGAAACACCTTCAAATTTGTGTCCCTCGCCCCGAAGAACGTCTCCAGTTCAACTGAACGAGATACGGTGATGGCGAGAATTAGGCATGTGTAAGCATCGCCTTGTTCATATTTTGTAGCTTTAAATACTTTAACATCTTATGCCAATCGATTGTCTTCTTTCGTAAACAAATTCATGCACGCGTTCTCATCGGAATTTCTTGAGCAGGGATCATTTTAAAACTTAAACCTTCCCATACACCACTGATATTTGCAATGCATTTCCTAATGAAGACCTTTGGGAACTCGTCCAGGCTTTTGATCACCATGTAGTCCCAATGAATTTTACCAGAGCCAAAACTAGGTGCCATACTAGTCCTACTAGTGAGCAAGCGTTCCATTAAAAGCTCAGTTAATTCGGACTCGAAGGCACCTCATTCTGTTACCACAGGATTAATGCTACCGTCTTAGTGATCTTTCACTAACTCGTTGAAGAGTCGTCTGGCAGATGTGGTGGTGGTTATTGTGGTTCCCGGACCGGCTTTTTTGTCACCATCCTTTCTCCTTTTATGCGACTTTTTTCCCTCTGTTTGAGAGTGATTGCGCTTGCACTTTCCTGTGTTTTCGGCTGCTGCCTTACAGGTGCTTGGTACGGAATCCAAAAACTTTTGGTACTCATCTACCACAGCTAAGTATTTTACGCGATTTTCCTCATCGCGTGAATCATCTGGAATTCGCAAGTAAGATAAAAATCACAGTCAACACTGAAGCCATCACATCGCGACCAGACTGTTTTTCGGGTTAGCTTTCCTAAAGCAATCAACAATAAAATTCAGTGAATTAATCAATAATATTTTAATTGTGAATTTAGTACATTATAACTAAAACCTAATAAAATAAAATTTTGTATTTCCAAAAATAAATCTTAAATTAATCTTGATTTCATTCGATCATAAATATGGTTACTTTGGATTATTTCAATTGGTTTCATTGGGTCATAATATTATTACATTGGGTCATTAGGACTGAGATCGAAAAAATCTTAACATACTTAAATGTTAATAAAAATGAAACCACTAAACTTACAGTTTATTACAATTTACAAAAAGAAAACAATTTTTATAGTTCTAATCACTAGTGATGAAATTTTGAATCTTAAGATTTTTATAATGATTTATGTCAATTTGTCGGAACAGGTAGTCCATCTCCGTTTAAAATCTACCATACTTTTGGACACCTTTTTTGTGCTCGTCAATTCTCTTTTAACAAGAGCCCAATATCTATCCACTGGACTCAGCTCCATGCAGTTTGGAGGAATTGCCCCTCTTGGTACAAATACCACATTATTGTTCTTGTAAGACTCAAGACCTTTCTTGCCATAGTGACAGATGCCAAATCAGGCCAAAATAAATGGACACATTAAGAAGTCTTATGAAGGAAAACATCCATTTTTGTAAACATTTCTTGATGTAAATTTCGGTATTTGTAGAGCCTTTAGTAACAAATGTTTGGCTTATTATGCCACTACTGCATATTGCTTCCCATACCAAGAAATTTTTATGAAATTTTTTCTGCTTTTGGCTCCTAAACTTTTTTTCTACAACATTCGCTCAATGATCATCAACATAAAAATATTGATCCAGAAGCTGCGAAAAATGTTCCGTACGTACATTTCGTCATCAATTATGCAGCTGGTAGATTTTTGTATAAAATTTGACTTCAATTTCCATGCTCTGTCTTCGGCCTCTAAATATTTACCTGCTTTTCTGACAGGAAATTTTTGAGCATTGTATGTTTTTAAATCTGCATTGGCTTTAATTTTTCCTACCAAATAGTCCGAGTACTGAGCCATCCGAGCTGCTTTCCTATCAGATGTGTTGGGAGCTCTTTTGGAAATGCTCCTTAGTATCAGTACTTTAGAACTACTTATTATGAGCATATATAACAATGATTGTACTGTTATATTTGGTCATTATATCGCTCATTAGCTGCAACAACATCATAATTCAAAAACCACAATTTTTCCGTCAATAGTACGATTGCATAGTATATAAATTGTTTTAATGACTGACAAAATCTTGTGAACTAGATTCTAAAATTCCACACAAGATTGATATAGAAGCAGTTTGTCCTAATTTCATAACTATTATATATTACCTGCAATAACGTCTTATTATCTTTTATAATACTGTTACGTTTTTACCTTTTAAAAACGTGGGTTTATTTCCTTTAAATAAACCGAGTACTTTTGATTGCCAATAAAAGCAGTTATAGTAGTTTCAAATTGTAACAACCCTTTATTTATTTAGAATGTACAACAACACCAGAATTAAAAAGTCACTCAGTGTCTTTATACACGTTTATCAATTCGCAGAAATGCACACACACTTTATTACGTACAACCTTGTATACACAAGACAGTTGATGTTAACTCTAACAGCGACAATGATAAACTCAACTCACAACTGCAGCCTCTGCCACTATTTATACACGCACCGGTCAACTAGTATGTTCGATTTCTAGAGCTTTCGATGTCATTGCCAGCAGCCCAAACATTTAGTGTTGCCATACTTACAAACAATGTCAATGATGGACGTGCCTTCAAACATGATGAATGCTGCAGGCAGTCGTTACAGACCGTTGAATTCAAATCGTCATTGCGCATTCGTAACAATACTAATAGTGATCATAATATGTTTGGACTACAATCATAAATCTTATCATAATATGTTGCTCTTAGATTATGTTTACCACAACCATGTTTTTTCTCTGCGTGTATGTAGTACCAAGATACATAAGGAACTAAAGGATCTGTTGCAGAACTTGTGGAATTTATATACAAGTTTTTTTCTTAAATCAATTGTAAATCTGTTAAAATGAGTAGTTGGAATCTGTATGTCTTTTATTGCCAGCATTATAGTGACCATTTCATTCACTTGATCTGGAATTATGGTGTGGCTTTACAGGTAAAACTTGGATCCAAATGGAAAGAATTATTCCTTTTTTAATGGTAACCAAGCGGACTTTAATACACATTAAATAAATAGACTTAAATGGTGTTAAATCTGTAAATGACTGCTGTTATACATTGGTAGTTTTCTGCGATGCCTTTTAAATAGAATAAATTTTTTGCTCTCACTGTATTTAGTTTTGATATTTGGCATTAGTTGCCTTTTTTCTCCTAACTATCATAAATTATATTATTTTTAAGGATGTGTGCATGTTTGACACATAGATACAAATATGTATGATTTTGTTATCTAAATTTGTGTGGTTTGTAGGAGTTTTACTTTTATTTTATAAGATTATGACACATATCTTGTAGTTGTTATTTTTATTATTGATGTTATTGTATTAATATTGTGTAATACAGGTCAGAAGGGAAAATAGTTTGTACTTGTGACTACAAAAATACAATTTAAAGCAATCGATATTTGTAAGGTTTTTGGTCAAGTGTTATGACTAGTATTTAACATTTTATTATAATAAAACTACTAACTACAAATAAATCACTGCTTTCTTTCATTTTACAATCTTATCCTAATAACCTTTTACTGCCTACTAACTATTTCTATTTATTTTTAAAGAATTTATTATTTTACACTCTACTTCGTTACAAAATGATAGCCTCGCTTAAACTTTTCATCTTTCCAATTACAAAATAAAAATAGAAAACACATATCTTAGCTAAATCGTTTTCAAATTTATTTTTTCTTTCATCTTGAGTAAATCTTAAACAATTTTATTGCATCTTTGTCATTCTTTTATCCGACTCTTATTTCTACTGATTTATAAGATTCAATTTCAACTTCGATTCATGCTGTTTTGTATTCCTTAGCCATCTTTATCTTTGAACAAAATTCATGTTTATGGCTATCGATGGAAACATTTTTAAATTGGAAAATAAAAAATTTAATAAAAATAGTAAAAGAAGTACAAAGAAGATGAACGGCATAGCATAAAGTAAAATGGAGAAAACAAAACAATATTAATCTACAAAAAAAAAAAAATCTCCTAAAGCCACATGCAAATTGACACGTTCAACAAGCAAAGATGTTGCTTTTTATGTTGCAGCAAATGAAAGAAACTTTAAATCGAAACAACAATAGAGAAAATGTATTGAAAAAAAAAACTGACGAAAATAAAAATGTTTCTACCAAAAACAAACACAATTGTAATTCGAACAACATGCAACGTATATATGTATGTATATTAGGGTGACAGCCGATTTTTTTTTTTTAGATTTCAAAGAGTGCCAGGTGGAATATTGTGACACTAGGTCTAAAAGATAAGTACTGAAAATTTGAGCCAAATTGGGCAACGATTTCGGGACGCGCATCGAGGTCAAAGGTCAGATATATGTAAAATTTTACTATTTATATGAAATAAATTTGTAAAACATCTTAACTTTCTGCATTATGTTACATAAATATGTAGATTTATTTATATTAATGAAAATTATAGTCAAAAAAATATTTTTCAGATTAAACCTATCTCCTTTGGGTCAAATTGACCCACAAACTTTATTATCGTTAAAATTTGGAAAAAATGCAAATTTTTCAGTTTTTGTTAAATAATTATTTTTGCAATCGAATGCATAATAATCGAAATGTGTACGTAATTGTCGTTCTAGTAAGATATAAAAGACAAAAATTGGTTAAAAAATGTTAAAGTTATTAAAAATTCCCCAGACCATTAACGTGTCTCAGGCTACTTGAACAAGAAATGTAGGAACAAAATTAACATATTTTAAGAAATATTAAAATAAAAGTTAATTTTTACTTAAAATACATCCGTATTTACATTCGTATGAGTTTTTGTCTTTGTAGAATACCGTTAACCTATTGGCAGGGATGGCCAAAAAAATTAATTTTTTTTAACGGCAGTTTCAAATCTCCATTTTCAAATTTTTAAAAATTTTTTTAAATAAATTTCAAAATTTTTTGATCATCACATTGGGATTTATTGAGATCATAATAGAGAATAAAAATATGAAAAAATTATGTCAATACCTCTTACAGTTTTTTCGTACCTACGATTTAAATTTTGTGATTTTCGGGAAAAAATATTTTTTTGGTCATAATTTGGCGAATGAGAGCAATTTCCTTACTGTTACAAATTTTAAGTAAAACCTATACAGAATCTTATAACTCAGATAATTTTAGATATACTATGAAAGTTTTGTTGCTTCGGGGATGTCGATTTTTTTTGCCAACAAAGCGTCATATGTTTTGCTAACTTCTTTAATTTGAATAAAGTACCGCTGAAGCACTTCGATTGCTCATCAAGCTTACAGTGTATGTTTTTCATTGGTTTCATCTTGCGAGAGTTTGCTTGTGCGGGTTAGAACTGGTGATTTTGACAAGGAAGACAAAGATCGCCTAGGTCAGCCAAAAAAGTTTGAAGACCGAAAATTGGAGGCATTAATCCATGAAGATTATTGTCAAACTCAACCAGAGCTTCCAAATTATATTTCAGCAATTTTAAAACATTTGCAAGCGGCTGGATTCACCCAAAAGCAGGAAAATTGGGTACCATATGATTGAAGCTGAGAGGATTTTGTAAAAAAAAAAATAATTTTTGCACTGAATCATTATTTGTTATGAAAACTTAATCCATTACGATAACCCGATGCGTAAGAGATTGTATGTGAAGCCCGGACAACAACCGAATATACACCAAAGCCAAATATTAATGACACTAAGATAATGCTATGTATATATTGGAATGAAAAGGGTTCTATCTATTATGAGCAAATGTAATCTGACCATCACAGGGAACCTATACCGAATGCAACTAATTAGTTTGCATTGGCCGAAAAACGCTAGACATGAAACCATAATATTCCATCATGACAACCTGTTAAAAACTATTTGTAGATTTGGAAGTTTTACCTCACCCACCTTATAGTCCAGACCTTTCATCGTCCGACTACTATTTGTTTCGATAGATTCAGACCGATCTTTCTGGGATACGCTTCACTTCAGAAAACAGTATCCGAAATTGGCTTTATTCGTACTTGGGCTCAAAAGATGAGCAGTTCTTTTGGTCAGAAAGATTGGAAAAGTTCATAGCTAACATTTTTATGTCATACTCACAAAAGTCATTAAATTTATCAAAATACTTAGCACAGTCTAAACGATCTCTAACAAAATCGTATAAAAAGCTACCTGGGAGGCATTAAACCTCCTAAAGTACATTGCTTTAATGGAGTCGTTATCCAGGCGACAATGTAAATTAGTATATTGTAGTTAAAGTTATTGGAATCGCGTTATTTGGTATAGTCAGTTGTGCATTCTGAAGTGCCATTATTTTTATGAGATCAGACCACTTACGCATAATTACAATGAATATCAGAGCAACTTAATTTCGAATATACACCAACTGAAAGAAAATCGAGTGACATGGTTTCAAAGAATTCACCAACATTCGCTTCAAAGAGCTACCGAATACTTTTAATGTGCTGAGCTTAAAAAAATGCTGTGAAACTATCATCGCTATGATTTCGATTAGCATGATTATCCGACGAAATCTCCAAGCAAGATTTTTTAACATATTTAGTAGAAATTGTGCAATGACTTATCATGTGTTTTAAGACGTTAATTCTTTTTCTTTTCGTATTTTGGAAATTCCAACAGTAGTGTTGTAAACTATCGATACTTTTAAATACTCTATAGAACTCAATACTTCTGAAAGTATTGACTCAATACTATGAATTTTTTAATATTAATACTAAAATGTAACAAACATTTCCAACTTTCTTTAAAGGATGCTATAAAAAATAACAATATTTTATATATATTTTAATTATGGTTATCTAAATATTAGTTTCAATTAATTGAAAAATAATTTGATATAATAAAAACTATAACAAAATATGTTTTCATTCAAACATGTAAATTATTTTCATCCTTTATATTTGTATTTTTAAGCAAGTAAAGAATTTCTGTGAGTTGGTACTTTTGAGTATAAATACTCAAAAGAAATCAGATGTTACGTTATTGGACCATTTGGTCCATATAAACAGCTAATGTAAAAAACAAGGGTGGGATTCCATTTTGTTGTTTTTTTTTTTTATTTTAATCAACATAGATTAAATATGTAAAAGATAATTGTGGGATCCCCCTCTTTTGCAAATGCTTGGTTCACTTTGTGTGTAGTTTTTAATAGAGCAGACGTATTTTATTTACGACATGGCAAAATTGAACGAAGATGAAATACGAGAACTGCTCAATGCAGAAAGTGACTCCGATATTTCAGATTCGGAAAACATATAAAACAAACTAATAAATACTTTTTTTAAATAAACGTAAAAAAATAAAAAAAAAAAAAAAACAAAGAAAATATTAACCTTAACCTAAGATTCGTAATTTTTAATTTTTCTCATTCCATCAGTCTAAGTCAGTATATATCACCGTTGAAAAATTACAAAGAAAACAATTAAAAAATTGGATCAAATGGACTTAACCTAACTATCCCAAAGCGATTATACTGAGTTGTATCTCAAACAACGCATAATTGCAAGGGCTATTGCCCCTATATTTTCAGAAGTTTTATACCCGATAAAACGTTCTGTTCAAAACAATGACAAAAATTTAAATTTTAATAGTATTGCTGAACAAAACGTAAAAGGATCCGCCGCACGGTGGCTCAGAACTTAATTTTATCGGCCAAAAGTTAAATTTTTTGTTAACACTGCTTTCCAAAATGTTAATGCCATTCAATAGTAACATATTCAAATTAAGGTAGACAAAAAAATGGTTACAAATATTGTTAATTGTGGTCGTGACATGCTGTTAAATACAAATATTTTGTGTTATTGATTTTTGTAAATTTGATCAGAAGTTATCGATAATTGGCTGTATTCTTTAACCCCATATATACTTTTGTAACTGTCTGAACCCGTCTGTAGAACACTTTTTCCATTTGAATGAAATTACTCTCAAAATTTTTTCTATTTTTATTTTACCTGATCATATGATTGGCTGGCTTGCTGTCCATGTGAACCTTGTGTGAAAAGTATAGGTCGCAATTTTGAAGATATTTCTATCAAATTTGACCGAAGACGACGCCTTTTGAATCGGTCCATTATTTCACATACAAATGTCCTCCCGAAATTGGACTTTATCGGTAGTAAATTATTAATTTATATTGTTATCTACACAAATTAGTGTGGGGTATTACATGGTCGAGATTGATAGACCATACTTTCTTATTTGTTTTTATCTGCTTCATACTAAATGTTATGAACAAAAGTATAAGTTAAAATTTAGCTTTAAATTTCTCAACAACTGAAGAAAATAACTCTACGTCAAAAAAATGTTTCTAAAATATCCCTATCAGTTCAAAAGTTACAGAGTTTTGGCCGATGAAAAACGATTCTGATATACTGTGTGCCGCATGTGCACTCGTCGTTGTCTGATTGACGACTTAGCACAATTGTGCTCTGAATTGGCTGTCTATGTTCTGCGACCAATATTTCCACCTGTATTTTTGGTGGTGGTTATAATACGTTATATGTTTTTAACATATCATATAAAATTATTTTAAAACAAACCTCGTAAGTCCAACAAAGAACAAAATGACAACGATTTGGGTGAATAACGGTAACATTTGACTTACTAACACATGCAACAAATAATACAAAAAACAAGAGAGAGGGCAAAAACCATAAAACAAAATACACGCATACATAAACACTAACCCCACTAACACCAAGCTGCAACAAATAAACAAATACATATGTATATTAGGGTCGCTCTGTATGAAAAACTAAGATGACGGAATTTCTAAATACTTACCTGGCGGCAGTATTTGGTGAGCTGTATAAAAAAATAAAAAGATATTTTTTTTAGGTTGTTTCTCGCAAAGGAATCATTTGAAATTTGTGTAATTTATAAAAGGTCTTTGGAAGGCGCTTTCAATGCAGTATCGTAAATTCAATCTAGTTCGAATTTTACATCAATTTTCCAAAACCAATTTTCTCCCCGATCTGATGTTAGCACTATTCCGTCTATTCTTTCAGATACATATAAAAAGTTTATTCGAGCCCAAAGAAATTTTTTATCTATAAGAGTAATAGTATGAAGATATTTTATTTAGATGTTCCTAATTTGGATGCGTGTAATTTTTTTATAGGAAGCATATAGCTGTATGGAACATTTTTCTATTTTATTTGGAAATTTTTCAAAAATATTGCAGGTCCGTCAAATCAAAAAAAAAAAAAAAAAGAAGAAAAGTCTGTCAACAATTAAAAAAAAAATGTGTCAACATAAATACCAGTTGAACTAAAATAATATTTTCAAGTGCTAAAAGAACTGAATTTTTTTAATTTTGTCTAAAATCTTGTAGGACCGATATGAGCAACTTTGGAGAGCCGTTGACTAGCCCCTATGTAAATACCAGTCAAGTCAGAAACACCTCAGCTCTGATTGCTTTAAATATCATTATGATATCTCAAATCGTTCAAGAGCTACCCAACTATTTTCAAATTTAAAAGTTTCTAAGCCACTATGTGTCAGTTAAGTTGGGAACATCTACAACTTTTTATTGGGTGCCACCCTAATGTCTTGTACATGTATGCATAAATTCGTATGGGTATATACAATGCTAAGCTGCCTTTAAAAAAATGTATAAAAACTCGTTCTCATTGTTAAAACATCACATAGCCAAGAAAACAGAATTGAGAGAATAAAATCGAAAAAACAGATATAAACTTGTGCTAAACGGTACAAGAAGAAATACTAACGTAAATCAATGTTCATGTTTACTCTACTTTCCTAGTACATATAGAACGGGTACGAAAAAAATAGTGCATTTAAACATTGACAAATCCCCAGTGAATAGCAAATCAAGTGATTTTAATATGAAAAAAAAAAAAACTGTAAAAAAGACACTTACAAAAGATAGTGACTGCACTTGAAGAAAATTTAAAGGAATATATAATTCAAGTTCAGCTCACTAAAGTTTAGCTATATCATATGACTGAATATATTTGAAATAATTTTTTAATATTTCATTGTTTTAAAACCAATAACAAATCATCATGCAAGGGAAGACATTAGAGCTGTTTTCAACGTTTATAATAGAATTGACAAACGAAAGTTTTTCTTATATTAAATAATGTAAAATGAATTTGAATATTTAGAACTTTAAGCCACGGAGTATTCCACTCCAGTGGAACTTTTATTATGGAAGTTTATGAGGATAATTTTTGTGGAAGATTTTAACCCTCTAGCTCCTCTCTTTAGGGGTCAATTTGACAATTTTTTCGTCCTTTCAAAGAGGACATTTAGGATCAAAAATTTCAACTAACTTTTTGGCGGGAAAACTTCAGATACCAAAGATAGCAAAATTACAAATTAGTTAACATCCAAAGAATCACTTGAACATACACTTCTCATAGAATGGAAATAAAGAAAATATGGAAATAAGAATGTAAAATGTTTTAGATTTAGTTAGGCATGTTAGATTTTGAGAAAAAACACTTATTGTCACAAAATATACTTAACTAGCTGAACCCTGTCCGCGTTAATGGCCCTTAGAAAACATTTGTTTTATATTGCATCTCGATATCGATTTTAATATACACATGTATTAACCTTCTATGTTAAAACATGTTGCGGCAGTCCGGCTGGTTCCAATGAATTCAAGTAAGATAATCGACGGCTTGTTCTTCGTTCATAACTGTGTCAATCGATTTGTATTTTATTGTTTCGCCAGGCAGTTTCAATTGTATTTGCTTATTGAGCTTGTTAACATCATAATTTGTTGGTGCCAAAATTGCATGTTCCCACAGCCAATCCAAATTTTTGCAGTTGGTTGTCGATAACAGCTTGAATATTCATTTGCATTTGGCAGAAGTTCGGGAACGAAATTTAATTTGTGGCGGGATTTAATAAATTTAAAGGAAATTCGCATCATCACTGGGAAGCTGGAGCAATTATCCAATTCTGTGGTACATTTGGCCTTGAACTTTAAAGGTGGGCATGAATCCGACATCATTTGAATTTCATTAGTGGTATAGTATAAAAATTGGATTTTGCCACGTACTTCCATCCACAGACCGAAAATCAAAAATCTGACTTTACAGTGTTACTCGCTAGGGTTTTCTGAAGATTCCGTGAAAATTTTATCAAAATCGTTCCAACCGTTTTTGAGTTCATTCGGAACATACATACAAACATCCATTTTTATATATATAGATACCCAATAAAATCGGCCTACAATCTTTTAATTCGAATTTATTCTTAAAGTGTGCGATTTGAGTAAAATTCAGTTAAAATGGCAAAATTTTCATACAGAATATTTAAAATTTTATTTCGTATAGTCATTTAATGCATAACTCTATTTTAATGCGATCATAATTCAAATGTGTTATTTATTATCTGAAAAATTTGCTTCAGCCAACTTAAAGTAATTGAATAAAAGGCTATCAATACAATAAAAAAATTTTAGAACAGTTAAAATACAATATTAATTTTATTACAAAAGGGAGAATGGTTGCTTACCAAAGCTTAAAATATTGGCCATATGTGTTTGGTTTTAATTGCATCCACATCCCAAAACTTTTGTTTTTCAAAGTTTAATTAAACCTCCAATATTTGCTACCTATATATCATGAACATTTTAAATTTTCACAATTAAGGGTGGTGAACAAACTGATCTAATGAAAAACGAAGATCGCTTCATCTTGATAAATTCGTGAATCGTTATTATTGCTACATATAGGGAAGGGTTTTGAATTGAAGATCAAATACCAATTATTGTGTGTATGGCTTACAAATGCGGGATTTACAATAGTTGGCGTATCTTTTGAACACAGTTTTTGCTTTCAATAGCTCATATATCATTTTGTAGAGTACATATCTGTCACTCTTTTTCACTTAGTTATTAAACATTTCCGCCGTCTGGAATGGACTGAGCAATGCACGAAAATGAGACCTATGGTCTTGTTAAAGTGCGTTCATTCCCCGATATATGGAAGCATTGCTGAATTCTCGTCCAAAGGTTGCGCATAGTGGAAAGTTCCGTAGATATGCGAAGCAGCTACCATGGCAGTCGAAGACAATCAGGGCTTCCGACTGGAGAGTCTCAGAGGGTTTCCGGTTGGCGGTGAACTCCTAGCAAGTTCTGAGTGCCTACGATACTCGGAACGTCTAGGCGAGTGATTGGCGTCTTCAAATAACCAATAGCCTAGAGACAATTCTGGCAATCCCAGTTCCAGGATCGGATGCAGAAGCCCAATCACCTACTCATTTTAGACCAACTGACTACCAAAACCTCATGAGGCCTCTGTGGTCCTTATAGGAACTAATGGAATTAATATATATTTACATATACTTAGTATAAACAACAAAGTTTTGTTTTGCTTCGAAAACGTTAAATTTTGTATCATTTGGAGCTACTAAACATTTCGCGAGCAGCAGGATTCATCCAAAGGCTGGGAAATTACGAACTGAATCTGAGAGACCTTGAAAGATGATTTTGTATGTTTGAAATGCTGTCTGAGCGCTATAAGGAAATCATTTATGGACCGAATCATTACTTGCGATAAAAATCGGATTCATTACAATAACCCGAAGCATAAGACATTGTATGTGAAGCCTGACCAAACAGCCGAACCAAAGCCAAATATCCATGGCACTAAGGTAATTCTCTGTATTGAGTGGTAGCAAAAGGGTCCTATCTATTATGAGCTGCTGAAATCTAACCAAACCATCATAAGGAACCCTATTGAATGCAAATGATTACTTTGAATCGAGCATAGACCGAAAAACACCCAGAATATGCGGCATGAATACGTAATACTCCATCAATGCACCGCTCGGTCACATGTTGAAATACCTGTAAAAATTGTTTAAAACGAAGTGGTTGGGAAGTTTTGCCTTACCCGCTTTATAGTTTCGATCGATGCAAAATGTTGTATCTGGGATAAGCTTCACTTTGGCACAGAGTATTCGGTATTGGCTTGATACATTCTTGGCCTCAAAAGATGAGCAGTTTTATGGCTCGGAATCTATATGTTGCCAGAAAGATGACAAAAGGTCATAGCTTATTGGCCATTGTCGTGGCCATACTCTGAATAAATTTAAATTGCACAAATGTGTCAAAATCAGAGCTAAAAATTGGGAAAAATTATGCATTTTTAAAACATATGCCCAATAAGATACAATTGTGTTTATTTTTTTTGTGGAAATAATGATGAAAAGATAAAGGCTTTGTCTTGTGGACAGGCGGTAAATTTAGTGGTGTTTGGGATAGGGTCTTTTAACTATGGACAGATGTATTCATTCATAAGTTCTTTTTGGGAAACGTATTGAATTCTAAGTATTAATATAATGAGTAACTATTTCAGACGAACATGACTGTCAAATTATTTTCGCTGATTATTTATTTTTCACTTTATTTCAGAGTCTGCCATTGTGAACGTAGCTTTACTTTACAATTAATCGAAGAGTAAATTAAATTAGTATTTTTCAGTGTATTATTTGCCAATGTTTAAAAAACATATTTGACAAGTATTTTTTTTTTTTTTAAACACGTTCTTAGGGAATATACTTGCGCATATATATTTTTTTAGTATCTCTTAACAACATATTAGTGCATTTAAAACTTTATATAAAGTTTTTTTTTTTTAAACAAATAACTTCTTATTAGCAAAATCGCTTTTGTTATTTTGTTTTATATTTTATGATGTTATCCGTAATCATCTAATTTAATGCTTCGTTTGAATGTTTTAGAGTAAAAAAGCCTCTGGGGAACACTTAACGTGATACATAAAGTTGTTTCTTCTTCTGAAATTCATATGCGAACCAAAGAGAAACGCACAGAAAAATAAACAATAACAAAAACAGCCTACATTAAAACAAAAGAATATAACATAATTTAACTTTTTTTCATTTACACATTTTTTTTTTTCTGTTTGTGCGAAAATAAGTGAATTTGTTGTCTCTTAGTGGCCAGACAGTGGAACCAAAATGTGAAAGGGATTAACAAAATATTTTATAATTGTGTTAGGTGCTTGAATTCATGGTTTATTTATTTATATTAGTATATATTTTTGTATAAAATTTTGTTTAGTTTACATATAACTTATATAACAAAATTTTGAACCAATTTAACAATGATTGTATGACACCGGGCGTATGAGTGTTATTTTTTATTGTATCATATAAATAACACTCATACGTATGTGAATTATATTTTTCGAGTAAAATTAAGAGATATTTTGTAGAAAATTGTATTATATCGTGATTTTATTATATTTATATTGAGGAATACATATCACATTCTTTGTTCTATGCATTCGTGAAAACTTTACCAGAACCACGAATATCCAACTATAGGTACTTTTATATATATTTGGTTATTTTCAGAGCTTTCTGATAAATTCCAAAGACCTTGGAAGTTGTAATTCTGCATACTATAATATAATTTGTACTTCAGATCCGAATGGATTTAGATTTTTTTATTTCGATGAGGTAACGGGAGACTAAGTTGGATGAATATGATTATACACTTAATTAGATGTGCGTATAAAATACAATAAATCTGTTTATTACTAATTTTTCATGTTGTACTTTAAAAAAGTATATATGTATTTTAGAAGCCAGTAGTGCCAAAGTGGGTAGCAAATACCCAGATGCTACAGATTTAAGTAACAGATAAAAATAAATACCCATTATCAATATAAACACCTTAAATGTGTGGTTGTATGAATTTTCATCAAAATTGGCATTCTTTAAGGTTTTTTTTTTTTTTGAAGTAAATAAATTTTATTGATCTAGACTCTCGACTAAAATATATTATATTTAAAATTACAAAACTAAAGTAGAAAATACATCACTTCCCCTTGGCAAATTATGGTCTGTATTTCTTCGAAAAAAAAAGAGATTGAGTAGAAGTGCCAGGAAATTCATCTGGTTTAACTGGAACAGGAATAGCTAAATTGTTTTGATAGAGTTGTAGACGAATTCCAGACAAAGTAGGTGGTACTTAAAAATTTGGTGTAGCATAATTTTCTTATACATATAATGCGTGCTGTTTGCTGAGCATCAACATACGAGGGCGGGGGAATTAGTCCGTGACTTTTTTAATGAAATACAGGTTTTTGGATAAAAACTCATTTTATTTTGGGCAATGATTTCAACGTTAGAGTCAAATTCCTCTCCGACAAGCCATTTCTGCTGGCTTGGAAACAAGAAATATTAACCCGTGACTAAAATCCGGAGAATAAAGCAAATGAGGGTAACCTAATTTTAGCCATGAAAATGCGGCGTCATCTTGCTGAAAGCTTTCTCATACCCATGTGATCATTCAAAATTGAAATCACTGAGCCATGTGAGATGCCTATGGCTTCCGCAATCTGAGCACACGATGTACACTTTTTCCGGTAGTCTGCCTTCAATGAGTGTCAGATACATACTAAATGACAGGAGGCCAATAGCAAATGGCTGTTGGCAAAAGCAGTATTGCTATTTCAGGTATGAGGTTGAACATTCAAAAATCTGATTTGTATTAAAATCGTGGGTTTTGACAAAATTAAGAAGAAAACTTAAAAACAGTCCAAAAAACCCGATTTTTGGAAAAAAAACTCGAGTTGAGCGACATCTGAACCTCTTTCGAAATATCTGAAAAAAATCTCAACTATATTTGACCCTATAAGCTTTCAAATTAAGCTTGAAACATTTTTTTTGGAACACACTAATGTAGCTATAACAGTTCCTAGATATTCGAACATTAATATTTATTTTGTATGTTCTGATGCTTTCGATTTGTATTTGCGAAAAGTTGTTCTGAACTACGTACAATATTAACACAATAACTCAGGCAGAGTTTTGATAATCTCACTATTATAATTTTTCAGATATTCAATCCCTTTAATTTTTGGCATAAAAGGACATTGACATCACTTGAGGTTCCACTTTTCCGATCTATATAATTTTTAGCTAAACTCCATACAGTGATAAGGAATTGATTCATACAAAGTTTAAATACTTCTACAATTATAGTTCTCCAGATTTTCGAAATTAAACCTTTCAAAAATTTGGTCCAATATATTGGACATTTTTTCCTTTTGAAGTCATGTAGCGTTGACGTAAATAGATAGATTTTTGCAGTTAATAGCGTTATAAAAAGAGTGTTTCCTAGATTATATATATGTGATTTAGATATTTAATTTTTCATTACTTTTTCTTAAATTAAGTTATTTTCATAAGTTCGTTTGCGTTGTGTATGTGTATGTGTGTATGAGACATTGGAATATTCAGTACTTTTTTAAAGTGATAATTACATTATTTTATACTCTAAAAAAAAAAACGTGTTAATATTAAGTCAGTATTTGTATATTAATTTCAATTAATTTCATTCAACTAAGAAACTTTGTCCAAAATATTTGACATCACCTGGAAGCCAGGTGTGACAATTTACCTGTAATTTGACTTCATATTCTTATTTAGCAATTTGCTTACACTGAAATTTTTAGATCTCTATCTCAACTATTTCTCTATAAGGTCTGAAAGGGTTAAGTATTTACTGTGTATGGGAGGTGCCACTCCCGCTAAGCCAATTCCGCCTATTCACAGGTACAGTAATATGAAATTGATTTGTAAAAAGTTTAAATACTTCAACAATTGTACATAGATCTCCAGATATTCGAAATAAAATATTAACTTTATATCGGAGATGCCACGCCCACTAATCTAGTCCAGACCATTCTCAAGATATCCCATTTGTGGATATACTTCATGTAGTGATAAGAAATTGATTCATGTAAAGTTAGAAAATTTTCCCAATTCTAGTTCTCCAGATAATCGCAAATACTACTGTCTTTGTATGGGATGAACGACGGCCATTTTTATTCAAGCTATGCACAATAGTACCAATGTAAATCCTACGAAATTTTACGGCTTTCATAATTATGGTAGACCAGATATTACAAAATAACTATTTACTTTGTATGGAAGGTACAATGCTCACTTGAAATTACATAATAAAAAGTAACACATTGTTTCTTCCAGATATAGATGAACATACAGTAAAAATCTTAAGAGGATAGACCGATCCTCTTAACATTTTTACTGTATTGTTTAGTCTTTTATAAGCCACAAACAAACAAATATATTCATTATACAATGCGACAAATGGTGGGGGTCAATGATTGGCGAAGGTTCTGTTTACCGTTAAAAAAAAATTACCGCCGTTTCGATAGGGCTAGGAATAGAGATATATCGATTTGAAGTTAGTATGTATCGTATAGGAAAATTTTAATATTTTGTTCCTTTTTCATGCATTTTCACTATCTACAACATAGTCAATTTTTTTTTTCAATTTTATTTTTTTATTTATTGTATCTTCATTACTTAATGAACTAACAACAAGTATTTCAAATCTTATATCCAGGGCAAGGATTTCTATGCAAATGCATGTTTGTAGTCAGTAACTCAAAATCACTTTTGACAATTTATCTTTCCGAATCGAAGAATTTGCAATAAAATGGCATCGATTTGTTGTTGCATATTTTTGTATATTTTGTTATAAATGCATATTTTGCATATTTTTCTTTTAAATGCATATATTTAGCATATTTTTCCATTTTATTGCACATTTAATTTTCTTTTGGACATATTTTTATATCAGTGTACACTGTACATACATATATTTGGCAACTCTATTTAGTATTGTAAAAATAGTAAATATATTGACACTAGAATTATATTGTTGAAAGAAAAAGTCAACTTTTCAATTTATGAATCGATGTTTTAGCTTTTTGAAATTGTCGACTTTTCGAAAAAAATTTTATATCGACTTTGTTCTCTTTGTGACACATCATATTAAAGCCAATAAGCATTTCTGTGCTCAAATTACATCTTTATTTCTGAAAATATTACTAAACTACAGGGATTCAATTCGCTGAATGCACAAGTAAAATTAATTGATGATGCTGCCAATAAAATCAATAATGTAAACGGAGAAATTTCTTACCAAATTAAAACAAAACTAAAGAATATTTTACAGAAAAATACTGGATTTCATATAATAAAAAGCATTTTTGACAATTAGATAGCAATTTTAATGAAGAAAATCAAATTGAAAATGAATATTCTACAATTGAACTGACTTCATTTAAATATGCACCTTTAACTTCTGTTGACGTTGAGCGTACATTTTCAATGTATTAAAGCTGTTTTCATCCGAACAGACAAAGTTGTATTTTTGGAAATTTAAAAAAAAAAATTATTTGTTTATACAAATAGAAATCTAAATTAATTAATTTTGTAACATGAAAATAAATAACTGACTGATTTTTTTTAATACATATATTGTATAATTTACATACACACATGAATTTTCTTATTTTTACTTTGAAAAAATATATTTAAAACCTTTTATGTTCCTTTATATGTACATATATATTGAAAATTTGACCTGAAATTTATATCTGTCTTTTAGTAATAAATATATTTCAAATAAAAAACTTGTTTTTATTGCATATTTTTGTCATTTTTAGTGCATATTTTCTCTCTTTATAGTGCATATTATAAGCGCATATTTTTAATTTTTTAGTGCATGAAAATCCTTGCCTTGCCTATATCTAATAATTATAATTTATTAGTCCAGCCAGTGCCGGACGAAAAATTGTTTATTCATTGTTGCTTTGATTAAATAGGCATTCTTCCTTCTAGTCTTAGGTCTGCTGTGTCCCTCCTTCTTAATCGAGTGTGGCCACGGTTATCTAATATGTTGCGGGCCAGTGGGTTTAGGTGAATTTCAAGTTTTTTTAAATATTTTTCCACATTTTTCGTGATCTCAGTTTTTACAAGGGGCACGTTTAGATCTTTATGTATATTCGCGTTTTTGATATACCAGGGGCCAACTGTGATCATTCTTAAAAACTTGTTTTGGCGTCTTTGGATCTCTTCTACATTTGACGCTGAGGCCGTGCCCCATAGCTGTATGCCATAACACCATATCGGTTTTATGATAATGTTATAAAGTAGAAGTTTGCAACCTAAACTAAGCGTAGAGTTTCTGCCAATGAGCCAATTAATTTGAATTGATTTCAATTTAATTTTAGTCAACTTTGCATCTATATGACTTTTCCATGTAAGACGACGATCGAGATGTATTCCGCGGTATTTAACTTCCGATTGTTGGATTATTGTTTGGTTATTGGTATGAATAGGGGGGCATGATTCTCTTCGCAATGTAAATGTTATATGTGTACATTTTTGTTCGTTGACTTTAATTTTCCATTGTTTTAACCATTTTTCTAATTCAAATATGTGATTTTGTAAGTAACGAGACGCTTCTTCAGGGTTTTCATGAATGCTTAGAATAGCAGTATCATCTGCAAATGTTGATGTATGCTTGCGATTGTTAGTTGGCATATCAGACGAATATATCAAATATAAAAAGGGTCCCAGGATACTGCATTGGAGAACTCCAGCTTCAATGGGTTGGGGACTACTTAAAAAGTCTCCTTCTTTAACCTTAAATGTTCGACCAGTTAAATAGCTTTTCAATAGCTTATGTGTGTTTGCGGGTAAATTTTGACTCAGTTTGTATATTAAACCATCATGCCATACTTTATCAAACGCTTGAGAAATGTCGATAAAGAGAGCGGAACAATATTTCTTTTCCTCAAACGCTTTTCTTACAATATTTACAAGTCTATGAGTTTGTTCGATAGTACTGTGTTTTCTTCTAAATCCAAATTGATGATTCGGAATACAATTGTTTTCAATTAACATCGGGTACAACTTGTTCATGAGTATCTTCTCAAATAGCTTTGATATATTAGACAATAAGCTGATTGGTCTATATGATTCTACTTTTGTGTGATCTTTTCCCGGCTTAGGTATCATGCTAACCAGTGAAACCTTCCATTCTGGAGGATAATATTCAAGGCGTAATATAGCATTAAAAATAAAAAGAATTATTTTTATTGCTATCCGGGGTAGCTCCATAAGCATCTTGTTACTGATTTTGTCAATAACAGGTGCTTTCTTGGAACATAGTCAATAAACATAGTCAATAAAGGAAAAATGGTATTTTTGATTTTCCTTGCGTGGGACCCTGGAAAATCAGTTTTTCGTAATTTTTTCGTATGTTATCTAGTAAAACTCTAATTAAATCATCAATGTGTTCAAAAGTACCTGACCCCATTCGTCGATTTGCTGTCTTTGCTTTCTTTCGTGATGGTGCGTCTTCTTGTTCGGAGTCTCTCTTCATCTGGAAAGAAATCAATTGTTTTTAATTAGTCAGTTAACTTACACTTTTTTATTGTAGCGTTCGTTCGACTTTTGTGACTACCTACAAATTTCAGCCACCGACAAGTCCAGCCTTTTTCCTTTATTTCGCGTTTTCATGGGCATGACCATTTGAGGGATGCGCTCGCCATTTCCATCCGACTCTGAGGCTAGCTGCTTGCTGAATTATTCGAAATGGTGATGCAAGAAGTGAATTTTGAAAGTATTTCTGAAAGTATTGCAACATCTTAGTCACAAGAGCATGCAATTTTGTACTCGCCTATTTAAACTCTACACCACCATAGTGGGGAGGGTATATTGGATTTGTGCAGATGTTTGTAAAGCCCAAAAATATTAGTCTAACACCCACCTTAATGTCGATTTAACGATGTCCGTCCGTCCGTCTGGTCGGCTGTCCATGTAAACCTTGTGCGCAAAGTACAGGTCGCAATTTTGAAGATATTTCAATAAAATTTGGTACATGTCATTTTTTCGGCCCAAGACCAAGCCTATTGAAACTCACTTCCGAAAATCACTCACGAATATAAAGTATTGAAATTTTGAAAGAAAAATGTTTTTGCTCATTTACATAGTGTAGGGTATTATATGGTCGGGCTTGACCGATGAAATGCATGAAAAAAGCAAACAAATTACTGTTTCTCCTATATAATACTTACTAACTTCAAATCAATATATATCGATTCCTAGACCTGATCAAGCGAAACGTCGGCACTACATAACTTTTGTTTGACCGATATAACTTTTCCTGGTAAGCAGAACCCTCGCCGATTTGGGTTGTCGCACAGTGTAATACATTTTTAATTTTATAAATAGATTATAAAACAAAATTTCTACACAAAAAAATTGTTTTATAAACCTGTAATAATTTTGAAAATTGCTTATGAATAAGTGTTTATATGAAAAATTATGATACACTCCCTTAAATTGTTTTGACCTGTCTACTGTGCAACATTCCTGTTCCCTCAACTTTTCGCACTTTATTTCAATTCAACTGCTATGTGAAAAATATATATATGACGCCGTTTAGTAACGTTTATTTCTTATTGGTATCTTCATATTTTTTTTTTTTTTTTTATTTCCTTTACTTTGAAATAAAATTTATACATGTTTTTCATTGTATTTGTTGCCTTGGCCCAGTCGAACTAAAGCCATTTTCTTAATATTTTATGGACATTATTATTGTTATGTTTATTTTTCTTTCATAATTTTATTTTGTTACAATTACCAAAACAGAAAAAGTAAATCGAAAAGAAAAAAAGTTTTGTTTTTGTGAATGAAGTTCAACTAACGCTTGATGTTCATGTTCTTTTCCTGGATGTTGTTGTTATTGTATGTGTGTAGGGATTCCTTTTGATGGTAGATTTGGCGGCCGGATGTGAGATAAAAGGAAATACTAAATTGACGTTTAAGAATATCAATGTTGTATACATGATTGTGTATATTTTACGCTTCATTAAATAAAAGTTTTAATCTTTGAACGATTAGAAAAAATTACGCAAAGGGGAGCAATACAAAAGTGAACACAAACAAATATTAACTTTGAGCATTAGAAAAAACAAACAAAGAAACAAAAAAAAAAATAAAACTTTTTTCCTATTTACACGATTACAAATTTTAGTTTATGTGATAATTTATGTATGCCAGTAGGTGTGTGTAAGTTTTTTTATACAAATCTTTTATGGAGTAGTGGGAATAAGGTTTTGTTATTTAAAATAATTTAAATTTCATTCTATACATAATTCGGCATTATTTAGGAGAGAAAATCAGACATATTTTGTATGTTTCTTACTTTGTAGTTTAGAGCTATAAAAAATAAATTTTGAACCGATCCTCATTGTAGGTCATTAGGGACATATGAAGTCTTTGTAATGCAAAGAGAAGTCAACTGTTAGCTTTATAGATCCCAGGTAATCTAGCGTGAAGACAATTTAGTATATCAAATTAATCTTATTGCTGTGTAGTCATTTTAAAACTTTTGTTTGTTTAGTACTTGAGAAAGTAGATATTTTAGCTAAAAGGAGTGATCTATTGAAGAGTAAATTGTCGTTAAGTGTCCTGCAGTTTAATAATTGTAATCTGTGTATGGTTCCGACTAATGCAACATTTGGTGTTTAAAGAAAAATTTGTATTTTAATTTGTCCCATTTTTTATTAAAATAAAATAAATTCAATAATATGTCTGTAAAAATTGACAAACTTCTAATTATAAATATATGAGGACAATAATGCGCAAACCACAGGTAGATGAATATTGCCCATCAGATAAGGTTGATACTTTAAGAAAATATTATTTAAAATGTCTGATGAAATTCAAAAAACTAATGAAATGAGATTGAGTGTACTTACAAGATATAATGTTGTATCTTGACCGTTGACAATAATGGAAATATTGGTATCCATAATATAAGGAGTAAGATTGAAAATTTCTTAACATACATATATGTTAATGAAAACGAAACCACTAAACTTACAGTTTTAATTTTTCTTTTCATTTGATTGAAATTATTATCACAATTTACAAAAATAAATATTTTCATAGTTTTAATCACTAGTGATGAAATTTTGAACCTTTTTCGGAAACCCTTCCATTAACGTTTTTATAGTGCTTTCTGTCACTTTGCTCGAACAGGTAGTCCATCTCCGTTTAAAATCGACCACACTTTTGGACACCTTTTTGTGCTCTTCAATACTCTTTTAACAAGAGCCCAATATATTTCCACTGGTCTTAGCTCCGGGCAGTTTCGTTATGAAGTCCTACGAATGGAAGTCCTACGAATGGAAGCAGCCTTTTATGTAAACATTGCTTGATATAAATTTCGGTATTTATAGAGTCCGTTGTATCAAATGATTGTCTTCTTTTGCTTGCCATACCAAGAATTTTTTGGGAAATTTTTTCTGCTTTTGGGTCCTAAACTTTTGTTCATCATTCCGTCGAGCATCAGCAACATCAATTTTTTGACCAGGAAGTTGCGAAAAATCTGCCAGAACATACATCTCGTCATCCATTATACAGCAAGAATATTTTTTTATAAGACTTGACTTCAATTTCAATTTTTTATAAAACTTGACTTCAATTTAGTCTCTAAATTTTTAGCAGCGTTCCTGAGAGGAACTTTTAGAGCCTTGTATGTTTTTAAACCTGCATTAGCTTTAACTTTTCGTACCAAATAGTCCGAGCACTGAGCTAACCGGCCTGCTTTCCTACCGGATGTGTTGGGAGCTCTTTTGAAAATGCTTTCTATTTGCTTGGCTTTAGAAACATCATGTGGACCATTCCTTCTACCTGAACCAATTTTCTATCAACGGACAAGTTCTCCCGGTACTGTTGAGTAACATTGTAAACAGTTGGACGGCAGACCTTTGAATGCTTGGCCAACCTTTTGTAGGACCATGTTGGGTTTTGTTGAAAATATTTAATAATTTTAGTAGGCACTTTATTCTGGTCACTCATTTTAATCGGATTAACAACAAATTAATATAACTGATATTAAACATAACTGACATCTTTTACAAACGTAAATTGATAAAAAAAAAAAAATCAGGCAATACTTGGGTTACAAGTTTTAATGAAAAACTTGTGTTAAGAATTTTACGATCTCACTCCTTAGAACCATATTCCTGTTAATGAAGAGAAAGGCTAGGAAACATTATATAGAAAATTTATTTGGTTATGGGGAATGTCTGCACCACCTATACGACTATTAAACTTTTCTATGACTATTGTTAAAACCAGGTAATGTTTTCAGAAATGAATAACAAATTGAGGAGGAACGGAAATTTTTCGTCTTTACTTGATAAGAAATATAACATAGCACTCCCCATTAGTTCGACAATGACTCAATACACCCTTAAAATACAGTATTGGAAATTATTCTATTTTACGTGTGTATTGAATTGAGTCCATGTCCTACTGATGGGGAGTGTTAAAACTTTTCTGTAAACACCTGGTTGACTCTAACTTGTATGTATTGGGTCATTCGTCCCGAATGTACTCGTTGTAAGTCAGAGTGGAGATTGTCGTTACTTAAACATTCCCAGGTATTGCAAGGCGGAGGTAGTCGTCACTTTACTGGTCCTAAGTAATCTATATATGGGAACATTTGAAACTTGTTTTTTTGTATTGTACTTCAGAAAGTATTTATTTTACCTATCAGAATATATCGAATGCAGAGTAAATTGTCCAATTGTAATCGACAAAATGTAGTTACTGTCTCCAAAGAGTCAATTAATTTTCTCCTGTGATAAAGTAAAATATGCTTCGTTTGAACATATATTAAAATATCTTAAAATTTTGCCTACATTTATTTTTAAAGTGGGCTGAGACACGTTACTAGCCTTTGGAATTTATAAAAACTGTAACATTTTTTAACAACTTTGTGTCTTTTATATCTCACTGATAGTTACTTACATACACAATTCGACTGTTTTACATCAACATGCAAAAATGATTACTTATAGTAAAACTTTTTGCAAAAACCTGAGCAAAATGCATTTTTGCCTTTGTAAATGCATCTCCAAACTTTTGATCCCTAACGACATAAGCTAACGTTGTCCTATCATCATAATATCTTACAGAACGTATTTCTAAAATCCATAAAATAATTCTAGAGGGGGATGTTCAAAATTCGCAATTTCGTTTTTTTGTTGCACTCTAATGACCACTTATAAAATCGAAATTAAATCACGTACCTTCTACATGTTGTTAAACTACAACATGGTCATGTTTAAATAACAAAGAATTACCTCGTACGCTAAAAATTCTCATAAAAAAGAATTTAGTTTAAAAATATTGCAGCTTAGTTGTAGTGAAATTTTTATGAAAATAGGGTTAGTAGTCATATGATTTCAGAGAATATTTTATAAGCTAATATGAATTGTGCACTTTGAAACGCTAAGCTTTTGTTGGTGAAAATGAGTAGACGATACTTGTTGGCAGTATCAATATAATTTAAGGTAATGTGACAAAATGTGGTAATTTTTGGAAGTCTTAATAGTAATTTAAATAATATAAAATGCTGATTTCCGGTCAACCAGTTTACCCGGTTTAATACTCACCAATATGATTTCTCAATAAAGCCATTATTGCTCGAAGTGAAAAACATTTCTCACAATACGCTTATCTTCGCAATACAGCTGAGTAATTTGGAGTCTTTGTTGCGGTTTGAGTCTGTCCATTATAAATTCTCAAATATTACTGAATCACACTATGTTACTACTTATAAATATATAACAGAATTGAAACCAAATACGTTAACATGAACTGCATCACCAGAAGGGGATGTATGAAATATCAAGAGTAAGGAATAACCAAGGAACCGATAGGATTTGTAGTTGAATTGATATTTGGGACCATAGATGACAACTAGATAGGTAACTGAGAGCCAAAAGCTTATGTCTGTTGTCAAAAACCTAGTTCATGAGAATGTCGTTATTGTATCACCCGTATGTGTCAAGAGTAATTTCTTCCATTTTATTGCTTGCTCTTCCGTTCCGTTAGGCATTCAGCGTTGGTCTCTCCTGGTTGGTTACGATAACACAATAAACATAGCATAGACAGTAGTATTATTTTTGGACATTTTTTGCTTGAAAAGCAATAAAAACCATTGTGAAATATTAGGTCATTATGACAATATGAGGTGATAAGAGACCTTGTGAATTGACCAATAATATATTTTTTTAAAAGTGAGAGTGAATATTCTGCCCTACCGAATCTTATATACCTTCACCAACCATATGTTAAGATACGACGAGTATATGTATTGTTACGAGTATGTGACAACTAATGTTTGTTAAAAACATGCTCAACACAACTGATAGTCTGTGTTCGTGTTCTTTTTTGCTTATATTTCTGGCACTTATGGGCTGATTTCCTCGATTTGGAATAGCAAACTGTTATTATTATTATTATTATTATTATTATTATTATTATTATTATTATTATTATTATTATTATTATTATTATTATTATTATTATTATTATTATTATTATTATTATTATTATTATTATTATTATTATTATTATTATTATTATTATTATTATTATTATTATTATTATTATTATTATTATTATTATTATTATTATTATTATTATTATTATTATTATTATTATTATTATTATTATTATTAGTGAGGCTTTACACACTGCAACCCACAGGATCTTTTGTGCAGCTTAAGATTTTTCAACCCATTAGATTAAGGCTACGTATGAAGCCAATTATTCTATTTGGTGAGAGATCAGTTACTTCTCCTGGGTCTCTTATGGCCCCTTCCGAGCCATTTAGTTCTGCATGTTGCCACCATTGGGCAGTCGGGTAGAACATGTTAAGAGGTTGAGACATGAAGTTCGCAAAACCTACAATGTCAATCTCAACTTTACCTAAAATAAACTAGTGATACTTTAATCCACAGTGTCCAGTGAATAATCCAGTAAATATTCTCAAGTCACCCTTACCGAGCGAAAGTAATGACTGGATCTACGTCTGGATAGGGTAATGAACCATTTGGACTGCCTAAGCCCTGGTAAATTTCACAAAAATCGAGCAAATTCCGATGCAACACATGAACTAATACGTTCCATAGTGTATCCACGTGGGATACCAAAGAATGATTTAGGATGTATAAAGGAGCGTCGGTCGCTCTTGTTGGCAAGACAATCAGCGTGTGCATTGCCAGCATGACCTTCATGGCCAGGTACCTAGCACAATGTGAGTTCATTGTGTCCAGTAGACCATCACAATACTTCATATGATGACAAGGCTCTAAGAGCAGACTGGCTATCTGATATAACAAATATTTTAGTATTAATTAATCTCCTTCTTAAGCATTCGTGGGAGTATTTTTTTTTTAAATAAACACAAACACCTAAAGTCTCTATCGGGAATCGATCCCGCAATCCTCAGATAGATAGCCCAGCATACTATTGTCTACTCTATCGGGGCACCCAATATAAGGCTGATGTAAATTTACTCCTGAAGTATTGATGGGAATGTACACATTGGGATACCCCTTTGAAAATTGGGCTCATAAATACCAGCCCCATTATCACCATTAGCCTCTTTGGAACCATCAGTAAACCATACTTGATCGGCATTATTCTGCCACCATGTCTGATTTAACCAATCGTCCCTTTCAGATATAAGGACCATAAACTTCCTATGTAACACTAGAGTTGGTGAATTGTAGTCCGATATATTTCACCCTGAGCCATTCAATGTAAGCTCTATAAGTCTAATAACTCAACGTGTGGTAAATGGTACAATAATTGCCTTGACTGGGTTAGTGGTCAGCCCCCTTTCCAAGCACCATTTGGTGGTTATATTCAGAGCAGGCTGCATCCTTCCGATATCGTTACGTCATCACATCCAGTATCAGAAATTATTGAGTCGTCGGCGTAACCATATGTGCGGAAACCTAAGTTGTTAATTTCTTCCAGAAGTTTATCGATAACTAGATTCCACAATAGAGGCGATAGTACACCACCTTGTGGACATCCCCTAATTGCCCTAATGTACTTCGATGATCCTTCTAAATCCAACTTAATAACCCTTGATGACAGCATTTCCAAAATCAATTTCCTTATAATACAAGGAAGCTCTTTCTATGCAGTGCTAGATCAATAGCACCAAGGCCCCATGAATGTCAATAAATGCACAAAGCGATATGTAATTGGCACCTATGGTCTTCTCGATTAGCGTCCTCACAATATGAACAAACTGGAAGCGGTGTATTGGATTCATCAAAAGATAGGTATAAGTTGGACTATAGCGCATATATTGATGTATTAATCATATATGGCAGTTATTTGGGGGCTACGTCAAGTTAATTTCAACAGACATATGAACCGACGTACATGGCTGCATCGATTTAGTTCCTCTCACTGTATTGCTAACCATTCGCAAAGTTCAAGGATGAACATAAGTAGTGGACACTAAATGATCATGTCAGAAACTAAAAAAAATAAATAATATTCTGAACCTTAATAGGGCAACACTCTATTGGTCATTTCACAAGGTCTCCTATCATGTCATATTGTCAAAATGTCGTAATAATTCACGACTTGGAAGCTCGGCTTAACCGATTCTAAGGCGTCCGGCGCGTTAACACAATAATCATAGCATACAGAGTAGTATCATTTTGGGAAATTTTTTGTTTGAAAGGCAATAAAAACATTTTAAAACCAGTGCAAAATATTAGGACATTATGACATGATAGGAGACCTTGTGAATTGAGCAATTATGTTTAAGATGCAAATAAAATGTGTATAGTTTTAATAATACTTTGTTCTCACCATTTGCAGAAATTATAAATTACTTCAAGCTAAATCTGAGTAATTCTTCTATTCGAATGATCTCTCCTTTGGAACACTTGCACAAATAAATCGTTTATATCTAATATTCAACCATTACTTACTTTAATATATGAATGGCATAACTTTGTATTAGTGTCTTAAATCCAACTAAAATATGTTTCTCCATCCAAAACATGTTTCGCAATAACAACAAATGTTTAACAAAAAAAAAAAAAAAAAAAAAACAAGATCAATAATAACAATAACTATAAAGAAAGAACTTCGTTATTGGAAACTATTTCAGCAATAGAATGTAATTTAAAATATTCCGTGTCTTTGTGTAAGTATTTCCCTATAGACTATTTGTGCTTCCTTTGGCCATTATGTATCCCTTAGTATGTTTTTATGTTCTACTTTATTTGTACTTACCACAATGCGTTGCAAGCGTTTTGACCAAAGAAATTTATGTTTTTTTTTTTTTTTTATTTTTCTGTTGCAGAAAACTCAACAATACTGCATTGTGCATACACAGCAGCATCATTCGTTCTTACATGTGTTCAAAAAGGATTTTCGTATTAAACCAAAATAAGTTAAATAATTCTTATGTTCGTTTTATATGGATTTTTTTATATTACTTATTTTTGTTATTGCTTTTCTGTTGTAGTTGTTGTTAACTTTATTCCAATAACCGCAATGTTAATGTTAAGTATATGATTTTATTGTTGTGCAACAAAACCATTGATAAAGTGGTTAAAGTATATCTATACATGCATACATAGTGGCAAACAGAAAAAAATATGATTAAAAAATAAAGGGGGCAAGTTCATAGCGACTGAGGAGTACTCTAAATATTGGTGGTTATATTATAGATAGATATTGTGGCTATAAAAAGAGAAAATTTTTTAAATTATTTTAGTTGGTAATTTCAACAACTACATATCAATGGTGTAATTGACCTAGTAGATAATTTTACCCTAATTTTTAAATTAATTTCAAATAAATATCACATTTTAAAATTATCAAATATATTAACACCATAAGTAACTAAGCACTGATAGATAATTATTTGTTGAAATAATGGGTATAGATCATGTGAAGTCATAAATATTTGGCCACATATGATCATTATTCCTATTTAAACTGTATATCTTTAATAATATAATGTAGGGTTTAACAAACATTGCTACAATTTTAATACACAGATACATATTTTTTTCAGTAACAACCGCACAACCAAAGATGAACGTGCATTAAATGCCACAAAATATTTTTATTATTGTACATGCAACATTTAAAATGGTTTATCGAAGATGGGAGGGGAGCAAAAACAAATATATAAAATACAAAAATATAAGCACACGCCATGATGGTTGGAAACTAACCCATTCTTTTAACATTTTTAGTTTAGTTTTTTTGTTTTTCTTTTTTTTTTGCAAGGAAGGAAACGCTAAATTATGGCAAATTCAATTTGTATTGGTCTAACATTAGCGTTGTGTGTTTTCTTTATTTTTTTTTTTTTTGTAAATAACCTTCGTTTAAGCATGATTCAGATAAGAGGAAATTTTTAAAGTAGTGGAGAAGTTGTTAGATGACATACCCTGTTTAAACATACCCTGGTTTAGACAGGGTATGTCAACAAGAAATAATATTGGGTGCATGATATAATAATGAGGGATTTACAATAGACTAAGCATCTCTTGAACGCGGTTTTTGTTTTCAATCACACTCGTTCAACAATACTGTTTTAACTCAATAATTTTTAAGTGTTCAGGAGAGTCAAAATCGGTGAACCAACCTTCAATGTTAATACATATGGTGGCAGTCCGGTTGGGTTCAATGAATTCAAAAATTCAGTAGGATAATCGACGGCTTGTTCTTTGTTTATTACTGTATCAATCGATTTGTATTTTATTGTTTCGGCAGTTTCAATTATATTAGCTTATTAAGGTTGTTAGCATCACAATTTGTTGGTGCCAAAATTGCATATTCCCACAGCCAATCCGAATTTTTGTAGTTGGTTGTAAGACTATGGAATACATTGTCGACAACTCCTTGAATATTCATTTGCATTTGGCAGAAGTTCGGGAACGAAATCTCGTTTGTGGCGCGATCAATTGGAAATTTTCCGATGTCCGATGTCCAACAATTGTTTTGAGAATATTTCGGCAGAAGGGTATTGCAGCAAATGCACATGCATGTTCGTTCATTTCCAGTGAAATAAATTTGAAAGAACTTCGCATCATTATTGGGAAGCGGGAGCAAAGATCCAATTCTGTGGTACAATTGTCCTTGAACTTTAAAGGCCGATGTCATTTGAAAGCATGAGTAGCACTTTTGGATATTTTGAAGTAAGTGCTTGGAAATAGGATTGGCGCCGGAAATGTTACTTAGAAGCAGCTCAGGCGGCTCAATAGCTGGTGGCAAAATAACTTTACCATTCGAACAGCACATTCTCGGGGATTCCTTAGCAAACTTCAAAACGCTACAATGTAAGAATGTATGTACAATGTACGTTCTTGTGATTCTTGTAGTTATCTTAATTATTGTAATAAAATGCCGGCAACTTTAAATCAATTCTTTCTCTCGATCAAGTCATTCGGGAGCGATTGGCTTCTACTATACACCTACTGTTGAGGTGTCTCTGCAGCACTCAATGAAGACGGACTGCGACGCATTTTCTGAAGCCTTGATTCCTGTTCTGTTCCCGTTTCTGCGGCTCTAGGTGTAGATGCCCTTTTGAAAACAAATTTTATTGGAATAAAACCCTTATTTTTTCTTAAAAGTGGAATGCGGATAGTTATTCAAAATATTACTTTTTTGAAAGATTTCATATGAAAATTTCTTATTCATGCACCTAATATGCCAGAGTAAACAAAATTTTTTATCATCGATAAATAATATAAAAGAACTTTAATAGTACCGGTAATGTGTTGGAATGTATTCCTTTCTTCACTTACACCAAATCATTCGAGTACACCATTGCGAATTGAAATTTTTAGAATGAATATCAAAAATCTGACTTTACAGTGTTCATACAAACATCTCTTTTTATATATATAGAATGTTTGCAGATAGAGTTATATATTGTTTCTTGCCAAAAAGATAAAAAAATTAGTTAATATAGTATTGTTGAGCGAGTGCGATATGTCGTTTCGAAGGGTACATATCTGTCATTTATTCTCACTTAGTTATTGGTCATTATAGTGTAAACAACACAGTTTTTTTTTCTTATTTTTTGCTTCAAAAATGTCGAATTTTGTGCCAACAAAACGTCATATGAGGGAAGTTTTCCTTTACATCATTAATTTTAAAAAAAGTGACGCTGAAGCACAACAATTGCTCACCAAAGCTTATGGTGAATGTGTTCCAGCGATTTTAGCGTGCAAGAGATGGTTTGTTCGGTTCAAAGATGACAAATATCGACCATAGCAGCTAAACAAGTTTGAAGACCATGAATTGGAGGCACAACTCCATGAAGATTGTTATCAAACAAAAAAGAGCTTACAAAATCGTTAAGGGCTACTAAAGCAGCAATTTTAAACAGTTTGGAAGTATTTAGGATAGAAAATTGGGAATTGTAGCTGAGAGACTTTGAATGACTATTTTGCATGTGCGAAATGGTGCTTGAACGGTTTAAAACAAAATCGATTTTGCATGAAAAATTAATCCACTACGATAACCCGAATCGTAAGAGGTCGTATTTGAAGCCCGACCAACAAGCCGAATATCCATAGCTCAGAATGTTGTCTCTTTTGATCGATGCAGAACGCTCTCTCTGGGATATGTTTTACTTCAGAACAGAGTATTATCCGAAATTGGCTTGATTCGTTCTAGGCCTCAAAAGCTGAGCAGTTCTTTTGTCGCGGAATCCATATACATATTTACAAAAAAATGGGAAAAGTTCGAAAAAAGTTTGAAAAAATCCCGCATTTCTAAGTTATACACCTGATAGGTTGGCAACAAAAGAAAAAGTTGTGGATGTTGGCAACGTTTCTCAAAACTGTTGTCCTGGCTTCACTATTCGGTGATCTCAATCAAAGGTAATTTTATGATTTTTTATATTTCTCGCTTAGAAAACATATAGCATATCTGAATTCTTGCGCAAGTTCAAAATTATTGCTACAAGATTGTAATAAATCAACAAGTGGCGCAAAAGTAATCCTCCTATCAGAAAATGCTATAAATTTTGCGATTGGCCCCTAATGTCAGTTCTGTTTAGACATATGTGTAGTAAACACATGCGAAATACACGCTAATAAACAATGTTACGCTACACTGCTCCAGAACTCGGAATATTGCTGACTATTTATTTGACCAATAATCTGTCGGTGACTTTGGCACAACGTGAATTTCGTCGCAGATTTCCTGGCCGTCCAACGCCTACTGGTGAAACACTGCGACGTTTAGCCGCTCGCCGCGAAGAGACTGGCACAACACGAGATGCTGCCAGGCGTGGCAGACCCCGGAGTAGCCGTTCTGCAGAGAATATTGCTGCTGTAGCCGAGGATGTCATGGAAGCGCCGTCGACATCGACCAGACGACGTGCCACGCAAATGGGTTTCAGTCGACGGTCTTTACAGCGAATTTTGGTACAAGATTTGAAGATGTTTCCATACAAAGTCCAGACGGTGCATCAGCTGTTAGCTGCTGACCGCCAATCGCGTCTAACATACGCTCAAGCCATCCTTAATCACCACCAAGAGGAAGATGATTTTTCATAAAAAATAATCATGAGTGATGAGGCCCATTTCCATCTTAGCGGGTACGTAAATAAGCAAAATTTACGCTTCTAGGGCACTGAAAATCCGCGTGTAACCCACGAAGAGCCATTACACCCGCTCAAAGTCACTGTATGGTGTGCTGTTTTCGCTGGAGGAGACATCGAACCTTTTTTCATCAAAGACGTCGCGGGCCAAACGGTTACTGTGAATGGTGAGCGCTGCAGAGCAATGATAAACGAGTTCTTTTTGCCGCAACTTGATGAATTGAGATTGGAAAACATGTGGTTCCAACAGGACGGTGCAACGGCATACACTGCACGTGGCACAACCGATATGCTGAAGGATGCATTTCTCGGGAGCCTAGTCTCCCGTTTTGGCGATTTGCACTGGCCAGCAAGATCGCCTGATTTGACCGCTCAAGACTTCTTTTTGTGGGGCTTTTTGAAGTAGCGGGCTTATGTCAACAAGCCTCAGACTCTAGCAGCTTTTAAAGATAATATATGTCAAGTATGTGAGGACCTATCGCCGGAAGTTTTGGCCAAAGTGATGGCAAATGCCATAAAAAGGGCTCAAATGACAATCAACTGTGGCGGCGTCCATTTACATGACATCATATTCTCGACTTGATGTAAAAAAAATTAAAAGACCAAACAAAAATAATCCACAAGCCAAAAAACATCGGTAGTTTACTTTTGCGCCATATATATGGTTACAGTTAACATGTATATGTTTGTGACAACCATTTATATGATGAATAATTTTATCATAATATGTTGTTCTCAGATTATGATATCCATAAGCCGAGAGCAATGGTAAGTCCTTCATCACATAAATGGTTGTCACAAACATATACTTGTTTACTGTAACCATATATATGGTTGATACAATCATGATTTATAAATTATTGAATTCGCTTATTTTCACAAAACTTTAGTTTTTTACATACAATTTAGTAGTTATTGTTCTTCTTTCGATTGATTAAACTTTGAAAACATTTCCCCATGTACGCATTTTCACATCGAAATTCATTTCATTTTTACTAATAAACGCTCTTACTTGTTGGTTTTGTAAACTGAAACACCGAAAAAAACAGGAACATTAGAAAAGTTAAATGTTCTACTCTACAAATCTCTAACTTTTAGTTATGACGTTCTTATATAAAACACTATATAAGATATTCACTTGAGAACTTATTAAAAAATGGTTCTCCAATTTCATATTATGTATTGAATAGGATTTTTTTTTATTTACTATTTAAGTGCGATTGTGTTTTTGGTATTCTTTTAAAGTGGTCAAAGAAGAAACTCAACTAATGGTTTCTCATTTGCAGTCACATTATAAAAGCTTATTGAAAGTGAATGTTATTTATTTTTGTGTTGCAAGTTACAATAGTTTAATTTGTGAACTTATAATTTTGGTAAATAGTTTCATACTCTTTATCTTGAGTAAGGATGTAAAAACTTTATATAAATTTCATATTGATGGCAAATGAACTTTTATTTACAAGCAGTTTATTGTTATAATTTTTTGGACTTAGAAAAAGTATTATAATAAGTTTTTTTTGGAAGATTTATACATTAAATGGTATTACTAATGACAGGCTTGCGATGAAAAATACTCATATTATTATTGTTGCTGTATATTTGGATTAAAGCGAGTAATAATATTGTTATTAAATGTGTTACAGTATAAAAACGCACAAATAACCAAGAGTATTACAAGTAACAAATTAGACTCAAATAGTTTAGAAAAAGTCTGTTTTAGAATAGCTTTTTGTACTAAGTCAGTTAATTTTTCATTGATTTTTATTTTTAAGACGGGCTTTCTCAACCTATAGTACGAGTTGTGTGTTGTATGAAATTCAATTAAAAATGTTTAAAATTATGTACCATAGCATAAACATTTACATTACTGATGAATTAATAAGACATTATATAAAAACGATTAATCTTTACATATTTTATCTAGAATTTACGAATAACATTTGTAAAACTAACGCAAAATCAGGCGACATACAGCTAATTTTGTTGGCTTTCAGTAACATTAAATGGTTTCATGTATTCACGGATATGACTTTAACGCGTAGATCTTCTTGTAAGGAGAAATAAACACCAGATTATGAAAGCAATCTAAGAAATCCGAAATTTGGACACATAGACCAATTTAATTTTAAAAACTTTTTTAAAAGGGTTTAGAACAAATTAAATGATACTAAAGTAACTTAATTATTAGTAACTATTAGTAAATTTATATTACTATCTTTACGCTTTTCAAATTTCATTTCAATTCAAAATTTCCACTAATTTCTATGAATGGGCTCGTTAGGCTGAACTAAACGATTTATCTCGGCATTTCAATTAGAAACTTTACTTTTTGAACAATAATGTCAAAATGATCCATTTTATTATTATGCCTTTGCGTAATAATACGAGATGTTGTAGATGGGATCTCATTAAACACTCGATTCGCTCTCTTATTTTGGAAGTAGTTCGGTAGCTTGTGAACGATTAGAGATATTGTAATGAAATCACAAAAAGTCAGTACTGAGGTCTTTCTTAGTTGATTTGTGTTTACATGGAAGCGTAATTGGAATGGGGGCTTGTGGGCGGCCCAACAAAACTGCAGACCTCGGGCCTAAACATTTAAATAAAATCACCAAAAATTTAGTTGCTATCCGATTGTCAGGAAATTTGATATATAGATAGTACTTGAAAATATCTACCAAAAATACGCTTACAGATGTATCTTTTAGTTCAAGAGATATGCCTGAAGAAAGGTAATTTCCTATGTGCTGATCCAAGTAAATGAAAATAAAAAACACATTTAAGCCCATTAACTGGCATGTCCTATTTTTACCAGTTATAGAACTGGACTTTTTATAAAAAAGTTTCAATTGTGTTGTTTTTGTGATACCTATCGTAATTAACATCAGATCTAAGAATTTGAAAATAAGGAGTTCATATTTACTAGTGACATTTGGATCTGTATAATGCACAATTTCATTTGAAGTTAATAGGTATCTAGTAGTTTATTTTCAAATGTATTAGCTCTTATTATTGTACCAGCCTGGCTTCAGAAACATATTTCACCTTAAGACACGTGTGAACCATTAAAAATTCAGCTGACCTTGGTAATAAAGGAAGTAAACCTCAATTAATTGTGGTGCCACGGCCTCACATCGATTCTTAGCTCTCAAGGAACCCACACGTAGAAAAACCATTTCAACATTTGTGCATGTTTCCTGTAACCATTTCAACATTTATATATTATAGTCACAGTAACTATATATATGATTGTGGTAACAATATTATGGTTAATTTACGATTCACATGATTGTATCAACCATATATATGGTTACAGTAAAAAAGTATATGTTTGTGGCTACTATTTATATGATAAAGGACTTACCATATTGTGTTGCTCTTGGCTTATGGATATCATAATCTGAGAACAACATATTATGATAAAATTATTCATCATATAAATGGTTGTCACAAACATATACATGTTTACTGTAACCATATATATGGTTGATACAATCATATGAATAGTAAATTAACCATATTATTGTTAATATTGTTAAACATTTTGAAATGGTTACAGTCAACATGCACAACATTATTTTTTTTCGGCGTGCAGTGATATATCTTATATTAAAGAGATATCAGCGCGTAATAGCATACGTGTTCAGGTACTCCAATTTAGTCTCTCTAAAGGGTGAAATTAATATCGATTCTCTTTCCCAGGACGAACTAAAGAAGTAAAGGGTTTTCCAACAAGAGGTGTTATTTTGGTATTCAAAGAAAAATTGAATTTTTTGAGATAAATTATCGGATGTTTATTTCATAATAAAGAAGAAGATATACCGTTAATAATGAAAAACAACATCAGCCAAACGGCCACCACGACCACGCTTACAGGACCATAGCCTTTTTATGAAATTTTCCATAACCATATCGCAAAGTGGCTACCCTATGTCCTCGATAGCCTCACGAATTCTATCTTTGAGGTTTTGAATCGTCGCTGGGCTGTTGGCGTTGACCTTATCTTTTACGTGGCCCCAAAGGAAGAAGTCGTTAGGTGTTGAATAACAAGATCTCGGTGGCCAAATGTGATTCACCTCTTCGAGAGAAAACACGGTCCGGAAACTTTTCCCGTAAAAGAGCAATGATTTCGTTGATTGTGTGGCTCATAGCTCCATCTTGGTGAAAGTAAACGTTGTTCAGATCAATATCATCCAACTCGACCATAAGAAATCATTAATCATCTTTCGATAGCCCATAGAACGAGGAACTGGGTTTTTTTCAACACTTTGGGCTATACCAGGAATATTCTCAGTTGTTCTTGAGAGACGTGCACGGGTTTTATTCTTCACATCACTAACTTGTCCCAACAGCTCGAATTTTTCCAACAATTTCTGTATTGCGGTCCGACAAGGTGCTTTACGACGACCCAAAAATGCTCTAGTTTTTCGAACTGTGACTGCAAGATTTTCATCATTTTTGTAGAGAATTTTAATAATTTCAATGCGTTGTTGAAGCGTGTATCGTTTCATTTTTATTAATGGCGTAGTTACTACTTGCCAAAGGTAAAAGAATAAAAGCTTCAAAATTGACAGCTACCGAAATAGCAGGTGATACAAAATAACACCTATTGTTAGAAAGCCCTTTATTAGCCCGGGTAACTTATCACGATTAATTTAAATTTATTTTTTTTCATGAAAAACATTGATTAAGCCTCAACTTTGTTTAAAGTTTTGGTAAATTACCCGGTCTAAAACTGTGTTAAATAAATTGACTCAAAGTACTTGCATGCTGACGAATATGACAATTAATCCATTTCCAGACCTATTTCGAAGAAAGTGTCAATCATATCTGAGGAGCTGGCGAACAAAACTAGGCATGTTCTCAGTAAATTATTTTTTTTGAATTATGTTTCGGGCTCCCTTAGTACACATCTATGAAGTCACGAAATATTTTTAGTCAAAACCAGTTCGATCCTAGCTTAAAAAATAACGAAAACTGACCTTTTTAAAAGTCTATATCTAGGTAGTTCAGTTATTTGCGTGTCCTGTAAAAACAGTTAACCGGACTAGTATGGTTTTGTTCGCCAGCTCCTTAATTCTAAACCCCTTGTCTTGACTTCTCAGAGTAAACGGCCGCATATTTAATACATCTTTGTCTTACAACTAAAAATGTTATATACTAATACATTCTTATCCGAAATGATTTTGAGTTTAGGCACAAAGATTTAATGAAGGCTGATTTCTCATTGGTGATGAGTATATATATAGCAGCAGATGTACGAAATACGAAATAATCGCAGGAGCTTTATGGCATTATCTGATGAAGGAGTTACTTGTAGGATATTTCGTTATTTTTAAACATGAATTAATACCTAGTGATTAGCATTTGATGTTAATTGCCAAAATTTGTAAAATTGATCTGCTCTTCATAATTATAAACATATATTGCTGATGTTTGTAACTTAAAAAAATATTGTCCCGACAATCGCACACCTTAAAGTATAACAATCTGCTCAGTATTATTTCCTGAGTCGATTAAGCGATTTCTGTCCTTTCATGTAAATCAAACAACAGGACGCCAGTTCAAAGACAATTCGACGAAATTTGTCACAAGATTTTATGTTGCCCATGGACGAAACCTATTCAGCTTTTCTCCTTTCGGACTCACCAAAATGCGGCTTTGCTCAGTAAAGATTACTTGCATTGTAGGACGTCGGCCGGACGATAAGTGTTTTTCTTTTGGAAAGGTGTAGGGTATTATATGTCGGGCTAGAGCGACTATATTGTACTAATTAATTTTCACTGCATAATTGTGATCTAAATTCAAACAATTATCATAACCTATTCATAAAGAGGTTTCAGTAGTTAAATTTGTAGACATCTGTTAAAATTAAAAATGAACTAGTTTCATGATAAATGTCTTAAAACATTTTTTTTAACTTAATTCAATAAAATTTTTTATATTTTCCTTTAATAAATTCAATTATAACAATAAAGAGTTTAATTTCGTTGATTGTTTTCCTTTATATGATTTTAAAATGAATGTGCTTTTTATTATAATACTTTTATTTTTCTGCTTCTCACAAACTTTCATGCTTCCTTTTGCTTATCGTTTTGCTTTTTTTTCTCTTCAAAATGTCTTTGTGTTTTAAGTGCAATTTCCGTTTATTTGTAAAAATGACTTCCGGTTTCCGTTGTATGTCTGTATAAATGGCTTAGTGTGCTCGTATGTTTAATTGTGTGAGTTTATTTTATGTTCGTCTGCTTTTATTACTATTTTTCTCATTTTCTTTCAATTCTTTTTAATCTTTTATTTTATTATAGAAATAGAAAAAACGCAAATTTTTTTGTTGAAGATTTTTCCCCCCTACTATTTGGTTAGACTTTTTTTAGTATATTTTTTTTTTTTAGTTTATTTTTTGTAAGTCTTCTTTTTATAGATTTTTTTGTTTATTAGTTTTTTGTCGTAGTTGTGGAACTTCTTTGGAAAAGTTTTAATTGACAAGTGCCATAGTGGTTCACTATTTTCAAAAGGCATGGAACTGCAGTACATGGTTTACAAACTCTTGCTTAACCAAATAATAACAAATACTAGTGTGTTTTGTAGTAAAAAGTAGTCTGGAACTAGTGGTAAATGCACTACTACCATAACTACTGGTAGTACTTAGTTGTGTTAGTAAATAGTAATACATAGACTAAAATGCAAATACTATTTCTAGTGGTTGTATTATCAGTAGTAGTTACATCAAATGTACTGGGTTTTAAATATACATATACTTACATACAATAAAATGTAGAAATACTAATAGAATACATGCAAGTACAATATAAACCACAAACATTGTGGTTTAAATTATTCTATATAAAAATAAGCAAACAAAATAAAAAAATAGTAAATTTTGTATTTTATACGAGTTGTTGGAAACTAAAAAAAGAAATTAGAAACTAAAATGTAAACAAATTTAAATTCGACAATTCTTGATGGAAATCTACATTGTTGCAATAGGACTTTATTTGTTTTCATTTCATTTGAAAGAAAATGCATTTATTTATTTTGTGCAGATATATTAAATTCGAAATTTTATTGTATAAATATATAAGTAGTAAATATGAGTTTTAAAGTACAAAAATAGACGAAACAAAGAAACAATTTAAATGTTTGTGAAAAGCTGTGAAAAATAAGCAATGCCCTATCGTATATGAGTTGCCCATACGCCTTTAGAACGTAGAATGGGCAAAAAATAAGGACTGAGATCGAACAATTTTTAATATGCATATATGTTAATAAAAATGAAACCACTAAACTTACAGTTTTGAGTCTTTTTTTATTTAATTGAAATAATTGTTACAATTTAAAAAAAATTATCTTTATAGTTCTAATCACTAATGATGAAATTTTGAACCTTTTTCGAAAACCGTTCCATTATGGTTTTTATAGTGATTTATGTAATTTAGTTCGAACATGTTGTCCATCTCCGTTTAAAATCTAACACACTTTTGGACACCTTTTTTGGGCTCTTCAATTCTCCTTTCACAAGAGCCCAATATCTATTCACAGCTCCAGGCAGTTTTGAAGAATTGCCTCTCTTGGTACAAATACCACATTATTGGTCTTGTACCACTCAAGACCTTCCTAACCATAGTGACAGATGCCAAATCAGGTCAAAATTAAGAAGTCTTATGAATGGAAACATCCTTTTTTGTAAACATTCTTTGATGTAAATTTCGGTATTTATAGAGCCGTTTGTCTTGTACCTTTCTTACCATAGTGACAAATGCCAAATCAGGTTAAAAATAAGTGGACACGTTAAGAAGTCTTAAATGTTTTCTCAGAAGCTGCAAAAAAATTTTCCATACGTACATTTCTTCATCCATTATGCAGCAGGTATATTTTTTGTATAAAATTTGACTTCAATTTCCGTGCTCTGTCTTTGGCCTCTAAATATTTAGCAGAGTTCCTGACAGGAACTTTTTGAGCCTTGTTTGCTTTTAAACCTTCATTGGCTTTAATTTTTCGCACCAAATACCCCGAGCACTGTGCTAACCGGGGTGCTTTCCTACTGGATGTCTTGGGAGCTCTTTTGAAAATGCTTTCTATTTTTTTGGCTTTAAAAACGTCATGTCGACCATTCCTTCTACCTGAACAGGTCTTCTATCAGTGGACAAGTTCTCCCGGTACTGTTTAATAACATTGGAAACAGCTTGACGGCAGACCTTTGAATGCTTGGCCATCTTTTTGTAGGACCAAGTTGGGTTTTGTTGAAAATATTTAATTATTTTAGTAGGCACTTTTTTCTGGTCACTCATTTTAATCAGATTAACAACAAATGAACACAACTGACATAAACATCAAATAATACTTGGAATAAAAGTTTTAATGATCTCAGTCCTTACTTCAGAAAAAATCGACGTATGTTCCAATCACTTGGCGGACGTCTTTAGCCCAAATGATAGAAATTCATCTATTAGTGACAATGTCATAAATAATGTGGTGTCAGCCCCAAAGGTGGAAAATCACCTGGTATAGATAAATTTACTACTACGATGATAAGAATAATCTGTCCAACTGAGAATTATTTTGTTTATATTTAACTCAATACTACATATTGAATATCTTCCTTCCTCATGGAAAATATCTGAGATAGTTATGATACAAAAACAGAGAAAATATGTCACTCAAGTGACATCAAACCATCCTATTAGCCTGTTGTCAATATTCTCAAAACTTTTTG
Source organism: Calliphora vomitoria (assembly GCA_942486065.2). NCBI lineage: Eukaryota > Metazoa > Arthropoda > Insecta > Diptera > Calliphoridae > Calliphora > Calliphora vomitoria. The sequence goes on from OW818030.2 coordinate 80,752,934, forward strand.
AAAGGTTGTTACGAAAGTTTCATTATTGCTGACCATCAACTTGGTTTCAGAAAGAAGTATAGTACTATCGAACAGGTATATCGGATAACTACTCTTATTCGGAAAGCCTTCGAGAGCAGGATTGCTCTGCATTATACTCTGGCACGATGGACTAATACACAAATTTAGTAGATTACTACCTGCAAATGTACACAAACTGCTTAAAAATAACATACAAGAAAGATCGTTCCAAATTAGATCAAAAGATGTGATCTCGTCACGTCGAAAAATATCCGCTGGTGTACCACATTGAAGTATTCTGGGGCCGTTCTTATATATATTATATACTGCAAATATCCCTACGTTTGCAGATGATATCGCTTTTTAAGTACCCAAGAAAACCCCTCAATAGCTTCTGAACAACTCCAATCTCACATCAGCGATTTGGAAAACGGCTGGACAAATGGAAAAAAGTTGAGATAAATGTAGAAGATTCACGATAGATGGCATGTGTATAAATAGTGGCAGAGACGGCAGTTGTGAGTGAGTTGATCATAGGCTCTGTTAGAGTTAACATCAACTGCCTTGTATATTTAATTTTGTACATTATAAAGTGTGTGTTCATTTCTGCGAATTGATAAACGTGTATAAAGACACTGAGTGACTATTTGAACTGTTGTTGATTTACATTATAAATAAATAAAAAGCTGTTACAAATTTTAAATTACTAAAACTGCTTTTATTTGCAATCAATGGTATCCGGTTTATTTAAAGTAAACCAACGTTTTAAAAAGGTTAAAACGTAACAATATTATGATCAAATATAATCGTAATATCATTGTCATACATAGGTTAGGTCTTAAGGTAGCCGTCCAATGCTTTTCATACATTGTACAGTTCGCGTGGGTATATTTATTGTTGCCTTTGTGTTACCTGAGGAAGATAAACAAAGTAGAGCAGAAATGAAAGAGGGAGGGTTGACAAGAGAAATTTTAAGTGGAAATTAGGGGAGTTGGAGTAGAGATGAAGTGTAGAGAGCGCATACCATCATGCGTCAGATGCCGGGTCACTATGAGGTGCCATTTTCATATTCGGTCTAGCTTACCATCTCTTTTCCTAATAAAGGAGTCTATACTCCTTAATTCCTTCGCAGATAATTCGGGGAGGCTACTAATGTCATACATACTAATGTTATACATGATCATAATAGTATGTTCTGAAGTAATCATAAGTCATAATTATTTCGGGATTGACCAAATATACTTTCTTACTTCTTAATTATAAGTTTGCAATGCCGTTTGTAATTTCCGTAATATACACTTGCGACCCACTAAAGCAGTACTAGTAAATTTTAAGTATAAATACTGAGAAGGAAAAACAACCATATTCAATCCCAAAAATAAAATAGTCTGCGAATTGGTACATTAGTACTAGTCTTTAATATAGCTCTATTTTGCGCATGAACTATGCCAACGTATGAGTAATATTTATCTATTAAACAAATATGCCTTATAGACAATAATTGTCAGAAATGTCTGATATCTTGACTTCAATTTATATACTTTGTCAATTGGTTCTTTATACATCCCATGTAATCTACCGTGAAGAAAGTTGCTATAATTCTCATACAGTTGATTTTCTTTTGTCTTATGTATGCTGACATCCCATGCAACCTAGCATGAAGTCAATTGTCAGTTTAGTGTATCTAAGTAACCTAGAGTATAGAACGAGGCCGAAGCATTTATCTCGTCGGATTGTATTCATTAGCTAGTCATAGCCAATAAGTTGTCGAATCCTCTATTAGAAGCTTCGCCCATTAACAAACATATTCCAAAGATCCAAGACAGCTCTGTGGTAAAGATTTCAAAGGAAGCAGACCTTTGAAGAACCTGGACAGACTAAGCATACTGTGATCTGCATCACAGTATATTATTTCGAATACTTATATCCACACTTAGTAATGCTTTGCTAAATTTATCTACCCTAAGAAGTTTCTAGTAAATACTGTTACATTAATGAAATACTCATACAAAGAACATCTCTAGAAAAGCTTAAAAATAAATTCAACCAAACAAATTAAATGAATGACCAACATAATGGGAAATTAAAGAACGCCCATGATCTTATTTGCTAATTCTAATTCATGATGATTAGTTCAATATAATTATTACCTAACGAAGAAAGAAAGAAATATGGAGAAGACAAATCAGGTAGCTAATTGATTTCTATGTTTGTAGGTATGACCTAGAAAATATAAATATGCGATTGTTGTTGTTGGATCAATATTAAATACATCATCCAATTTAGACTTAACGAATAAAGGTGTGTGGACAAAACCCTTCAATTATTTAAAAATATTTTCTTTATTTCTTTCAAAATGAAATACCTCATAGCTAACCTTAATCTAAATGAACTCCCCCCACATCAGTGTATTTTAATTAGCAAACTTATACAGCCAGACGAATAAACTTTTGGACGAGTAGTTTTTTTCCCTTCCTGCTATGTCTTTTTTTTATGGAGCTACAAGGCAAACTAATTAAAGGTGACCATATTTACAATGCTGTCCGACGTAGAAGAAAAAACAAAAAACTACTAAAATTTCTTTACATAACAATTATTTCTCTTTCCACTTGGTTAAAAGGACAAGTATAATTTTTGGAATTTGCTTTGTACATTTTTTCCAACTATTTGGTGTTGAAAAAACTATGCTTAATGGAATTTAGTTTTCGGTGGGTTTTTGTTGAACTTTTATCATTTCGTATTAAAATTACTAATCAAATGTTAAAGTAAATTTACGTTAAACTTGTGTGGTGTTAGAAGTGTTTCCTTGTGGTGCTGTATCCTGCTGTTAAGGGAGTGAGTTATACGATATAGAAAATTAAAGTGGTGTAACTAATTGTCATATAAAATTGAAAGGCTTGTCATGCTTATGAATTTAGAGAACTTTTTAAGTAAAGATATTGGAATTCATTTAATTTAACAAAAGGATGTTCAAGAAATTATGCGGATATTATAGGGATAGTAATGGATTACGTTCTGTCTATTTAATATCTGGTTAGCGTCTCCATCATCTTAAATCCATATGCTTAAAATTGTATAACTTTTAGAAGTTGTACATCTTATTTGAAGTTCCAATTTTTTTTTAAAATAGCAAGTATTATAAAACTTCAAAAAATATTGTACTGTTAATCTTCGCTTTCATGAAGACATTTTTGTATGTGAACTGGGTAGATAATGACTTCATACACTCAATTTGTGTTGGGCTTTTTATGTATGTACAACATTTTTTATCAAAATATCTAATACATGTTATAAGAACTAGTTATACTGTCATCTATGCATCGCGATTCATCTGTTTCTGCAACAAAACAGAAGCCTGCAATAATTACATTTTACAATATATCTAAAGGAGGCAAAACAGTGGACAAAATTTTGACTAAATACACAACCAAAAGAGCAACATGACGTTGGCCGGTTTTTTGGATTCTTCAGCCCTAGAAGTTTCAATAACATATGAGAAAAATAACATACAAAGTACAGTTTAAAAATCTGGACCAAGCTAATTCTTGAACTTCTTGGGTATAAATCTTTGTATCGCAAAAGATCGAGTCGAAAACCCGATGGTAGTTAGTAAGTTTTGTATGAAGACAGCAAAGGAATGTATTTGAGTTAAGCTTTTGAATAATTTTTGATGACAGTATAAACTAAAGCAAAAAGGTTGATACATGTTCTACAGAGAGTCTTAATGGAATAAAGCTACTCGCCAAGAATGCATCAAATGTAAAAAACCAATATGTGCTGCGCATTGCCTGTTACAAACGAAACTGCTCTAAGGACTTAAGTTCGGCTTATGAAAAAATGTGTTCACCAAAGCTTATTATGTATGTGTTTCATCGGTTTCAACTGTTTGTGCAGATCAGAAGTGGTGATTTTGACACGAAAGACAAAGATCTCCCAGGTCAGCCACAACATTTTGAAGACCAAGAATTCGAGGCGTTACTCCATGAAGATTGTTGTCAAACCCAAAAAAGCTAGCAAAATCACTGTGAGCTACTCAAGCAGCAATTTCATAAGCTTTGTGAACAGCAAGATTCATCCAAAAATAGGGAAATTGAGTACCATACAAATTGAAGACGAAATACCATGAAATTCGATCTTGCATGTCCGATATGATGTTTGAACGCTTTAAGAGAAAATCGTTTTTGCACCAAATAATTACTTGTGATGAAAGATGGATCCATTGCCATAACCCGAAACGTAAGAGATCATATGTGAAGCCCGGACAACCACCCAAATCCATACCAAAGCCAAATATCCATGGCGTTAACGTAATTCTCTGTATTTGGTACACAGAGAGAACTGATTCGTAGTAACAACCGAAGCCTTAGTGACCGAATTTTACGGTTGTGGTTATGAAATGTTAGAAATGCTAACAAAACTTTGGTTGCTTCAACCGAAATTCTTCTTTATCAACTGATTTTCTGTTGATAGAACTGAAAAACTCTGGGTGTGCTACCGAATCATTCGATTGTCAACTAATTCGGTTACTACTACGAATCTGTTTTCTCTGTGTAGCAGCAAAATGGTCTTATCACTTATGAGCTTCTGATATCTGACCAGAATATCAGAGGGAAGACATGAAACTGTAATATTCCATCATGACAACGCTCAGCTTCATGTTACAATACCTGCTAAAAACTATTTAGAATGAAGTGGTTTGGAAGTTTTGTCTCACCCGCTTTATACTGCTCACCGAAACCCGTCCGACTACTATTCTCCCTGGGATATGATTCACTTTGGAACAGAATTTCCTATATTGGATTGATTCGTTCTTAGCCTTAAAAAATTAGCAATTCTTTTGGCTCGGAAACCATATGTTGTCAGAAAGCTGGGAAAAGGTATAACTAACAAGCTGAACCGGCAAACGTATTTTGGTTGTTAAATAAAAAATAACGAATGTATTCTAAGTGAATGTGGCATTTTAGGTATTTTTGATGCCAAATGAAGAGAAATACAATCAAAATTTGTTGGCGAAAAATATTTTAAAAAAATGTTTTGATAGGGACATCCTAATGACCTCGCGGTATGAAATGCACTTTACGACCTATTCTCATAGCTCCAAAATATACATACAAAATTTCATAAAAATCGGTTTTGCTTTTGAATAATTTTCATGTGAATTAGTGTCGTCTCAAATTCGACAATATTTTTCTTTGACGTACCCATTCGTGCAGAGACTTGCCTCATCACTGAAGATGACTGAAAATTAGCGGAAAGTTGCCGGAACAGAAATTCCATATTGATAAAACAATTCTAGCATTTCCACCTGTTGTTTCATGCTTTCGCCCATGGTGATTTAAAAAATCAAACCGAATAATTGATAGATAATTCGACAGAACGTTGCTTCAACAATATGGCCGCTATCAACTGTCAAAGTTTGCAAGTCGCTATTGGAAAACCCCTAAGGTCCACCCGCTCCAATCAGCATTTTTAATTCTCATGTAGCTATTATTAAAAGGACTGAGATCGAAAAAATCTTAACATACATATATGTTAATAAAAATAAATAAAACAGTTTTAATTTTTATATTTCATTGAAATTATTATTACAATTTACAAAAAATATTTGTAGTTCTAATCAATAGTAATGAATTTATGAAGCTTTTCCGGCAACCCTTCCATTATGGTTTTTATAGTGCTTTCTGTCTTTTTGTTCGAACATGTTCATCTATGTTTAAAATCTACCACACTTTTGGACACCTTTTTGTGCTCCTCAATATCTCTCCACAGGCCAAATCTCCAGGTAGTTTGGAGGATTTACCTCTATTGGTACAAATACCACAATATTGTTCTTGTAAGACCTTACCATAGTGACAAGATGCCAAATCAGGTGAAAAACAAGTGGACACATTAAGAAGTCTTATGAATGGAACATTCCTTGATATAAATTTCGGTATTTATAGACCTCTATGTAACAAATGTTTGGCTTCTTTTGTCGAAACAGCATACTGATTGCACCGCCAAGAACTTCTTGGGAAAATTTTCTGCTTCTGGGTCCTAAACATTTCTACAACATTCCCTCGAGCATCAGCAACATAAAAATATCGACCCGAAAGCTGCGAAAAATTTTCCAGAACATACGTTTTGTCATCCATTATGCAGCAGGTATATTTTTTATATAAAATTTGACTTCAATTTTCGTGCTTTGCCTCTTAATTTTTAGCAGAGTTTTTGTCAGGAACTTTTTGAGCCTTGTATGTTTTAAAACCTGCATTGGCTTTAACTATTCTTACCAAATAGTCCAAGTACTCAACTAACCGTACTGCTTTCCTACCGGATGTGTTGGGAGCTCTTTTGAAAATTCTTTCTATTTATTGGTTTTAGAAACATCATGTGAGCCATTCCTTCTACATGAACCAGTCTATCAATAACATTGGAATCAGTTTGACGGAAGACCTTTGAATGTTTGGCCAACATTTTGTAGGACCAAGTTGGGTTTTGTTAAAAATATTTAATAATTTTAGTATGTAATTCTTTCTTGTCACTCATTTTAATCAGATTAACAACAAATGAATAATAATTGACATCAAACATAATAAGTGACATGCTTTACAACGGTAACGAGATAAGAAAAAAAATCAAATAATATGTGTGTCAAGGTTTTTTCGATCTCAATCCTTAATCGAAAACAATTCTTTTAATTGTTTTAAATTTCGTTAAAAATATTATTTGAATATGTAAAATATTGGGTTTTGAGATATGCATAACATTTTATGATTTGATAGTTTAAGATTGATATCAATTTATAACGGCTTAGTGAGGACTTTTATATTTTATAAATAGAAAATGATTTTTAAAATTGTTTTCATTATTTTGTTAGTTCAAATAAAATGTGCAATCTATAAATGTTAATCGATTTTGGTGACGGAATACAATTTTAAACTATAGCACTGCACATTAGGTCAAATGACATCTTTTTCTGTGCAAAAGTGTTTAAATCAAAGTGTCATTTTACATTTATTATTGTTGTTTTTTAATTAGAAAAACTTCAATAAAAGAATTATGTTTTTTGTTTGAGTTAAATGTCAAGTACCGTTACACATCTATGCTTTGATTTTGATATATTTTTTAAAGAAATTGCTTACAAAATGAACTAATGTAAACATCTAAAAGATTTTCTATTTAAATTTTCAAAATAATAAAAAATTTTTTTTTTTACAATATTTCCTTAACTTTTAGATTTTTAATAATAAATTGGAGAATATTGAAATAGTTATACACAACTTCCCCGCCAGTTTTGTTTTCCTAAAATTTAAAAATATATATCTTTAGTTTCAAGCATTATTTTTTTATTTTCACTTTGATTATGAATCGTACGATTTATAGTTATTTTTTGGAAATTAAATTTTGTATTTTTTTTTTTTTTTGAATCTTGATAAAATCAAAATTTATATTTTCCAAAATTATAAAAGTAAGAAAAACTAAAAATAAAATTTATCGATTTTGATATATTTTTTTATGAAATTGCTTGCAATATGAAATAATATAAACATATAAAAAGATTTTCTATTTAAATTTTCAAAATAATAAAAAAAAAATGTATATATTTAATAACAAATTAGAGTATATTGAGATAGTTACACTCAACTTCCCCGCAAGTTTTGTTTTCCTCAAATTTAAAAATCCATATCTTTAGTCCCAAGCATTATTTTTTTATTTTCTCTTTGATTATGAATCGTACGATTTATAGTTATTTTTTTGAAATCTAAAATTTTGTAAATTTTTTTTTTTTTTTTTTTTTGAAACTTGATAAGATCAAAATTTATATTCCCAAAATTATAAAATTGAGAAAAACTAAAAAATAAAATTGATCGATTTTGATATATTTTTTTTTAATAATTGCTTACAAAATGAACTAATGTAAACATCTAAAAATATTTTCTATTTAAATTTTCAAAATAATAAATAACATTTTTTTTACAATATTTCCTTAACTTTTAGATTTTTAATAATAAGTTGGAGAATATTGAGATAGTTACACACAACTTCCCCACCAGTTTTGTTTTCCTAAAATTTAAAAATCCATATCTTTAGTTCCAAGCATTATTTTTAAATTTTCTCTATGATTATGAATTGTACTATTCATAATTATTTTTCGTAAACTAAAATTTTGTAGATTTTTTTTTTTTTGAAATTTGATAAAATCAAAATTTATTTTTCCCAAAATTAGAAAAGTAAGAAAAACTAAAAATAAAATTTATAGATTTTGATATTTTTTTTATTAAATTGCTTACAATATGAACTAATATATTAACATCTAAATATATTTTCTATTAAAATTTTCAAAATAATAAATACAATTTTTTTACAATATTTCCTTAACTTTTGGACTTTTAGTAATAAATTGGAGTATATTGATATAGTTACACACAACTTCCCCGCCAGTTTTAGTTTCTTCAAATTTAAAAATCCATATCTTTAGTTCCAAGCATTACTTTTTAATTTTCTCTTTTATTATGAATCGTACTATTTATAGTTATTTTTTGGAAATCTAAAATTTTGTAATTTTTTTTTGGAACTTGATAAAATCAAAATTTATATTTCCCATAATTATAAAAGTAAAGAAAAACTAAAAATAAAATTTATCGATTTTGATACATTTTTTTTAAGAAGCTGCTTACAATATGAACTAATGTAAACATTTTAAAAGATTTTCCATTTAAATTTTCAAAATAATAAAAAAAATTTTTTACAATATTTCCTTAAGTTTTAGATTATTAATAATAAATTGGAGAATATTGAGATAGTTACACATAACTTCCCCGCCAGTTTTGTTTTCTTCAAATTTAAAAATCCATATCTTTAGTTCCAAGCATTATTTTTTAATTTTCTCTTTGATTATGAATTTATGGTTATTTTTTTTTTTTTTTGAAATCTAAAATTTTGTAAATTTTTTTTTTTTTTTGAAACTTGATAAAATCAAAATTTATATTTCCCAAAATTATAAAAGTAAGAAATACTAAAAATAAAATTTATCGACTTTGATATATTTTTTTAAGAAGTTGCTACAATATGAACTAATATATAAACATCTAAAAATATTTTCTATTTAAATTTTCAAAATAATAAATAAAAATTGTTTATAATATTTCCTTAACTTTTAGATTTTTAATAATAAATTGGAATATATTGAGATAGTTATATATAACTTCCCCTCCAGTTTTGTTTTCCTCAAATTTAAAAATATGTATTTGAAATATGGTGAATATAATGCACAAAAGAAGAAAAATTTGATGCCGTTTTCAAACATGTAGTTGAGAAAATTTATGTTAACATATTTTCAGACGAATTGGAGAAGCATATAACGCAAACAATACATTTTCTTTACACTACACCACCATAGTGGGGAGGATATTAATTTGGTACATATAATTATTTTGGCCCAAGGACGAAGCCTATTGAGCCTATATAATGCCCACTTCCGAAAATCACTCACGAATATAAATTATTGAAATTTTAAAAGAATAATGATAAAAACAAATGAGACTCTTGACAAAGTTTCGTTGCAATCTTTCAGATGCAAAAATACGTTTTTCTAGCTGTAATGGAAGCGGAGAAGACGAATTTTTCAAGCTCCGATTTAATATTAAGCTATCAATACTTCAGATCCATTAATTTCCATATCAATTTTGTCAATTACACCTAAAGTAATTGAACTATTATGTTCCAGTGAACCCAATGAAGACTTTCACCTTAGCTACCAAGACGATGAAATTAATGAAAGATAATCTATAAAATAAGATAATCTATAAAAAAAACGCCACAAAAACTCATAAAATTTCAAGCTTAATTTTTATTAACAAATATCTTTTTATTTTCAACAAAATAAATTTCGTTATTTAAAGAAAATTCAAGTTATATACCAATTAACTACAAAAAACAATAAAATTATAGTAAAAAATTTAAAGAAAAAGTCTTCGTACAAAAATCTGTTCACCACTATTTTTAGATAAAATTATAAATATTGTTACTAAATTACTAGCTAGTTGGATAGCCTTTTCGTTTGAGGACTTCAGCCAAACTCTTTTGCATGGAATGAACGAGATTCATGGTTTCATCACGTGATATTTTCTCTCATTCCGTTTGTAAAACTTCTTTGAGCATAGTTTTTGAAGTAATAATGTGCTGGCGAGTTTTTCGTTCCAACAAATCCCATAAGTGCTCAACGGGATTGAGATCCGGAGACTGGGGAGGCGTACGCAACTGTTTTGGCACATTATAAAGCAGCCAAAGCTTAACAATATCTGCTGTATATTTGGGATCGTTATCTTGTTAGAATAAATAACTGTTCCCCAGGCCAAGTTTCGCTGCGCTTTGCGTTAAATTTGCCTTTAAAATGTCTAGGTATGCTCTCTTTTCCATTGTAGATTCAATAAACTACATATTACCTACCTTGCTAGCCGCCATACATCCCTAAACCATAACGCCTCCACCACCATGTTTTACTGTACTACACGAATTGACGGCTTTTAATTCCAAAAATGCAATATTTGCTGTCATCTGATAAGATAACATTTTCCCAGAATTCTACTGGTTTATTCAAGTGCTCTTTAGCAAACAAAATTCTTTTCTGCCTGTTTATTAAAGAAATATAGGGTTTCTTATTTGCTATAGGAGCATGAAATCTGTTTTTCTTAAAGATTTTTCTTACAGTATCATCCATTTTTTTAAAACTTTAAGCGAATGTTTTCGGCCACTTTGGATGCTGTCACTTTTGGATCTTGCTGCACAGACCTAATAAGATATCTCGTTTCACTTTCAGTTAATTTTGCAGGGCGCCCAGAACATGGTTTAGATACAAAACCTCCAGTTTCTTTAAAAGAATTAATGACCCTCTGGATAGAAGTGTGCGTTCTCTCTAAAGGTTCTCCCTTGCTTCCATAAATAAACTATAATCTTTCATCAGGATTAATTTATTTTCTTTTTGAATTCATTGCAAAATAAATTTAATAAGAGCGTATACATTTGACAAGAATTGAATTTTGTACGCTTTTCTGTCTCAATAAATGAACTTTTTTAAATTTTAATCAGGGACCGTAACAATTATGACATTTATAATAAAAATCACAACATAATTGTTATTTTTTGATTTTTATTTTTTTTGTCAAAAATAATTGTTATTTTTTGATTTTTATTTTTTTTGTCAGAAATATTTGTCAAACTTTGAGTTTTATTTTTTTTGTCAGAAATATTTGTCAAACTTTGAGTTTTATTTTTTTTGGCAGAAATATTTGTCAAACTTTGATTTTTATTTTTTTTGTCAGAAATAATTGTTATTTTTTTGTGATACATATTTGTCAGACTATATAAATAAAAATCATAGTGTGACAAATATGTATCACAAAAAAATAACAATTATTTCTGACAAAAAAAATAAAAATCAAAGTTTGACAAATATTTCTGCCAAAAAAAATAAAACTCAAAGTTTGACAAATATTTCTGACAAAAAAAATAAAAATCAAAAAATAACAATTATTTTTGACAAAAAAAAAATAAAAATCAAGAAATTAAAAATCATGTTAATTTATGAAAATATAGTTGAAAACGATCAAAATAGTATGCTTGACTTGACTCTCCGATATTTTCTAGTGATGGCTTTTTTCCTTTGAAATTTCACGAATAATTATTATTTTCGGTCCCTGATTTTAATGGCTAGCTACGAATTTGCATGTTTCTCAAATTAAAATTTTAGTTTTATGTAATTAGAGGGATCGGGAACATAGGATAAGACTAACAAATTTTGATTTTCTTGTGAATTTTTGGATATGTAAAATAATGAGTACAATAAATACTTTTGTATGCAGACTTTTTCTAGCAAGTGTCATTGATATTTTGGCTATAAAGTAACTATTTGAAAAATTTGATTTTTATACTTTTGAATCGAATTAGGCTGTGCTTTTTTCTTTAATTTTTTTTTTTTGCGGATTTGAACGTGCTTGTAAATAAGAATTAGCTGTTAACCATTCCACCAGTTATTTACGTCTATGCTTATTGGGCCAAACCATATATGTGTATGACGAAATTTGTTCGTTGGATCATTAATTATAAACCTAATTAAAGACATTTACATTAATTAAATACATTTTCTGACACTTTTATAACGTCTATGTTTTTTTGGCCAAGCCCTGTATGTAATTTATAATATTTTTTGCGATGGATCAAGAGTGTTGTCTTAACTTGCACATCAAATTTCAAGCAATTACATGAACAACATGATTTTTTCGATAATTTCTATTTTTTCAATCACTTAGGCTATTCTTTATTTTTGGGAAAAAATTCAGGCATTTACATGAATAATCTAATTTTTTCGACACTTTTAAAACGTCGATGATTTTTTGGCCAAACCCTGTATATTTATTCCGATATTTTAATGACCAATTTTATTCGATCATTTATGTTATTCTTAATTTTTGGACTAAATTTATGACACTTACATAACTTATAAGCAATTTTTTGGATACTTTTAGTATGTCCATGCATTTTTGGCCAATCCCTGTATTTCAGCATCGAAATATTTATCGATCGATCGGTTATGTTATTCTTAATACAAATACCAAATTTTAAACATTTTTTTAAGAAATAAAGAAGTTATGGATGTTTGGTCGAAAGAGTCCAAACTAAGAGCAACCCTAATATTCATATTTTTCAATAGTTCTGCTTTGCAGTTCTTTTTTTTTACCTTTAATATTACAAAACCTGTCAATATGCTGTTTTATTTCATTTCAAAACCCATATTTGCCAAGCTTTTATTGAAAACAGCAAAGCGCCTTATTGAAAACCATCTTAGGTAAGATTATGAACAACAAATTTTCATAGATTTTTGGCATTCATAAAATATGTTTACGATTCTCTAAATAGTTACGACAGAAACAATTTGCACATAAGACCAACAGCCATTTCAATACAAATATGCCATTCGTTTACATCGACAAACATACTCACCCCCTTTCGCACACTATTAAGCATACATACGTATATAAAATGTGTGTCTAATGAAGAGATCTTCCATATTTTATCATTTACACACTCTGTAGTACCACACAATGCCTCCCAGCTACATGTTGGTAGATTTTGGTAGTCTATTAATTGCTTTCTTACCATCTGCTTTTACCAATTTCAGCACGAGTATCGTGTCTTGCTATTCGTTTACATTTGATAATAATGTCAAACTCGAAAAGACCAAGTTATTAATTCGTTCCTTTATGTTGTATCAGTTATATCTTCATAGATTGTGTTTGCTTGTACATATATATAAGTACATTAGGTTGGCCCTAACTTAAAGAAAAGGTTAAGTAATTCTAAAATACCGTTTCGCAACATTTTTGTCCTGGGTTCAGTATTTGGTGTGCTGGATCAAGGAATAAAAAGGTCTTCGTGAATTTTTTCATATTTCTCTCAAAATAAAAATATGAAATATTGGTATTTTGTTTACAAAATTTTGAGAAATTGTCTGCTCAAACAAACTTTTATTTTAGATGGGAACATCGACCCTTTATTTTGCTTCCATAAATTAGGCACCACTCTAGTATCCATATGTATAAGTGCAGAACTGTGTGATTGTGTGGGTTAGTGCGGAAAACTAAATTGTGTCAGTTTACTAATAGCTATTAAGTGGTATTTACATTGAACTGAGTGGTAAATTAATATCTTGCACTAAATTTTGTCTTTATTTTATTTCCATTTCTTTTTCAGGTTTGCCAGTTATTTTTTCCTGTATTGTTTGTTGAATACACTTAAGGAAATAATGGGATTTTTTCCAAAGATATTGATGTTCTAGATATATTTCTGTTATACAATTTATTTTTTTAAATTAATAACAATGCATTAGGTTACATGATTTGCTTGCCAAACTTATAAATTATTAAATTATGTATGCCTTTTAGTGTAACAAACTGATAATTACCTAATGTGGGTTTATCAGAAGTTCTGTAATTCTGTCTAAATATACTTTAACTATTGGAGTTTTTAACTCATTCTAATATAAACAAGGAAGAGTGTTATATTTTTTTAAGTGTACGATAATTAAATGTTGGTCGTAAATAGTTTATATGGAGTAAATTATTGTAATATTAACAGGAAATTTGCTGGTGTTTTCACCAATAAAATATATTTTTCAAGGTTTTATTCAACACAAGTTTTAGTATTAAATTCATTGATTTGATTCTCAAATTTATGGATAACTAAAAGTCAAGGTAATTGTTCGCCATAATTACTTTTATTCAATAAAACAAAGTAACAATAATCCAATAGAGTAATTATTGTTATTAGTAGTAAAGTTAATGAACTTATAACTTTGACACTACATCAAATATTTTCTTAAATAGAATTAAGCTACTAGACTTTCACGTCAGTCATTTAAAATAACAAGATCTTATATTATAAAATCTTAAAAACATGCCAAGTCGTATGAGGAAAATCAAATATTTAGGGGAATCGTTAAAACTCTATTCAGATATCTTGTTTTTTTTTTTTGTATTTCGATATGAAAAAAAATATGTCAAACACCAAAAAAAAAAAAAAAGAAACAAAAACAAAATATGCAAAGCAAGGAAGCCAATACACATCCAAACATACGTTTTGTTGCTTTTTTGTCAAAGCATGTCTTTTTTTGATGAAATTTCAGAAGTTTGCTCGGACTTTTGCTCATACATTCGTTATTTATTGACGGATTTTGCTGATTTTAAATAGGAAACTTCTCATGTCTGACAGAATTATTGAAGATTTGGATCCCGAAGATATCTGGGGTCTTCAGAAAATTGATTTTAACAGACAGACAGACGGACATGGCTTAATCGGCTCCGCTATCTATATGGATCCAGAATATATATATATACTTTATAGGGTTGGAAAATTATATTGTGGAAATTACAAACGGAATGACATACTTATATATACTCTTCTCACGAAGGTGAAGGGTATAATTGTATACTTTTTTAAATGTTGCTGTTTTTTTTTTTTTTGAATATATCGTATGTGCGTCATTATTCAAATTAAATTTTGTTGCCGGCATTGTAGATATGCTGTAATTGCAATAGCTTAAGGTATATCTTGTTATTGTCAGAGCTCTAAGCACAGAACACACCTTCTCAAGCTAACAATGTACAGTGGTTTAGAAACTTTTTTTTTGGAAATAATTCGGTATCTCGGGAACTGTTGGATACATTGTTACAAAATTTCACATGGTTAGAGCTAAGGTGATTTTGAGTTGATTTGCATTTGTTAAGCTTCTTAGCGCTAATGGGGCCAGTGCGTGGCCAATCAAAGTTGGTCACCTCGGATCTAAATTTTTTTAAAAAAATACCAAAACATCCATTTATGATCCGACTGATCTGAAATTCAAAATGTAAGTAGTTCTTGATAAGATCTACAAAAAATATGCTTTCATTTTAATTTTGCTCGATCTTTTTATGGGTTTTTAGATATGGCGGGCCTACACAGAATCAATATTTATTTTAAAAATAACAACTGTACTGCGATAAAATTCTAAATAAAATATAAACAAATACTATAATTTATTTAGTTTTTAAAGTCCAAAAATTCATAAAATTATTCAGTTTTAACAAAATATTAATCTTCAAGTCCTAAGGTTTTCACACAAATCAAATACTTATATGAAAAGCCTCTATTTACTCCTCAAAAGTTCGACAGACCTTGCCTCCTTGTACGTTTTTTCATATAACGTATACGAAATGAAATTGCAAAAAAATAAATTGACACTGGCCAAAGAAAAAGTACATGAGCTATTAGTGTTTAAGGACTTATTTTGAATCACGGTACGTTTTGTCTTAATACTTTAAAACCCCATTTGAAAATCTGACTTTTAGTTATTTCAAAGTGTTAACAAAAAAAGAATTACCTTGAAGAAACATTTGTAATTTTTTCAATATTGTAACTATTTTCATCGGGAACAATTTATTATATTTTACATCAAGTGGCAGAGAAAAGCAGAGAAGTGGACTTTTTTGGAAGTTAATAAACCTAATCTTTTTTCTAAAAAAATATATATGGATCTTAATCAATCCGATGTAAATTGAAAATTTTAGACTTTTTTGGAATTTGATTTGACCATCAATTCTAATTAATATATTATGAAATGTGTACACAAAATTAAACATTTCATAAAAAGATACATCACAGATTATTTTATTAAAAAGAAAGTTCTTTTTAACTGTTCCATCATCCAACTGTCACGCCCAGATGATTATGGTGTTTTATAACACCTTTCAAATTCCAAACTTTCTTAATTGAAAAAATATCCCAATTATTTTAATTAATAATAATTTGAAAGTTTTTGGATCTTTTTAAATAGAAGAGTTCTTGTAGATTACTTAAAATAAAAATCGAGAAAAATAAGACCATAAAACTCAAATAGGAGCTCAGAAAAGTGCAAACATCGGTATTTTCAACACCTGTATATAAATTTCTTCATAACTGCCAGGCCATTAACGTGTCTAAGACCATTAGAACAAGAAATGTAAAAGCAAAATTAACATATTTTGAGAAATATTAAAAAAAGCTCAGTTTTACTTAAAATAAGCTCATATTTACTTGTATATGAGTTTTTGTCTTCGTAGGATATCGTTAACCAAATCACAGGTATGATTAAACAAATTTAATTTTTTTAAAGGGGCCCATAGACACATACTGTTGACACATACTGCCGATGAACCCTTCGTATACGTGTGTGATTGATATTTTACTACACACCTATCAATCACCAGTTAAAAAATAAATTAAAATTAAAATAAACATGCGTTTGAGAACAAAAAAAATTATTATTTTCTATTCTTCAGTAACTAAAACGTCAAATTTAAAAATAATATTTCAGAAAAATTAAAAAAATTCATGTTATTGTTCATTTGAACAACTGTCAGCAGTATGAGTTCATTTCAAAATCAAAACTATTTTGATTTTTCATACTGCATTGTCTGTGTGTCGCATACATAAACCAAAATTTTAAATTTACCAACACATGCTTATTGCATGAGCATGAGCAATATGTGTCTATGGGCCCCTTAACGGCAGTTTCAAAACTCCATTTTCAAATTTTTAGAAATTTTGTTAAACAAATCGTCACATTGGGATTTGTTAAGAATATAATGGGGAATAAAAATATGAAAAAACATGTCAATACCTCCTACCTGCTATTTATATTTTGCGATTTTCGGGAAAAACTAATTTGTTGGCCATATTTTGGCGAATGATACCAATTTCCTTACTGTTATGAATTTTAAGTAAAACCTATACAGGGTATTATAGGCCAGGTAATTCGAAATATACTCTGAACGTTTTACTAAGAGCGGATAACGTTAATTCTTAAATCGTGAAGGTCAAAGGTAAAATTTTGCAATATTTGGAATTTCTAAATGAATTATAGCGAAATATTATATATTTTTGTGCCGATTTTAATGAATGTTGTGAAAAATGTACCTTAAGGTCTTAAATTTATAACTTTGGTTCGAAATGAACCTCAACTTTTAAAATCAGGAAAAAAAATAGTCATCACGATATTAACTATTATCGGACAATTATGAATGTTCAAGACGTTTTCTTAGGGGGAGCTTTTATGGAGACTATGGACAAATGATGCCATATTTGAGAGAATAATTTTTACTTACTTATATCTCACGAACTTTAACTTTCAAACTCAAACTTTTGTCAAATTATTTTATCGTAACCTCACAAAAAACTGCCCTTCGGTTTTGAAAAGTCGAAAATAGAAAGTTAACCCACATAGATAAAGTTATAAAGGCAGTTATATTTTCAAATACAAAGATCGGGGGACGGTAAAAAAAAAATTAAAAAATATCATTCATAATTTTTTATGGTGCTTAATATATATTCCGGTTGGCCCACATTAAAATCTAAAGCAAGTAAGAAAGTATGGTCGGTCAATACCCTACACTAAGTAAATGAACAAAAACATTTTTCTTTCAAAATTTCAATAATTTATATTCGTGAGTGATTATCGGAAGTGGGCCTTATATGGGAGCTATGACAAATTACTGACCGATCACCATGAAATTTGGTCATGTGATTAATGTCTATATGAAAGTTATTTATGTTGCATTTTATGTGTATACCAACATTTTTAGGAGATTTATGCTCGTTAAAGTGATTATCGGAAGTAGGCCTTATATGGGAGCTATGACTAATTATGAACCGATCATAATAAAATTTTGTGACATGAATTCAGTATATATAAAACTTATTTGGAGAAAAATTTGTGTAGATATCTATATAAATTAAAAATTTATGACCGATAAAGTCCAATTTCGGGAGGACATTTGTATGGGGGCTAGGTGAAATAATGGACCGGTTTCAGCCAGTTTCAATAAGCTTCGTCCTTGGTCCAAACAAATTATATGTACCAAATTTTTGTTGAAATATCTCCAAAATTGCACTCTGCGCACAAGGTTTACATGGACAGCCAGCCAGACAGACGGACGGACGGACATCGTTTAGTCGACTCAGAAAGTGATTCTAAGTCGATCGGTATACTTTGGGCGTTACAAACATCTGCACAAATCCATTATACCCTCCCCACTATGGTGGTGTAGGGTATAAAAAAAGCATATATGACTAGTATACTTCTCAAAAATGTATATGTGTGATTCTGAGATTAACGGATAATTTGATGTCCTTGTGAATTTAAATAGGGAAAAATAAAATATATTTCACTCTTTTTTTACTTGACAACAATGCTTTAAAGTTTTTTTGCAATCACTAAAATAATTTTTGGCTACAATAGTTTTGTTCTTCAAAAAAATTGAAATTTTTTTCACTTAAAATATTTGATCCAAAGTTAGCTTTTCAACATCTTCTTAGAAATTGTTTGAGATAACTAAACACTTATGTGTGTGACATACTGCCATCAGCCAGTAGAAAGACTACTCAGTATTGTGTTGTGAGCTTATAAGTAATATTTTTCATATAATTTGTATGTGGTACCCGGGTGCCCTGTCACCCTGTTAGGGGTTTAAAATATAAAATGATTTAAAACTCCCTCCCAAGTCGTGAGACAAAAATGTGCATTATAAAAAATAAATATAACAAAAAGTTAGGAGTTCTCAAAAAGTTTCAAGCGCCTAGAAATTCCGCATAGAAAATTTAAATTAAATTACAAAAAGTTACCCGGGTACCCTATCACACACAGGGTAAATCTAAATTTTTTTAGATTTACATGTATATAAGTTTGGATTCAGTTACTATTTTTAAATAATTCTTCATTTAATTGATGCATGTATTTGTCGTTAGTCTAACGAAGGAAGAGTGTAGTAAGTCAGGAAATATTTTGATCCGCTGTTATTAAAAAACTGGAGTAGGGTGGGTAAAAATGTTGAAAATTTTATTTTCATCTGCGAATATCTCCTAAGGTGTAAGAGATAATTGATAGCTACGACGAGGTTTTTTGTAGTGCTCAACGAAGAGATTCTTAATATGTAATTTTTTTGTAATCAGAACACAAACAAAGAAATAGGATCGTTTTAGAAATGTAACATACCCGAGGTGTCGTACTTTGGGAATCCCTGGCCGCGCCCCTGCTGGGTCCATGATGTTCAAATTCAAAACTTGAACTAAGAAACACTTTTTCTTTGCACGTGTGAAATTTCATTCAAACCAGATTAAACGTTTAGAAGTTACAGATTTATTTCCCTCTTTTTTTATATATACTACTGTGTGTTGGGTATAAAAATGCATACAGCTATTAGATTTCAATACTGGGGCGTATGATAAATATTTTAAAAGATTAGAAATGTTTATCACTTATACGTCACATACTCTGACGAATATTTAACAACGTATGAATATGTAAAATAAATAAAACCAAACCATTTTAATTGTTTTATTAAAAAATCGATTTTTTTCTGTTCTTTATTAAATCTTGCTTAAAAAAAACTGATGTGTTACAAAAATTATTAAAATAAACTAAGTAAGTAATTAAATGATTATATAATTGAATAATGCAAATAAAATATGTATGTAATACAAATATTTTTAAAATATTTCTTGATTATCAAATAAATTCTAAATAAATGCATTTTACATGAAATCAATACATTACAAAAACCTAACATTGTTTTTTTTTTTATAAAATAAAACTCATATGAAAATATTTTATTTATAATTGAGAGTTATGAAACCAATTAATATTAAATGACATTTTTTTTTTTTGTTGTTGTTTTTATTTTAAAATTTTTCTGGTCTAACTATAAATCTTTTTTTTCTCTTTTTTGTTTTCATTAACTTTTAGATATTATAATTTAAAATTCAAACTGAAAAAGAAAACAAAAATTCTTGTTTGCCAAATTAAAGAATGTTTGTTAAAATTATTTCATATTTTCAATTCTATATAGATTTTTCTTATTTTTCTAATATATTGACTTAAGTTTAATTTATTATTTATTTATTTTTTGTTTTTATTATTACTTGTATTTTTATTTCTCCTTAATATATGACAAACATTTCTTTTATAACTTAGTTTTTGTTGTTTGTGTTTTTTCTTTTGTAGTTTTTTTTTTATTTATAATTTAAGTGATTTTTACACAAATTTGATTTGCAGGTGATCACTTTTATTCAGATTTAAATTTTATTTATTTTTTTTTTTTTTTTTTTTTGTTAAAAAGTTATTTGCAATTCATTCTCATATCGGTTTTGTGGGTGTTTTTTTGTTTATTTATAGAAATATTTACAATTTATTTAATTTTTAGAAAAATATCACATTGATAATGTGTTCTTTTGTTGATTTATTTATTTTTTCGAATTTAGCCTATAAAAGGAGATTATCTTTGTTCAAAATTATTGGGTTGTGCAAAATTAGTTGATAAAATAATTGTTGTAATATAATAATTGTTAAATTAAATACGATTTAAAAATAATGTTTTTCTTTAATATTAAAATAATATAATACTATAAACATAAATATTATCGTTGTACTAAATTATACCTTTACTTTATTTTTGAAAGAAATCTTTATTTAATTAAATATTGCTTTAAGTTTGTATAAAGGTTAAATAATACCAATAATAAAACCAGGGATCGAAATTGACAGTTAGTTTTGAATTTCCTAAATAAAAAATCATGTAAATTTGGGTAGCCTCGAAAATGGACTCCTATTAAAATAATATTTCACTGCTAATTTACGCAGGTCAACAAATGAAGATAAATATGTTGGGGTCGAGATAGCTTTAAAGCTTTTTTATATCCACTTGAGCATAGCAGTAGCATAGCAATAGCAGTTTTTACAAAAAAATGGTTTTCTTGAGGTTGTGTTCGAGTTTTTGTCGAACATTTTTTTTGGAAAAACTGATATTGACATCGTTTTTAGCGTTTAATTACACCTTAGAAAGGTAATTTAAAAAAAAAAAAATTAACCAATTTTTTATTACCTAGTAAAAAAACCTTAAAAGTAAAAGTTGAGAAAAAGTCAAAAAATTGAAATTTGGGCGCCCCGAAAATGATTTTTCTGATATGTGGTTAAGAACTTCTTTTCCACATGTCAAAATCTATCGAAAAATCGATGGCACAATATCGACAGATTTTTCTGCTCACAAATCGGCCCACCCTAATGTCTATATTTATTTAAGTAATTAGCTCTACACAGGTTTACAAACTAAAGAGTATTCCAGTAAGCTGTTATTTGTTCAGTTAGTTTTGCCAAATCACTATAGACGGATATAAAGTTCAACAACACGTGAAAGTGATAAAATTGTTAAACTAAATGAAATTGCCGAATTTGGGACGATACCAATCCTGAGATCAATCATGTGATTCATGAGGGTCCAATGCACCCCGAAAAAGTCACTGTTTGGTGTGGATTTTTGGCTGGTTGCACCTTAAGCACCTTAAGGTGATGCGAACTGGTTAACGAGATCGTGCGATTGACCCCGTTAGGCTTTCCTAGTGGGCTTCCTTAAGTCGTAGGTCTATGCGAATAAGCCACAAAATACAGCGACCTTCAAAGCCATTATAACCCACACCATCTGCCAAATTTAGCCATCGGTCAAATTGGACATTTCAGATGCGCTACACAGCGAAGTAGCGAAGAAGTGAGGAGACATTTGCACGATGTTATATTCCATACACATTGGCATGGATGGACCTTTCAAACGAATAAATAATTTCTACAGTATCTCACACACACTTTCTTCTATGTAAATTGAAAGATAGAAAGCCCTTATGAAAGACCTTTTAGATATAATTGACCTTGATACCCTGTATCTCACTTTTTTTATACCCTTCACCTTCGTGAGAAGGATATATATATAAATTTGTCATTCTGTTTGTAATTTCCACAATATAATTATCCGACCCTATAAAGTGCATATATTCTGGATCCTTATAGATAGCGGAGTCGACTCGGCCATGTCCGTCTGTCTGTCTGTCTGTCTGTCTGTCTGTCTGTCTGTCTGTCTGTCTGTCTGTCTGTCTGTCTGTCTGTCTGTCTGTCTGTCTGTCTGTCTGTCTGTCTGTCTGTCTGTCTGTCTGTCTGTCTGTCTGTCTGTCTGTCTGTCTGTCTGTCTGTCTGTCTGTCTGTCTGTCTGTCTGTCTGTCTGTCTGTCTGTCTGTCTGTCTGTCTGTCTGTCTGTCTGTCTGTCTGTCTGTCTGTCTGTCTGTCTGTCTGTCTGTCTGTCTGTCTGTCTGTCTGTCTGTCTGTCTGTCTGTCTATCCATCTGTCTGTCTGTTAAAATCAATTTTCTGTATCAATATATTTTTGAAACGTTCGTTATATAAGGTAGTTAATGTTAAAAATTTTGTTGTACGTTATATCGGATTTTCGTTAAAGTGAGATTCATTATACCGGGATTTGCCTGTATATTTTTTTAAAGTCATCGTTTATGATTTTTTGCAAAACTTTGCCGACAGGATGCTCTGGATAGATAAATATATTAATTTGAAAATATTATAAAAATCTGTTTTTTTAAGAGACTTTCACGCATTCAATAAAAAAAAACACATAGTGTTTATTGTTCATCAAATTCAGTGTATTTTGATATTTCTGTTGCCCGATCATATAATACCCTACACTATGTAAATTAGCAAAAACATTTTTCTTTCAAAATTTCAATAATTTATATTCGTGACCGATTTTCGGAAGTGGGAGCTATGACAAATTATGGGCAGATCACCATAAAATTTGGTCATTGCATTTTATGTGTATACCAACATTTTAAGGAGATTTATGCTTGTTAAAGTGATTATCGGAAGCATGCCTTATATGGAAGCTATGACTAATTATGAACCGATCATAATAAAATTTGGTGACATGAATTCCGTGTACATAAAATTTATTTGGAGAAAAACTTGTGTAGATACCTATATAAATAAAACATTTATGACCTATAAAGTCCAATTTCGAGAGGACATTTGTATGGGAGCTAGGTGAAATAATGGACCGATTTCAGCTACTTTCAGTAGGCTTGGACCTTGGGCAGAAAAACTGATATGTATTAAATTTTATCGAAATATCTTCAAAAGTGCAACCTGTACTCTGCGCGAAAGGTTTACATGGACAGCCAGCCAACCAGTCAGCCAGCTAGACGGACGGACGGACATCGTTTTAGTCGACTCAGAAATTGATTCTGAGTCGATCGGTATACTTTCAGGTAGGTCTTAGAAAAATACTTTTAGGCGTTACAAACATCTGCACAAATACAGTATACCCTCTCGACTATGGTGGTTTAGGGTATAAAAAGCGTGGCTGAAAGAGTTAAAAGATATTGTTTGGAAAATCTTATTTGGCAATTTGCAAGAATATTAATGCAGTATAGTTCAACGGTTTAAAGGAAATATTTGGCATTTTTGAAATAAATTGTTCAAATATTTTACGAAATAAGCGAAATATTAATATTGTTTAATTTGTTCTCTTATAAAATATATGTCTAATCAAGTAAACATCTTCCTACGCTATGCTTTATATATTGTGAAATATTTGAAAAATATTAATGCTTAAAATGTAAATGATTTTGTTTTGGACCGTTAATGGACATCAAATGAGAGAGGAAATCAAAAATTTTCGAAATATTTATATGTTTTAATTTTTCATGTTTAACTGTTTTCAGAATTGTCCTTCAAAAATGATATCCATACTTACACTTTTCTCATAACTTATTGAAGTGTTATATTCTTTACTTTTGTCATTATACTTTTATTTATTTAGTTTTGTTATACAATAACCTTACAAGGTAGAATAATTAGGGAGGGTTGTCAATTTTAAGTCTTGTTACGTATAACCACTGAAATATCAAAAACTTTTTTAACAAAATTCGAATAAAAAACCATGAAGAAAAACTGTAAAAATATTTTGTATTACATTAGAAAACTACAAATTTGATGTTTTGCTATAATTTTTTAATTTTTGATATATGACTGACATTTCAGGAAAATAGTAGTTGAGAATGTAATTTTCAATGATTCTACCTTAGGTTTTTATAAAACTTTAAAAATCGCCCAGTAAAAAAAATTGTACAATTTTTCTCTATTAGATAAATTAAAGTTGTTATATGCACTAAACTAACACAGTTCAAAATATGAAATTTTGGAATATGAAACTCCACATGACTGTATTTAACATACACCTTTTTTACACATGTGGAATGAAAAATTTCAAGCAGAGCTGTAAACGAATTATTCATTTTTGAATTAATTCGCGAATCATTCACACAAAAAAATTAATTGAATGAAATTTGAGTCAATACAAATGAATTTGGTAAAAATGAATTGTAATTCATTTCCAATTCATTTGAATTGATTGAAATTTGAATTGATTTTGTAAGTAAATCTACAGTAAGCATCACTGTCGTTTTGTTATTCAACTAATTTTTTATGTAAAAGACAGCAAGGATTACTGTCGTTTTGTAACTAAAATAATAACATAATTGGTTGATGAATTTATATTCCAAACAAACTCCAAACAAACTCCAAACACCATGTTTTCTTTGATCAGGTGCGGATCCAGGACAAGGGTTTTAAATTTTTGTACTGAATATTTGCATTTTGTAGGAGAAATTTTTCATTCCGCCTAGAGATCTGCTCTTGAATTTGATTAATTGCAACTCATTTTTGATTTCATTCATTTGAATTGCTAATTCTTTTTTCTAATTAATTTCAAATGAATTGGAAATAAATTGCAACTCATTTTTACAAATTCATTTGAATTGGAATCGAAATTCATTTCTGCCTTATTCGTTTGAATTGATTCAAACTTAATTCCATTCATTTTTGTTGTAAAATAAATTAATTTAAAATTTAGCTAATTCACAACGACTTAAAATCAAAAAAGAATGATTCATTTGTAGCTCTGATTTCAGGGTATTAAAGAATAAAAGTTTTGATTAAAATTGTTTACGGTTTTTTGTTTTGATAAATTAAAAAATTTGCTCTAGAGATAATCAGGATATTCCTCTTCCATTTGACAACCATATCGCCATACTAGGTCAAGTGTAAATTACAAAAAAAGAAGAACTTCAAATATCACTTCCTTTGAAAATTTAAGGTCCTTTTGAAGCAAAAGGATCAGGAGATGAATGTGTGTAGTTACAAACGTATATGGCCTTTAGTGTTAACAAATTGTGTTGCGCGGTGTAATTAAGCAAATAATCATAACTGTCTTACGGTCCCTGTATAAATCTATAGCATTTTTAACATTAAACAATTAACATAAATATTATATTGCCTATTCTAAGGTATTTTGTTAGAAATGCCTGCAACTTAAATAAGAATAAGAAAAATCTAATAAAAATAATTGTGTAATTTCATACTTAAATAATTAGTATTTCTTCGTCTTCTTCACTAGAGAGTTGCATTGCAATTATAGTGTATTTTTGTTAATGTCTTTTATATAAATATCTTAAATACTACTTCAGTAAATGAAGTGATATAAAGATTTTGTTTTGTTTTTTGTTTTCTCTCCCAAAAGTATACACACAAATTTACAAAGAGTTTTCTTCATTATGTACAAAATTTAACCATATAAATAGTCTTTTGTTTATATATAAATAATATATTTACACATACATACATATGTCCTGGTACAATAGTTGTTGTTATTATAGTTTTGTTGTTGCTGTTATTATCTATGTATTTGTGGTATTTAGCTGGTGTTGGTGTTGCTGTTGTTGTTGATATTCGTCCAAATGTGACATTCTTATCGTGTGACCCATAATACCCTGAGGTCAGTTAACGCTTACCAATGGTTCAAGTGTGGTTAAGTGCAACAACTGTTGTTGGTGTTGCTGCTGCTGCTGCTGTTGTTGAGAATAAAGTTGTTCGTTTGTGGGCGGTGGTGGCAGTACTACCACTATAGCCTCTGGTGGCAGTGTCGTTGTCGTATGTGATGGTGTCATTGGCGTTGTAATCATGGTTGATGCTCCTGCAGATGGTGCCCCTGGCGGTATGACAGTAGCGGCAGCAGCTACCGCCGCTCTGGCCGTTGTACTACCACAATTAAGCGGTGATTGTGAGAAGCGCTGATGGCCAATATTCATATCCAGCACTTGTGCTCCAGGCTGTTGTTTTGTGGGAGGCGGTGGTGCGGGCGGTACCACCACCAGCTCATCAATAGTACACACACGATCATCTATGGGAAATTTAAAATTGATTTCGTTGGTACTGCTGCCATTGCTGGGATTTAAGGGCTCCGCTGCCAAGGCTTCTACTCCATTGCCGCTAGAGTAGGGTGTTTTTATATTCTTACTGCTACCATTAGTGGGTGATGCTAACTTAGCATTTGTTTTACCATTTCCTTGGGCAGTGATTGTGGTCGTTTCTAAATTCTTTTCCAAACATTTGTCCTCACCTAAAGGGATTAAACACACAGAAAAAACAAAGAGAAAACACCAGTTAATAAAACAAATGGCAAAAATATGCTGCATATACATTATACATATAAAAACCTAATGTATTTGTTACTATTTGCTTTATATCTTTTCAATTTGTTTTTATGTGGGTGGCAAGAAAAACATTAAATTCGTTTTAAACACGAAATAAATTTCTTAAGGGAATTAAAGCGAAAACTGTAAAGTATTTCTTTTACATAAATTAACAAGTTTAGAGTGAACAGTATGCCTCACTGGCGCTGTTTAAAGTGTTTTTAAATTAAAAAGTAAGCGCGTTGTAAACTTTTGCAACTTAAACGAAATTTGTTGTTTATGTTATTGTAGCATAATTTTAGGGTGTCAATAACCGTTATTCGTAGAAAATATTGCTTTTGCTTCTGTTTATTTAAGTGTTTAAAAGCGTTTGCAGACTGTTGGTAAAACAATTTTCAATTATTTATGTCTGTTGTTAAAAAAAAGTTTTAAAATGCCAGACTATGAAAATTTAAAAAAATGTTTCATGTTTTAGCGTCTTGTAATCAAATTGAAAGGTGATGTTTTTTGTTAGGAAATAAAATTTAAACAGTTGAAGGCTGTAAACCAGTATTTATTTTATGTTGAAGACTAGTATTTTATTGTTTTAAAAATGAGGAAATTTCCTTTTTTCTTAATTGGGAAATTACATCCCAAAGTGTACAGAAATTACCAATTTTCGGATTTCTCATTTCATCACAGTTATTATGTATTGCAAATGTTTATCAAGTCATAAACTTTTTGACTCGAGTGCACATTAGGGCGACTCACTGCGTATGGAAATGAAAAAAGTGATTTTCTTATCCCACTCAAATTAAACCTTTGTTTGTTTTAGAATGCCTCCCAAAATACGCTGGGTCTAGTGATAACAGTTCGTGAGATGGATCATTTTAAAAAAATGTTTTTTTTAAGTTTTCTCCCAAAACAATGATATAAGGTACAATTTGAAAGGGCCCTCCAATTGCATACAATGCATTATTTTTCATGTCAAAGCTAACTTTCTATATAAAGATATTCCATAATTTATAAGATTTTTCAAAGATTTTTGATGAAAATATTTATTATTTTGAAATTTTATTGAAAAATTTAAAAATTTAATTGATTTATATACTATATTGTTAATTCTATTTTCAATATTCGTACGACATTTTTTCTCTTTTACATCTCATTAGCATATTACCCGCAACTTTGTTAGCGTATATTTTGATATGAGAATAAAAGTATATCAATGTACAGATTTTCCAACAAGAGGTGTTATTTTGGTATTCAAAGAAAAATGGCATTTTTTTATATAAGTGATCGGATGTTTATTTCGTAATAAAGACGAAGGTATGCCGTTAATAATGAAAAACGACATCAGCCAAATGACCACCACGACCACGGTTATAGAACCATATCTATTTCATGATATTTTCCATAACCAATTCGCAAAGTGGCTGCCCTATGTCCACGATAGCCTCACGAATTCTATCCTTGAGGTCTTGAATCGACGCTGGGCTGTTGGTGTAGAGTATATCTCTCACGTGGCCCCAAAGGAAGAAGTAGCAAGGTGTTAAATCACAAGATCTCGGTGGCCAATTGTGATCACCTATTCGAGAGATAACATTTTCATGCATTTCAAAGACGCAATCAGCAAAGACACGACGTTGTTGATGATCGGCCGGCTTGAGTTCTTGTGTTAACTGAACTTTATAAGCCTTAAGACCCCAGTATTAATGCAAAATACGGTGTAATGATGTTTGTGGAATGCCCAATTCCAAAGAGCGTGCACGGGTTTTATTCTTCACATCACTAACTTGTCCCAACAGCTAGAATTTTTTCACCAATTTCTGTATTGCATGTTTTCGTTTTGCGAACTGTGACTGCAAGATTTTCACCAATTCTGTAGTGAATTTTAATAATTTCAATGTGTTGTAATGGCGTAGTTTCTACTTGTCAAATATCAAAGAATAAAAGCTTCAAAAGTGACAGCTACCGAAATACCGGGTGATTCATAATAACCCTTAACTTAAGGACTTCAAAATACCAAAAGTAATATATTGCACATAGGATTGCCACTTAGTGTTTCTTTGCTATCCGGATATGTAGCATACTTGAACCACCATGCACTCTCCTCCCACAATTCCCGCCAATATTTAATTTTGATTTGTGTAATTGTCTATGGCTACTGAAACTTAAACATAAAAAAAAAACCAATAGAAAAATTTGCTAAGTAAACAATTTTTCTCACACTTAGTTTTCTCAACAACAACAAATATTTATTCATCTTTGTTTTTATTCTGTGTGGATTTTGCACAAACAACCAATGAAAAAAAAAAACTTTATTTTTTAACTTTTAAAAACTTTTTCCTTCCGTTTGAAGAAATTTCAAAAAAAAAAAAAAAAGAGAAAAACTATAGAAGAAATAACAAATACGTTTGATTGTTTGAAAAGTATAAATTTTTGGCGCGTTGTGTTTTTTGTTTTGGTCGTGCTGTGCCACACAAAAAGAAAAGTTGAATTGTAAAAATCACACCAAAACATAAAGAATATCAATTTAAGTTTTTCTATATGTTATTTTTAGCTGCTTTTTTTTTCTCGGTTTACTTTTTTTCATCATTGTTTTTTGTCCAGTGAACACTTTTGCGTTGTATTTTGCCAACTACTTAGTGAATTGATTGGTTTGTTAGTGGCGAAGAATAAGAAAAATAAGTTATAGAAAAAAGTAGTAAAAATTGCAAAAAAAAAAAAAAAAAAAAGATATAATAGTTATCATAAAATAAGAAGGTTAAGTGAAAAGTGGCAGTGAAATAAGAGGTAAAATTGTATAGTACAGTTTGAAAATGAGTACGATCAGTGGACGATTAGTCGATTAGTCAACAATCTTTAATTGAATGTGGCTGGAGTAAATTAGAAGCAAAGATTCAATTAATGTTGGAATGTATCGAGTACTGTACTCTGTTCATTCCAATTGTAAAGACCTACAAGCTGAATTGTTAAACATGACAACAATTGTCACAGCAGATTATGTTTTGTTATTATGAAATTCATACCTAACATGAACACACGAAGTCAATGCCGACCAAAACTATAAGCAACCCAACAGTTAAGCAGTTAGTCAATGTATCCCTTATAGACAGCAATCGTCACAAATGTCTTATCACTTGGCTGACTCCAATTTATATATTTTGGTCATTTGATACGTATGTTCTCTTTGTAGTGCAGAGAGAAGACAATTGGTTACTTTATACATCCCAGGTAATCTAGCGTGTAGTCTGTTTAAACGCGTTGTGTAATAATTCGTTCAAACTGGTTTTATACAAATTGTGTTGAATAATACTCATATAGCTAATTTTCATTTTTGCTTAAGTATCCCATGTAACATAGCATGAAGTCAATATTCAGTTTAGTGTCTCTTAGTAAGTAACCTATAGTGAAGTCACTTTAAACGTTTATTTTGTACTGCACTTGAGAAAGTAGTTATTTTACCCACCAGAAGCAATCCATTGGAGAGTTGTCGAAGAAAGGTTTGTTTACATGCTATCATTTATTGGACTATGATATGTCTTTTAGCTGACTATTTGAGGTCAATTAGCACTCGTACATGTTAAAATAATTAGTTATGTAGCTGATCAAGTTACCAGTTAGGTAGCTATTAAGGTAACTGGCGTTATTTAACCAGTATGTGAATCCAATGCGTTGACTACTTTGGATCAGCTATTAGACAGTCTCATTGTAGTAAATAAGGGTCAGTTGATCCCCTGCTTAGGACATGCACGTGTTAAAATAACTAGTCACGTAGCTATTGAAGTAACTAGTTCCCACCATAAATGATGGGTGAACACACTAGTTCCGGACTGTTTCCTAGAACGTCTGGGAAAAGCTGCTTCATTTTAACAAAAAAATGACAAACACAGCCTTAAAAACCAGAAGATGACTTGAATGATATGGAAAATAATTTAGATTTATTTATGCCACGCATAAGACATTTGCTCTTTGAGATGATTTCTATTTGTATTGTTTATTGTGTGCACTATAATGTGTGTTTTTCTTTAAAAGAATTTCTTTTGGAAAAATAATGCGAAAATTTGATTTCAATAAATACAGCACGTAACGACATCCCGTTGAAAACACAGGATCATTGTTCCAATCAATGTCATCCATATTTTCAAACCAAAAATCATTGATCATGGTGCGGTAATGATCTCTGTTTTCCGTAATGCGAGCTCCAGCTTCATTTTAGAGGAAACATGATTCTCTAGGGTCTCACTCCATATGAGTCAATTTTTTTAATTAACAAGCCCGTAAAGCTAAAAATGAGGCGATGTAGAAATAATATTTTTCGATATTCTATTAAAAATCTAAAAAAATTGTGAAAAATGTCTATATAAGTTGTTTTTATTTAAGACATAAAATGACACTATAGGTAATATAGATCACAAAGATTGTGACATTTTAGCATAAAACTTGTTTGTTTGCTAAGCGATAGCGCATTATGCCGTAAGTCTTTCCTAAGCGAAGCAGGCGTTCGACCGGTTGAAGGCCGTCTACACAGGTCTGTGTAAATTTGAATTTTGATGGAAATAAATTGATTTTTTTAAAGTTTTTCACATCTTATAAGGACTGAGATCAAAAATTTCTCTTCATACATATATGTTAATAAAAATTAAACCACTAAACTTACAGTTTTGAGTTCTAATCACTAGTGATGAAATTTTGAACCTTTTTCGGAAACCCTTCCATTATGGTTTTTATAGTGATATCTGTCACTTTGTTCGAACAGGTTATCCATCCCCGTTTTAAAACTACCTCACTTTTGGACACCTTTTTTGTGCTCTTCTCTTTTATCAAGATCCCAATATCTCTCTACTGGCCTTAGCTCCAGGCAGTTTGGAGAATTTGCCTCTCTTGGCACAAATACCATATTATTGTTCTTTTACCACTGAAGACCTTTCTTAGCATAGTCAGGCCAAAAATAAGTGGAAACATTAAGAAGTATTATGAATGGAAGCATCCTTTTTTGTAAACATTCCATGATGTAAATTTCGGTATTTATAGAGCCCTTTGTAGCAAATTTTTGGCTTTTTAACGCAACTGCATATTGCTTGCCATACCAAGAAGTTTTTGGGAAATTTTGTCTGCTTTTGGGTCCTGCTAAACCTTTCTTCAACATTCCATCGAGCATCAGCAACATTAAAATTTTGACCCGGAAGCTGCGAAATGCAGCAGGAATATAAAATTTGACTTCAATTTCCGTGTTCTATTTTTGGCTTCTAAATTTTTAACAGCGTTCCTGTCAGGAACTTTTTGAGCCTTGTATGTTTTTGAACTTGCATTGGCTTTAACTCTTCGTACCAAATATTCCGAGCACCTGAGCTAACTGGGCTGCTTTCCTACCGGATGTGTTGCGAACTCTTTTGAAAATGCTTTCTATTTTTTTGGTTTAATAAACTTCATGTGAACCATTCCTACTACCTGAACCAGGTTTTCTATCAATGGACAAGTTCTCAAGGTAGTGTTGAATAACACTGGAAACAGTTTGACGGCAGATTTTTGATTGTTTGGCCAACTTTTTGTAGGACCAAGTTTGGTTTTGTTGAAAATATTTAATAATTTTAGTACGCACTTTTTTCTGGTCACTCATTTTAATCAGTTTAACAACAAATAAACATAATTAATATTAAACATAATAACTGACATGTTTTACAAAAGTAACTTGAAAAAAAAAAAAAAAATAAGAAATCCAACAATACTTGGGTTAAAAGTTTTAATGAAAAACGTGTGTTAAGAATTTTTCGATCTCAGTCCATATTTCTGTGATTTGTACTTAAAGCTTGAGGTATGGGCTATTAAAATTTATACACTGAATTAACACTTATAAAGACTTACTTCATACGATTTTTCAAAATCGGGTCAAAACATATTTTTCCCGGAATGGGACCTTAGTCGGTCCACACTAATAGGTCATGTTATATATCACTAGAAAGGTATTTTTAATATCTTTAATGTATAATGTATAAAAAGTTATTGGCCATCTAGTTGTCTTCGATTGCATTTAAAAATATGTTCAGTTTTAGAAATAGGCATGACCGACGAGCAAGTTTTATATTGCTTTTATTAGCTATGTTTGATATCATATTTATAAAACCGCCTTGTTCCAAAAAAGGAATGTACATCAGTGAATTTTTCAACGTTTTTTTTTTGCAATATTTAGTAATAATACCGAACTAGTAATTTCACCAGTATGGAGAAATTTATAAATATCCAGATGAACCTAGTTTAGAATATTCAACGCATGTGTAAAGTCTACTCTGTTGTACGGAAGTGATACTTGGTTAGTATCGAACACGATCACTCAAAAACTACAGGTATTCATTAACAAGTGCCTCAGAATCATATGTAGAATATTCTGGCCTAAAAATGTCAGCAATACAGATCTCTGGACCCTCACCAACAAGGAACCCATACTAACGCAAAAAAAAACGTAGGAAATGGAGGTAGATCGGCCATACTATCTGAAAGAATCCTGACAGTATAACAAGGATGGCGCTAGAGTGGAACCCGCAAGGTTCCAGAAGCCGTGGTCGGCCAAAGAACACATTAAGACGCACGATATTCCAAGATCTAGGACAGCGCAATCTTATATGGGAAAACAACTGCCACAAACCGTGTAAGATGGAGATGCTTTGTGGAAGCCATATGCTCCCAAGAGGGGTAATGGAGAAAAAAGAAAAAAAAAAGTAATTTCACCTATCGTTTAGATTGACCAGTTGTCCTAATTAGCTACGTTACTAGTTATTTTAATACGTGTATCTCCTAATGAGGGAGTTAATTGAGCCTTTTGCATAACAACGAGACTCTCTGATAGATATTCCAAAGTAGTCAACGCATTGGATTCACATACTGGTTATATAGCGTCAGTTACCTTACTAGCTACCTAACTAATCTCTTAAACAGCTATTTGAGCAAATTGACCTCAAATAGTCAATTAAAAAGACATCTCATAGACAGTGTAAAAACCGATTCATTGTAAAAAAATCTTTCTGAGACAACTGCTATTGGACAGTTACTTCTCGTGGGTAAAATAGCCACTTTCTCAAGTGCTGTACAATACAAGCACTTCAAGTGACTATACTTTAGGTTACTTAGATACACAAAAGTGATACTTAAGCAAAAATAAAATAAACTGTATGAAAATTATATCAATCATTCATAAAAAAGTGCAGAACAAGATAAACGTTTAAAGTGACTACACTCTAGATTACTTAGAGAAACTTAAGTGACAATTGACTTCACGCTAGATTACCTGGGATATATAAAGAAGCCAATTGACTTCGCTATGTACCACAAATTGCATATACGTGTCAAATGATACATTGACTACTTGCATAACTGTCGCAACATAACAGATCATCATATTTTGAAGTCATAAATTTTTCTATTGTACAGAATATTGTCCTGTGCTAGCCTTTAGTATATTGCTTTATGTTGAAATAGTAAAAGAAACATTATAACTCAAAGAAGCAGTAGCAATATGCTCCCACAAATTTCTCACACAACCCTCAAACATTTCGATACAGTATTTACAGAAAAAACAAACTAATGCAATAAGAAGTTTTCTTTGTTTTTTCCACTATTATTGCTATTAGTTTAAAGTTGGAGCGTTTTCTTTTTGTTGCCATTCTACAATATGTTTCTGTTTTATTTTCTTTTTTTTTTTTGTACAATTTGTAAAAATTTTTCTCAAAATACATACAAGTGGGTCAAAGTATATGGTAACAGTTACAACTACAATAAATACAAAACCAAAATAAAACAATATTTGTATTATTGCCAAACTAATTTTTACCGCAATTGTTAAACGAAAGAGCAAAACAAAAACCAGAGCAATTTTTTATTTTAAATTAAACAAACAAAAAAAAAAAAAAAAAAACTAAACTAAAATAAAATTAGTTTAGCATATAAAAATAAAATGAAATAAATGCAAGAGTTTTGCTATATTATTTGGGTTTTTCTTTATTCCTATAACCTTTAGTAGTTTTTATGTGTTTTTGTAATAAACAATAGTTAAATTAAAAAGTTTGCTGTAGCTAGATTTTTTTTTTGTATTTTTTTTTATTTGTTCATAGTTGTAAGTACTTACTGCCATTAAGATGATCCTCTCGCGTATAATAACGTGCCCGATGTTTCGAATAGCAAATGGCAACGGATATGATTATAATGGCAATTAAAACGAATATAATGCCACCCAAAATTGCCAGGGTATTAAGGCCACCTGAAAAGTAGAAAAATAAAAGAACAAAAATAAATATGTATTAGTATAAAATACGTATTATTCGAAATATAGTTTGTTTAGATATTACGAAATAAAGAAATATGGAAATAATAACAAAATGTTATCAATGTCTTTACAGTTTGATAAGTTTAACAAATGTAACTTTAAAATTACTCACTTATACATATGTACACAAAGGTGGCCATTATGTATGTTTTCTATTGTCGATGTTCCCAGGTATCACCCTCAAATGTACGTTGTTTACCCTTATACATACACATATGTATACGGTATATCTATGTGTTCTAACAAGCAACATAATTAGCCAAGAGTCCGCCAAACAAATTTTTCTATTTCGTGTAATTTTTTGAAACAAATTTTGGAAGAATCTTTATTTTACCACTTTTTTTAGAATAACTTACAGGGACTCCTAATTTTTCACTAACAATATTTAGCAAAGTTGTATTTACGGTAAAGCTGAACAACTCCTGTGAACACACCAATGCAATCTGGACGTATCTAGGCACTAGCTCACAAAGATCACTTTGTACCTTAAAAATTATCAAGTGCGCACTTCTCTATTGTGCTAAAATAGCGAATAATGAGCAACTCACTATCAGTATGATCCGTTCCCATAACGTTAACTAATCTTGATCACGCAAGACCGGAGTGATGCACGTTTTGTGGAGATTCTGTGATTTATGTTACTTTATTTGAACAGGTTGCTCATCGCCGTTTAAAATCTACGACACTTTTGGACACCTTTTTTGTGCACTTCTCTTTTAACAAGAGCCCAATATTTCTCCACTGGCCTTAGCTCCAGGCAGTATGGAGAATTTGCCTCTCTTCGTACAAATACCACATTATTGTTCTTTTACCACTCAAGACATACCACAAACTTTTAGGGACATTTTGTCTGCTTTTGGATCCTAAACTTTTCTTCAACATTCCCTCGAGCATCTGCAACATACAAAAATTGACCCAGAAGCTGCAATAAATTTTCCATACGTACATTTCGTCATCCATTATGCAGCAGGTATATATTTTGTATAGAATTTTACTTCAATTTCCGTGCTCTGTCATTGGCCTCTAAATTTTTAGCAGAGTTCCTGTCAGGAACTTTTTGAGCCTTTAGACCTTTATTGGCTTTAACTTTTCGTACCAAATAGTACGAATACTGACCTAACCGGACTGCTTTCCTACCGGAGGTGTTTATTTTTTTTTTTTACTTGGACCAGCGCTCATGCAGTGAGTGCTGGTCCCTACTCATGCAATGCATTGTGTTGGAACTAGGAAAGTAGGTTATGGGAATTAGGATAGAGGTAGTAGTGTTTGTGGACATTTGACATTTGAATTTTCCTACATTGTAAGGGACAGGAAATACTTCGACAGGAAGCTTATTCCACATACGGACGGTACGGCTATAAAACGAATTTTCTCTGTAGTGTGTTGTGCGCTTCACTGACCAATCGACCACGAGTGGATGAGCCCCCGATGATGAACGCGTATTTCGTAAGAAACAACGGGTTTCGGAAACTAATTTCATCAGAACACATTCCATTATAGTATCGATAGAAGACTGAAACACAACCCACATTGGAAAAAGTTTGATAGCAGACGTTTGATTGTTTGGCCAACTTTTTCTAGGACCAAGTTGGGTTTTGTTGTAAATATTTTATAATTTTAGTACGCACTTTTTTGTGGTATATGGCCATAAATTGTCTGCTCAGGAAATTGGATCTCATGGGTTATAAAACTGTCAGCTTTGCGGATGGCGTCAGTGTGGTTGTCTCTGAGATTCACTTGGGCACGATATCACAACACCTGAAATATGCACTCAGTGTACTAAGTCGGTGGAGTACAGATAGTGGATTGAGTGTTAACCAAAGCAAAACCGAACTTGTACTTTTCACAAGAAAGTACAAGATTCCTCATTTCTCGCTTCCCCGATTAAATGGTGTTGAGTTAACACTATCGTATAATGCAAAATACTTAGGAGTTATTCTGGATAGTAAACTATCCTGGAAACCCAATACCCTTTCAGGGACGTTGAAAGCCTTGACGGCCATGTATGTCTGTAAGAAAGCGATAGGTACACAATGGGGTATTAGACCGCAGTTCGTTAACTGGATATGTGATACGGTCATTAAGTCGACACTATTCTATGGAGTTTTTGTCTGGTGGATGGCATTGGACAATGGCTCAATTTACATGCTATTCGAGAGGGTTATGAGAAGAATGGCAATCCTGATAACAAGAGCTCAAAGAACGACCGCAACATAGTCGCTCTTTATTATATTGAACTGGATCCCCGTGGATCTAATGGCAAGAAAAATGGCATTTACCTCTGCCATTAGGCTAAATTCGATTGGGGCATAGAAACTTGCTCCATACGGTCACGCCAGCATAATAGGTAGTATTCAGACTTTTCCGGATAATATCGTTTAGTGCAATTCTGGGCCCTACTTGGCGAGAAATTTCGGTTTTTCATTTCCGTATAATACGGAAGCAATGGACGGACCTTTACTTGAAGCAACGGGTCTCTCAGTCTATACAGACGGTTCTTTTAAAGGAGATCGAGTTGGCGCAGGTGTTTACATTCGGGAACTCGACATTAGGTTATCTTTTAGACTTCCAAATGAATGTAGCATAATTCAGGCTGAAATATCAGCCATTAAAAGGGCGGCTAACTGGCTCAGTTATAACAAGACATCAGGCAGGGATATTCGTATATATACTGACAATAAAATCTCTAACAGGTGTATACACAATATCTAATTTGGTCCAGGAATGCCGGGCATCCTTAAACAGGATGGCGAGACATTCAACAGTCGTATTCAAGTGGGTACGGGGACACGGAGATACTACAGGCAACTGCGTTGCTGATGATTTGGAGAAAAAATGCACCATGTTACCTGACATAAACATAGATTTCTTATGTGGGATTCCGTTATTCAAATGCAAGCTACAAATTAGTAATTTCTACTATGAGCTCGCTCAGACAAGATGGGGTTGTGAACCCACATGCACTATAACCAGAATGATATGGCCCCGACTGAATTGTGGGCGAACATACCTTCTTGGCTTGCAACGCACAATTGGCAACTACGCAAGAAGACTGGCTTGCCCTACAACGACTTCTGCAGAAGTTGTAAAAACAAGTCTCTCTGAGCTCTCGAATTTAGGGCTTGCGTGCATTAATGCCTTTCTAAGGAACAGTAACTGGCTAACGAGACCAAATATGGGGATCTCCATGGAGTGACCAATAATAATCTGCTCTCTTTACTCTTTCTCTCTCGTATCTCTTCTCTCACTCTTCAATCTTAACCAAATACTGACTGTCCCCTTCTCTCTTTTCATATCTACTCTGTCCTTCTCTTTTTGCCTCTATACTTTCAGGTAACACAAAGTGACCCATGACTGGACCCACGTGAGCTGCACTTCTTCTTCACTTCGCGGCTGCCTGGAAACCTAACCTAACCTAAGTCACTACTTTGTCAACTTTTTTTTGATATTTATTAAAATTTAATTCAGGATGTATCATTAAAATATTGTTACCGCTAAATAAACGTTACCGAAATAAACCAAAATACAGTTTCCGTTAAAGGCGCGTTTCCGAAATAATCCCAAATTGCGTTACCGTTACTTTTTTACCGTTTTACATCATTAGACCACCTTGTTATAAATATAATCTTATATAAATTTAAATCATTTACGTCCAAGCACTCATACATTGATATTGGGGTTTATATTAAACAGCTTTGAAAGCTTTTTTCAAAGTACAAAATACATAGCGTAACATTGTTTGTTTGCAAAATAAACAGCAAGCATTGTTGTCTAATTGCTTGTTGTACTCTTGTCGGTGTGAAAGCTCAAAAGATATTTTATAAAAGCTCGCACATTGTGTATATGAGCTAGACGTAACTGGTTCAACCCCCTAATGCTAAAGCATGCCTCAAGGCACTCATCGCAAAATGCTAATAATTGCAAATATAACTGATATTTCATCTCAAAAACTTTGAAAGCTTTTTAAAATAATTTCAGTGCGTTTCTTAGCAACTGTTACATGAGTTCTTGAAAAGCAAAATCAGTTATATTTGCATTTATGGGCATTTTTGCAATGAAAGCTTTAGGTATGCTTGGGCATTAGAGTTAAAGGTTAAATGAACAACAAGTCCCGTTTTGTTTTACGACTATTTCCCATTCAGCATAGCCGATTAAGGCACTCCAACTTGTTTTTATTTTAAATTTAATTTATTTCCTTCTTACCTCTCTCCAGAAAATTTGC
Organism: Calliphora vomitoria; assembly: GCA_942486065.2. NCBI lineage: Eukaryota > Metazoa > Arthropoda > Insecta > Diptera > Calliphoridae > Calliphora > Calliphora vomitoria. The sequence goes on from OW818030.2 coordinate 80,792,364, forward strand.
ATGTGATGTACTGGCTGCATTTTGTTCCTCGTCTGTTATGTAATCCAAACAACGATCTAAGCCATTTGCATCCAAATCGGTTATTTCAGCACCCCTGAGAGTCTTGGGTAAGAAACAAATTGGATATGTTTCCCATTTCCACTGCAGCTGCATAAAACAAACATAAAAATATAAGAGAAATAAAGAGAAAAAAAAAATACAAATTGTAAATCATCAACAACTCGGTGTAAAACACTAGAATATAAAAATATATAAACAGATACGACTGGCATGTATAAAAATAACACTGTAAAACTCCGAAAAAAGTTGTACATTATGAGTTTTTTTTTGGTTTTGTTTTACGATTTTGTTTATTTTTACTATTTTCAAATAATTTGCATAAAAATTTATATAGTTTTTGTTGCAAGGAAAAAATTATATATATGTAGTTTCATAAACAAAATTTTTTAACATTTTTTATTACAGTTTTGGTGATAGCTGCATAAGTAGTATTGCGATGTAAATTGGAAAACAAAATTTTTTTAAATAAAATTATGAGAAAAGGTAGCAAGAAGACAAACTGAAATTTATTAGTCTCAATTTATTATGAGAACAAACAACGGTTTTATGGATTATAATGCCTAGAAATATTAAATTTTGAGCGGGTTTCTGTAAAAATTTAACTAAAATAAGAAAATTTGGAAAATTGTGTTCTGGGCATAAGAGACAATCCGGAACTAAAGAATTTTGGATTTACTATGCAAAGATAAACATTGTAGTTAGTACTTTAAAATTTAATATATTTACTTTACGTTAAAGAATTTAATCAAGAAGTACAACATGTAATTTAATGCTGTCTATGTTTTAATTAAATTTTTATTTTTTCTAGTTTTGTTTTTCTTAATAAAAATGTACATAATACAATTTGTATCCAACTCTTATCTGTAGTTTTGTTTTGTGCTTACCTGCCGTACAACATCAATTAATTTTCCCATGTGACACTCGTCACATATAAGCGGATTATTGTCCAATCTAACATTACGTATCGCCTGCATACGTAAAACAATGTCAGCGTTAATACCATGCAATTGATTTCTAGACAGATCAAGAAACTGCAAAAAAATAAAGAAATAAAGATGACAACATATTATTAAAGTTATTGTATTTATTATTGCAAAATATGTATCTAAATTAAAAAAGATATTAATAGTAATTTAAACAAGTAAGACTGCTGTATTCGGCTATGCCGAATCTTATATAACCTTCACCTTTGTTGTGGATGCAGTAATTGCCCACTTTCAGCGTATAGCATCGTACATATATCCGGAATACATTCACGAAGGTGAAGGGTATAAAACCAACAACGTCAAACGAAACGAAAAAAAAAACAAAAACAAAATACTCAAAGCAATGAAGCCAACACACACCCAAACAATTGTCTTTTTTATAAAATTTTCAGAGGTTATCTCGGATTTTTGCCCATATCTCCGTTATTTATGGACGGATTTTGCTGATTTTAAATAGCAAACTTCTCGAAAGCATGTCTGACAGATTTATTGAAGATTTGGATCCCTAAGATATCTGGGGTCTTCAGAAAATTAATTTCAACAGACAAACGGGCATGGCTTAATCGACTATATATACTTTATAAGGTCGGAAAATTATATTGTGGAAATTACAAACGGAATGACAAACTTTTCTCATAAAAAATGATTATGGTTATGATTATGATTATCTCTTAATCATCACGAGTTATATTTTTTTAGCTAATTAATGGACATTTTTTATTCATTTGAAGGTCCTGTTGATGCCATTATGTATAGAATATATCCTCATACAATGTCTGCTTCGGCTTCGCTGGGTAGAGCACATCCCAAATGTTCAATTTTCCAGGAATCTGGCGAATCAATCAGGCTGAATTTGGCATGGGTTATGTTGGATTTGAGCGCCGCTGTGGCTTGTAGCTTATTCGTATAGAACTGTGATTTATGAAAATCTCACAAGAAAATGTCTAACGTACGATCTCGGTGGTCAGCTCACATCACCTCAACGTGAGATGAAACTTCATGTCCTGGGTGTCCATAATATCCAATTCAAACCAAAATAATTTGGTGATCATTGAGCTATAGCGCTCCCCATTGGCACTGATGGCCCGGCCAACGTCGTTCTCAAAGAAATTTGTACTAATGACGCCGCCAGTCCAAAATCTACACCAAACAGTAACTTTTTCGGGAATCATTGGATGGTCTTGGATGTTATGGATTGGTATCGCCTCAAATTCGAAAATTTTGTTTGTTGACGTACCCATTCATCCAGAAATGGGCTAAATATGTTTTTTATGAAAACTAGGGTCAGTTTCCATCTGCTCCAGGCCCCACTTAGAGCACACAGGTTGTAGTCTATGGTCCGTTACCTTCAGCTCCTGGGTCAGTTGAATTTTTTACCGCTGCAGGCCCAAGTCACGACGAAAATTTTCCAACTTTTGGTCTGCGACGAGAAATCGACTGCCGCAGATTCTCGTGCACACTTTTAAGGACACAGGTGATGTTGTTGACGTGTCTTGCATGTCATCGTCGTACGTTGTTTCACTATTTATTGAACCAGTTGACTCCTCTTATACCAAGCTTTTTTAATGCATTTACCCAAGAGGGTGTTCTTTCTCCATTTCTGTGGAACCTGGCCTTAAATTTTTTGCTTACGAAACGAGATTCCCAGAACTATAAGACCGTTGCCTACGCGGATGACTTTGCGGCTGCAGTTTCAGGGATTCATCCGAGCACGATATCGCAAAGACTGGAGATGGCACTAGAAACGTTGAATCGATGGAGTATCTATAGTGGTTTAAGTGTAAATCCCAGCAGAACTAACCTAATACTGTTCACTCAGCGGAATAAAGTTCCTAACTTCAAGTTACCCCGACTAAACGGAACCGAATTGTCACTCTTGGCCAATGCAAGGTACCTGAGCATCATACTCGACAGGAAATTATACTGGAAACTTAATACAGAGGCAACAGCGGCTAAGACCATGACGGCTATGTATGTCTGCAAAAAGGCCATAGGCACGAAATGGGGTATTAGACCCTGGAACATGAATTGCCTAGTTGATACGGTTACTAAACCTATATTATTCTATGGGGTCTCTGTCTGGTGGAGGGCAATGGATAGGGCCTCGAATCGTATACTCTTTGAGAGGGTATGGAGAAGCATGACAATCCTGATAACAGGAGCATTGCGAACAACTCTTCACTCTACTCAGCTGGATACCAGTAGATCTAATGGCCAGAAAATTGGCATTGAACACGGCCTTCAGGCTTAACGCCTACAATGTATGGAATTACAGATCCTATGGATCTGTATAATAGGAAGTATACGAAATCTTCCTCATCATATTGATTACTGCACTCCCAAAACCTTCCTCCTGAGGAACTTCGGTTACTCAATCCAATCCAATATGGAATCTATCGTTGGTCTCTCTGCTGATGAGATGAGGCTATCCATCTATACGGATGGGTCTAAAAAGGGGGACAGAGTGGTCGGTGTTGTATACATCTCTGAATTTACAGATGGATGTAGCATTATTCAGGCCGAAGTATCGGTTATTAAAAGAGCGTTCAACTGGCTCATATATTACAGTGTATCTGGTAGGGATATCTGTATATATACTAACAGTAAAGCCGCAATTAAGTCCCTGATAGGTGTTTATACAACATCGAATATGGTCCAGGAATGCCGGGCATCCTTAAATGAGATGCCGAGACATTCAAGGGTTGTACTCACATGGGTACGTGGATACAGTGACAATGAAGGCAATTGTATTGCTGATCACTTGTCGGGATTAGGAGCCTTGCTGTCGGAAGACGAGATAGACTGCCTCTGTGAAATTCCGCTGTTAACTTGCAAGAAACGTATACATGACATATATTACGAACTTGCCTAAACGAGGTGGGTAATGAATCCACCTGTGCTATCACGAGGATGATATGGCCTGCGTTGGACTGCACACGCACGTTATATCTACTTCGACAACAATTAATACGACTCAGCATTATAGTGGCAATGATCACCGGACATTGCACTTTCGTTCCCCATGCTGCAAGACCTGGGTTACGTTATAACGACTTCTGTAGAAGTTGTCAGAATGAGGAAGAGAACAAAACTATTCTACACTTCTTTTGTAATTGTCCGGCACTTGGTGATCTACGGGCCAGTCTTTTAGGTGAGAGATCCCTTGGTATCCTCTCCGGGATATCAGTGAAGAAACTAATGTGCATAGACGCCTTTATTAGGGAAAGCTGGTGGTTGATAAGAAAGGACTTGCAAATTGCACCTCATGGCGACTCGACAACTATTCCATGATGGTCTGCGTTAGCTGACTCTCAGCACCTTCTCCTCTTACTCCTACAATTTTTTTAAATTTTCTCCTCTTGCTTACTAAATCTATAGAATTCCTTTCTTCCACTTCTATTTCTCTCATCTCTGTGTTTTTCATCTTCTTTCAGGTACCACAAAGGGAAAGTTTATTGAACCCAACTGTACCCAATTGTACAAACGAAGGTTTTGGACGGCTGCCTAAAACTATAAATTTTCAAAGACAATAAAAAAGAAATGCTGTAACCGAACTTGTTTTAATCTAAACACATTAATAAGAGACACGTTTACGAACTAATTAAAATTAAAATGGAACCCATTCTTTTTTTGGTTATTTAGTTATTCAATATTTTTTTGTTGGGACACCGGTGTCCCCGTGGTCGTCAAAGGGTTAACCGTGACTATTACAGCTCTTAGGTCCATTATCTCAATGACTGGTTATTGATATAAATATACGCAAACACAATTACAGAAAGCTAGTAATTTAGTACAGTACAACCCATTTATAGGAATCTTTTGTATTTCATTTGATAAATTTTAATGCATTCTTTTATAAATTTGAAAAATAACATTGGAAAATTAATAAATTTTTTAGTAAATTTTCCTTTATATTGTTTGCTGATAATATTGTATATTAAATACATTCTTAAAAAAAATATATTTTAAATAAACAAGTATGTACTTGCAATATAAAGTTAAACACAATCTGTGATAAAATGACTTTTCTTAACAACACATGAACCAGATTCAATTTGAAAATGTTGTTTCTAAAATTAAATTGATTTCTAAATAGTAGCTTTTGGTCCTTACTGTTCTTCTAGTGGATGCATTGACCACATCAAAAAAAGTATACAATATAAAATTTAACCAATTGTCAACAATTTTTGTTAAAATTTGTTTACATGTGTGTTTGTGTGTCGGTCGGTTTGTGTAAACAAACTGATAACACTTGGACCAATATTCGTACTAATACATGAACCCACAACTCTGTATTGTGCCAAAATGTTTGCAGGGATTTGAAAGAGTTATTTTTTAAACTAATATTTTAAATTCAGCTGGGTTAGTCTAGCTAATTTGGTATTGATGTTATTCACAACTAGGCGATATGGAAAGAAATTTAATTTTAAAATTATTGAAAATATTGTAATACTTAAGTCTAAATTGAATCCCAAAACTAGTGTGTGCTTTAATACTTCCCATATCAAAATTTCAAATTTACTTTCTATGAATTTATTTATTTACTACCCTGACTTTATCATGTTAAAACTGTATGCTTTTTTTGTTATTTTTTCCGGTTTCTTCTTTCCAAAATTGTAATTTTGGTCAGTGTGCAAATGCTTTAATAATACATCTTGACCAAAATATATGAGTTTTCGTATGTGTGTGTGAAAAATATAAAAAAAAAATAATAATACAAGCAGGATTACAATAATCAAAATATACGCAAGCACAATTACATGCAGACTTACTTACACATACAAGTTTAAACACTTAAATACATATTGCACACGTACATATATATGTGCAATCATACGCTGAACAATGTACAGAATGCACTCAAACTGGAAATAAAATGTTGACAAAAATTACGAGCACACAACAGGCACAGACAGACAGACACACAGAAGGACAATGGACGGACATAAACAGAAAATAATAATAAACGTATATAGCTATAAACAGCCATACAATTGTGTGTGTGTGTCTGTAAAATTTATGTTTATTTGGAGTTATGAAACTTTTCATACATGAGTTTTTAAGACAAATTTTATTCTTTTTTGGAAGGAGAACATAACCCAGTAAACATATATTGTCTATATAGTTTTAACCATTTCGTATTCTATAAAAGCTATTAAAATACTGTGATACAGTAAAAAAAACACTGGTCAATAGACTTAATGCAGATTATAAGCTTAGATGGGCACTTTGAAAACCCTCCAGTATAAATTTTGTAATCACATATCATAACAAACTATTACATTATTGGCTTATAATCTACATGAGCATATACGTATCTCAACTAACAGCTGTTTCTGATGGCACAACTAAAACTATTACATTAGTTTTAAACAAAGAATCTACATTGAGGTCAAGTCTAAATAATATTGCTGCTTCTACCGGGTATGTGGGGTTGGAAAGCTGTAAAAGCAAGCTGAACTTTTTTTGGGAAATGCATGGTTTATGTGAAATCATGTTACTTTATTTCAACCTCGATTGTGCCTGATGTATGATATACAGCCTGGATATTTATGTCGGCTCTATGAATGCCATTCAAAGTTACACATACTTCTGTCTGTTCTCTTCGTTCATACCACCAACATTCCTGAAATATCTCGGAGAAAACTCAAGCTCTATGATGTTGAAGTTATGATAACTTATAGGATGACTCAGTCTGAAATCTGAAGAATCTATTTTGTCAACATGACATTGTTTTTCATGACCGGAAGAATCTTGTGAACCCTGTGATTAAGTTTTATCGGTAAATGCATTGGCAGGCTCTGAGGTGGTATCAAAAGTGATTCGCAGTTAAAATTGAACTTCTTCGACTACTACGACAATATTGCGCTTTATACATTATTTCAGATAAGCAAATAGGCATTTATAGATCATCGCAGTTGTTGTCACCTTGGTATAGTCGACTACATATTTTATCACTTCTATTGCTTGTGGATTTTCAGGGAAATAGAGATGCAATAGATGAACATGAGTGGTGATACGACTGATGAACTTCGTATCTAACTTTAAGGTGTTTGAACGTTTATTTCTAAGCATTACGAATTCAATATTCATCACTTTTTGGGCATTCTGAACTGCATAATAATCTGGAAAACTGTGGTATGAATGAGAATGACGAAGGCAAGTTCGGCGACAGGAAGACTGTTCTTTTATAAGTTATTTCCTGGTTTAAGCCCTGTAAGATCTAAATGTCCATGGCAGTTGAAACTGTGGGCCTACTGTGGATTTTACATAATCAATACTAGTAACGGATTGTAGGTAGAAAACGGTTCAGCTGCGAAAAAGGGAAATACAGAGTCCTCGTAAAAGACGACAGGAGCAATATCTGCATGTATTGTTGTATTTCAGTCACGTGGATTGCCTGGATTTTAGAACAGATAGTCCCTAGACCAATTCATGTCGGTCAAGAGCAGCTAGTAAATGAGCGGTCTGTAATGGAAAGTTCTCGAAAGTTTTTGTGATTTGTTGCAATTATTAGTTTTAATACCTATTATTTTCTAAGCTTTTGGTATTAGTCGCGATTTGGTTGGTACACACATCCATATGCGACTCTGAATGATGCTTGGATTTTCAGTGAGAAAGAGAGATTACGAAACGACGTGTTGGTTGTAGACTCAACAACTTTCCTGTCTCAGATATAATTATGGTTGCACACACCATCACCGTAGCCAAACCATACGATGCTATTTACCCAAACGGTCTTTGTATGTTGCTGTTGAATCACCTAGGTGACTGGACGCAGAAAAAATAAATATAGTTGTGCATGTTTACTGTAACCATTTCAACATTTTTAAAAGCCTTTTAACAATGTTATAGTCACAGTAACTATTTATATGATTGTGTTACAATATGGTTAATTTACGATTCAGATGATTGTATCAACCATATATATGGTTACATTAAACAAATATATGTTTGTGACAACCATTTATATGATGAAGGACTTTCCATATTATGTTGCTCTCGGCTTATGGGTATCATAATCTGAGAACAACATATTGTGATAAAATTATTCATCACAAACATGGTTATCAAAAACATATACTTGTTTACTGTAACCATTATATCTGAGACAGAAAAGTTGTTGAGTCTATAACCAACACGTCGTTTCGTATTCTCTTTTTCAGGGCATCGTTCAGGGTCTCATAGTTATGGTTGTGTATACCAACTAAATCTCTACTCTGACATATTTCTTCATCGGATTGGAGATAGATTAAATTTCAATATTTTATGGTCATCTAGATTGGTACTGTGGATGTCATCAGGTTTGTATACTGAGCCTTGCTTCATTATTTAATGATATCATGTACATTGGAGATTATCGGATGCTCATTGAATAGACTGGTAACTACTGTGAAGTAGTGGCAGTCTGTTTTTTAATGCATGTAAGTCTGGCGTTCAGAGGCGATAAAATAATTTGTTCAATTCCAGATAAATACCGCTCCTCAGATAGTTCAGTTAATTAAGCCAAGACTCACTACGTGACTCTCTATCGTGAAACAAAGACGTTTAAGTAACACAGTTTATAGTTTAGTAAACTTAGAAAGTGATTTTAAGTAGATTGATATAGGGTAGAAAGGGGACCATACACCACTTTTTTGTGAGATATCTCATATTACAACCACAATAGATATAGATATTTTTCTTGTTTCTGATACTTAGATATGTTGGTTTTAGTTTTATTCATTTCAATCTTGTCTATCTTATCTTAATATAAATATTTTTCTTACATTTCTAGACTGACCAAAAAATGGCGAAACCATCCCACCCATGGGGTAAATACGCCAAAGGGACGGGTTAGATTTGTCATTTGTAAAATAAAGCTAAAAAATCCAAAAATATAAACGTATTTTACTGTTTTATACCTTAATTCACAAAACAATGTATAATAAACTAGATAATAATGGTTTGTTTCAAATTACTTAACAAATTGTGACTGATTTTTTCTACATTTTATCAATATTTTGCTCTACATGAGAGGGATTCCTTGTAACTGGCGTGTGTGCCCCAGGGGGAGTTTTTAGGTTTTATATCCTTTTTTTCCGTACTTCTAATTAAATGATGGAAAAAACATGGAGACATTCTATCACCAACTTGTATCTTTTTTGTATCACAAAAACTAAAGAAGTTAGCACAAAAACACATATGTAAATTAAACTTTCCAACTTTCTGAAATGGTAAATATGCGATAAACGAAAACATAACTTGATAATGTAACAAAATGGATTACTCGGTTCTTAAGTTATTCGGTGTTGGCAGATGTGGCCCTATGGCGAATGATCCCCCTTCTACCCTATAACTTAAGGTGTTACAACCATCAGCACAAATACATAATACCCTCTCCACTATGGTGGTGTAGGGTATAAATAATGAAAGCTTGGGTGACGCGGTTTTGATCATAATCATCAAAGCGATGTTTTGGTTAATTGTCAAAATTGCCGCATTTGATGTTCATGGAACATTAATGTGAATGTCAAAACACAAATGCATCCATAACTTGTAATTAATTGATACAGAATTTGAGATAGAGACATCATTACTCTTATACATGCATTAAACAGGATATATTTGTTAATGAAAGATTTTCTGCGTTATTTGACAGAACATTTAAGTGCATTTAATTTGGATAACATTATTCTGCAATAAGATACCAACAAAATTAAATTCTTAACAAAAATACACAAGTCACCCTGTAAATATATTCAAATATTTTATTTAACAAAGTATGTATAATAAAAGCAATTCCCAAGATTTAATTAATTTATTATTAAATCCATTATTTTAAACTCCAATCTAAAATTTAAAATGTTCATTGGGAATTATGTCACCTACTCTTTCCTGCTTTTTTGTTGCACTTGCATATTAACAACAGAAACATTCAAAATGTTTACAGCTGCTGTAGCTTACTACTGTTATTCTGGCTAAATGTCAGAAATAAAAACATTGAACAAAAACAACGATTGCTGTTTTTATTTGTTGTAGACTAAAAGTATTGAAGTTTTTTTTTTTTTTTGTATTCTTATGATTTTTCTCAGTACTTGCTGGTGGAAACAATAAATTATTTTTGAATGCTAAACTGTACACAGTACACAGAGTACAGAGTTTATGGTCTTCGCACATACTAACACTACTACATACATATTGTTAGCTTATTTTGCAAACGTGCTAAGTCCCTCTTCACAAGTTTTACAGGAGACTCAAAAAAGCCTGGACAGATTGCGATGATTCGCACCAATTCGGGGTGATCTCCGGATAAACAAGAAGAATACCCAAGAAAAAGAAAGGTATAAGTTAAATCAATTTAGTAAGTAACAAGGTTTCGGAATTTTTTGCAAGAATAAAGTTGGTTTACAATTTTTGTAGGAGTGAAAATTACTACAATCACGTCTTCAGGAAAATCGGGAACAGTCTTTTACATCTAGAGACGTGGAAAGAGGAAGTGAACGTGAATCACGTCTTGAGGAAAATCGCGAAAGGGCATCAGCGTCTAGAGCCGATAAAACGGAAAGATTTCAGCAAATGCGTCGCAGTGCATCTTTATTGAGAGCTGCAGAGACACCCCAAAATCATATCGAAAGACTAGAAGCCAATCGCTCGCAAATGCCACGATCAAGAAAAAAATCGATTTAAAGTTGGCGGCATTTCATTAGAATTAGAATGATGACTACAGTAATCACAAGGACGTACTGATTGGCGAAATGAACGAACTTTTTTCAAGCTCTTCTTTCAATTGCTCCCATCAACAAGCTGTAAGACCAAATTCAATGAAAACTACCTGGCGAAACAAATCGATTGACACAGTAATGAGCGAAGAACAAGTCCTCAATTGTCCTACCGAACTTTTGAATTTATTGGATATATTAACATTGAAGGTTGGATCACCAATAATGCTTCTCCACAACTTAAACGCGTTAATTTAGGAAGCGAATATCGGTGGCTGATTCGAAGGCGAGACGTACTGATTTCACGCATACCGATGATTTCTAACGACTTTGACCATTCATGCCTTTCCTATAACCATTAAAAAAGCACAAGGCCAATCGTTGACTATTGCTGGCTTTCATTTGGAAAATTCATGTTTTTCACAAGGTCAATTGTATGTGGCTTGCTACGACTTGGTACACCAAATAATGTATTTATTTTTACTCCAAATATGAAAGAGATTGTATATCCCCTGGCCTTTGCATAGCATGATACTGTACTTATATATATCTGCTACAACTTTGTCATATGACCACCTCATCCGCCGTCATCTGGCTACAGATGATAAGTCAGGACGGGGGAGTCCGTGTTTTACTTTTGCCCGACATTGTATATTAAAATAAAGATCGAGATGCAATATAAAACAGTTGTTTTTTAAGGGCCAGCAACGCGGACAGGGTTTAGCTAGTTTATTGAATAAACCAATAACTGTATATTTATTAGCGTAGTTATTTTTAATTCAATTATATGAGCTAATAGTTTGACTGCAATAAAAACCTAACAGAGTTATTATAAATTTTTTACGCAAATAGTGTATTTTTGCTTATTATAGCGTTTTCTATTAAAATCTAAATTTTTATAAAAAATGGACTTGGCACTTTTGCACATTAAGCTGACGATATGTGTATAAAATATTGCATGTGAGGACTCACTCATATATACACACACACATATATATTAATATTAGGGTGGTTCTTATATTGCAATTATTGAATTTTTGATGCTCCCGAGGAGTAAAATTGATCTCCGTCAACTAGAAACCACACGCAGCAAAAAATATAGTTGTGCATGTTTACTGTAACCATTTCAACATTTTTAAAAGTTTTTTAACAATATTATTGTCACAGTAACTATTTATATGATTATGTTAACTATAATATGGTTAATTTACGATTCACATGATTGTATCAACCATATATATGGTTACAGTAAACAGGTATTTGTTTGTGACAACCATTTTTCTAACCAATTATAACTTGAAATTATAAAATAAAAAGTGGTGATTTTAACACAGTAGCCAAAGATCGCCAAAAAAGTTTGAAAACTAAGAATTGGAGACATTATTTCATGAAGATTGTTGTCAAACTCAATGAGAGCTTGCAAAATGATTAGAAGCTAATCAAGCAGCAATTTCAAAACATTTGCGAGCAGCAGGAATCATCCAAAAGATGGGAAATTGGAAGACGATTTTGTATGTTTGAAATTTTGCTTGAACGCATAAGAGAAAATAACTTTTGCACTAAATCATTACTTGGAATGAAAAATGGATCCATTATGATAACCCGAAGCTTAAGATATCGTATGTGAAGCCCGGTCAACCAGCCGAATTGTCACCAAATCCAAATATCCATGGCGCTAAGGTAATGTTCTGTATATGGTGGTAGCAAAAGGGTCCTATCTGAACGCCCTATCTGGGATACGCTTCACTTTAGAACAGAGTATCCGAAATTGTGTTGATTCGTTCTTGGCCACAAAAGATGAGCAGTTCTTTTTGGCTCGTAATCCATATGTTGCTAGAAAGATGGGAAAAGGTCATAGCTAACAATGGCCAACACTTTGAATTATTTTATATTGTACAAAGAGTTAAAAATAAAAGCTAAACATTTCAAAAAATCCCTCATTTTTAAGTCATACACACAATAGAATAGAAAACATTTATTTATTTCCAATTTGAAATATGCAACCTCTACGTGTTATTAGATACTGCTCAAGCTTTCAGCATTTGGTTTTCAGATGGCGAAGAAAATAGTAGACCTTGGCGGCATCGAAAATTCAAAAAATGCAAAGTAAGCACCACCCTAATATACATGTTAAAATTTTGTGAAAGTATTGTATTGTAGTTTTTAAGTTAAGAAGTGTGTAGCAGCAGTTGCACAAAAGATGAAAACAAGACATACCACTGCACTGTGTAAGTACTAGAAAGCTGCTTTGGTTGTTGCTGTTCTATTGTGGTATGGTAATGGACACTGAGGTCCTTTTCTTGTTGTTCTTTGTTTTTATTTTCACATACAACTGTTGTTATACATATCAAACATATCAATGTTGTGGTTATAAAATATTTTCTTATTTTCATAATTTTACTTTCACAATAACATATTTTGAAAAGTTTTTCTCTTAGCAGCAGTCTTTGGCTGTTTGGTTTCATTGGTTTTTCTTCAAATATATTTGTTTGTATTTCTGTATTTACTTAACTATATTTGTGCATATGTGCTTTTGTATTTCATGTTGTTTTCCGGGAACCTAAAATTATTAAATTATGATTTTTTAAAAGTCCCTAGCTAATTCAATTTCAGAAAAAATTTAAACATAATGAACTAATTTTAAATTATATCAATTATTCAAGGCTCTTCATTGGAAACTGTGAAAAGTTTTAGCTTTTTTGTGGAAACAATAAAGAAAAGGTTATATGTTTTTAGTTTAAATAGAAATTTGTTCCTATACTCTTGGGATTCTGTAGCTTTAGTAGTAACCATAAACATTAATAAAGCAATATATTTTTTACAATAACTACACAATGTTTTTGGACAACATTTATAATATGTTGTTTAGAATTATTTAAACTGTTTTCATGCGTGAAAACAAAAACAATTCTTTTTGAAAACATATTTTAATATCATTATAAGTTTTTCTTTTATATTTAATTTTTTCCCAAAAAAAAAAAATATAAATTTTCTTTATGGGTTTTTAATGATTCAATAAAATTTCGAACTGCCAAAAAACTTGAAGTTTTTAGGAAAAAAAATTAAGTCTATGATGTATTTCATATGAATTTAAAAGGAAATATAATTAGTTTCTAGGAAACGAAATACGCAAATTTAATAAATTCTTCCTCTATCGATTTGCAGATCACACGGACCGGATTTTTATGTTGAAAGCTTGAACGAAGTGTACAAATATAATATTAAAGATGGAAGGCCAGACTTACCCTAATGTATTCAGATCATAATTTGTAATAGATCCCATATATATCCGTACATTTATTCGAAACTTATATTAATGAGAAATTTGTAAGGATTGCTCGACATTTGTAGTTATTTATATTCCACAATTCATATATATTGACATTATTTTTTTAATGAAAAATAATTATAATTTCTGTACCGCTGTATGAAATTTGTGTTAATTGCTTTTAACGAACTAGTTCCGGTAAACTTGTACAATTGGGATGATTTTCTGATTTCAGAAAAAAACTTCTAGAAAATCTACATTTTAAGGTGACTAGTCCCCTTCATATAAAGATTTTGAACTAGAACTGGTTCCTATCAGTTTGGAGCAAGTATTGTTTTAGATTGTTTTCCTCTTGAGACATTAATAATATTTACATATGGTTGGTTGGTTGGTTTACGTGGTAGTTCACTGCGTGCGAACAATCGAATAGAGTCGAAAGCACTCCGTTTTGAGAAGACCACACCACTCGTCAGATGTAATGTCGTTTACATCGTAAAGTATGTAGAATGTGTACAAAAAAGTCGAGTTTGCTAGACCCAACCTGTAGCTGTGAGATATCTCAGTAGGTCATTGAGTTTAGACCCGGCTATCTCACCAAGGTTGGTCAATATATAGTTGCCCATGAATTTATCTCTCTTGCCACTCAGGGCTAAGCATTATCAGAGAAGGTGGAAAATTGTTTCCTATTTATCCCTATCCTTACAGCTACGACAATGGTCCCAGGCGATTTGTATGCTTGCCTAACGTTCAATAGCCTGTTAGTACTGCCACCAACCTTGATATATCCCTTCTATTCCGGGTTATCAGTTGCATAGTTCGTTTTCCGTTAAAAGATGGCCACATCAACTTGGCTACCCTACATGTGTCTAAATTATGCCATCTATTAGCAGTCTTTGTAAGAAAGTGTCTGAAGATAATAGCTATAATAGTCCCCAGTGGAATTGCTACTGAGACCGTATTGGAGATATCTAAGGCAGATCCCATTCTGGCTAGTTCGTCTGCTTGTTCATTGCTACAGTGGTCTCTGTGCGCAGGGACCCAATCCAAAGTAAAGTCAGATAGACGACGTAGCTTTGACAGAGAATTCTTACATTGCCTGACTATTGAAGATGAATATGTGTAGGCCTTCAGTGAGAGAAGTGCCGCCTGGCTGTTGACAAAAACACATATATTACCGCGAGTATTATCATGTGTATGGAGTTATATAGTCAGAAGTTTGGAGAACGATCGAGGATAGTAGACCCAGAATCACCACGTGCCCATATGTTCTCGATCTCCAACATCTAGATGCATGAAGCCTCGATGCACTACAGGCAGAGGTGGTCATTATGTGATAGTCTATTGGCACAAGGTGCAGTATAGTGTTCAGTGCCTCTGAAGCACTAGTTCTTAGTGCACCGGTTATACCAATGCAGGCTGATCTCTGGACATTGTATAGTTGGTCTACGACATACTTCCTTCTAGTTGCAGTCCACCATACAAGATATCCATAAGTAAGAATTGGACGTACTATAGCCGTATATATCCATTTAACTATGCTGGGACTAAGTCCCCATTTTTTACCAAACATCTTACGACAGGTGTAGTAGGCCTTCTTATCTCCATGTAGAGTATTCAGTTTACATCCACAAAAACTCACTGCTTGTAGCCCTTAATGGACCGGAGGAATCATTGGATTGGTCCATATATCAAATAACGATGGTTAGACCGTTACAGTCAATATTGAGTGGTGTAGAGACATGCTTACTAACATTTACGTACCCCAAGTGGAAGGCATACATGTGGACTCAGCAGGATGGTGCCACACGCAGAGAAAATCAGCGGTTTCGAGAGTAGAGTCTCAGAGGGATATCGGGTTGCACCGATCTCCACCTAAATTCTGAGTATCAATGATACTCGAAATGTCATGCCGAGTCATTGGCGCCATCCAAAACCAATAGGCTTAGCTAGCAGCCCTAGCACCAGTCTAGGATGCTTTAGCCCAATCCGCTAATCATCCGAAGATTAAATGATTAATGAAACCGTAATGAATGAAGAAAGTGATATACAACCGGATAAGTTGACGAACTTTGGCATGAAAAAACGGACACGAATAGGAATATGGAACGTAAGGACGCTTTTACATCCATCCCGACTGGAACAACTATATAAGGAGTTCAAAACTTATAAACTGGCACTACTTGGTATTAGTGAGCTGCATTGGTCTGATTGAGGAGAACACATGACCAGTGATGTTCTAGCCCTGCTGTACTCTTGAAGAAGGGCGGACGAAGTTAGCGCAAGTGGTGTAGGGTTTTTACTCTCGAAGGAAACTCGTCGAGCACTTGTAAGTTGGAAACCATGCTCGGATCGAATAATAACTGCCACATTTAACATCAGAGCTAGGAGACTAACATGCATCCAGTGCTACGCTCCTACTGAAACATCTGAAATATCAATAAAGGATGCATTCTATAGGCAACTTGAAAGGGTTTTAGCTAATGTTAATCACGGGGATATACTAATGGTCATAGGCGATTTCAATGCGCAAGTTGGTGCTGAAAACTACAGTATGGAGAGTACGATGGGCAGACATGGCTTAGGGAGAATGACGGAAAATGGCAAACTATTTACTGAAATGTGTACTACAAATTCTCTCGTTATTCGTGGCACACTATTTCCTCAAAAGAGAATTCACAACGTTACTTGGATTTCATCTGACCATATGACCGAAAACCAAATTGATCATATCACCATCAGCCGGAAATGGCGTGAGTCTCTTTTAGACGTACGTAATAAGAGAGGGGCCGACATTGCCAGTGATCACCACTTTGTAATTGCCACACTCCGAATGAAACTCGCTGCTATAAGGAGGAACAAAACATCGTCAAGGGTCAAATTCGACATAAATAAATCGAAGGATCTTGTCGTTGCTAAGAAGTACACCGATACATTGGAAACCGCAGTACCAAGCTATATAACCTCCCTTGGATATAGCTGGGTGAAACTTAAACACCTGTTGGTCGACACAGCAGTTCAGAATATCGGCTTCAAAGAGAAGGCACAGAAAGATTGGATGTCTGAGGAAACATGGAAGCTGGTGGAAGAAAGAAAAGCAGCAAAAAATGACCTTAACACTTCCAAAACACGCCTCGCTAAGATGACAAGTCAGGAGAAGCATTCTAATCTAGATCGAGCTATCAAGAAAAGCGCAAGACGCGATAAGAGACGTTGGGCGAAAAATATTGGCAAAGATGCGCAAAAGGCTGCGGAAATAGGTCGGAGCAGAGAATTGTATGGAGCTATACGAAAGCTAACAAGGACCCCTGTACTCGGTGGAAAGTCCTTAAAAGGTAATAATGGGGAGTTAACGACATCAAAAGATAAACAAATGCAGCTTTGGACCGATTTTTACAGGAATATGCTAACGCAAACCCCCAACACACATGATCAAGCACTGTGCGACTGCGAGTCACATAAGGTAAACCAAAATATCAACACGGAATGTCTCTCGATTCCCGAAATATGTGAAGCTATAAAAGCATTAAAAAACAATATTGTCAATGAACTCAAAACCTCTACAAGAAACACCCTTTATATACTCAGCCATTTCTAAGTTACTTTATTTTCAATGGCTACCACATACCGTAAGAATTACTTTGAAGTTGTCTAATAATGGCATATTAACTAATTTAAATTTGCATTGAGTATTGAAAAGTATAAACTAATAATGGTTACATGTAATACGAAGAATTCGTGTTATTATCATTTATTGTAGCGGGACAACAAAAGCTATGGGACCAAAACTAGCAATATTCCTTACTGAAGGGATGATTTTTTATAGTGAGTTCCTACTTGGTAGCAGGTTTATTTCCTTCAACTAGGAATCACCTATTTCGAAGTATTTCATTGAAATGAACACACTTCGCTTTCTTTTAAGAGTTTTGAAATTAAGTTAAACTTTTACTGGGTAAGAATATTTTATACGACGAAATAGTCAAGGTTTTTTCCATCGTTTTATACCTAACTATACATAATTGTATACGATTCACAGACAATTTTTATTTCATATTCGTATTCTGTATCAACGAAATTTGAAGAAAATGCTTTTCATTTTGGAGATCAAATAAAAATTCACCCCCTAAAAAGTATTTTACTTTTTAAATTTAAACAAATATAATAAATTCTACCACAATGACCCTTAACTGTCACATCAGCTGATAAGCGAACATACAATGTATTTATTTGTCTGACAAACTGTCATCATGTTCCCCTATAAAATACCCCATTTAAATCCCCCTTGAAAATTGTTAAAATTTTTTGCAGATACAAAAATATTTTATGATAAAAACCATTATGTAAGTAAGCACATTGAAAGGATATGTGCTTCCTAAGTCATATATGATTGCATTTTATTGTTTTCTTCCCCTTTCTTTAAAAAAATGAAATGAAAAAAAAACCGAGATATGAGATACGTTACACTTTTAAAAACCAAACTCTGGCATAACACACCTACGTACATACATCCATCACGCATATAACCATAACAGTTATCCTTTTATAAAGCTTAAAAACACACATACATAAATGTGCAAAAAAAATATTATTTACAAGTATTGTCTGAATGATAGACAGAAGAGAAAGTACAATAAAATGAAAAAGAAACCAGTGTTACACTTACCTCTAGCTCCTGGCAGGGCTCAATGACTTGTAAGGACATGATATCCAAGTGATTACCGGAAATATTCAAATAACGCAAATGTTTGAATGGCACTAACAAACCGACAGGCAATATTCCCATATCAGCAATAGAAAGATGTGTCAGGTGTGGCAAAAGCTATAAAAATAGAAGACAACAAAAAGAATACATACAGAAAAATAATAATAAAGAAAAACATTTACACAAACAACGATCAACATCATACTGATGATTTTTAAGCCAAGGATGAAGTTTTATTTTTTCAAAAAAAAAAAAAAATTGTTTTTCAGGATTTAAATAAATATATATTTTCTTTTCATCCGTCGAGCATTTGTTAACATGTGTTTAAATGTTGGAGCAAGCTTACACCTTCCCCTTCATACATATTTTTTATATGATGTGTTTAAAACATTTTTATTGGTTATTTATTTGTAATAGAAAAAAATATTTTCTATTTTTGCTTTTCCTTTACAAATAGATAGGCATATTTATTATATAATTTCTCATAAAATGTAAATTTAAAATGAAAAGTAAGGGAGCTGTTAAAATAAAAGCAGTTTATGGTATTGTGGTGTATTTGTAAGCCTATAAGTATGCTTTTATTTTATTTATAGTACAAGTTATAATAACCTTTAGGATTTCAGTTTGTATTTACTTATATTGTATCTTTTTATAGTTTTATGTTATTTATTTGTATATGTTTAGATGAAATTCAAAAGATTTATAAACAAGAACTAAAGAAATGTGTTTGAATATCATGGCCTTGAATTTTAAACTTTAGAAATGTTGATATGTATCAGAATTATTATGTTTTAATAAAAAGTTTATGTAAACTAAGTATAGGCAAATTCCTTAATATTTCTTATCTGGCTTGTGTCGTAAACATATTAAGAGATAAATGTTGTCTATAGTTTAATTTAAAGGCTTATATATTTATTAGAAATTTTATAGTTAAAATAAATCCTAATAAATCTTGAATAAACAAGAATAAAAAAAGTTATAACATGAAATCTTTATTAAGAAATAACTTTAAAAAAGTAAGGTAACTATATATTTAATATATTTTTGAAACTATATTGGTACTCAGCAGTAGAGACTAATGGAAACACTGCAAACATTGACAATTGAATGAAAAGAGTTTTTGTCAAAAATCAGTTTATCAAGAAAATTATAAGTTTCTAAATGCGAGAGCGGTACTATCAGCATTTTTGTATAATGTTGCACAGTAGGTGGCATTAAAACTGTATCCTTTTAAATAGTAGTCCGATTGCGATATTATATTTATATGTTGGATATGAAAACTTATATAAAATTGTCATTAAATATACTTGTATTTTAAATGAATAATAGTACAAATAATTTAGAAAAAATAAATTTTAGTATAATGTTTGTGCAGTGGAATATAATGCTATTGAAGATTTTTTTGTTGCAAAACCTGGTCTCCTCTTCAAGCTTTTGAGAAGGGAGTTAAATGGCACATCAATTCCAATAAGTAAGTTTATTAAAAATGTAAAGAAATTTTATAAATTTACTGTACATTTTTTGTTTTTCTTATGATAAACTTAAAATTTTTTATATTAATTCAGATATTCGACCATAGCCTGAAGTTGGGTACACGTTTATATTGATTTAATAAAAATTATTATTAGTAATTTTTGGAGCCTGTTCTTATTAAATATTTTAAAAATAGTTTTGTATTTTTTGTAAAATTTTAGGCATTCTTCATACTCAATTCAAAATTTTCACTTTGAATATTTTTCACGACTACACGGATTGAGATGTTGCAAAACAACTTTTTAAAAACAAAATAAAGTTAAGATAAAATAAAATAAAATACGAAATATTATCACTTTTTTTCGATTGACCTCACTGTTCAATTTCCCAATTAAATTTCAATGTTAGAATCTCCAGTCAAACATTTCGACGAAATCACTTATGTTACAACACCAACTATCGTATTTCCTAACATCGATAACATAGCAAATCTTTCGGTCATCGAAGACCCGGTCTGATAATTGCATCGGATTCAATGTTAGTCTAAAATATCAGAACAGAAGTATTCACAAGCCGTGTACTTAGTATATCTGTCATTTGTTCAAGACATTAGAGACCAAAATATTGAGCAGTAGTTTCGTTGCTATCGGACCTCTTAGCCGTTATCCAATTATTATATCTAATAAACGATTCGATCATCTTTATATGCCGCATATCAAATATAAGGGAACTGTTTGACATCCAATATTTAATAATCACCTATTAACCCTCTGACGACCATAGGATTTTTAGTTTATATATTGCTCCAGGTAACAGATAGAGCAAATGTGTCAAAGACGATTTGGGCAACAACAACGTAGTTGAGTGGAAGTGCCTATCTGTTCTCACTTGTTTCCAACGAGGCTCCGAATTTGGCCAAACAATGGGCTTTACGGGGTAAAAATAGGGGGCAAGAGGCTGAGATTTAATTATGTTTTGGATTCAGCCTTTATCTATCAGAAAATAAAATGGAGAAGTTTGCGTAAACTCCAATCTGCCTTCAGCTAATCAAATTATGTTTGCCTATACGTTGAAACATAAGTTTTTATAAATTCCAAATGTTTTGATACTTTGAGTTAATTTTGACTATACATATATCTTAGAGCTGTGCTTCATGATAGTGGAGCAGTCCAATCTAAATGCTTTGCAAAAAGGGCATATTTTCACTATTACCGTGTATGAGTTTAAGGCTTATATGGGTATTATCATACGAATGAGCTTAGTGAAGCTCCCATCAACTCGTCTGTATTGGTCTACCTATCCAACTTTTCACCAAGCTCAGATCGCATGTGTCATGCCACGGCTCAAGTTTGAAGAAATAACAGCTAATCTTCACTTTTGCGACAAGAATAAGGCAGATGTTGGTGACCGTGGTTATAAAATCCAGCCAATTTTAGATCACATTAACAAGGCTATGCCAGACGCATATACGTATTCAAAAAAGCTGTCAATCGATGAACATATGGTAAAGTTTAAAGAACACAATGCCATGAAACAATACATAAAGGACAATCCTATTTCATGGGGATTCAAACTTTGGTGCTTATGTGAGTCAGAAACGGGTACTTGTATAACATTGACATTTACACCAGAAAAAACTGTTGTCAGTTATGTGAGCCTCTGAAAAAAGGGGTTGAAGTTTACTTCGACAATTTTTGTTACTAGCCTGAAATTAATGCATATTCTTCAGGAAAATGACAGTATGGCGTGCGGAACAATCCGATGTAATAGAAAGCACATGCCAAAGAATTTTCCGGCAGATAAAGATATCAATAGAGGGGACATCAGTTACTTCATGTCAGATAGCATTTCCGTAGTAAAATGGATGGACAGTCGTGGTGTCTACCTCGTCTCAAATTTTATTGGCCCAGCAGCACTATTCAAGGTCAAGCGACGTGCAGCTGGTCAAGACGCTTAAATAGCTATTGATTACCCCCTAATTATACAGCACTATAACAAAGTAATGGGAGGAGTAGATCTAATGGATGAAAAAAAGAGTATTATGAGTACGATCGTAGAAGTAAATGGCATTTTTATTTAGGTCTGTTTTTCGGCCTTTTCGTGTTATGTGTTCATAATAATAACATAATACATAAAAAGTTCTATCGAATTTTCAATTCAAGAACGCGCGCCTTTTCAGCGGTAACCAAATCTGGAACTCGTTTTATAAGCAAGCCCAAATCTCTCCATAAAATGGAAGGTTGGAAACGTTGTTCTAATTGCGCTTCCAATAATAAGTACAGTCGCACAAATGTATTTTGCGTTGAATGCAATATGTTCCTTTGGATGGTGATGGTGTTTGCTTTGGAATGTATCATAAACAACACTAATAATATTGTATGTTTGTGATCTATTTTATTTTACTGTATATTTAAAATAAAAACTGTCATTTAAATCTTTTCTGCAATTAATTAATTTGAAATAAAAAATTTCCATTCAACCCATAGGCAACTATGTTTGCCAATGGGGGACTAAACGTCTACCCATGCGGGCAGATTTTTATCAGAACTACTATAAGGCCATATGTTGCAAGCATAATTCAGACAAGTAAATCGCTTCAGCCGAAAATGTTTGGTCGTCAAAGGGTTAAATAATATATACAAATTTCCAATACCGAAGCATCAAAACTTGTAGAAGATTGGTATAATATCCACAGTACCAATAGTTCTTGGATTATCCAACTAGCCGATAATAGCAGCTGTCAAATATAGTTTTATATTTAAAGAATAACTGCAACTTACGTAAATAAAAGAAGAGGTATAATATTTGTAATCCTCAGGATATTACATTTAACGCAACCATACCTTTGAATACTAGAGCATTTGAAAATGAACTACTTGGGTAAAAACTACCAAATATTTTTACTCCATAGTTAACTAAGCACTAGTGGATATATATTTGTTCAAATTACAAGCATTAGTCATAATCGACATTCTACCGATAGAAATTACATGAATATATACCCCTTTTCAGTGATTTTTCCGAGGAAAAAAAATCGAATGGAAAATCGTTGTTCCATGTTATTGAAATTTTAGTTATCGCTTGCTCAAGTATAATTTTTTATTCAATGACTTGTATTCAAAAGAAGATATATAGAGTTATAAACAATTGAAATTGAGCGACTTTACACCGTTCTTATATAGAATTTGCATCTCGCTTAAAGAAAACCCTAAGCGAATTTAGATTTTCTAAGATCTTCTACCAAGTTTTAACAATTATGGAAAATGTGAGATCCGATGCATTTTTCTGCTATTCACGATTCTTAGCCTATAGTTGAATACTGGTAGGGCGGGTATTCTGAATCAATCGGCTCAATGGTCGATGAAGACCAGCGAAAAAAATGCTTATATTTTTTGTAGAACTTGAGTTCTAGGATTTTTATTATTTCGGAAAGCCGGACAGCGATTTCTTTGAATGAACTCTTTGCGCGCAATGAACTCGCATTATGTTAGGTACCAGCTCCCGATGGTCACGCTGGAAAAGAACGATTGTCTGGCTGACCTGAACCTTTTCTTGGCACCCCGCGTTGATGCACGATGGATAGAATTTGCTCTTGAGTTGAATTGAAATTTACCCTTCATTGGTATAACTAACCTTAGCTAGGATAGTCCAAACGATTCATTACACTGTCTAAACTAAAATGCCAGCAGTTACTACCGCTCGGAAAGGGCCATTTGAGAACACTTACTAGATAATTCACCGGACGCTGTGAACTGCATGATGAAAGCTCTAAACATGTAATGTACAACTGCCCAATGTTGGCATCGTGCAGAGCCAAATAACTCGGAAGAGCCTCTATGACTCCAGGAGATGTAGTTGCTATCTCATCGAACAGGCTAATTGGCGTCATACGTAACCTATATCTAATAAGATGAAATTTGGGGATGCCCAAAAGATCCTACGGGTCATAGTGCTTGAAGCCTCACTAATAATAATAAAAATACAAAAGTTGGAAATTTGTAGTATGTATCAATCAACGAAGAGACACTTAACGGTGTGGTTAGCTTTTTATTTAGTAGTTAAAAAGGAAAAGCGAAAATACCAAAAGGTTTTCTAATGGATACATACGAAAAAAAAAGATTGTCATGATCTGTGAATGGCAAAACGTCAAAGTTTTTATCAGGTTGAAATTCACAAACAAACAACATCTAAAAATTGTTAAGAATGGCTACCGAAATCCCGGGTTTGTGGTCGCTACCTTAACAGTGCTTACTTGGACTGCAATTCGATTTAATCAGTGAGTTGAGTAGCCTACATTGTTTTAAAAATTCCGGGTAAGGGGATTGATGCAGTTTCTAAAATCTTGGAAAGACGCGAGTAAAAGGCAAATGGTTCTTTTTCCTCTTGTTGCAAAAACAATAAATATTTCAACAGCTGATGTGCCATCAACTATAAGCAGCTTATCATAAGCAAAAATTGTACAAAATGCTGAAATACTTATATGTATTTCGCAAAGTTTAAACTATTATTGAACTATATTTTGAAAGAACCATTAATGATTCAACGAATGCATCCTTTAGTTCATGTTACCACAAATACTCTTTAATCTGTATGTTTTTATGAACATCGCTTTAAAATTCCTAAAGATTTAACCACAAATGACTAAACTTTTCTTAATTTGCAATTATAGTAAGTAATAGCAAACTAAAACCCTGTAAAATATTATTTAAACATACATATGTATTTGTGGCTTTTACTTCATAATGCATTTAACCAATTTAGTAATTTGTCTCCTTCAAAATGTTTTTCAATTTTAAAAGTACTTAGGTTTAGTATTAGTGTGTGTGTGTTCTTTTTTACTTACTTCAAAAGTGTCTCGTATTTCATGAAGATCCATATGTATGTTGCCACTTATATTTAAAGTTCGTAAATTGCCAAGACGCCTCACAGACTGCGGTTCTAAACGCACCAATTTGTTATATGACAAATCCAGAAAAGTCAAATTAGTCAAATGTAAAAATGAATCGTTTGGAACTTTAGCCAAACGATTGTAGGACAAATCTAAAAAGAATATGAAAAGAACAAAAAAAAATAACAGAAAACTTTACTTTAAGTAAACAATAGTAATGCTAAGTAGAAAAAATATCCTTTTATAATTGTAAATGCTTTTTGAAGCGAGACAAAAAAAAAAAAAAAAAAACAATTGTATAACAAAAATTAAAAAAGGATATAGAATATTAGGGTGGCCTTTATTTTAAACATTTTCCATGTTTGATGCTTACAAGGTGTTAAATTGTTCTCTGTCATCTGAAAACCAAATACAGAAATTTTGAGCTAATTCGAATAATATTTAGAGGTGGCACATTTTATTTGAAGTATTGCTTTATTTCCAAAAAAAAAGTAAAAAATCCAAAATTAAATGTTAAAAGAAATTCCAATTAAAAATAGTTTTTATAATTAACCTGTAGATTTTTAAGTACATATAAAATACAAAATTTTTATGCATACGTATTTCAAATTCCTAACTTTACATTCAAAAATATTTTTTGAAACGAAATTTAAAAATAATCAACGAATTGTTTTCAATTCTAATAAACGCTAAATGAGGAATAATAATGCTAATTTTAACAGTGTACCTATGGAAAAAAATATACAGTCAGAGTCAAAATTTAGTATACAACACTCGTTTTCAACTATAAAGCTAAATATTTTAATTAGAGAAAGAAGTGGGTTCGGAGTTCGTCCTTAGATGAAATGCTTCGTTTTCTAATACTCCGGTCCAAAATTTCCCACAGGTGCTCTATTAGGTTATGGTCTGGAGACTGCGGAGGTGAATTTAACTGCTTAGGCACGTTATACAAAAGCCACTCTTTAACAATTCTGGCGGCGTGCTTTGGGTTATTGTCATGCTGAAAGATCCATGGAGTTACAAGACCTAAATTTTCAGCACTTACTTTCAAACTGTCCTTTAAAATGTTTAAGTAGTCTCGGCTGTTCATTGTACTTTCAATAAATACAGGATTGCTAGGTGCTGCAGCTGATATACATCCCCACACCATCAAAGACCCACCGCCATGTTTTTCGGTAGCACTACTGATCTTTTCAAATAATGTTACCCTAAAACCCCAAAAATATGCTACATGTTTCACCCTCAATTTTATCAAAGGCAGAAAAGCATTGTTCTCTCAGTGGAGAATTATATTTGGCAAATTAGTCTCAAATTAGATGAGTGGTAAATCAGGTGTACGTAGCCTTGATCTGTCTTGAGTTACTGTACGCAGCCTTGCCAGCCTTGCGGGTTCGGCTGATGATGTACTTAGTTTTGATAAATAATCTTCACGAGATTTTCTAGATTCGTCCTTGATCAAAGGCACATCTAAATCTCTGGGGATGTTCTAATTTCGTATGTACCATGGAGCGTCCTCTGTATAATATCTATACTGGTATTGCTTGCTGTTCCCCATAATTGGATTCCGTGTGTCCAAATTGGTTTTAAGACTGTCTTATACATGATGAATTTGCAGTTAAGGCTTAATTTCGATTGATAATGGAGTAGACAGTATAAATTAGAAGCTTTTAGTTTGATGAGGAGATGCTTGGCTTCTATGTGCCGACGCCAAGTGAGACGTCTATACAAATGAATACCAAGGTATGTAACGTGATCAGACTGTGGGATGTTCACACTGTTTAGCGTCACTGGTGGACAACTTCCTCTTCTAAGTGAAAACGTTATGTGCTTACTTTTGATTTAATTTACTTGTATTCTCCAATTTGTTAACCACGTTTCCACGTGCCTGAGATAATTATCTAGTTTTCTTGATGCTTCATTTAAGTTCTCATGAGAATTAAGAATTGCAGTGTGAAAATGGTTAATTCTTCGTACTCGGGCGAATCAGAGGTACATAATATGTACAGGGTTGTTCCCAGAACACTTGTCTGAGGTACACCAGCATTAATCGCATAGTCGCTTGTCATATAATCTCTGCATTTTATCCTAAACAACCGATCCGATAAGAAAAACTCTAGTATTTTATGTGTACTAGAATTTTGTAGACATTTCATCTTGTGTCTTAGACCTTTATGCCAAATTATGTCAAAAACCTGAGCATCGTCTAGAAATATGGCCGAACAGTACTTTTTTAGATCGAAATATTTTCATATCTCTCCAGTTAGGTGGTTTACTTGCTTAATTGTTCCGTGATGTTCACGGAATCCGAATTTATGATCTAGGATAATGTGTTGACTATATAAGAATGTTAAAAATGTTCCCTTGAATTATTTTCTCAAATTGTTTAGACAAACAAGGGAAAAAGCTAATCGGTCTGTAGGATGATGCCAATGTCAAATCCTTTCCTGGCTTTATAATTTGGAAGATTTTCTAATCGTTCGCAAAATCTCCTAGAGAAAAGATCGCATTGAATAATACTGTGAGCACAATAATTGCCACATATGGTAGGCTTCCAATCATTGAAGGTGTAATTTAATCATAATCAGGTGCTTTTTGTACCCTACACCAACATAGTGGGGAGGGTAATATGCATTTGTGCAGATGTTTGTAACGCCCAAAAATATTAGCCTAACACCCTCCTACCGATCGATTTAGAATCACTTTCTGAGTCCATTAAACCATGTCCGTACGTCCGTCTGTCCATGTAAACCTTGTGCGCAAAGTACAGGTCGCAATTTTGAAGATATTTCGATAAAATTTGGTACATAAAAGACAAGGCCTATTCAAACTGGCTGAAATTAGTTCATTATTTCTCCTAGCCCCCATACAAATGTCCTCTTAAAATTGGACTTTATCAGTCATAAATGTTGAATTCTTATAGATATCTACACAAGTATCGCTCCAAATAAATTTTGTATATACGGAAATCATTTCACCTAATTTCATAGCGATCGGTCCAAAATTGGTCATAGCGCCCATTACCTAATATGAGAGATCTTCCGAAAATCATGCACGAAAATAAATTATTGATATTTTAAAAGCAAAATGATTTTGCTCTTTAACTTAGTGTAGGGTATTTTGTGGTTGGGCTTGACCGATCATACTTTCTTACTTGTTTTAGTTTAATATTGCTATTTATGATTTTCTGAACATCTTCTAAACTAACATCGATTAGTTCAGAGTCTCGTTCTATGGGGCAAGTACCCTAATAAAAAATTATTTGTTGAGGTGTTTGGTTAGAACACATTACTTAAATGTTTAGCGAAAACTATGGCTTTATCCTTTTCACTACGTGCTCATGTGCCATCAGAATTTCTTATCGGACTTTGACCCTCTACCGGTGGTTTAAATTTAATATGCTGCCTTCCAAAAGGAGAAGTTTGAGTGCTTAGTGCTGGTTAAACCTTCAATGTAGTTTCGATTTCGACGATCCTCTTCAGAATGAAGGGCTCTTTCTAGTTTCCGACTTGCAATGGACAGCCTCAGCTTAGCAGCAGGAGATCTAAAAATTCGATGTGTGCAACCGAATCATTCGATGGGCAACAATTTCGGTTGCTATCACGAATCTGGTTTCTCTGTGTGTTACTAAAAAATAGTTTTGGAGTTTAATTTGCTCATTATCTAGAAATTAGATATTTCAAATATGTGAAATGGCAACTCAGGGAAGTAATCTATAGTTTAATATTAGATAATATGCTAAGAAATGTATTTTTAAAAAATTTGTGACCAAAAATTAAACTTCTTTAAAATCCTGCAATTTATAATCGGTCTCCATGATAACCCATAATAAGTACAAAAATGTAATCCTCCTATCAGAAAATGCTATAAATTTTGCGACTGGCCCCTAATGTCAGTTCTGTTTTGACATTTGTGTAGAAACACATGCGAACTACACGTTAATAAACAAAGTTACGCTACACTGCTGCAGAACGCGGAATATTGCTGACTATTTATTTGACCAATAATCGGTCGGTGACTTTGGCACAACGTGAATTTCGTCACAGATTTCCTGGCCGTCCAACGCCTACTGGTGAAACACTGCGACGTTTAGCCGCTCGCCTAGAAGAGACTGGCACAACACGAGACGCTGCCAGGCGTGGTAGACCCCGGAGTAGCCGTTCTGCAGAGAATATTGCTGCTGTAGCCGTGGATGTCATGGAAGCGCCGTCGACATCGACCAGACGACGTGCCATGCAAATGGGTATCAGTCGAGGGTCTTTACAGCGAATTTTGGTACAAGATTTGAAGATGTTTCCGTACAAAGTCCAGACGGTGCATCAGCTGTTAGCTGCTGATCACCAATCACGTCTAACATACGCTCAAGCCATCCTTAATCACCACCAAGAGGAAGATGATTTTTCATCAAAAATAATCATGAGTGATGAGGCCCATTTCCATCTTAGCGGGTACGTAAATAAGCAAAATTTACGCTTCTGGGGCACTGAAAATCCGCGTGTAAACCACGAAGAGCCTTTACACCCGCTCAAAGTCACTGTATGGTGTGCTGTTTTCGCTGGAGGAGTCACCGGACCTTTTTTCTTCGAAGACGTCGTGGGCGATTTGCACTGGCCAGCAAGATCGCCTGATTTGACAGCTCCAGACATCTTTTTGTGGGGCTTTTTGAAGTCGGGGGTTTATGTCAACAAGTCTCAGACTCTTGCAGCTCTTAAAGACAATGTCCGTCAAGAATGTGAGGACCTATCGCCGGAAGTTTTGGCCAAAGTGATGGAAAATGCCATAAAAAGGGCTCAAATGACAATCAACTGCGGCGGCGGCCATTTGCATGGCATCATATTCTCGACTTGATGTAATAAAAATTAAAGGACCAAGTACAAATAATCCACAAGAAGAATCAAAGTTTTTATTTTTTTTTTTTTTTTTAATTACAGGCAAAAAACATCGGAAGTTTACTTTTGCGCCACCTTGTATAACTGTTGAAATTTGTGTTTTGTACCCACATTCAAAAACATGGGGCCTATATTGATTTTGCCACTCCGTTTGTAACATATCGAAATATTCATCTTAGACCCACAAAGTATATTCTGGGTGCTTATGAAATTCTAAGACGATGTAGCTATGTCCGTCCGTCCGTCTGTCTGAATATTGAAAATACGATAGGGTCTAAACGAAAGTAACCAGTTGGCTGAAATTTTATGATTTTTTAGGTATTACAAAAACGTTAACAATATAAACACCTATGGGTAAATGAACAATTTTTAATTGGAATATTATCTTTAAGGAATTTTTTATATATTTTTTTTTAAAGATTTTTTAAATATTATTACTTTAATCCAAAACTCGAAAATCCAGAGAAAACGTGCAACCTTTAAACTTATACCGATTTTGGTAAAATTTTCTGCTTTTGATTTTTAAAAGACGTACAACAATTCTACGCCTTGTGAGCATTAAAAATTCAAACAATTGTAAATAAGGGCCATCGTAATGTAACATACTTGAACCATAATAAGTAAAACAGAAGGTAATGATGACTTGCTACAAAACAGATACATACCTAAATGTTCAAGACTTTTTTGCATGCGAAATAGTTCATCGACAACAACAGGCAATTGATTGCCATCTAATAGAACTTTTTTTAAATGCTTGACATCACGATATTCATCCTTGTCAAGAAATTTAAACTAGAGCACAAGGCAAAAGAAACAGAAAAAAAATAAAGAAAGTTATGCTGGGTTAAATAAAAATTAAATGATTTTCTTAGTTTTTCTTTTCTATCTTTTATAATGTATATACATTTATTTGACGTAATAATTTATAAAGAATGTTCTTTTTTTTCTCTTTTTTACTCTTTAAATTTCATACCTCATTTCTTCCCAAATCGAGTTCACTTAACGATGGTAATAAATTGTACAATTGTGGATTGATTTTCTTTAGCTGACAGTTGCGACATTTGAATACTTTCAGTTGCTGCATGTGCACAATGACAATGATGATGTTTTAAAAAAGAAAATGAAATATGTTTTTTTTTGCTTTTATTAATATTGTGGTTAAGGAATTTTTTTTTTATATTTTGTTGTTTGTTATCTTACCGAAACATCGCGGAAGACATCTGGTGGCAATTCTTGCAGGGGATTTCCACTTAAATCCAAATATTTCAATTTGCTCATCATAAAGAATATGCGCTGCACTAACTCTCCTATAGAGTTGTCGGCCAAATTTAAGCGTCTTAATTCCTGGGAAAAGAAATAAATTAAAGGTTTTTTAATGCATTTAATATGTTAAGGCTTTCTACATAGGGTAAAAGAGAGACATACACATAGAGAAATACACATAGTTTAGAAACTACCCTGTCACAGACCTAACTCAGTTGTCAAAAACTAAAGTGGTAAGACTGGATTTGTAAATAAAACTATGTGAAAACATAAATATCATCCGATCCAAAATAACTGCTCCTTTTTCGAGGTCAAGAACGAATCAAGCCAATTTCGGACACCCTGTTCTGAATTGAAGCGTATCCCAGAGAGAGCGTTCTGCACCGAGGACTGGACTATTAGAAGGGTGAGGCAAAACTTACCAACCACTTATTTCTAAATAGTTTTTAAGAGGCTTTGTGTTTTTTATCGACTTTGTAAAAGCATTTGATACGCTGAATCAAAACTCAATATGGAGCGCTCTTGCTTGCAAAGGGGTCCCATGATCATAAGCCTTACTCAAACTTTCTATCGTGATGTTAAATGTCGTGTTGTCCACAATAACGCTTTGGGCAGTAGTTTTGATGTTGTAGTTGGTGACCGCCAGGGCTGCGTGCTGTCTCCAAGCTAATAGAGGCATAAACTGGGGTCTTTACCAAGAACTCGAGAGCCTCGAGTATGCAGATGATATATGCCTTCTTTCACACTGCTATAAAGATATGCCATCTAAACTTAAACGCATTGAAACAGAGGCCATAAAAGCTGGTCTAAGAATAAAAGTAAGCAAGAGCAAGGAAATGCGCTGCAAAACAGTAAACACCAACAAGTTTCGTATTGGGAGCAATGAACTTGAAGAAGTCTCGTCATGTTGCTACCTAGGTAGCATCTTAACAAACACAGGTGGCTCCAGAAAAGATGTAGCGTACCGAATCTCAAAAGCCAACCAAGCATTCGGTACCCTTCGGTCAGTATGGAAATCTTCTGCGTATGCAAGAACACCAAGATCGGTCTCTTTAACTCTTGTGTCAAGTGTGTGCACCTCTATGCACGTGGAATACGACTGAACACAACTTAAACTCCCTACAAGTGTTTGTTAATCGATGTCTCCCAAGAATATTAAAAGTTTTCTGGCCTAACATTATATGTAATACAGAACTTTGGAGACAAAGAAATCAGCGGCCAGTCCATATTGATATATTGAACCGCAAATGGCGCTGGATTGGTCACAGGCCTTCAGATGACACAGATAAAATTGCCATTGACTGGAATCCACAGGGTAGGACACGAAGGGTAGGCAGACTGTTACACACATGGCGTAAGCAACTGAATATCAAAGTCAGCCGTAGTGATCTAAGCTGGAGAGAAGTAAAACAAAGGTTAGGTTAGGTTCCATGGGCAGCCGCTCTTCAAGCAGCTCACTTGGATGCATTCAAATCTGTTCATATTGTGATACCCAAGGGGTAGACAGAAGGATATTTACAATACTTCCGTTGCCTCCAGGTTAAACTAGATTCTAAGATTCATCCTTGATAGCTCATCCAACCATGATAGGAATGGAGATCCGAGGATGCGTTCCCTCAGGTTTGTCAGAGCCGGGCATTGGCAGAAAAGGTGATACACAGTATCTTCCTTTTCTTCATTATGGCAGCTTCTACAGTAATCATTGTACCGTAGGCCCATTCTTCTAGCGTGTGCCCCAATAATGAGATAATTAATAAATGAGACAATTAGTTATTTGCTCACGACGGTAATTCGCAAGTAGACTCGTCCTGCTGGCATCATATACGGGCCAGGTCGACCTCGCTGTAGTACAGGAAGGTTCATTAGTCCACCTGTTTTGTGCAGTCTCATATAGTATCTGCTGAACAGCCATCTTGCATTTACCAAGGGATATACCAGAAAAGGGGTCGATTGCCTCATCATTCATCATCGCACCCCTTTTGGCCAATGCGTCTGCTATACACTTACCCTGATTTCCACATCGTTCTCAGGGACCCATATAAGCGTTATTCTAGAATGTCTCGCAATCTTATTTAGGGATACCCGGCATTCCTCGGTTAATCTAGATGTCGTGATGACACCCGCTATTCTGTTAACGGCTGCCTTGCTGTCAGTAAATATACATATATCACCATATATTCGATAATTCCTCAGCTAGTTGGATGCACGTTTAATGGCAGTAATTTCCGCCTGAAGAGCAGTACTGAAGTCAGGTAGCCTAAAAAAGGATTTAATCCCAAAGTTTTCAATATAGAAACCTCCACCGACCCTGTTTCCCCTATTAGAGACGTCAGTGTATATCCTTATGAAATCATCAGGGGGAAGGAGTCCGTTATGCCATGAATCCCTATTCGGGATCATAATATGGAAATGCCTATCGAAAAAAGGTTTTGCGATGCAGTAATCGACATTACCATGTATGTGCCCATAGTAATTCAGTATCCTAGAGTGTCCAAGGTCCTTACCAGACCACGAACATCCAGCATTTAGCCTCACAGCAGAGTTTAGAGCCATTTGAATCACCATCAAATCCACTGGTAACCAGTTTAAGATAGTAAAAAGTGCCTTAGAGGAAGTAGACCTTATAGCGCCCGTGATCAGTATCGCTACAGTCCGTAGTACCCGTTCGACGGCCTTCCGGTGAGTAGCGTGCCAGCACACTAATACTCCATAGAACAAGATGGGTTTAACAACTGCTTTAAAGATCTAATTGATACCTTTTGACATAATACCCCAGTTAGTGCCAATTGCCTTTTTGCAGGAGTAGATGGCCACATAGGCCTTATTAATCCTGTTCTGAATGTTTAGATTATACAGAATGAAGCCAAGATATTTCACATTATCCCTGATCTCAAGACTGGTTTCATTCAGTCTAGGTGGTCTAAAGTCGTCGATCTTATACCTCCTAGTGAAGAGAACCAGTTCCGTTTTTTGGGGGTTCACACTACGTCCACTCGATATACTCCACCCACTCAGTGTACTTAATGCAGACGCCATACAACTAGATATTGTATCCAGAAATTTACCAGATATTAATACCTTCTGTTGTCCATCCTGACCAACAGGGTGTTCATAGCCAAATTCCACAGAAGTGGGGATAGTACACCACCCTTCGGGGTACCACGATTGGCCACTCTTGAAACATTTATGCCACCTAAGGTGGCACATATGACTGTATAACCGAGTATCTTTTCGACTATTCGGCGTACACATACATCAATCCCAAGTTCATACATCGCAGATAGGATGGCGTCGGGCCATCCAAAACCGAATCAAATGGAGTAGATTCGTTGTGGCCCTTTGTTCCCAATAGGAACCACAGGACAGAATATATAGTGTCGGCATGATGGAATATTATGGTTTCATGTTTGACCGCATATTCTGGGCGCATTTTTGACCAATGCTCGCTTCAAACGAATCAGTTGCAATCGGTACAGGTTCCCCGTGATGGTTTGGCCAGATTTTAGCAGCTCATAATAGATATGACCCTTTTGCTCCCACAAAATACAGTACATTACCGAAGCGCTATGGATATTTGACTATGGTAACGAATCGGCTGGTGGACAAGGGTTCACAAACGATCTCTTAGGCTTCTGGTTATCGCAAGTAATAATTTGGTGCAAAAATGATTTTCTTTTATAGCCTTCAAACAGAATTACAGATACACAAATTCGTATTTCAAGGTTTTTCAGCTTGCAAACATTTTGAAATTGCTGAATGAGTAGCTTCCAATGATTTTGCAAGCTCTTGTTGAGTTTGACAACAGTATTGATGGAATAATGCCGCCAATTCTTGGCCTTCAAATTGTTTTGCTTGGACTGGACGATATTTGTCTTCCGTGTCAGAATATTCATGGAATAATGCTTCCAATTCTTGGTCTTAAAATTTTTTATTTGGCTTGGGCGATCTTTGTCTTCCATGTCAGAATCATCAATTCCCGCATATGACATTGTTCTTTATACTACAATGTTCAATAACTAACTGAAAATAAATGACAGATATGTGCCCTTCAAAATTACATGTAATTTATTAAAAACAAAAACCGCGTTCAAAAAATACGCCATCTATTGTAAATCCCGCATGTTTAAGTCATACAATCTATATTTCTCTATGGTTTTATATTTCTTCACTAAACCATGTCTTTAATGTTTTCAATATTTTTACACGTTTTTCCTTGAACCTTTTCTTTGGTATAAAAATTTCCTTAAAATTTAATATTAAAAAAAATATTAAATTAAACATTTCCTACTTTATTCATGTTTTAATTCCTCTTACAATGAAATTAACCAACATTAATGAAAAACTGTATTAAGGTAAAACGCAAAGACTGTTAAAGAAATTGAAAACCTCAACATTTTTGTTTTCTACTTTATTACTCACCGTTAAATTACAAAATACCGAACTGGCCATTTTTATAATTTTATTTTTCGATAAATCCAATTCCAGCAAATTGTTTTGTCCCCGAAAATCTCTTTGCTGAACAAGTGAAATATTATTCTTGGAAAAATCTGCATTTTACGATTTTTCATGACGATTGTTACACAGAAGATGCCGATGGTGATAAGGATGCATGCAGGACAATTCCATAAGACACAAGCACACACACGGAGATACAAACATACACATATAAATATTCACAGGAAACGGACATTTATGACATTTTTAACCAATTTGTTGGAGTAGCATTGTATGGTAAAGATGTAACGGCCAACCATGTTTGTATGTTTATTTTGTTGTTGATTCCAAAGATTTTTTATAACGTAGATTGTTAATAATTTTATTCCGTTTTTTTTCCATTCATTGTTGATGTTGCGTTATATGGCCATAACATTAAGCCCCGGATAGACATGAAATTAAAAAAAAAAAGAAAACAAGAAATATATGAAGATAAAAACCAGAAGCCAGAAAAAAAAGAGTGATATATATTGAAAAATGTTTTTGCATTTAATGTTTTATTGAAAATGTGTGTGCTTAAACTTAATTGCATCTCAAGTAGTTGAAAAGTACATGTTTGTATTTGTATTTGTATTTAATTCAATGTATGTATTGTATAAGGATGTATGTATGAAATGGCAATGCTGGCGATAAAATAGCAAGTAGAACGATTTTATACAGAGATTCATTCAAGTATACTTGAGAGATTTTTCAATTATAGGTCAGTATTATGCGATAACAGGAATAAGAATAGTTATTCGAGAAATAAGAAATTTACATGATTAATGAGATTTGCATGATTAAATAAACGGTTTACTTTGTAAGAAGATTAAAAAAGTGTTTCTGTTCCTATACAAAATAAAGCAGACCCTGCACAGTGGGGCAGCTCGGAAAATAATAAATAATAAATATTTATCTTCTAAGCTACTAGACATATTGCGTGAATTAATTGAGTTTTTAAGGTAATGAAAATTCTCATATCTATCATCGATTCAAATTTTAAATTTTCTGTTTATTGCAGATTAGGCCGGATATTAGGATCGGTTCTGCTACAAAAGGTTTAGGTCGGAGTCTAATATTTTATATTTAAAAAAAACAAGTAAGAATGTATGTATGTGTGTACATTCGAGCAGAATACAAAAGTACGTTTTATAAATGGTAGTTTTTATGTTCTCTAAATAAATGAACATAAAAATACAAAATAATGTTGACATGTTTCTGAGTGGAGCAATAGTCCAATATAGAGGACATAATGGTTTTTCTTTCTAATAAATGTGTGAACTAAACTTTTTATATCTCCAAATTATTATGTAGTTTAGTATATACAAAACTCACAAAGAGAAAAATAATGACAATTTTTTATTCCTTTAATGCATGTTTTTGATTTCGCAGTGTTGTACTCTGAAGCAAAGACCTTGATGAAATTATAAAAAAACAGGTAGAGGAACTTTTTTCCTTTAATGGTACTTTTTGGTTCTTCTATATTACTTAATACATATAGCAAAATAGGAAAACCTAGGTTTATGCAATCCTTCGTTGACACTTTTGATTTCATCAAATCAATAAGCATAAAAACATTTGGGCATATATACGTATATTGGATACAAGATAATTCAAAAAGAGGTAAATATTGGCACTTTTATCACATGGTACTTTTTATTCTACATATATAAAAATGTATGTCCGAATGAGCTCAAAAACAGCTGCACCGATTCTGATCTGTGGGCGTGGAAGAAATCAAAATCATACTTTATACCGCAATTGACATAAAAAAAAAATATCTTGTCAAAAAAAAAAAAAAATTATATCCTATAGAAAGTTTATGTAGTTTCCTATATTCAGGCTTTCATGGTCAGTGATTGTTGTAAAAAAAGAACTTGGGAAATAAAATATCTAAACATTTTGTTTTCGACAAAAAAACATTTCGTTGCTTAACATCATTATTTTAAAAAATTTAATTAGCAGTGTTGTACTCTGAAGCAAATGATTTGGTGTAAAGCTTAGTACTCTGTTCAAAATTTCGTGCGAAATGTTGACAATCTACATATAAAATATTTGGTATGAAATATATGCGAAATAATTTCGCAAAAGCAGTACTCTGTTCTTATTGTGAAAAAAAAGTGTGAAATACACCTGGCGACCTTGTTTTCCCACACGAAATAACATAAGCAGCACTTCTTTCGCACGAA
This sequence comes from Calliphora vomitoria, assembly GCA_942486065.2. Lineage (NCBI taxonomy): Eukaryota > Metazoa > Arthropoda > Insecta > Diptera > Calliphoridae > Calliphora > Calliphora vomitoria. The sequence goes on from OW818030.2 coordinate 80,830,250, forward strand.
ATAAAAACCAACAGCTGATCATTTTATTCATATAAAATTTTTCGCATGAAAAAACGCAAATATGAACAAAGTACTAGGCTTAAGCGAAGTAAGGAATGCATTCCATATCATGTCCGGTAATACTTATTAAACAGTAAATATTTTGAATAACTCTCCGCACTCCACTTTTAATAAAAAATACCGGTTTATTCAAATTTCATCCAGAAACTGACTGCATTTGATATGCTTTCCGCTAATTGGAGTTATGTGTTGATCAGTTAAAAAGCTATAAGTTAAATCAAACTAGTAAGTAACAAGTGTTTTGGCATTTTTTGCTAGAATAAAATTGGTTGATATAAACACAACCAAATCACGGAAGATCCGGGAAAGAAGAAGAGAAAGAGATTTGCTGCGGAACGCAAATCACGTCTTCAAGAAAAACGGGAAAGGGCATCTACGTCTAGAGACCTGGAAACAGAAATAGAATGCGATTCACCTCTGAAGGAAAATCGCTAAGGGGCATCTACTTCTAGAGCCGCAGGAACGGAACGGGAATCTCGGCTTCAGCAAATGTGTCGCAGTGCATCTTCATCGAGAGCTTCAGAGACACTCGAACAGCATATCGAAAAACTTGAAGCCAATCGCTCTGGAATGGCTTGATCAAGAGAATGAATCACAAGGACGTACTGGTTGGCGCAATGAACAAACTTTGCTTACATTGCAGCGTTTTGAAGTTCTCTAAGGAATCTCCGGGAATGTGCTGTTTGAACTGTACAGTTGTTCTGCCACCAATTGTTGAGCCGCCTGAGCCGCTTCTAAGTAACATTTCTGGCACCACTCCGATTTCCAAGCACTTCTTCACGTCTTCAGGAAAAACGGGAAAGGGCATCATCATCTAGAGTCGCGGAAACCGAAAGAGATCATGAAACACCTCTGGAGGAAAATCTCGAAGGGGCATCTACTTCTAGAGCCGCAGAAACGGAAAGAGGAATGTGTCGCAGTGCATCTTCATCGAGAGCTTCAGAGATACTCGAACAGCATATCGAAAAACTAGAAGCCAATCGCTCTCGAAAGGCTCGATCGAGATGAAGGAATCGATTTAAAGTTGTCGGCATTTCATTACAATAAAGATGATGACTACAAGAATTACAAGGACGTACTGGTTGGCGTGATGAACAATCTTTGCTTACATTGCAGCATTTTGAAGTTCCCTAAGTAATCTTCGGGAATGTGCTGTTTGAACGGTAAAGTTGTTCTGCCACCAATTATTGAGCTGCCTGAGCCGCTTCTATTTCCACAAATTTCTTTCAAAATAACTGAAAGTACAATTCATGCTTTCAAATGGCGTCCTTCGGGGCAACAAATATCGTAAACAACGTCGGCTTCATGCCCACTTTTAAAGTTTAAGACCAAATGCACCACTTAACTGGATCATTGCTCCCGCTTCCCAATGATGATGCGAAGTTCCTTCAAATTTATTTCACTGGAAATTAAGCAACAGAAGCCGAACGCTATCGACGAACATGCGCATGCATTTACTGCAAGACCCTTCTAACGAAACATTCTCAAAACAATTGTTGGAAATCGGAAATGGAAAAATTCCAAATGCAAATGAATATTCAAGCCATTTTCCCAAGTCTTAGAACCAACTTTAAAACTTCGGATTGATTGTGGGAACGTGCAGTGTTGGCACCAAAAAATTATGTCAACAAGCTCACTGAGCAAATTCAGTTGAAACTGCCTGGCGAAACAATGAAATACAATTCGATTGACACAGTAATGAACAAAGAACAAGTCGTCAAATATCTGACTGAATTTTTGAATTCATTGGTACCAGCCGCTAGACGTACTGATTCCACGCATACCGGTGACGATTTGACATTTGAATTCAAGCGGCTCCTTCCCGTTTCGTCTTGACTTTCCTATAATCATTAACAAAGCCCAAGGCCAATCGTTGACTATTGCTGGCTTACATTTGGAAAATTCATATTTTTCACACGGTAAGTTGTATGTGGCTAGCTTCCGAGCTGGCACACACTTTAATCCAAATAAAAAAACAAGAAACATTGTAAAGGGTTTTCCAACAAGATGAAGCTGTCACTTTTAATGCTATTATTCTTTGACATTTGACAAGTAGAAGCTACGCCATTACTAAAAATGGAACGATACACGCTTCAACAACGCATTGAAATTATTAAAATTTACTACAAAAATGGTGAAAATCTTGCACTCACAGTTCGCAAAACTAAAGCACCTTGTCGGACCGCAATACAGAAATTGGTGGAAAAATTGCTGTTGTAGCCCAAAGTGTTGAAGAAAACCTAAGTTAGCCCATTCCTCGTCGTTCTTTGGAATTGGGCATTCCACAAACGTCACCACACCGTATATTATGGTCGGAGTTTGATGATATTGATCTGAACAACGCTTACTTTCAACAAGACCGCGCTAATTGCCACACAAGCATCCAAATCATTGCTCTTTTAAGGAAAAGTTTCCGGACCGTGTTATCTCTCGAAGAGATGATCACAATTGACCCCCGAGATCTTGTGATTTAACACATTGCGACTTCTTCCTTTGGGGCCACGTGAAAGATAAGGTCTACGCCAACAGCCCAGTGTCGATTCAAGACCTCAAAGATAGAATTCGGGAGGCTATCGAGGACATAGGATAGCCACTTTGCGATTTGGTTATGGACAATTTCATGAGAAGGATATGGTTCTGTAAGCGTGGTCGTGGTGGCCATTTGGCTGAAGATGTTTTTCGTTATTAACGGCATACACTCCTCTTTATTATGAAATAGACAACCGATAATTTATCTCAAAAAAATACCATTTTTCTTTGAATACCAAAATACCAAATGTTGGAAAACCCTGTACAAAGGAGTTTTAATAAAAACCTTATTTTTAACTCGAATAATTTTGCTTGTTAATTGTAAAATTCGTGTTAAAAATTTGGAAACCAACATCCTGTTTTTACAAAATTAATGAGTTTCTAAAACAACGTTTTAGGTCAAAAACCTAAGAATCTATTAGAAAAAATGTATATGAAAAGAAAACCAAAAATATGTGATTATTTGTATTTTGAGTTTTTTTATAGTTTCTCCTCTATGTGTATTGTTCTATGGAATAACGTTTTATCAAAGCATGTGTGAATTTTCTTTTTATATGCATTGATAAATTGAATGGTCAAAATTTTTAAAAACTGCCTGTTTCTTTATTTTTCTAAGCTACTATATGGTGGTTGGCTTTTAAATTTTAATAGTTTTCTAATTTTCTTCTTATTTGCTTATAAATTAAACGTCAAAAATATTTCAAATTTAATTAACTATGGCAGCCAACCATCAAGTGAAATCGTTTTTTTGACAGCAAAAATAAAGTCTTTCCACTTTTTATTTCCTTTTATTTTTGAAGACATTGATTTCAAAGCAAATTTATTTACATCAAAATCATTTAACTTGAAGCTATGTACAAACATATTTTTTTGCACTTGACTAGAAATTTTATTAACTGCAGCTATAACAACAAATGCTTATTGTCTACAATAAATAGAAATGAAATTCTTGAAAATTCTAGCTAAAAAAAGGGAATAGAAATAAGTTGTACAATAACTTTGAAAAGGCTGTTGTTAACAAATGCAATAATTCTAAAGTGTCATCAACATTTGTTTGAGTTCTTGTCTTTATATGTATGAATGTAATTCGTTTTATTTTGTTCTTTAATTTTTCTTATTTCCATTTTTTTTTTTTTTTTTTGACATAATGAAGTCAATGATTGACATTAGATTATTTATTTATCTATCTATTTATTTTTATTTGTCTACATCTCCATTCAAATGATGACAGTACGGCATAAAAAAAAAACATTTCTTATAATACAACATCTAGATAAAAGGGAGATTATTGTTGGTATAAAAAATAATTCCAGAACACAGAGTTAAGACAGCCATAATCAAGCTCATAAACATAGTTCTAGATTAGAAGCACATTCCTATACAAACTCTCTTACATACATACATATTTACCAACTTTCAACACCCACATTCACGCAACTACCAAGAAACAGCTAAAGAACTCAAAAGTATTTTAATTTTTTTTTTTTTTCTTTTGTGATTATGTTTCTTTAAATCTAAGTTGTAAATTCTTATAAATGTTTAAATTTCGATTTAACGTGAATACCTCGAATCAGGGAAAAGAAACATAAAAAATTGTTTAAATATTATGGAGCTGCAAATGTAACCAAAAACGCCTTCATACTTAGTTGATGTTTTCCAAACATTCCATTGTTTAACATTTAAATTTCCTTGTTTTTTTTTTTCGTTTTCGTTTACACTTCAACGCAATTCCATGTTGATAAGAAAAAGACGACAAAGAAACATTTTACGGCTGTATTTACCGCCTTTCGTAAAAACACAGATTGAGATATTTAAAGGTCATAAATTCTTGTTAGTTTGAGAAAAAGCCATAAAATTTACTTGTTCTTTTTAGAATTTTTGTGTTGTTTCTTATTTCTTCAAATGATAATATTTGTTTTGTTTAGAGTTTGTCTATTTAGTTAATGTTATGCCAATGAAAATCCCTCCCTAAATCATATTGTTAAATATGGGATAATTTAAAGCAATCATCAAAATGTATTTATTTGCTTATTTACTTACCTAAAATTTTTAAATGCTGCAGACCCCACAAACATTCCGGCCCTATGGCCGGTACATTTGAGTCTGTGATGCGTACTATTTCTAGTTTAAGAAAATTTCTTAGAAAGTTTCCAGTTGTTACAGAATTCCGTGGGCCTTGTATGATAATGACTTGTACATCACCGTCTATGCTTTCGGCTGGAAATCTTGTGAGGCCACCTGAAAAAGGGAAAAGAAATGAGAAAATAATATAATTAAAATAAACATTAGAGTGGTTCGATTGTAATATAAAAAATTACGATTTCAGAAATATAAAAATAATTAAAAAAACTTAAATAATTGAAAACAAAATACCGCCCTTTTTTATATATTGTATGGTCATTTGAAGAGTATAGCTTCATAAGAGCTACATTTTACCATTTAGTAATTTTTAAATCCAACATCAATTTCTTGATTTGACTTCGGATAAAGGGTTTTCCAACAAGAGGTGTTATTTTGAATCACCCGGTATTTCGGTAGCTGTCACTTTTAAAGCTTTTATTCTTTGACATTTGACAAGTAGAAACTACGCCATTACTAAAAATGGAACGATACATGCTTCCTCAATGCACTGAAGTTATTCAAATTCAGAACAAAAATGGTGAAAATCTTGCAGTCACAGTTCGCAAAACTAAAGCATTTTTGGGTCGTCGTGAAGCACCTTGTCGAACCGCAATACAGAAATTGGTTGAAAAATTCGAGCTGTTCGGACAAGTTAGTGATGTGAAGAATAAAACCCATGCACGTCGCTCAAGAACAACTGAGAATATTGCCGCTGTAGGCCAAAGTGTTGAAGAAAACCCAGGTTGGTCCATTCCACGTCGTTCTTTGGAATTGGGCATTCCACAAACGCCATTACACCGTATCATATGGTCGGAGTTGGATGATATTGATCTGGACAATATTTACTTTCAACAAGATGGCGATACGTGCCACACAAGCAACGAAACTGTTGCTGTTTTACGGAAGAAGTTTCCGGACCGTGTTATCTCTCGAAGAGGTGTACAAATATTTGTTTAAAAAATGTAAAACCAATTATTGGGTGTATGACTTAAAACTGATTCTGTTCCAAAGTGAACCATATCCCAGAGATAGCGTTGTGCATCTATCGAAACAGATAGTAGTCGGACCAAGCACGGTCTGGTCTTTAAACCGCGTGAGGCAAAACTTATCAACCACTTCATTCTAAATACTTTTTAATAGGTATTACAACATGTGGGGTTTTTTTGGCCAATGCTCGCTTCAAATGAACCAACTGCGTTCGGTACAGGTTCCCTGTGATGCTCTGGTCAGATTTCAGCAGTTCATAATATATAGGGCCTTTTTGCTTATATCAAATACAAAGAATTACCTTAGCTTCATGGATATTTGGCTTTGGTTTCGATTCGGCTGTTTAGCCGATCACATACGATCTCTTACATTTCATATCCATTACAATGGATTTATTTTTCATCGCTAGTAATGATTCGGTGCATCATTTCGGACATGCAAAATCATCTGTCAAGGTCTGTCGACTTCAATTCGTATGGTACTTAATTTCCCTGCTTTTGTATGTATCCTGCTGCTTGAAAACGTTTTCAGGTAGCTGCTTGAGTAGCCCCTAATGATTTTGCAAGCCCTTGCTGAGTTTTAAAATTTTTTGACTGGCCTGGGCAATCTTTGTCTTCCGTATCAAAATCATCACATCTGAACCGAAAAAACCATCTCACGCACTTTGAAACCGATGGAACACATTCACCACAAGCTTTGGTGAGAAATAGGTGTGCTTCAACTGCACTTTTTCAAATTAAAGAAGTATAGCAAAACTTTTCAAATATGACGCTTTGTTGGCATAAAAGTCGACATTTTCGAAGCAAAAAAAAATTTAGTTTACACTATAATTTTCAATAACATATTTATTTTTATATAGAGAGAGTCTTTACGATACCGAGTTCTACAGTTTATATTATTAGCATCACTGAATAACTCAATTCAAATTAGGCATAATTAATGTGTATGCCTGTACAAGACCTAACTCAGTTGTCAAAAACGTAAGTGGTTGGAATGTATTACACTTATATATGTAATTTGTTTGAGTAAATCTTTCGTTTGAGCCTTTTTCTACTTTCCGCTCTAAGTGTATTACTTACCGTAGGGTAACATGGACACGAGACGCAATTTTCAAAAAACTAAGTCTACTGTCAAAAACCTATCTCTTGCAACAACAAAACACGTGTATGTCAATATATTTTGTTGCTGTATAATACATATGGTGTGCTTTACTTTTGTTTGACAAATGAGAGTCTCTCGTCTCTAAGTATAGTTCTGTATGATGCACCGTAGAGATAAAAATAATGTAGCCCCTCTTTTCTCAAGCTGTTTTTTTAATAAATGAAAGGTTCTCGGAAGTTTTCGGAACAGGATAAAAACTTAAAATTTTTTTGTCGAATGATAATCGAAATATCAAAAAAATTCTTATCTATGAATGGGTTTCATGGGCGGTGGGTGTGACCGATTTGATAGAAACTAAGCATGCGGTCAGTTTTTGTTTTAGAAAATATATGCACCCAATTTCTAGACTTTTGCTTGGATGGGAAGAATTTTATGCGAAAAAATAGATTTGGATTGTATGGGCAGTGGGTTTAGACGATTTTGATAAAATTTTTTTTTTTTTTTTCTTAATTTAGTCCATATAATTATCGGTGCCAAATTTCAATGCTCTACCACACCTTATAAATTTTACACAAAAATGTAAAAAGCCTTCCCTATGTGCGGTGTATGCTTTTAATAACAAAGCCCACCCCAAAGTATGCTACAGGTTTTTATGATTATTTACTGATATATATTTAGTCATGGAGCGTATGAGTTATATTTATATCACAGTTAGCAAAAGTGTAGGAGGTACAACGGGACGTATGATTGATATAATTGTTTGATTCGGTTTATATGCTAATTATGCAACTTTTATAAATTAACTTCAAATTGGAAAAAAAAAAGATTTTTACTGTTACAATTTTAGTGGTTTTATTTGATATTTATTGTCATTATGTTTTTTAATATAAATGCAAACAATTTAAAACATAACTTTATTTTATTTTTATTGATTATAAAAGTAATTTCTATATTTATTTGTTTAGAATATACAAAGAGTTTAATCACCCAATAGGCTCGAAACATCGCCAAAAACTTTTCTAAATTTAAGAGTCAGTCTAGTGTTTTGTTATAAAAATTTAAGAAAAGTTATTGAGTTAATCAATTCAAATGATTTCAAGGATAGTTTTATTCACACTTTAAGGTTACCTTACAAACATGAAACAACGAAGAAGAAATATCTTTAGTGTAAAAAAAGCAAATACACATTTTTGTGCCAAAAAGCATTTTAACAGCGCATAAAAAAGTTTCACAACTGCAACAATATTTGCAAAGCCTATAATTTTTGCCATACTTTTTTTTCTTTGGTGACAACAAGCCTTAAACTTTTAACAGATTAAAATGTTAGGTTTTTTTGTTTTAAAGGTGAATACAAGTAGAAGTTGTTAAAAATTTATGTTGCCATTTTTTGCAACATTGTTAAAGAGAAGAAGCGGCAATTGCTTAAATATTTAAATGGCCATACTGTTTAAAAAGCGAGCAGGTGATAATATCTTACGCATTTTGCTATCGGTAAATATATTTTTAACTTTCCTTTTTTTATCTGTCTTAATATAGCTTTAATACTGGTGCTTTGAAAACTTAACACCTTTTTTATTTTAATTTTTTTCTGGTATTTTTTTTTTTCATTTTTTTGTTCACGACTCCATTTCCTTGGAGAATGCATAAAATTATCATTTGTTTAAGTACCGAAATGTAACATTAATGTTCAATTTCCTTCACACAGGGTTAGTTATATTTTCTTGGTCTTTTTTACTTCTTGTTTTAGAGTAAGAACATTTTCATGATTATTTTTATTTTAATGGCATTCCTTTCTTTTATTTTTTTTTTTGTATATGGTACTGGTACTTTTTTTAATATCTTCGTTAGTACTTGAGCTAATAAAGTTTTCATTTTCTTTTTCTATGATTTTTGTAACTTTCTTTAGGTATATCTATTATACTTTTTGTTACAGTTATTGCTGTGTTTCTTACCTTTGGTGCAGATGGTTTGAAAACGATTTAATTCATCTATACTGCAAGTACATTCCATCGGACATTTTCTTTCATTGCCAGTTGTGAGACTGACCGGCATGGCTACCAGGCACAATATAAACCATTTTACTAACATCTGTAACAAGACAATAAGAAAGAAGGAGAGAATATTATGAATAGATAATTAATATATTTATGTAAATGGGGGACATTTTTAAAAGTGAGGAATATCAATTACATGATATATAGAACATCTTAATGAACTAAACCATAACCAAAACTTATTTTCATTTAAAGCATAGTTTGGTTAGACTAACACTCCCTTTGGAAGTGAGCAAATCATACTGTTATGTTTTGATTTAAGTGTAACATCTAATTAAAAAATATTTATGAACATTTACCTACTTATTTATAATCAATTTAAAAAGTTTTATAAAACATAATTTGTTTTATAAATTTGTAATGAATTTAAAATTGAATTATGAATTAGGTCTTTAAATTATAAAGGCTTAAATTGAAAAAAAAAACTATATAAAAGTAATTTCTTTTATATTATTTGCTCCCAGACACATTTTTTTTTAATTTTATTCTACGCACGTCATTTTTAATGGCTTTTTAATTAATATTAATTACAACGTAATTTAATAAAAATCCTCCTGTCTTTATTCATAATTAATAATAACGTTTTTTCTGCAGCACTTTACGCATTGTAATAACAATAATTTTTAGAATGAGTTATTTATTTACAACACTAAACGTTGCAAATTTCATTTAAACAATAACATTTTTTATTAATTGTTAAAAAAAGGAAAAAAAGCATTTAGTATCATAATACTAAACGTATGTACGTCTGATTAACATCTATAACAACTGATATTACTCATACGTATTGTGCATGCTTTTAATGTGAGAGGCCTCCCTAAAGTATGCTACATTATTATATGATTTATTTACTGATAGAAATTTTTACTCATGGAGCGTATGAGTTATATTTTAATCACAGTTTGCAATAGAGCTGCAGATACATGAAGACCTATGATTGATGGCAATTTTTAATGTTGTATAATGACCATTTCATTTTGTGAATTGCTTGAAGTGAATTAAATCAAACATTTCTGTTGTTAGTTGTAAAAACACACAGGCCCATAATCATAGTAAAAAATTAAGTATATTTTAAGAGAAATAAAGTCGCCTTTAGTTAAGAGTGGACTTTAAGTCTATCATAGACAAGTTAAACTATACTTTTGTCGTTAAAGTCGACTGTAAATATTTAACAACAGCATCAGCTGTTCTTTGCCATGTAAAAAAGTTCGACAAAAAGTCAAAAATGTTTAAGTTACAAGATATTGGCAGAAATTTTGAAATTATTGAATATTGAACCAATAAAATTCCATTCCGTTTTTATTTTTCCACCACAAACGGCTTGTTTTCTTCAGTTTACCGATTACATTTATTGTTTGTCACTTTTTTTTTAATTTGTAAGTCAGCTGTTCAGCGATGACACTTGTCTATATTCGGTTCATTTTAAAACATAATTTAACCAAATATTTCGACAATATTTATAATCTAACAATATGAATATAAAAGGTACATATTTCTAAATTTAAAGAATAAGATTTTATTGTTTTGCAACTTAAAGAATAATGTAAAAACTGCATCACTTTCAAAAAACAGCGAAAAACCCACGATAAGTCGCTCATGATACCTGTCAAATATTCTGTTGATATATCAGTATAGTAATTAAAATAATATTGCTAATTTAATAAAGAATATCAGTAATTTGTATTTTTTTCTTTGTTTTTTTTTTGGTAGATATAATCCCACAAAGTACTTTTGTAACTTCTTCCATTTTCGAAATAACAGTATTTTTTTACTAATTACATACTCTCAATTACAATTATTATTTTGAAAATAACAATAATGTATTTCCCTTTTTCACTATTGTTTCATAAAATATACCTACTTACTGCATCACCATACCATAAATAAATTCACACACATTCAATGGCACACATAGAATTCATTCATGGAAACATAAAAAACACTGTTCTAGTTGAAAAAACTCTTAAGCAACTCTCTCGAGATATACCGTTATTTCGAAAATGGAGGAAATTGCAAAACATATATTCTCGTAACTCAAAAACGGTTTAGTTTATTGAAATTCCGCAATAAAATTATCTTAAGAAAAGTTTAATATCTTTTTAATCTTCGCAGTCGTTTTAGAAATATAAAAGAACATGTATGCATTTTCCAATTTTTAATGCCGTTTTAAAACCGAAAATTTCGAAATTTAAAAAAAAAAATTTCCAACAAAAATTTATATTTCGAAAACGGGTGCGAAGATAAAAAAAGTTAAGCCATTTCTAAAGACAATTTTATTGCGGAATTTCGGTTTTTTTATTCGTTTTTTTTATTTATTATTTTCAAATTGGAAACCATATAAAGAATATTAAAATAACTAAGTAGCTATAGAACAAAGAAAATGGCACAAACTAGGGATTAAGAATTTGTAGATTTAACTAAGGTCTGTGCAACTAATCAGCTGGGGGCTTAGGCGGCATAAAATAAGTCCCAAAAAACAAAATGAAATAAGTCCCCAATTTATGGGTTCTTATTTCATATGAAATAAATCCCAAATTTTAAAAATGAAAGAAGATCCCAACGAAACTAGCATGCATTCATCAACTGTTTTGCGGCAACAAGGGCAATTGTAATTTTGGAACCCATTCGAAATCGCATCTGCCATTAATTTTAAGTCACACTCATTGCACACTTTTAGATGCTTTCATGGAAGAAGGACATTATTTGGAACTTTGTCCTTACAAACTACAAACAAGTTGTCATTGTCTAAAATCGGGAAGTTCAAAATTTCATCTGCCGATTCACCTTCAGTGGAATCTTTTTTAAAAATGTTGTTACATCCGATATAATAACAATATTTGTAAATATATGAATTTTTACCTTATTTAACCACAGGTTTTCAAAATATTTTAGGAAGGCTGAAAAAGTACGCTCGCTATCCATTAACAGAATTCTAGATCTTATGTCAAAAAATGCAATTCTTATTAATTCCGGCGGAAGTAAAGCAAGAGCCATAATTTTGTGGTAAAGCATAGATGCGAGTTTTGAGGACCTTATAAATTGAAACAGCGATTTTTTTCCACATATTCCGTCTAATAGCATAACGGAAATGAAACCTAAATATACATACATAAAAAAAATTTTCAAATGCAAAACATATTAAATATATATTATATAATATATATATATGTTATATCTTTGCCATATACAGTCGGATTTTAAAGTTTGATATATCAATATTTTTATCTCGGAAAGACCAATGTTTTGCTCTAAGGTCCATTGACCTTAAGTATCCCATTCTAGTATTTATCCACCAGCTCTTTGTTTTTACCAACCTATTGGCAGAAAATTGAAGCTCCCAAGAAATCATTAAACTTTTGCTAACTAAGTAATTCGATAATACGTGCAGAACAGTCTGCATTTATCATCGGATGTAACGAAATTGTGTCTTTTTGTCGGAAAATTATTTCTCCTAGCCCCCATATAATTGTTTTATCATAAAATAGTTTAGCTCTCATAAATATTTTAGTTATATAGATATTCAAACCAAATTCATCACAAATAAGTTTTATATAAGTCGAACTCGCACCACCAAATTTTGTGACGATTGGTCCATAATTAGTCCTAGCTACCATATAAGGTCCACTTCCGAAAATCACTTTATAAGTTATACAGAAGTTCTTTCCCAAAATTTTATAAAATTTCATAACTCTCATAACATTAACGAAATTTCTTAAAAATGTTGGTATTCAAATCCAGCTCCCATATACATTTTAAAAGAGAACTGTTTATAATCATCTTCTTGGTATAGGGTATCATATGGACGGGCTTGACCGACTATACTTTCTTACTTGTTGTTATTATTTTGGTATAATTAAATTTTAAAGTGTTTCTGCTGGAGTTATCAAATTACTTTGTTAGCAAATGTTTAATGATTTCTTGCGAGCTTTAATTTTCTAATATTAGGGAGGTACATTAGGGTGGTAGAAATGTTAAAAAGCGACCCCTACATTCGGCAAAAAAAAAATTAAAAATTTTTTTCCGTAACTGCCTTGCTTAAATATATTATATTAGGGGGTGTACGGCGCACATTTTTTTTTTTTGCTTGTAAGGTGGTACGCTCTATTGGACATGCTTATATCCACCTTTCAGCAGAGCCAAAAGCCCTCCATTCTTTTGTAATTTTTAGCGATATATAACAATGTTCTGAAGAAGCATTTTAAAATTTCGCAAAAGTTATAAAAATTGCATACATTTTTTGCATTTCTGAACTTCTTAACATCCATCCGAATCGGGGGTGTCATTTATTCAAATTTATTTGAAAAAGCATACATTTTCGAAAAATCTGAAGCAATTCTTTGAAAGTCTGAGAAAGCCGTGTTATATTCCTTGTGATTTGACATCAACAGGATACACTTTAAGCACTTGGAAATTACAACATCTCTAAAATGCAGTTGGCAATATCAATTATGACTAATGATCAATTTATAAATATGGATTCTCTACTTATAGTTCTATATAACATTTTATAATTGATATAATAGTGGCTTTAAATTATGTTGAATGGAATATGTTTATAATTAATGAAAAAATTTCTTCAAGACTCCAAATTTATTTTTAAGTTTTCAACTTAAATATGATTGTAACTTTAAGAGTTGAAATATTAGTAATCTAGCATACAATGCATTTGTTGGTATAGTCAAATTTTATTTATGTTTTGAAAATTTTTAATTTTCTCATAAATCACCTTTCTTCAAAATTCTTATGATTGAAAAAATTCCACAAAGGTTAAAACAAATACACAATTTGACTAGCTTCCCGTAACTCCATTTAAAATAAACAAATTATGACATATAATACATTTCGATATAAAATTTTAAATATCCAAAGCAAAACAGTAAACACAGAATACAATTTAATTTAAGCGAAAACTTTCGAAATAATTTCTGCACTTTAATGCAAAAATTCTTTGTATAAACAAAAATGAGAAAATATTTTAAAAACGTTAGACTAGAACAAATGGCAAAAATACCCTAAAGAAATTTAGTAAAATAAAAAAACAGCAACACATAAAAAATACAAATAAAATTTTATGTATTTTAAGAGCAACTTTTCGAACAATAAAAAAAAATAACAACCAGAGAAATGCAAGAAGAAATATAAAAAGAAACTATAAGTGGACGGAAGGAGAAAAGACAAACAGAAGTATGATAGATTTAAAAAAGAAACTAAATAAGACTTTATGAAATCAAATAATTGTATATACATGTGAATACTTAATACAAAGAGAGTTTGGCAAAATTAAATTGCTAAAATGAATATAAACTGCCATGTAACTAGTTTAAGAATTCTCTACTAATATATTAAGTTGAATAAACTTACATGACCTTTTTGTTTAGAAAGTTCTTTAAAAAATAAAAATAAAAACACACACAGACATAAAATCAAATTATATTTTATGAATAGAAAACTTTATTTCCCACTTGCCCTTGCCTGCAAGTAACTGTTTTTGAAAGTTTATGTTTTTCTTTTTTTTAAAATCCTTTACAGCTCTTTAATGTTTACAAGACATTCTTTACAAACTGGGTTTTTTAGTGTTGGCTTTACTTCCTTTTTTTCTACAAATTTGATTGCCAACCAAAAAGGGAAATCTCAGCTTTGGTAATCAACTAAAAACAGTTTAAGTTTCCCAGTTTTTATGGTCTTTTCTAGGCATCCACATGGTTGGTAAATATTGTTAAAGGGAGTAAGTTATAAAAAAAAAAATAAAAAATGTTTGCCAACAACAGTAGACAAGTGATATGATTTTATTAGCAATATATACTCTAAAGTACACTAAGTTACATGCTGCAAATTTAGCCCAAAACAATATTAGTTTTCTTGCTTAGCTGTAGGGTATCAATAAACAAATCTATGCAAAAAAAATCTCTAACCAAAAATTTCCTACAAATGACCATGAAACTGACGAAAAACCAGAGGCATTTCATTCTTTTTTTTTAAGCCTCAACCAACACATCATAGTATTCCTCTGCTTCATCATCATCATCATCTCTTTCCCTCTTCCAATATTGTTGTCAATTTAAAACGAAAAAAAAAAAATCTAAACAAAAATTTAAGCCACTGGGCATTGAATAAAACAGCCAAATCGAAATAAAAACGAAACTTTGTTTATCTGTTTTCGCTTTTAGCTGTTTTTTATATATTTTTTTCTTTTATTCTGCAAATCTTTTCATTTCTGTTCTCAATTTTAGTTTATATTTTTTTCCGTTGTATCTTTTTGTTATCAAAAAAATAGGTTTAAGATTCGCTTGAACACAAAAAAAGAGAAGCAGGAAAATACAAACACAAGCAGATTGTTGGGTGCTGATTTTGATATTGAAACAATATGCTTTTCTGCAGTATTTATTTTTGTCTTTGTTTTTGCCATTGATAGCGATACCATTTTAGTCAAGGATATTGTTGGTTTTAGTTAATTACCCCAAAAAGGAATCTTTTTTTGTTTCCTTAGCAACAATTGGATAATAAATTAAAATCTTAAATAATTAAATATCTTAAAAATATAAATATGTAAACATTTTAATATGTATGGTATTAAGTAGTCATACAGACACATTGTCGAATGCAGCGTCTTCCTGAATAGCTATGGAGTCACAGAGGGGTCTGTAGACAGTCAGGCGCTACTTAAGGCTCTGAAATGTAATATAATACATTCTATCAGAGTATTATATTAAGTGTGCCAAAACTATTGGCACTCTTAACCAGATTCTTAAAATTTTATTGATCTAGCCACTTTTTTTTCTTAGTAAATCCTTTTTAT
This sequence comes from Calliphora vomitoria, assembly GCA_942486065.2. Classification (NCBI taxonomy): domain Eukaryota; kingdom Metazoa; phylum Arthropoda; class Insecta; order Diptera; family Calliphoridae; genus Calliphora; species Calliphora vomitoria. The sequence continues at coordinate 80,845,898 of OW818030.2, forward strand.
TTCTTCTTTTATTTGTAAAAAAATTTCACAATAATTGTCAATTTTGCTGAAAATGGGTAACAAAAAAAGAAAACAAAAGAATCTGAGCGTAAAATCATCCTTCACTTGCACAATCAAGGACAAATCATATGCTCTTATAGATTTTTAATAATAAACTTCGCACAACTTCCCCACCAGTTTTATTTTCCTAAAATTAAAAATTCCATATCTTGAGTTGCAAGCATTTTTTTAAAATTTTCTTTTTAATAATGAATCGCGCGATTTATTACTATTTTTAAGAAACAAATTTAAAAATTTTCAAAAATTTTAGATTTTTTTAAAAATTTCTGTTTCCCAAAATTAAAAAAAAGTAAGAAAAATTAAAAATAAACTAAATCGATTTTTTTGTATTTTTTAAGAAATTGCTTAAAATAAAAAATAAAAATAATAAATAAAATTTTTTTATAATATTTCCTTTACTTCTAGATTTTTAATAATAAATTAGAATATATTGAGATAGTTCACACAACTTCCCCACCACTTTTATTTTCCTAAAATTAAAAATTCCATATCTTGAGTTTCAAGCACTTTTTTTAAAATTTTCTTTTTTATTATGAATCGAGCGATTTATTACTATTTTTAAGAAACAAATTAAAAATTTTTCAAAAATTTTAGATTTTATTAAAAATTTCTCTTTCCCAAAATTATAAAAGTAAGAAAAATTAAAAATAAACTAAATCGATTTTGATATATTTTTTAAGAATATATATGCTATATTTTTTAAAATACGAACTAAATAAAATTTTTCTATAATATTTCCTTTACTTTTAGATTTTTAATAGTAAACTTCGCACAACTTCCCCACCAGTTTTATTTTCCTAAAATTAAAAATTCCATATCTTTTGTTCCAACCATTATTTTTTAAATTTTCTTTTTAATTATGAATCGCGCGATTTATTACTATTTTTAAGAAACAAATTTAAAATTTTTCAAAAATTTTAGATTTTTTTAAAAATTTCTATTTTCCAAAATTAAAAAAAGTAAGAAAAATTAAAAATAAACTAAATCGATTTTGATACATTTTTTAAGAAATTGCTTAAAATATGAACTAATATAAACATCAAAAAGGTTTTCTATTAACATTTTCAAAATAATAAAAAAAAATTTTTTATAATATTTCCTTTACTTCTAGATTTTTAATAATAAACTTCACACAACTTCCCCACCAGTTTTATTTTCCTCAAGTTAAAAATTCCATATCTTAAATTCCAAGCATTTTTTTAATTTTTCTTTTTAATTATACATCGCGCGATTTATTACTATTTTTAAGAAACAAATTTAAAATTTTTCCAAACTTTTAGATTATTTTAAAAATTTCTATTTCCCAAAATTAAAAAAAAAAATAAGAAAAATCAAAAATAAACTAAATAGATTTTGATATATGTTTTAAGAAATTGCTTAAAATACGAAATAATATAAACATTAAAAAGGTTTTCTATTAACATTTTCAAAATTATAAATAAAATTTTTCTATAATATTTCCTTTACTTTTAGATTTTTAATAATAAACTTCACACAACTTCCCCACCAGTTTTATTTTCCTAAAATTAAAAATTCCATATCTTGAGTTCCAAGCATTTTTTTTTTAAATTTTATTTTTAATTATGAATCGCGCGATTTATTACTATTTTTAAGAAACAAATTTAAAATTTTTCAAAAATTTTAGATTTTTTTAAAAATTTCTATTTTCCAAAATTAAAAAAAGTAAGAAAAATTAAAAATAAACTAAATCGATTTTGATATATTTTTTAAGAAATTGCTTAAAATATGAACTAATATAAACATCAAAAAGGTTTTCTATTAACATTTTCAAAATAATAAAAAAAATTTTTTTATAATATTTCCTTTACTTCTAGATTTTTAATAATAAACTTCACACAACTTCCCCACCAGTTTTATTTTCCTCAAATTAAAAATTCCATATCTTGAGTTCCAAGCATTTTTTTAATTTTTCTTTTTAATTATACATCGCGCGATTTATTACTATTTTTAAGAAACAAATTTAAAATTTTTCCAAACTTTTAGATTATTTTAAAAATTTCTATTTCCCAAAATTATAAAAGTAAGAAAAATTAAAAATAAACTAAACCGGTTTTATTTTCCTAAAATTAAAAATTCCATATCTTGAGTTCCAAGCATTTTTTTTTTAAATTTTATTTTTAATTATGAATCGCGCGATTTATTACTATTTTTAAGAAACAAATTTAAAATTTTTCAAAAATTTTAGATTTTTTTAAAAATTTCTATTTTCCAAAATTAAAAAAAGTAAGAAAAATTAAAAATAAACTAAATCGATTTTGATATATTTTTTAAGAAATTGCTTAAAATATGAACTAATATAAACATCAAAAAGGTTTTCTATTAACATTTTCAAAATAATAAAAAAAAATTTTTTATAATATTTCCTTTACTTCTAGATTTTTAATAATAAATAAGAATATATTTTCCTCAAATTAAAAAATCCATATCTTTAGTTTCAAGCATTATTTTCTAATTATATTTTTGATTATGAATCCTACGATTTGTACTATTTTTTGGAAAACTAAAATTTGTAGATTTTTTTTTTGGAAACTTGATAAAATCAAAATTTCCATTTCCCAAAATTAAAAAAATAAGAAAAACTAAAAAAAAATTTATTGATTTTAATATATTTTTTAAGAAAGTGGTTATAATATGAACCAATATAAACATCTAAAAAGATTTTCTATTCAAATTTTCAAAAAAATAAATAACATTTTTTTATAATATTTCCATAACTTTTACATTTTTAATAATAAATTGGAGTATATTGAGACAGTAACACACAACTTCCCCACAAGTTTTGTTTTCCTCAAATTTTAAAATCTATATCAAGAATTCCAAACACGTTTTTTGTAATTTTCTTTTTGATTATGAATCGCTATTATCACTATTACTTATTACTATTTTTTGGAATAAAATTTAAAATTTTTAAAAAATTTTAGATTTTTTTAAAAATTTCTATTTCCCAAAATTATAAAAGTAAGAAAAATTAAAAATAAACTAAATCGATTTTGATATAGTTTTTAAGAAACTGCTTAAAATACGAATTTATATAAACATCAAAAAGGTTTTCTATTAACATTTTCAAAATAATAAATTAAATTTTTTATGATATTTCCATAACTTTTAGATTTTTAATAATAAATAAGAATATATTTTCCTCAAATTAAAAAATCCATATCTTTAGTTTCAAGCATTATTTTCTAATTATATTTTTGATTATGAATCCTACGATTTGTACTATTTTTTGGAAAACTAAAGTTTGTAGATTTTTTTTTTTTGGAAACTTGATAAAATCAAAATTTCCATTTCCCAAAATTAAAAAAATAAGAAAAACTAAAAATAAAATTTATTGATTTTAATATATTTTTTAAGAAAGTGGTTATAATATGAACCAATATAAACATCTAAAAAGATTTTCTATTCAAATTTTCAAAAAAATAAATAACATTTTTTTATAATATTTCCATAACTTTTACATTTTTAATAATAAATTGGAGTATATTGAGACAGTAACACACAACTTCCCCACCAGTTTTGTTTTCCTCAAATTTTAAATCTATATCGAGAATTCCAAACACGTTTTTTGTAATTTTCTTTTTGATTATGAATCGCTATTATTACTATTACTTATTACTATTTTTTGGAATAAAATTTTAAATTTTTCAAAAGTTTAAGATTTTTTTAAAAATTTCTATTTCCCAAAATTATAAAAGTAAGAAAAATTAAAAATAAACTAAATCGATTTTGATATATTTTATAAGAAATTGCTTACAATATGAACTAATATAAAAATCTAAAAAGATTCTGTATTCAAATTTTCAAAATTATAAATAAAATGTTTCTATAATATAATTTACTTTTAGATTTTTAATAATAAACTTCACACAACTTCCCCACCAGTTTTATTTTCCTCAAATTAAAAATTCCATATCTTGAGTTCTAAGCATTATTTTTTAAATTTTTTTTTTTTTGATTATGAATCGGGCGATTTATTACTATTTTTAGGAAGCAAACTTAAAATTTTTCTAAAATTTTATATTTTTTAAAAAAATTTCTATTTCCCAAAATTATAAAAGTAAGAAAACTAAAAAATAAAATGGATCGATTTTGATATATTTTATAAAAAAGTGCTTACAATATGAACTAATATTAAAATCTAAGAGGATTTTCTATTCAAATTTTCAAAATTATAAATAAAATTTTCTATAATATTACCTTTACTTTAATCCCTTTCTGGTTCAAGTTTTGAAAAAATGTGTAGCTTATTGACTCTTCCATAAAGGGTCATATATCTATGTTCCAATAAAAAAAAACCGCTTTGGCGTGATTGAGGAACAAATAAACTTACAAGGTTAGGTTAGGTTCCATGGGCAGCCGCTCCTCAAGCAGCTCACTTGGGTCCATTCAAATCTGATCCCATTATGATACCTAAGGGGTAGTCGGCAGGGTATTTACAACACTTCCCTTAACTCATAATTAAACCAACCAGATTCCCGGATGAAGGTATAGATTCGTCTCAGATTCATCCTTGATAGCTCGTCCAAGCATGATAGGAATGGAAATCCGAGGATGCGTTTCCTAAGAAAAGGTAATACACAGTATCTTCCTCTTCCTCATTATGGCAGCTTCTACAGTAATAATTGTACCGTAGGCTCATTCTTCTAGCATGTGTCCCTATTAAAAAAAATTGTCCTGTAATATAGAAGACAATTAGTCTTATTTGCTCACGACGGTATTCTATAAGTTGATTCGTCCTGCTGGCATCATATACGGGCCAAGTCAACCTCGCTGTAGCATAGGAAGATACATTAGTCCACAAGTTTTGTGCAGTCTTATATAGTTTCTGCTGAGCATTTTGCATTTAACAAGGGAAATACCAGAAAAGGGGTCGATCGCCTCCTCAGTCATCATCGCACCCCTTTCGTCCAAATTATCTGTTATACAATTACCCTGCTTTCCATCGTATCCAGGGATCCTTAATTATCCAGGGATACCCGGCATTCCTCGGTTAATCTAGATGTCGTGAAGACACCCCATATTACGTTAACGGCAGCCTTGCTGTCAGTAAATATACATATATCACCAGTTATTCGATAATACCTCAGCGAGATGGATGCACGTTTAATGGCAGTAATTTCCACCTGAAGAGCAGTACAGAAGTTAGGTAGCCTAAAGTAGGATTTTGTCACAAAGTTTTCAATATAGAAACCTCCACCGACCCCATTACCCCTGTTAGACCCACCAGTGTATATCCGTTTGACATCAGCTCTGGGAAGAGTCCGCGTTGCCATAAATCCCTATTCGGGATCATAATATAGAAATGCCTATCGAAAAAAGGTTTTACGATGCAGTAATCGACATTACCATGTATGAGCCCATAGTAATTCAGCATCCTAGAGTGTCCAATGTCCTTACCAGACCACGAACAACCAGCATTTAGTCTCACAGCAGAGTTGAGAGCCATTTGTATCACCATTAATCCACTGTTAACCCGTTTAGAATAGTAAAAATTGTCTTAGGCCTTATAGCGCCTAAATTTCGACATAAATCATTTATAAGTAGTTTCCAGAAATTAATCACTCTATCAAATTATGTACAGTTCGCTGCATAACTGATTCAAATCCCCATAGAAGGCCAAAACTACATATTGATGGTGGGTATACAAGACTGTTATTATTAGCCTTTTATACGTCATAGCTTTAGCCTGCTATTTAAATAAAATCTTTCATTTATACTTTACTTAGTTAGGTAAATTTAAAATTTTTTTTATTTGATTTTTATTTATTTATAAAAAATACATAAATTTAACTTGTATATATATGAATGTAAGTATATATTTCTTTATTCAAGCAACATTGTAAATATTCAATTTCATCATTTTTCATAATTTATTATTTTAATATCCTGCTTTACTTCACTCTATAAATCATCTATGCTAACGCACAGCAATATTAGACTTGCAAATGAAATTTTAACATTTTAATTTTTCTCAGTCAAACATTTTTTTCTATAAATTTTTAATCTTTCGTAATTCATAATGTTTGTCATAAATATAAATATATTTTGTTCCTCATCACCAAAACCTCTCCTCAGAAGCGACATTCAATATTTTGCATTGCTATTAGGGAGAACAAAATGTTTGTTTTCTGGCTGGTTTTTGCTATTCTTGACATGTTCCATTTGGCAATTATTGAAATCAATATAACAGGGGAAAAAAAAAGAGATTCATATTCGTATACCAAAATAATAAAAAAAAGAATGGTATGAATTTGGGAGTGAAATATGAGTATAAAATAAGTAAGAGAGCTGTATTCGGTTATGGCGAATGTAATATACCCTTCACTAATGCATACTTTATGATAAAGATTTAAAATATGGGTGAAAACTCCATTAATTACTATGGCGTTATATAAATCATTAGAAAGGTCTTTGAAATGTCTATCATTAGATATCCATACTGTCTGTTTCAATGACTTAGTAATCCAGTTGTAGATAAAAAAAGTTAAAAATCAAAGTAATCGTGGTTTTTTTGCTTATATCTCAGCCATTTGTGGGTTGATTTTCCCTACTTTAAATAGCAACCGAACCGGGACTATAGCGGATATATTGATGTATGAATCAATTATGTAAGTTATTTGGATGCTTCAGAAAGTGGATTTTAACATACAAATGGACAGACGGACATAGCTACATCGACTCCGCTATCTATAACAATCCAGAAAAAATATGCTTTATGGGGTTGCAAATGACAATTAAAGAAATTACAAATGGTATGACAAACGAATATATTACCTTACTACTCATGGTGAAGGGTATAAAAAGTCTTGTGAAATAGTAGTCAAGATTTTTCTGTAGGATGCACACACTGTGAGATACACACTGAGTTGGAAGAAATATTACAAAATAAAGTGAAAGGTAAATAAATTTAACAAATACATTTTGATGAATAAAAATATTTATTCATATTTATAAAAAATGTGTACGTGTTGTTTTTTTCCTCATTACTGGCACAGTGGATAGATCAAGGTCAGCCAGTAGTGTTGAAAAACTGGGGGCATTTTTACACTGACCAAAATTTAGATACTGGTTTATAGTGCCTTGTACTCTGTCATTTGTTTATATCAATGTATTTTTAAACATATCAGACATGTCTGCATTAATTAATTGTTTTGCAAAACATTTTGAGCATATTTGTTTAATTTCCACCAAATTTTATAAAAAATTATTATATTCAATTCTTTATGGTTTATTCTATTCTGTTTTCTCAGTAGGGTCTAAGGAATTAATCTAAGAAATTATCTTAAAATAATTTCTCAGATTAGATTCCTTAGCAATCTTTAAGGTAACGTGAAGTCTTCTTTAACACTGATTAAGTTTAGCCATTACGCTCGGAGAATGCGATTGTTGCCATTGACGTCTCAGTGTTCTCTTTTCTTTGATAAGACACTCAATGTTCCTAGGACATTTTAAATGTCTGTAATACCCTAAGGTGAGTCATATTTCATCCTACTATAACTTTGGTTTGTTTTTAATTTCAACGTATACAAACTACACTGTGCGACAGAAAAAATACCTGGTAAATGATACTATCTTTGTGGTAAACGTTGTCGAGTATAAGAAGAATCTGTTTTTGAAATTTAAAAAGCATCTTGAGTTAGGTTTTTCGTACCTTTATGTATTTAAGTATAACGCAGTAACATAGTTGAATATCAACTGATTTTAAGTTTTTTATCGGATTTATAAAGAATAAACTGTGGCCTTTCTAATAGCAAATACTCCTATCCCTCGATTTACACGATAGATGCGTTCCTGAAAAAATCGTGTAAATTGAAATGAAAAATGTTTGTATCAGAAATCGTGTAAATCGATAAAAAAAACCCAAATACGAATAATTTTAAAATTTTGTTTAGAAAATTTATTTATTTTAAAGTAAAGTAAATACATTCCCCCATATTCATAAACAAATTGATTTTAAAACGTTGCTTAAATTTAAAAATTGCATTAGCTTTTGACAGAAAATTCCGTTGTGGCATTATTTTCCAAAACTCTCCCGATTCGTCTGTATTGAAGAATTTAGCAGGAGTGTTTGAATTGGCAGCAATTTCAGTACATTTTTCGGGATATTCTTTAGACACATCTATATCAGCAGAAGCTTGTTTATCTTTTAATTATAGATTATGTAAGAAATGTCTTTCTTAAATATTTCAAACCAACCATGGCTTGATGGTAGCTGATCATTAAGTTTTTTTTTTGTAATAGCAATGGTATCAATTGGGATTCGCTTTTGAGTTTAATTTTCTACCCAGATCATTAGTGGTTTTTCTATATTTCAATTATAATATCCCGATTATATTTACTGAAGAAATTTATTTTTGCTAAAATATTAAAAAAAAAATCGTGTAAATTGAGGTAATTTCCACATTCCTCGATTTAAACAAAAACCAAACAAAGTGAAATAGTGTAAAAAAGTATCGTGTAAATCGAGGGTTAGGTGTACGATATTTAAGTTATCTATAGAAATGTGTGTGCATTTCTGTGTTTACCATTTTCCAAGTTTCGAAATGTTCTCAGACAGTATTTTATAAAAGAACCGTAATATTTCTGAATATATTGGGTATTTTTTTAAATTTCTACACAGAGAATACAGATTCGTGATAGCAACCGAATCTGTTGTCAATCGAAAGATTGGGTTACACACATAAAGTCAGTAGATAAAGAAGAATTTTGGTTAAAGCAACCACAATTTTGTTACTCTTTCTAAAATTGTGTAGCCACAAGAGTAAAATTCGGTCACTAAGGTAGAGTTATTCGATTGGTAACAAATTCGGTTGCTATCAGGAATCTGTTTTCTCTGTGTAGCTTTTATTTTGAAACATTTCATTACCTTAATATAAAAAACCCCTAACTCGTTTATTTTTAAATCGAGATTTTGGCTAAATATGATATATGAGCGAAATAAAGAAAAATCTGGACATACAAAAAACAATAAAAGCACAAGTTGGTGTCTAATTATATTAAGGTAACGATTTGTACAACATAAATTTATTCAAAATAATGGGCACTGTTAGCTATGAACTTTTCAAATCTCTCTGACAACATATGGATTCCGAGACTGAAACAAATAATAGTCGGACGGAGCAAGTTCTGGACTATAAAGCGGGTGAGGTAAAACTTCCCAATCACTTATTTCTAAATAGATTTTATTGCAACATGTGTCAGAGTGTTGTCTTGATGAATACTACAGTTTCATGTCTGGCCGCATATTTTAGCAGCTCATAATAAATAGAACCCTTTTGCTCCCGCCAAATACAGAGCATTACCTTAGCGCCATGGATACTTGGCTTTGGTGTCGATTCAGCTGGTTAGTCGGGCTTCACATTCGATCACTTACGCTTAGGGTTATCGTAATGGATTCATTTTTCATCGCAAGTAATGATTCGGTGCAAAACTTATTTTCTTTTATAGCGTTCAAACATAATTTCGGACATTCAAAATCGTCTTTCAAGGTCTCTCGGCTTCAATTCGTATGGTACCCCATTGCCTTGCTTTTAGATGAATCTTGGTGAATTTTGCAAGCTCTTTTGCAGTAATGCCTCCAATTCTTGTTCTTAAAATTTTTTGCGATCTTTCTCATGCTTGTCGAAATCAGCACTTCGGAACCGAACAAACCATCTCTGGCACGTTGAAATCAAAACCACGTTTTCTCAAATTAAAGAAGTAAAGCAAAAGAAAACTTTGTTGTGTACACTATACTGTTTAATAACTAAGTGAGAATAAATGACAAATTTGTACCCTTCAAAGTAACATACAAGTTATGAAAAACAAAAACCAAATACGCCACCTATTTTAAAACCCCGAATAGTTGAATAATTTCTGATTTTAAGTTTCCTATCGGATTTAGAAAAAAGAAGCTGATGCCTTTCGAATAGAAGATATGATATTTAAGTAACCTTGAGAAATCTGTGAGCATTTCTCCAACAAAAATGGTTCAACATTTTCCTGGTTTGGAGATGTTTTCTAAAAGAACCGTAGCATTTCTGAATATAAGGACTGAGATCGAAAAAACCATAACACACTTTTTTCATTAAAACTTTTAACACAAGTATTATTTCATTTTTTTTTTTTTTTTTAGATCAAGTTACCTTTGTAAAGCCTTTGTATTCATTTGTTGTTAATCTAATTAAAATTACAAAAAGTTCCAGACTCTGACCTCCAGACTTCTGCTAAAAATTTAGAGTACTGCTTCCGGGTCAATATTTTTATGTTGCTGATGCTCGAGGGAATGTTGTAGAAAAGTTTAGTACCCAAAAGCAGAAAATTTTCCCAAAAATTTGTTGGTATGGTAAGCAATATGCAGTTGCGGCAAAAGAAGCCAAACATTTGTTACAAAGGGCTATATAAATACCAAAGTTTACATCAAGTAATGTTTACAAAGACTTCTTAGTGTATCCACTTATTTTTGGCCTGATTTGGAGCCCTGTCACTATGGCAAGAAAGGTCTTGAGTGGTAAAAGAACAATAATGTGGTATTTGTATCAAAAGAGGCAAATCCGCCAAACTGCCTGGAGCTAACGCCAATGAAGGGATATAAGGCACTTGTTAAAAGAGAATTGAAGAGCACAAAAAAGGTGTCCAAAAGTGTGGCAGATTCTAAATTGAGATGGACGACGTGTTCGATTGTAATCATGTTTGTGATTGTAATAATAATTTCAGTCAAATAAAAAAAATCAAAACTGTATGTTTACTGGTTTAATTTTTATTAAGATTTTTTCGATCTCAGTCCTTACTCAAACAAAATTTGTTTGTTCATGAGTAAAAGGCGACTCTGTTTTATTGAGATTTTTATTAAAACAAAAGTAGATTCTTGTTATGGTCGACAACACCTAACAGAAAAATAGTATCACTTCTCTGGTATTTCTACTTCATTATTTTTCGTATCACTGTGTTGTTTATTTCAACATGATAAATTGTTGAAAGACGAGCAGAGAATTCCGTTTCCTTCATAAATGAACAGACGTTATGAACAGTATTTATGAAAGAAAATTGGAACAATATTAAAATATTGCTTAGCAATGCAAAATATTGAGCAATACTCGATATCAGACAACAGACAATATTGAAATCAAACTAATTCCATATATTTTTTAAAGGAAAGTGGTTTTGAAGCAAAAACATAATGACCCTCTTAATACGTGACTTTTCGTAGAATCTAAGAATATTTATTAAAGATTTTGTTGTTTTTATTTTCCCAAGTTAAATTAAACTTTGCTCAAATGTTGTTATTTATATGCGTAGCAGCACTTGGGAAGTTTGCAGAAACTGTTGCATTTAATGTTGCACATTTGGTTTATGGTTGGTGTGCGGAAGACAATTTGTCTTGCAGTTGTTTGTTTAGAAATATAAAAAGTGCTTAGAGCTAAAATAAATAATAGTTTTCTTAGAAATGACTCTTAAAGTCACCTAAAAGATGTCATTCCAAGAAATAGTCATTTAACAATATCTGCAGATGAAGGGAACAAAAGACGTATAACAAATCTTTATCGCATTATTTATAATTCCATTTAATACCTATTTATATCTTTAAAGTTTTTATCCTAAATTTATTATTCATTGATAAACTTATAAACTACCACGTAAGTGTTTACTTCCCACACTTTTTGTTCTGTAATTTTTCCCATAAATAAATTTCGCTTTAACCCTTAACATGCGTGACTGGAAAAATAAACTACAAAACCTACCCAACCCTTCTCAACCAGACATTTTGTTAAGTATTCCCTTCTGCAGTGTTTTCTTTCAATTTAAAATTTCGTTATTGTGGCTTTTCCACAAGCTGTCAGTCTACACGTGTCTATAACTAGCTATTTTAAACAAGGTGTTAAATTAAACTTCAACATATTTTCTACCAAAACTCATTCACACACTTACTAACACTTACCCGTCCAACAAAATCCACAACAAGACAACAATCTTGCAACAGCTGTAGAAGCGAGACCTTAAGACAACCAACCAGTCAGCCAACCAACCATATGTAGGAAAAGTGACGTGGGAAAAAAATTACAAAATTTACTACAGGTGTTGACGTTAAATAGAAGCATTAAGGTGGAAAACCAAGATAAGTTGATTTGAAAGCAAGAAAAATAGCTGAATTTTTAAATTTATTTTAGCAAATTAAAGGCAAACAAAATGAATTTTGTGGAAGTACCTAAAGTTGGATTTAAAAGATATAAAACTTTTAAAGCATGAAAGAAACAAGTTCATCACACTCAAGACTATGTTTTTTTTGGTAAAATTAAAAAATATCTGCATTTTAATATTTTTGTAACCAAAAAGAAAGCCAAATCGAAAAACATTCGAATCTTTAAATATTAATTTTCACATTGGAAAAGTGTATTTTGTATCTGTTTGCTAGTTTATCGATCTATGTTGCCTGCCTTTGGCTTGACTGTTCTGAAATATAAAGAGTATTGTTTCCTGTCTCGATAAAACTTTAATTTTTATACACTAAAAAAGTGCCACTGAAGCACACTGATTGCTAACCAAAGCTTGTGGTGAATGTGTATTATCGGTTTCAACGTGCGAGAAAAGTGGTGAATTGACGCTTAAGACAAAGATCACCCAGACCAGCCAAAAAAGTTTGAAGACCAAGAATTAAAAGCATTACTCAATGAAGATTGTTGTAAAACTTAACAAGACCTTGCAAAATCAATGGGAGCTACCCAAAGCAATTTCAAAATGCAGTTTTCAAACGTGAGCAGCAGGATTCATCCAAAAGTTGGGAAATTGGGTACCATACAAATTGAAGGCGAGAGACCTTGATAAACGATCTTGCATGTCCGAAATGATGCTTGAACGCTATAAAAGAAAATAAGTTTTGTGCCGAATTATTACTAGCGATGAAAAATGGCTCCAATACGATAACGTGAAGTGTAAGATATCGTATGTGGAATCTGGTCAACCAGCCGAATCGATACCAAAGCTAAATACCATGGTGCTAAGGTAATACTCTGTGTTTGGTGGGAGCAAAAGGGTCCTATCTATTATGAGCTGCTGAAAACTGACCCGATCATAATCGTTTGAAGCGAGCATTGGCCGAAAAAAAACCCAGAATATGTGGCTAGACATGAAAACGTGATATTAGAATGAAGTGGTTGGGAAGTTTTCCCTCACCAGCTTTAAAGTCTATAGCGTGCTCCATCCAACTAGTATTTGTTTCGATCGATGCAGATCACTCTCCTTTCAATAAGCTTCACTTTGGAACAGAGTATCTGATATTGGCATGATTCGATCTTGGCTTCATCAAAATGAGCAGTTCTTTTGGCTCGGAATCCATATGTTGCCAGAAAGATGAGAAAAGGTATGCTTACAATGGCCAATACTTTGAATAAATTTTTATTGTACAAATGTTTCAACATAAAAGCTAAAAAATTTAAAAATCCACATTTTTAAGTCATATACCCAATATACATATATTTCATAGTTTTTGATTGAAAGAATAGATTGCCAAGAATTTTGAAATTCGTACAAGGCTCTCAATAAACTCTTTATTCATAAACTATTTTTAAATTTATCAAAGGTTTATATCAAATTTTGTTCTGAGTTTGAGCAAAATAGTTTATAAATTATATCTAAAGGTTTTTTTTTATAGAGTTAAGAACTTTAAATTGAAATAAAACAGAGAAAAACGTTTTTAATATCCATCAAATTGGCTTTATTAATTAATCTTCATTTGAAAACTTTATTCAGTAATGTGCTACACTTTAAGTTATGTCATTAAACAGAATTGTCACATTTGGAGCGATGATAATCATCAAGCCATTGTCGAAACACCTTTACATCTTACTCACTGCTTGGTGCGCTTTATAGGCCTGTGGAATCATTGGTCCATATGTTGTCACAAATAATGGTAAGCTTTACAGTCAACAGTGAGCGGTGTAGGTTGGTTGCTGACGTTTTCGTACCTCAATTGGAAGGCATTTGTATTGCAGACATGTGATTTCAGCAGGATGGTGCCACATGTCACACAGCGTGCGATACGATCAATTTACTGAGAGAAACATTTGGCGAACGAATAATTTCAAGAAATGGACCTGTTAACTGGCCACTTCGTTTATGTGATTTAACGCCATTAGATTATCTTCTCTGGGGACATGTTAAGTCCTAGGTCTATGCAGATAAACCAGAAATGATCCAGCACTTGGAGGAGAAAATTCGATGCGTTATTGTCAAAATACAGCCCGATTTATTGCAAAAGATTTGTGAAGTTGGACCACCATACTATATAATGTACAACCACATGTCCTATATCATATTTAAACATTAATGCCATAAAATGATCTAGTTAAAACAGTAAATTGGATTGATACTAAAAACGTTTTTCTCTGTTCTATTTCAATTTAAAGTTCGTCGCTTCTATATAAAACAGCCTTTCTATTGTTTTTATTATTGATTGTAACGTATATATATATTTAGTAGTCACAATATTTTCGTTTTGAAATTCCTATAAACTAATTGTATTGTTTTATAGAGATATTTGTACAACAATTATTGATCGAATATTTATACCCTACACCACCATAGTGGGGAGGGTATATTGGATTTGTGCAGATGTTTGTAACGCCCAAAAATTTTAGTATAGCACCCACCTTAAAGTATACCGATCGACTCAGAACCACTTTCTGAGTCGACTAAACGATGTCCGTCCGTCCGTCTGGCTGGCTGTCCATGTAAACCTTGTGCGCAGAGTACAGGTCGCAATTTTGAAGATATTTCGATAAAATTTGGTACATATAATTTGTTTGGCCCAAGGACCAAGTCTATTGAAATTTTTTATTGGCTGAAATCGGTCCATTATTTCACCTAGCCCCCATACAAATGTCCTCCCGAAATTGTACTTTATCGGTCATAAATGTTTAATTTATATAGGTATCTACACAAATTTTTCTCCAAATAAGTTTTGTATATACTGAATTCATGTCACCAGATTTTATTATGATCGGTCCATAATTAGTTATAGCTCCCATATAAGGCCTACTTCCGATAATCACTTTAACGAGCATAAATCTCCTAAAAATGTTGGTATACACATAAAATGCGACATAAATAACTTTCATATAAACATTAATCACATGACCAAATTTCATGGTGAGCGGTCAGTAATTTGTCATAGCTCCCATATAAGGCCCACTTCCGATAATCACTCACGAATATAAATTATTGAAATTTTGAAAGAAAAATGTTTTTGATCATTTACTTAGTGTAGGGTATTATATGGTCGGGCTTGACCGATCATACTTTCTTACTTGTTTTTTATTCTAAATAAAAAAATGTTATTCATTCGAATAAAAGTAATATTTTTTTCTTGATTATGTGAATAATTTTTATTCGAATGACAATCCTAATCACCAGCTTATATTTTATCAACTGTTAGAAATGCTGTACTGATATTTATGTATTATGTTTTATATATCTAGAAAAATCATACAATTATTGACTTTTATTGAAAACTCATTTGAATTTTATTTGTATGTCAAGTTATTATGGCATTTCATTGCTCTCATTAATTTTAATTGCAGACATTAAATCATATTCTCAGCAACTACTCTTAAGATGCGTGTTATACAGTCATACTTGTGTACTTGTGTATTCTTGACTATATTTGTTGCTTACTATTTATCCTTCGATATATGCAATAGTTTGCTGTTTCTTAAAATGTTTGAGTGCTTTGAAAAGTATGCTGTAGTCTTATAAATAATAAATGGGGTTTAAAGTATGCTGTGCGTTTTAGTTATTCTGTATTTTTTCAGTTTTTTATCATTTTTATTGAACGCAAGATTCAGAGAGTTCAGATGAATTGCATACGCACTAATTGAGAAAATAATTATGAAAGAGATCTAGATGTAGGTAAGCAGAAGCAGCAAGTATTAGTATTTAAAAATGTACAAGGGGAGAATTTATATGGTGTACGCTTCTGCAACATGAGGGATTCAAATTATTGAATTAACGGAATTATTTATAATTTTTTTTAATAAAGGAAGTACCAATACTATCTTCGTTAAAACACTAGTTTAACCAATTTTATTTATAATGTATTTCTTCAAATAACAAAACTGTTTCAATGAAATTCAATTAAGAAAAGAAAATCTTTTGACATTTTGCATTTATATCACTTCAATATTGATATATTTTGTTCTCAAGTGAAAGAGTTACACACATTTAAATTAAGTTTTTATTAACAAATTTATTTTACTTATAATTATTCCTTTGAAAGAAATATTTAGACACATAAAATATAATAAATTTGAAACAAAATCCTTTTAAAACTAAAAATAATCTTTTAATATTTTGTTAAAAGGGAGAAAAAACTTTTGTTAAAGAATTTTTAGACTTGAAAATAAATAAACAAAAATTCAAATCCTTATTAACAGGTCTATCTCTCTCCCTCTCTCTGTTTTACTGTATATATGTATATGCAAAACTACATACCCATATCCTGACAACATGTGAGTGTGTGAAGAAGAACTTGTGTATGTATTTACACACATGTAACTATTTGTGTTCGTATGTGTGCATAAATTAAAAAGTTAAACAAATAAGTCTGTATAAATATTGAAAAAGAGAAACTTGTAAATGATATTACAATGACCATACAGAAATTGAATAGAAGGGACTAGAATAGCACAGAAAACCTTATTAAAAGTTTTCTACGTTTATTTTGCACAAACAAAATAAAAAAAGGAATATTTAAACTTTTAACAAAGGCACACAAATAACAAGAAAAATAGCAAGAAAAAAAATCTCGTTAAAAATCGAAAACAATTTATACGATTTTTTGTTTGTTTTCTATACATTCTTTGTAAACTTTGTGCAAATTCCAATAAACAAATAAAGATCAAGAAATATACAATACTTATAGACAAAAATGTTAACAATATAATTCTTTTTTTTTTTTAATTTTATATGCAAAATATTTTTTTTTATTATTATTTTGTTGGTTAGAGTGAACGCAAGAAAAGAAACCCAAAACTATAAAATATAAAAGTTATCTCATTAGTTTTTAAGAATTTCTTTTTATGACAGGTTTTCCTTTAACTTATATTGGTAAAGTAATGCTTAAAGAAAGTTTGATTGATTTTACATAAGGTTGAAATTGTTAAAGAATGTGTATTTATTACTCCGTTTTGTGTTTTCAGGGGGTATGCTGTAAAAACATATGTTGCCAAATTTACATAACACTCTTATGGAAGGGAGTCTTGACTTGTCTCCTTGTCGTTTGGGGAATAAGAGAAATAATACAAGTTTAGCCGACAATGACACTGCTATTATACAAAACGTACCGTAAAATATTATAAAATTAGGTTTTGATCACTGATTTGAAATTTGGACTATTTGTACATTTTTGTTATATTTATTTTATTATAAAGTACACCGATCTACTCAGAATCACTTTCTGAGTAGATTTAACAATGTCCGTCAGTCTGGCTGACTGGCATGTAAAATTTTTCGAAAAGTACAGGTCGCAATTTCTAAGATCTTTCGATCAAATTTGGCACATGTATTATGGTATATAACGAAAATGGTATTGAACGGTCTGCAATTTCAATAGGACTTTATCGCTCATAAATGCTTCACATAGAAATAAATTACACGAATGTTTCTATACATGATCAACAAAAATATATGAATATTTCAACTGCAAGTTTTGACACGATTTTTTTATTGAGCTTTTACACAGGCATATATTTGAGCTATATCGTAGTATGTCTTGTAATTTTTAAGTTTTGTGATGATATGCTAAAGCTATATTCAATAAATATATTATTACTTCAGACATCTTTATACTACTGAGGCCACTATTTAAACCCTACTCCACCATAGAGGCGTGTATCTTTTTAAACCTGCATTGGCTTTAACTTTTCGTACCAAATTATCCGAGCACTGAACAAACCGTGCTTTCCTACCGGATGTGTTGGGAGCTCTTTTGAAAATGCATTCTATTCTTTTGGCTTTATAAACATCTTTTGGACCATTCCATCTAAACTAGGTTTTCTATCAACGGACAAGTTCTCCAACGGATAAGTTCTCGCCAACTTTTGGTATATTAGGTTAGTGCTGATGTTTGTAACGTGCTAAAATATTGTCCCACCTTAAAGTATATCAATCTCCTCAGCATCACTTTATGAGTCGATTAAGCGATGTCTGTCCGTCCGTCCGTCTGTCCATGTAGACCTTGTAATCAAACTACAAGTCGGAATTTTAAAGATAATTCAACAAAATTTGGACAAGAACTTTTATTGTCCCAAGGGCAAAACCTATTGTATTTGGTTAGAATCATTATTTCTCCGCCCCCATACGATTGTACTATCTGAAAATAGTTAAGCTCTCATAAATATCTTAGTTACATAGCAAACCAAATTCAGCACAAATAAGTTTTATGTAAGCCACCAAATTTTGAGCTGATCGGTCCATAATAAGGCCGAAAATCACTTTTACTATGGTATTCCAATAAAATTCAATATAAATAAGTTATATATATATAGTAATGTCAAAAGTAATGTCGTCAAATTTTGTAGCGATCGCTCCACAATTAATCATAACTCCGATATAAAATTTAAAAGAAAACTGTTTATAATGATATTCTCGGTGTAGGGTATCATATGGTCGAGCTTGACCGACAGCACGTTCTTTAATTTTTTTTTTTAGAATTTTGCTCTAAATCCAGTGCTAATATTTCTGACCCATTGTGATGAAATTGCATTGTGACATTTTTCCACTATTAGGGAAGGACTTGTCATAAAGCCAAGAATATAAATCTTGTACTCTTTACAAGATATTTGTATTTTGTTTTGAACAACACCTTGGCTTTATAGCCAAATGTCAGGGTATCATTCTGACTAATAAACGTCAATGCTATGCAATGGGTGAAGAAGGCGCTTAAATGAGCGCTTGCTTTAAAAATCGTTTAATGGGACAACACTGTATTTTAAGTGTTGGTAGATGGCCTTGACGACTATACTTTTTTAGATTATGCTCAGATTATTACAATTTTGAAATCAACAAACGACTGATAATTCTGAATCCTTTATCTTGAGATCGAAAGCTATCCTTGACTACCATTCATCTCTTAACGAGATATATGAGCAGTTTAGAAAAAATGTGATGAGTCTCAAGTAACATCTTTTTAAATGTAGTTAAAAGAAACACTAATGCATAATGTGATGTTTTAATTCCAAATGACTTAAAAAAATTATTTTCATTACTTATACAACATTGGCGATCACGTGGTGGTATGCCAAACATTTCGCCAAAATTAGTTATATACCTAATGTACATATGTATAATTCTATTAATTTAACCCATTAACGCAGAACATTCTTAGAAAAGTTTAAGCGACACTCAGATGGGAGGTAATTAGATTACTCAACTTGTCTTGGGCGAAATAATGGATCAAAATTTAAGCAAAAAAAAATTATAAATTCGGAAAATCTAAACAAGTTGATTGGATGACTATAGAAGTCCTATATTTAAAAAAAGTACTCTCACAACTTGGCTGCATGTATAATTAGATGGCGTTATCAGAATCGGCGTTAGCTGCTTCTGAACACACGAAATAAGAATTTAATTTTTCAAGTAAAAGTTGGGATTTTTTGTAGGAAATCATAAATTGATTAATTGCTTTTGAGATTTTTGAATTTTATAGATGTTTTTTGGAGTGCCAGGGCAGAGGATGTATTTTGTATATATAGAGAATAATTGGAAGATGTGATGACATCTACATAGAAAATTTTGTTTCAGATTGAATCGAACAAATTGTTTTCTAGTTATTCATATTTCATTTAAATATTTTAAGCGCCAATTTTCTGTATAATCAACTTTGTCCAGAAAACTAAATATTGTATGTTTCCTTTTATTTCATCTCAACCGAAACTTTAGTTTCCGTTAAGAGTGTTTATTTTGGTTAATAACAAAAAACAACAAAAAGAAACACTACTTTTCGTTAAACTTTATTGTTGTTTTCATTTTTTGTTATGTTTATTAAATTTCTTGTTTTCTCGTCTTCCTATCTGTTTTTTGTTTGAAATACTTTTTTCTTGTTCAACTTTTCAATTTAAACTTGGTCAAAATCTTGACACATAAAGTTTCTTTATTTTGCATATTTTCTTCATGCTTATTTTTATTATTTTACTATAACACAGTTAAGATGATTTTATTAGTAGTCTTTTTAAGCAACAACAACAGAAATTTAAATAAAAAAACAAAGAAAATTAAATTTAGGAAAAACTTTTAAATTATTACAGCCTTTCTTTTACACAATCTTTCGTGCAAAATTTAAGTCAGTCAGGCAATCAGTCGAGCAGTTCTCCAGTCAGTCAGTTGTTACTCTAACAAAATTTGAGTTTAAGAAATTTTTCTTTAAAATTCTTTTGAAATAAAAGTTGTAGTTGATTATTACGCTTAAAAATGTGTGTTTTTGTGCTATAAAGTTTAAATTAAATACTGAAAAGACTGGGGAGGTAAAACTAATTAAATTTTTCTTGACAAGTTTAAGTGAAAAGAAATTTATGTAAGTCAATGAAACAAGTATTTTTTGGAATTTTTAACATGAAAAATAGTTTATGTTTTTTAAGAATACATAGTAAGATCAAAACACTTGACTTTTGTAAATTTATTTCTTATATACAAAGGATTTTAGCCAAATATCAGCATAAGAAAATCACCAGATTATTATTGATACAATAATTCTTCACTTTAGTACTACTCACGTCTTTAAGATTTCGTTTTAAACATTTTCAAGTTATTTACTCTCCAATAATAGGTAGCATTTAATATTATTAAACACAGTAAATATTACTATTTTTTCAGCTAAAATATTTCCTAAACTATTTTTGGTTCACAGTAAATTTTTCGGAAATACTAATGTCGACCATAAAAATAGCTTAGAGAAAAAAAAACAAACTTGAGTGATTACTTTGAAGACGTGTTAGTAATCATTCACCTTTAGCTGCATTTTGGATTTGTAGTTCTACCAAAACATTCTCAGCAACGCACTCATTGACATACTACCCAGCAGTTTGAAAAGTGCCAATTGGAAAGCTTACACTACTTATGCAACACACTAGTTCGCTGTGGCTGATTACCATTTCCCATCATTTACCACTTCGATGGCACATTTAATGGTGAAAGTGCCCGTTGATGTCTTGGTACTCAGTGATGATGCAGAAAATAATAAAAATTGAGAGTAATCTGAAATGTAATTCTTAATAGCAAATAGAAATGTGAATAATTAAGAGTTCCGTGGTTTAGTGATTAGCGGATTTGACTATAAAACGAGAGGTTATGAGTTCAATCCCGCTCTCCCTTTGCTTTTTTCTCTTTTTATACCCATCACCTTCGTGAGAAGGGTATATATAAATTTGTCATTCCGTTTGTAATTTCCATAATATAATTTTCCGACCCTATAAAGTATATATATTCTGGATCCTTATAGATAGCGGAGTCGATTAAGTTATTTCCGTCTGTATGTCTGTTGAAATCAATTTTCTGAAGACCCCAGTTATCTTCGGGATCCAAATCTTCAATAATTCTGTCAGACATGCTTTCGAGAAGTTTGCTATTTAAAATCAGCAAAATTCGTCCATAAATAACGGAGATATGAGCAAAAAATCCTCTGAAAATTTCATCAAAAAAATACAATTTATTGCATGCTTTGACAAAAAAATCAACAAAGCGTATGTGTATGCGTATGTGTGTTGGTTATTGCTTTGTGTATTTTGTTTTTGTCTTTATACCCTTCACCATGAGACGCAAGGGTATATATAAAGAGAGAGTTGTTTTTAATGAGTTTTCATATGAGCAACTCTATCATAAGTAAACACCACACATACCCAACAACAACATTCTACAACAATGGTGCGCAGCCCATAGCACAATTGTGCAAAATCAAATCACAAGTACTCTTATGCTCTTACAATTTAGTAGTCGTTTTCTACTCAACGAGACAACTATAAAAGCGCATGAGCACGGGCGTATGACTTTTTCTTTATTTTTTCAGTTTTTGTATTTCTTTGTTTGTAGGTACACTGAACAAAATAAAGAATTGAATGTGTTGGTGAGATAATTTACTATTTCGCACCTCTGTTCTATGTGGAATGAGATGAATAAGAATTAAAAATTAAACACACGCATGCATAATTTTGTTTATTTTAATTTTTGTTGTTATTTTTTCAATATACAATTGTGCTAAATAATTGTTGTGTTTATTTGGTAAGTTATCAGTGAGCACTCAACGTGTGAATATGATTGTCGGATGTTTTGCAATTGCATCTGATAGAATATTATGATTTTTTCTTGTTGTTGTTGCTATATGAAGAGTTTTGCATGGGTAAAGGCAATGTATGTAAATATGTATACTTAGGTGAAGGGTATATAAGATTCGGTACAGCCGAATTTTGCTCTGTTACTTGTTTTATTCTTTAATTGCTCGCGTATTAAGTAGTAGTATTAAATTAAATATAGAAGTGTTATGCGGAGTGTACAAATCGCTCACCTGTAATGGCATCCCCATATTAAATTCACCCAGTCAATAATGTTGCCCGACGTGGCGGAACTAGTTCAATGAACTGCAGGGTATATACATGTGTATATTCATATTAGGTTGACCCTATAATGAACTTTTTTTGATTTTTGACAATCCCTAGATCTGAAATTCATTTAAGAACCAAATGCTGAAAAATATAGCAATATCGGCTAGCATTTGATGGTTGTATATTTCATTTGAAGTTTTTAAAAAAATCCACAAAGGAGATCAATAAATCACTTTTATGCTATTCATACACACTTATGAAATTATAAGTATAAGTAAGTAGCCATCATTGAAATGAAACTACTCTGACGTACTTATACTCACAACAACATTGATTTGTAAGTATGCGTAGCATTAAATATGAACCCGATGTCGAAATCATATTAATACTTACTCAAATCTGATTTGATTCATAAATAACTTCAGCCTGACTTATAATTTTAGGAAAATACTCATGATACTTACTATTGATTCAACTCATTCGCTTCATGCATGTTTTTTCTTTTTTTTTGAATAATTATACAGAATTCGACATACAACCTCATAATGAGCATTTTTATGTTCGTATTCAAATGGGGAATGGGGTCTTTCGTAAAGGTGGAAAGCTCTCTGATTGCTTTCCACTTGGGGATAACCAGAAGTGATTGCTTTATTGAATTTCCCAAGCAGCTCACTACTTCCGGCCATTGGTGAAGTATTCCCTGATAATGTCGCCCAGGTTACCTAATTTGATGACAGCTAGAGTGAGAAGGCTTTCGCTTTGCTGAGTGACCGGAATGGCAATTTAACACCGTGCATCTCAGGTAGGTAGGTGTCACTAAAACTCAGCGTGCAACATTAACCCCAACACTGGGATCGGATGCGGAGTCCCAATCAGTCATCCATCCTAAACATCAATGATTACGGAAACCACAGCAAATAATAGAAACCAACAGATCCCTACAATGACGATATTATGCATGAAAAGGACAACGAAATGGCCAGGAACAGGTCAATACAAAACCTCTGACAACCTGACACTTCTTCACTCTGGAAAGCCAGAAAACCAACCAACATTAAATGGTGTTGGCATACTACTGTCCAAAGAAGCCCGTCATGCCCTAAGGGCAAGAACTCTTAAATGTGTGCAGTGCTATGCACCTACAGAGATATCTGATATTACTGAAAAGGACATATTTTACAGCCATCTGAACAAAGTTCTATCCACAATACCACCAGGCAATATAGTGCTATTAATGGGCGATGTAAATGAGCAACCGTGACCCGACAACAAGGGCAGGGAGATGATAGTGGGTATGCATGGCATCGGTAGAATGACGGAGAATGGGCGGTTGTTCACCGAAATGTGCAGCAACACCAACCTTGGTCGGAGGTACTTTATTTCCTCACAAAGCAGTGCACAAGGCTATTTGATACTAAATGACCAAACATCCAAGCTTATTTTGAGGACGCCACCATAGAGCATCTTGGTTACAGAACACCACGGAAAAAGCAATAGATATCTGATGACACTTGGCATCTGATACAATCCAGAAGAGATGCTAAATCTAAACTTAATGTAGCCAGAACTCGATCATAGAAAGTTGCGCTGAGGGAAAACTAGATTCGTCAAGTAAAGCGTAGTGCTAGAATCGACAAAAGACGCTTTTACACAAAACTCGCATAGACCAAGAGATCTTTGTCACCAAAAAGCTCACTGGTAAAAACTTCGTAACCACAAAGCCCCTAAAGAACAGCGAGTGTGTGTTAATAACATCCCCAAGTAAAGCGAAGTGCTAGAATCGACAAAAGACGCTTTTACACAAAACTCGCATAGACCAAGAGATCTTTGTCACCAAAAAGCTCACTGGTAAAAACTTCGTAACCACAAAGCCCCTAAAGAACAGCGAGGGTGTGTTAATAACATCCCGGTTGGAGCAATTAGAAATATGGAGACAACACTACTCTAGCTTGCTGTCCAACCCACTTTTTGCTACTGAAAGCATATGTACTTGCACTAGACATTGCGTGAGACAAGATATCCCAATTAAGGCTGCCCAGTTTAACGATATATTAAACGCTGTTTCAGCCTTAAAGCAAATAAGGTCCTTAGAGCAGATAACATTGCACCTGAAATGCTCAAAGCGAACAGCCAAACATCATCGTCCTTCCTACAATCACTGATCCAAACCTTCTGGTCTACTAACGAATTGGATACACGGCTCAAAGGGGGATATTCCAGTAAACATTACCAAGAAGGGGCACCTAACGGAATGTAAAAATTGGAGAGATATAACAATTCTCAGTGTAGTGAACAAGATCATAATGACAGAATATCCTTAGCTATTATGCCGGAAATTCGGTTCCATCCACTGAAGTCTTGTACTGATCACATCAATATATTGCGGATGATTGCGAAACAGTCCAACAAGTGGCAGTCTACTTCGTATATGCTTTATCGACTTCGAAAAAGCTTTCGATGCCTTAAGACACGACGCGATATGGAGCGCTCTTGCTTGTAAAGGTATTCCAGCAAAACTTATAAATCTTATCCAATCACTCTATAAGAATGTTTGCTGCCGAGTTGTCCTTACAAGAGTCAAGCAAGGATGCCTACTGTCGCCTTTTCTGTTCAACAATGTGCTCGACGTTATCATACGTAATGCAACTCGAGCTAGCGGAGGAATAAAATGGAGCCTCAATGAACGCCTTGAATATGCAGACGACATCTGCTTACTGTCACATAGCCACAGAGACATGGTATCAAAACTGAACTAGCTCTAGAAAAACACCGCCAAGAGCAAAAGCATGCGATGTAACACCATCAATACCAACAGGTTCAAAATACGCAACGTCGACCTGGACGATGTAATCAACTAACAGAACTGAATGGAATCAGTTTGTGGTGGCCCTTATAGGAACCACAGGACATAATAATAATTAGATACAAAATTTTTTTTTATTGTGTTTTTTTCCAACCTTTATGTTTTGTTTAATAAAATTTTCAATAAATTAAGCAACCTTTCAGCATTTGGTTTTTAGATAATGTAAAATAATATTAGAACTTGGGAGGATCGAAATTCGGAAAAGTTTAATTTAAGGGCGACCCTAATACGTTGAAAGAATGCACAAGTTATGCACATAAAAACATACTACATTACACGCACTCATACCTTTTCATCCCAACTATTTACTACATACATCTGTATTTATTTACTGTAAAAAATCGAAAAGATTTACAGACACTCATAAAATGCAAACGTACATTTACGTGTTAAGCCACATAAAAACTCTCCAAGTCTCACACACACTTACACATAAATACATTAGCACTTTTACTGAAATAAAAGTGTGTATAGTAAATGTGTCAGTGTAGTACAACTAATAATTTAAGGTACTTTATATACATATATATAGTTCGTGGTACTTGCAAAGGTTGAACTCTGTTTAAATTTTCAGTTCATGGTTTTTGTTTTCTTAAACCACTAAACAGTGTTTTTTTGTGTATTTTTAGTGCCCTACAAATATTAGTAGTTTTGAATCATTCTTTTTTTTTGCTTAACTTGTTGTTTTTTCAGCATTTTTTCTGCTATAATCTAGGGCATCTGCTTAAAAGTAGCTGCAGCAGCTCATGTGTTAATGTCAGTATATTGTACCTCTGAAAAAATCGTTTTTTATACATATAGTTTTGGTTTCATGCATTTAAACCTTAGGTATTCCTACGTACAAACTTTGTGGATTTGTTATTCAAAGTCTGACACATACATCCTCCTCTACGTTTCTTTTGTCGTAAGTTAGAAATTTAATTTATTTTGATCTTTTCCGACAAATTTTTGCACAGGTCTTAGTTTCGGGGCTGAATTTATATTGTAATGGATGTCATAAATAAATACCTAGCAGTCGTATTGATTATAGTAGTTACATATTAAAGGAATATCCTTGGAGCTTATGGTTTTAGTATAATAATTTTATGATGTCAACAATGTAAAGTTTGAATATAAAGTTTGGAAATACTATTTCATAAGCAATTTTTACATATTTTGAATATTTCTTGTTATTAACACATAGTTTACATGATGTAAACATTGTAGATTTTATATCTGCAGAAGTTTTTATATATTTCGCTTATTTCATATTACTTACACATTCATTTTGGGGACTAAAGCAATATTTTGTTATAAGAGTTCACATAATTTAAACATGTAATATTATTTACACATTGTTTACACGATCTCAATATTCCATGTTATGATGTCAATAATGTAAATTTTAACTGTTGGAACCTAAGACACAAATATTTTGAATATTTTACATTATTTACACATTGTTTACATGATGTCAACAATGAAAAATTAATATTAAGTATTATCTTAAATATTTTTAATATTTTGTATTATTTACACACAGATTACATGATATTATATTCTATATAATGATTTTTTATATTTTTTTACACATTATTTACATGATGTCAACAATTTTCTTATCGCCAATATTATTTTGAAATAATTTTAAATATTGTTCCAATATTTCTCATTATTTACACATTGTTTACACGATGTCAACTATGTAAAATTTTAGATTTTCTTATAACGAACTAGGTTAGGTTAGGTTACGTGGGTTGCTCGCAAGTTAGCGAGTTCACTCGGAGGCCTTGTGGCCCATTGTGATACCCTTAGAACGAACTATATTTGAGAAGACTTTTTTAATATATTTTGAATATTTCATGTTATTTACACATTGTTTACATGATATCAATAATGTAAAATTAATATTTTTTGTAGCAAATAATATTTTAGATAAATTTTTAAATATCTTTGATGTTTTATTTTATTTGACTTCAACAACGTAAATATAATATTTCTTTATTCCAAAGAGCATTTTAATATAGTTGTTACATATTTCAATTACTTTACATCATTTACATGATATCAATAATATGAACTTTAATCTGCTTCCACATGTGATAATATTTTAGTTTAATAATTTCTATATATTGAAAATCTAAAATCTTTTGAGGCCATGAACCAATCAAGCCAATATCGTTCAAAGTGAAGCGTATCCTAGAGAGAGCGTTCTGCATCGATCGAAACAAGGAGTAGACGGACGGGACCAGGTCTGCACTATAAAACGTGTGAGGCAAAACTTCTCAACCACTTCATTCTGAGAACTTCCGTGTGGAGTTCTCAGTCTCCCATCGGACGCGTCCTAGGTGGCGGATAGGGAGAGCAATTGCCTAGTCTAGTGATACTGTTTATTACAACAGGTCATTAGCCTTGACAAATGCTTGAGCGATGTCAATATATTGAGATACATTTTCTAACAAATGGTCTAAGCTTCTTGACATAGCTAGGTTTGTAAAACGGATTGCGATAGCCAATTATCATAATACTGTGATACATTTTACAACAAATGGTCACATTAGGATATAATTGTTATTATGATAGTGCTATAACTGGCGATACATTTTATAACAAATGGTTTGATCAATAGCAGCGAGGTAGCTTTGGACTTCAAGCCTAGTACCTCAAAAGCTGCATTAGCCCTCTTTGGTAATAAACCAGCAACAACACCCATATTGGACACTGTCGATAAGACGTGTGTCCCTTCGAAAATGCTACAGGTTGGATCGTCGAACCAGAAGTCGGGTAGGCTCACCCGCCACTACGGCAGAACCGAATGCCCCACTAGCCAAGAACCATCTAGGTGGGCTTTCGTATAAAGGTGCGCCGCCTTGCGCATTATCGATCGATTTGGATCCAAGTCAGCCGAGGCGCTTAATTTCGACGAGTTGTCGAAACGTATCTGGGCTAAGGTTCAACTGGCTGAGCTTGACAGTTCCAATCCTCCCACAAGCGCAGATGCAGCGAACCAAGCCGCATCTGCTGGGCCTAAACGCCAACGCTCTGAGGAGGGACTGCTCCAACAGCAAAACCAAAAGCCGAAGACTAAACTTCCGAAGCAAGAGGCTCGTGTGATAAGAAGGCCATATAGTGAGGTTGCTCGCAATCAACTGGTAAGGACTATTATCGACAGGAGTGTTGAAGACGGGGCCATCACGCAAGAGAAAATCCGTCAGGGTATGCTGGGGTATACTGGAAAATTCTCAAGGAGAATCCCGGTCCATCCCCGCAAAACGATGATGCTCGCTGGTATCAAGGCCATGTAAAACTACTAGCGTGTATCAATGACCGCTCAGCTCTATAGCAATTTCGTCCCTAGGGGAATTGTGGCCCGGCGCGAAACTGGACGTTATCCCGGTAAGCGAGATACCTCGTATACCAAGATCAGTCGCAGTTATTCCAGCGGTACCACATGAACCTGAGGAGATTCTGGCATACATCCAGAGCGGTAATCCTAATCTACAAACCCACAACTGGAAGGTGGTTAAGGTTTCTTCTCCTGAAGGTGCGTAGAGAAAGGTGGTCGTAGTTCTTAACAAGGAATCCTTGGCGCCACTACGAGAGAGGCAAAATAAGATATATTACGGTTTCGATAGTATCAAGCTGCGCATCTACCGTGGTTTCTCAATTCCGTATAACACGGAAGAAATGGACGGACCTTTAATTGACATAACGGGTCTCTCAGTCTCAAGTGGGTACGGGGACACGGAGACACTACAGGCAAATGCGTTGCTGGTGGTTTGCCGAAAAAAGACGCCATGTTACCTGACGGAAACATAAATTTCCTATGTGGAATTCCGCTATCCAAATGCAAGCTACAAATTAATAATTTCTACTATGAGCTTGCTCAGACAAGATGGGATTGCGAACCCCCAACCAGAATGATATGGCCCCGACTTAATCGTAGGCGAACAACATATATTCTTGGCTTGTTACGCTCACAATTTCGTGGCGTAGTGGCGGTCATTACCGGACACTGCACATTTGGTAACCACGTGAGGAGATTTGGCTTGCCCCATTTTTCATCTTCTTTGTCAATGTCCGTCATTAGGATATCTACGCTTACGGTTTCTGGGACACCGTTCCATAAATAGTCTTTCTGATCTGTCGAATATGTGGCTTGAGAGCATTAATGTCTTTATAAGAGTAGTAATTGGTTAAAAATACCAGACATGGGAATCTCTCTAGAGTAACCTAATAACCGATATGTTATTGATACGAAATTTTTGTAAATCTCCTTTTTCTCATAATGAATACTACCCTTTTGCTCCCACCAAATACAGATAATTACTTTAGCTCTTCATGGAATAATGCTTCAAATTCTTGGTCTTCAAACTTTTTTGGGATATATTCACCATATGCTTTGGGGAGCAATAGGTGTGCTTCAGCATCGACTTTTTCGCACAAAATTCGACATTTTCGAAGAAAAAAAAGCTTGTTTTTTACACTGTAATGTGTAATAACTAATTGAGAATAAATGACAGACAAGTGATTACAAAACCAAGTCCACGTTCAGAAGATACGCCATATATTTTAAATACCACATTATATAATTGGCCAATTTACAAGGTCCCATATCATGTCATATCGTTATAATATTTCACAATGGTTTTTATTGCTTTTCAAGAAAAAAATGTCCTAAAATTATACTACTAACCAGCAGAGAAGAACGCCGAATGCCTAAGAGTCGTGATATATTAGCACAATATGACGGATAAGAGACCTTGTGAATTGACCAAATATTTCGAACAGATGTTTTAAATATTTTGAATATTTCATGTTTTATTATTTACTTTTTTTATAATGTCATCAATGTTAAATTAATATTTGTTTGTGGCAGAAGTATTTAAATATATTTGATATTTTTGATATTTCATGTTATTTTGTACATTGATTACTTGATGTCAGGCATGTATATTTTATATTTTCTTATCACCATCAATATTTTGGATAAAATTTATACTTATTTTTAATATTATATGTTATCTACAGATTCTTTAAAAAGGCACTCTCTTTTTAACTGTAGAAAAATAAAGATTTCTGATAGTCAAATAATATAACTTAATAAGATGCCATAACTAATAAGATGCCATAACTAATTGTTCAATCAAAAACATTTTTTGTTAGCATCTAAACTATTAATTTTCATCACAACTAAAAATTAGTTTATTAACAAAAAGGGATCCCTAGATACTTATCCTCACATTTCTATATAACTTGAGACATTTTTGCCATAATTAATCATTTCGACACATACAAATGAAACGAAACCCTGAACCAAGAAAAATAAGAGCCAAACAAACAATACTTCTCAAACATTTGTCATTATGGCCTTCACCTACGATAATTTGCTGCTACAGCATCGATGGCTTAAATTAATTGAAAAAAGTGGAAATAATGTTTTATTTGTTCGAACTTTTTTTTTTCTCTCTCCTTCTTGACAGATTTATTTGCCAGTTTTTTTCATTGAGTTTTTCTTTCATTCGCTTCTGATTGTGGTGTCATTTTGAACATTATTTTATGAGAAATACTTTTGAGTTTTATTTTTAATTCACATTTGGAATATTTATGACATAATGTCATTGAATGTAAGCGATGATTTATGTCATCAATTGTCAGTGTTGAGGGCAGGCAAGCAAAAAACTCAGGCATGATTAAGTGGTTTTTTCTTTTAGTAAGTAATGGATAATACAATGTTGAGACGGGACAGCAAGAATAATGGTATGAATGATAAATTAATTAATTAAGTTTTTAAATTTATTTCTATGATAAATAAGTAGAAGTGTATAATCAGTAATAAGTAGTAATAAATTAACAAGTTTAAGGTGAATTGCTAAAAGGCAATGAACTGCTAAAAAGGAAGTACAGAAAAAGATTATATTTCAAAAATATTAGATTCTACTTAAGCTATTTTCTCTTTACAAAACTAGAAGCAACATAAAAGAAAGGCAATATTCTAAAATATCAAAAATTGTTACTCTATAATTATTAAATACTGTAAAAACAGCATAAGAAAATGAATAATAAACATTCCTTACAATTCCATTGTATGGAATTTTAAATTGAAAACGTTTTTTCACCTTGTAATTGTGATATTTTAATTAAAATGATTTATTTATACATACTGCCTGACTGACAGCATATTTAATATCAAAAAGAAATTAAATACATTTAAAACTGCACTTGCCTGAGCATGGACCCAACAGTTCTGAAGACTATATTTGGAATCTTAGAAATTCAAGTTGTCATCATTGGTCATAAATAGAAAACTAGTAAAATGGTTCCCTTATATGTATATTTGATTATTAATCAATAAAGAAACTTTGAACACATCTGAATCCACTAACCAAAAGGGTGTTATCGAGATAATTGCTTTTTTGCATGAAACGCAGGTTTTTGGATAAAAAATCATTTTCAAAACAGTCTCTTATGAGCTCTATAAACTTTGTTTTTCAAATGTTTGTATTCCTTCCAAAAAATAGCATTTGTCGAGGTCATTTAAATAGATTTTTGTTGGAGGTATTCCTCTTTTCGCCGAGACATTCTTTCAGGTATGAATACAAGAAATAGTCTCTAGGAGCTAAATCCGGAAAATAGGGCTGATGAGGGAGCACTTCGTTGCCTAATTCACGGATTTCGCCATAGAAACTGCACATTTGTGTAACCTATCGTGAACCCGATTCTGAGTTATCTTGTGGAATGCTTTCTCTCGCCTTTTCAATCTCCTATTGGCCAACACCATATCAATTGGTTCGGGTGTGGCGACCTCAACTGGGCATCCAGAACGTTCGGCATCTTCCGTTCTTGTACGTCCACTTGTTTACCATTAAAAGAAAATGCTATAAATTTTGCGATTGGCCCCTAATTTCAGTTCTGTTTTGACATTTGTGTAGTAAACACATGCGAAATACACGCTAATAAACAATGTTACGCTACACTGCTTTAGAACGCGGAATATTGCTGACTATTTTTTTGACCAATAATCGGTCGGTGACTTTGGCACAACGCGAATTTCGTCACAGATTTCCTGGCCGTCCAACGCCTACTGGTGAAACACTGCGACGCTCGCCTCGAAGATACTGGCACAACACGAGATGCTGCCAGGCGTGGCAGACCCCGGAGTAGCCGTTCTGCAGAGAATATTGCTGCTGTAGCCGAGGATGTCATGGAAGCGCCGTCGAAATTGACCAGACGACGTGCCACGCAGATGGGTATCAGTCGACGGTCTTTACAACGAATTTCGATTTTTCATCAAAAATAATCATGAGTGATGAGGCCCATTTTCATCTTAGCGGGTACGTAATTAAGCAAAATTTACGCTTCTGGGGCACTGAAAATCCGCGTGTAATCCACGAAGAGCCATTACACCCGCTCAAAGTCACTGTATGGTGCGATGTTGTCGCTGGAGGAGTCAGCGGACCTTTTTTCTTCGAAGACGTCGCGGGCCAAACGGTTACTGTGAATGGTGAGCGCTACAGAGCAATGATCAACGAGTTCTTTTTGCCGCAACTTGATGAATTGGGATTGGAAAATATGTGGTTCCAACAGGACGGTGCAACGGCACACACTGCACGTGCCACAACCGATATGCTGAAGTATGCATTTCCCGGGCGCCTAATTTCCCGTTTTGGCGATTTGCACTGGCCAGCAAGATCGCCTGATTTGACCGCTCCAGACTTCTTTTTGTGGGGCTTTTTGAAGTCGCGGGTTTATGTCAACAAACCTCAGACTCTTGCAGCTCTTAAAGACAATATCCGTCAAGAATGTGAGGACCTATCACCGGAAATTTTTGCCAAAGTGATGGAAAATGCCATAAAAAGGGCTCAAATGACAATCAACTGTGGCGGCGGCCATTTACATGACATCATATTCTCTACTTGATGTAAAAAAAATTAAAAGACCAAATAAAAATAATCCACAAGAAGAATCAAAGTTTTTCATTTTTTTTTTTTTTTAATTACAGCCAAAAAATATCGGAAGTTTACTTTTGCGCCACCTTGTATTTATCAAGCTTTGCCTTTATTTTAGTGATGGTTTTTTCCGCAAAAAATATTGCTTAATGAGCAGACGAAATTCACTTTTTTCCAATTTCTCCTCAAGTTATAGTCTGCTATCAATGGCTGTCAAACACAAATTAAATAACGCAGTTTGTTCAGGAGTCAACTGACAGATTCCTGTTGACAAGCCCAGTGTTGGCCTATCCGTAAAGAGGCAGGAAATTCAAAAATTCACGGACTTACTGTTTCGCCATCGTATGTTACGTTAATCATCCTCTAAAGAATCATAGATGCTAAAATATTAGAACTACCGGGATATGGCACGTGCATCATACAATTACACATAGCTATAAAAAGAAAAGCTCACACACCAAAAAATAAATCACTCTGTCATACATTAAATGTACTCGATACCATAAAGTAAGTAGACAATTTTTTTCTTTTTTTGCTTATAAAATATTCATTTAAATATACGAAAATATTGAACAAAAAAAGAAATATTTGTGTATGCAGTACTTTTTTTGTAAATACTTAAAACAAGTTTTTTTGAAAAAAACTATTTATTTAAAACCAGCTACAAAATAACCATATTTTTTATAAACCAGAAAATTTCAAGATATCCACAGCTGATGCGATTATTCTGTTTGCTACAGAATATTGTTTAAATTTCTTTAATTCCTAAATATCTGCATCTAATGTCATTATTTACATATTACAATGTCACAATATCCAAAGCCAATCTAATATTACAAAATCAATATTTACCAGTATTTGACAAACAGCTTTGCCATCACCAAGCAAGATGGCTTGCAAAGCAGAATATTTAATCCTTGCTCTATCACATGGAAATATATATATATATGTATGTTAAAATATGTGTTTTTAAAATCCTCCCCCATGATAATGCAAATCTTATGTAAAAATACAAAAAAGTAAAAAAAAAAATTACAGAAAATAAGAAGAAAAAAAAAAAAGAAATGAAACAAATTTACTTTAATGCGGTTTATTTAATGCTCATTTGCGTATAATAAAAATTCAACAGAATACTTCAAAGTTTGCAAGAAAATATAAAAAAAGTAAAATATATAACAAGAGAAGAACAATATAGGGTATATTAGGGTGGCGCCAAAGAAAAAGTGGTTGATGTTTTAAACTAAAAAGAGAGGCTTGCAACATTTTGAGACAACAGTTCTTAAGATATTTGTACCAACAATAGCCGTTAGAGAGCTGGATTAAAGGGCAAAGAAATGTATTTTCAGATTTATAATATTTTGTCATATTTCCTTCATGAAACAATATAATTGCATTTTATATCTATTCTTTATAAATCAGATGAAAAATCGAAATAAAAGTGATACAAGTCATTTCATCCGCCTCCCTAACGCAGAAAAAAATAAGTAAGAGTGCTATATTCGGCTATGCCAAATCTTATATACCCTTCACCTAAATATATCAGGAAAAATTTTAAAAACTTTATATATAATTGCTGATGAACAGATTATATTGAAGAAGTTACAAGCGAAATTACAATCTTATATATACCCTTCTCACGAAGGTGAAGGGTATAGAAGCAACAACGACGAACGAAACGAAACACCCAAAAAAAAAAAAAAACAAAATACCCAATGCTATGAAACCAACACACATCCAAACATACATTTTGTTGCTTTTTTTATGAAATTTTTAGAGGTTGTCTCAGATTTTTGCTCATATTTCCAATATTTATGGATCCCGAAGATATTTGGAGTCTCCAGAAAATTGATTTCAACAGACAGACAGACAGCAAACACGGATCCCGGTCTTAAAAGCTCTAAGCTCACTTAAAAGATGAAAATAATGAAGATAAACCCAGACAGTTATAGAGATGAAGTTAGACATAGCGATAATATGTGCACAATATAAAAACTTATACAGTGGTATATGGGAGAAGGACAATACGGGGAAAGCAGCAATTTGGTCTTGTGGTAACTATGCTTTCCAGGAGTCCATGACAAGTCCGGAGGAGGGATTCGTTAGAACAAAAATCGAAGGTATTTATTTTTACAGCTGTTACGTCGCACCAAATGTACCATTAAGTGAATACGAAACATTCATAGACAAGCTCGTGGCAGATGCTGCAACAACCCAAAAATCATCGGAGGAGATTTCACCGCATGAGCGGTTAACTGGGGTTGTAATTCTACAAATGCAAGAGGGCGTATTCTCTTAGAAGCTTTGACTCAACTGGATCTTGTACTTTGCAATGTTGGAAACTCCCAAACATTTAGAAGAGGAGAAACTGCCTCAGTTGTCTACTTAACGTTTGTAAGCCCTGTTCTCTCAAGGGACCTTAAATGGAGCGTTAGCGAACACAGCGATCACCAGGCCATAATATTTTCATTAGGAAATGTAAGTGACCCACAGAAAAGGCTAAGTATAACATTCAATTCTTCACGATGGGCACAAGAGAAACTTGATCCAGCAATGTTTCTGGAAGAATTCAACTCTTGTCTGGCGTCAGACGTATCCCAAATTCAACAGGCTCATATTATGGATGCTCTTAGGAAAGCATGTGATGTAGCAATGCCCAGAATAAGGTTGTCAGAAAAAAGGAAACCTAACTACTGGTAGAATTCTGAAATCGCAGAACTCCGAAGAAAATATCTTAAGGCTAGAAGAATGTTACAAAGAAGAAGGACAAGACAAGATTCCAACAATCGACGACAAATATACCAGATAGCGAGGAAAGAACTTCAGATGGCTATCAGAAGAAGCAAACAAGAGCGTTTCAGGCAACTATGTAGAGAAATCGATTTGAACCCATGGGGAAATGCCTATAGGATAGTAATGGCACACTTAAAAGGACAAAGAACCGCTCAGTTAAGGTGCCCCCAACTCCTTGCGAAAATAGTGGAAGTACTTTTTCCAAAACGGCAGCTATACTAGGAGACACTTACAGATATCGAAACTACTATAAAGGAAGTTTCAGAGGAGGAGATCTTACAAATATGTTCAAGGATTGGCGAAAAAAACGGAAGTATAAGCCACAGGCGTTTGCAAATGTATTCAACAATTGTCTCAGAATGGGAAAATTTCCAGCTCCATGGAAATCACAGAAGTTGATTCTATTAGCTAAACCAAACAAAACACTCGGAGAGCCATCATCTTATAGATCGTATTGTTTGTTAGATACTATAGGTAAACTTCTGGAGAGGGTTAAATATAATAGATTACTGCCGGCAGTAGAAAGAGCAAAAGGACTCTCGGAAAGACAGTATGGCTGTCGAAAAGCACGCTCTACAATAGACCCTGGACATAAATAATGCCGTCAACAGTGCAGGATGGAACCATATTATGCAAGCCCTCGGAAAACTTGAGGTTTCAAATTACATAACGAGAATAATTGGTGACTACTTTTCAAACAGAACTCTCTTATATGAAACTGATATAGGAATGAAACACTACAAAACATCTGCAGGAGTTCCCCAAGAATCTGTCTTAGGCCCGCTATTGTGGAATATAATGTACAACAAGGTATTGTAGCTTAGCATACCCAAAGAGGCTAGTATTATCGGATTTGCTGATGACATAGCTACTATGGTAAGGCCGCGATTCTTGGACGAAGTTGAAATGTACTCAAATGACACTATTCGGATCATAAAGGAGTGGCTTAATAATTCAGGTCTGGAACTAGCAGATCACAAAACCGAAGCAGTACACATAAGAAGTCGAAGAAAGAAGCAGACAATTAGTATCAAAGTAGGTGAAGTTGATATTAAATCTACAGAGTCAATAAAATACCTGGGAGTCATGATTGATGATAGACTCAACTTCAAGAAACACATGGAGTATGCCAGCGAAAAGGCAGCAGCAGTAAACAATGCATTAGGCAGGATTATGCCGAATGTTGGGGGTCCCAGACAAAGTCGAAGGATCCTTTTATCGAGAGTATCGATGTCTATCTTACTATATGGTGCACCTATATGGGCAAAATCAATTAGAAGTACATCTCGGAAAAATGTCTCTATTTCGGCAGAGCTGTCTTCGAGTGCGTAGTGGTTACAGAACCATATCATTGGATGCAATATGCGAAATAGCCGGAATCATTCCACTGGACCTGGCAGCCGACGAGCTTTATAGAGTGTATTCTGCGAAGGAAACAAACATAGAAGAGAATAGACGGGAAAGAAAGACTATGGAGCGAAACAAAACCTTGACAACATGGCCAAGAAGATGGGAGAGCTCACAAAAAGGTCGATGGACATATAGGATTATCCCAGTAATAAAGAAATGGATTGAGCGAAAATATGGGGAGATTAACTATCACCTCACCCAGTTCCTGACAAGCCACGGGGGATATAGAGGCTATCTACTTAAATGTGCCCATGATGATTCACCGAATTGCCCAACATGCTTGGAGATTGAAAACGCAGAGCATGTTGTTTTTAAATGGACTAGATTTGAGGATAGCAGACGTAGAATCGAGGCGGATATAGGACACACAATTTCTCCAGAAAACATAATGGAGTTCATGTTAGGTTCAGAAGGAAAGTGGCTTTTAATATCGAACTTTGTAAGTGAAATAAACACGTTGCTGCGAATCGAGGAAAGGAGACGCCAAGATAAAATTGAAGTTGGAACAAACATGGAGGTAGCTTAGATGAAGACCAGCCCCACGATGTAATACCTTGGACAGTGCCGCTGGCGGTTTAGTGAGTAGGTGGCACAGCAGCTGAATCTCACATAATGAATCCTGATTCATATCTATGAAGATTCCGCAACCCATCATAAAAAAAAGACAGACAGATAGACAGACAGACATGGCTTAATCGACTCCGCTATCTATAAGGATCCAGAATATATACATATGTACTTTATAGGTCGGAATATTATATTGTGGAAATTACAAACGGAATGACAAACTTATATATACTCTTCTCAGGAAGGTGAAGGGTATAAAACTTAGTTGTACATGTATACTGTAACCATTTCAAAATGTTTACAAGTTTTTGAAATATATTACGCTCACTGTAAATATTTATATGATTGCGGTATCTATAATATAATAACGTTACGATTCACATGATTGTAGCAATCATATATATGATTGCAGTAAATAAGTATACGTTTTTGACAATCATTTTTATAATGAAGGATTTACAAAATTATGTTGTTCTCGGATACCATAGACTGGGAAGAACATATTATGATTAATGATTCATATATATGAATGCGACAATCATGTGAATGTTAACTTTACCATATCATGGTTACCACAATCATATAAATAATTACTGTGACTATAATATGGTTAAAGAACTCTGTAAAAATATTAAAATGATTACAGTAATTAAGTGTTTATTATATTTTTTCTCTGGCTGTAATTCAAACATTTTAAAAATGTTGATCATCAACTACCTACTTCAGATCCATATAAATAATGCTACCTTAGTGTGCATATGTATTTTGTAGAGAAAAGAATAAGTAATACAAATAACAAACTCATCAACGTACAATTTATGCAGATGAATCCAAAGAAAGAACACAAATATAAAGAGTTGATACCGAATGTACACTATTTCCAAATTAGTTAGATTAAAGAATTAAATAACCACCAACGCTTTTTAAAACAGCATAAGTATTTAAAAATTATTTAAATTAGATGTTACACGTTATTCATGAACTTTTTGTGTACAGATTTCTTAATATTTTCATGAATTACATAAAATTTCTGCAAGATAAAAGCAATAATTTTTAGATATTTATGAAAATTTCATGGTATTTATATACTTAAATGTTTTAGGGTCTTTGAGAACCATACTTTTTATCTCCCTTTTATTAAAATTTACACAACAATTTAAATAGTCATTCTCTATTAATACACACACTTTGAAAATACAGGTTATAATGTACAATAATGCAGTCGACATTAACAGCGCCTTCAATACACTGACTGACTGCAATTTTCTGTTACTATTTTACACAGTGCCATCTTCTAGTAGTTTCATGAATTATCTATCTAAAGGACAAAACTAGAATGCTCTTTTTCTAGAGCTTTTAGCAGCTATGTTAATGTAAATAGATTTAACTGTTAAAGTTGTTATACTTACAATCAATGTTAATAACAGCGTGTTATCAACATTGTTGATAAGTAACCTGAAAAATACTGTTACGAATTTGCAATAGCGATTTGAATTTAATAGTCTCTAACGACTGCCTGCAGCATTCATCCTGTTTATGAACTTGTACATCAGCTTCTACTTATCAACAATGTTGATAGCATGCGGTTATTAGAATTGTTTATAAGTATGGCAACACCAAA
Organism: Calliphora vomitoria; assembly: GCA_942486065.2. Classification (NCBI taxonomy): domain Eukaryota; kingdom Metazoa; phylum Arthropoda; class Insecta; order Diptera; family Calliphoridae; genus Calliphora; species Calliphora vomitoria. Next base: position 80,885,720 of record OW818030.2, read on the forward strand.
TGTTCAAGCTACTAACATCAACATCGAAGGCTCTAGAATTCGAATATACTAGTTTGTCCGTTAAGAGCATTGTAGAAAATTCACTAAAGATGGCGCGTGTAGAAATAGTGGCACCGGTTGCAGTCGTGCGTGAGTTGATCATAGGCTCTGTTAGAGTTAACATCGACTGCCTTGTACATTTAAGTTTGTACATTATAAAGTATGTGTGCATTTCTGCAAATTCATAAAGGTGTATAAAGACACTGAGTGACTATTTGAACTGTTGTTGTTGTACATTATGAATAAATAAAGGGCTTTTATTTGCAATCAAAATTTTCCGGTTTATTTAAAGGAAATAAACCAACGCTTTAAAAAGGTTAAAACGCAACAATACGTATTATTTTAAAATATGTAGAATTACTTATTTAGGAAACGGTATCCAAAGAGGAACAGGAACCCACAAAAAAATGTATTCAAATGATTTGCAGTAAAAGGAAGATGATTTTAAATAAATGACGTAAATCTAATGGTTGGTTGAATAACATATGTGCGTGTACGTATAAACAAATATACATATACCACATATGGCCACCTAAACTGCAAAACGCCGCAACCACATTTAAGTTAAATATCAACTATTTCATTTATAAGAATGTAGAAACACCAAATACATTTATAAATAACAATATCCCGAAAGTAAAACTTTTACTAATGAAAGCCAAAATGCTGTAACCACAACTATAATAAATTCATAAACTAAAAAGTCGTAAATATACATTTTCTAATGTATCACATAAGAAAATACTTGTGTAGCTTGTATTCCGTTAAAGGTGTCAAGTGCAAACAGACACCTTATGATGATTTACAATCGTGTGACATTCATTGCCGAAAGCTGTTGGATTTAAAAAAATCTTAAATTTCCAATATCTGTTGCTTCTACCCATAAAATTGGAAAATATGTAGTGAAGCCTTTTGTATTTTAGGTAACGACATGTACATATTCATATGTAGATTTTCATGGATATGCATGTTTACCTTTCGTATGTTTTAATTCATTGTATAAATAAATGCACAATTCTTTACACATAAAAGACAAGATAAATACAAATACAAAAGTATAAAACTCTTTGCTATATTTTGCAAACAGAGAGTTTTTAAATATTATAAGCTAATATATTGGCAAAAAGCAGAAAAATTTATAAAGATAGAACAAAAGTAGAAATATCCTTGAAATTCAGTTTTTCATACAAAATCTATTTAGAAAAATATTACTTATACCACCCGTAGTCCGTTGTTTATTATTCTGGATTATTATTGTTCTCAGTTACACCAGAGTCTGAATTACTCTGTTGAACTATATTGTTGGGTTGCATTTTACTGGTTGCTTAGGACAGATCATGGTGAAGCTTTTTCCCAAATAAAACTATAGAGTGAATGAGAATAAAATGACCTTCTACATCAAACATCCAACCCTATCTATTCTTTTGCAGATGACAGCACATTTGTCATTCATATTCGTTCAGTTATAGACCAAGCCTGTCGGAGATTGAGGCAATGAGGCAAAATATGAATGATTCCCTTAATCAGGACCTTGTGACAATCTCTGAATGGGGTCGTGCGAATAGAGTCGCTTTCAACGCTCGCAAGACTCAGTGTTGCATGTCGACACAAAACCAAACGACAGGCAATGTTACTTCATCTGTATTTATGGATGATGTAAATATTGTGGAATCAGACGCTCTTCAGGTCCTGGGCAGGAAAATACAATGTGATGTCCGCTGGTCTAAACACATTTTTCAAGTGTCGAAAGAAGCATTCAACTGTCTGGGTTTTTTGAAACGTTGTAGGAATTACTTCACTTCATCTGATCTCCTCACTATTTACACCACCTATATCCGACCGAATATGGAATATAACATGTATGGGCCGGTACTGCAAAGTCTATTTTGGAGCTGCTCGTCCGCGTACAGGAGAGGGCGAAGGTGATTGTTGGTGACAGTAGGGTGTCCAACTCTATTGATTCGCTGGAGCACTGTCGCAATGTGGGCTGCGTTTCACTGTTCTATCGGTACTACAATGGAATGTGTTCGGATGAAGTTAGGGAACTTGTTCCCTAATCTGATACCTGCAGATTTTTGCGTAATACACGTTTTTCATCAAGTACCCATCCCTTTGTGGTCGACTGGCCAGTGGACCGTACAACACACTACAGGGAAAAATCCTTCTTTAGCCGTACTGTACATATATGCAACAAACTTCCCGCTGAAGTGTTTTCTGCCATTTCCAATGTGGAAAAGTTCAAATCGAATGTCCACAAACACTACTCCCTCTTTCCTCCCTTCCATAACCTATTTTCCTAGTTCCAACACATTGATTTGCATGAATAGGGCTCATCCCCTGAGTGCTGGTCCAAGAAGAAAAAAATCGCCAGGTCACATCACCTCCACGTGTGATGACCATGCCCTCAAATCGCTCGTGCAGAATTTCAAATGGGGCATGAGTTATCATTGCCAAAGATGATTTTTGGATGAAAATTAGATTCAGTTACCAACTTCTGCAAGGTCTATTCAGCGATCACATGTCGTTTATGTCGCTAATGATTTGCCAAATCAAACTGAGTAAAAGACAGCCAATTCGACAGATGTAACTTCTGTGACAATTTTTGCCGGGTAGTGAATCTATTTGGTTAGAGAAGTCCAAATTTTATAGCTGAAGCTTCAGGCATTTTGGCTATGTGATGCTGAATAAGTCACGCAGTGATATTAGTCAACATTTATTGTTATACACTAAAACACCATAGTGGGAAGGATATTATGCGTCTGTGATGATTTTTACAACGCCCAAAAATATTAGTCTCTCTGAATCAGTTTCGTCGTGAGTCCATTTAACGATGTGCGTCTGGCATGCTACTTGTGCGTAAAGTACAAGTCGCAATTTCGAAGATATTCTCCTAAAAGACGAAGCCTTAATAGGCTTTACCTAGCCCCCATATAAACATCTTCCCGATTTTGATTTGTATCGATATACACAAATATGCTTTACATATAAATGAAGCACACCTACACACCATTTTGTAAGACCCACTACCAAAATTTATTTTAGCGAGATAACTTAAATATAGAAAGAAATCATGCGAATAAATTCGGTGTATAACTTTGACCCATACAAGGCACAATTCCGGCAATCACTTTACCAATTATATATCTCATTAAAATGTTGCTCTCCAAATAAAATTTGACAGAATAAAGTTTCATATAGAACTAAATCACGCAACCTAATTGGATGATGATTTGTCATATGTAACTCACGTATAAGGATCACTTCCGAATATCACTCAAGAAAATAAATTATTGAAAAGAGAAAATGTTTTTTTCTTTTACTCCGTGTATGGTCTGGTTTGACCGACTATATTTAATTACTTGTTTTTTTTTTATAATTTCCTAAAATTCATTCTAAATGGATCCATTTGTCAGTTTTTTTTTTTTTTTAAATTTTAAAAATTATGTTTTGAAAGTCGTTTAGTAGAAATACTAAACCTTTATAAAAGGTTTTTTATATACTCGTTGCAGTTCTAAATATAAGTTAATACTAATGTATTTTAACGTGAATGAACATGTATCTGTATTCTTAAAATACATTTGTTTGTATTCGTTTTGTAGTGAAAGTATTGTGTGCCCTTGTTAAAAGCAAATGTCGAGATTGTAACCAACTCAACAATGCATGTCATGCTAAATTTTATATACCCACTGCCTCAAAAGTTAGTAAACACCAGTGAATTATATTATTTTTTTTTCATATAATGACAAACATTACATTCCGACCTATAGAGGGATAGATTTTATGATTTTCATTATTTGAAAAAAATAATTACAATAATTCACTGGTGTTTACTTACTTTTGAGACTGTGTGTATCCGTAAGTATTAGTGCATATGCGTTTGTTAGAGCACAAATAAAACAGTTATTTTGTATCTGTGTTGGAGTAAGTCTTCCTAGTTTTCCAGCTTTTGTTAATATTGTGGGCGTATATGAGTGTGGATTTATTATAAATATATATGCACGTATAATTCGTTCACTATTTTTATTCTTTTGGTATTTTGCAAAATGTTTGTATATGTATTTTTGTTAAAAATTTAAAAATAACACTGTTTTTATATAGAAAAGTAATGAACATAAAAGTAGTTTGTACAGTAGAGATAATGAAATTAGCACCAGGTTTTATACTTTTTTTTTGGAGAATTGTATTTTATTTATCTCTTCAATATTTTGAATGTGTTGACTTTGACGTTTTGAAAAAATGTATTTCATTGACAATTTTATAAATACCTTTAATATAATTTTCATTGTTTAATAAATTGTACAAGATGTTGGTTTCAATGTTTACCTGCAAAGTAATAAAAAAATGCTTTATTAATTATCTTGAGAAAACTATGGGATTTTACTGAAATATATAAAACAAATAAAAAATACAAATTAGGAATAAAAGCAAGTAAGAGGGCTATATTCAACACTAGTGCATTACTATCAATATGTACATAGTTTTGGCTTTCTATGAGGACTTGAAGAAGTTCTGTTCCAAACTGTACTAAATTCGATAGAGAGATTATATTTTTTTTTTAAATTTTAAATGACTTATGTCGAAATTTATGTTAAAATCATTATTAATAAATTATTTAATGACAATAAAATATTATTGTGATATATAGCTTTCTTGGGGGTAGGGCCAACTACGGACCGCTCCTCACAAAAGTTGGCAGAATGATTTAGGCTCATATAAAACTTGTTTATGTCAATTTCATCACTACATTAATTACACTGACCAACAAAATGTTTGGAACAGAATAGCGAAAGGGCATGTTGAGTAGATTATTTTTGTAGAATAAACTTATAGTCCAGCTGGTCTGAATTTTTTTTTCTGAAGTGTTGAAGAAAACCCAGGTTTGTCCATTCCACGTCGTTCTTTGGAATTGGGCATTCCACAAACGTCATTACACCGTATTTTGGTCGGAGTTGGATGATATTGATCTGGACAACTTTTACTTCAACAAGACGGAGCTACGTGTCACACAAGCAACGAAACCATTGCACTTTTACGCGAAAAGTTTCCGGACCGTGTTATCTCTCGAAGAGAAGATCATAATTGGCCACAGAGACTTTGTGATTTAACACCTTGCGACTGCTGCCTTTGGGGCCAAGTGAAAGATAAGGTCTACGCCAATAGCCCACCATCGATTCAAGACCTGAAAGATAGAATTCGCGAGGCTATCGAGGACATAGGTCAGCCACTTTGCGATTTGATTATGGAAAATCTCGTGAAAAGGATATGGTCAATCGTGGCCATTTTGCAGATGTTGTTTTTCATTATTAACATTATTAAATTATATTTTGGTTAATGGTTTATAAGATTCGGTATAGACGAATATAGCTCTCATACTTGTTTAGAACTGTTTTCGATTTGGCAAGATGAAATTACTTGGCAAGATTAGAAAACTTATACAAAAGTACTCATGTTCCTATAAAACTCAGCATAATAAACCTAAATATTTTTATTTCAAATACACAAACTTTAATTTGCCATTGGCACTTTACTACTAAATACTATTCGCACTTTCTCGCCCAAGGCTATACACAGACCTTACTTAACAAAATGTAAGTTTGTATGTGAAAGTATTTTACATTTGTCATACATTTTAATCCAGAAAAGTTTTACTTTTTCATTTGTTCTGTTACGCTCATTCAAATGGTTCATTGTGTAAATGTAATACATTGAAACACTGAAATACTGAAAATAAGCAAATCTTATTGTTAAATAAAAGTGTATGAAGGAACGTAAATTTGAGTGTTTTTATAGTAGACTGCTGCATAACATAACATTGTCATTGACAACATATTTCAGGAAAAATTCCTTTTCTTTTGAATTAAATGCCAGAAAGGATAAGCTTTTGCGGAGAAAATATTTATTGGAAGATTTTCAATCATGTGTTGTTATCGAAAAAACGTAAGTATTTTCCGGAATATTGTCATAAAAAAACGTTAAAAGTTAAGTCATGCTTTATTCTTACAAAAATTATATAACCTGCAGAGTTTTGTATTATTTATTCGCATCTGTAGACATATTTGACGAATCTTATGTACCGAACACCAATATAATAAAAACATTTATCTGGTTTATTCGATTTTGTAAATATATTTCTATAAAATATCACAGGTATTTTTCAACTCGCTAGATTCTTGAATTGAAGCGCTAAATCCGATACAAAGGTTTTCATAGAGGGTCGTCCAACATCTGTAGAATTGGCTGTTTTTTATTCAGTTTGTTTTGCCAAATCACCTGGACGAATATAGCCTTCAGCAACACGTGTAAAATATTAACTGGTTTTATTAAAATGGAAGTTCTGTAACGGTGCGGCACATTTCTGGATATATAGATACGCCAACAAGTAAAATTGTCAAATTTGAGACGATACCAATTCAAAGTCACTGTTTGGTGTGGATTTTGGGCTAGCGTCGTCACTGTTCCATATGTCTTTGACAATGGCCTGGCCATCAACGTCTATGGCGAGTCCTATAGATCTATGATTACCAACTTCAGTGAATGAACGACATCTGGTATCAACAGAACGGCGCTACGTGAACACAGCTCATGCCTTGTTGGACATTATGCACGAACAATTTAAGGTCTTGCTCATCTCAAGTGGAGGTGATGTGAACTGGCCATCGAGATCGTGAGATTTCACCACGTTAGACTTTTTCTTGTGGGGTTTTCGCAAACTCTATGCAAATAACCCACAAACCACAGCTGCCCCCAAGGCCAACATAACCCATGTCATCGGTCTAATTTATCCTGATTTTCGCGCCAGAGACATGAAAATTTTCACATTTCGGATGCGTGCTACCAGGAGAAGCTTCAGCGGATATTTGCACTACGTTATATTCCATACATAATGACATCAATAAGCCTTTCAAACGAATAACAGATTTCGATTATATCTCAAAAACTATTCGTTTTATTTAAGTTTAAAGTTAGGAAACGCTTTAGTTATACTTAATTCCATTTAAATGAGACAATAGTTTTGCAATTTTGACAAAAAATGGACTTAGCACATTTGCATAACACAGTTAAAAAGGGACTTAGCCGGTTTTTCAAATAAGCCAACATTATGTATAACTGTTTACTTGTAAAAGTAAACATGTACGTAGGTGGTACGTTAGGTATGTTTTGTAACAAAGTCTTGTTAGTTCTTCTCTTTTTAATTTAAAGTTAACCCGACACACTTGATTACCAGAAAAACTTACGCATGCAAGCATAACGTTGTCGTCGTAACATACATATATTTAGTGATAAAATGAACTGACCCCCTAAATGCCCTTCTTCCTCTGTAATTTTCCTCATTCTTCCACTTTCAATTTATAAACCTACAAAATATACAAGTGAACGTACGCAGTACATCCGTCTTTAGTAGATTTTATGAACAGTTTTCACTTAAACATAGCATGTCTGTGTCAATCTTAATGTTGGTGTTGTTGTTGTTTAACATTCGTTCTTATACTTTTAACACATCTAGCACAATGACAACAACGATAAACACAACACAACACCGCATAGAGCGACACCAGTGACAATAATTCAAAACAAACAAACAAATACCGGAAACACTTGTTCTATAACAAATACACAACCAGCTTTACTTGTGTCACGTTTTATGTATAATTAATATTTATTTTTTGTTTTTGTGTAATTAGTGTAATTTGATTGTTTTCCTTTTTATTTTCTTTAATAAGTACTGTTGTAGTACTTTTTATGAATTGTTTTATTATTTCAAACAACTAATTCCAGCTAATTAATGAAATTGATTTTAAACTCAATAATAATTTTTTATTAGAAGTATTAAGTATTAGGAAGAGTAATGAAATAATGAATTCATCAATTACTTATTTTTAGTATTTATTGAAAAGATATAATTTGCAGCATATGTAAAACATGTAAATAAAAAAACTAGTCCGATTTCTGATAACAAATTACACTGCGTTACAAATGAAAAAATAAAATTTAGTACCTGCTTTGATATGTTATATTTTCTTATTTATACCTATCGTTTATTAAACATACATACAAATTTTCTTTTCATCACGTCTCATTTTTCATCCGTAAGAATATGCCAAGTTATATTAAAAACAAGTAAGAGAGCTATATTCACCTGTGGCGAATCTTATATACCCTTCACCAAATTATACTTTAAAATAAAAATTTTAAATATTTTTAGGTAAACAAAATTACATTTTTTTTTCATAACTAAAAAAAAAAATTTTTTTTTTTTCAAAATTGTTTTCAATTTTTTTTGAAATTGTATTTTCCAATTTTTTTTTTAAATTTTTTTTCCAAATTTTTTAAATTTGTTTTTGTAATTCGGAAAAATGTGAATTAAATTGTTCCTAATATATTCAATCCTATCAAAATTTTGATACAAATTTTAGTTTTAGAAGCTCTATAAATATGTAATAAAATCTTTATTTATTAAAAAAAACTCAACAAAATTTTCAAGGTTTCTTTAATTTTTCGTTTTGAATAACAAAGTCTAAAGAAAATTGTCAAAATGCCAAAGGGAATCCCGCAGTTCTTAAAAATTGGAGCGAAAATTCCAAAAATCGTATTTTTTACAATTTTAATACTATGGATATAAATAGGGATCACATCAGAGTTTTCAAAACTGCTTTCCGTTTTCTGATCCCAGCTTCAAAAGGAGTGGGGACGACATTTTCGAAAACTATGACATGTTTTTTATACCAAATTGTGCTCCGTAAAGATATCTTACAGACAAAAATATAATTGTTATGTGCCCTTAAAGAAAGTTTTTTTTTAATGAAAAAAAGAGTTTAGTCACCTCAAACAGCACAAATCTATTATTTTTTTAATTCTTTTGAATTAAATGCCAGATAGGATAAGCTTTTGAAGAGAAAATATTTGTGGGAAGATTTTCAATCATTAGTTGTAATCGAAAAAACGTAAGTATTTTCATTCTTACATAAGTTATATAAGCTGCAGAGTTTCAGATCATTTATTCGCATCTGTATACATATGTGACGAATCTAATAAAAACATTTATCTAGTTTATTCGATTTTATAAATTTGATATTTCTATCAAATATCACAGGTATATTTCACCTCGCTAGATTCTTGAATTGAAGCGCTAAATCCGAAACAAAGGTTTTCATAGAGGGTGGTCCAACATCTGTATAATTGGCTGGTTTTTATTCAGTTTGTTTTGCCAAATCACCGGGACGGATATAGCCTTCAGCAACACGTTTAAATTATTAACTGGTTTTATCATAATGGAAGTTTGAGGCACATTTCTGGATATATAGATACTCCAACAAGTAGAATTGTTGAATTTGTGACGATACCAAATAAATAAATTGAAAATCGTGTATTTTTGGATCTGTAATTGATATTGCTCTGAAATTTTCATATTATTGGTAATTTAGTTGTATAACTAATGAAAGAAATTTGAGTTCGTTCGGTTTAAAAGTACGCCCTATATTTTAAAAGCAGACGAAGGTATGGCAAAATTTTAAGATTTCAATTTTGAAATTATTTTTTTTTAAGACCTAGACGAGCGCTTTCCAAAAATATAAAAATCTTTGAAATCGGATGAGAAACAAAAAAAAAGGCACGTGTGAAAAAATTTTCACATGTCGAAGGTACCCTACTTTGAGCCCCCATAGCGCCGCGCCTGAAGCATTTGTGTAGTTCACTTTAATAATAGTTAAACTCAAATTCTTCTTGGCTATGACCACGTCAAATTTTATCTTGATCGGATCAGCCGTTTAGAAATGCCAGATTTATTTCCAAAAAATTTTAATTCTGCCCCACTGTGCATGTTGAAGGGTATAATTAAAAGGCCAAAATATTTTTTAAAGAAATCTAATAAAAACAACCAGAATTTTTTATATTAATCAATTGAATTTTATCATTTAGGTACAAAAAACTAAAAAAAAAATCGTCTTATAAAATTTTAACACAAAATATCGTGAAACCTTACTTGTGTCTTTAGTGCTTTGAATGATCTTCTCGTTTTAACCCCCAACAGTAATCACCCAGCATGCTTGTGTCCCCATGGCCTTGAAATCGTTTTTCAAGCTTCTTTACATCTTGGTGGAACCTCTCACACTGCTCATAGCTGATCGCGCTCAGATTAGATGGAAAAAAAGGAAGGGAATTTTCAATGACATTCTGCAAACCAACTTTTTGTAAGCTTCAAATATGTCGTCTACTAGCTGTTCTACATTTTCGGCTCTGTTGTTCCCTAGAATACCTTTTATAACTGCTTGCAGTGATAACCAGGCATCAAGTTCTTTGTTAGTAAGCTTTTTATCAATGTGCGTATTTGTGGTCCCATAAATATTCCTTCTTGGAGTTTGTCATCACTTAACTTCGAAAATACTGTCTTTAAACATAAAGAGCCATCTCCATCCCAAGTTTTATATGCAGTGGTGGTAAAATGACATCAATGGTATATGTTTCATATTAGATTTGCCGCAAACAAACTCTGTCCTTTCTCGCGATACTTTTGGTGCATTTAAGCAGTTGCGACGACCACTTAGTCCAGTATTCATATTATATTTTCAAATAAATATGTACAAAGATGTCTACGTTATCGCAAAGGAACTATTACTAAACAATACACAATAATAACAAGTAAGAGATATTTTAAAATAAAATTTAAAAACTTTTTTTTTCAAATGGTTTTTTTTTATTTTTTTTTTTAATTTAAAAATTTATTTTTTTTTTTTAATTTATTAGTGAAAATAATTTATGACAAAAGAATGTTTTTTGTGAAAAAAAATTCGGATTAAAAAATGTTTTCCCGATTTTGACCCATTGTAGGTCCAACTTTCTATTGTCTTATATATATCGCAGCAATTTGAAATATCTATCAATAGATATCCATATTGTCTACATTAATGCCTTAGTAATCGAGATATAGATCAAAAATAGGCCAAAAATAGAAATTGTCTCGGATTTTTGCTCATATCTCCGTTATTTATGGGCGGATTTTGCTGATTTTAAATAGGAAACTTCTCGAAAGTTTGAAAATTTGGATCCCGAAGATATCTGGGGTCTTCAGAAAATTGATTTCAACAGACAGACAGACAGATAGACGGACATGGGTTAATCGACTCCGATATCTATAAGGATCCAGAATATATATACTATATAGGGTCGGAAAACTATATTGTGGAAATTACAAATGGAATGACAAACTTATATATACCTTTCTCAGGAAGTATCTCGAAAACTAGACGTGATGGATACCACATACGCTTGGAACATTTAATCTGTGACTCATTACCTATTCACTCTAGGTAACAGCTAAGTACCAAAATCGTGTAACGCAGTGTTATTAAGTTTGTTTGTCCAAAAGCTATCAAAGATCGATGGCCCTTCTAATCACCAATAATTAAGTACTTTTCTGAATGTCAAGAAATTTTATATTAAGATAGTACTTAAAAATATCTACTACTGAAATATTCTCCTTTGCAGTGTTGAGTCCGTATTTTTCGATTTACAATTTCCCACAGGTTTTCTATGGGATTGAGATCTGGGAATTGGGCAGGCCTCTTCAAAAGAAGTCCCTCAGTGGATTGTACCCACTCGGTTATAACCATTGAAGAGTGTGTTTGAGTCATTGTCGTGGTAAAATCTCTAAGCCAGGAGCATATTTTCCTCATCTTATGGATACAAAACATCGCTTATCAGAGTTCGTTCATACTACATATTATGATATAAATTAAAGCCATAGCTTGCCCAGAAAAACATAATATTGCCACCGCTGAACTTTACAGTCTTAAGTATTAAGTTTGCATTGTATTGTCACTCACTGTATACTTATCTATAACGAATGTATTCTTTTCCACTACACAAAATCTAAAGTGCCTGGCGCCTAAGCTGTCATTTATATCAACGTAAACTCCTTAACAGTAATTCCCCTATATTTCTCTTCTTCCTTTAACAAATTAGCTGCTAAAAATAAATTTTCAATCTTCATGAACGTAAAAACTCATTAAAACTGTCAACATTTTATGGCAATTTATCCAGGGCCAATGCTCTTTTGCCCTCATTTCATTGTTGTAGTTTTTGTTGTTGTTTGCCTTTCCATTACAATAATGTCATTAACAGTTAAAATTTATGTCACGCGAAATATATAATTTCAATGTTTTAAATGTTTCTTCTACAGTTTTTTTGTTTTTGTTATGATGACAAATCATACAAATCAGCTCTAGTCAAGTGAAATGCTGCTGTCGCGCTCAGCCACTGCTCCCGCTGCTGTTTGACTAACAAAGAAAAATTGACTGATAGATAGATAGATAAATTTATCATTTGAATCGGTAAATTATGTGTCATTTAATGGTAAAGAATGAATGAATGAATGAATGAATGACTGAGTGAATGACAGGATATTGTTTGTTATATTAGTTATAGTTGTTTGTGTTTGTTTTTCATTTTAAGCTTCTCTGGGGTGTGTTAAATGTAAGTGCCTACTGTTGTGTGTGAGTTAATATTTTAATATTGTTTTGAAAATGTAACCGATTAAATTGATTGATACGCAAACATAAATAAATTGATTTGGTTTAATTGATGGTTGTTTGTTTGTTTGTTTATGTTGAAGGGTTAAAGGATATGATTTGTCAATAATAGCAATTAAATCATGATAGTTGATGACCTAATACCAAATTACAGTGGTGTCAAAGGTGTTAAAATTTGGAATTAGTGAAAGATGTATTTCTTAAGTGAAATACATATAGAAATTATAAAAAGTGACAAAATTACAATCTATGTTTAATCGAGCAATCAAACCAAGCCTTTCCTGTAACAGTATACTGAGTCGTTTGACAAAATTAAAATCTTTTATATCCAAAATATTACGTTTTTACTAATAACCAATAAGCATTTGCTTTTAGATGTGACCTGGGGTATATTGTGTTCTAATAGAACAAATGATTAAAACCCACATATCTGCCATTTATTTTCACCTACTTATTGAACATTATAGTAGCTCTGTTCAATAACTAAAAGTTGTTACTAGTTAGTAACAATTGTTACTGGAAAAGCGTTCATTAATCAAAAAACTAGCAAGTAGAGAAAAAATCAAGAGCGTATAAGTTTTAGAGAGTGTTCCCTCGTTGCAAACTATTACAAGTTCTATTTTGAACTCGTAATAGTTAGCAGCTTATATTTCATATGTTTTGTGTTATTGTTTATTTATTTACAATTTTATTTTTGTGGTGAAAAAAATAAAATTGAAGAAAATGTGATTATTTATACATTTTAAAAGGAAAAAATATGAAAATTGTGTGTATAAATTTTGTGTTACTGGAAAAGCGTTCATTTACTTTTTACTATTTTTGAGAATTTAAGAGAGTATTTTTGTATATTTTGATTTTATTCTCTCGTTGCAAGTATTTACTGGGAAAGTAAATGAACAGACCTAGTGTAAACAACAACCTTTTTTTACTTCGAAAATGTCAAGTTATGTGCCAACAAAGTGTCATATGCGGTAGATTTTGCTTTGTTTCCTAAATTTGAAAAAAGTTTCAACGAAGCACACCGATTGCTAACCAAAGCTTATGGTGATTGTGTTTCATCGGTTTCAACTTGTGAGAGATGGTTTGTGCGGTTTAGAAGTGCTGATTTTGCCAAAGAAGACAAAAATCTCCCATTCCAGCCAAAATTTGAATACTAAGAAATGGAGGCATTACTCCATGGAAATTATTGTAAAACTCAACAAGACCTTGCAAAATCATTGCGAGCTACCTAATCATCAATTTCAAAACGTTTCCAAGTAGCAGGATTCATTCAAAAGCAGGGAAATTTGGTACAATACGAATTGAAGCCGAGATACCTTGAAATTCGATTTTGAATATCCGAAGTGATGCTTGAACGCTATAAAAGAAAAACATTTTTACAACGAGTCATTACTTGCGATGAAAAATGGATCAATTATAATAACCTTAAGCGCAAGAGGTCATGTGAAGCCCGACCAATTAGCCTAATCGGTACCATAGCCAAATATCCATGGCGCTAAGGTAATTATCTGTATTTGGTGGGAACAAATGGGTCATATCTATTACGAGCTGCCGAAATCTGACCAGACCATCACAGGGAACCTACACTGAATGCTACTGATTCTCTTGAAGTGAGCGCATATTATGACCAAAAAATTGTCATAATGTGCGGCCAGACATTAAGCTTTAATATTCCATCATGACAACGCACAGTGATTTAGAAATGCTTTTATTTGGAAATAATTCAGTATTGGGGGAACTATTTTAGATATTATTACGAAATTTCAAATGGTTGGAGCTAATGTATTTTCGAGTTGATACAAAATATATGCTCACACGTGTAGGTTATCTCTATTAGTGGAAGAGATATTTAGGTTTATTTATTTATTTTTTTAATTCTGCTCGATCTTTTTATGATTTTTTAGATGTGGCGGGCTTACGGAGGATCGATTTTTTTCTAAAATATCACCTATATTGGTGATAAATTTCTAAATAAAATAAAAATAAGTTGCTAAAAGTTATCTTGTCTTTATAAAAAGTTAAACGCATTCAAAGTTGGAACATATAAAAAGTGCCGCATTTTTTAAGTTTTTTCCCTTTTTTCTTTTCGTTTGTAGAAAATAAATTCCTTCCGGACTATATACAATTTTGATATGATCCGGAAAGAAAATTTAATGCAAAAGCGTGTAAAGTAAATCTTGGCTCACTTAAGCGGACACAACACCCCCCAGACCTATCCAAACTTGGCCAATTTAAACAACAAAAATTAGATTTGAGTAGAAAATTCTAAAAAGGCAAAGCACCGATTCACGAAAAGGCTTCACACTTGTATTACCCTATATATGCTTCTTAAATACCTACAAAGTTTTTTTTACTATCACGCGGAAAATAATGTCACTGTAGGCAATTTTTAAAAAAAAAAATAATTTTTTGGAACACATTTTCCTCGGTTTAGGAATATCGGTATTTCAAAATAAAAACTATCATAAATTGTAATGTCGTTGATTTAAGGATAATTAAGTCTATGTTATTTCCAAATTTTACCATTAAAATTTTTCATTAATTCAAATTTTTCTTCATGGAAAATCACCATATTAAGTTTTTAAAGTAAATAACGTCCCAAAAATTTATAAAATTATTTAATTTTACTAAAATATCAATCTTCATGTCCTAAGGTTTTCAACAATAGCTAGTACTTGTATAAAAAGCCTTTATTTACTCCTCAGAAATTCCACAAACCTTGCCCCCTTTGAAAAATTTGTACGAATTTTTATATATTGCATGCATGTCTGTTCCCCAGTGTTATTAAAAGACTTAAACTTAAAATTTAATTTGCGCGTAGATCTGCATAATGGATTAATGCCCTGTACTCCTTTAATACCACGTTGCATTGGTATTAGTGAAGCATCTTTAACCCAGTATAAAACATGCATGTACGCTCTTAAATCGTGTTAAAGATTGTTTCAAAGCTGCAAAATTTTCTTTATTAAAACAATGATTGTAACACCATATATACAATGTTCCACATATGATTCAATTATCTAAACTTTGTATTACTTTTTTATGTTTTTTATAGTAAAACAGCGGATTCTTCCCCATTACAGAAAATTTTAAATATAAATTCGAGCCAGGTTGATATATTGATATAAAAACTATGTATTTGCGTATTTTGGATAAAAGAATATAAAAAACGGATTTACCGCGTTTTGTGGGTAAACTTTTTTGACAATCGCGACAAAGTAATACCATTCTTTTAAAATAACTCTCAATGGCCTATTCGACTATGCTAGGGTCATTATGATATTTGCAAAAAAAAAATTTAAAATAGTTATAGCCCTAATATACAAACTTAAATGAAATTGAAATTCTAAATCGATTGAACTACCTCCGTATGTCTCTGAAAAACACTCTTACGTCCAGAATATGCAACCAGTAAAATCAGTAGAACCAGATTTATAAAGTAAAACGTAAGACAAAATTTTTTATATTTTTCACAAATATTTTGGTATTTTGTAATATAAAATTTTTCGCAGGTTATTCCTACAATAAAAGGACAAACTCTTGTAAAAATTTTAACAATCGGCACATGACTTCTCCTAGCCTCCATACAAATTTCTTCACAAATATGGAACTGTGGTATAAAAATTAAATTCAACATAAATAATCCTCATATATGCAGAAATCGGTTTATGAATATCGGCTCATAATTGACCATAGCTACCATATAAGAACGACTTGTGTAAAGTAAAATAAATATATGTTTTCTAGTATTTCACATTCACAATTTTCCAGAAATTGCTATTAAATTCTGTTACGACTTTAAAACTAATAATCATTGTTTGATTTAACCAACCGTATAACATAAATTGTTTGCCATACATATTAAATGTCTAGACCATTATTTCCACTCTGGCCTTCACCTAATAAATTAACTACAACAAAAAAACCCACAACAACAACACGGTACACAAAAAAATCACTGCTAAATACTAACGAACAAAAACAGCAAAAAAAAAAAAAAACTGTAGCTGATGCTTATAAACCCTCCTTTAAATGGCTAAAATGGAACATGTTTTCCTACCATCAGGGCTTATCTTTAAAGCCCAAAAAAATAAATAAAAAACAAGTGATATTTAAACTGAATAATAAGTAATAAAAACAAAAATTCCCACACACACATGGAGAGAGAGAGAAAGTGAAAGAAAAATCCCATGTTAGCAATTTCAAACACTTAAAGAACTCGTCGCACAGATTTATGCTAAAAATGTAGCCAACAAACAAACATTTTGGAAAACTAACTAACTGTTATAAACATTTAATATGACTTTGTAACGGTAGCCAAAAAGCAAAATACAAACATTTCTACACATACTAAAGCTGCTTTTTTTTACATATGTAAAGCTAAAGAGAAAAGCCAAAAATAAAATATAAAAAAATAATATAATATGTAATAACAACATTTATATTGCAGGCCACACGCATAGGCACCACAAACTCACACACACACTCATATGAATGTACGAATATTTATAATCTCTCACTGTTCCTCATATGTGTAAAAAAATAAACAATGTATTAACTCACACACACACACATCTATGTAAGCATTTACAGTATATGCTCTTATATAAATTCCTTTAATAACAGCCTTGGTGGTCTTTTTATACCCACCACCAAAAAAATGGGAAGTATATTGTTTTTGTCATTCCGTTAGTAACATATCGAAATATTGGTTGTAGAACTAAAAAAGTATACATATTGTGGGTCCATATAAAATTCTAAGACGATCGAGCTATGTTCATCCGTCTGTCTGTTAAAGGCTCGATAAGGTCTAAAGGAAAATACATAGGAACAAAATAACGATTTCGAACTAAAATTTTACACAGACAAGTAAAAGATACACATAGAAGCATTAATCAGGGGAACCAGATAAATGTTTTTATACAAAATGCTTAACAATATTGGTGCTGGGTATATAATATTCGTCATAGTCGAATATAACACTCTAACTTGTTTTTTGTAGCATTGTTAAATACCATTTTATTTTAGGTTTGTTTTTTCACTTTTCCTTTGGTTTTTTTTTCAGATTTTTGTTTTGTTTCTTTAATCGTGTACATTTATATTCTAAATGTAATGTTGATATGAGATTCTAAAGCTTTCAACGCCATTTGTTCAACAACACCAATAATAACAACAAAATCCTTATCATAAATATTAAACTAAATGCTATGATAGGAGGGGTAGATATGCATACATTATCAAGGAAATTTAAGTAGAATTATAAGTGAGCTAAAGTTGTTAACCTAAAATATGTGTACTCCGTTTGAAACTAAACTATAATTCGGAAATTAAATAAAAGAGAAAGATTAATTGATGCTTTTAATACTTAATAACAACGAAAAGTCGGAAACGATAAAAAAAACTGTCTGTTTGAGACGATCTGTGAGAGTTTACCTGTTCGTGATCTGTGCTTGATAAATTTTCAAAAATTTCTGTATAAAAAAGACAGTATTGCTACGTTTAACCTTTTTAAAGCGTTGGTTTATTTCCTTTAAATAGACCGGATACTTTTGATTGCAAATTAAAAGCAGTTTTAGTAGTTTAAAATTTGTAACAACTCTTTATTTATTTAAAATGTACAAAAACAACAGTTCAAATAGTCACTCAGTGTCTTTATACATGTTTATCAATTCGCAGAAATGCACACACATTTTAAAATTTACAAACAAATGTACACGACAGTTTATGTTAACTCTAACAGCGCCAATAATGAACTGTATCACGACTGCCACCACTGCCACTATTTATACACACGCCATCTTTCGTGAATCTTCTACAATGATCTTAACCGACAAACTAGTACATTTTAATTCTAGAGCTTTCGATGTTAATGTTAGCAGCTTAAAGATTTAGTGTTGCCATACTTACAAACAACGCTAATAACCGCAAGCTACTGTTGGATGTGTTTATAAACATGATGAATGCTGCAGGCAGTCGTTACAGACTGTTGCAAATTCGTAACAGTATATTATTTAGAATTAAACGTTTTATGTTGATCTAATAACATGATGGCAACATGTTCAGCATACTTCACTTTTAAAGGTGATTGTCATTATTATTATATTAAGGTTTATAATGCGAATAATTCAATTTTAAAATTTATGTTAAATTTAAATGTTTATACAATGAGTGAAACTAACTGTAGCACAATTTCACAATGCATCACATTCCTTCGCAAATAACATTCTGAAGAGAACAGCTCGCACTTTAAATTTGGAGAACTAGCGAAGCAAAGACTTTTGCTAAAATTATTGAAAAACTAACTTTTTTTTAATAAAAATCAGTTTTTTATTGAAACAATTTCTACAAAAAAAGAAATAAAAATTTATGAAAAAACTAAATATTTTATAGAAAATTCTTCTCGCCGAATCAATAAGACAAGAGTTTTTAATGAACCAAGACCGTTTTAATGAAATAATAATATTTTATTAACGAAATACCTTTTTAATACAAAATAAAGAATTAGGTGCACTATTTTGCATTGAAATGAGAAAATTTCATATGAAATTGAGAATCATAGAATTAACGCATAGAACGGGTGAGCAAAAAAATGGAAAAAATTACTCTCCTTTCACATATACGGGTGATACAATAACAAAATACATGCAATACATTCTCATGAATTAGGCTTTTGGCTCTCAATTACCTATATAGTTGTCATCTATGATTTCCATTTTAAATTGATAAAATTCCAAATGAAATTGAGAATTTCAATTTGAAAGTTTCAGAATTCCAAATGAAATTGAGAAATCCGATTTGAAATTGAGAAAATACCAAATGAAATTGAGAAAAATCTAAATAAAATTGAGGAACTTTATATAATTTATTATTAATTAAAAAAACTATCAAATCTACATTAACAAAATTACACAGAAAAAAGTTTCAATATAAATAGTATGATTTTATTTCATTGATTTCAATTCATAACATTTATAATTAATTTCATAAATAGTATGATTTTAATTATATTTTTGTTTCCAAATAAAATCTACGAGGCTTGAAAAAAAATATTTAAATTTTCATTTATATTTTTATGTTGTTTAAAAAAGTTTGAAATTTTCCTTGGAAAATTTTTGATTTTTTATGATTTTCAGCTACAAAATGATAAAATATGAGCAAAATTGACAGCATTTTTTGAAACAGATGAAATCTTTTAATGTTAATGCATGTTTAATTATGTTTAATGGTATTTTTTAAGTTTCACATTTTGTTGATTCATCTTGAATGATTCCTCAATATAGGGATATTATTCAAAAATACTTTAACGAGATCATTACATAATGCAATTTTAATGAAATTTATCATAAAATATCAACAAATTTATATAAAAAAAAGCAAAAATTTCCGTCATGTACACTTTCATAATATTTATGAACATGTTCTTATTCTGAATGAAAAAAGTTTGGGAAAAAAAGTCATGTTCGATTAATAATATTTATTAAAAAATTCATTCCAATTATGGATTTTTTTTTTCTGTGTAACGATTATATCAGGTGTTGAAATTAGGTGGCCTGGATAGACGAGACCAATTTTAATTTATTTTGTCGTAGAAAACATGGTTGGTCTCGTGCTAGATCCCGAACAGTTCTTTCGATACCTACCTCCCAACATAGGAAAGCATTGGATTTTATATCTTGAAGAATTAATAAACGATTCTATGTCCTGCATAACAACTGGAGATAGCAGTAGAGCTATACAACATCATTCCACAAAAGCGCTTTGGATATCATTGTTGGAAATTGAAATTCTCAATTTCGGGCCTCATTTTATAAAACGAAACGTAAGATATTTGTATGAAGAATAGTGGGAAAATGGTTTAAAACTTTAATATTTTCCATAGAATTTTCGTCTGGATTTTTCTCAATTTCATTTGAAATTTTCTCAATATCAAGTATAATATTCTCTATTTCAATTAAAAATGGTGTAGTATTTTAACGACCAAAGATTTTTATAAAAACAATTCGTTGTAATGAAAAATGAAAAAATTGAATTTTTTTTTAAAAAATAGCTATTTAATGAAAAACTATTTACTGAAAAATAATTTTTCAAGCTAAATTAATTTTTAATGGAAAAAATAAATTTTTTAATAAAAAAATAGGGTTTTAATTGAAAAATAACTTTTGAAGAAAAAAATGCTTTGTAATGGTAAAGTTGCTTTTTAAAAAATAGCTTTTTATTGCAAAATGCCGTTTTAATGAATATTACTGTGTATAATTTTTTAAGTCATGGAAATATAAGCACATACGGACACCACTACGTGATAAAAGACCAAAAATAAAAATACCCGTGTCTCCCAGTTTTGCCCAAAGTCATGAACTTTTTTTGTGGGCCCCCAAAGATTTAGGTCCTCGGTGTAATTTTTGCAAAAAAGTGCTAATTTTCTCAAGCTCATATCTTGCAAACCGTTCGGAATTTTGATCTACTCTCTGAGGCAAGCTCTTGTCATAAAGAACAAAAATTGTGAATATATAAAATCAATAAACTTTAAAAAGTTGGAGCGCAGTCTGAAAGCAACGTGCCTGTGGATACCATAATTACTGAATCAGAGGATCCATAATTTAAGAGAATGGTAAATTTGCCCTCAAAATTGTAAATATAATACAGATATTATTTTTATTATTTCTGTAAAGGATAGCGTAGTATCTCAATGTTGATGTAAAGAAAAAACCAATGAAATTAAAAAAAATTTGGGAAATTTTTCACTTTTTCGGCTACCTATGCACTACTAAAACCGTGTTATGAATCATTCTTAGGAAGTTCATATGTTTTAGAAAGTTATTTACAGAAATCTTAGGTACATTTTTGCAGTTGATTATTTTCTTGAATTTTACACGGTTTGCTACCCATGAACCTGAATAGGGGAATAAAGATAAAAAAGAATCGATTCTTTTAAGTTTTTTTCGATTTTGATCTAGAAGATGAAGTATGATTGTGTATGTTCATAATTTTTGTTCCTTATAACAAGAGCTGCAACCTTTTCTCAGAGAGTAAATCAAAATTCCGAAGGGTTCGTGTTGCACTGAGTTTTTAAATAACTTGAGTAATGAAAAAAATTACTTTCAATCGAAAAATAACTTTTTAATGAAAGAATAAATTTTTAATGAAAAAAAAGTTGGAAAATAAGGTCGGTTAAGCCCGACCAAATAACACCCTACACTAAGTAAATGAGCAAAAACATTTTTCTTTCAAAAATTCAATAATATATATTCGTGAGTGATTTTCCGAAGTGGGCCTTATATGGGAGCTATGACAAATTATGAACCGATCACCATGAAATTTTGTCATGCGATAAATGTCTATATAAAAGTTATTTATGTTGCATTTTATGTGAATACCAACATTTTTAGAGGATTTATGCTCATTAAAGTGATTATCGGAAGTAGGCTTTATATGGGAGCTATGACTAATTATGGACCGATCATAATAAAATTAGGTGAAATGAATTCAGTATATATAAAACTTATTTGGAGAAAAATTTGTGTAGATACCTATATAAATTAAATATTTAAGACCGATAAAGTCCAATTTCGGGAGAAAATTTGTATGGGGGCTAGGTGAAATAATGGACCGATTTCAGCCAGTTTCAATAGGCTTCGTCCTTGGGCCAAACAAATTATGTGTACCAAATTGTATCGAAACATCTCCAAAATTGCGACCTGTACTCTGCGCACAAAGTTTATATGGACAGCCAGCCAGCCAGACGGACGGACGGACATCGTTTAATCGGCTCAGAAAGTGATTCTGAGTCGATCGGTATACTTTAAGGTGGGTGTTAGACTAATATTTTTGGGCGTTACAAACATCTGCACAAATCCAATATACCCTCCCCACTATGGTGGTCTACTAAACTTTTAAAGAAATTAGAGGTTTTTATGGAAAAAGGAAATTTTTAATGAAACAATAACTTTTTAATAAAAGTCGTAATGCGAAGCTTTTATAAGAAGAAAGATCATTTGATAAAACGTAAAAGGCGATTTTTAATGGATCACGATCTTTTTATTTTTTTTGAAGAAACTCTTCTTAATGAAAAATAATGAAAAACAAGTAAGAAAGTATGGTCGGTCAAGCCCGACCAGATAATACCCTACACTAAGTAAATGAGCAAAAACATTTTTCTTTCAAAATTTCAATAATTTATGTTCGTGAGCGATTTTCAGAAGTGGGCCTTATATTGGAGCTATGACAAATTATGGACCGATCACCACGAAATTTGGTCACGTGATTAATGTTTATATGAAAGTTATTTATGTTGAATTTTATGTGTATACCAACATTTGTAGGAGATTTAAGCTCGTTAAAGTGATTATCGGAAGCAGGCCTTATATGGGAGCTATGACTAATTATGAACCGATCATAATAAAATTTGGTGACATGAATTCCCTATATATAGAACTTATTTGGACAAAAACTTGTGTAGATACCTATATAAATTAAACATTTGTGACGGATAAAATCCACTTTCGGGAGGACATTTGTATGGGGGCTAGGTCAAATAATGGACCGATTTCAGCCAGTTTCAATAGGGATCGTCCTTGGGCAAAAAAAATGATATGTACCAAATTTTATCGAAATATCTTTTAAATTGCGACCTGTACTCTGCGCACAAGCTTTACATGGACAGCCAGCCTACCAGCCAGACGGACGGACGGACGGACGGACATCGTTTAATCGACTCAGAAAGTGATTCTGAGTCGATCGGTATACTTTAAGGTGGGTGTTAGGCTAATATTTTTGGGCGTTACAAACATCTGCACAAATCCATTATACCCTCCCCACTATGGTGGTGTAGGGTATAACAAACCGAAAAGTTTATTTAACTTCATTTAACACCCCAGCCCCCAAATGGTTGTCAAGGATTCGTGCCTGTATTAAATCAAACGGGAGTTTAAAGAAAAAAAAAGCTTTTCTCCAAAAAAGAGAGTTTTCTAAAACAGACATTTCTAAAAAAACAGATTTTTCAATTCTAGATTTCAACACGTAGACATTGCCATATCTCCAAACATAATTAAAATCCTGTGTACTTATGCTTAGTGTGTAGCTCACTTTTCAAGCACGCTTTTGTAATAATATAAAGATAAAAGTAATCTTAACCATAAGTCTACTAAACCCACCAATATGAAATGCAAAAGGGTTTTAGTAATTGTTTTTGGCAAAGTCAATTTCGGTTTCAACATTTTGGCAAACTGGCAAACAAATAAAAACCATAAAAAGTAAAAAAAAAATAATAATGTTAAGGAAATAGATTTTTAAGTATAAAAATCTATGAAGTACCACAAGACGTTAATTAAATATAAAATTTAAAAACGAAAAACACAAAATACAAACAAAACTTTTACAAATTCCCCTAAACGGCCCCTTAAACAGTCAGTATAATTTATCCTTATTAAACTCATAATGAATTAACACACTTAAGGTTATTTCAATTTTGATGTGTGCATGAACTTGTAAAAATATAAGAGTAATATTTACTTATGAAAGTATCTAAAGGTGAGATAACTCGTTGCTATAAAAATTTATTTAATTTATTATCTACGTAGTATGTACCTTAAGTAAATATTATATGTATGTACTATACAAAATACTTAATACTAGAACACACTGAAGTGTTGCTGCTGTAAAACAGTTTTAGTGTTTTTTTACAACTTGTTTACAAACATTTATAACTTGAGTTATACAACTTATAACACACGCGTGTAAACTGTAGTGTGGTAAAGAAATAATAATATTTGTACGAGCTTCTAAATTTATAGTTAGTTGGGGTATAAATTATATAAAATAATAAGATTTGGTTTAAGTATAAATAAATTAAATTTATATGGGATTTACTAGGTAGTGTATGTATACATAATTTCAAAAATAATTTAGTGTATTAAAATGAGAAAGAACTTTTTTATATCCTGGGATAATGTGGTGTTTATCGGGTAATTTGTAGCTCATTACAATATTCATTAGAATAAGGTATTTATAAGAAAATTCGGAAATTCGAAGCTTATCTATGTAGATACTTATGTATTTATATAATTATGTGTCTATACCCAGCAGTTCTAGGAGACTGTCCCGAACTAGTGATTTTTCCCATCATTCAGGGTGGGAACTAGTTACTTCAATACGTCCATTTCCTAAGCAGGGGGCCAATTGACCCTTTTTGACTACAATGAGACTGTCTAATAGCTGGTCCAAGGTAGTCAACGTATTAGATTCACATACTGGTTAAAAAGCATTTGTTATCTTACTAAGTAGCTACCTAACTGGTAACTTGATCAGCCACGTAACTAGTTATTTTAACATGTACGGGTGCTAATTGACCTCAAACAGTCAGCTAAAAAGACGTATCATAGGCAGTCCAATAAACGATAGCTTGTAAACAAATCTTTCTTCTACAACTCTCCAATGGAATGCTTCTGGTGGGTAAAATAACTACATTCTAAAGTGCAGTACAAAATAAACGCTTAAAGTGACTACACTCCAGATTACTTAGAGACACTTAAGTGACAATTGTCTTCACGCTAGATTACCTCGGATGTATAAAGTAACCAATTGTCTTCTCTCTGCAATACAAAGAGCACATACGTGTCAATGACCAACATATAGAAATTGAAGTCAGCCAAGTGATAATACATTTGTGACGATTACTGTCTGTAACGGATACATTGACTACTTGCTTAACTGCTGGGTAGCTATGCATTTTTAAGCTGATTCTCTGCGAGATGTTAAGTTTTCCCTGACTAATTTGCCACGTAAAAAACAAAAAAGGTAAATCTATTATATATCAGTGGATAGGGAATTTTGTCTACTTTTAAAATATGTATATAGTATTTGACAATTAATGTATTCATGGAATACTTTTTTGAAAAATATGACAAAAAAGCTTTTTATTGAAAAGATACTCATTTTTAAAATTGAAATTAAATTTTTATTTATGAATATTTTTAAATGAAATTTGACAGTTATATAGAATATTCTGTTAAAAATAGAAAAATAAAAACAAATTTTGAAATTTGTGGTCAGAAATCCCACGTTTCCCAAAAAAATTTAGAAAAATTCCAAAATTGGGATTTTTTATTTTTTTTGCTATAACATCCATACCAGGGGCGGAGTTATCGGAACCCTTTACAAAATAATTAAAAACTTATTTAGCCATTTAAACTGGGTTACTATATTTTGATATAGACTGTGCGATTTGAGAATTTTTTCCATAAATTTTAATTTTCTATAAAATAATAGGCATTTTTTTGGATGTATCTGGTACCTTCGGTATCAAAAATATTAAAATTTATTATTAATTTTAATATTTAGTGTAAAGTTAGCTTTTCAAAAAGTGTAAATTCTTTATATATTTTCTTAGATTTAAAAAGAAAAAAAGTACTTTTTTCCCAAAAACTAGCGAAAAATCGCCTTTGGGTTTTTTTAGTTTTTTGGCTATAATATCCATACCAGGGGTGGGATTACCGGAATACTTTACTAAATAATTAAAAACATATTTGGCCATCTAAACTAGGTTAATTTATTTTGATATCAACTATGCGATTTGAGAATTTTTGCCTTAAATTTTAATTTTCTATAAAATAATAGCCGTTTTTTGGATGGACCTAGTCCCTTCGGTTCCAACAATTTTTAAATTAATTTTCATTTCGAATATTTACTGTAAAGTTAGGTTTCCAAAAGGTATGAATTCTTTACACATCTTCCTAGAATTTTTTTAGATAACTTAAAAACAAAAAAAGTACTTTTTTCCCAAAAACAATCGAAAAATCGCCTTTTTAAATTTTTTAAATTCAAATGCATATAACTTTGGATTCAATTAAGATTTTTACACAATTCTTTTTTGTTTAACATATATATTTATTGGTAGTCCAATAAAAGATTAATGGAAATAGTCGGGAAAGATTTGGGCCCGCTGTTATAAAAAAACTGTGGTAGGGTGGGTAAACATTTTTAAAACATAATTTTCAAATGCGAATATCTTCTAAGTTATGCGAGATAATTGATAGCTAATTTATAGTGCTTGACAAAAACATTCTACAAGGTGGCGCAAAAGTAATCCTCCTATCAGAAAATGCTATAAATGTTGCCGATTATTGGTCAAATAAATAGTCAGCAATATTCCGCGTTCTGGAGCAGTGTAGCGTACCATTGTTTATTAACGTGTATTTCGCATGTGTTTACTACACAAATGTCAAAACAGAACTGACATTAGAGGCCAATCGCAAAATTTATAGCATTTTCTGATAGAGGGATTACTTTTGCGTCAACTTGTACATACTTGATATGGTGGCGTATGATTTATATTGAATATGAGGAGAATATATATTCCACATACGCATACTATTGTGCTCCCATATAATGAATAGATAGTATTTATAGTTTAGGAGGCTAAAAAAAAATTAGAAATATTGGAGCAAAGACATTTCTCCTTTTTATTTATCCTTTTTATGACAAATTATAGCCAGGGACCGAAAATAATAATTATTCTTGAAATTTCAAAGGAAAAAAGCCATCACTAGAAAATATCGGAGAGTCAAGTCAAGCATACCATTTTGATCGTTTTCAACTATATTTTCATAAATTAACATGATTTTTAATTTCTTGATTTTTATTTTTTTCGTCAAAAATAATTGTTATTTTTTGATTTTTATTTTTTTTTATCAGAAATATTTGTCAAACTTTGATTTTTATTTTTTTTGTCAGGAATATTTGTCAAACTTTGATTTTTATTTTTTTTTGTCAGGAATATGTGTCAAACTTTGATTTTTATTTTTTTTTGTCAGAAATAATTTTTATTTTTTTGTCATACATATTTATCACACTATGATTTTTATTTATATAGTCTGACAAAAAAATAACAATTATTTCTGACAAAAAAAATAAAAATCAAAGTCTGACAAATATTCCTGACAAAAAAAAAATAAAAATCAAAGTTTGACACATATTCCTGACAAAAAAAAATAAAAATCAAAGTTTGACAAATATTCCTGACAAAAAAAATAAAAATCAAAGTTTGACAAATATTTCTGATAAAAAAAAATAAAAATCAAAAAATAACAATTATTTTTGACGAAAAAAATAAAAATCAAGAAATTAAAAATCATGTTAAAATAAAAATCAAAAAATAACAATTATGTTGTGATTTTTATTATAAATGTCATAATTGTTACGGTCCCTGATTATAGCTACTAATTATATCAAAATATAGAACTTTTAAATTATGCTTATTATATAATAAGGACTTAGATCGATAAATTGTTAACATAAATTCAAAGTTTTGATTTTTTTATGTGAATGAAATTATTATTACAATTTTGTATCACTCAAGTCCTTGCTTACCATAGTGACAGTATGCCAAATTAGGGCATCCTTTTCTGTAAAGATTTCTTGATATTAATTTCGGTATTTATTGAGCCATTTGTAACAAATGTTTGGATTTTTTGCCGCAACTGCATATTGCTTACCATACCAAGAACTTTTTGGACGATTGTGTCTGCTTTTGAGTCTTAAACTTTTCTTCAACATTCCCTGGAGCATCAGCAACACCAAAATTTTGTCCCGACAGCTGCGAAAAATCTGCCAGAACATACGTTACGTCATCCATTATGCAGCAAGATTTTTTTATAAAATTTGACTTTAATTTCCGTGCTCTGTTTTTGGCCTCTAAATTTTCAGAAACATTTTGAGCCTTGTATGTTTTGAACCTGCATTGGCTTTAACTTTTCGTACCCAATAGTCCGAGCACTGAGCTAACGGGACTGCTTTCCTATCGGATGTCTTTGTCAAGCACTATAAATTAGCTATCAATTATCTTGATAGCTACGATAAGTTTTTTTATATTTTTTTTTGAAATTGGAACACAAATGTAGAAATAGAATTGTTTTAAAAATTGAACATTTCCGAGGTGTCCTAGTTTGATAACCCCTGTCTGCACATTTGGAGGGCTCATTCAATTCAAATTCTAACCTTAAACACAAAAATACTTCTCCTTTACGCATGTAAAAACTCATTTAAAACGGAATAAGGGCTTAGAAGTTACATATTTATTTCCCTCTTTTTTTTTCTATACCACTGAGCGCCGGAATCCAAATAGAGGAAATATTTGAACTGCAGTTTCCATCTATTTTATATTTTTTTGTGTCCAACTTCTACGTCTTCGATAAACTTGATTCCCGATATATAAAGGTTAATAGCATATGGTAGAACGAGAGGCGCAACTAAAAGTAAAATTTATTAAAAATATTTACTCTCTCCCAAATTTTATAGATGACACAACAACAACAAAACACATTGATTTACATATATTTTGATGCTGCAGGACTAAGGCCCGTTTTGTCAACAATGTATCGACACACTGCCCGCTAATTAACGTTAAAGATTTTGGTTTTCTCAATATACCGACAAAAAACATTATATTCTGTTGGCAATACCTCTGAAAGTAGATGTGAAAGTTGGGAACCCTGCTTTCAAGTGACAACATATTGACATAAATAAGCTGTTAAATGTTGCCATTGACGGCCAGAATCTTTTCATTATTCATTA
Source organism: Calliphora vomitoria (assembly GCA_942486065.2). Classification (NCBI taxonomy): domain Eukaryota; kingdom Metazoa; phylum Arthropoda; class Insecta; order Diptera; family Calliphoridae; genus Calliphora; species Calliphora vomitoria. Next base: position 80,914,849 of record OW818030.2, read on the forward strand.
TCCTCCATGTCTGTCAGGCAGTTTTTCGTTGGGAAAAAATATAATCACGTACTGAGAAAATGGTCCTAAGGGTTTTGACAACAGACCTAGGTTTTTTGTTTCTCAGTAACGCTTCCATGTATATTTCATTCTATGATTAAGTACTTTTAAACGTTGCAGAATAAGGTGAACAATTTTAGATCTTGGGAGCACAAATAATCGAAAATGTCCAATATAAGAACCTTGCTTTTATTGTCATTTTATATTCAAAATATAATTATTTTTATTACAAATATTTTAATTTTTTCAAATATTTGCAAATTTTATATAGAAACTTGAGTAATCTTTAACTGTTAAACAATACCTGTTAAATAACACAATAATATTTTTCTTATAACCTTTTGCAAATTGACAATTTTCTAACACTTTACAAATTCATAATAAGGAAAATAAGAAATTTTTTTATTCATCTACCCTTCATCAACAACAACTCATCTGGTGTATGAAAAATCAACATGAATTTAAATCACTCTAATGTATGCATAAATATAGTAAATAAATAAGTATGTATTCACACATATTCTCATACAAATCCATGAATGTTTGAGTAAGAAGGACGAAATAAAGCTACTGCAAGGATACGCACATTATTACTATGCCAATGATTATATCTCTCTGTGTGTGTGTAAGTATTTTCTAAAGGAAATTTTATGTGTGTATGTTCTACTTATTACGTTAGATTGTTAATTTTTCTGGCTCAGATTTTTGCATAAAGCAATTCAAACTGAAATCAGCAAGTTAATGTGAAATTTAACATATAAGTCGACTCTCTGTAAGCACTACATATTGAAAAAACGTTCTCTAAATTTTTAGGTAGTTAATTTATTTAGAAGATGCCTCAATTTCTAATAAATTAACTACCTACAAATTTAGAGCACGTTTTTTGTGTCAATATGTACTGCTTACAGAAAGTAGACTTAAATGTTAAATTTCACATTAACTTACTGATATAAGTTTGTATAGCTATATGCAAAATCAGAGCCTATATATCAGCTCGCAAGAAGAGTAATTCATAAACAAAATTATCAGAATTTTTTGCGATATAAAATATGAAGATTTTTTGTTATAAGAACTAAAAGTTTCATTAAACTCTTTATGCCCTGCAGACAAATGAAAGTGTCAAAACCAACTAATATTTGTTAAATTTTACTACATTTATGTAGCGAATATTTTAACCAAACCAGCATATCTTGCATTTAATATTACACATTTCTAGTAGTATTTCACGTTTAGGGTTAGCCCCTAAAAATATGCAACCATTATAAGTACGAAAATTTATTCATTTTAATTCGATAAGGACTGAGATCGAAAAATAATTAACATACATATATGTTAATAAAAATGAAACCGCTAAACCAAATTTTATTATTTTTTTATTGGATTGAAATTATTATTACAATTTACAAAAAAAAAAAAAATTATAGTTCTAAACACTAGTGCAGGAATTTTGAACCTTCTTCAGAAACCCTTGCATTATGATTTTTATAGTGATATCTGTCACTTTGTTCGATGGGCAACCATCTAGGATTAAAATCTACCACACTTTTGGACACCTTTTTTGTGCTCTTCAATTCTCTTTTAACAAGAGCCCATTATCTCTCCACTGGCCTTAGCTCCACACAGTTTAGAGAATTTGCCTCTCTCGGTACAAATACCACATTATTGTTCTTTCACCACTGAAGTCCTTTCTGACCATAGTGACAGATGCCAAATTAGGCCAAAAATAAGTGGACACACTAAGAAGTCTTATGAATGGAAGCATCCTTTTTTGTAAACATTCCTTGATGTAATTTTCGGTATTTATAGAGCCCTTTGTAACAAATGTTTGGCTTTTTTGCCGCAACTGCATATTGCTTGCAATACCAAGAACTTTTTGGGAAATTTTGTCTACTTTTGGATGCTAAACTTTTCTTCAATATTTCCACGAGCATCAGCAACATCAAAATTTTGACCCGGAAGCTGCGAAAAATCTGCCAGAACATACGTTTCGTTATCCATTATGCAGCAGGGATATTTTTTCATAAAATTTGACTTCAATTTATGTGGTCTGTTTTTGGCATCTAAGTTTTTTGCAGCGTTCCTGTCAGGAACTTTTGGAGCCTTGTATGTTTTTGAGCCTTCATTGGCTTCAAATTTTCGTACCAAATAGTCCGAGCACTGAGCTAACCGGGCTGCTTTCCTACCGGAGGTGTTGGGAGCTCTTTTGAAAGTGTTTTCTATTTTCTTGGCTTAATAAACATCATGTGAACCATTCCTTCTACCTGAACCAGGTTTTCTATCAACGGACAGGTTCTTCTGGTACTATTGAATAACATTGGAAACAGTTTGATGGCAGACCTTTGATTGTTTGGCCAAGTTTTTGTAGGACCAAGTTGGGTTTTATTGAAAATGTTTAATAATTTTTGTACGCACTTTTTTCTGGTCACTAATTTTAATCAGATTAACAATAAATGAACATAATTGACATTTAACATAATAACTGACATGCTTCACAAAGGTAACTTGATCAAAAAAATCAAATAATACTTGGGTTAAAAGTTTTAATGAAAAACGTGTGTTAAGAATTCTCCGATTTAGTCCTTTTATGTCTTCCATGGCCATACAAAATTAAATATTCTCCAGAATTTCGAAATTCGCATTAGTTTGGATTTTAAATAGATTCAAAAGTCTCTCAGTCTATACAAACGGTTCTATGAAGGGACATCGAGTTGGCGTAGGTATCTACATTCGGGAATTCGACATTAGGTTATCTTTTAGACTTCCAAATGAATGTAGCATAATTCAGGCTAAAATATCAGCCATCAAAAGGGCGGCTAACTGGCTCAGTTATAATAAGATATCAGGCAGAGATAGTCGTATATATACTGACAGTCAGGCCGCAATAAAATCTCTAACAGTTGTATACACAACATCTAATTTGGTCCAGGAATGCCGGGCATACTTTAAACAGGATGGCGAGAAATTCAACAGTCGTACTCAAGTGTGTACGGGGACACGGATATACTACAGGCAACTTCATTGCTGATGATTTGGCGAAAAAATGCGCCATGTTACCTAACGGAAACATAGATTTCCTATGTGGAATTCCGTTATCCAAATGCAAGCTACAAACTAGTAATTTCTACTAGTAATTTCTACTCAGACAAAATGAAGTTGTGAACCCACATGCACTATAACCTTCTTGGCTTGTCACGCTCACAATTGCGTGGCGTAGTGGCGTTCATTACTGGACACTGCACTTTGGCAACCACGCGAGGAGACTTGGCTTGCCCTACAACCACTTCTGCAGAAGTGGTCAAAACGAGGAGGAGGATGAAATCATTTTTCATCTTCTTTGTCACTGGCCGGCATTAGGAGATCTACGCTTACGGTTTTTGGGACACCGTTCCATAAATAGTCTTTCTGACCTATCGAATATGAGGCTTGAGGACATTAATGCCTTTATAAGGAATAGTAATTGGTTAAAAATACCAGAAATTGCAATCTCTCTAGAGTAACCTAATAACCGCTATTTTATTTTCTTTCTTGAACATCTTCTTATTAACTTTTCAATCTCCTCCTTCTCTCTTTTCATTTCTATCTGCCCCTCTTTCTTTCAAACTTTCTACTTTCAGATAACACAAAGGGACAATTAATTGGACCCACGTGAGCTATTCTGCTATTCTTCAATTTCGCGGCTGCCTGGAAACCTAACTTAATAGATGCGTGCAAAATACCTTAAGCAAAACTGTCAATAACATTTGAACTGTATATTTCTCATATATCATTTTGAAGTGAATGAATTAAACAGGATATAGCTTAGGTAATGGTTCTTGGAAAAAGGATATCTGAAAAATATATTTTCCAGGATTTAAAACTCATATAAAATTTAGAATGAGACTATAAGGTTCACGAGATATTGAAAATATTTGAAATATTTAAAAAAAATTTGTAAGACAAAAAATTATCCTGCTAGCTATTGTTGAGTTTTACAACAATCTTCAGGGAGTAGTACTCAACAGGAGCTCGCAGCATCATTCGAAGCTACTCAAACAGCAATTTCAAAAACTTTGCGCGCAGCAGGATTCATCCAACAATAATGAAATTGGATATCAAACGAATTGATGCTGTAAGACGATTTTGCATGTCCGAAATGATGCTAATTTTTGCGGATCCATTAGGATAACCTGAAGCGTAAGAGATCGCATGAGAAACCCGGCCAACCAGCCGAATCGGCACCAAATATCCATGACTGGTATTAAGTTTGACCAAAAGGGTGCTATCTACAATGAGCTGTTGAAATCTGACAATTGCAGGGAAGCTGTACCGAATCTGATTCATTTGAAGCGATCATTGGCCTAAAAAGAACAGAATGCGGCCAGACATGAAACGGTAGTATTCCATCAAAACAACGCTCGGTCATATGTAGCAATACCTATTAAAAAGTATTTAGAATGAAGTGGTTGGGAAGTTTTGCCTCACCCGCTTTATACTCCAGACCTTGCCCCATCCGACTATTATTTGTTTCGAACGATGCAAAACGCTCTCTCTAACTTTGTAACAGTGTACCCGATATTGGCTTTATTCGTTCTTGGCCTCAAAAGATGAGCAGTTCTTTTGGATCGGAATCTATATGTTGCCAGAAGGATGGGAAAGTTCATATAAAACAATGGCCAATACTTTGAATAAATTTATATTCTTCAAATGTTTCAAAATAAAATCTAAAAATTTAAAAAAAATACCCGCATTTTTAAGTCTTACAGCCAATAACATTATTCTTAATTAGATTATTCTTAAAATCTTAACTACATTACTAAAATTAAAAAGTAAAACTCATACCTTTTCACTTCAAAATTAGTTCATCTTTGCTTCATAAAAACCCACAATAGTCAACGGTTCACCCTAGTAGAACTTCAACATACTCATAGAACGCACACACAAATACTCATACTACATAGTATACGTAAAAAATTATGCGTTAACTGAATTCTATGATAATCTAAAAAGGTTGTTATTTTTCATTAAAAATCCTTTCACTTTAATAAGTCCCATTCATTGCTAACACAAGAGAAAGAGAACAAAAAAAAAAAACAAAAAAACGAAAAATAAATGTACAAAAATAATCTCTATCAAACACTCTTCTACATACAATGGTATGACATGACAGTAGCGTATTTCAGTTAAAACCTCAGCAAATATGAAACCTTTCACTTAGTTACACGCTAGTTTCCGTACACCTCTGTGTTTAATGATTATTTTATGGAAACATAAAGAATTTTGAAAACTTTATAGTTTCTGTGTTGGAAACTTTTTTTATGTGCACTTATTCTTAAGTATAAAATTCAATTTGTTAACAAGATAACATTTTGAAAATCTCTATTTATTATATCATAGTTTTAGTAAATTTTCAAATCTTTTTGCGTTTTGTATTTTATACTGTTCCAGTTGGTGTGTGTTTTTAATCAAGGTAGCTAAATATTTATTAGCTAAGCTGTTGCACTATGGGTTTTAGAGCAGAAAAAAATAATGCCACTTTAATAGTCTTGAATGATCTAGACAAAGTAGCCAGATAATACAGATAATTACAAACGGAATAATAAACTTATATATACCCTTGCAACTCTTGGTGAAGGGAAGTAACGAAAAGTGATTTTTGGGTACATGTAAAAGTATGCGAATCGTGGGAGGGGTTTTTTCCTTTAATTTTTTACACTAAATATTTTTCCGTTTCAAACCGTCATATTTAAACAATCTTTGGATGATATTATTTTTACCACACTTATTGCAGAAACTGCAACAATAGGTATTCGTAGGACACATAAGGGAAACAAATGATCGAAATAAATACTCTACCCCAATACTAGTCAATTTTACGGGGAATCATTCTCGTACTCAACATTATAATATACAATGTTGTTCATTAGACTGTTTTTGACTAAAACTTTTAAATCTGACTACTAGTATAACAGAACTTTGGTTGTATTTTCCCTGTGCCAAAATCTGGAAAAAGATTTCTAACCGATTTTTTTTAAATTTTCGGAAATCGAAAAAAACAAAACGCTATACTAAAACCATATGAGCTTGGCTCCAAGTGTTTATTAAAAGGGGTAAATATGTTTATTGAATATTGTTTTGCTTCATGATATAAGTATGAACAACGTATTAATGATTAGTTCTATGGAACTTTCTATTGAACTTTTTATATAACTTTCATTTACTTCTGCTATTTTACAGCCATAGTGCAAAATTCACCACACTATCAATTGCATACCTTACCAGCAGTTTTAAAAGAAGCCAATATATCCCTTAGAGACAGTAATTGCCACTAATATAACTAACTGACTTGAGTTTATATATTTTGGGTGATTTGTAACGCAAAGCGAAGTTACTTTATATCCCAGTTTATCTGGCGTGAAGTCAATTGTCACTAATATAGATTCTAGATTGTAGTAATTTTAAATGTTTAGTTTGTACTACACTTTATTGTGAGTGAGATGTACAAACTAGTTTTATACAAAATTGCGTTGATATGATTCTCATAGTGTTTATTTTGTTTTTGCTTAAGTAAGCTTACATCCCAAAAAATCTGGCTTGAAGTCAATTGTCACTTAAATGTCCCTAAGTAATCTAGAGTGTAGTCACTTTAAACGTTTATTTGGTTCAGTACTTTAGAAAGTAGTTATTTTGTCCACCAGAAGTAAAGTAGTGGAGATTAGTTGCAAGCCATCTGTTATTGGACTGTCTAGGAGATGTGTTTTTAACATGCACATTAAAGTTCTTAAGGTTAAATTTCCATTTTGCACGGTTATTGTAAATGTTAGACCTTAAAGTATATTTTTCTCAATTTTCATTAAAATTGGACCAAAAATATATAATACTAGCTGCACATTCCCCGTTTCGCTTGTTCTTAGAAAACATCTGTTTTATACTGCATCTCGATCTCGATTTTAATATACAGTTTCGGAAAAAACTAAGGATCGGAATCTAGCATCGATGATTGTAGCCTCAATTAAATTTAGTGAACATTTTTTGATGGTGAATCTTATTCCGTTGCATAATTTAAAGTTACGGAGTAGCATTATCTGTGATCCAACCTTCAATGTTAATTCAAAAAATTCAGTAGAATAATTGACGGCTTCTTCTTCGTTCACTACTGTGTCAATAGATTTGTATTTCATTGTTTCGGTAGTCAGTTTCAATTGAATTTGCTCATTGAGCTTGTTAACATCATGATTTATCGGTGCCAAAATTGCACATTCCCACAGCCAATCCGAATTTTTGTAGTTCGTTGTAAGACTTGGGAATACCTTGTTGACAATAGTTTGAATATTACTTGGCAGATGTTCGCCGGGAAATAATTTCATTTGTTGCGGGATCAATTGGAATTTTTTCCATTTCCGATGTGCAACAATTGTTTTGAGAATGTTTCGGCAGAAGGGTCTTGCAGCAAATGCAAAAGCATGTTCGTCGACATCGTTCGGCTTCTGTAGCTTTACTTCGCTTCAACATTGGGAAGTGGGAGCAATGAACCAATTCTATGGTTCATTTGGCCTTGAACTTTAAAGGTGGGTATGAAGCCGACATTGTTTACGATATTAGTTGCCCCGAAGGACGTCATTTGAAATATAACTTAGAAGCGGCTCAGGCGGCTCAATAATTGTTGACAGAACAACTTTATCAATAACGATCTTCAAAACGCTGCAATGTAAACAAAGTTTGTTCATTGCGCCAATCGGAGCTATTCAAAATATATTTCCTAAATAGATTTAACATGGAAGTTTCTTATTCATGCACCTAATATGCAAGAGTAAACAAAACGGTTCATCATCGATTGATAATAGAAAATAAATTTTATATTACAATTAATTTGTTTTTGTATATATGTTTGTCATTCCGTGTGTAACATTGAGAAATATTCATCTGAGACCCAACAAAGTATATATTATTGATCCTTATAAAATTCTAAGTCAATTGAGTCATGTCCGTCTGTCTGTCCGTCTGTCTGTGTAAAACACTCTCGTCCAAAATACATAAACAAAATTAATGAAATCTATACCAAAATCTCTATATTGAAAATCAGCAAATTTGAACTAATCAAACAAGGGTTATGGATCAAAATGTAAGACAACCTCCAAAAATGTTGATCATTTTCACATGTTTTCTGTGATTTTGGGTAAATTTATTATATAGAATACCATGAAATTTTTCACTCACTATTTATATGATAAAAAGCAAAATTCTGTTGAAAATGACAAGAATCGGTTCATAATTTCTCCTACAAAATTCAGTACAACTAAGTTTCATGCAAAGAGAAATCGCAACATCAAATTTTTTTTGATCGGTCATTATTTGACCATAACACCCACATAAAGTTCACTTCCTAAATTTACTTAATTAAACACAAATATCGTATAATATCGCTATTACGTTGAAATTCGACACGGGAAATTCCAATATACATAAAAAATCGCTGTAGCGAATTTTCTGAAGATCGGACTATAATTAGTTATAGCTCCCATATAAGGAGCACTTCAAAAAAACACATTAATTTTCATAAATATCTGAAAAAAATCGTTATGGAAATAAAATTGTACAGGGATCGGTAGTATTTATTCACAAATGATAAAACTATATTTTGTGAATATCGGTCCAAATTTGACAATAGCTACCATATAAGGTCCATATCCGAAAATCACAATTATGAAGATCGTCCGATAATTGGTCTTGCTCCCATATAAGTACCAATTCCGAAAAACACATTAACCTCTATAAATATTTTAAATCTATCAATATCAAACTAAAATTGTATACACATCAATATATTGTATCCAAAAATCATACAACTGGGGTTTGTGAATATCGGTCCATGTTTGACCATAGCACCCATATTATGTCAATTTCCGATAATCACTATTATAGCCATAAAAAATCTTCAAGCAAATAGGTCACAACTACATAGAAATCACGTTAAAATATTTAATGACGATCGGCTCATAATAGGTTACACTAATTTTCGTATGCAAAATTGAGTCAGAACAAAAACATGCTTTTGAAGTTTGACTAAATATATTTCTTTACCCTTTTTTATACTCTTTTTCTTCACTTGTAGTGAATAACGAAAATGTTGAGCCAATCGGTAATGTTAACCAATTATTAAGTATATAATTATAAACTCTATTGGTATTAGAAATATGTAGTAATTTCAATTATAAATTGCTGAATTAGATAACATTTTTATACATTTGTAATAAAATATCTTCTGCGCAAACAAGTTTTTGTAACAATATAAAAAATACTATTACATTAAAGCATAGTACTCTGTTCAAAATTTCGTGCGAAATGCTGTCAAACTACATATAAAATATTTGGAATGAAATAAATGCGAAATAATTTCGCAAAAACAGTACTCTGTTCTTATTGTGGAAAACATGTGAAATACATATGGCAACCTTATTATTCCACAAGAAATAACATAAGCAGCACTTCTTTCGTACGAAATTAAAACCAGCAGCTGATCATTTTTAGCATATAAAATTTTTCGCATGAAAAAACTATAATTTTTCGCAAATATGAACAGAGTACTAAGCTTAACACTGTAAATACTTCATAATAAAGCGATGGCAAAATAACAAACACTAAATAGGGATATTAGAGTCTTTATACCAATGTAGTTTCTATAATTTCCATCATATTTAGGTGGAGGGTATTTAAGATTCGGCATAGCTAAATATAGTGCTCTAACTTGTTTTTTATGGAATTTGCGCCAAACATCCATTTTTATAGATGACAATTACGAACACATTTCAATTCTTTCGAATTAAATTTTTACAAAAACTTGAAAATTTGTATATATTTCTGAATTTTAGCGATAATATATTTTGTCGTTCATTTGGACCCAAAGAATATATAAGGGTTAATCTCCAAAAGATTTTGGTTGCTATAATTTTCATTATAAAAATTAAATCTACATATTTCTCTAAAATAATGTAGAAAATTAAGGAGCTTCACAAATTTATTTCATATAAAATGTGAAATTTTGTACATATCTGACTTTTGACCTTGAAGAGCGTCCCGAAATCGTTGTCCGATTTAGCTCAAATTTTCAACTCTTACCCCTTAGACCTAGTGTTACAATATTCCACCCGGCACACTTTGGAATCTTAAAATCGGCTGTCACTCTAATGTACATGTTAAAATAACTAGTTATGTATCTGGTCAAGTAACCAGTTAGGTAACTAACTGACTCTTTGTAACCTGTATGTGAATCCTAAGTTAGACAGTCTATTTTGTATTTGGCACACCGTTTGGGACACGCACACGTTAAAACAAGTAAGAAAGTATGGTTGGTCAAGCCCGACCTTATAATACCCTACACTAAGTAAATGAGCAAAAACATTTTTCTTTCAAAATTTCAATAATTTTTATTCGTGAGTGATTTTCGGAGTGGGCCTTATATGGGAGCTATGACAAATTATAGACCTATCACCATGAAATTTTGTCATGTGGTTAATGTCTATATGAAAGTTATTTGTGTCGAATTTTATGTGTATACCAACATTTTAAGGAGATTTATGCTCGTTAAAGTGATTATCGGAGCAGGCCTTATATGGGAGCTATGACTAATTATGGATCGATCATAATGCAATTTGGTGACATAAATTCCGTATATATAAAACTTATTTGGAGAAAAATTTGTGTAGATACCTATATAAATTAAACATTAATGACCGATAAAGTTCAATTTCGGAAAGTGATTCTGAGTCGATCGGTATATTTTAAGGTGGGTGTTAGGCTAATATTTTTGGGCGTTACAAACATCTGCACAAATCCAATATACCCTCCCCACTAAGGTGGTGTAGGGTATAACAACTAGTCACCCAAAACTGCTGGGTTAGCACACACACTCATACTCATATACTCTTAGTAACGCATTCCTTTATTCTCCTCCATTCCTTTATCTATTAAAAATAATTGAAACTATTAACTATTTTTAAGTTTTTTTCTTTACAAAGGAGAGAATTATATGTGTACGATATCCTTGTGAGATACTTTGTTACTTTCTTGTGAGCTATGAATGTTTCTAACACAAAGTAAGCTGGACTAAACATGTCAACATTTCTACAAACTTTAAACTCTTATGTATATGGTTTAAAGTACACTTTTAATTGAAATCCTTTGCTGTTAAGTTATAACTGTGTTTGCTTTTCATAATAAAGATGACTCTACTTAAATAATTTCTCTTTTTATAATATTATTTCAGTCATGTTGTATACATGTAAGTATGTGAAGCAATAATAATTCAAAGTGCTAATGTTACTTTCATCTTTCAAACCAAAAAAAAATAAAAAATTTTACAAGAAAAAGTGTTGGGTTTTATCTTTTGCCAAGGATTTTCTTTCGTTAAACTTATTATGGGATTTTATGGGGAAAACTGTTGTTGGTAATTAAGTTTGTCTTTTAAATGGCTTAAATAGCTGTATATTAAACTCTATAAGAATTTTTTTTATATTAACAATAAAAATAAATTTTAATATATTACTTTATTCTCGTGCGAAAAGTATTAAAAATGTGTGTATAAAGTTTTAAATTAAATATAAATGTTTGCAGTAAGGATTTGATTTAATTAAGACTACAAAAGATAATATGGAATGCAATATAAATAAGAGAAAATATTAATGTTTGGTTAATATGGTTAAACTTAAAAATATAAATAAGAGAGAGAAAGTGCACCCTACCAAATCTAGGTATAATTCTTTCTTTAGCCACATGTATAAAATAACCTGTTTAGTCCCTTAAGTATTTAGAATTAAATACAAATTATTATTTAATTTAACTTTTAAAGAATTCTATTTTAATTGCAACATTAATTGTTAATTAATTAAAAACCCGAGCAGTCAAAAATATTTACATAAAGAAAAGGTTCCCTAATTGAGTGTTTTGCGCTGTAACAAAAATCCTTTTGCAATAATTTCCTGATAAATTTTAATCCCATTTTCCACATTACTTACGGAAAGTAAGTAAAAATTACAAGGGTCAAACGGAAAGCTGTAACTGAATAAAATGAACGATATTATTTGTAATGGTTAAATAAAAATGGCGCTAGAAATTTGTTTAGCAGGCAATAAGTTTATTTTTATTTAATGCCTTAAACAAAACAATACAAAAAAAAAACCTTGTTTCTATTGCCAAACACACACTTCAAAAAATTACGTTTAAAAATAAAAATTGAGACCCTTTTTTTCCCTATTCATTCCCTAACGTTACAAATTTTTATTAGGGATGAAGGAAGAAGAAAAAACACAAAAAAAAGAAAACATTAATGCGGACTTGACATTTTTTTTCTCTTATGTATTAAACCTTATTTAATTCAAGCTAAAAGCTAAAATTATACAAGTATTTAGAATGCTTACTTTTTTATTACCAGTAGACCTTTTATATTTGCTATAATCCCTGCGACCGGGGTTAAACATATGAATAATTCTAATTGCTTCAAATAAAAGGATAAATATTACCTTTGGCATTTTTTTGTTTGTTACTTGAAATAAGTTAAATATAAACGTATTTTTTATGAATTATGTGCTTGTGTTGTATTCGCATTACAGCCGCAGGCTTTTGTTTCTTGGGAAATGTCAGTTTTTTTTTTTGGATGATTGAATATGATTAATAGTAAATGTAACATAACAGAGTGACAAATATAGGGAATACAGGCGAAATAAAGAAATTAACAAATGAAAATATAAACTCGACAGCTGGACTCGAATAGAGGATATTTAGCAATACTATTTTGAAAGTTTTAGTAATAACCTTTACTTTTTTATTCACAGATGGCCTGCAAAATCATGCAGTATTCATCAAAAATAAGTTTATTAAAAACTATGAAGTTTTTGAAATGATCAAATATTTTTTAAACATTTGAATTTTAGATTTCACGTGTTCTGGGAAATTGATAAATTGCAAAGTTTAATAAAATAAATTTAGAGTTTTTTTATGCAAAATTTTTCTTAAGAGTTTTTCAAAGCAAAAAATTTGCCAAAAAACATTTCCGTAAATGCCTAAAATTTTTTTATAACCCTGGGAAGCGTATTATACATTTGTGCTGATGATTGTAACGTCCAAAAATAATAGTCTAATATCTATCTTAAAGTGTACCAATTTAACTATGTTCGTCCATCAGACAGGGTGTAAACTTGTACCCAAAATATAGGTCACAATTTTGAATATATATTGATAAGTTTGATACCTTATAGTTGAAATCAGTCCATTATTTCACCTAGCCTCCAACAAATGCTCTACCGAATTAAAACTTTTTTTTTCATAAAAATATGACTTATATTGTTTTACACAAAAATAAATTAAATTTAAATTTTTGCTTCGGATCGATTCATATCCGGACTTTTCTCCGGTATAGGCCCACTTCAGAAAACGACTTTAACCCTTATGTGAATGGCGAGATACACGGGTACCTGTGGTGTTTTCGGCTTAATTTTCTGTATAGGAACAGATTGTATTTGAAATTTCTTGAGAACTCCTAACTTTTAATAAATTTTAAAATATCATAATTTTTTAGCTTAAAAATTATTTTGAAAAAGTGTGCTGACCAATTCCCATCATACACTCCTGAAGGTATAGTAAGGCACCCGGGTACCTTAATATATTAAATATCAAAAAACGATTATTGCAAGTATGTTTTTAGTGAAACGTTAATAAAATAAATTTTAAAAAAGTCATTAAGAATACTTTAGATTAAAAATTTTATTTGCTGAAAGAAAAACAAAAATAAAGAAAATATATATATATTTTTTTTTTAAAAATAAGCAAAAAAAATTATTTTCATTGATGTCTGATGAATGCTCTTTAGAAATCGGCTTGGAACATCTGATACAAGCGACAACTCCCTACTACGGGATTACGGCCGCTTTTATTATTTTTGTGCAAACTGGAAATTTTTGACATTGAAACATCAAAATATTTCCTAAGCACACTCTGTATTGCTGATTCTACATAAGGCTTTCCATGCTTACTTGATAACATAACTACATCTTTCTTTTTTTTCGGTACATAAGAGCAAAATAATGCTTCTTTGCTGAAGGGAACATTTTTCTTACTGTTCCCACTAGTGTTAAGTTTTATACGCTTAAAGTTTTTGCTCGCTTCAAGGATGTTAAAAAGTTGTCAGTAGTTACATTTCTTCCTGAGTTTGTGTATGAAAAAAACAGATTTAAAACCGTTCTTTCGCCTATACGAGTTTGACGCTAACCTTCTGATGGTTTACCAGTATACAACTCCCCATGCAAAGAGAAAGAGTTTATTACATCACAAGCTCAAAATATTTTGATGACGTATGTTTCATGCTTAGACGGCATGTACTGCGTAAAGAGGGTACCTCTGCGATATCTTAGACGCCATCGTGAATAAAAATGTCTATAAATGCATCTAATTCTTCTTCACGAAATGAATCAAACGTTTTTATTTTTTTTTCTGTTCTGCCTATTTTTGTGCTGTAGTAGTTTATTATTTACAAAATATTGAAATTTTGAAGTCTCAGAGTTAATTTCCGTGATTATGCACATATTTTCATCAAAAAGTTTTAGTACTACTTAGTTCCATATAGGTAGCCGGGTACCTTGCAATGCTTTTTTTTTTTTTGCCACTCACATAAGGGTTAATGACCATAAATCTCTTAAAAATATTGGTATCCACGTAGAATTTAATAAAAATAAGTTTCATATAGATTAAAATCATGCCAATTTCCGAAAATCACTTTAACGAGCATACATGCCCTACAAATTTTAATATTCACATAAAATTCAATACAAATAAGTTCCATATAGAAAAATATCACGCGTTTAAATTTGATGACGATCGGTTCATGATTAGTTATGGCTACCATAAATTATTGAAATTTTATGAAACTGTGCAATTCTAAAAATTATTTTCAATTTAAACATATTTTTTTAAAAATTTTGATTGTACGAGTATTTTTATTAAAATTCCATAAAGTAACTAAATTTAATAAGTTCAGAATTATCACAAACATTAAGAAACACCAGCCAGTTTTTTTTAAAGAAATAACTTTGTTCAAATACGCGGAAACTGGAGTTATTAATCTATTTCTTAATTAGTTTTTATTTTCAAAATAATTGCAGGTAATTAAATTTGTATGTTTAGCATTGACCATGGGAGCGTATGATTATTATGTATCTATTAAAACAAGTATACTCAAGTTACTTTAAATTTGTAGTGTTATTGGCAGGGTATTTAATCAATCGGGTTTCTGGTCAAATCGGTTAATTCAGCAAATAATTAATCGGAGTTTAGATTTAATCGGTTAATTCTAAATTATTCGAATAAATTCCATTTTATTTTATATTTTTAATAAAAAGAACAAAATCATAAAAAACAAACAAAACATAACAATTCACCAAAAATAATGTGAATAAGTAGTAGCAAAAAAATATACTTTTTTTTATACACATGTGAGTATTTTTAGGATTTTAGTGGGATCTTCTGAAATAATCTAATAAAAGTAATATTATTGAAATGTTTTCCTTTTAACCAATTTACTTCATTAGTTTTAATAAAACTTGATTTGGAAAGAACTTTCTTACTGATTGTAGATGTTGGAAAAATAAAAAGTAAGACATGCTAAAGAATATCCGATTTATCATATAAACTCCACAATTACTTATACCATTGGAGTCCATTTATAGTTTCTGATAAAAGTCTCGTTTAAGTTATGTCTTTAGTTTTATCTATTATCATGTCGTCCTCCGACTCATTAGGACAAAGTTAATTATTTTCAATTTAAACATATTTTTGGAAAAAAGTTTTTCCAAATTCCTTAGTTTAAATTTCTAAAAAAATAAGCTAGAATTTAATGTTAAAGTGGTTAAAAAAAAAATTTCGGGTAATCGACCCAAATTAATCGGTATATTTTTTATTTGAAAATCAGAAATTTTAAATTATTCGAACAGTTAACCGACGAAAATTAATCGGTTTCTGGTCAAGTTTTATTAAATTTTAGAAAAATATTCTTATTATCAACACAAGCTGATTACTTAAATTAACAATAAAACTAGCTGTCAGCCAACTAGCTCCTTTCGTTTGGGCCCTATTTTTTTTTTTTTGGGATAGACGGATAGACGAAAAGACATAGGTGGATCATCTTAGAATTTCATATGGACCCAGGATATATATACTTTTGTTGGTGTACAATTTAATAGTTGTATCTATTATAATTTAGAGTGATAAACAATTTTAAATTGGTGGATTGTTAACAAATTTAGTTTTTGCAATTTGTTGAAATTAATTCGTTAAAATCCATATCGTAGACTATTGTCTAATAATTCATTTCAGACTGTTTCTTTGGGAGACTTATTTACGATTTTACAATTTTAAATTTCTAGGACATTCATGTCCAATACGGCAAAATTAATGAAAGTTGTTATTAATATAAATTTGTATACTCTATTTAACTGTGACTATTACAAGAATATAATGTTTTTTATTTGGAACTAGCGGACAAGCGGTGTGTGCTACTACGCTAACATTAACACTTAGCGATTGACCTTGAGTCTCGTTGATAGTCATGGTGTTAGCCAGACGCACAGAGGGATGGCTTCATACATTTTTTTGCAAAAATTATAAGGAGTGGTCGTAGAGCGCTGAAATTTGCCACCGAGAATTATATGGACCACGCCTAACGCCCACTTTCCATACAATCCAAATAGAATTTTCACATAAAATTTTTCCTATCCTAGTAAAAGTCTAGAAATTTGCTACATATATTTTCTGAAATAAAAGAAGAACGTATGCCGAGTTTCAATAAAATGGGCCATGCCAACCGCATACCGCCCTGCAATCCAAATCATTTTTTTCGCATAAAATTGTTCCTATCCAAGTAAAAGTCTAGAAATTTGGTACATATATTTTCTGAAGCAAGCGAAGAACTCATGCCGAGTTTCAATAAAATCGGCCATGCCCACCGCATACCGCCCATGCAATCCAAATCGACTTTTTTAGCATAAGACTTATTCTATCCAAGCCATAAACCCATTCATAGATAAGAATTTTTTAGATATTTCGTTTAGCATTCGACAAAGAACTTTATTTTTCTTAATTTATCATTTCTTTGTCTACATCGTCATATTCCAAGTCCTGCTTGGATGGATCATGTCTTAAGCTAGTTACAAAAGGGTCTGATGAAACCAGTAAGCGGCGAAAAATGTCAATATTTCTGTTGAATTTTCTAGAAAACTTTAACCTGTATTTTCTGTAGTCCTTATTTCTTGCTTCTTCTGCTTCTTCACTAAGCACACCAATAAGAAGAACCGCTGCATCCATGATTTCTTTTCCATGTATAAGTATTTTATGGACATTGACCGACATAAAATACCAACCATTAATCGAAGAGCTTAGCCATGTCCCAAGTGTAGTTTTTGAACTTTTCCGAATTGATTTTCTAACCACACGTTATTATTTGTAATATTATTCGGAAACGATCTATCAAGTCTTCGTCAACACCGGTGATATCAGCAACGAGCGCAGGGTTGGAGAAAAAACGTCGTGACGTATTCTTCAATTTGTTATCTTTACAATGGTCAAATAATCAATTGCCAATCCAAAAAATCATTTGGTTTTTTTTTTCAATTTTTCCCGTCAATTTTTAATAAATTGTTGTTATATAAACAATATTCAATAAATACCTGGCCTAAAAATATGCAATAGTTTTTTTTTTTGCAAAAATTCTATGACAAGTTTCGTGACTTTTACCAGAAATTTTAAGTTTTCATCCTGTTTCGAAAACTTCCGAAAACTATATTTTTTTTAGCCGAAACAAGACACTCCCACCTTTCTTTTTATTAAAAAAACAGCTTGGGGGAAAGTAGGGCTACATTTTCTTTTTTCCATGGAAAATCAAAAATAAAAAAGTTTTTAGAGACTTATAGATTTGAGCATATCTTCTTAACGGTTTATGATATCCCCATAATTTTTTTTTATTTATGGAGAAATGTTATATTTTTAAAATATGTTAAAGGTAAATGGTATTATTAGGAAAATTAGATATATATAAACTACTGAATTGCGTGAAAATATAAGTAAATTTTTGTTTAACACCCTTGCATGAACTTTACTTCAATTTCTTGAAAATAAAATCAAATTTTTCTTAGAACTATAAGTGTACATTTCATTGCTAAGCATTTCTCTACAAAACTGCATCATTTCATTTTTGAAATTGAGTGTTTGAAAAACTGACTTTTTGACAACAAAATCCCTCTGTGAGACGCACTGGAAATTGTAACCGCTTGATATCGATATCATAGAAATTCATGGTATCAACACATCTTCGTCTATACAGTTGGCACAACGCCTACCCTAAAACAGTTTTTTTCAAAATAACTCAAATCTATGAAAACAGTTTTTGTATGTTCTTATCTAGGTCTGCAACCCACTTTAGGTCGATTTCCACGTTCTGACACAAAATATTTTATTGTAGCAGAGTGTAATGATTTTTAGTATTGAAAAAATAGTTTTAGCATTAATTTTGTTTGTTAATTTATTAGTTTAACATTGAAAATGGTCTTATAGATGTACGTAATTGGTTTAATAATCTATTTTTGACTTTAAGGAGTCAATGAAGAGCCAGTAAAAAAAATATTATTTTTCCAAAATGTATGCTCCAATAGAATTCAAACCGCGCTGTCGTAAACAAGCAACCTGAAGATGCAATCTGAAATTAAATAAAAGACAATAGGCTACTATGTCTTGTTTTGTTGAAATAATTTTAAAAAAATTTGTGAAAAAGCCAGAATTTAATCAAAATTCATAAAATTTAAAACATTTGAAATATATTTATGTTACACTGTTTTCATATCTAATTGATTCTAATAAAAAATTTTATATTTTATTGTAACACAAATTAAATATTTTTGTTATAAAAAAAAATCTATTCATACATAAATTCCATACCAATCACTACTTGAACTTTTAAACTCCTTAAAGAAAAGAAACAAAAATAAATTTGTTTTAGTAAGAAAAACATTTTTAGAGCAAAAAAATATAGAAAACAAAAATACATATAGCTTTTTTATAAACGTCCTTTTTCTCTGAAGAACACACACACTCCCAGAAAAAATTAATAAAAGATGAGCATCATTATGTGTATTTTTTTTTTTCTGGTTGTTAAAATGATGTTTGTTACAACAAACTCATATGTTTTGTGTATGCCCTTAAGTACTATTTTGGTCCTTTTTTTATACAAATGTTCTTGTACGTGTGTCCTTAAACTGCTGAAATACATGTAGGTGTAGCATGTATGAGTAGTAGTTTTAGTATTAGTGTTAGTGTTAGTAACTTATAAAAACATTATACTCTATTGTAGTTTAAGTTTTAGTTAAGACTATGTCCTTAAACTACTTAAATTTGTTTCTTTATTTTTTTTTGTCTACACAAAAGGAAAAACTAAGCAACCAAAAGGCACAAAGTTATAGCACATTATAGGCAGGGGACTTACAAATAGCCATATTTTCCCTTAATAATGACACTTCACCAAAAGCAGCAGACTTGAAAAAAATATATAAAAACAGCAAAGGTAGACAAAATGAAACAAATATGAAACGTGTTGGAAATATTTTAAGACATTCAAAAGCGTCAGGCATATAAAGAGATTTAAAATGTGTGTCAACAGCTAAAACTTAAAAACACAGTCGCAAAAAAAAGGTGGCTTCTAAACTTTTTTATAGTAGATTATATTATTATTATTAGCTGTCAGGAATTACCATGTATTTAGCCAACAAAATATGCAGTGAATTTTTTAATAGCCTTATTAATAGATTACACAAGTTTTAGTGTTTAATTTAGAAACCATTAGCCTAAAAATATGCTATAACATTTTTCTGTTTTCCTGACATAAGTACATTTTTAATGACATTTTTAAATGGAACTTTGTTTGTTTTTAATTATCTTTTGTTGTTAATTTTTAATGCTGTTTTTTGTGTGTGTGTTTATTTGTTTGTTTAGTTGAAACTTATTAAGAGGAGTTTATGTTATTTTCTTTTAATAACATAAACGAAGGTAAATTTAAATATAGATTTTACTATTACGGCTTTTAGTTAAAGTGACATGTCCTGGCGATCCCATAAAATTGTTTATAATTGATGTAACTTGTAAATGAAGAGAGACACTAGATTACACATTAGGGTGGCTCTTATATTAATTTTTTTTTGGGAATTCAGATGCCTTGCATTGTTGGGAGGAAACAAAACATTTCGACATGGCATCGGTCCTTACCCGTTCCAAACTTGTTAATACCTGGTACACAAGCTCTTTATGGTTACTCAAAGTTTAAAGATGCTCCAAAACCTTAAATTCTATTTGGTCTGCCTAAGGTTCAGAGTTTAAAGTTTTATATAAATATACATAGGTATATAACTTTTTAACTTCTTATTCAATTTTTAGCCTAGTTTTTAAGCCCGAGAGAACCTACGAAATTGTCTGGAAATTTTTTTTGCGAAATTTTCGTGAAATTTTTGTCGGAATTCTTTGAGAATTTCTTTATACGTTTTCTTCAATATTCTGATGTGTTATGATGACAAACTCTGTAGCAACCTACTTTGAAAAATTTCTCTTTCGGAATGAAGTACGCATGTTTTCCAGATTTAACCTAGTCCGGCTCTTGATTTTATATCGATTAAAGCTACGAGACTGAAAATGCCATCAAATGCCAATATTATATTTTAAATTCCCAAAAACGTTGGACCAACATTGTACAACAAAATATTGTTATTTTATGCTGATAAAAGTCCAAGATTACTTATTTGAAAAATAAAACTTTACTGGTTTTTGGGAAGAAAAATATCCGGGAAAGTGGGATTCCTAGATAACCGTCAATCGAACTGTCATACGGCGCTCACTTTTTGACATTTATGATCAGTAGAGTGGGTCGATTTGTAAGGCCAACATTTTTTGATAATGCGACATCTATAGCTTTTGGCATGAGGTAAAAAATTTTCACTACGACTTATCAAAAAAATCCTTAATCCATGAATAGATTTACGCTTGAACAACGCTACCAGATTATCCAAATTTATTTCGAAAATCAGTCATCGTTTCGCGCAACTTATAGACGACTGTTTTTTTTATTCGTTAATAAACAAAAATGCTACGTATGAAGTGAGCCAGCCACAGCAGAAACTACAGACTCAATACATCCAGAAAAAATGCACCGTTTGGTGCGGTTTACATGCTGGTGGCATCATCAAACCTAATTTTTTAAAAAATTAAGTTACGATCAATGGAGATCGTTGTCATGATTAACAATTTTTTGTTTTTAAATATGGATGACATTGATCCGGGCGAGATGTGGTTTTAAGAGGATGGCGCTACGCACCAAACGGCGACCGCAATAATCGATTTATTGATATATAAATTTGATTTCAAGAAATGTACCTGTCAATTGGCATCCAAGATCGCGCGATTTGACACCTCTCTATTATTTCCTATGGGGCCCATGTGAAGTCACTGGCTTATGCAGATAAACCAGCAACAATTAATGTCTTGGAGGCCAACACTTGTTCGTGTTATTCATGATATACGGCCAGCATGCGCTTCATCCAGAAAAGGCCATATGCCCGAAAATATTTTCAAATGTTTTTTGACTAAAGTTTACTTTTTTGTGTTATTTTTTACAATTTCTATCGGTCTTAAAAAAACGCCCTTTAGTTTCAATTTATTTTCCTTAAAATCTTTTTATTTTACACACAGGATATTGAACCAAAAAAACTGTAATTGAACAAATGGTATCTAAAAAAATCATTTTCTGAAGATTTTACAAAACATAAAAATTTTTTCATAACTATTTTACGTTAATGGTCTGGGGAATTTTTAATAATTTTAAAATTTTTTAACCAAGTAGAAGCATTTACCTCTTCAGATTGTACTCATTAGCTAGTCATACTCAATTAGTTGTAGTTAGCCGACGGGAGCTCAAAAATGTATCTCTTTGGATTGCATCCATAAGGTATATTTAGCAATAATTAATCGTTATCCAACCGAGAGCCGAAGCATTTATCTCGACGTATTGTACTAGTATTAGCCAATAAGTTGTAGATAGTCGATTAGAACTGAATAATTTATATCATCGGTTTGCAGCCATAATGAGTCGTTAGCCGACCGAGAGCCGAAGCATTTATTTTGTCGTATTATACTCTGTAGCTTGTCCTAACTTGTCTCATTGGATGGTTAGTTTTAGATACCTAAAATACTACATTAGGTAAATGTGATCCATTCATAAAGCCGATTTTCGAATTTTCCCATACATTAATTTTTCCCAATTTTGAATATATAAAATGTGTGTGTCATAAAATGTTGTATGTAGGAACCTCCCCCGGTGTATATATTCACTAAGAAGGAATTTTTGGCAATTCGAATTTTAAGGGGGTAAAAACAGAACTAATAAAGCTAGCACCGAATATCCAACTTAATCTGAGTTTATGCCAAATACAAGTGGACAGGTGTGTGGTACTTTTTGTACTTTTTAATGTATAAAACGGGCAAAAACTGAGTTTTTGTACTTTTTTGTATCCCATACCTCAGAAATTAAATATAAATGGCATTGTTGTCCTTTTAGAAAATTTTCAAACGGAATTTGGCACTTTTTTGATATTTAAACGTACCTTTTTTACAAAAATATTTTTTATAAAAAAAAATATGTTTATTATAAAACCCCTTCATTAATAATGACTTAATAAAGAAATACATGTTTTTTTGTACAGAGTGACAAACAATTTATGAAAACGAAACTAATTTTTCTTGCTAATTCGAATATATTTTCAGTTTTCTGTTTCTGCATTTGGTGTAACTCTGTCTAACACCATTTTTGGAACAGAACATAGACCATATAATTCTGAAGGGCTATGCTAAGTAGATCATTTTTGTAGAATAAACTCATAGCCCAGCTGGTCAGAATTTTTTTTTTACAGTTGGTCAAAACTTTAATTTTTTGATCAAAGGGAGAATTATAATAACTGAAAAAAAATGTTGTAAGTTAATGTCTGAGAGAATTCTTATTGTCAGAGTTATGTTGTCGAATTTTATGGGTATCATTTTTATGGAAGATCTTAACCCTCTATCTCCTCTATTTATGGGTCAATTTGACCCTTATTTTGCACAAATCAAAAAAGTCCTTTCAAAATGGACATTGAAGGATTAAAAAACTTCATCACAGGCATAATGATATTAAGTTTTTAGATTACCTGGGATATTAAAATTTTTTAAAAATGCCATGAAAATATATATTAATAAAAAATTCTCTTGGAAAGGAATTAAAGCTAAAATTTTGCATTCTACCAGTTTTAGTTGTAGTGTGGAGAATTTGAGATTTAATAATCTATATACTTATATAAAACACAAAAAGTGTTTCTACCATTTTTGTGAAAGATCTTAACCCTCTATCTCCTCTATTTATGGGTCAATTTGACCCTTATTTTGAGAAAATCAAAAAAAGTCCTTTCAAAATGGACATTAAAGTATTAAAATATTGTATTATATTCGCCAAAGATACATAAGTTGTAAATAAAGCTATTTTCGCTTAATTAGCAAAATTACATGACTTGTAGCGATTTGGAACGCCGAAAAATCTTTATGTTTACACACCAACCGAAAAAAACTCAAAATATTGCATATCTGCTAGCTTGAGATAAAAAGGGAAATAAATTAACAAAATTTGCCTTTTTCAAAAAATAAACAAAATGTGTTTATGTTTTGCGTAGCAGCACACGCTAGGTATCCCCTAGTCTTGCAATAAGATATGATTTTAAATTTTCTAGCTAAATTTTCTTTAAACATTAAATTCATTTTTTTAAATTCCAACATAATTTGTTCCTTCTTATGCAAGGAAATGAATATTATTTTATAAAATTTCCCAAACAAAATTGTTTTCCAGTTTATGTGTTTCATTTATCATAAAATAAAACTATTAAATTTCATATTTATTGAAATCTAATTTGTAGAAAAATCTCTAATATAGAATCTAAATATTTTTTTTACATAGCTCGGGGTTGGTAACTAAATTCTATTTGTTTTCTTATTTTTTCGCTCTAACGACTACTAATTTTGTTTTTCAGCTAAAAATGACATTAGATATTTGTTTATTTAGAAGATTGTATGCTAAAATAGAATTTTTCTCCAGCAGCAAGCATATATATATGTACGCACATACAATATATTCTATGGCAACAATATTGTTTCATTATTTTAGTTTTACCAATTTCTTCTGTTAAACAGAAAACTGCAAATATGTCTGCGAAAGCAATAAATGAAATTGTTATAAAATCATTGAACAACGAAAAAAGAACTGTAGAAAGGAAAAAAAGCAAAACTTTAACCAATTGATTGCAAAAAAAAACAATATACATAAACTCACATACTTGTGTGTGATTTTGATTTTATATTTTTGCTTCAAAAATTGTTATAAAAACCTCAATAATATTGCAATATTGTAAAAACAACCAGCTAAAACACACACAATACCTATAAACCATTGAATAGCAATGGAAGGGAAAACACATAAAGAGGGAAATAAACTGTCAAAATATAAAAGAAATAATGTGTTTTACGAGTTTTATTGTAAAAGAAGCGTATAACTGGGAATGTAAAAAAATACATATATTAATAAAAAGAGTAAATCCCCACCACAAACAAGCAAATTTCAATCGAGACTTGTAAAAAATAAAACATTCGTAAAAATATACCAATAAAAAAAGGCTTAAAGGGCGAAAAATGTAACAAAAATTTACTTAAAACTTTTTTTTATTTAACAAACAGGGTGCTATAAAACCCTCTTAAAATTTAACCCAAAAAAAATTTAACCAAAAATATTTGGAATTCAATTTTTACACTCGTACATTTTGCAACATTCTAATAAAAAAAAACACAAACAAATATACACAGAATCAGTATTCAACAATTACCAATTCCCTTTTTTATGTTTATAATGGCTTTATTTGTTGTTATTTTTTGTTATTTTATAATTTACTAGCTGTGTTACAAAATTATATTCCTGTGAAGTTAGTGGCCTTTTTGATTCTTCTTTGTTGGTTATATTGCAGAACAGTTACGTCCATCACTTGTTTCCAACAGGCAAATGACAGCTGACCATTTAAATGTCTTTATGTTTATACGGTTTCCTTTTTATACCCTACACCACCATAGTGGGGAGGGTATAATGGATTTGTGCAGATGTTTGTAACGCCCAAAAATATTAGTCTAACACCCACCTTAAAGTATACCGATCGACTCAAAATCACTTTCTGAGTCGATTAAACGATGTCCGTCCGTCCGTCCGTCCGTCTGGCTGGCTGGCTGGCTGGCTGGCTGGTTGGCTGGCTGTCCATGTAAAGCTTGTGCGCAGAGTACAGGTCGCAATTTTAAAGATATTTCGATAAAATTTGGTACATATCATTTTTTCTGCCCAAGGACGATCCCTATTGAAACTGGCTGAAATCGGTCCATTATTTGACCTAGCCCCCATACAAATGTCCTCCCGAAAGTGGATTTTATCCGTCACAAATGTTTAATTTATATAGGTATCTACACAAGTTTTTGTCCAAATAAGTTTTATATATTGGGAATTCATGTTACCAAATTTTATTATGATCGGTCCATAATTAGTCATAGCTCCCATATAAGGCCTGCTTCCGATAATCACTTTAACGAGCATAAATCTCCTACAAATGTTGGTATACACATAAAATTCAACATAAATAACTTTCATATAAACATTAATCACGTGACCAAATTTCGTGGTGATCGGTCCATATTTTGTCATAGCTCCCATATAAGGCCCACTTCCGAAAATCGCTCACGAACATAAATTATTGAAATTTTGAAAGAAAAATGTTTTTGCTCATTTACTTAGTGTAGGGTATTATCTGGTCGGGCTTGACCGACCATACTTTTTTACTTGTTTTCTAATGGTTTTCGGGACAAGTGAATGATTTCGCTTTATTTGTTGTTTGTTTCAAATTAATCCTTAAGCAGTAACAACAAAATAAAGGTTTAAATTGTAAAATAATTGTTTACATTTGCCGCCTCCATAAAAATTTAGGCAGAAGAAAAATACAATTAAAATATGTGGAAGCCATGCTCATTTTTAACGAGTGACATATTTTTGTTCTGTTAAACAGAATTTTTTATTTCCTATATTATTTTTTGTGGCATATTTTTAGGGGCTGCATAAATTTATATTTCTTCAATATTTGTAGGAGTAAGAGAAACAACAAGAAATTAATTTCTTTTAGTTTATATAAAGAAGGATTCATTTCATTTCATAAAAATAAAAATACTTCTTAGTAAAAACAATATAAAATTCTATTTGTGGCTAAACTTAAATAACCTTCGTCCTTAAGCTATAATTATTATTTCACTTTGAACTATTTTCTAATGTTTATTTAACAAGAAATTTAAAAATTGTTACAGTTCAAAATAAATTGTTAATGAGTTCACCTGAAAAATGAAAAAGTATAGCAATAAGACATTTTTCTCCGACATCTTGGCATTTTTTTTATAAAAAACCACCTTCAGTTACAATTTTTATATAGACAGGCCACAATTTTAAGCATAAAAGTAATTTATATATAAGTAGTTTTAAATTAAATGCAAATGTGGTACTTATACATATTAGCAAATAACAAACAAATTCCTGGAATTTAAAAAAAAAGTTTAATCTAAAAATTATGAATATAATATATGGAATTTGTTAATTTTTTATAGTTGTAAAATTATAGTT
This sequence comes from Calliphora vomitoria, assembly GCA_942486065.2. NCBI lineage: Eukaryota > Metazoa > Arthropoda > Insecta > Diptera > Calliphoridae > Calliphora > Calliphora vomitoria. The sequence goes on from OW818030.2 coordinate 80,941,652, forward strand.
GTATTTTGCACTTTTTGCACATTTGTTTAAAAATTTCGCGTGTTGGGTCAAAGTAGCAATGGGGCGAAACGAAAAATATCGTTCCATAAATCAATTTTTAAATAGATGCCTGCAAAATACCCAAAGTAAAGCTGTTAATAACCTTAGAACTGTATATTATTTATTGATATCATATCAAAAACTTTAAAGTAATTTATCTAAAAATTTGTTCTTCATCAAAACAGTATATAACATAGAAAATCGTCCTTGAACAAAGGATAGCAAATAATTTATTCTTTGACATTTGACAAGTAGAGGCTACGCCATTACAAAAAATGGAACGAAAAACGCTTTAACAACGCATTTAAATTATTAAAATTCACTGCAAAAATAGTGAAAATCTTGCAGTCACAGTTCGCAAAACTAAAGCATTTTTGGGTGGTCGTGAAGCACCTTGTCGGACCGCAATACAGAAATTAATGGAAAAATTCGAGCTGCTGGGACAAGTTAGTGATGTGAAGAATAAAACCCATGCACATCGCTCAAGAACAACTGAGAATATTGCTGCTGTAGCCCAAAGTGTTGAAGAAAACCTAGGTTTGTCCATTCCTCGTTGTTCTTTGGAATTGGGCATTCCACAAACGTCATTACACCGTATTTTTCATAAAGACTTGGGTCTTAAGGCTTACAGAGTTGAGTTAATACAAGAACTCAAGCCGGCCGATAATCAACAACGTCGTGTCTTTGCTGATTGGGTCTTTGTAATGCATGACCGTGTTATCTCTCGAATAGGTGATCACAATTGGCCACCGAGATCTTGTGATTTAACTCCTTGCGACTTCTTCATTTGGGGCTACGTGAAAGATCGATTAAAGACCTCAAAGATAGAATTCGAGAGGCTGTCGAGGACATAAGGCAGCCACTTTGGGATTTGGTTATAGAAAATTTCATGAAAATGATATGGTCCTGTAAGCGTGGTCATGGTGGCCATTTGGCTGATGTTGTTTTTCATTATTAACGGCATACCTTCCTATTTATTATGAAATAAACATCCGATCATTTATCTCAAAAAATTAAATTTTTCTTTGAATACCAAAAACCACCTCTTGTTGGAAAACCCTGTATATTTAATACAGTATATATTTCAATCTTTTGATGTATTACATATTACGGAATGAGACTTATTTGAAATACCGAGCTAAAATGTATCAGCCAGATAGGGAGGACAGTTATACTTCTTAATCCTGTAAAACAAAATCAGTTGTCTAGAAGTAATGAATTCTTTGTCAAGAAGTCTATGTCCAGAAACGTGCTCTTATACCCCGAGCCATTATACATATATACCTGATAAACCTATTAAAATATAACATTAGAATAGATATATTATCACGCGATATACAGCTAAATATTTCCAATCCATACATTAATAAGGGATAACATAAAGCCATTCCCACTCTAAGTCTGTTCACCAATGGTAAGTAAGTTGATACACTGTATAAACTTTGTAAAGTGAAAGACGATCAAAGCGCAATTTATTATCTAAATAAAATCCGAGTGACTTGTAAACATTAACTAACTAATTTAATTCTTTCATTATTCAATAAATATTCAAACGACAATCATTATTCCCTGAAAAAATTATACTTTTATATTTGAAATTATGAAAATGAGTTTGGACTAGTCATAAGCCCTGCCATGATCTCAATTTATTTTTTTCTTCAAATCTTTCCATGTCTTTAAAGTCAGAAAATCCTAATAATTGTATGTCGCCCGCATAAATACAGCACTTAATGGCAAGAAAAATATCAAATATACTATTAATGTACAAAACAACTAGAATTTTTTACAATAATCAGGTATAAAAAACTCAAAATAAAATCATCTTATAAAATTTGAACACAAAATATAGTGAAACTTTAACATTTTATGTTGTGCTTTGAATGATGTTCTCGTTTTAAACGCCAACGGTAATCACCTAGCATAGTTGTGCCCCAATGGCCTTGAAATCGTTTTTCAAGCTTCTTTTCATCATGGTGGAACCTCCCACCCTGCTCATTGCTGACTGCTTCCAGATTAGATGGAAAAAAGAAGAATGAGAATGAAGAAACGCAATTTTCAATAAAAATTCTGCAACCCAGCTTTAAACATGTCGTCAACTAGCTGTTCTATATTTTCGGCTCTGTTATTCTCTAGAAACCCTTTTATAACTGCTTTCAGTAATAACCAGTAATTGATAAACTTGTTAGTAAGCTTTTCATCAATGTTGAGTTTGTCATCACTTAACTTGGAAAATATTGTCTTTATTCATAGCCTTGACAACATTTTTCATCAAACCAAAATTTATGTGCAGTGATGGTAAAATAACATATTTAGGATCTATCAAAATGTATATGCTCAAACTAGATTTTCCGCAAACAAACTCTGACTTTTCTTGTCATACCTTTGGTGCATTTAAACCGTTACGACGACCACTTAGTTCAGTATTCATATAGGATTTTGAAAAAAATATGTACAAAGATGTCGACATTATCGAATAGGAATGATAACTTCAAAAAAAATTTAATAATAATAAAAACGTACAATACATAGAAAATAGTAACTGTTTCTTTAAACCTTAAAGTGGGGGTAATAAAAATAATAATTGACATGTTCCTCGAAAATCAGACGGTATCCACATACGTTTGGAACATTTAATCTATGACTCATTACCTATTCATTCCAGCTAACAGTTAAGAGAGTCCAAAATCGTGTAATGCAGTGTTTTCAAGAAGAAAAAATATAAGACTTCGAGATAGTGTGTCAAAATTATATTGTTCAATCACATAATATCCAACAAATTGCTGCTCGAGGAATCAATTGGTTTATAAAAATCTAGAAATATTAGTACATACACCGATTTTCTATCAACACGGTAGTGTCGTAATACATCCACTAAGAGTTAAAATACTGTATGTCGAATATCTGTATCCTCCCTATAGCATTCTCTGGAACGGTGACAGAGTATGTTTCCGGTCCTATAAGTGTTCATGACATGGCACTTATGACTAAGTAACCATCATAATATCAACTAGTGACTATTAGAGATGTAATAAATGACTCTGGCTATCCGATATCACAATGATCCTCAAATTCCTCAATCTCCGTCCCATGGGAACTGATTTGAAATAGTCGCCTTTCGAGGAAATTTTGTTTTAAGTCACAAATTTGTGGGCGTATTTACTAATTTACGATTTTGAATTTAAAATTTCTTCATATAAAATGTCAGAAAAATTGTATATATTATATTTGAAAGAAACTTTAACTCAAATATGCAACCTCCAAACGTTGTCCGATTTTGCTCAAATTTTCAATATATTTTAGACCTTGAGAGCATTCAAACTCGCAAAACCACAAAGCGAGGTCCACCCTAGTGTCCATGAGATTTTATATAGCCAGTACGTAATAGTTGGATGCTAAGACAGTTTTGAAGATATACATATATAATATTCAGTGGATTCTGATGATGAACCCTCAACACTTTCTTTGAAGTGATTTATTAACTTAACAAATATTTGTTTAGAAAAATGTACATTTATAAATAAGCTTAATATGTATATTAAATTGCTTATCAAAAAGTATAAAAAAATTAAAAATTACACAAATTACCACCCATTTCCCTTACTGGTTGCTGGTGGTACATCACAACATCATCCTTGATATTATTCCACTTTATACCTCCATTTTATGTTCGTTTCGTTTTGATGTCCTAAATTCTTTGCATATTCTTATTTATGAATATTTTCAGTTTAGTTTTTATTTCCAGGCGAACAAAAAACTAAAAGCTGAGATGAGAAAAGAAAATTTAATTTGTGTAAATACCAACGCTGATTACTAACAAGTCTTTCAACCAGTCAACCAACCAACCAACCATTCGTCGTAAGAATTTTCAGGCTTTTTATCGTGGCAATTTGTATGCACTGTTAAATGACTCTTTTTTTTTTGAAACAAAATTTAATTTGCCTGCATAATGATGCCTACACAAAATAAGTATAAAGGACAAGATACGCACAAGGTTTTCAAGTTTTACTTTTTGTATATACTTCTTGTTTTCTATAATAATTTTGTGCTATTTTTATAATGTGGAAAATAACTAGGAAAGGGCATTATAACTTAATATAATTTGATATTAAAAGAAAAAAAATTATAAAAATAACACTCTGTAACAATTTTGAAAGTATACACACAGTGAAACGCCCTTCTCAGTTTTCTTCATGGGGTCAGTGTCTTTTTAAATGGACTCTCAAATTTCAAAAAGCTGTTTTCAAAAAATTATATAAACTAATTATATTATATCCCAAAATGGAAATCAAATAAAAGAGAAAAAGTTTAGCAATCTGAATGAAAAATTCTAACGACATTTTTTTTTTTTTTTAAACACTCTAAAACTATTATTAAAAATTATTTCTAGTCCTTATTTTTGAAGTGGAGTGTTGAAAAGTGTTTATCCTTTGAAATTTTAAACTAAATTTAAAGGGATATCTTACCTTATAGAGAAAAACTGAGTACGAAATGTCACTACGAATGTTATCTACCTTCACATATGTACCGATGTTTCGATGTGTACAAATGACTGTTGCACGGTGTAATAAGCTATTCAGTGGAAACTGAGGATTTTTTATATTCATACATAAGAATTGAATGATTTTCATAGAAAATTATGTAATATTTTTGCATGCTGTTTGTTTGAAACTTCAAAAGAATAAAATAAGCAACAAATTCTGGGCATTATTGAAGTCTTTTTGAGAAACAAATAGTTTTAAGTAACAGCCAAACACGTTTTTAAGTTTAAAGTTTAGTTTTTATAAAGAATTTCTTAAAAATTCTAGACTTACTTTTTTACTCAAATACTGATTTATTTCTCATAATAATAAATACCTTTTGATTCCATCGAAAATAAATCTTGTCCTTACCTGTAAATATAAAAAAAGTAGTTTTTTAAATAACAATATAAGTAATAAGTATTAAAGTTTTTTCTGGAAATATGTTTCTCATCAAAACAGGATATAGCATAGAAAATCTTCCTTGAAAGGGCTATGGAAAGTTCTCGAGATAATTGCAATTTAGGGAAATATTTCAAAAATATTTTCTTTAATGTATATATTTTTATAACTATTTCTTATTAATGCTGAAAAGTTTTTTATTATAATGTATTACACAAAAAAACGTTTTTATCAGCATGAGAATAATTAGCATGGTTAGGATCCCTTAGAGAAGGATATCCCGAAATTCATGTCCTTAATTTTATTTCATCTTCACAAAATTTAAAAATTAACTTTTTTTCAAAATCAAAAACTTTTTAGAATTTTTTTTTTTTTTAAATGGGCGCTCGCTCGCATCCCACTCTGCGACAAAAAAAAGCTCTTAACCCATTAACGCCGAATGGGTAGAAAAATACCCAAAAATAGAGCAGTTTTAGAAATATTCTGGACAATTCTAGGAGAACGATATTAAAAATCTTCTTTTGGAGGTGAATCCCACAATTATCTTATGTTAAAATAATGGTAGTTATGTATGTGTAGGTGTTTTTAGACGCCACAGTTTGATTTGACAGTCTCATCTACTCTCTGGTTACCACTAGCCACAGAAATAGTTAGGTGACTATTTATTTTAACATAGGTTTGTCCAAGGAGGAAGTAAATTGACTCTTTGGAGACAGTAACAACAGTTTGTCCGTTACAAATAGACAATTTACTTTGGATTCGATTTATTATGATAGGTTAAATAACTACTTTCTGAAGTACAATACAAAAAAACAAGTTTCAAATGTCCCCCCATCTCTAGATTATGAAATGTTTAATTAAGGACTGTCTCCACTCTGCAACAACGAGTACATTGAATGCCTTAAGTACTGTCTGTATAAGATTTCATCAAAACCGGACAACGGATTAGGGGGTCAGGCATTAATGGGTTAAAGGAAAAGAACGATGCTTTCTTTTGAGCAAAAAAATTAACAAAGGACACATTTTGAAAAAAAAGAGTTCAAAAAGTTTTTGATTTTGAAAAAAAAGTCAAAAATTCTATTCTTGAGTCAAAGTATAACAAGTAGTAATTTTAAAAAAATGACAGTCGGACTACTTGGTATACTTTGTCTTGAGTTATGTAACACGGATTTTTATACATATCCCACTAGCATCCCACTAAGCGATTAAAGCGCTCTTCTAAGCTTTTACATGACATAAAATATTCTCCTTCTAATAAGCCGGAAGAGTTCCCGACATATTGATGTATCAATCATGTATGTAAGTTACTTGGGGGCTACGGAAAGTTGATTTCAACATACAGATGGACATGGCTATATCGACTTCTATATCTATAACGATCCATAATATATATACTACGCAAACGAAAAACGTCGAAATTACAAACTGAATGACAAACTTATATATATAGACACTCATGGTGAAGGGTATAAAAATATACACCTATGCCTAAAACCCCCATTTGGTCGCTTTTCAAATTCCTATAAAATGTGTTATTTTGTAGCATAGTGTAATAATTCAAAAAACGAATAATATTACATTTAGTTACATTTGTTTTTAGAGAAAAATCAATGAGATGATAAAGATGGTTAATTTCGCAGTATAATACAAGGTGGCGCAAAAGTAATCATATTATCAGAAAATGCTATAAATTTTGCGACTGGCCCCTAATGTCAGTTCTGTTTTGACATTTGTGTAGTAAACACATGCGAAATACACGTTAATAAACAATGTTACGCTACACTGCTCCAGAACGCGGAATATTGCTGACTATTTATTTGGCCAATAATCGGTCGGTGACTTTGGCACAATGTGAATTTCGTTGCAGATTTCCTAGCCGACCAACGCCTACTGGTGAAACACTGCGACATTTAGCCGCTCGCCTCGAAGAGACTGGCACAACACGAGATGCTGCCAGGCGTGGCAGAACCCAGAGTAGCCGTTCTGCAGAGAATATTGCTGCTGTAGCCGAGGATGTCATGGAAGTGCCATCGACATCGACCAGACGACGTGCCACGCAAATGGGTATCAGTCGACGGTCTTTACAGCGAATTTTGGTACAAGATTTGAAGATGTTTCCGTACAAAGTCCAGACGGTGCATCAGCTGTTAGCTGCTGACCGCGAATCGCGTCTAACATGAGCCCTACAGGGCAATGATCAACGAGTTCTTTTTGCCGCAACTTGATGAATTGGGATTGGAAAACATGTGGTTCCAACAGGACGGTGCAACGGCACACACTGCACGTGCCACAACCTATATGTTGAAGGATGCATTTCCCGGGCGCCTAATCTCCCGTTTTGGCGATTTGCACTGGCCAGCAAGATCGCCTGATTTGACCGCTCCAGACTTCTTTTTGTGGGGCTTTTTGAAGTCGCGGGTTTATGTCAACAAGCCTCAGACTCTTGCAGCTCTTAAAGACAATATCCGTCAAGAATGTGAGGACCTATCGCCGGAAGTTTTGTGGCGGCGGCCATTTACATGACATCATATTCTCGACTTGATGTAATAAAAATTAAAAGACCAAATACAAATAATCCAGAAGAAGAATGACATTTTTTCAATTTTTTTTTAATTACAGCCAAAAAACATTGAAAGTTTACTTTTGCGCCACCTTGTATAATTATTGCATCATCTTGGGCGTAGTTACTCCTAACGTAATGTAGCATTATTTACAAGGAATTCGGAGCAAACTTCTCCATTAATTATATTAATGATAAATGTTACATTAAGCATAGTTCTTTTACTGTGTAATGTTGGCAATTGCATTACTTGGTTAGCTCAACGTTTTATAAATGCAAGTACACTATGAGACCAAAATTGTGGAAATTATATAAGCGTTTTGTATGTTTTAAAAAGTGTTTTTACATCATTCTTATATAAAATGTGAAGACTGAACCTCGATAAAAGACAATCCTAAACGAATTTTAAATTTCTGAGCATCTTAAAATTTTATATTACCATAAAGAGCCATTGTATCAGATTTTAAGAAATATTAAACGGCTAAGATCCGATGCCTAGACGAATATTTTTATTTTCCAACAATATTTATAGCTTTGCTTCTATACTTGCAACAGTATTTTGTACTTCTGATTAATATGGGTTAAAAACGTAAATATTAAAAAAGTAAGAAGAAAATTATTTTTGCTAAAGTCCCGGTTTATTGAAGTGCAAAAATTTATTTTATAATTTTAATCATTTTAAATGTTTAAGATATAAAAGAGCATTTTTCTAGAATTTTCAAATTACAAAATTGGAAACGCTTGATCCAAAATTTAAAACATGACATTTTTCATGTTTTATTTAAAAATTGTAAGATTTTGAACAAATTTTCAGCATTTGGTTTATGGATGAGGGAGAAAAATTTTAGACTTTGAATCTTCTTTATTTTAAAACAATTTTGTAACAAAAAACATTGCTTGGTTTAACTGTTAACTGAAATATAATTTTACTTACATAATGTTTGCCAATTTAAAAACGGAATTAGGTCAAGGTCATATTTTCTGAAAATGTAAAACTTATATATTTGCTTTCCTAATACCTCTACAAATGTTAAATAAATAAATATTGAAAACAGTTGCAACATTTTTCAATTATATTTTTGTCAATAAATCACAAATAAATTTTCAGATGCTATTTCCACAAAAAAAAAAAAAAAAACCAGACTCATTCATGTGTTAATTTAATACCAAGTAGAAAAGTTGCATTAGTTGAAATACCTAAACCTATGCCTCATAAAATAATTGTAATAAACCTCCTTAAGGTATACTATACAATTTGTTCTTCTCTGTAATTTAATTTACTTAAGTTAGTTTCTGCTACGTACTTCCTTTCCTTCGTTCTCTCTTTGTACTTAGGAAAACGTACAAATGTATATTATAATTTATCACCGAGTATAGAAATTCAATTTCCTAACATGATTTTTATTTATTTTATTCGGTTTGTGTTCGGCACAATTCACTACAAGGTACCGTAAAAGTCTTTTAATTTTACTCTCTCCTACTCTCCGTATGACTGTGTGTCTCGCTATGGGTTGGTGTGTCTGTGTGTGTTCATTTCATTTATACAAGGTACAGTTACAGCCACGCCAGAAAAACTTTTATGTTTGTTTGTATTCGTTTCTGCAACAGTAAAAAATAATAAATAAATATAGTATACTTTTCGGCAGTGTTACAAACAAAAACATTATTTTTGCTTGATTAGCTCGAAAAATAACAAATTCAATGAACTAAATAATACAAAAAAACAAAAACAGCATAATATATATAATAATGAAATATTTCAAAGAAGAAAAATAAACAAAAACCTGAAATCTTTTTTTTTTCTCTCTTCGTAGGTGTAGTTACAAAATAAACATGTTTTTCTAATGAAAGCACCTGGTCTATTAAAGTTTTTCAATACTCATGAAAAACAAACGAATTATTTAACAATATAATCATATCTTTAATCTTTGTTACTATAGAAGTTTGCAAAAATATTAAAACCCAGCAATGTGTTTTTTTTTTCTTCAATAAAAAATCAAAATTTTTTAATATTTTAAATTGACTTTATCATTATTTTTCTGGTTTAAACAACAATAAAGTTCATTACATTTTTGTAGCCTACTTTTAAGGTTTTATTATCTTGCTTATAATGTTAAAGTGTTTGCTGTAGTGTATGCTAAACATTTTGCAATTTCATCATCATAAATCTCTTATTAGTATTTGTGTGTGCTGTACAATAATTTATTATCTTCATAATTTATACTACACCAGTTACTCATACACATAAACTTGCATAAACATCCATTACATACTCTTGTAAATAATATACTTCCAGGTAAATAAATATTAAAATCTTTTACGATTTTTAAATGTTACTCATACAAATTCATGGAATTTTTTATTTGACAACACCCAAATGTATGCTATAGCAGAATTTTTCGACTTGCCATTTAATTTAACCCTTCGTTGAACAGAGTGGGTTGCAGGGACATTGTAATTTTTATCGCCTTTGGCAATTAATTTGCAATGAACAATTTCATGTTTATCTGTTTAAAGAAATGCTACATTTTGTTTAATAAGTTGTATTATTTTGGTAAGAATTTTAAAAAAGGCATATTCGATGAACTGAACCAAACAAAAAATATCTCATTCTGCGGAGAAATCTTGAACAATAGTGAGAAAGATATTAATTAGTATTTATTGATTGATTTAACAGTCTAAATATATGAAATAAATAGGAAAGGAAACAGGTCAGGATGCTCAGAAAAAAACCGTGTTTAATTAAAGAAATCTTTGAAATGAGTTTAACTAAACTCAAGGAAATTTTTGAACTTGTTGGTTATACGCATAATACGTCCCCTTGATGGTCTCTGCAATATGTTATTTTGAATTTGAGATAACTTAGTGAAAAATAAAAATTGGTTCAATTATGTGCACAAAGCCATATCAAAACTCGACCAATTTTGATGAAAAATTTCTGATTTATTCAAAAATTCTTAAAAAGGTAAATATCCGATTAAAAAATTATTAAAATCATATATTTTAACATTCTTAAATAATCAAAACATTATCCAGATCGTCAATTCGGATTTTGTGATCATGACGAAACAATTAACCCTCTAACTGGATAGATATTAAAATCTTTCACACTATAAAAGTACCGTTCGGCAATATTTCTAGATATTTCCCAGCCTTTTGGCAAAGTTTGGCAGAAAGGTATAAAATGCCTACTGCACAAGATAAAATGCCTACTGCCTTCTAGTACACAGAAAATGATTTGAATTCAGATATAATTTTATTTTAAACTTAAAAAATATTTGAAAAATATGAATGTGTCTCAAACAAAAAACATATAGCTTGAATTTGTGTTTCCTTTTCACTGAAGAATGCTATTGATATAAAGTTTAATACAACTATAATTCAATTGCTTGACTATAAATCAAGGCTTGAATTACACCTGCTTTCAACATGAATTCCAGTAAAAATTCTTTTTCTGTACAGTCTTATCTATCGGATTGCTTGTTTACGATAAATTGCGGCAGATTATGAGATCAATGCAGGTGTACCTCAAGGAAGTGCTATAAGACCAACCCTATACCTATTATACAACTCTAATTTGTCCGAGAACGTAGAATTAACCATTTCCGTCTTTGTAGATAGCACTGCAATTCCGTGAGTATCACGGAAAAATTAAGCAACTGGAGAGATACGAAAATCTTTCACACTATGAAAGTACTGTTCGGCAATATTTCTATATGTTTCCCAGGCTTTTGACAAGGTTTGGCAGAAAGGTATAATACACAAGATAAAATACCTACTGACTTCTAACACATAGAGAAAACAGATTCGTAGTGGCAACTGAATTTGTTGCTAATCGAATGATTCGGTTGCACACATAGAATTTTTTGGTTTTAGCTACAAAAAATAAGTTAATTAAGAAGAATTTTGGCTGAAGCAACCAAACTTTTGTTACCACTTGTAAAATTTTGTAGCCACTACTGTAAAATTCGGTCACCAAAGCAGATTTATTCGAATCTGTTTTCTCTGTGTACACACAAAATACTATCGGATTGCTGCGATTATGTGACACTGCAATTCTTAGTGGACTCAAATTTAGTATCTAGAACTTATGTTTCTAGTTGAGACGTGGTTAAAAAACTGGAAAAGTAAATGCAATCAAAAGTAAGCACATAATGTTTTCCCTTAGGAGAGGAAGTTGTCCAATTACACTAAACAGTGCGAACATTCCATAGTCTGATTACATTACATACCTAGCTTACTTACTTGGCCTCGGCACATAGAAGCCAAGCTCCCCATAGCACTAAAAGCTTCTCATTTACACTGGCTAATCCATCAATAGAATTTAAGTCTTAACTTCAAAGTCATCCTGTATTAGAAATTCTTAAAAACAATTTGAATATATGGAATCCAATTAGGGGGAAAAGGAAGCAAACCCAGTATAGATCTAATACACAGGGTACAATGCAAAATTCTTAGAACCCCATAACACTAAAAGCTTCCCATTAACACTGCCTAATCCATTAATAGAAATTACGTCTTAACTTCAAAGTGATCCTGTATTAGACATTCTTAAAACCAATTTGGACATATGGAATCCAATTAGTGGGAACAGTAAGCAATACCAGTATATATATTATACAGAGGGTACAATCCAAAATTCTTAGACACATGATGGGAGCTCCATGACACATATGACAGCATCCACAGAGACTTAGATCTGCCTTTGGTCAAGGATGAATTTAGAAAAACTCTTAAAGTTTATTTGTCAAAATTACATCATCATCATTTTTTAAAGTTTTTTTGCTATTTTAATCCTGAAGATGAAGTTTTCTTGATTTTATATGTTCACAAATTTTGTTCTTTATGATAAGGGCTACAATTTTGCATCAGAGAGTAAATCAAAACTCCGAACTGTTTTTATGGGCCCAAAGTGCATGACTTTGGGCAAAACTGGGATTTTATCACGTAGTGGTGTCAGTATAGGGTTATATTTTTTGGTGTTGCACTGTGTTATTAATCTTTAATCTTAACCGTGCCGTTAATATATTCATCATTGTACTTTAAATATATATTCCATTCTTTCCTTTGAGAATTTATATGAAACATTTATAGAATTAATTCATTATTGAATCATTCAAATTTTCTAGGATTCAAATCCATTACGAGATAGCTTTAAAAATGTATTTAATAACTTAAGTCAAGGGATTAAGTCAATAAAAAAATAAAATTTATTTGTTGTTTTCAATATAAAATAAGAAAGAAAATGTTTATTCGCATTTAATGAACCAGACCCTTAATTTTGTAAATGATTAAAAGCAAACCAAAGTAAGCCAGAACAAATATTTTCATTCAATTTGTATTAGATTTGAACTAACAAAAATTTAATCATTCCAAGGCTGAATGAATTCTGCTATGAATATTTAACTAAAAACCTTTGAATGTGGCTCAAGTATTAGATGTTGGAAATGGATTTATGGAATAAATGGCTGCCGAATTAAGATTTTAGTGAATTAAGTTCAAATTGAATTGATTAATTCAAAATCTGGCTGTAGCCCTTCAAATCTCTGATCTCATATCCCAGTACTTGTATCAAAACTTGGAAGTATGTGTTCAGAAAATCGTATTTTTCACAGTTCATTAAATGCTGGAGAAAGAGGTTGGCGCATGAACCATCAGGGTCTAAAATACTGTTATCCACTGCTAGATCTGCTTTTGGTATACAAATGGATTGTTTTGGAAATTACTTTATTAAAAGCTTGGTTTTCAATTCTAATTTTAGAATTTTTGTTTTTGCTGAAACCGAAAACTTTATGTGGTTTTTCGATTTCAGATTTTAGCCATGAAAAACCGCTGTTTCGGTTTCAATTTTAGTTAAAAACATTAAAAAATAAATGATTTTATGTTGATTTTTTTGGAAAATTTTAAGGGCAGCTGCCGAATTATTTCCAAAAACTAAATATTTCTAAAACAATGTATCTTAAATATTAACAAACTAAGAGGAATATATTGAAGGATATTTTTGGTTTTTATTTTGGAATTAAAATGGATAATTTGCCACAGCTTTCATCCAGTAGAACCTAATTTGTGGTTAGATTTTGTTATCTTAACTCCTTGGTAGGCAAATATAGAAATTGAATTTGTGTGCATGTATGACTAAAAAATAAAAAGTCCGCAACAACATCAAACAACCGAATGAAATAAAATTTCTTTGAAGGCACCAAGCTTGGGGCTACTAAATCCCTTCGAACAATATTGAAGAATATTGGAACATGCGAAGCAGGTCTTAGTTTTTTGAAATCAGCTATGCGATTTTAGAAAATATTGTCAAAAGTTGAAATTTACATAAAAAATAGGGATACTTCGGAAGGCTCTGGACCACGCAATAATATAAACATTGATATTATTTTGCTTTTATAATAATTCCCGTAATGTTGTCTTTCACAAAAAATATAAACACATTATATACCTTCTTCCTTTTTTCCGTATAATTTAAAATTATTGTAAGCAGACAAAGGTAGGTTAAAAAAATAAAATGTTATTTTTCAAGTGCGAATAATTCGTAAACTATAAGAGATAACATATACCTAAAGCAATGTTTTTTGTAGATCTCGTTGAGTAGATTCCATACTTATTAAAATCTTTCAAATCGGATAGCAAACACAAATTTGACATTATTTTTAATTTTTGATATACACGAGGTGCCGCACTTTGGGGCACTGTGGCTCGGTGCCCCCTTGGTGTTATCAGCCCAAATTCAAAACTTAAACATACCAACACCTCTTCTATAGTCGTGGGGAATTTTTTTAACATCGGACAATTCGTTTAGAAGTTACAGATTTATTTCCCCCACTGTGCACTGTCTTAATTACATACAAATTCTTCGTATTGACCATGTGGGCGTATGATTAATATGGGTTGATTATAACAAGTACACGCCATATATTACCAATAAATTATGTTAAATCGTATATAGGTGGCGCAAAAGTAATCCTCCTATCAGAAAATGCTATAAATTTTGCGATTGGCCTCTTATGTCAGTTCTGTTTTCACATTTGTGTAGTAAACACATGCCAAATAAACGTTAATAAACAATGTTACTCTACACTGCTCCAGAACGCGGAATATTGCTGACTATTCAAAGTTTTTAATTTTTTTTTAATTACAGCCAAAAAACATAGGAATTTTACTTTTGCGCCACCTTTTATAAATAGGCCACACGTTATTTTGTGGTACACTTTTAAAATATGTAATTGTCCACCAATATTGATGAAACATATATGGTTTAAAAGGTTATTTTCTCTTGATATACACAATATAAAAAATAGTTTCAAAATTATTTCCATAAAAGTGGTAAAAATCGTTTAAAATTTTCTTGAAAAACAACAGCATCTTTATGCACATGTACACAAACTGTATAATTTCGTTATTACTGGTCAAACCAACCAATGGCCGATCCTAGTATAATTTAACCAGTAAACGTAATTTAATATGAAAACATGCGGGATTCACAACAGATGACGTATCTTTTCAACGCGGTTTTTGTTTTTAATAATTTAGTTATTAAAAAGAAGTAATAGAGTTATATTCAGCTGTGCCGAATCTTATATACCCTTCACCAAATTATACTTAAAAATAAAAATTTTAAATATTTTTAGGTAAACAAAAAAAAATTTTTGTTTACAAAAAAAAATTCAATTTATTTGTGAAAAAAATTATAAATTTTTTTTTTTTGTGGAAAAAAATTTGGGTAAAAAATATATTTGACCAATAGTAGGTCCGACTTGATTTTGCCTTATAGTGACTTAATAATTCAGATATCGATCAAAACTAGGTAAAAAAATCAAAGTTGTCCTGGTTTTTTCCTTATATCTCAGCCATTTATGGGTCAATAGGTTGTTTTTAAATTGCAGCCGAGCCGGAAAAATTCCAGATATGATATATGAAACATGTATGTAAGTTAATTGGGAACTACAGAAAGTTGATTTCAACATACAGACGGACAGTTGGGCATGGCTATATCGACTTCGCTATCTATAACAATCCAGCATATATATTCTTTGTGGGGACGCAAATGAAAAATGTAGTATAATTATATAGTGTAAACAACAGAGTTTTCTTTTGCTTCGAAAATGTCGAATTATGAGGCCACAAAGCGTCATATCCAGGATGTTTTGCTTTACTTCTTTAATTTGAAAAAAGGTGCCGCTGAAGCACACCGATTGCTCACCAAAGCTTATGGTGAATGTATACCATCGGTTTAAATAGTGATTTTGACACGGAAGACAAAGATCAATACTTTGAATAAATTTATATTATACAAAATAAAAGCAAAACATTATTAAAAATCCCGCATTTTTAAGTAATTTTTAAGTCAGTACATAATTATTCGAGTTTCTCTCTCACACAGTTTATAAACTGAAATGTTTAGTAATATATCAGTTCTCTTTTTGTTGTCATCGCTTCTGTTTTTTCCTATGATTTTACTAGATATTTGTTTACATAAGAAAAGAAAATTAAATATTTGGTCAATTTCACAAGGTCTCTTATAATGACATATTGTCATAATGTCCTAATATTTCACAATGGTTTTGATTACTTTTCAAGCAAAAAATTTCCTAAAATAATACTACTATGATATGTTCATTGTGTTATCGTAATCAACCAGCAGAGACCAACGCCGAATTCCTAAGAGTCGGTTAAGCAAAGCCGCCGAGTCTTGATATATTAGGACATGATGACAATATGACTGATAAGAGACCTTGTAAATTTACCAATTATATATTAGTCTTAACATTGTTGTTTTATTGCTTCACATAGACAAACCGTGATTACGATTACTATTTAAAGAAACAGTTCACATCCACTGAGAACGACCAATTTGCTCTCTATCACTTTCTGAGTTGATTAAGCGATGCCCTTGTAATCAAACTACAGGTCACAATTTGCGAGATAATTCAACAAAATGTTGTACAAGCTTTTTGTGTAAACCAAGGACAAAGTCTTTTGAATTTAGTTAGAATCGGTTCGTTATTTCTCCTAGCCCCCATACGATTGCCCTATCTGAAAATTATTAAGCTCTCATAAATACCTTATTTATATAGATATCCAAACCAACGATCGGTTTGGATATTTATAATTAGTCATAGCTCCAATATAAGGCCCACTTCCGAAAATCCCTTTAACTAGCATAAATCTTTTAAAAATATTGATATTCAAATAAAATTCAACACAAATATGTTTCATATATACGGAACACATGTCAACTTATTTTATGGCAATTGGTTTATAATTAATCATATCTGCCATATAAATTTTAAAATAAAGCTGTTTATAATCATCTTCGCAGTGTAGGGTGTCATATGCTCGCTCTTGACTATACTTTCTTACTTGTTTTTATTTAATAATTCCAATATGGTCATACGGACAACCAGAAGGATATTCAAACGGACGGACCTCTATGGAAAGACACAATGAAGTTATTCTGTAATGATAAATCTTTGTTCGTTATAAATATCAGCATAAACCAATAATAGCCTTTCATCCTATGGTAGAATATAACAATTAACACAAAATTCCTCTCAGCGTTACAAAAATTGGAAGCAATTTTTACAGAGCTAGTAACTTTAACATACTAGTAAACAAAAAAAAAACAAACTTCTTTCAAAGGGTTAATGTCACACAAATTTTATAGTTTTATTTTGTTTTTATTTATCTAAAACAAAAAATATAAAAATGTTGTTTTTCAAAACACATTTACATTACTTCTGTTTTCTCTAATTAAAACTTTCAACCTCTTTAGAGTAAAAACACAGAAATAAATTTAAACATTTTGTTGATGGTTTTTAGTACATTGCAGGCAACACATTCCAACTGCTCTGTCTAACTTGCGCCCTCTCTTTACCTCTCTCTCTCTCTGACGATTTCATTCCTTTAAAATAATCGTAAAAATGCACACATCGTAAACAAAATTCAAATAAAACTTAACAAGGCGGCAAATTAAAATTTAACATTTAAAAAAATTTTAATTTTATTTTAGTTTTTTGTTGCTTTTTGACATACTTTTAACAAAGTGCTGCTTTATTTTTGCTAAACTTTTTGCTCCATATAAAAAGTTAGAATTTCAGATACAAATACAAAAAAAGAAAAAAAATATGTTGCATATGTTGGTGGGTGAGTGTGCTTTTCTATTTTATGAAGGTGTATCGTTTGAAAATACACAAGTGCTAATTTGCATAAAATTATAGTAAATATACTACTATTTTTTAGCTTCTTTTTTTTGGAATAGGAAAAACACTATAAACTTAAAATATGTGAGTGTTTATTTTGCAATTAACAGTGTTTTTTTTTAAATTGTTTAATTTTTGTTCTATGGAAAAAATAGCTAAATTTTTTTATTTTTTCCATTCTTTTAAAATCTGAGAACATGATGTTTTAAAATCGTTTTAAATTCTATTAAAGTAATGTGTACTTAGTAGATAACTAATTAACGTATTAGTTATATTAAATGTTTTATAATATATTTTTAATGTTAATTAAATAATTGTGGAATAATTAGATTTATTTATGTTGTATATTCATGCAAATAAATTAAAAAGTTATATGACGTCACAAAGGTCTTTGTTGGGAGGACACCACAATAAAGAGAATTAACATTTTGTTAATTCCACTTTTCAATCAGTACACCCAATAAAGGGTGAGTCAAAGAAAACCTATACACATACAAGGCGAAACTTATCCTTGGCCGAAACAAACAATTATTTTTTAATCACGTTAGATTTTAAAAGTATGTCAGTTATTATCATAATCATTCATTTACATTTACAACGTACAAATTAATTACAACTTAAAAAAAGCAATATGAACTTTCAACAAATACACAGAGAAAACAGATTCGTGATAGCAACCTAATTTGTTGCCAATCAAATGATTCTACCTTAATGACGGAATTGTACAGTTGTGGCTGCAATATTAAAATTTTAGAAATGGTAACAAATGTTAGGTTGCTTCAACCGATTTTTTCTTTGTCAACTGACTTTTAGTTGCTAGAACCGAACAATTTTATGTGTGCAACCGAATCATTCGGTTGGCAACAAATTCGGTTGCTATCACGAGTCTGTTTTCTCTGTGTAGCAAAATATTTGAAGGTTCATCGTCACACTATTTCAAACACCATTCAACAGTATAAGCAAAGCTTGAGCATTGAAAAAAATCTGGACCAGGAAGAAAAAAGTTCTAATAGATTTTGGTAAGGCAAAAGAAGTCGAAGAACTTTTTCGAAGAGCACGGAACACTTTTTTCAGAAAAGCAGCTGGTGAAGTTAAATGCTCTGATTTTTCTGTGAACAGAGCCAAAGCTAATGCTGGGTTGAAGTTGTATAAACTTCAGAAAGTTACAGATCGCAATTGAGGTCAAATTATAATAAAAAAATGCACCTGTTGTGTGATGGATGATGGAACTTATGTACTGGCAGACTTTTCACAACTTCCGGGTCAAGATTTTTGTGTGGCTGATGGACGAGGTCATGGTTAAGAACAATAACGGACAAAAAACAAACAAAATTCCCTATGAAGTTTCTTGTTTGGTAAGCCTTTGGCAGTTGTGGCAAAAGAAGCTAAACATTTTTGACATCAGGCACGATAAACACAAAAATATATTGTTACGTTTTCACCTTTTGAAAACTTTGGTTTATTCCCTTTAAATAAACCGGATACTTTGATTGCAAACAAAAAGCAGTTTTAGTAGTTACAAATTTGTAATAACTCTTTATTTATTTAAAATGTACAACAACAACAGTTCAAAAAATCACTCAGTCACTATACACACTGCCATCTTCATACGAGTAGTCGAGATTCTTCTTAACGGTTAAAACTGGTATGTTCGAATTCTAGAGCTTTCGATTAAACCTTTAGTTTTGATACACTTACAAACAATGCTAATAACCGCATGCTATCAACATTGTTGATAAGAAGAAGCTTCTACTGATGGACGTGTTTATCAATATGATGAATATTGCAGGCAGTCGTTACAGACCTTTAAATTCAAATCGCTTTTGCAAATTCGTACCAATATATTACGGAGTGTCTACAAAAATGATTTTTATCTTTCTTAAAACAGCACCGAGTGCCTTCATATTTCTGGTGCGATTTGGCACCATGCTACTATGGAAAAAGGGTCCTTGAGTGGTATTCAAACAATAATGTAAATTTTGTACCACGTGAGGCAAATCCATCCAACTGTCCAGAACTTCGGCCTGCGGAAAGGTATTGGGCTCTTGTAAAAAAGAAGAAGTAAAAAACACATGAAAGGTGCCCCAGTACATGTCCGATATTAACCGTAAGTGGACTACCTCGTCCTAAAAGGTAATTCCCTTTAATATTTTTAATTTGAGGTTTTCCGGAAAAGGTGGAGTATTCAAATATTTTAATGTTTAATGAATTTTTACAATATTTGAATAAATTTACTCATTTTTTAAATGTTTTATTTTGAACTGTTTAAGTTTTATTTAACTTAATACATGTATAAGTTTGTTTGCCCCACTCTTTAAAAATACATGAAAATAATTCTATATATTAAAAGTTATGATTAAAATATACGAATGTTTTTTTTTTAAGCTTATTACTCATACCACCCCCTAGTCTTTATAATATTATTTATTTCCACGTAAAAAGTCTAAACATCATGGCATAAATATAAAAGGTAGTTTCATTTTCTCTTCATATCAGCCGTATTAAGCATTTGATAATAAATAAGATTTGAAGTTTATATTGAAAATAATGCCACCACATATATAAAATGAATCCCATTTATACCTTAGTATAGATACTTCCACATAAATAAAAAAAAATATATATTTTATTCATAATATTCTTTTGCGTTTATCAAAGGTATTGAATAGCAACTTAAATCTGGCCAAGGTTTTCAATTGCTGAGTATCGTTAGCAGAAGAATTTTGTTTATGCTTGATTCCGGCCATATTGGCAACTAAATCGCACAGATGTTTGAGCTCACAAAACTCTTGCATCAACACAAATAAGGGATCAATTTCACGTACACGCAGATAAAAAATATAGTTCATCATGTTTAAAGTAACCATTTCAACATTTTTAAAAGTTTTTTAACAAAACTTTTATATAAACACACCCTTGCTCACTAAAGTACGATAACCGGAAGCATAAGATATCGTATGTGAAGCCCGTCTAACCAACCGAGTCGACACCAAATCCAAATATCCATGACGCTAAGGAAATTCTCTGTATTTAGCGGAAGCAGAAATATGTCCTATCTATTATGAGCTGTTGGAATCTGACCAAACCATCACAAGAAACCTGTACAGAATGCAACTGATTCGCTTGAAGCGAACATTGACCCAAAAACTCCCAGAATATGCGGCCAGACATGAAACCGTAATACTCCATAATACAAGGCTCGGCCACAAGTTGCAATACCTTTCAAAAAGTATTTAGAAAGAAGTAGTTGAGAAGTTTTGCCTCATCCGCTTTATAGTCCACACCGTACCCGTCCGACTTCTGTTTGTTTCGATCGATAAAACACGCTCTCTCTGGGAAACACTTCACTTTGGAATAGAGTATCCGATACTAGCTTGATTCGTTCCTGGCCTCAAAATCTCAGCAGTTCTTTTGGCTCGGAATCCTTATTTTGCCAGGAATATAGTTAAAGATCATAGCTATCAATAATCAATACTTTGAATAAATTTATATTGTACAAATGCTACAAAATAAAAGCTAAAAATGTTTAAGTCATACACCCAATATTTTCCAAATAAATATTATTCATACCAACCCTTTATAATTTTCTTTTTTTCCACGTAAAAATTCTTAACACATTAAACTTTAAAAGTATTTAAATATATGTATTTGTAAAACTTTATTTAAAAATTCCAATACACACACACACACCTTAAAGTCTTTACAAATACTTCCATTAAAGCTTCCACAAGAAATATATGCCAAAAGGTTTGCATACTTTTAGGCAATATTATTCAACATACAATGGAAAACTCTTTTTTTCACATTTTCCCCTCTATATGTTGTCTCTTTTTAAACACAATCCTTTAGTATAGACACAGAAAAATTCTTTGTAATTTAATTTAATCATTTAACAAAAATTTGTCACGAAATTCATCATACAAATAACGCCAGCAACCCTTCTATTTCAAAGAAGTCTCAAAATAAATATATGTGTATGTATGTATAAAAATGGCATCAACAAAAATCATAAATTTTCATCTCATCTTTTCTTTTTATTTGTTGTGCTTGCGTCTTTATAACCATATTTAGTTTATCTTTTACAGTTTGTATTTCGTTTTTCTTTTCATTTTTTATTCTACTCTTTTTTTTTTTTTGGGCTGTTGTTCACTTTGTCGTGATGACGATGTTGATGTTTTTTTTAGTGATTATATTTATGCTCATATGTATTGTAGTTTTTTTCTCTTACATATTGTGTTGACATATTCAGGTTGTAAATTCTAGAGTTTTTTTTGTGGAATGTACCCTACAGTCTATATAATGAGACTTTAGCAAGGCCTTATAAAGTTGTAAATATTCTGAGGAATGACTTGAATTAACATTGTCAAGAACTGTCAATCAATCAACATTTATTATCAGTGTGGTATTTAGCGTTGCAGCTTTTTGTCCTTCAAGGTCAGCTTCGAGGGAAGTCATAACAATTAGTCATCTATAAAATTTCGTAAGTGAACATTACATTGTTATTATTTTACGGTTGTTGGTACTATTGTTCTAAAACCTCATATTTTATACCCTTCACCATGAGTTTGTCATTCCCTTTGAAATTTCTACATTTTTCATTTGCGACCCCACAAAGTATATATATTTTGCATCGTTATATATAGCGGAGTCGATATAGCCATGTCCGTCTGTTCATCTGTTAGTCTGTATGTTGAAATCAACTTTCCGTAGCCCCTAAATAACTTAAATACATGATTCATACATCAATATATTCGCTATAGTCCCGGTTTGGTTGATATGAAACCACGACTGCCTCGATTTTTTACCTATTTTTGATCTATATCTGGATTACTAAGTCATTAATATAGACAAAATGGATATCTAATGATAGATATTTCAAATACCTTTACAACGACATCTATACCGCCATAGCACAGTGGGGCAGAATCAAAATTTTTTGAAATAAATCTGGTCTTTCTGATCAGGATAAAAATTAACATTGGCGTAGTCAAGGAGTATTCGAGTTAAAGTTATTAAAATGGACACTACAAATGCTCCAGGCGCGCGCTATGTGAGCTCAAATTAGGGTACCTTCGAAATGTAAATTTTTTAAACAACTGTCATTTTTTTTGTTTCCCATTCGATTTCAAAGATTTTTATATTTTTGGAAAGCGCTTAACTAGGTCTTGAAAAAATATGCTTGCGTGTGACATTTATCTTTTTTAATTTCCGAGTTATAGGCATTTAAAAATTGAAATTTTAAAATTTTGCCATACCTTGATCCGCTTTTTTTTAAATATAGGGACTACTTTTGGACCGAATGTACTTTAATTCTTTTGTTAGTTAAAGAACTAAATTACCAATAATAAACAAAAGATTTCAGAGCAATACCAATTACAGATTCAAAAACAAACGATTTTCAATTTAAAAATTAAAAAAAAATATTGGATTTGTGCTGTTTTATGGACGAAAATGTGACATAACTCTTTTTTTATTTAAGAAAAACTTTCTTTGAGGACGTATAACAATTTTATGTTTTTCTGTAAAATATCTTTAATCAGAACATTTTGGTATAAAAAAACATGTCATAGTTTTCGAATATGTCGTCCATGACTTATTTTTTATCAAAATTTCAAATTTGGGCCACATATTCAAAAATCCCAATGCTGGGATCAGAAAATAGAAAGCAGTTTTGTAAACCTCAATGCGATTGTTATTTATTCCCAAAGTATTTTTCCAGGCCCAAAGAAAATGTGGACCCTATGGGCAAAAGAGTAAAAAATATAATTTTTGGGATTTTCGCTCCAATTTTAAAAAATTGCGGGATTCCCTTTGACCTTTTGATAATCTTTTTTACATTTTGTTATTTAGAATGAAAATTTTAAAAAACGTTGAAAATTTCATTGAGTTTTGTTAATAAATAAAGATTTTATTACATATTACATATTACATATTTATTGAGCTTCTAAAACTAAACTTTGTATCAAAATTTTGATAGGATTAGGAACAGTTTGATCCAAATTTTTCTGAACTATTTTTTTTTAGATATGTAAATTTTTGGGCTTTTAAAAAAAATGTCAGGTCAATATCTCAATTGGATTCAAAAATATGCCACTTTAAAAATCCGTCCTTCAAAAATATTGCACTTTTTCATACTAAAAAATTTTAATAAATTTTCATATTATTTTATTTAACAACAAGTCAATGGCTCTGAATTAGTCACATTAAAATATATTGCTAGATTTATTTCTAAAAAATTTTGATTCTGCTCCACTGTGCATAGTGGGTTAAAATCAAGAAAAAAGGTTTTTTTTCACCAAAAAAAAAAAAAATTACCTTAAAGTTTTTTGAGCTAGTTTCGGCAGAGCCGAATACAGCTCTCTTGTTTCAATTACGATCGCGTGAATATTTATTGTTCAACATTGCCTTCGTATATAATGCATGCCAAGTATGTTTGTATGACTTTAAAAGGTTTGGTGTGATACTTGTGCAAACCTCGAAGCCTTTATGATTTCATTATGTTTATGCTTCTCTTATTTAGTCCCGATTTGGAACCTCTATTATTGTACATGTCAGATGAATGTTTCTGTTTTCAGTTTTTATTTAAAATTGTGAGTGCTATTTAGAGTCGTCTTGACGCAAAATAGGATCTTACTTGTTTCTATTTTATACTATATTTGTTTGTACAACTTGTTGTTGTTAAAATCTTAGCATATTATATTTTTTATTATGCTCCAATTGTCCCAGAATTATAACCATCTCCACAACATACTACACACGTTTATTTTCTCTATTCTATTCAATTTAGTTTGTTTTACCTTTTTCCTTTGCAAAATGATAAACCTGAAGTTATTTGTCATTTATATATATTTTATCTAATTTTTTGTTGCTCTTTAGTCTTTCCTCAATATTTTATACATACTTTTAGAAAATTTAAGTCTTTGTAGGCTTTTAAATTTATAGACATTCATAGACTTTAACCTTTAAAACCATACGTGTTTTGATGTATTTCAACAGCCTTTACTTGCATACGCACCACCCGTTTATTGTGTGCTTAACACGCGACCCTTTATGTACGAGCAGTGGTAGCAGCTTGTGCAAAAGTAAAAGTTTTCCTCCATGCGGCATTTTAGCTTGAAGCGTAAAATTATTATTGAAATGAAACAAACAGCTTAAAGGTTCACTTTGTGCATTTCATTAAAGTTTATCTGTTTTATTTAAATCAAAAAGGATTTTTTTAAGGACAAAATAAGCAGACGATTGATATTATATTAAAATTTAAACAAAAAATAAAAAATCGTGTAAATTTAGTTAAAGAATTTTTGATAAAAGTAGTTGCTGAGGGATATCTTACATTATGAAGGTTTTATCAATAAATATATAGTTTTTGAGAGACTAGAACAATCTGTTTCAGAATATTGTTCTCAGATATATCAGTTTATTACCTCATGAACAACGCAGAGAACAGATATATTGGGTGTATGACTTAAAAATGTGGAATATTTTCTTTTTTTAACTTTTACTTTGAGACATTTGTACAATATAAATTTATTCAAAATATTGGCCATTGTTAGCTATGAAAATTTCCCATCTTACTGGCAACATATGGATACATAGCCGAAAGAACTGCCTATCAATAACGAATCAAGCCAATATCGTTACAGAGAAACAAATAGTATTCGGACTGGGCACGATTGGGACTATAAGGTGGGTGAGGCAAAACTCTCAACCACTTCTTTGTAAATAGTTTTTAACTGGTATTGCAACATGTCATGATAGAATAACACGGTATTATGCCTGGCTGCATATTCTGGGCGTTTTTCGGCCAATGCTCGCTTCAAACAAATCAGTTGCATTCTGAACAGTTCTGGTCAGATTTCAGCAGCTCATATTAGATAGGACACTTTTGCTCCCATCAAATACAGATAATTAACTTAGCGTGATGGATATTTGGCTTTGGTGTAAATTTGTCTGGTTGGCCAATCTTCACATACGATAATTTATGCTTTCGGTTATTGTAGTGGATTTATTTTTCATCGCAAATAATTATTCGGTGTAAAAATAATTTTCTTTCTTTAATTTGGGACATCCAAAACCGTCTTTCAAGGTCCCTCGGATTCAATTCCTGTGGTACCTAATTTGCCTGTTTTTAAGTGAATCCTGCTGCTCGTTTTGCAATTGCTGCATGAGTAACTCCTGAGTATTACAACCATCTTCATGACGTTATACCTCTAATTCTTAGTCTTCAAACTTATGTGGTTGGTCAGGGTGATCTTTGTCTTCAATACTTCTGAACAGCACAAACCATATCTCGCACGTTGAACACTTTGAAACACATTCACCATAAGCGTTGGTGAGCAATCGCTGTGCTTCAGCGATACCTTTTTTCAAATCAAAGAAGTAAAGTAAGAACTCCCCTACTAAACGGAACCGAATTTTCGCCCTCGGACAATGCAAGGTACCTGGGAAGCTTATTCGACAGGAAATTATCCTGGAAACATAATACAGAGGCAAGAGCAGCTAAGGCCATGACAGCTATGTATGTCTGCAAAAAGGCCATAGGCACGAGATGAGGTATTAGACCCTGGAACATGAATTGGCTAGTTAATACGGTTACTAAATCTATATTATTCTATGGGGTGTCTGTCAGGTGGAAGGCAAGGGATAGAACCACAAATCGTATACTCTTTGAGACGAAGTCGCTCTTCATTCTACTAAACTGCATACCAGTAGATCTAATGGCCAGAAAACTGGCATTGAACACGGCCTTCAGGCTGAACGCCTGTAATGCATGAAATTATAGATCCTATGGACATGCTTGCATAATAGGAAGTATACAAAATCTTCCTGATCATATTGACTACTGCACTCCCAAACCCTTGCTCCTAAGGAACTTCGGTTACTCAATCCCATCCAATATGGAATCTGTCGATGGTCTCTCTGCTGATGAGATGAGGCTATCCATCTATGGGTCTAAAAAGGGGAACAGAGTGGGCGGTGGAGTATACATCCCTCAATTTGGAATAAGAATGTCTTTTAGACTTCCAAATGGATGAAGCATGCTTCAGGCTGAAGTATCGGCTATCAGAAGAGCGGCCAACTGGTTCATATATTACAGTGTATCTGGTAGGGATATCCGTTTATATACTGACAGTAAAGCCGCAATTACTTAAGTCCCTTATAGGTGTTTATACAACATAGAATATGGTCCAGGAATGCCGGGCATCCTTAAATGAGATGGCGAGACATTCGACATTTGTACTCACATGGGTACGTGGACACCGGGACAATGAAGGCAATTGTATTGCTTATTACTTGGCGGGATTAGGAGCCTTGATGTCGGAAGACGAGATAGACTCCCTCTGCGGAATTCCGCTGTCAACCTGCAAGAAACGAATACATAACGCATATTACGAACTTGCCCAAACGAGGTGGGGTAATGAATCCACGAGGATGATATGGCCTGCGTTGGACTGTAGACGCACGTCATATCTATTTCGACTACAACGAATACAACTCAGCAATATGTTGGCGATGATCACCGGACATTGCACTTTCGTTACTCATGCTGCTAGACTTAGATTACCTTATAACGACTTCTACACTTCTTTTGTAATTGTCCGGCACTGGGCGATCTACGTGCCAGACTTTTAGGTGAGCGATCCTTTGGTACCCTCTCCGGGCTATCTGTGAAGGAACTAAGGTGCATAGATGCCTTTATTAGGGAAAGCAGGTGGTTGATAAAACCTGACTTACAAATTGTACGACACTTGGCGATCTACGTGCCAGACTTTTAGATGAGCGATCCTTTGGTACCCTCTCCGGGCTATCTGTGAAGGAACTAAGGTGCATAGATGCCTTTGTTAGGAAAAACAAGTGGTTGACAAAACCGGACTTGCAAATTGCACCTCACTGCGACTCGGCAACTGTTCCATGATGATCTGCGTTATCTTACTCTCAACATCTTCTCCTCTAACTCCTCCCATTTCTTCAATTTCCTCCTCTTGCCTACTAAATCTATAGAATTCCTTTCTTCTACTTCTATTTCTCTCCTCTCTCTGTTTTGGTTCAGGTTACACAAAGGAAACGATTATTGGACCCAGGTGAGCTGTACCAACGAAGGTTGTGGACGGCTGCCTGATAACCTAACCTAAGACTTCCCGCATATGACGATTCGTTGGTATAAAATTCGACATTTTCGAAGCAAAAAGATACTTTGTTGTGTATACTACAATGTTCAATAACTAAGTGAGAATAAATGGCAGATACAACGACATATAAGTTAATTATAACAAAAACCACGTTCAAAAGATACGTCATATTTTGTGAATCCCGCATTTCTATGTCATACACCTAATAGTTGTACATGTTTGCCATAATCATTTCAATATTTCTACAAGTTTTTTAACAATATTGTGGTCACTGTAATTATTTATATGATTGCGATAACCATAATATGTTTAAATTGCTATTCACATGATTGGATAAATCATATATATGATTGTAGTAATTATGTTTATGTTTGTGGTAACCATTTTTATAATGTAATACTTCACCATATTCTGTGGTTCTCGGATTATGGTTATCATACTCTAAGAACAAATTATTGTAATATAATAATTAGACATCATGAGTATGATTGTCATTAAGATATAGTTATTTACTACCATCATATATATGATTGCTACACTCATGTAAATGGTAACTTAAACAAATTATGGTTACAGCAATCATATAATAATGTTAAAATTTTGAAATGGTTATAGTAAACATATACAACTACTTTTACTCTGGGTGTAAATTAGGAAAAAATTAACCAATTTTGTATTATATTTGTGTAAGCCGCAAATCCAGTGCCTGTATAATAATCCTAAAATAAATTTACATAAATATTTACGAAAAAATTTACCAATTTAGGTATTTACGATTATAATATATTATTATGTTTAATACACAATTTTATTAATTATATACATACAAATAAATATTTCTTTCCCTATAAGTTTTTGCAGAAATAATAATAATAATGAATGCACGAATAAAAGAATAAAAACATTTTTTTTTTTTACTATTTTACATAAAATGTCACATATAATAATAAATTATACATAAAAGCGTAATTTTTCAACCATGTACAACTTGTGCCAACAACCATCCATCCAACACATCATGTAATTCGGTGTTATCAAAAAAACAGGGAGACAAAACAAAAACTTTTTGAAATATTTATATGAATACATTATTTAAAATGATTATGAAGATTCTTTGTTACTCCTATGCATGCATTCATACATATAAATTTTGTTAAAAACAAAAGTTTTCACATTAAACATGAATTAATCAAATCTAGAGAAAAAAACACTCGTTTTTCATTAAGAAACAAAAACAAATTATAGAAATAAAAAGAACATAACAACAACAACAGCAATTTGATAAGAATGTAAAGTTTTCGGTTTAAAATATTTAAACACATTTCTTAAAGACAACATACTTAAAACAATTTATTTTAATGGGAATGTTTAAATTTTTGCTTATAGGAGATAAGTTTGAATTTATGTTCATCCTGTTTTATTTATGAATATGTGGTAATTTTTGTTAGACACATACATAGAAAGTACAATTTTAAACACAATTATCACTTATCAATTAAAATCAAGTAAGTGATATTTTGTTATTTATAGTATAATTTGAGGGATTTTCATGAGTTATTTAATTACAAGTATAATTTGGTTATTTATAGCATAATTTAAGGAGTTTTCAATGAATTATTTAATTGCCTATTTTTAGGCAATTAAATAATTTAAGTTTTCTTATTGAATTTTCATGATAATTAAAAATAGATGTGTTAGGAAAACTTATTCTAAACGTTAAACTTTTATAGTGAAAACTATTATGAGCACCAACAATCACTATTTGCTCTGCTACGGATGCTGCAGAGTTCAAAGAATTGCAACATCTCCTGGCTTCATAGCATACTTAAACTCTGCCACTCTCTCAACTATCTGTGTAAATTTTCTAGAATGGTAAACAATTCATGAGAAACAGAATCCCAATCAACATATTAGAAATACTTATTGATTCACACGTAAAGCATGAAAAAACCCATTCTTACCCAAGAATCACTCATCGGAAACGTGATGCTGTAAGGATAATAAAAAGATCAGAAATATACTTTTTAGACAACGTAATACAAATTGAAATTCTAAGGAATATAAAGGTTCTAGGTGTTAAGATATATGTATACATAGAGAAAACAGATTGCCAATCGAATGATTCGGTTGCTCACATACAATTTTTCGGTTCTATCAACAGAAAATTAGTTTATTAAGAATAATTACGGTTATAGGAACCAAACTTTTGTTACCCCTTCTAAAATCTTGTAGCCGCAACTGTAAAATTCGATCACTAAGATAGAATCATTCGATTGGCAATAAATTCGGTTGCTATCATGCATCTGTTTCCTCTGTGTATGTATCAGTAACTGGGTAGTTTCATACTGCAATCGATATTATCATCCCAATTCTTAGAAAGATCGAAATTCATAACAAGATAAACTTGGCGTGTTCCAAGGATGGGTAATCTCTTCACTAGTTGTTGTTAATGCGGACGATGTGGTATTAATGGTATCGGGACTGAAGTAACGAATGTGATTCGGTACATCACATTTAATGCTTTTGAAATATTCAGAAAAGTGGACTAAAATTTAAACCAGAATAAACCTGAATTAATTATCTTTACAAATAAACACCAAGACAAAAACTACAACAAAATTATAGACTCCAGCATGATGGGTTGCTTGATGTAGAAAATATTATACAGATTAATAAGTAGTACAGAAATCAGAGCTCAAAAGTGTATTACGAACTAGTCCTTCAGATGCACCAAACTTCAGCAGATTTATATTTTATCCGACTACACAATCTACTTATGGATGTTGAAGATCAAGAAAGTATGGACAATAGACCTGCCTTAAAACAGCAAAGAACCAATGACGGAAATCAAATGAAAGTTGTAAAATCGGATAAAGATTGCACAGTGGTATAGAAAAAAGAGGGAAATAAATCCTTAACTTCTAAACCCTTAGAATGAATTTGAATTTGACATGCGCAAAGAAGAAGTATTGTAGAGTTTAAGTTTTGAAATTAAGACACCTGGGGTATGTTAAATTTTTCAAACGATCATATTTCTTCGTCTGTATCGTAGCTATCAATTATCTCTTATAACTTAAAAAAGAAAAATGGAGATCGGGAAATATTTGGATCCGCTGCTATTAAAAAACTGGAGTAGAGTTGGTAAAAATGTTGGAGAATTTAATTTTTAAATGCGAATATATAAGTTATAAGAGATAATTGATAGATGCATGGAAATCAGAACACAGAAAAAGAAATAGCATCGCTTTAAAAATTGAACACTCTCGAGGTTCATAATGGATGGGAGGAAGTATTGATATTACACTCTTAGATATTAGATTAGATATTACACACTTAATGATAGGTCCAAGGTATCAGTAGATAGGTGGAGAGTATTCAATAAAAGGTCGTTCTCTGACCATAATTGGATTCTCTTCGAAATAAGATTTCAGGACTTAACATAAATACAATTTAGGAACCTAAGAAGGACCGATTGGTTCAAATTTAATGCGCTCCTTAAACATAAACTCAAGAACATGCCAGTTGTTGAAGATTCGATCACTGGTCTTGAGAAAATAGAGGAAAATTATAGTAAAACTGTTGTCAAAGCTCTCGAAGTTTCCTGTCCATTCACTAAGGCTAGGAAAAGCTTTCCTCCATAGTGGAAAAGAAACTCATGGAGAAGCTTCTGTGAATCTAAAGATAATACAAAATACTCTGCAAGATTCAGCAAGGGACAATCCAATCCTAATTGTATTAAAAGGAAGGATGACAACTGGTCCGAATCCTTTCGTACACTGCAAGGATGTTGCTACGAATATTGAGAGCGAAGGTACAACTTTTTCCAACATCGACAGTAACATCATCTCCTATGACAGGATGTCATGGGCGATTGACAATTTCTCACCATTCAAGTCACCTGGGCCGGATGGTATATTGCCAAAGATGCTTCAAAGCGCAAAAAGGCATATTATTCGATTCAAGTCACCAGGGCCGGGTGGTATATTGCCAAAGATGCTTCAAAGTGAAAAAAGGCATATTATTCCCTGGCTTCATAGAATATTTACGCTCTGTCTCTCCCTCAACCATGTTCCGGTTAACTGGAGGAGGGCTAAGGTAGTTTTTATTCCTAAAATTGGCAAAAGAAGTCATGAGAAGGCGAAGCATTTTCGTCCAATTAGTCTTTCATCTTTCCGACGCTCACATCAGACATCGACTAGAGGGCACAACACGGCTTTCTAATAGTCAGCACGCCTACCTCAAGGGTCGCTATAGAGAGATCTCTCGAATTTAAACAATACACAATGGCGGCCTTCCTGTATATAGTGGGTGCTTTCAATAATGTTACTAATCTTGCAATTCAGCAAGCTCTTAATAACCTAAACGTTGAAGTATATACCAATGACTGGTTAGTAATCATGTTGAAATCAAGAATAGTTACAGCAAATATTGGTAATAGCGTTAAGTCCAAATAAGTTGGTAGAGGCACACCTCAGGGCAGGGTAATCACTCCACTACTATGGCTTATCGTTATTAACTCTATTCTCATTGATCTAGACAGAAAAGGGATAAAAGTTGTCGCTTATGCGGACGATGTGGTGATACTCGTATCAGGATTGTTTCCGGATATGATCAGCGATATTATGTCCACTGCTTTAGGGCTGCTCGACAACTGGGCCACGGTAAGTGGTCTTGGGATGAATTCAAGCAAAACAGAACTTGTACTTTTCACGACAAAGTTTCAAACTTCCACGGTTGAAAACCTGTGAAATCCCCCTTTCAAATAATGCAAAATATCTAGGTAAATTATCATGGAAACTGAATACTCAACATAGGGTTAGGAATGCAACGGTGGTCTACTATACCTGTCGTAGGATGTTTGGTAAAAAATGGGAACTTAGTCCCAGCATACTAAAATGGGTGTATACGGCTATAGTACGTCCAATTCTTACTTATGGATCTCTTGTATGGTGGACTGCAACTAGAAGGAAGTATGTCGTAGACCAACTATACAAAGTCCAGAGATCAGCCTGCATTGGTACAACCGGCGCACTAAGAACTAGTCCTTCAGAGGCACTGAACACTATACTGCACCTTGTGCACATAATAATGGCCACCTCTGCGGGTATTGCAGCGAGGCTTCATGCATCTGCATGTTGGAGATCGAGAACATATTGCCACGCGGGTATTCTGGACCTACTGCCTTCGATCGTTCTCCAACCGTCTGACTATATTGCCCCATACACAAATTTTGATAGGGTGTCCAAGGTCTTAATTCCCTCCAGGAGTGAGTGGGGTAGGGGTATGAGCTGTGGTGTTGGTTCTGACGTCTTCTGTGACGATCTTGGGGTAGGCATCTCATATCGTCTTTCGAATGAGTGTAGTGTTTTCCAGACGAACATTTTTGCAATCATGGTAGCTTGTAATATACTACATGATCATAATACTCGCTGAAATATAGATATTTTTGTAGACAGCCGGGCGGCACTTCTTTCACTGAAGGCCTACACATCTTCATATTCACTAGTCAGGCAATGTAAGAATTCTCTGTCAGGGCTAGGTTGTCTATTTGACATTACTTTGGTTTGGATCCCTGCACATAGAGACCACTACGGTAATGAACAGGCAGACGAACTAGCCAGAACGGGATCTGCCTTAGACACCTCTAATGCGGTCTCAGTAGCAATTCCACTGGGGACTATCAAATGCATTATCTTCAGACACTTTCTTACAAAGGCTGAGAATAGATGGCGTAATTTAGACACATGTAGGGTAGCCAAGTTGATGTAGCCATCTTTTAACGAAAAACGAACTATGCAACTGATAACCCGGAATAAAAGGGATATATCAAGTTTGCTGGCAGTATTAATAGGGCACTGAACGTTAGGCAAGCATGCAAATCGCCTGGGACTCCCTTTTAACGACCATTGTCGTAACTGTAAGGATAGGGAAAAAGAGGAAACAATTTTCGAGCTTCTCTGCGAATGCCCAACTCTGAGTGTCAAGATGCAAAAATTCATGGGCAATTATATATTGATCAACCTAGGTGAGATAGCCGGGTCTAAACTCAATGACCTACAGAGATATCTCACAGCTACAGGCTGGGTCTAGCAAACTCGACTTTTTGTATATATTCTACATATACTACGATGTAAACGACATTACATCTGACGAGTGGTGTAGTCTAGTACGGTCTGGCAGTGAACTACAACGTAAACCAACCAACCAACAGATTTATTTCCCTCTTTTTTTTGTTCAACGTGGGAGAGATGGTTTGTGCTATTCAGAACCAGTAATTTGAAATGGAAGACAAAGATCGCACAGGCCAGCTAAAAAGCTTGAAGACCAAGAATTGGAGCCATTAGTCCATGAAGATTATTGCCAGAAAGATGGGAAAATACCATAGCTAACATTGGCCAATATTTTGAATAAATTTATATTGTGCAAATGTTTCAAAATAAAAGCTAAAAGTTTGAAAAAATACCTCAACAAATTTCACCGGGTTTTTCCAGTTTTCGAAATTCAATCGAGTTCTTATTTTATTTAAATCTCGGAAACCTATGTCTTGAGCAACAGATAGGTTAGAAAATATGTTTCGAAAAATTTAAATGAAACTCGAACAAATTATATTGAATTCTAAACGACGAAACAGTTTCGGTGAATTTATATGAGATTTACAACGTCTTAATTTAATATATTATAATTATTATAAATAATCTTATGTCAAAGTTTTCAAAAAAATTACAAGACTTTGAATATTTTTCAATTTTTACGAGAATTCAGATACGAAAAACGAACCTTTAAGTCAGCTCACCAAATACTGATGCCAGGACAAAAATTTTGGGAAATGATCTACTCAAACAAACTAAACATTCACTTTAGTTTGGAACAGCTAACATGCAAACGATGCCACCCTAATGTACATGTGTTTAATACATTACATTTTCCCTCAATTTAAAATGTTCAGTTTCTAATACACGTGTTACAAAAACACAAACAAAATATTCATACTATTTTACATTCCTTCATGCTTTTGTAAAATAGATACAGTAAAATTTACTTACTAAAAGGTTGCATTGTTGTATTTATAAAACATTTTTTATATACTTTTATTCACTTACGACAAAAAAAGCTACATTATTACCTGTACTGAGTGATGTATTTTTCTTTATGACCATATTTGTTGCTGTTTTTGTTACCATTATAATTATACAACGGTCCCGTAAACATGAATACCATCACCCAGTTCCTTTTGACAATTAGTCAAAAATATTTATTCACAACTGAAGACTGCTAACACAAAAAAAAACTAAACTAAAACTAAAATGTGAACAATAGTTTTGCAGTTTTATTTAATTTTTTTCGTTTTGGCAGGGCGTTTTCTGACCAAAAAACTTTTATGTAAATATAATTTTGTATTGTTGCACAATACTTTGTCTGGCTTGTAAAAAAAAAGAACACTACTAAAGGGGATATTTTTTGTTGTTGGTATTTGTTTGGTTTGACTTTTGTTTATTTTTTTTTTTTTGTTCTTTTTGCAAACTCTAAAATTGTTAGTGAGAATGCAAAAATGACATATACTTGCACAAACAGTAAATAATATTTTGTAATGTTGCAACACAACACATATTCACCCTTGGTTGCACATGGTTGCACCCGAAGTGGTGACACAGTAGTGGTAGGAACAAAAAAGATGCAAAATAAAAAAATAACGAGCTGCATTGTGCTTAGTTAGTATTTGCAGTCAAAAACTTTTGTTGTCAGAAATATTGCGTCACTTATTTTTTGGTTGCACACTGTAACTACATATAATAAAATTTGTTTAGCCAGTTTTACGTTTTTATTCTAATGAAAGCTATGAAATGCCGGGGAAAAAAATTTTATGCTCTAAAGCAATTTGATTGTACAAGAGAATAAAAAAAAAACTGTAAAAACCAACACCTGCTGCAAAAATGTGCACAATTTTAGGTTTTCATAATTGCAATATTTGAAGAAGGCTCTGTATTTGGTTGCCAGCACTTTAGTTTAAATTATTTTTCGATTTGAAAGCAGACGTGCTCTGTATTTTTAGTTCAATTGAAACATTTGAAAACTTCTTGATGATTTCATATCAATATAGTTCTTCGGAATCACAACACATCTGGGTCATGTGTGTCTAAGATTTACGTGGGTACTTGCCGCATAAGCTTAAACCGCACGGTGGTCTTAACACCGGATAGAAACAATGCGTCTATCACCGCCATTGAAAGACTTGCAAGGAACATTCAATTGGCAACTTCTTGTACATTAATTGCACAGATCAAAGCACAACCCTCTTGCTCGAGAGCTTAGGCTATCTAATCACTGCCATCCATAGCTAGCTAGTCAACTAACTAGCCCAGGACAATTATCAAAGCTGCAACATCCGCCTGGTGATCCAGTCCAATATATGGCTTCTGACTTCAAAAGTTCCCAGCCGATAAAAGTCAAAGTGAATGTGCTTTAACACACACTTTTGACCTCGACAGAGAACCAAGTCCAACGACCAATACATCACGAATGCTACTACCTCAATACATTTCCCGAGCACAAACGCCATTTGGTATCTACTACTTTCAATGGCTCTGTTGAGTCAGCAACAGCACTTAGTAAGATACATTTCGGTAGTCCGAAATTTAGCACTAGCCTAACCGAAGTCCTGTAGCCAAAGGATCTCCATGGAACTAGATAAGACTCTAGTCAGCTGCGAGTTTAATAAATTAAATTCTTACCAGAAATGAGGTCCGTACACCTCGGAGCCCCGGTTTCGCCCCATATTTCCCCTTGAGGCATAACATCAAGGTGTGGAGCTCACCAAGATGCACCATGCCCCAAGGGGGAATAACTGGGTCAGTCGACAAAACTTAATCTATGATTTGTGAAATTCCTTGACAATTGGAACTGCCGGTTGGGTGGATGA
Organism: Calliphora vomitoria; assembly: GCA_942486065.2. Taxonomy (NCBI): domain Eukaryota; kingdom Metazoa; phylum Arthropoda; class Insecta; order Diptera; family Calliphoridae; genus Calliphora; species Calliphora vomitoria. The sequence continues at coordinate 80,978,425 of OW818030.2, forward strand.
TGTTTAAAATTCTGCTAAGCCAAATGTAGCACATTTACTTGTTTCCTTTTTAAAATTTCTAAATGCTTTTTGTTCAAATTTGTTGCTGTTAGTTAAGCTACGTGTTTTTGCTGAAAACGCAAACAAATTTAACAGAGAAGACAACCTGTTAGACAGTTCAACAGTTGCCTTATTGATGCTTTCCTTTTTAAAACCTTCTAAGTCCGATTTCCAGCAAAATTTTCTTTGTTTAGTTTTATCTTGTCAAATACCTGCCAACTTAAAATTTAAGGCAACAACTGTTTCTATTGTGTTTGCAAAACTTAACGTCAAAAATCATTTCCTAACAAAAAACTATAACTTTGATAAACAATTTTTCCAAGAATTTCTTACCAGTAATTGGTCTATATACTAACCAAGTATAATTTAGAGCATGTTTTTGGAATTTTTGGCAAAAATACTGTTCCTGGAAATTCTTTTGTTTTGAAAATGTAAAAAAAAACTAGACAAACGAACAATTCCCTATTATTCGTACACAAACTCTCTATAAAATTTCTCCACAAATTATTACAATATGCAGCTGCTGCTTCGGCGAGCATACCTTTCGATGTTAATGCTGCGGCATGTTGTATTTTTGTTTAGTCTTTTCCGTTGCTTTGTTTGCCACATGCAAAATGATGCGAAAATTCTATTTAGTTTCTTGTCTTTCAGAGGAATTTGTTGCTTGCTCTAAACAAATTCTTCTGTGCAATTTTATTTGATATTTTCTTGAGAGTGTAATGAAGAAAAATGATTTAAGAAGACTATGCTACTGCAGCCATTTTATGAATCTTGAGGAAATTATAGCGAAATATTTACTGGCGGAAATACCTTTGAAAATTTTGTTTTATTTAATTTGTGCAACGTGCAGATAGAATGGTACAGTGATAGTAGTTCTAAGTAAAATGCATTACTTGAACATTTCGGTTCTCTTTTCATATTGAATTCCAGCTAAATAATTATATTCAGTTATTTTCATATTTATATGTTTAATTTTGAATAATGGATTTTCTTTTATTAAAACTGGAAATGTTGGTTACTCAATTTAATTTGAATTTCTGTTAAAAATGTTCTTCCAGATTATTAAGTGTTAAAATTATTAATATTGAAGTGTTCAATTAACTGCAATTACTGTTAAGAAACAAAGAGAAAAACATTGTTTTAGTTGTAAAATTCATTGTAATAATTAAAATTACATCCAGTTTAAGGGCCGCTATTAAAACTTGCCTTTATGTTCGTAATAGTAAAAGGTAGCTTTACAGTTACCTTCTACTATTAGTTGCAATAATGGTCCTAAGAGTTTTACAAAATAACATCCTTAAAGTATGCTAATTTTAATAATTTTTAGTGTAGATACCAAACTTTGCTGTTCTGGACACAGATGTAAACGATATCAACACCAAGAAAGAATCTGACATTAAATACTACAAAATAGGCTACGAAATGTACAGGGTTTTCCAACAAGAGGTGTTATTTTGGTATTCAAAGAAAAATTATGTTTTTTGAGATAAATGATCGGATGTTTATTTCATAATAAGGAGGAAGACCACGGCCACGCTTACAGGACCATATCCTTTTCAGGAAATTTTCCATAACCAAATGGCAATCTGTCCTCGATAGCCTCATGAATTCTATGTTTGAGGTCTTGAATCGACGCTGGGCTGTTGGCGTAGACCTCATCCTTCAAGTGGCCCCAAAGGAAGAAGTCGCAAGGATTTCCAAAAATGTCTTCTTAGTAAATTTATATGGAGAAATTTGTCTCCCTGAAAGATAAATCAGTCAGTCAGTAACGTTACTCTTTTACATATATGGAAAGATATTAGCAACACTGTTAATCCTCAAGGCTTTTTCAACATAAATTTTAAAGTATTCTAGTGACAGCATGAACTATCATAGATTTGGAAATAGAAATAAACGTATACCATTATATTGTTCATTTAATATTTAATAGAAATATCACACCGTGGCTGTTGCAAATTTATTGACTCATTTAAGCCAATTTGAAATTCAATAAAACAACATAAACTTCCTGCAATTTATAGTTCTTATGAGTGTGTGTGCCTATGAATGTTTCTATATGTATGTGTGGTTGTGTATATAAATATCCCAACAGTGAAGCAAGTAGTCAATGTATCCTTTATAGACAGTAATCGTCACAAATTCCTTATCACTTGGTTGACTTCAATTTATATGTTTGATCATTTCACTCATATGTGCTCTTTGTAGTGCATAGGGAACACAATTGGTTACTTTATACATCCCAGGTAATCTAGCGTGAAGACAACCCTCACTTAAGTGTATCTAAGTAATCTGGAGTGTATTCACTTTAAACGTTTTGTAAGTGATTCGTTCAAACTGCTTTTATACAAATTGTGTTATATATAATTCTCATACAGTTAATTTTAATTTTTGCTTAAGTATATGTACTGATATCCCATGTAACATAGTATGAAGCCAATAGTCACTTTAGTGTCTCTTAGTAGCCTATAGTGAAGTCACTTTAAACGTTTATTTTGTACTGTACTTTAGAAAGTAGTTATTTTACCCACCAGAAGCAATCCATTGGACAACAAGTTACCTAGTTGTCGAAGAAAGGTTTATTAACAAGCAAGCGTTTATTGGACTGCCTGTGATATGTCTTTTAGCTGACTATTTGGGATATTGTAGCTGATCAAGTTATCTAGTAAGGTAACTGACGCTATTTAACCAGTTTGTGAATCCAATGCGTTGACTACTTTGGACCAGCTATTAGACAGTCTCATTGTAGTAAAAAGGGTCAATTGACCCCCTGCTTAGTAACTAGTTCCCACCCTAAATGATGGGTAAAATCCCAAGTTCGGGACTAACTCCTAGAACTGCTGGGATGTTAGTGTATGTTTTAATGCCCTCCAGCTCTGGTAACTACAATACCACTATTGTTTTCCCACCAACATAGCAAGTCTGATAATACACGCATGTATTTGAGTGCGGGTCAACTGGAAGCCTCTTCCAAGTAATCAATGTATCCCTTATAGAAAGTAATTTTCACAAATGTCTGATGACTTCACTGACCCCAATTTATATATGTTTTGGTCAATAGACTGTAACCATTTCAACATTTGAGCACGTTTACTGTAACCATTTCAAAATTTTTTAACAATATTATAGTCACAGTAACTATATATATGATTGTGGTAACAATAATATGGTTAATTTACGATTCACATGAATGTATCAACCATATATATGGTTACAGTTAACATGTATATGTTTGTGACAACTATTTATATGATGAAGGACTTACCATAATATGTTGCTCTCGGCTTATGGATATCATATTCTGAGAACAACATATTATGATAAAATTATTCATCATATAAATGGTTGTCACAAACATATACATGTTAACTGTAACCATATATATGGTTGATACATTCATCTGAATCGTAAATTAACCATATTATTGTTACCACAATCATATATATAGTTACTGTGACTATAATATTGTTAAACAATTTTGAAATGGTTACAGTAAACATTCACAAATGTTGAAATGGTTACAGTTACAATGCACAACTATATTTTTTTTCTGCGTGTGGTAGCTTGTTGGGCTGTCTACTAGGAGATGTCTTTCAGACTGACTATTCGGGGTCAATTAGCTTCCGCCTAGGCAAGTACATGTTAAAATAACTAGGTATGTAGTATGTGACTTTACTCTGGATCAGCTATCGGACAGTCTCTTTGTAATCTATGTAGGGTCAATTGACGTTCACCTTTTGACACGCACTTCTTAAAATAACTATTCACGTAGCGAATTATGTAATCAGTGGTGATTCTAAATGATAGTAAATATCACTAATTCAGTACAGTAATTCAGAACTGCTGGGCTGCGTAACCATTTACAAGTGAGTGGTTGCAGCTTGATGTTAATTTTAGATCAAACAATTACCTCTAAAAAGGAAGACTCCGCACGAAAACCGTCTCATATATCACTGATTGCTGCATTTGAACCACTTAATTTGCGTGATGAACTTGTCATTCTATTGGCCCGAGGTAATGCAGAAGGTATTCATTTCTCTGTTAACTTTGTAATAGCAAAATAATTGGTAACTACTATCAAACTAAGTTCAACATGAATCCCTTCTTCGCAATATGACAACTAGAGCTAAAGTAACAATATGTCAAGTGTAAAGAAGACAATTGCCACCTTAAGAACTGCAGGTAACACATGACAGTATGTACATATTGATCTCTATTGATTGTGCAGGCTTGTGGCATATTAGTGTGTGTATGCTAAACATACAATAAACAATATTCTATTGTACTATTTCCTTTTAATAATATAAATTTGTTTCATGCAGTTTAGTTTCAAATTCGAACAAATAACGACAAATGATTTCCGTTATTTTCAGTTATTTCTATTTATAATTTAACTGTTTATTTATTTTATTATTATTATATATTTTTGTTATCTTTTTCCCTGCTTCCATTATTATTTAATAACAATTGTTTTTGGGTTTATTTGTTATTAATTTATTTGCATGATTGGTTGATTGGTTGTTGGTGGCGATGACAACAACAGGCTGCAAAATATAAAAAATAAACGCAATTTTCATTGGCAAATTGTAAAATTGTTATGAGCGGTTTTTTTGTTATGAATTATTAAGCATGAAATTGGTTTTTGATAATATCAATTCGTTAGTATCATCAAATATTATTGATTGAATTAGAGTTTTTGTTGTTCAATCATTTGCGAAATTTTATTTTAATTAATATTATGGCCACTTGTTGAGGCACTGGCTGTGATGGTGTAGTTTGGGGGTAAAGGGAATAAATTGAATTAAAGCTTATTTCTCATAATTGCAGACTTATGATTTTGTAACTTTAAAAACAAAAATTAATATAGTTTTGTGTGACTTGTAACATTTAGATTTTTAGTAAAAAAAAAAAAATAATAAGTAAAAACATTTTAAACATATTTTCCTGATTTTACTGTTTCTTAATAAGGATTATTTAAAAGCATATTTAAATTTATTTTATATTATAACAAACTTATATCTTACATCTATTTCTAACATCAAAATATGATATACTGGGCAACTGTATGTTTTTTTTCTTAGTTTTATCCAAGTGTACTTAAATCTACTTAAAGTAAGTACATCATTAAACTACGATTTTAGAAGCAGATTTCATATGTTATTTTCTAAATATGTTCAAAACTACTTATAGTAATACTTGATGTCATGTGCATAATATTAAGCTATTAAATTCTTTATAGAATACTTGCATTCTGCAGAAAATAAAAAACTATTAAAGGCAAATTTTTAAATAAATGAAGATTTTTTCGATGACTACAAATATAGCAAGGTGCTTACTAGGGTAGCCCTTATTTTTGTTTGCTGTTTGCCATTTTTGAAGCTTCCAAGTATAAAATTTAAATGTTTCTAATAAAGAGTATTTTACTAGAGGCGGATAACTTTAATAATTAGATAATGCGGAATTAACAACAGATGTCGTGTATTTTGATCGCGGTTTTTGTCTTTAATAACTTATACGTCATTTTGAAGGCTACATATATGTCATTTATTCTCACTTATTATTGAACATTATAGTGTAAACAACAAAGTTTTTTTTTGCTTCGAAAATTTCGAACTTTGTACCAACGAATATGAGGGAAGTTGTGCTTTAATTCTTTAATTAGAAACAAGTAAGAGAGCTATATATACTCTTCATCAAATTATACTTTAAAATAAAATTTTTAAATAGTTTTAGGTAAACAAATTTTTTTTCAAAATAGTTTTTTTTAAATTTAAAAAAAATTTTTTTTTCAAAATTATTTTTCAATTTTTTTTTAAAAATTTAAAAATTTTTTTATTTTTTTTGTTAAAAAAAAATTCGGGTTAAAAAATAGTTTTCCCGATTTTGACCCATTGTAGGTACAAATTAATATAGTCGTATGTACATCGCTGCAATTTTTCCTTATATCTCAGCCATTTGTGGGCCGATTTTCTCGATTTTAAATAGCGACTGAGCCGAAAGAATTCCTGATATATTGATGTATATTATAAGTTATTTGGGGGCTACGGAAAAATGATTTCAACATACACACGGACAGACGGACATGGCTATATTAATTTCGCTATCTATAATGATCCAGAATATAAATACTTTGTGCAAAATGTAGAAATTACAAATAGAATGATAAACTTATATATACCACATTAGTGGTATATATAAAAGTACCACTGAAGTACACCAATTACTCACCAATACTTATGGTGTATCCATGTATCCAGAAGACAAATATCGCACAGGTCATCCAAAAAAGTTTGAAGACCAAGAATTGGTGTTATTATGCCCTGGAAATTATTGTAAAACTCAACAAGAGCTTGCAAAATCATTGGGAGCTACTAAAGGAGGAATTTCAAAACGTTTTCCAGCAGCAGGATTCATCCAAAATCAGAAAATTTGGGTACTATATGAATTAAAGCCGAGAGACCTTGAAACATGAATTTGCATGTTCGAAATGATGCTTGAACGAAATAAAAGCATATAATTTTTGCAGAGAAACATTACTTACGATGAAAAATGCATCCATTACGATAATCCGAAATATAAGAGATCGTATGTGAAGCCCTGCCAACCGGAGAATCGACACTAAAGCCAAATATCTATGGCACTAAGGTAATTCTCAGTATTTAGTGAGAGCAAAAGGGTCCTATCTACTATGAGCTGCTGAAATCTGGTCAGACCATCACAGGGAACCTGAACCAAATGCAACTGATACGGTCAGACATGAAACCGTAATATTCGATCATGACAACGCTCAGACACATCGTCGTCCCTAAGTTATCTTCACGTATATCACAAAATCAAAAAAAATAATTTCTGAGATATTGTTGAGCTATTTTGTTGTATATCCATTTTTGTTAAAAAATTAATGTGTTATAATACGTGTATGAAATTTTGAAAATATAAAAATCTTGTGTTATCTTCGCGTATGTTTTTAAAATATATGACAAATTAAAAAAAAAAAATAAAAAATTAAAATTATGCTATTTTTATTATAATAGGCATTTCGATTCGTTCTATGTTCATGAATTATACAGCATAGAATATATAATGGTTATTAACAATATTATTGTAATAAACTAAGAAATAGAAACAAGAACATAATAAAAATTTAGCTGAATATTACAAATTTACATTAATAGATCAGAAAATAATTTAACATCATTATCTGGAAGGTATACATATAGGCGTTCAATATCTTTATTTCTGTCTTGATAAATATTTATTCTTGTGCATGTACTTAATTCTTTTTCAAAAATTGTATCTGAATTTAAGAAAACTCCATTTCTAGCTCGTTTTTTAAAACTTGATGATTGAAATTCGACTTCACTTATAGAATTTTATAGAATTTTTAAAGTGAGCTTTTTGTATTAATTTTGTTATCGAAACTTAATTCTATTTTGTTATCGAAACTTAATTCTATTAAGGTCTGTTGCACTATGTACAGTGTAAACCTCTTGAATTTGCTAATGTACCGGCTCTGAACATTTTTGAACAGTTGTTTTCAAGTTACTTCTTTACAAAATGTCAAGGAAATTTTATTTCTGTTTTGCGGCACACAGTAGTCGCTCCTAAAAATGATATGCTCAATACATTTTCCAAAATTTTAATAATAAAGGGTTTCTTAAGCTCGACAGAACTTGCGAATGGTGTTAACCCTCAAACGAACTGTCTGTCATACTGCGCTCATGAACTGTCTGTCATACTGCGCTCGAACTGTCTGTCATACTGCGCTCTGGCAAATCATTATAAGTAAATTGACGGTTGAACAACGCTACCAAATTTACTTTGAAAATCAGTCATTGATTCGCGCAGCTTATGGACTACTGTTTTATCGAAAAATTGCGTTCAGCAATGAGGCGTTTTTGGCGCATATGAAGTGAGACCAATCCACACCAAACCCTATAGACTTCATTACATCCAGAAAAATGCAGCATTTGGTGCGGCTTACATGTTGGCGGCATCATCAGACCTTATTTGTTCAAAAATGAAGCCGGAGCTCGCATGGTCAATGATTTTTTGTTTGAAAATATGGAAGACATTTAGCTGGGCGAGATGTGGTTTTAACAGGATAGTGCTACGTGACATACGGCGACCACAACCGTCAATATATATTCAAATCTAAATTAAGCGATAACTTGATTGCGAGAAATGAACCTGTCAATTGGCCTTCAATATCATGCGATTTAACACGTCTCGATTATTTCCTGTGATGCCACTTGAAGTTAGTGGTATATGCTGATAAACCAGCAACAATTTACGCATTGGAGGCCAAAATTGTTCATGTTATTCATGTCATACCATCAATTCAATGCCACAATGCTCGAAAAAACTGGCGCATAATTACACGTCCATAATGCGCTTCATCAAAAACAGCCATATGCCCGAAATGTTAATGCCATGTATTGATCTTTTGAATAAAAATTTTGTTTGATTAAAATTTACTTTTTTGTGTTATTTTTTACAATTTTAATTATTTCGGGTTTAAAAAACACACTTTAGAACTATGCATTTCCTTTCCGAGAGACCACAAAAATAAAGATTGGTAGTTTGTTTAATTGCTTACTAATTAATGTACATTTTCACGCATGTGTCATAAATTAACAAATATTTCGTAAAAAGTGGCGTATACAACAAAATGGCAAATTTAGTTTGGAGCTTAAAATCCTTATAACTTGAAAAATTTCCTCCATGACTTTGGAAATTTTCACACTAATCAATGAAGAATTTCAGGGACTACATCATATAAAAATATCGAACAACTTTTTTCGACTCAATTTTTTTATATAAATCGTAGAAACTATAAATTCGATTTCCCAAAAAAAAATGTTTGGCAGTTACGTGAAATAACTTCGCGACGACGAATATGTAAATATCACATACAAATGCGTTTCATTAGTCATGTATCCTGTGATATATATTTTTCCTAAATTTAAATTCAATAATTATAATTAAAACTCCTTAGAGACTTATATTAGTTCATTGTACGTGCTAATTATATAATAATTTCTTATAAATATCACACTTCTTGCAGAACTTTTTAATAACTTTAAAAGAATAAAAACAATCAAATAAATATGCCGTCATGATTTTATTCATTAAAAACGTTACTGTATTATAAATGTACATAATAAATGATTCCGTCAATTTACTACCACCATATTTTATCGTCAAGGTTAGATTAGAATTTATATATTATGGAAACAAAACTGCCATTGGTAACCTCCAATTCCGATTGCCATTAAATCTCACATGATCGTAGCAAAGGCTAATTTAAACTCAAGTTTTAATGCCGGGAGACATAAATCACAGCAGTAGTTTAGTTGGGTTTCAGTGTAGACAGTAAAATGTTTAAGCTAAATTTTTTAGATTCGAAAAATTCCGAATATTTTAATATATGTTTAATAATCTCATATAGGCTTTCAAAAGTTATGCCTACATTGGATATTTCAGATTGAATCAGATTTCAAAATATCACTACATATTGCTGCAGTTGATTTCAATAAATACTCTAGGTTTAGTTTTAAGAACATCAATAAACTTTCAATACCTCTACAGTTCTGCTCTTTTAATCCACTGTATCTCAAAAAAAAACTTAGTCAACCTTTTTTTCATCATCCTCTATAAAACAGCAATTCTTTTACCCGCCTGCTCACCCAAATGCACTTTGCTAAAGGCCAAACTACATGTCACGTTGAAAAAGAATTTAAACCAAAAAACCAAATATAAATATGCATAAAAGTGTTAATTTTATTTGAAACATGTACTAATGTAAGTTAATTAAATATTCTATAAACAAATTTACAATTATTAATTTCCACTAATTGTTTATTTATGCATTATTAAGTAATTAATTAAATACTTTCAAGTTGGTAATGTGGATTATTGAGAATTTGTACTCTGTTAATTAGTTTGCTGTTAAAGTTTTTGCAGGGAAAGGAATTGGATTTTAAGCTAAATATTCACATCATTAAATATATTTTATGATAATTCGATAAAATTCATTGTCATAGTGACTAAGTCTATAGAATTTGGGTTAGAATAGGTCCATAACTTCTCGCAGCCCCCATACAACAAGGCTCTCTGCATATGACGTAAGCTCTTATAAAAATCCATAATATAATTGTATGTAAGTACTAGGGTATTCAATTAATCGGGTTACTGTTTTAATCGCGAAAATAATTAATCGAGGTTTAAATTTTATCGGTTAATTTTAAATTATTCGATTAACCGAATAATTTATATCTTAAATTTAAAGTGAAGCCTCGAATTTTGTGTACTTATTTAAGTATTTTATTAATAAAATAAACATAAGCTTAAAAAAACAAACAAAACATAAAAATTCAACAAGAAAAAAATAATAGCAAAAAAAACATGGTATTTGAGATCTTTTTTATATACACATGAGAGTTTTTGTTTATTATTTTAGTGAGATCTTTTGTAATAATCTTTTAAAAAACGGTATCAGCCCAATTATGAACCAAAAATCCGCGTGAGTTTTTTCCCTTCTCCAATTTTCAACATTGAATTTGAATAGGAAAAATTGGAAAAGGGAAAAAAAATTCCGGCGGATTTTTTATTCATAGTTGAGCTCTATATTTAAATGTTTTCCTTTAACACGATTTTTTTTTAGTTTTAATAAATCTTGACTTGGATAAACTCATTTAAAATAGTGGTTTCTTACATAGCTCTTTTATAGCCACGTCCAACGGATTTAAGGTTTTAGATAACTTTTCCAAAACTTGTATATCTGAAATCAGCTAGAGCATGGTTAATGTATTTGTATATACAAAGGAAATTATCTATCATACTGAACAAAGATGACCAGCGATCATATATGAGACGAATGTCTTTATTTTTTTTCAATCCTGTAATCCTGTAATTTTTGCTGTTTAATTAAAAACTTTAAAGCACTTACGTGATTAATGGCATTGACCGATTTACTGTTAACCGATTAACGGTTAACCGATTGAACACCATATTAAGTACTGATCGGTTCAAAATTTTTTAACTTACCTTAAAATTTTTCGAAAACAAAGAAATGGAAAGCCTAAAAGTAAAAATAAGAAAATAAATTACATCACTAATGTTAAATCAATTAAACTAAATTAAAGTGCTTTGTACTAAAAAAAATAGTATAACAAATATTGTAAAACAATTTAATACAAAAGAAGTTTCTAGTACTTCTAAAACGAACGTTTTAGTACACAACTAGATTTCAAATAAATAAAGCATGTAGTTTTTAGTACAAAACCTAGTTTGTATTTCATATACAGGGTTTTCCAACAAGAGGTGTTATTTTGGTATTCAAAAAAAAATTAAATTTTTTGAGATAAATGATTGGATGTTTATTTCATAATAATGAGGAATTTATGCCTTTAATAATGAAAAACAACATCAGCCAAATAGCCACCACAAGCACGCTTACAGAACCGTTTCCTTTTCATGAAATTTTCCACAACCAAAGTGGCTGCTTTATGTCCTCGATAGCCTCATGAATTCTATCTTTGAGGTCTTGAATCGTCGCTGGGCTATTGTCGTAGACCTTATCTCTCACATGGCCCGGAGGCCCCAAAGGAAGAAGTCGCAAGGTGTTAAATCACAAGATTTCGCTGGCCAATTGTGATCATCTCTTTGAGAGATAACACGGTCTGGAAACTTTTCCCGTAAAAGAGCAATGGTTTCGTTACTTGTGTGGCACGTAGCACCGTCTTGTTGAAAGAAATCGTTGTCCAGATCAATATCATCCAACTCCGACCAAAATACGGTGTAATGACGTTTGTGGAATGCGACGAGAAATGGACAAACCTGGGTTTTCTTTAACACTTTGGGCTACAGCAGCAATATTCTCAGTTGTTCTTGAGCGACGTGCATGGGTATTATTCTTCACATCACTAACTTGTTCCAACAGCTCGAATTTTTCCACCAATTTATGTATTGCGGTCCGACAAGGTGCTTCACGACGACCCAAAAATGCTTAGCGAACTGAGACTGCAAGATTTTCACCATTTTTGTAGTGAATTTTAATAATTTGAATGCGTTGTTGAAGCGTATATCGTTCCATTTTTTGTAATGGCGTAAAATAACACCTCTTGTTGGAATACCCTTTATATAAGTTTTTAGTATAAAATGTAGGTTATTTTATGTTTAAAACTTTATACATATGCAGTACATCTGATTCCGGCAAGGACATCAATATATAACCATCTTCATTTGTCAACAATGTTATTGTGTTTTGAGGTTTTGTGTTTCAATCTGGTTTAAGTAGCAGTAGTGGCATTTTCAATAAATGAAAAATTCTGAATAAATTGACCAAACTTGCCACAAGTAGGTTTGAAAAATTACAAAATATTAAGAAAATTCCAATACAAATTTGGAGAATTATATGTATGTATATATATAAGGGTGGTCCCGTATGCATGATGTAAAAATAAGGTGTCGATTGTTGCAAAAAAAAATTAAAATTTAGTTTGTTTGAAGAGAACATTTCTCAAAATTTATGTCCTGACGTCAGTATTTAATGAGCTGGATCAAAGGATAAAAAGGTCCTTTTATAAGGTTTTTATACTTCTTTTCATATTGGTAACATGTGACATCGTCTTTCGAAGGCCTTCTACGTGATATCGATATTTTATATGGTACTTTTGAGAGAAATATTAAAAAAATTGTAAAAAGGACCTTTTTATTCTTTGTTGAGCTGGATCGGTAATTACTGAGCCCAGGAAAACAATTTTAAGAAACGATTTCTTAGAATGAATTAAACTTGAAAGTTAATTGAAAACATTAAGAGCCCCCCTAATATGTATATATATACTGTAAGTTTGTATGAAATCAGTCAATTTTCAGTTATTAGAAAATTGTTTAGCTATTTACATAACACTTACATATCTATTAAAATTTGTTCGTAAATTTAAACCGTAATTATTTTCTAATCAACTTTAGATTTTAGGATAAAATACTTTATTTTCTATGTCTTTTGAATTGCTTCACATTGAATTATTTTTATTTTATATGATTTTCCTTTATGAACATTACTAATTGCAAGAAATAATTCCTGGTATTATGGTTTTTGTCTATATAAAAGATGCATTGATAAAATAATTCAGTATTTTCTATACAGCTCTTTAAGTACGTATTCATTGTATTCATACAAGTTTTCAATGTATTCAAGAAAATATAATTTCCAAGAGAATTTCCAATAGCACTGAAGAATATACAAAACTAAAAATCATATGAAATTTATTAATGAAATTAACAAGAATGTGATGTTTTGTATTGAGTGGAAGTTTTAGTAGTAGTAGTGGTTTTTTGTATGAAGAGGTTTGATTTTTGGGGAAATAAGGTTGCAAGGATAATTTTCATGAAGGAATTTGTTAGATCTATTCACAAAAACTATTATAAAATGTATGCACAAGGGTAAATTCTGTTTCATATTATTGCAATATTTGCAAGCAGAAGGGCGTTCTAATGAATATAATAATCCCTCAAAACACCTAGAAATTAGAGCATTGAAAACTCAAACCGAAAACCGGTTTTTTCATCTTGGTAAAATCAACCGGTTTCGCTTTTTTTAGAAATCTGGTTTTAACGAAATACTTTGTAGAGCTTGTGTATTTCATTATTCTAAAAAAATATTGAACAAAAATTTAATATAAAACCGGTTAACCGGTATGAAAATGCTATTATATTTTGTTTCAAAGCTTTATTTTGTTGCTAAGACTACATTTTTTACCCTACACCACCATAGTGGGGAGGGTATATTGGATTTGTGCAGAACGCCCAAAAATATTAGCCTAACACCCACCTTTAAGTATACCGAGTGACTCAGAATCACTTTCTGAGTCGATTAAACGATGTCCGTCCGTCCGTCTGGCTGATAAGCCATGTAAACCTTTTGTGTAATAAAGTACAGGTCACAATTTTTGTACTTTTAATTTGGTACTTATAATTTTTTCGGCCCAAAGACCAAGCCAATTGAAACTGGCTGTAATCGGTTCATTATTTCACCTACATCCCACACAAATGTCCTCTTTAAATTGGACATATTCGGTCATATATGTTTAATTTATATAGGTCTCTACACAAATTTCGCTCCAAATAAGTTTTATATATATTGAATTCATGTCACCAAATTTTATTATGATGGGTTCATAATTAGTCATAGCTCCCATATAAACCCGCCTCCGAAAAAAACTTTAACGTGTATAAATCTCCTAAAAATGTTTGTATACACATAAAATTCAACATAAATCATTTTGATACAGTCATAAATCACACGACCTAATTTCATGGCCATAAGCCCATAATTTGTCATAGCTCCCATATAAGGCCCACTTCCGAAAATCGCTCACGAATATAAATTATTGAGATTTTACAAGAAAAAAGTTTTTGCTCATTTACTTAGTGTAGGGTATTATATGGTTGGGCTTGACTGACCATACATTCTTACTTCACCATTTTTACGCTTGCTAAATTGAGGAAGTGTTGGGTAGATAACTTAAAAATGCGGAATTTTTTTAAAATTTTTAGCTTTCATTTTGAAACATTTGCGCAATATAAATTTATTCAAAGTATTGGCCATTGTCTTTTTCATAACTTTTTGCCATTTTTTGGAAACATATGGATTCCGAGCCAAGAGAACTGCTCATGGTTTGAGGCCAAGAAAAAATCATGCCACAAGAGATCATTATGCATCGATCGAAACAAATAGTAGTCGGATGGGGCAAGGTCTGAACTATAAAGCGGGTGAGGCAAAATTTCTCAACCACTTCATTCTAAATAGTTTTTAACAGGTTTTGCAACATATGGCCGAGTGTTGTCATGTCTGTAAATGCTCGCTTCAAACGAATCAGCTGCATTCGGTACAGGATACATGTAATGGTCTGAAGAGATTTCAGTTACTCGTAATAGATATCGCAATGTATATTTGGCTTTGGTGTCGATTCGGCTAGTTGGCCGGACTTCACATATAATCTCCTACGCTTCGGTTTCATAATGGAGTCATTTTTCATCGTTAGTAATAATGCAGTGCTAAAATGATTTTCTTTTGTAGCGTTTAAACATAATTTCGGACATGCAAAATCGTCATTCAAGGTCTACCGGCTTCAATTCGTATGGTATTAAATTTAACTGATTTCGGATAAAGCCAGCTGGTAGTAAAAGTTTTGAGCTCTTGCTGAGTTTTACAGCAATCTTCATGGAGTAATGGCTCCAATTCTTGGTCCTCAAACTTTTTTGGCTGTCTGGGCGATCTTTGTTTTCCATGTCAAAATGCTTACTCCTAAACCGAACAACCACCGATGAAATACATTCACCATAAGCTTTGGTGTTGCCATTGGTGCGTTTCAGTGGCACATTTTTAAAACTAAAGTTTTAAAGCAAAACTTCCCACATATGATGCTTAGTTGGCACAAAATTACGCATTTTCGAAATATACACCATCTGTTGTAAATCCCTCAGCTCAATACGTATTTTTGTTGTATTTGGTGGTTAAAGTATTTGTTCTTATTTGTTTGTCTGTGTAAAAACAGATCATGTCCAAATTAGACATCCGAAATTAATTGCATTTAGCTTGAATTATTTGTCATTATTCTAAGTAGTTTTCAATAGAAAATCAGCAAAATTCGTTCAATAGAGAAAACATTGTGGATCAAAATGTGAGACAACCACGAACAATGACCTTTTCTACCATAGACCTTGTATAAAAGCTTTTGTAATTTTCGATGCTCTCACGGTCTAAAATTGTCATCCAATAACTAAATGCTGAAAATTTGAACAAAATTGGATAACGTTTAGAAGTTGCAAAGTTTCGAGTTTTGGGTCAAAGTAAAGGTCTTCCAATAGGCTCTTCCTAATCTTGACAGTTGCTAGCGTCCATATTGTTGAAGCTACTTCTGTCCAATTGACTGAATAAATATTCAGTTTGTTTTGCCAAGTCACCATGGACGGATGTAGAGTTCAAAAGAACACGTGCACATTTGAATGAGGGCAAGGTGAAATCATGGACCGATATTGCCCATTTTCAATACCAAACAAACCTTATCACAAATCTATTAAGCCAGCTAGCTTGTTTTTTGGGTCCAATCGTGTTTTCAACAGACAGACAGACCGATGGAATCTTATTGGATGTGGCTTAAAACTGCGGGACTTACATTACATTCTTACATTTTTAATAACTTATAAATGGGTTTCCAACAAGATATGTTATTTTGAAACACCCGGTATTTCGGTAGCTGTAACTTTTGAAACTTTTATTCTTTGATATTTGACATGTAGAAACTAAGCCATTACTAAAAATGGAAGGATACACGCTTTAATAACGCATTGAAATTATTAAAATTCACTACACAAATGGTGAAAATCTTGCAGTCACAGTTTGCAAAAGTAAAGCATTTTTGGTTCGTCGTGAAGCACTTTGTCGGACCGCAATACAGAAATTGGTGGAAAAATTCAAGCTGTTGGGACAAGTTAGTGATGTGAAGAATAAAACCCGTGCACGTCGCTCAAGAAGAACTGACAATATTGCTGCTGTAGCCCAAAGTGTTGAAGAAATCCCAGGTTAGTCCATTTGTCGTCGTTCTTTGGAATTGGGCATTCCACCAACCTCATTACACCGTATTTTGCATAAAGACTTGGGTCTTTAGGATTATAAAGTTCAGTTTACACAAGAACTAAACCCGGCCGATCATCAAAAACGTCTTGTCTTTGGTGATTGGGTCCTTGTTATTATCTATGGAAGAGGTGATCACAATTGGCCACCAAGATCTTGTGATTTAACACCTTGGACTTCTTCTTTTGGGCCACGTGAAAGTTAAGATCTACGCCAACAGTCCAGCGCACAGTGGGACTGAATCAAAGGACTCCAAAATGGGACAGAATCAAAGGATTCCAAAACTGCTCTACGCCAACAGCCCAATGCACAGTGGAACAGAATCAAAGGATTCAAAAACTCCTTTCTATTTTCTGATTCCAGCTTTTGGGATTTTAGAACATGGGTCACATGTTGATAAAAAATAGGTCAAATTCCAAAAGGCGTGCGGACGACATATTCGAAAACTATGACAAGCATTTTATACCAAAATGTTTTCCATAAAGATATCTTGCAGAAAAAAACAAAATGTTTATATGTCCTTAAAAAAAGGTTTTTGGTAAACAAAAAAAGAGTTAAGTCACCTTTTCGCCCAAAAAACAGCACAAATCTACTATTTTTTGAATTTTTTAATTGAAAATCATTTATTTTTGAATCCGAAATTGATATTGCTCTGAAATCTTACGTATATTATTGGTAATTTAGTTCTCTAAATAACGAAAAAAATTAGAGTCCATTCGGTTCAAAAAAAGCGGATAAATTTTGCCTTAATTTTAAAATCTCAATTTTGAAATACCTATAACTCGGAAATTATAAGAGATAAATAGCACACGTAAGCATGTTTTTTCAAGACCTAGTCGAGCGCTTTCCAAAAATATATAAATCTTTTGTAATCGGATGGAAAACAAAAATATGGCACTTGTTTAAAAATTTTACACGTTAAAGGTACCCTACTTTGAGCCCCCATAGCGTCGCGCCTGGAGCACTTGTAGAGTCGATTTTAAAAACTTAAAATTGAATGCTCCTTGGCTATGCCAATGTCAAATTTTCTTCCGATCGGACCAGACGTTTAGAAATGCCAGATTTATTTAAAAAAAAATTTGATTCTGCCCCACTGTGCAGCGTCGATTTAAGATCTCAAAGATTGAATTCGTGAGGCTATCGAGGACATTGGGCGATTTGGTTATGGAAAATTTCATGAAAACTATATTGTCCTCTAAGCGTGGCCATTTGGCTGATGTTGTTTTTCATTATTAACGGCATTACTTCCTTTTTATTATGAAATAAAATGTCAAAAAATTAAATTTTTCTTTGAATATCAAAATAACACCACTTGCTGGATGATGGGTATAGAAATAGAACACGCTTTTACCATGTATATTTATTTTCAATTACTGAAACTTGCAATTCCCAAAATTTTTTTTTTTTTTTTTTTTTTCTAAAATCAATATTTTAATTAAATCTATATATTTAGAAGCATTTCATACTTTGTTTTCTGTTTATGTACATATTTCAAATACTAACTAAATATTTGATTTAATCATTCATTTCATTAAGTTTAATTTAGATATTTTAGTTTTTAGTTTGTAAAAATATTCAAACATTACATTTTGTTTGCTCGTTATTTCATAAAAACTGAAACTAATTGAGGTATTTTTTTTTTTTTAAATTTTTGTTTTGTACAATATATTTATATGAATTTATATATTTAGCAATATTTTATATTCATAATAAACAATGATGTAGTTTTAATAAGAGAGAAAAAAAAAGTTAAAACTTTTTTGTTGCTAAATTTTCGGTAACATCTGTTGGTTGATGTTGAAATAAAAAGCATTTATTTAAATTTAGTGATTGTGTGTGGGTGATTTTTTTAATTTTTTCAGCTAAAAAAAATATAAAAAAAAATTTAAAATTTGTATGAAACATAAAACAGAAATTAATACTTTGTTTAGTTGTGTGGTAAATAAATCTGGCTGTTGTTCAAGCGTGAATAGGGACAACAAGTCTTTTGTTTCCTTTTGAAATTTTATACAACAATTTAATTTTCAAACTTTGTTATTAAACACATAAATATTTTTATACCCTTCACCTTCGTGAGAAGGGTATATACAAATTTGTCATTCCGTTTGTAATTTCCACAATATAATTTTCCGACCCTATAAAGTATATATATTCTGGATCCTTATAGATAGCGGAGTCGATTTAGCCATGTCCGTATGTCTGTCTGTCTGTCTGTCTGTCTGTCTGTCTGTCTGTCTGTCTGTCCGTCTGTCTGTCTGTTGAAATCAATTTTCTGAAGACCCCAGATATCTTCGGGATCCAAATCTTGAATAATTCTGTCAGACATGCTTTCGAGAAGTTTGCTATTTAAAATCAGCAAAATCGGTCCACAAACGGCTGAGATATAAGGAAAAAACCAGGACAACCTCGATTTTTTACCTATTTTTTTACCTATATCTGGATTACTAAGTCATTAATATAGACAATATGGATATCTAATGATAGATATTTCAAAGACCTTTGCAACGACGTATATAAGACCATAGTAAGTTGGACCTACAATGGGTCAAAATCGGGAAAAAATTTTGAACCCGAATTTTTTTTCACCAAACGTTTTTTTGGCTAAATATTAAAAAAAAAAAATTTTAAAATTTAAAAAAAAAGTTTTTTAAATTTAAAAAAAATAAAAAAATTAAAAAAAAAAAAATCGAAAAAAAAAATTTTTTAAAAAAATTAAAAAAAAAACAACTGGAAAAAAAATAAATTTTGTTTACCTAAAAATATTTAAAATTTTTATTTTGAAGTATAGTTTGGTGAAGGGTATATAAGATTCGGCCCAGCCGAATATATCTCTCTTACTTGTTTTTAATAACAATTTAATTTCAATATGTTTACTTTCATTCTTCTACAATAATTATTATATTAAACTAAATTCCAAAATAATTTACTTAGTTTCTATTTGTCTTGCTGACAAATTGTATAATTTGTATGTTTCTTCCACACGAAATACATAAAAGTTTTTTTTAATTTGTTTCCTTTGACTAAATATTTTATTGACTTAAAAATCAAAACTATACAATGTAAATGTTTATACCAGGAACATATTACATTTTATAAATTGAAATGCAATTTTTCTGCCGTTTAATTTCGCTTGAAAAATTCTTAACGTATAAAGTTTATTGAAGCAACTTAGGAAAAGTTTTATTTTTGCTAAAAAACAAAAAACACTTTTGAAACGTGTGTGTCGTCATGGCAAATTTTTATTTCACTTCTTCTTAAGGTTTCTGAGAAATTTGAATACTTAGCTAGTTGTTTGTTAGTAGTTTAGTAGCAACATCAAATTTTAGAAATATTTTTAAAAGTAAAAGTTCTCTAATACGTATAGACAAAAGTAAGAAATTAAGTTTGTTTTCATTAAAAGCGAGTAGAATTTTTTTTTATTAAAATTACAAACATATCTTAGGTGCACAAACAAGAAATCGCATATCTTTTCAGAAACTTTTCAGGAGAACAAAACAAAATGGTATATTAAATGTTTCTGAGTAGATCGGTATACTTTAAGGTGGGTGGTATACTAATATTGTTGGACGTTATAAACATCAGCACAAATGCATTATATACTCTTCACTATGCACAGTGGCTTAGAAATGTTTTTTTTTTAATAATTCGCTATCTCGGAAACTGTTATAGGTATTGTTATGCAAATTAACACGGTTGGAGATGAAGTGTTTACGAATTGGTTTACAGTTGTTCAGCTTAATACTGTTGATAGGGGCCAGTACGTGATCCCTCCAAGTTGGTCACCTCGGGTCTTAAATTAAAAATAAAAATCCCCAAAAATTCATTTATGATCCGAATGAGCTGTAATTTAAACTATAAATAGCACTTAAGAAGATATGCTTGTAGGTAATCTCTTTTAGTTGAACAGATATTTAGGTTTATTTTTTTTTTATTTTAATTTTAAAACAACAGCTGAATCACGTACTTCATATAGTGCTGTTGTCGGCTTATCATTTTCCAAAGCCATTGTGTGCATATATTTATCGATGTTAAACAATCATCCACTTTAATTTCGTTCCAGGATTTTCGGATATTGGACACTGATATTTTATCCCAGGACGTAGCTAGAATCTGAACTGTATTTTTGAGATTGAAGTTTTTTAGTTTGAGCTCCAAATTAGTTCCCTTCTGGTCAAGCAGTTGTTTTTTGTAATTTAGTTTGACCAAGTTGATAACGTTTTGATCTTACGGTGTAATTGGGTGATAGATTCATTGCTATAATTAAACCGTCATCACTTTTTAGTTCCTCAACTGGGTAGCACGTCGCACAGTGCTTTGTCCCCATATAACGAATAGACAAAAATAGAAGATGATTTCGTAGTGATATAAAATTTTGGTACACAAGTACCGTTTGAATTGTTAAAGAAAACCGACATTTTCAGCAAAATCGGATGAAGGACTTGCCTACCTGCAATATATTCTGAATATTAAAAATAACAGTTTAACTAAAATATTGATTAACATGTCTAATACATTTTCAGTTATCGCTACAATTGAGGTCTTTAATTGTATGCCAAATTTAATTTTAACGTCAACGACTCCTTTTGCTTCCATATAAGCCTAATTTATATAAAGTTCATTTGACTATTTTATACCAATACTAGCTGACCCGGCAAACGTTGTTTTGCCTTCAAATTGCGGAAAATCTGTTGTCAATTGTTCACCTAATACTCGTCCTCCAGTGATAATGTCAGATATTGATTCGAACGGTTTTACCAGATCTAAGTACTCTGTGTTTTGATTCAGAAGTTGAAGTTTAATGGAATTTTGAAAGGTCCTTTTCAGCTTCGTAAAAGCGGGTTTCAATCGATCTTATTTATAAGGAGATTGGAGATCTCGAATGAAATCGAAATCTGATTGTTGCAATTCTTTCGGTACGTAACTTGAGCTAGACCATGACTTACTACCTTTCCGATATACATCCACTTAAAAAAGCTTTTGCCAGTGATATCTCGCAGGTAAGCCAATATATATATTCACCTTTAAGTAGTCCAATTAATCAATTGAATCATTCATTGTAGCGTAGAACTTTACATTATTAACATTTGATGCTAGATTTTGTCGAAGTTGAAATATCCTTTTTTTATATTTGGCCAAACAAATCTACTTGAAATAATATTGAGTGAAGATTTTAAACTGGAATGAGAAAGGTTATGTAACATATCAAAAACTGTTTTTCGAAAACATTTTATTATGAATGGTCAAATCTTTTTTTCTTGGAGAAGTGTCACAAATCATTTTATGGGGAGTATTGGGCATTTGAAGTGCCTTCAATTCTAAACTTGTTGTTAATGTTTTTTGCATGAATTCCATTTAAACAATAAAAAAAACAATTGTCACACAAATTTGGTGGAAAAGCAATTGTCGCAAAAACTTGGCAAAAAAAAATTGTCATGGAGATGTCTTGATTGTCATAAAATCCCTCCAAACAAAATGTATGAGAAAATAAATTGTAGATTTGGTGAAGAGTCAATCCATGCTCATCAACATAATCCTTAAACTCATTCACAAATGGATCAATAACTTGAGGTTTCGAAGACAATTTCTCGCTTAATTCCGATTGTCGACGCTTAAACTTCTTTAACCATCCTTCACTGGTATTAAAATCTGAATTAGTTTGATACATTTAAAAAAAAAAATAACTGGCTTTTGTTTGTTAAATCACGGCTGATATTGAAACATTTTTTCTCTTTGTTTTAGAAACCACTTATAAAGCATTTTTTCCATTCTTGGGTACTCGGCTTACTTTAAGGTACAACGTTTCCCAGGGCTACTTTCTGTTCTAAGTTTAAACTTTTTTTATTAAATTTTCTTGCTTTATAATGCGGTAAACCGCAGACTTATGTAACTTGTAATTCAGGCAAATTGAATTTATGGAATCTCCAATTTTAATTTTTTTTAAATCTTTAATTTTTGAGAAATTTTTGGTTTTACAATATGTTGAACTTTTCCAATATTAACAGATGTATTTACACAACAAATGACACAAATAAACTGACAAAATTGAAGATCAAATTCAACCAAAAAGGTTAATATACTATTACGAATGTGCAATAGCGATTTGAATTTAACGGTCCGTAACGACTGCCTGCAACATTCATCATGTTTATAAACACGTCCATCAGTAGAAGCTTCTACTTATCAATAATGTTGATAGTATGCGGTTATTAGCATTGTTTGTAAGTATGGCAACACTAAATGTTTAAGCTGCTAACATTAACAACGATAGCTCTAGAATTCGAATGTACTAGTATGTCCGTTAAGAGCATTGTAGAAGATTCCCGATAGATGGCGCATGTATAAATAGAAGCAGAGCTGGCAGTCGTGAGTTGAGTTTATCATTGGCACTATTAGAGTTAACATCAACTGTCGTGTACATTTCAGTTTGTACACTATAAAGTGTGTGTGCATTTCTGCGAATTGATAAACGTGTATAAAGACACTGAGTGATTATTTAGACTGTTGTTATTGTACATTTTAAATAAATAATGAGTTGTTACAATTTTAAACTACTAGAACTGCTTTTATTTTATTTAAAGGAAATAAACCCCGTTTTAAAAGGTAAAAACGTAACAATACCAAAAAACGAGGATTTTTCCTTTTTTGGTTATAGACATTGTAATCAAATTTAAACCAAACAGATAAAATTCGCGGAAATATAACCTTTTTTTCGTAAACTGTCGCGATTATAGAACCTCCTATGTTAAAAAATAAGCCGTCACGATAACCGGGTCGTCGCCATAATGGGTAGTCGCCAATACCGATCTTACACTGTATATATAAATTGCAGGTTATTCCAGCCAAATTATTTTTTAATTAACAGTTGTGATTACCATATATACAGCAGTCTGAATGAAATTATGTATAGTACATTGAACCGACAAAATTCGATTGGCACCAAATTCAGTTGTGAATACGAATCATTTTTTTCTGTGTAAAAATTATATATATGTGGAAAATTACACAGCAGGGTAAGCAACGTCATGAACACCGCTTACAGTTTTTATACCCTACACCACCATAGTGGGGAGGGTATAATGGATTTGTGCAGATGTTTGTAACGCCCAAAAATATTAGTCTAACACCCACCTTAAAGTATACCGATCGACTCAGAATCACTTTCTGAGTCGATTAAACGATGTCCGTCCGTCCGTCCGTCCGTCTGGCTGGCTGGCTGGCTGGCTGGCTAAAATAAAATTAAAATTTGGTACATATCATTTTTTCTACCCAAGGACGATCCCTATTGAAACTGGCTGAAATCGATCCATTATTTGACCTAGCCCCCATACAAATGTCCTCCCGAAAGTGGATTTTATCCGTCACAAATGTTTAATTTATATAGGTATCTACACAAGTTTTTGTCCAAATAAGTTTTATATATAGGGAATTCATGTCACCAAATTTTATTATGATCGGTCCATATTTAGTCATAGCTCCCATATAAGGCCTGCTTCCGATAATCACTTTAACGAGCATAAATCTCCTACAAATGTTGGTATACACATAAAATTCAACATAAATAACTTTCATATAAACATTAATCACGTGACCAAATTTCGTGGTGATCGGTCCATAATTTGTCATAGCTCTTATATAAGGCCCACTTCCGAAAATCGCTCACGAACATAAATTATTGAAATTTTGAAAGAAAAATGTTTTTGCTCATTTACTTAGTGTAGGGTATTATCTGGTCGGGCTTGACCGACCATACTTTCTTACTTGTTTTAATTTGATTGTGTGATTTACCACACAAGGGTGACATGAGGGTTAAAATAGAGTGTTTTGTAATTTCTTTAACAGTGTTTGCCCATAATATGTATTAGTTAGTAACATTTAAACTAAACAATTTTATTTAATTTATATATATTTAAAATGTTCCTTTTTGCTACTGATAATTTCTATGCTCGTGTTTGAGTTTTACATTTTTGTCTTTTCTTTTTTTTGCGCATACAATTTCACTTGTTCATTTTGTTAAGTTTTCACCTGGTTTCCGCTAAATTTCCACCCTCATGTTTCCGTTACCGGAATAGTTTTTTTTGTATATCCTTTTGCTTCACTTATTATTGCCGTCATTTGTGGTCTTCTAAATACATTTTATGCGCTTTCTTTATTGTTAGGGGTGGTAAGCCATTCAATTTAAATATTGTGCCCGTATTAGTTAAAAGACAGCAAAAAAAAAACTTTTTAACACGCAAATTTCCAATTCATGTATTTTCATATTTCTTTTGCTATGGATTTATGATTAAATTCTACTTATTTTTATATAAACACCAGCACACATACATATTCTGTTTATTAATAATATTATATTATGAATTTGCGAACTCAGCGGGTTGTAATTTATTTATTTCATGGTATTTTTTCATTTCGTTATAAAAATAATAATAAACATTTTATTTTAAAATTGAAATATTTTTCCATTTCTTTGAAAACATAAAATACATTTATTTTTTAATTTATGATTTAGTTTTTGTTTTATTTATATTTATGTATGTAGGTAAAATGTGTCTGCATAAAACAACAAATGTAATTTTTAATATAAATTCCTTGCAACTGTTTGTTTTTACTTTCGTGATATTTGTTTTACGTTTTTAATATTTAACACCTCATTACACACATACAAGACACATGTCATACCAGCTTTATTAATATTTAATTAAATAAATTTAGGTGACTTTTTTAGTGAGCGCCGCAAAATTATTTATAATTAAATATTTTATGAGAATATATGTATAAAAACATTCCATAGTGTTTTTTTTGTAACAAAATAATTGTCAATGAAGAACTAGTTCCAAGTAAAACACTTTGATTGTCAAGCTCTCATCATGGAACATGTATAAGGGATGAGTGTTTTAATTAAATATATTAAAAAAAGTAATAGGGCTTCATTCCACAGAATTCTGAAAGGACATTTTGATTATATCATTTTTGTAGAACGAACTTATAGTCCAACTGGTCTGAGTTTTTGTTTACAGTACTCAGTGGTTTAGAAACGTTTTTTTTTTTTTTTTTGGAAATAATTCGGTATCTCGAAAACTATTGGAGATATTGTTACGAAATTTCACATGGTTGGAGCTGAGGTGTTTTTGAGTTTATTTACATTTTTTCAGCTTCCTAGCGCTAATGGGAGCCAGTGTGTGGCCCTTCTCCTCGGGTCTCAAAATTTAAAAAAAAAATCGCCAAAAATCCATTTATGTTAACCTGCATGAAATTCATGAAAAAACGTAAAAAGGGGCAAGGTTTGTGGAACTTCTGAGGAGTAAATAAAGGTTTTTTTTATAAGTATTTGATATTGATGAAAACGTTAGCACTTGGAGATTGATATTTTAGTAAAATTAAAAAATTTTATAAATTTTTGGGACCTCATTTACCTTAAAAACTAAAAAAATTATAATACGCTGATTTACCATGAAGATAAATATGAAATTTCAATTAATGTAAAATTTAAACGGTTAAAGATAACATAACATAATTTGCAATTAATATAGATTAAAATGTCCTTAAATCAACGAACCTATAATGTTAGACATTTTTTATTTTCAAATACCGAAATTTCTAAACCGGGAAAATGTGTTTCAAAAACTGAGTTTTTTTAGAAAAGTGCCTACTGTGGCGTTATTTACCATGTGATAGTAAAAAAGCCTTGCAAATGCTTAAGTAACATACAGGGTTATACAAATATGGAACCTCTTCGAAGATCGGTGCTTTGCCTTTTTAGAATTTTTTACTCAAACCTAAAATTATTTTTTAAAATTGGCCAAGTTTGGATAGGCCTACGGGGTGTTATGTCTGCTTTAGTGAGCCAAGTTTTACTTTACACGCTTTAGCATTAAGTTCTCTTTCCGAATCATATAAAATTTGTGTATAGTCCCGAAGAAACATTTTTTCTACAAAAGAAAATATATATGGGCTTTTTTGGGAAAAAACGTAAAAAATACACCCTTTTTCATATGTTCCAACTTTGGATACGTGTAACTTTTTATAGGGACAAGATAACTGTTAGCAAGTTATTCCTATTTTATTTAGAATTTTATCATCAATATAGACGATATCTTAAAAATAAATTTCGACAATCCGTCACCTCTAAAAAACCATAAAAAGATCGAACAAAATTACAAAAAAATAAATAAATGAACCATAATATCTCTTTAACTAATAAAGATAACCTACATATGTACGTGTATTTTTTGTAGGCCTTCTTAAGGACTATTTATATTCTGAATTTCAGCTCATTTGCATCATAAACGAATTTTTGGCGATTTTTTTTTAAATTTTGAGACTCGAGGTGACCAAATTTGAAGGATCACACACTGGCACCCATTAGCGTTAGAAAGCGGAACATATGCAGATCAACTCAAAATCACCTCTGCACTAACCGTATGAAATTTTGTAATAATATCTCGAACAGTTCCCGAGATACCGAATTATTTAAAAAAAAAAGTTTCTAAACCACTGTGCAGTGGTTCAAAGTTTTCAATTTTATGGTCAAGGGAGCATTATGCTAAATGAAAAAACAGTTTTAAGTTAATTTCTGAGAGAATTCTTATTGTCAGAGTTATATGTGGAATTCTATGAGGATATTTTTTGTGGAAGATCTCCTCTCCTCTTCGTATAAAGTGGTTGAACCAGAAACCATCCCAGACACATGAATAGTTTCGTATTAGTTCCATTACTTCTAGACAGTGAACTCTATTCGCAAATAAAATTGTATGCAAAGTACTCAAGTTACTACTAAATTATTATAATTTAACAATTTATAATTATAATTATCTCTCTTAATAACTTGACACAAAGGATATTATAATGAATACATTTATTATGCCAACAATAACTTGACAACTTAAATTGACCCATTTTCCTTTACAATACATAAATATAAATATATTTGAATTCTATTACTACTCGTTATTAAAAATTAAAATTTTTTGAAACACTATAAATAAAAATCATCATACTAATACTCATAAACATTTCTAATTTACACATACATACATGTATATGCATAAATATTTAAAACAGTATCTATGTCTAAAAATTCACCACATTAAAAGACCAAAATAATCTGTTCAATGTCATTTCTAGGCTCAATTATCTTTTCAACTTTGTAAACTGAATTGCCCACATTTAAGCCAGAAAACAAAAATAAAACTAAAATCTCTCTATTCATGCCAAAAAATATGTACATATGTGGTAAAGTCCTAGAATTTTTTAATATTTGGGGTATGAGATATTGACTTGAGTTTTTTTTATAAGAACAACAATTAACTAATCTAAACCAAAATAAAAAACAGATCGAAAAACTGTGGTTCAATTTGTTCCTAAGGACTGAGATCGAAAAATTTTTAAAATACATATATGTTAATAAAAATGAAACCACTAAACTCACAGTTTTGAATCTTTTTTATTTGATTGAAATTATTGTTTCAATTTACAAAAAAAAAAAAATATTTTTATACTTCTAATCACTAAGTCCAGGTCCACACTGTGAAACATTTGCTGAAAATCTTTTTCAAACTCTCTTTTGAAACTGCATTCGTATCCACACAGTGAAGTTTTTGCTTTTCAGTATTTGACATTTCTGTACAGAAAGAATATGAACGAATAAATGTGGATGACATACTCAACAAAAACTGCACGTACATGAAACAGAGTAACCTTTTTGATTCCTCTTTCCCCTTTCATCGACAAACATAAATGTTGTGCAGCAAATGATTCACAGTATGGATAGGAACTAATGACGAAATTTTGAACCTTTTTCGAAAACCCTTCCATTATGGTTTTTATAGTGATTTCTGTCACTTTGTGCGAACAGGTTGTCCATCTCCGTTTAAAATCTACCACATTTTTGAACACCTTTTTTGTGCTCATCAATTCTCTTTTAACAAGAGCCCAATATCTATCCACTGGACTTAGCTCCTGGCAATTTGGAGGAATCAAGACCTTTCTTACCATAGTGACAGATACCAAATCAGGCCCAAAATAAGTGGAGACATTAAGAAGTCTTATGAATGGAAAAATCCTTTTTTGTAAACATTTCTTGATGAAAACGTTGGTATTTATAGAGTCCTTTGTAACAAATGTTAAGCTTTTTTGCGGCAGCTGCATATTGCTTGACATACCAAGAACATTTTGCGAAATTTTGTCTTCATTTGGGTCCTAAGCTTTACTTCAAGATTCCCTAAGACGAATTTTCCATACGTACATTTCGTCATCAGTTATGCAGCAGGACCATTCCTTCTACCTAAACCAGGTTTTATATCAACGGACAAGTTCTCCGGGTACTGTTTAATAACATTAGAAAAAGTGTGATAGCAGACCTTTGTTTGTTTGGTCAACTTTTTGTAGGACTAAGTTGGGTTTTGTTGAAAATATTTAATAATTTTAGTACGTACTTTTTTTCTGGTCACTCATTTTAATCAGATTAACAACAAATGAACATAATTGACATTAAACATAATAACTGACATGGTTTACAAAAGTAACTTAATAAAAAAAAATAAAAAATCAAATAATACTTGGGTTAAAAGTTTTAATGAAAAACGTGTGTTAAGAATCTCACTCCTTATTTTCAATCCCATCAAAATTTGTATACAAATTTTAGTTTTAGAAGCTCAATAAATATGTAATAAAATCTCTATTTATTACCAAACTCAATGAAATTTTCAATGTTTTTTCTAATTTTTCATTCTGAATAACAAAATGTAAAAAACACTTTCAAACGGTCAAAGGGAATAATGCAATTCCTATAAATTGGAGCGTAAATCCCAAAAATTGGATTTTATACAATTTTGCCCATTGGGTCCAGATATTCTTCTGGGCTAAGAAAATACTTTGAAAATGAATAGGGATCACATTAAGGTTTCCAAAACTGTTTTCCGTTTTCTGATTCCAGCTTTGGGATTTTATAACATGTGGCCAAAATTTAAAATTTTGATCAAAAATAGGTCAAATTCTGAAGGGCGTAGGGACGACATATTTAAAAAATATGAAATATGTTTTTATACCAAAATGTTCTCCGTAAAGGTATCTTACAGAAAAACATAAAATTGTTATATGTCATTAAAGAAAGTTTTTTTTAATAAAAAAAAGAGATAAGTCACCTTTTCGCCCAAAAAACAGAACACATCTACTATTTTTTGAATTATTAAATTGAAAATCGTTTATTTTTGGATCCGTAATTAATATTGTTCTGAAATCTTTTGCATATTATTGGTAATTTATTTATCTAACTGACGAATTCATTTGGTTCAAAAGTACGCCCTATCTTTTTAAAAAAGTGGACCAAGGTATGGCATAATTTCAAAATTTCAATTTTGAAATGCCTATAACTCGGAAAGTATAAGAGATAAATAGCACACGCACGCACCCCCTTTTTTCAAGAACTAGCCGAGCGTTTTCAAAAAATATAAAAAAACTTTGAAATCGGATAAAAATTCGGGCAAAAAAATGGCACGTGTTTAAAAAGTTCACATGTTGAAAGTACCCTACCTTAAGCCCCCATAGCGCCGCGCCTAGAGCATTTGTAGGGTCAATTTTAATAATTTAAACTCGAATACTCCTTAGCTATGCCAGCGTCAAATCTTATCCCGATCGGACCAGCTGTTTAAAAATGCCAGATTTATTTCCAACAAATTTTGATTCTGCCCCACTGTGCAGGGCTACAAAATTTTGAACTTTTAAGAACAACTGAAAAGTGTATATTTCTTAACAAAATTTAAAGTAATTTGTATGAAAAAGAGAATGTTTTTCTGTGTTAGTTTTGAAATTAGGTATTTTTGTTTAAATGTTTGAACATTTTCTCCTTAGATTGACTAAATATAGATTTCACATACCATTTTGCAGATAATTTTTTTTTGGAACATAATCGCGAACTACGCGATTATGGAAATCGTAACATGAGTCACTAAAAATATTTTCAACTTGGAAACATTATTTCGTAAAATATTTAAAAAAATCAAAAATAAATACTTAGCGATGTTTCTGAAAACGTTTGCACTTGAGAATTACAACACGTGTAAGCGATTTTATTGTGAATGGTGTAAAAATATTACGATCACCAATGTTCTAGATCGCTAACTACAATATTTTGAATGTGACCGTTAAAAAGTAGTATTTTTTTCACTTTTAATACCCAACACCACCTTAGTGTGAAGGGTGTTATGCATTTGTTTTGATGTGTATAACGTCCAAAAATATTATTCTAGCAGCTAAAATAAGGGTATTCAATGGTCGGGCTTGATCGACTGTAAGTTGAGTGAAAAATTCGGTTATTTCAACCGCTATACTTCTTTGCCAACTGAATATCTGTTGCTAGAAACGAAAAAATCGTTGGATAAAAAATGGAATCATTCACCATTCATTTTGGTCTTCGTGATGAATCTGAATATTGTAACTATAAGAAGCAAACTAATAAAGAAATTCCCGAAAGTTTCTAACAAAATATTCCCGGGAATTCTTGGGAAATTTTTCCCGCATAGGAATTCTAGATGCCACGTAAATTTTTTAGATAAAATTTTTAAGAAATTTGTTAAAAAATCAGGTTCACGACTTTACCACTGTGTAACTCATACCCCCCTTGGGACATGGATAAGCATTTTGGTGAGCTCCCCACCTTGAT
This sequence comes from Calliphora vomitoria, assembly GCA_942486065.2. NCBI lineage: Eukaryota > Metazoa > Arthropoda > Insecta > Diptera > Calliphoridae > Calliphora > Calliphora vomitoria. Next base: position 81,009,759 of record OW818030.2, read on the forward strand.
GTTATGCCTCAAGGGGAAATATGGGGCGAAACCGTGGCTCCGAGGTGCACGGGCCTCATTCCTGGTAAGAATTTAATTTATTAAATTCGCAGCTGACTTCAGTCCCAAAAAACCCAAAGCGGGTAGAAGATCGTTGGTTAAAGAACTGATATTTGGGCTAGTGCTAAATTTCGGACTACAAAATGTATCTTACTAGGTGCTGTTGCTGACTCAACAGAGCCATTGAAAGTAGTAGATACCAACTGGCGTTTGTGCTCAGGAAACGTATTGAGGTACTAGCATTCGTCGTTGGACTTGGTTCTCTGTCGAGATCAAAAGTGTGTGATAAAGTACACTCACTTTGACTTTTATCGGCTGGGAACTTTTGAAGTCAGAGACCATACATTGGACTGGATTACCAGGCCGGATGTTACAGCTTTGATAATTGTCCTGGGCTGGTCAGTTGACTAGCTAGCTATGGATGGCAGGGATTAGATAGCCCGAGCTCTCGAGCAAGGTGTTTGTGCATTGATCTGTGCAGTCAATGTACAAGAAGTTGCCAATTGAGTGTTCCTTGACGCGGTTTAAGCCCTTGCGGCAGGTACCCACGTAAATCTTAGACACGTTGTGTAACTCATAAATGCATAGTAATTCATATGGATCTCGTAGGTAAACTAAGTAAAATTTTAGAAGACACTGTATCAAAATATTAAAACACGTACTGTAATGAATGTCAAGGTTTTAGTTCATTTCAACCTATTTTCTTTAGAAACTCACTGGATATTGATAGTATCGTTAAAGTTTCGCTAATTTAAAAATTATATTCTGGAATAAGTAAGTTTCTTTGAAGTAAAAATATGTTGGGATTTAACCATATATGCGCATTTTATATACCTATGAATATGTTTTTATAAAGGTATGTATGTATAACGTTCACTTAGTATTCAAATGAGCTAAGTATACTTTTCATTGAAATTCAGACTTTAACACGAAACGTTAGCAACAGTAGAGACTTTAAATCTAATGATGGAGTTAAAACCATAGAATAAATAGTCCAAATGCTATATGAAAATTCACCATCGTTTAAATTGTTGGAATTTCATTGACAATCATTATAATAAGGAATAAACTGTACTTAATTACAATTTGAAAAATATTTAAAACAATAAATTTTATAAGCTATCCTGTCACTGCTGAAAAACCTATTAAAATGAACTTAGCATGTTTGACACTAAGCTAAAGAGTACATATTAATATGTACTCGTATATGTATATAGTAAAATATATGTAGGTAGTATATACGAAACCATGTTAACATCAATTCTTTTTATAAATAAATATAAAAAAGTGTAAAATATAAATGTTTGTGAAACACATATGAATAGAGTGCCCCCTGAAAACTACATAGTTTAACAAAAATGCTTTCATTTATACAGAATTAAAACAGAAACATTATTAAATACAATATATGTATTTGTTTGAATGGGGCTCACCCTGATATTTTTTGTAGTAATGTTGGCTGGCATCCTTATTTTTTTAAATATATAGTATACAGTGAGAAATAATTTCATGATAAATGTTTAACAATATAAAATAACTTTTTGTCTGTATCTTTAGGAAATGTCAATATAATAACTAGGAAATTTAAAAAGTCAGTTTTTCAGATAGTTGCTAAAGTTAAAGTTATTAAATAAAATGTTTCAACTTTGGCATAGTTGGTTCTTTTATATAAACAGTTTTAAAAATAGTAAATGTTTTAATTATGTTGCAATTGATGGCATGAATGTGATAGTTTACAGTAACAATATCTGCTGTTGAGATGTTAAAGTGAGATTTTGGAAATAAAATATCACAGAATATCGTAGAATGATTTGATTTACATACAAAATTTTATTTATAACAAAATTATGCGTTTTAAAACTGGGCTACGCAAACTATTCAGTCTTAACTTATTGCTTGCTGTTATACCCTACACCACCAAAGTGAGGAGGGTATATTAGATTTGAAGAGATGTTTGCAACGTGCAAGGTTTATATTCTAAAATAATTAAGTGATGCCCGCCCGTCCGATCGTCATGTAAACCTTGTAATCAAACTGCATGTTGCTATTTTGAAGATAATTCGATGAAATTGGGCACCTACTTCTTTATTTACCAAAGGACGAAGCTATTGAATTTGGATATAATAGTTTTATTATTTCTCCTAGCCCCCATACGAAAGTTCATCCGAAATAATACTTTATCCATATAAATATATAAATGTCTTTGTAAGTTTGTTTGTTTGATTGTTTGTTTGAGCATCACGCCTAAATGGCTAAATCGATTTTATTGAAATTTGGAACGTAGATAGATCCTTACTTGGAAGCGTCAATAGGCTATAAATTTTTTCAATACTTTTACCAGAAAGGGATAATCATGGAAAACCTGGTAAAATTGGTACCTTTAGTTCTTAAACAATAATTACTAAACGGCTGAACCGATTTTTACTACGACAGGGGTAGCGAAGCGCACCGGGTCAAGCTAGTTGGTTATAAATGAGTGATTTATATAGGTTTCCGCAAAAATTTCGCCATATATAAGTTTTATAAAAAAGGAAATCACATTTAAAAATTTTGTGCGGATCTGTCCGAAAATTACTTTACCGATCTTATACATACACAAATCCTAAATTTTTGGGAAACCCTTCCATTATGGTTTTTATAGTGATTTCTGCAACTTTGTTCGAACAGTTTGTCCATCTCCGTTTAAAATCTACCACACTTTTGGGCACCTTTTTTTGTGTTCTTCAATTCTCTTTTTTTGTGTTCTTCAATTCTCTTTTAACAAGTGCCCAATATCTCTCCACTGGACTTAGCTCAGGCAGTTTGGAGGAATTGCCTCTCTTGGCACAAATACCACATTATTGTTCTTTTACCACTCAAGACCTTTCTTACCATAGTGAGAGGGTGCCAAATTAGGCCAAAAATAAGTGGACACACTAAAAAGTCTTATGAATGGAAGCATCCTTTATTGTAAACATTCCTTGATGTAAATTTCGGTATTTGTGGAGCCCTTCTTAACAAATATTTGGATTTTTGCGCAACTGCATATTGCTTGCCATACCAAGAACTTTTTGGGAAATTTTGTCTGCTTTTGGGTCCTAAACTTTTCGTCAACATTCCCTTGATCTAAATTTTGACCCGGAAGCTGCGAAAAATCTATCAGAACATTCGTTTCGTCATCCATTATGTAGCAGGAATATTTTTTTTTATAAAATTTGACTTGAATTTCCGTGCTCTGTTTTTGGCCTCTAAATTTTTAGCAGCGTTCCGGTCTGGAATTTTTAAAGCCTTGTATGTTTTTAAACCTGCATTGGCTTTAACTTTTCGTACCAAATAGTCCGAGCACTGAGCTAACCGGACTGCTTTCCTACCGGATGTGCTGGGAGCACTTTTGTTTTAAAAGTTTTAATGAAAAACGTGTGTTAAGGATTTTTCGATCTCAGTCCTTATATAAAATACAAAATGTTTCTACCTAGACTCTGAAACTATCCTTCCGATTAGCTCCAAACTGGTTTCATTGGAAAGAAAATTGGATTTCGCCCGTTTTATCCCCTTAAAGGACAAAAATCAAAAAGTACCACACAACTGTCCACTCATTTTTTAGTACTTTTTTGTATCCCATATCCAAGAAGTTTAATTTAAATGGAATTAAAGTCCTTAAAAAAAGAATTCAAATGGATTTTGGCACTTTTTTGAAATTTGAACATAAAAGGGGTGACATTGATTCCACTTTTTGGTACATTTTTTACAATAACAATATTTTATGTATGCTTAAAAACATTTTATTATAAAACCCCTCCATTAAATAAATATTTTTTAGCGTATATATTTTTTAATTTTTAATCCAAATAACATTGAATGCTACTGTTTGAGAATGTTGCTTCACACAGTTAAAGGTTCAACATCATTCCAAGCTTTGAAAACGGTTAATGAAGAAATATGTGAAACATACAGAGAAGCATGTTATCGACTCGGCTTACTTGAAAACGATCAGCATTGAGCTCTCACGGGTCTTCCGCCACAAATTCGCACGCTGTTTACAATTATCTTAAAGACTTGCTCACCTTCTGATCCAAAAAATACTTGGGAAAAGCAAAAAGAATGCAATTAGGCACTCATACTACTTGAGGATATACGTATTTAAATCAACAAAATTATTAGCTTGATTGGACTACCAGCACCGATGCGTGATCGGAACAGTGTTCTCGACAGAGATTTGGTAAGTGAATGGCAATATAATTCTGATGAATTGTTCCATTTTGTCCATGCTCAGAAACAACTATTGACTGGTAATCAAAAAATTATTTTAGAAAAAGTTATGCAACACGTAACGAACGAAAATGGTGGAATTATTTTCCTTCTTGCTCAATTTGATTATCACTGAAATTTAATTGAAAAATGTAATTGCACTACACCATTTCCAATTGTATTTCAGAAGTTTCCAATTGTATTTCAGAAAATTTCAATTGAATTTCAGAAATTTCTAATTATATTTCAGAAATTTCCAATTGAACTTCAGAACATTCCAATTATATTTCAGAAGTTTCCATTTATATTGCTGAATATTCCAATTATATTTCAGAAGTTTCCATTTATATTGCAGAATATTCCAATTATATTTCAGAAGTTTCCATTTATATTTCAGAACTTTCTAATTGTATTTCAGAATTTTCCAATTGTATTTCAGAAATTTCCATTTGTATTTCAGAAGTTTTAATTTATACTTAAAATGTTTCTAAGTGTATTTCAGAAATTTCCAATTGTATTTCAGAACTTTCTAATTGTATTTCAGAATTTTCCAATTGTATTTCAGAAATTTCCATTTATATTTCAGAAGTTTTAATTTATACTTAAAAAGTTTCTAATTGTATTTCAGAAATTTCCAATTGTATTTCAGAAATTCCTATTTGTATTTCAGAAATTTCCATTGGGATTGCTATTAGAATTTTCCGAAATACAAATGGACATTTCTGAAATACAATTGGAAAATTCTGAAATACAATTGGAAATTTCTGAAATACACTTAGAAACATTTTAAGTATAAATTAAAACTTCTGAAATACAAATGGAAATTTCTGAAATACAATTGGAAAATTATGAAATACAATTAGAAAATTCTGAAATACAATTAGAAAGTTCTGAAATATAAATGGAAACTTCTGAAATATAATTGGAATATTCTGAAATATAATTAGAAAGTTCTGAAATATAATTGGAAATTTCTGAAATTGAATTGGAATTTTCTGAAATATAATTAGAAGTTTCTGAAATTCAATTGGAAATTTCTGAAATACAATTAGAAACTTCTGAAATACAATTGGAAATGGTGTAGTTATAGCATCGTCTGGAATCGCATTAACGTTACTCGATGGTGGGCGTTCAACGTACTCAGGTCAGAAACACCAACATGTAACATTGGTAAAGATTCTGACATGACTGTAGTATTAAAAACAAGCTCACTTTTTGTATGGGATGAATACACTATGGCAAAGAAGAAATCTCTTGGATCTCTTAAAAGTACTCCCAAAGATTTCAGAGAAAATTACCGACCAATGGGTGGAGCTCTGTTGCTTCATGCTACTGATTTTCGACAAACTTTGCCAATGATTCCAAGATCAACACCAGCCGATGAACTGAATACATGTTGAAAGCGTCAAATCTTTAGACACATGCAGAGAAACTTATATTTTTGACAAATATGCAGGTGCATTTACTTCAAGATGTTGCAGCGCAAATATTCTCCAAAGAGCTTTTGGATGTGGGCGATGGAAAACTTCCGTTTGATCCGACTACACTTATAACTTTTACGACGAACTTTTGCAAATGCAGTCATCAATTCAAAATGTTGTGCAGGAAGTTTTCCCAGATATTACAAGCAATTTAAAAAATCCACAAATAAACAAAATGTATTTCTGTTTTAAGCGTAGTAGCACACGCCGGGTATCCGCTAGTATATAATAAATTTAAATAATTTTATTATTTTTATGGGTATAATACTGTAAATTACACTGTCCAACAGCATTTGTGGAACATAATTTCGACCCTATAATTTTGAAGTAGTTGAGTAGATCATTTTTGTATAATGAACTTATAGTCCAGCTGGTCTGAGTTTTTTTTACAGTGGGTCAAAATTACAAGTTTTTGATCGAAGGGAGCATTATACTAAATGAAAAAAATGTAAGTTAATGTCTGAGAGAATTCTTATTGTCAGAGTTATTAGGTGGAATTGTATGGGGATAATTTTTGTGGAAGATTTTAGGGGTCACTATGACCTCTTTTTTCAATAAAATCAAAGAAAGTCCTTTCAAAAAGGACATTTAAGGATTAAAATATTCCACGAAAATATTTGTCGGATAATTTCAGTATGGATCATCAATGATACCAAAGTTGTAAATAATGATCTTTAAGCTTAATAAGCAATATTACACGCAATATCACAATCTTTTAAAAAACCAAAAATCCATTTATAATTCGAATGAACTGAAATTTAAAAAAGGGTATGTTCTACTCAAAAAGTCTCAATTTGTTGGACAGTGTTATTAGGGCTTTTGTCTAATTGGAAGTTCTTGGCATTACCAATTACAAACAATTCAAGTCGTACACTGACTATCAGCGACAACCGTTGAAACCATATTTCTACCCCCTACACACAAGTTGTTTTGTTAAAGTTTTATTCGACACTGTTATAATAAATAAGATATACATATGAAAGAGTATGTACTTAGGTATGAACTTATTAAAACAAATTACAATTAAGATGACATACAACATACAGGCAATAGCAAAAAAAATAAAAACACCAACAATAATATTTTAAAGAAAAATAACAAGACATGACAAAAACAAGCAAATCTAGAAGTAAAAAGTAAAATGTATGTATTTTAAAATGCATAAACACTTACTCACTTAAACAAACAATTACTTAAGTATATACATATAGGAATGATTATTAGGGAGGCCTTATTAAGTACTTTTTGGTTTGTTAATTTTCCCAAGGTCTGAAATTGTTCTCCCTCATCTAAAAACCAAATGCTGAACATTTAAGCAAAATCGGATTAGTTTTAGTGGTTGACCATTTTATTTAAGGTCTCGACTTTTGGGTAAAAGTAACAATATTTAAAAAAAAATTTAAAAAATATAAAACAAAAGTTTTTTCCAATTTTTATTATTTTTTTTTTTTTTGTGTAAAAAAATGCGGGTTAAAAATATTTTTCTCGATTTTGCCTTAGGACTTTGAAATATCTATCGTTAGATATCCATATTGTCTATATTTATGACTTAGTAATCAAGATATAGATCAAAAATAGGCTAAAAATAGAGGTTGTCTCAGATTTTTGCTCATATCTCCATTATTTATGGACGAATTTTGCTGATTTTAAATAGGAAACTTCTCGAAAGCATGTCTGACAGAATTATTGACGATTTTGATCCCGAAGATATCTGGGGTCTTCAGAAAATTGATTTCAACAGACAGACAGACAGACATGGATAAATCGACTAAATCTATTTAGATATGTCCGCGTGTCTGTATGTAAATGTAAAATACTTTCATGTCCAAAATACGAAAACCTAATTTTATGAACAGATGTCAGAGAACATTTTTAGACCTTCGGGCATCGAAAAAATTTAAAATCAGGACCACCCTAATGTATACATATAAACGTATACTATATTTTCTCAAGGATAATGTCGCATGCAGCATAAAAAGAAAGGGTTTTCGTGTATGTTTGTGTGTGTGTATATATGTGTGCTTTTATTTGTATTTGTATAGTAAGTGTATATTATGCCTCATCTGCAAGAGGGCACTTCTGCAAATGAATATGTATGTATGTGTATAAAAATTTCTATGTATGCATATGTCTACTACTTACTATTCGTAGAAATTTCGGAAACTAACAAGAACAAAACTTACTTTATATTACTTTTAAGCCCCTAGAGTAAATATGCCACCAAATGTTCTTTGTTGTTACTGTTGATGCCTCTATATGTTGTAAATAACAACAAGATTTTCGTTATCCTTTCATTTTCTTGCCATAGACGACATATTTTCTTACACAAGTGTTTATTTATTTACTTTAAAATACTCTTCAACATCCATGTATTTACAATATATAAAAATATTTTTCTAATTTCATTGTAATTTTTCTTTAAAAGTGTTTCTCCTTAAATAGGAATTTAGATAAAACATGTAAAATCCATTTATTTGTTTTATTATTGAACCTATATAATAAAATTCTTTACTTTTTTACTACCACCTTTACAACATTTTTCAATTACATTGCTTAAGCTTTAGGGTTCCATGGCCCAGCAAGACTTTTAGTTCTTTGTACAGAAATATTTCTTTGAATGCATAATAAAGTATAAATTAAATTACTAGAAGCCCTCTAAAGACTGGCAGACCTGACTGTAGAAAAAAAAACCTAAGAACTTTAATGAAAAAAGGATTAAAATGGAAAAAAATGGTTAAGAGAAAAACTAGATAAGACATAAAAGTAAATTAAATTTTTTACAATTCCAGTATCGCACAGTTGTAGTCTTTGCACTAAACGACTTTTCTATTTAAATCTTGGATTTATTATTTAATAAATGTTTTTCTAAAAAACCAAGAGTTTTTTGTACAATATACAGTTTCTTTTTAAACCAAAACGTAGATTTTAGAACAAAATGTTGCTTTCTGTACAATTGGACTATTTTATAGGAAACTCTCCACAGAAGCTGAGAAATATTCTATTGTAATTGAATTTTTCACAAAATCTGAAGAATTTCCTGTACGAACATCTTCACAGAAACCCAGCAAAAATTTTTTATGAGAAAATCTTCACAGAATATATGAAAATTTATACAAGAAAACCTCCACAGAATCTGAGAAATCTTCTATGAGAAAATTTCACAGAATCTGATAAATTTGTAATAAAAGAACTTCACCGAATTTGAGAAATTTTCTATAAGAAAACTTTACAGAATCTGATAAATTTTCTTTAAGAAAATCTTCACAGAATCTGAGAAATTTTTTATAAGAAAATCTGCACAGAATCTGAGAAATTTTCTATAAGAAAATCTGAAATTTTCTACAAGAAAATTTCACAGAATCTGATAAATCTTTAATAAAAAAAACTTCACAGAATCTGAGAAATTTTCCATAAGAAAATCTTCACAGAATCTTAGAAATTTTCTATAAGAAAATCTGCACAGAATCTGAGAAATTCTCTTTAAGAGAATCTGCACAGAATCTGAGAAATTCTCTTTAAGAGAATCTTTACAGAATCTGATAAATTTTTCATAAGAAAATCTTCACAGAATATGTGAAATTTTCCATAAGAAAATCTTCACAGAATCTGCGAAATTTTCTACAGAAAATCTTCACAAAATCTGAGAAATTTTTTACAAAAAAATCTTCACAGAATCTGAACAATTTTCTATAAGAAAATCTTCACAGAATCTGCGAAATTTTCTACAGGAAAATCTTCACAGAATCTGAGAAATTTTTTATAAAAAAATCTTCACAGAATCTGAAAAATTTTCTATAAGAAAATCTTCATAGAATCTGAGAAAGTTTCCATAAGAAAAGCAGAAATTTTTTATACGAAAATCATCTCAGACTCTGAACAGAAATTTTCTATAACAAAATCTTCTCAACTCTAAGCTTAAATTTTCTTTAGAAAATCTTTTCAGACTCGGAGCAAACAGTTTTTATAGGAAAATCTTCTCAGACTCTGATGAAACATTTTCTATAGGAAAATCTTTTCAGACTCTGAACAGACATTTTCTATAGGAAAATCTTCTCAGACTCTGATGAAACATTTTCTATAGGAAAATCTTTTCAGACTCTGAACAGACATTTTCTATAGGAAAATCTTCTCAGACTCTGAGCAGTCATTTTCTATATGAAAATCTTCGCAGACTCTGGGCAAACTCTTTCTATAGGAAAATCTTCGCAGACTCTGAGCAGATATTTTCTATATGAAAATCTTCTGAGACTCTAAGCAGACAGTTTCTATAGGAAAATCTGCTCCTTCTGAGACTCTGAGCAGACATTATCTACAGGAAAATCTTCGCAGATTCTGAGCAGACAGTTTCCATAGGAAAATCTTCCCAAACTCTGAGCAAAAGTTTTCTGTTGGAGAATTAATTAGCTTACTATTAGAACCCTAACAGTAAGCTAATTGTCTTGAAAAAAATGTAATTTCTGTCCAGAAAATTGTTAAGCTTCTTTTATAAAAATGTATCTGTTGTAAGTGTAAATTTATTTTTCATGTAGCAACATTTGCTGCATATAATCTTTTACCTATATACGCACATACATTCAGTATAAAAGCTTAATGAAATAAAAAAGTATGGAGAGAATCCATTTCAATCCGGACAGCTCTTACAGATATTTTGTAGTGCATGTATATATCAAATCAAAACACATTTTGACTACGAGAACTTTTTCGAAAACTATGACTTTTTAAAAATTATAAAGAAAACGTAAATATCAAAAAGTTGAATTTTGAGGTAGAGGCCTTTGAACTCAAGATATGGCCTTTGACCTATAAACAGAAATAATATGTAATAAGTAAAAATTATGAACAATTATGTACATATGTTCACTTTTATAAAGTTTTGAAGATTTTTTCAATATTTAAGATGTCATTTCCTTGAACCTTTAGACAAAAAGCGAATGATTTGATGAATACGTTGATTGTAATCGATCTATGGTAAGTTTCTCTGAAATGACAAATCTGATCCTTTTTGTGCTGGATTCTCCCTTTAAGTTTATTTATGTTGGCAGTTTGTGCATGTGTAAGTAAATTTAATGATATTCGTTATTTCAGTTTTAAATTGAAATAAAAACTCTGATTCTGTTTATGTATTCGATTATATACAAATGTATGTTAATGCACATACGCACACACACATACATATGCTCGTACATCCATGTAATTCTATTTGTATGTATTTGTATATATTTATAGATTTTTGTGTTTTTTCAGTCCTTTAGTTAAATTAAAGGACACAAATGTTTTCATATGAATTCAATCAACAATTTTGCAAAAAAATAAAAGATTTATTATAAATTAAAATTTTTCCTAGGTGGTTGTTTTCGACACAAGTAAAATAGGACTCTTGTGTTAAATTCTTTAAAAGTGTATATAAAATCTGTTTGAAAACATTACTGTACATGAAAATGAGCTGTAGTCGACTGAACACTTTATGGGCCATTAACAAGACTTGTTAATATACAACAGAGTTGTGGTATGCCAGCAAGAGTTATTGAAAGTTATTGAGGCAAATCAATTAAAATCCATAAGTATATTTCAATATGAAATAATTGTGAAATGAGTTATTATGCGTAAGCAACTAAGTATGTATATTAAAGTGGTGTGGCCTTAATTTGATTTGAATAAACATTAAATTTTTTATTGTATAGAAAATATTTTATTACTAATATCTAAAGCTTTCTACTTAAGTACTAAGAGTTATAAAATATGTATCTTTGTTATTTTGTTTCATACTGTACTTGTTTATAACTAACTTCGATTTAAAACTTGTTATTCTTAGTGTCAATATCAAAAATCGTGTTGGTAACTTATACATATTTTTGAAGTTTCCTTTTTTTTGGCAAGATTCTCTGTCGCAAATTGTTTTTCTTGGTGATTCTATACAATTTATTTAGCAAAAAAAAAAAAAAAAAACATCTTAGAGAAATATATTGCTTGACAATCACATAAACTGCTGCTAAAGTATCAATTTCTTACCAAGTTACAATATATTGCTTTTTATTTTCCCTTATAGTCGTTTACAATGGATTTTTGAGCTCTATCACAGTTTAAAGTGTTTCAGTATTGTAAACAGAACTTATTGCAAGAGTACAAAGTTTGAGAAAACAAGTGTGACATTAAATTTACATGCATGTTATAAAGGAATTAACATTTTATTGATACAAATACATCTGGAATCTTCAAGCAAGCCTTTCAGCTATTCTTCAGAAGCTTTGAATTTAATACTTCTGCTGGTCATATATTTTATGCTCATATGTATATTGGTCATTGGTAGGGTGTTTCAAATTCGTTTTAATAACATATTTATGCTAGGTTTCAGTTCGTTTGATCTTGATATTGTTGACATTTCAAGTTTGTTTATATTTGTGCTGTAACTATTATTCATTCAACCAAAAACTTTAATATGGTTTCAAATACAAACGAGATTCTTAAAGAGAAATATAAATATTGTCATAAAATGCAAGTTGTTTAAAGAGATAATAACAAAACGAGGTTTATATGATTTTCTCAGCACAATTTTATTAGAAAACTTCATATCAGAAGATTCTTCTATAGAAAACATAGTAAAGAAGATTCTCCAGAAAACAAAGTCTGAGAGTCTGAGAAAATTTTCCTAAAGAAAATTTCCACTCAACTTTCCTATAGAAATTTCCATTCAGAGTCTGAGCAGAGTTTTTTGTAGAAAGCTCATTCGCAGAGTCTGAGAAACCTTCCTTTATAAAATTTCCTCTCAGAGTCTGAGCAGAGTTTCCTTTAAAAAATGTCTTCGCATAGTCAGAAGATTTTCCAATAAAAAGTTTCCTCACAGAGTCTGAAAAAGTTTTCCTACAGAAAATTGCTGCTGAGAGTCTTAAAGATTTTCGTAAAGAAAATTTCTGCTCAGAGTCTGAATAGATTTTCCTACAGAACAATTTAGCTCAAAGTCTGAAAATTTCTGATCAGAGTCTTTGAAGATTTTCTTATTGAAAATTTCAGCTGTGAGTCTGTGAAGATTTTCTTATAGAATATTTCTGCTCAGAGTTTGAGTGATTTTCCTATAGAAAACTTCTGCTCAGAGTCTGAGTGATTTTCTTATATAAAATTTCTGTTCAAAGTTTGAGTAATTTTTCTATAGAAAATTTCTGCTCAGTGTTTGAGTTCTTTTTCAATAGAAAATTCCTGCTCAGAGTTTGAGTGATTTTCTTATAGAAAATTTCTGCTCAGAGTCTGAGTGATTTTCTTAAAGAAAATCTCTGCTCAGCGTTTGAGTGATTTTCCTATAGAAAATTCCTGCTCAGAGTTTGAGTGATTTTCATATAGAAAATTTCTGTTCAAAGTTTGAGTGATTTTCCAATAGAAAATTTCTTCTCAGAGTCTGAGTAGTTTTTATAGAAAATGTCTGCTCAGGGTTTGAGTGATTTTGCTAGAGAAAATTTCTGCTCAGAACTTAAGTGATTTTCCTACAGAAAATTCCTGCTCAGAGTTTGAGTGATTTTCCTATAGAGAATTTCTGCTCAGACTTCGTGTGATTTTCCTATAGAAAATTCCTTCTCAGAGTTTGAGTCATTTTCCTATAGAAAATTCCTTCTCAGAGTTTGAGTGATTTTCCTATAGAAAATTTCTGCTCACAGGCTGAGAAGCTTTTCCTTTTGAAAATTACTGATTAGAGTCTGTAAAGATTTTCTTATAGAAAATTTTGTCTCAGATTTTCTTTTAGAAAATTAAGTCTCAGAGTCTGTTCAGATTTTCTTATAGAAAATTATGTCCCAGTATCTGAGAAGATTTTCTTATAAAAAATTTCTGATCAGAGTTTGAGTGATTTTCCTAGAGAACATTTCTGCTCAGAGTTTGAAAATTTTGTCTCAGAGTCTGAGAAGATTTTCTTATAGAAAATTTTGTCTCAGTGTCTATAGAAAATTTCTGCTCAGAGTTTGAGTGATTTTCTTATAGAAAATTTTGTCTCAGAGTTTGAGAAGATTTTCGTATAGAAAATTTCTGCTGACAGTCTGAGAAGATTTTCTTATAGAAAATTTCTGCTGAGAGTCCGTGAAGATTTTCTTATAGAACGTTTCTGCTCAGAGTTTGGGTGATTTTCTTATAGAAAATTTCTGCTCAGAGTTTGAGTGATTTTCCTATAGAAAATTCATGCTTAGATTCTGAGAAGTAAATTTCTCCAAAGAGTCTGGAAATTTATGCCCAGATTCTGAGAAGATTATCCCGTAGAATATTTCTGTTAATCAGATATTTCTATAATAAAATAATCTTATAGAAAATTTCTGTTAAGAGTCTGAGAAGACTTTCTTATAAAAAATTTCTCAGATTCTCTAAAGACTTTGCTTTAGAAAACTTTTTAGATATTGATTTTTCTTTCATATAAAAAATTTACCAAGTTCTAATGTAATTTCCCTCATATACAGTTGAATCAATTTGTTTTATCAGTTTCTAACCTGTGACCTTAGTTATTTTGTTTCTATTCAAGCATTTTGCGTGTGTATTTATTTGAAAATGTGATTGCATATTTTGATATTTGTTTACAAATTCATTGAAGTATTTACCATGACACTGCTGCTTGCTCAAATGGCACGTTTTAGTTTTGTATTTGGATAGTGTATGCCGAATATCTACAACGTATCTGTCTAGGGTTACAAATGTAAGTTCATATGTATATTAATATTTCCTTAGTCTTACAAAGTCTACCGCCTAAATTTAAGTTTTATTGAACGCGTACGCCACACACGAAGAATTATAAATAAAAACTTTATTTCTGTTATTTTAGCAGTAAAATTTGTATATTGTTTTTCCTGGTATCTAAAAGCAACAGAAATAATCGCAAAGAAAAAAAATAATATTCAACCTAAAGTGATGATATAAACAAAACATAAAAATTGATCTTACTCACACTACTGCTGGCAGTTCTTCTCTTATCCTCAAACTTAAATCAGTTTGGCTTAACTCTACTCTGTTTTCACTTTTACTCCAGTTTTATTCTTAAATCACCATATAAAATAAAACAAAAAGCGATAATAAAGTAGAAAATCTCATAAATTCGCACACAGCCCAAAATTGTTTAACTCGTAACGCACCAGCCAGCCAACTGCCACCAGTAGCAAAATATGTACATTACAATACTTTTTTTCTGGTCTTGATAGGATTTAATACAATATTTACTGCTTATTTTTAGGATATTTTATGGTTTTGATAGCTTTCTTATACGCTTTTGCAAGAAACAAAATAATAAAAAGCAGAGAAACAATGAGAGTCACGAAATGTTTGTTTAGATTTTCAGCACATTGTTGTGATGTATAAGTGTATTGATGAATTATTTGTACACTGGAAAAAGAATATTTTAAAACCATACACAATGATTTGCACAAGTTTATCTTTGTACCCTTGATATATGTCAAGTGTGCATATAAAATATTGCTGTAAAAATATCTTTATCTTAATACCCCTGTTAGAAATCCCTCGAAAACACAATATCTTTGACCGTTGGTTGGTTTACGTGGTAGTTCACTGCACGCGAACAATCAAGTAGAGTCGAAGGGACTCCGTTTTGACCGTATTAAGTGCAAAGTTGTAAAATCAACTTAAAGATTTTAAATAAACAAATGAACTGTTTACTGCCAGCAAGTAGTTGTATTTGCGAGAGATGTGTGTCATGAGCGGGTGTTTATTGTTTTAATGTCGCCTCTTTAAAACACAATCGATTTATGATATTTGTTTCTTTGTTTTTGTCGGCAACAAAAAGTTTTTTCTGGTTAATTTTTCATTTGTCATCACTTTGATAATAGTTTTTGGTTTTTTTATCTTTTCTAAAATGTTTCTTAAGAATTACGGTTTACAAATTATACAATCGACATGAAAGAAACATCAAATTATGTTGAAGAATTATAAGGAAATAAAATAAAAACCACATTTTCTTGAAACGATTAATCAAATGAATTAATGAGAAAGCTATACTGAAATAAAAGTACAAAATAAGAGCATCATTTTATAAAATGGAAACGTAAGAAAAAAAGGTTGGAAACTTAAATATTTTCCATAGACATTTTTTAAAAGTTTTCTAGAAAATTTAAAGAAAACTACTTTAAATGTCAATCTTAAATATCCTACACCTTAAACCATTTAAGTAGTCTCGATTTCAAGTTCACATAAATGTACTAATAGTTTTAGAAAACATGCTGATAGCCACAAATGGTTCTAGTTTGGCAATGAGACCTTTGAATTTTGTTTCAAATAATTTATGGAGCTAGCAAATATTACTTGAATGGTTTTATAATTGTTTAATCAAAGTTTTGGTTTGAAATTGTCATCACGGAAACTAGTTCTTGATAAGCTTTAGAGATCAAATACGCCTTATAAAGAATCGTTCTTGAATTAATTCATGCATCAATTATTTTAAATTGACACAGCAGTTGAAAAATTTTTATTATTTCTTAGCTTTAGAAGACTTATATTGACTCAGCGTCAGCTACATAAGAATCGAAACTAAGTAATAAGAATTCGATGGACTACTTTCGAACCAATGTATCGCTAGCTAAAAAGAACTTGTTCCTAGGAAGCTCTATAGAAGTACTTTAGAACCACAATAGTATTCCATACAACGGGTTCTATGAGTATTTACTACTTCCATATCTGCCATTAAAATATCTGAAATGGTTTTGATGACACTGACACATTCTAAAACAGAAAAAGTTCTAAAACTATTTCCACACAAACTAATATTATCCCTTATGTTAACTTAGGGGATAACATGACGGATAATCAAAATCACGTTCAGCTAAATGTATAGTGGCACTCGACATACTCTAATTTATTATTAAAAGTCTAAAAGTTAGGAAATATTAAAAAAAAAAAAAAATATTTATTATTTTGAAAATTTGAATAGAAAATCTTTTTAGATGTGTATATTGCACAGTGGTTTAGAAACTTTTTTTTTTTGGAAATAATTCGGTATCTCGGGAACTATTGGAGATATTATTACAAAATTTCACATGGTTAGAGCTGAGGTGTTTTTGAGTTGAATTACATTTGTTCAGCTTCCTAGGGGTAATACGGGCCAGTTTGTGCTCCCTCAAAGTTGGTCACCTCGGGTCTCAAAATTTTTAAAAAAATCCCCAAAAATTCATTTATGATCCGAATGAGCTGAAATTTAAAATATAAATAGTCCTTGAGAAGATCTACAAAAAATACGCTTACATGTGTAGGTTATCTCTTTCAGTTGAAGAGATATTTAGGTTTATTTATTTTTTTTTTTAATTTTGCTCAATTTTTTTTTGTTTTTTAGGGATGGCGGCCCTACGGAGGGTCGAATTTTTTTTCAAAATATCAGCTATATTGGCAATAAAATTCTAAACAGTTATCTCGTCCGTGTAAAAAGTTACACGCATCCAAAGTTGGAACATGTAAAATGGGCCTAATTTTTTACGATTTTTCCTAAAAAAGTCCCTATATTTTTTCTTTTGTAGAAACAAATTTTCTTTGGGACTATATACAATTTTTATATGTTCCGGAAAGAAAACTTAATGCAAAAGCATGTAAAGTAAAATTGGGCTCACTTAAGCGGACACAGTATCCTCCAGAATTATCCAAACTTGGACAATTTTAAAAAAAATATTTAGCTTTCAGTAAAAAATTCTAAAAAGGCAAAGCACCGATCCTCGAAAAAGTTCCGTATTTGTATAACCCTATATGTTGTTTAAATACTTAGAAAGTTGTTTTACTATCACACGGTAAATAGCGTCACAGTAGGCACTTTTCTAAAAAAACTCAGTTTTTGAAACATATTTTCCCCGTTTTAGGAATTTCGGTATTTGAAAATAAAAAATTTCAAAAATTATAATGTCATTAATTTAAGGACATTTGGATCTAAATTAGTTCCCAATTTTGTTACGATATCTTTATCCGTTAAAATTTTACATTAAATCAAATTTTATATTTTTCTTCATGGAAAATCACCATATTATAATTTTTTTAGTTTTTAAGGTAAATGACGTTCAAAAAATTAAATAAATTCTTTAATTTTATTAAAATATGAATCTACAAGTCCTAAGGTTTTTACCAATATCAAATACTTATATAAAAAGAATATATCTACTACTCAGAAGCTCCACAAACCTTACCCCCTTCGGAAAATTTGTAAATTTTTTCATATATTTCATGCAAAATGTTACTAACATATCAAATGTTAATTCTGAATTCCAACACACACTGACTTAACAGAAAGTTTGGTGTAACAAATTTTGCACGCTATATATGAAAAAACGTACAAATTTTTCGAAAGGGGCAAGGTTTGTGGAACTTCTGAAGAGTAAATAAAAGTCTTTATATAAGTATTTGATATTGTTGAAAATCTTAGGACTTGAGGATTGATATTTTAGTAAAATTAAATAATTTTATACATTCTTGGGACGTCATTTACCATAAAAACTTAAAAAATTATAATATGGTGATTTTCCATAAAGAAAAATATAAAATTTGATTTAATGTAAAATTTTAACGGTTAAAGATATCATAACAAAATTGGGAACTAATTTAGATCCAAATATCCTTAAATTAATGACATTATAATTTTTGACATTTTTTATTTTCAAATACCGAAATTCCTAAAACGGGGAAAATGTGTTCCAAAAACTGAGTTTTTTTAGAAAAGTGCCTACTGTGACGCTATTTACCGTGTGATAGTAAAACAACTTTCTAAGTATTTAAACAACATATAGGGTTATACAAATACAGAACTTTTTCGAGGATCGGTGCTTTGCCTTTTTAGAATTTTTTACTGAAACCTAAATATTTTTTTTAAAATTGTCCAAGTTTGGATAGGTCTGGGGGATACTGTGTCCGCTTAAGTGAGCCCAATTTTACTTTACATGCTTTTGCATTAAGTTTTCTTTCCGGAACATATAAAAATTGTATATAGTCCCAAAGAAAATTTGTTTCTACAATAGAAAAAATATAGGGACTTTTTTAGAAAAAATCGTAAAAAATTAGGCCCATTTTACATGTTCCAACTTTGGATGCGTGTAACTTTTTACACGGACGAGATAACTGTTACCAAGTTTTTTTTATTTTATTTAGAATTTTATTGCCAATAGCTGATATTTTGAAAAAAAATTCGACCCTCCGTAGGGCCGCCATCCCTAAAAAACAAAAAAAAATTGAGCAAAATTAAAAAAAAAAATAAATAAACCTAAATCTCTCTTCAACTGAAGGAGATAACCTACACATGTAAGCGTATTTTTTGTAGATCTTCTCAAGGACTATTTATATTTTAAATTTCAGCTCATTCGGATCATAAATGAATTTTTGGGGATTTTTTTAAAAATTTTGAGACCCGAGGTGACTAACTTTGAGGGAGCACAAACTGGCCCGTATTACCCCTAGGAAGCTGAACAAATGTAATTCAACTCAAAAACACCTCAGCTCTAACCATGTGAAATTTTGTAATAATATCTCCAATAGTTCCCGAGATACCGAATTATTTCCAAAAAAAAAAGTTTCTAAACCACTGTGTATTGGTACATATTGTAAGCAATTTCTTAAAAAAATTTATCAAATTCGATCAATTTTATTTTTAGTTTTTTTATTTTTCTAATTTTGGGAAATAGAAATTTTGATTTTATCAAATTTAAAAAAAAATACAAATTTTAGTTCTCCAAAAAAAAGTACTAACTCGTACGATTAATAACCAAAAAGAAAATTTAAAAAATAATGCTTGGAACTCAAGATATGGATTTTTATATTTTAGGAAAACAAAACTGGCGGAGAAGTTGTGTGTAACTATTTCAATATACTCCAATTTATTATGAAAAATGTAAAAGTTAAGGAAATATTATAAAAATTTTTTTATTTTTTGGAAAATTATAATAGAAAATTTTTTTAGATATTTATATTAGTTCGTATTCTAAGCAATTTCTTAAAAAATATATCAAAATCGATCTAGTTAACAATTTAATTTTTCTTACTTTTATAATTTTGGGAAATAGAAATTTTTTAAAAAAATCTAAAATTTTATAAAAACTTTAAATTTGTTTCTTAAAAAAGTAATAAATCGCGCGATTCATAATTAATGAGAAAATTAAAAAAAAAAAATTTTTGGAACTCAAGATATGCATTTTTTAATTTGAGGAAAATAAAACTGGCGGAGAAGTTGTGTGTAACTATAACAATATATTCTAATATATTATTAAAAATCTAAAAGTTAAGGAAATATTATAAAAAAATTTTATTTATTATTTTGAAAATTTAAATAGAACATCTTTTTAGATGTCTATATATTTGTTCGTATTCTAAGCAATTTTTTTAAAAAATATGTCAAAATCGATCAATTTTATTTTTAGTTTTTCTCACTTTTATAATTTTGGGAAATATAAATTTAAAAAAAAAAAAAAATATAAAATCTTAGAAAAATTTTAATTTTTTTCCAAAAAAAATAGTAATACATCGCACGATTCATAATCAAAAAGAAAATTTCTTAAAAAGTGGTTGGATTTCTAGATATAGATTTTTAAATTTGAGGAAAACAAAACTGGCGGAGAAGTTGTGTGTAACTATCTCAATATTCACAAATTTATTATGAAAAATGTAAAAGTTAAGGAAATATTATAAAAAATTTTATTTATTTTTTTGAAAATTTGAATAGAACATATTTTAAGATTTTTATATTAGTTCGTATTCTAAGCAATTTCTTAAAAAAGATATCAAAATCGGTAATTTTATTTTTAATTTTTCTTACTTATATAATTTTGGGAAATATAAATTTTTTAAAAAAAATTTAAATTTTAGAAAAATTTTAATTTTTTTTCCAAAAAATAGTAGTAAACCGCGCGATTCATAATCAAAAAGAAAACAAAAAAAAAAAATAAGCTTAAAACTCAAGATATGGATTTTTATATTTTAGGAAAACAAAACTGGCGGAGAAGTTGTGTGTAACTATCTCAATATACTCCAATTTATTATGAAAAATGTAAAAGTTAAGGAAATATTATAAAAAATTTTATTTATTTTTTGGAAAATTTTAATAGAACATATTTTTAGATGCTTATATTAGTTCGTATTATAAGCAATTTCTTAAAAAATATATCAAAATCGGTAAATTTTATTTTTAATTTTTCTCACTTTTATAACTTTGGGAAATATAAATTAAAAAAAAAATATATAAAATCTTAGAAAAATTTTAATTTTTTTCCAAAAAAATAGTAATACATCGCACATAATCATAATCAAAAAGAAAATTTCTTAAAAAGTGGTTGGATTTCTAGATATAGATTCTTAAATTTGAGGAAAACAAAACTGGCGGAGAAGTTGTGTGTAAGTATCCCAATATACTCCAATTTATTATGAAAAATTTAAAAGTTAAGGAAATATTATAAAAAAATGTTAATTTTTTTTTTTTTTTTAAATTTGAATAGAAAATCTTTTTAGATGTTTATATTAGTTCATATTGTAAGCAATTTCTTAAAAAATTTGACAAAATCGATCAATTTTATTTTTAATTTTCTTACTTTTATAATTTTGGGAAATATAAATTTAAAAAAAAAATATAAAATCTTAGAAAAATTTAAATTTTGTCGCTAAAAAATAGTAATACATCACGCGATTCATAATCAAAAAGAAAATTACTTAAAAAGAGGTTGGATTTCTAGATATAGATTTTTAAATTTGAGGAAAACAAAACTGGCGGAGAAGTTGTGTGTAAGTATCTCAATATACTCAATTTATTATGAAAAATGTAAAATTTAAGGAAATATTATAAAAAATTTTAGTTATTTTTTGGAAAATTATAATAGAAAATATTTTTAGATGTTTATATTAGATCATATTGTAAGCAATTTCTTAAAAAAAATTATCAAAATCTATCAATTTTATTTTTAATTTTTCTTACTTTTATAGTTTTGGAAAATATAAATTTAAAAAAAAATCTAAAATTTTACAAAAATAAGTTTAGTCTCCCTCTACTCAAAGTGTTGGCTAGAAAGAGATAAATCGAATCTGGGAGATAGTCAGACAAGAATGATATAAACACCGGTAAAACATACCTACCCTAGAAACATTTTCGATGGATTAAAACGTTAAGAAAATAGTACTTCGCGATAAATGGAGATATACAGATAACACTTCCAAGGGTGTGCAAACGATACTACAGTTAAACGCTCATACATGGCTAAGACATGTTATTAGGAGATTTTATTTATAATGATGAACTCACAAAATCTATGGGATATGGTTACCTCTGATATAAGATAGAGAATTTTGAATGATATTGGAACTTTATTCTCTTCGCTCATGTAGAGGGTCTTATCACCACTTTTGTAGAATTTTACCATTATCAGACTGCTCAGGAAATTGTATTTAATGAAGTATAAATCTTTTGCCTATGACACTTTTGTAGCGATGACAGTTTCAGGGATTTACTTGAACACGTTATGGTAGGGCATGAAATGGCTATTTGATGCAGTTACTAAGCCAGTGTTACTCTATGAGGTCTCTGACAGGCGAACAACATTAGACGTGGCCCCAAACTGTACTATCTTTTAAAAAGAACCAAAGATAAATGCAATCCAGCGAACAACTCCGACGAAGTCTCCCTTACAATGTTAAACTAGATTCCGGTAGATTTTATGGCCAGGCAAGTAGCATTGAATGTAGTGTTTAGACTTACAGCGTTTGACACATATAGTCATGGATACTGCATTAAGAGATCTAAGTAATAGGTTTCTGAGATAACTATGGGTCCTTCAGCAGTTTTTCTGAAATAATACTGAGGGTATAATGATAAATATCCCTAATAACTTAATTGCTCTAACAAAAGCTGTTTCCCTTAGGAATCCTGTAATAACTTGACTATAAGTAAGCTTATTTTTGTCTACTTCAATTATTTATTGTAAATATTTGTGAAGGCGAAAAAGGATGTACATGATTTTATAAACATACTTTAGTTTTATATCTTTTATATTTAATTGTATTTTTATAGCATCCACCAATGTTTGTGGTGAATGTATTTATAAGTTAATCGTTCCGTGTGTAACACTTAAAAAAAGTATTCATTATTAGACCCCATAAAGTATTGAATCTTGTTAAATTCTAAGTCGACTTTCTCTATCAGTATTTCTGTTTAAAGTACACTAACATTCAAAATACAGAACTGAAATGAATAAGAAAGTTTGTATTTAAACCTAGGAAAACATTTTAGCCGGAATCGAAAAGAAATGTATGTGTATAAAGAAAACCGTTTCCAAACAAACATTCTAATATACATATACAATCATGATGGTTATTGTAGGTATAGTTCCAGTTTTATGTAGAGGATATTGAGGATTCCCCACAGCCGAATATAGCTTTCTAACTTATTTAGTAAACAGTATTCCCCTATTTTCTTTTCAAACTTCACCTTAACAAATCTTGCATAATTTTACTTGTCTTGCGAAGAAAATGAGACAAAAGCTACGAACTATAAACTGCACTTAAGATAAATATTCCACTACAAAAAAAAAACTGCTATTTTTTAAGCCATAATATTATCCTGCTCATTAACTAAAGATTTAGCTCTTAAAAAAGAAGGTTAAAAAAACAAGTGAAAAAAAAAATTAACAATGAAAACAAAAACTAATAAATGAAGGGTAAAAAAACACTACAACAAAAGGAGAAAAGCGAATAATAAGCTGCAAAAAAAATATGTATAACAAGAAAAGCGAACAAAAAAAAAAAAATAAATGTACAAATAATGAACTTGATTTCTATACTTAAAACAAGCAGCTATTGTGTTCATTAAACCGAAGCAAGTAGTTGTATAGAGAATTTCTGAGAGTCTTATAAAGGTGTCCTTAAAACTGAAACAACAACCAAGTTATAGAATTACCGGAAACGGAAAGAGAAAGTTAGCTTATTTGTTTTTTTTTATTTAAAATAATTTTTACACTTTTTCTTTGTATGTTTTTTTTTTCAAAGCGTTATTAAAATAGAGCCTTAAATAAAAGTTTATCTCTTAATGCTATGACAATTTTTAATATAATTTTTTTTGCTTCAATAACTTCATACCCCTATGTTTTGAAATATGTACTTTGAAATATTTGTATAAGAAAAATGAATAATGAGTTGGTTTTCTTTTTTGAGAAATAATACTCTAAAGAATCCCTTCAGCCGAAAAATAAATAATAAGATTTTTGTTAAATCTTATTAAATCCTTAGAGTATGTTTATTTAGGGATTTTGATTATTAGGTGTCACATATATTTATTTACACAAATAATTTACATATTCATATACATAATATAATAATGCAAAGTCTATTCGAAATTCTCACTCCTTTCAATTTTCATTTACATACATAAGGATGTATATGGCAGAGCTGTAAAATTGTGATTTTCATATTTATTTTTATGTAATACTAGCTGATTCGGTTCGAATTGCCAACCCACAGTAATTGGACATTTATTAAAACAGAAATTTGATTTAGATTTTAAGGTTGCTTTTGCAAAGTGAATCCAACCAATTCTAAATTAATTATACCGTTCCCATAAAACACACTTTTGATCTCAACTTGTAGTTATTTCGCTTCTTCAAATTTCAGATTCGTTATAATATAAAAAAAGAAAAAGTTCTTCGAATTCGACTTCTCATGCAGGATCATACATATCTATAACTCATATTTAAAAAAGAACCATTTATTACAATTCAGCCTCCTTTTGAGAATTCTCACTCACTCATGATAACATATTGCATTTATGGCTTCAAATGCGGGATTTTTTAAAATGTTTAGCTTTTATTTTGAAACATTTGTACAATATAAATGTACTCAAGGTATTGTTCATTGTTAGCTATGAATGTTTTCCATCTTTAGGGTAACATATGGATTCCAAACCAAAAGAATTGCTAATCTTTTGAGGTCAAGAACGAATCAAGCCAATATCAGATACTCTGTTCCAAAGTGAAGCTTATCCCAGGAAGAACGTTCTGCATCGATTGAAACAAATATTAGTCAGATGGGGCACGGTCTGGACTATAAAGCGGATGAGGCAAAATTTTTCAACCACTTCATTCTAAGTAGTTTTTAACAGGTATTTGAACAAAATGAATGATTCAAATGATTTAATTGCGTTTGGTACAGGTTCCCCATGATGTTCTGCCCAGATTTCAGCAGCTCATAATAGATAGGACCCGTTTGGTATCATCAAATACAGAGCACCATGGTAATGACTTCGGGTTATCGTAATCGATCCATTCTGCATCATAAGTAATGATTCGGTGCAAAAATGATTTTCTTTTATAGCTTTTATTATCTTTTCTGCCAATGTCCGGCTCTAACAAACCTGATAGAACGCATCCTCGGATTTCCATTCCCATCATGTTTGGACAAGCAAGGATGAATCTGAGACGAATCTATTCCTTCATCCGGGAATCTGGTTGGTTTAATTTGGAGTCAACGGAAGTACTGTAAATACCCTGATGACTACCCCTTGGGTATCACAATGGGATCAGATTTGAATGGACCCAAGTGAGTTTCTTGAGAAGCGGGTGCCCATGGAGCATAACCTAACCTTTATAGCTTTGAAGAAGCATTTCAGACATACAAAACCGTCTATTAAAGACACTCAACTTCAATTCGTATGCTACCCAATTTCCCTGCTTTTGGATGAATCCTGCTGCTCGAAAATGTTTTAAAATTGCTACTAGATCAAGTCCCAAGACTAGATCTAGATCAACAAGAGGTTGAAAAATTATAATTTTTCAACTTCTTGTTGAGTTTGACAACAATCTTCATTGAATAATGCCTCCAATTCTTGGTCTTCAAACTTTTTTGGCTGGCATGGGCGATCATTGGCGTTCGTGTCAAAATCACGAAATCCGAACCTAACAAATCAACTCTCGTACGTTGAAAACGATGAAACGCATTCACTATAAGCTCTGGTGAGCAGAAACCATCCCTCGCACGTTGAAGCCGATGGAATAACTTCGCCATGAGCTGTGGTCAGTAATCGGTGTGCTTCAGCGGTACTTTTTTTTTTTCAAATTAAAGAAGTAAAGCAAAATTTCCCGCACATGACGCTTTGTTGGTACAAAATTCGACATTTTCGAAGCAAACAAAAACTTTGTAGTTTACACTATAAACATTATTATTAAATGACAGATTTGTAAGCCTCAAAATGGTCCTCTATTGTAAATCCCGCATTTTTATGTCATACACCCAATACATATCTCTATTTCATTACATTAAAGTAAATGTAACTACCATAAATACCCACATACAGGCATGTCTCTACCATTTGCGTTTAGGCTGGGCGATGTTGAATCAGTCAGACACTCAGTAACGTTACTCTGTTATAAACATATAGTTATAATTAAACTGAAAGTTCCAACCCTGTTTGCCTAGTATTTTTATTTGTGCCAGTATGTTATTCAGTATTTTAAAACAATGTGTGTGTAATAAATCATATTATGATTTTATGTTAATATTCATATATCATTTTATATACGTTTATAATACATATGTATATTCGTATTTGCAGAATATGTGTATATGGTAACATACAGTGTTGGAAAAAATAATAGAAACGAAAGCATTTGTTTCCAATTTTGTAAGTATATTAGTCAAGTTTAATTTTGTTAAAAAAAATGTATATGCCATTTTGTTTATTAGACATACAACATAAGAAAAAACATAACCATTCCTATTTTTATTAATATTTTAATACACTATATGACTAATCTTGTAAAGAGTCAATTTTTTTGCTGGAAAAAATAATAGAAACGCATAAAAGGAATCAATTTTTAGAGGCACATCATTTAATTTTTAGTTAAAAAATTGTTTTATTTTAATACTTAGAGGCTCTAACTTTGTTTTTCACAACTTCATTGTGTCTGCAACTCATGGAATCAACAAATATTTTTGAAAAAGTCCTTGTCAATGGAAAACCACTCTTCCTGGTTTTTTTCCCACAATTCGTCTTTATTTTTCCGACTGATGCCCTCCAGCTTCCTCTGGAGCACTCCCCAAAGGTATTCTATTGGTTTAAAGTCCGGTGACTGTGAAGGCCATTCCATAAGAGGTACTTTGTTGACAGCAAACCAATCCTTTGCCAATTTTGAAGAGTGGTTCGGATCAC
The DNA here is from genome assembly GCA_942486065.2 of Calliphora vomitoria. NCBI lineage: Eukaryota > Metazoa > Arthropoda > Insecta > Diptera > Calliphoridae > Calliphora > Calliphora vomitoria. Next base: position 81,036,618 of record OW818030.2, read on the forward strand.
TGTCCAGCTGAAACTCCCATATCAAGGACATCTCTTCCTCAGAAAATGGAAGGATTATGCTTTGCAATATATTTACGTAGTCCGGGAGGCATATTTTGTTCTTTATCCAAAATATTGAACAGACACCAGAAGAAGAGAAACACCCCCATATCATGATGGAACCACCGCTGTGTTTGACGGTCTTCTTGAGCTGTGGTCAGACGAAACATAGATAAATTTGTTTGGATCCCATGGGAAACATTATGTTAGGCACCCACACAATAAGGCATATGATCCAAAATACACCAAGAAGACCGTAAAACACGACGGTAGATCCATCATAATATGGAGGTGTTTCTCTTCTTCTGGTATCTGTTCAATATTTTGAATAAAGAATAAAATATGCTTCCCGGACTACGTAAATATATTGCAAAGCATAATCCTTCCATTTGTTGAGGAAGAGATGTCCTTGAGATGGGAGTTTCAGCTGGACAGCGATCCCCACCACTCTTCAAAATTGGCAAAGGATTGGTTTGCTGTCAACAAAGTATCTCTTATGGAATGGCCTTCACAGTCACCGGACCTTAAACCTATAGAACACCTTTGGGGAGTGCTCAAGAGGAAGCTGGAGAGCATCAGTCGGAAAAATAAGGAGGAATTGTGGGAAAAAAACCAGGAAGAGTGGTTTTCCATTAACAAGGATTTTTCCAAAAAATTGGTTGATTCCATGAGTCGGAGATGCAATGAAGTTATGAAAAACAAAGGTAGAGCCTCTAAAAATTAAAATAAAACTATTTTTTAACAAGAAATAAAAAGATGTGCCTCTACAAATTTAATCCATTTACGCGTTTCTATTATTTTTTCCAGCAAAAGTATTGACTCTTTACATTGTTAGTCATATAGTGTAGTAAAATATTAATGAAAAGAGGAATGATTATGTTTTTTCTTATGTTGTATGTCTGATAAACAAAACTGCATATACATTTTTTTTAACAAAACTAAACTTGACTAATATACTTACAAAATTGGAAAAAAATGCTTTCGTTTCTATTATTTTTTCCAACACTGTATGTCTGATTACATTAGTTTGGCTCACGAAACAAAAATACTTCAGTTACACACTGAAAACTAAGTTATGAAACATGATATATCATAAAGACATCTATGGACATTATGACAGGCCACTAATATGCTAAATCAGATGCTCCTGCCAAAGAGCATTTATATTTTTATTATGCATAAATTAGATAAAGTTAAAAAAACCAAATGCCATTTTATTCTCCATTTTCAGTGAAAACATAATTCTACTTTATTTGGAGATCAAGCCGGTCTAATATCAATATGTATGTATATATATCGATGTGAGTTTAAGATTTATATACATACATATGTATGTGTTAGTTAAATTGCTAAAGAATGTTGTTTAGGTGTTTAAAAATTCTCTTTCTTTTTCTATTTAAAACAATAAAAAGTTTATGTCACATAAGTGTAATTAATCATACTCAAATTTACATTGTAAATTATGTCAACAAATAATGAACCGCATTTCATTAAAATTCTTTTAAATAGCTGTTAGGTATTCCAGACATTATACATGTGACGGCTGGGTTTAATCTATCCATCATTCATTAACAACCAAACACTTTAACTAAGCCACGTTCTTAAAAACAATTCATTAGTTAGCTATGCAATTAATTTAATGCAGATCTATCTATTGCGCCTTTGAAAATGCATTTTAAAGCAGATATTTTTACCAAAAACTAGTTAAATTATTTAAAGGATAAAAATGCTTCAAAATTAATGACAGAATGATTCTGAACTAGTTCGTTACTACTACGTATGTTTTCATAAATTTTTAGTAAAAATTTTCATGCTTGAAACAAGTATACTTGCATAGCTGTACTTGAATTCATTAAAGAATCATTTAATTCCATTTAAAAAATCACGAAATCTGTTGAAAAGATTCGAAAAAAATCGAAGTTAATATCTTATATGTTGATAAAAACATTTATAAATCCATCATATGAAAGAGATGTAGAAGTCGTTCTGACATCATGTGTTTCAAATGTGGTTCTGTTTTAATTCCATTATGAACTAATTCATTAATGAATGAAATAATTCGATTGTGAATTAATTCATTAATGAATAAAATATTTTTAAATAAAAAACTTTAAATAAATTTAATAGTTTGCAAATGGTTTTATGGTATAGATTTCTAATATTTTTCACTTCTGAATTAGGTTTTTATGGAATTTAACTTAAACTGTATTAATTAATTCGCATCTGTGCTTGTATGTCTGACTGTGATATTGGCATCATAGGCTTTATAGCCTAAGGGCTGTTGGTTGGTGTAATCTGGTTCTGATTGCCCGAAGTATCGTAGTGTTTACCCATATCTTGGATTTGTCTGACTCATACTGAGCTTCATTCTGGTCTGCGTCTGATTTCAGTGGAGTGGCCGTGAATTTTCTTACATATATCAAAAGCATAAATTTCGTATTATGACTCTGACGATAACTTCTATAGTATTTAAGGGTTTAGCCTCAATTAGAACGATGAGGAGAATACTTACACAATCCGGTAGTCCATGACCATATAAAAAGAGACTTTGAAAAGAAAAGCAACTGTTGTAGAGGTCAGGCCAGCCGTAATAAAGACTTTCCCAACTGTTTAAGATGTATGATGAACAATATGAGATTTTACATTTCTAACTGGGGAAAAGAGTCGAAAGTTTAATGGCAACACAGATTCGTGGAGAGAGCGTAACTAATACAATCGTAGAATGTAATAGTATAGGTTGCCTTTCCCTAGTATAAAGCGACAAATATCAACTGAAATGGAGTCTGAGGACAAGCGGTTGAAATAAACAACCTGCTTGACACCAGCACCTGAGCTACTGGTGGGTTTCATAGATCGTAGTCAACCTTATGATAGTATATATCAATGGTGTCCATTTCAATGTGCTTTCGCTATGACTAACAACACACATTTTCTTATTTTCTATTGTTTTGTAGTCACTGAGATAGCGACGAATGCACATGCTAAGCGGATGTATTGCTATTTTTTTTAAATTTATTTTTCATGATCACTGAAAGAAATATTTAGATTGGTTAATACAAGAACTGAGATCGTAAAATTCTTAACACACGTTTTTCATTAAAACTTTTAACCCAAGTATTATTTGATTTTTTTTTTAGCAAGTTACCTTTGTAAAGCATGTCAGTTATAATGTTTGATGTCAATTATGTTGACTTGTTGTTAATCTAATTAAAATGAGTGACCAGAAAAAAGTGCGTTCTAAAATTGTTAAATATTTTCAACAAAACCCAACTTGGTCCCACAAAAAGTTGGCCAAACTATCAAAGATCTGCCATCAAACTTTTTCCAATGTTATTAAGCAGTGCCAGGAGAACTTGTCCGTTGATATAAAACCTGGTTCATGTAGAATGAATGGTCCACATGATGTTTCTAAAGCCAAAAAATATAAAGCATTTTTAATAGAGCTCCCAACACCTCCGGAAGGATAGCAGCCCGGTTAGGTCAGTACTCGAACTATTTGGTACGAATAGTTAAAGCCAATGAAGGTTCAAAAGCATACAAGGCTCAAAAAGTTCCTGACAGGAACTCTGCTAAAATTTTAGAGACCAAAAGTAGAGCACTGAAATTAATGTCAAATTTTATACAAAAAATATACCTGCTGCATAATGGATGACGAAATGTATGTATTGAAAATTTTTCGCAGCTTCTGGGTCAATTTTTTATGTTGCTGATTCTCGAGGGAATGTTGAAGAAAAGATTAGGACCCAAAAGCAGACAAAATTTCCTAAAAAAGATCTTGGTATGGCAAGTAATATGCAGTTACGGCAAAAGAGCCAAACATTTGTTACAAAGGGCTCTATAAATACCGAAATTTATATCAAGGAATGTTTACAAAAAAAGATCGACTTCTTAATATGTCCACTTATTTTTGGCCTGATTTGGCATCTGTCACTATGGTAAGAAAGGTCTTGAGTGGTACAAGAACAATAATGTGGTATTTGTACCAAGAGAGGCAATTCTTCCAAACTACCTGGAGCTGAGTCCAGTGGAGAGATATTGGGATCTTGTTAAAAGAAAATTGAAGAGCACAAAAAAGGTGTCCAAAAGTGTGGTAGATTTTAAAGGGAGATGGACAACCTGTTCGAACAAAGTGACAGAAAGCTCTATAAAAACCATAATGCAAGTGTTTTCGAAAAAGGTTCAAAATTTCATCACTAGTGATTGTAAAAATAACTTCAATCAAATAAAAAAAGATTCAAAAATATAAGTTTAGTGGTATATATACAGACATATAACAGCTTTGGAGCTGAAAATCTTGAGGTCATTAATGACGAACTCGTGCTAAGTTCTATTTTTATAAAAGTTGAATAAAAATGCAATGGTTAATTAACCTACCTAAACAAACCTAAAATTTATATTAATTGAAGTACCATACTATGCAAAAAAGTAGCTGCCACAGTTGAGAGTTGATTATTTGTCTATGTTTATTTTGAAGTTGGTGATTATGGATACTAATAAGGCATGCAGAAAAATGTAAAGTTGTTAATAAACATTTGCATCTTAAAACGAGGTCTCATCAATAAATATATTACTCCAAAAATTCATTGAATTTACGTTAATATTTCTTAATCTCTGATAATCTCGAATTAAATATCAGATTTTCAATAAGTGCAATAGAGTTAACCTAGATTGTACGGCCGAAAAGAATATCGAGCTACTGGATGTACCCCTCATTAAGATATTGGGATAATAGGATGACATTAACTGGTGGCGCAGCGGTTCTGAAGTTTGGGAAAACAATTTTTTTTTTTTTGCAAAAATTTTGTGCAATTTAACATTTTTAAACGTTGATGAACTATATTATGGTCACTGTAAATATGTATATGATTGCGGTAACCATAATGTGCTGTTCTCGGATTATGGTTATCATACTCTGAGAACAAACTATTACGATATAATGATTCATCATGAACATGGTTGCCATAAACATATATTTACTTACTGCAATCTATACATGATTGCTGCAATGATGTGAATAGAACATATTTTTATAATCCATATAAAAGAAATTCCACCATTCTTGCCATTATCAAATGTACTAACTTTAAAGCTTAAACATATGAGTCCAATAAAATCTTGCAATCGTAAGTGTAGGTTATAATTTTAATGATTACTAACTTTGTTCTACTTTAATGTGTATTATTTATCTTTATTATTTAATTATATTATAAGATAAGTTGCTTTATTTTAAAATACTGCTGCAAAATAACTGTCTGTCAGTAACAAATACTCTTCATATTAAAATCCCTAAATGTCAAGAGATGTTAAATAATTTTCTATAGCTACATTTGTATGAATAAAAAACTTTTTTGTTAAACATATACATAAATAAAATAATAAAATATTTATTTAATATTATTGCAATAGCAATAAAGCATTAATGACATAATTTAACTTTTAAAATGCATGTCAACTTCATAATCACAAATACACATAAACTTATATATTGATATAAATTTTCCCAGTGGGAAAAAAAGACAGTAAAGAGGCCTTCCTAAAGGCCTTATTTTACAGACACAAGAGCTCATATCCGCATTACAAAATCGTTTGAAGCCAAGCCTTGCATACTCGCTTATGTCAGAGCGCTGATAGAAGGACTACAAAATAAGGCATATTAGAAGGACTTGGTTTTAGATACAACAAATAGGCATAATTGCAAAATCAATCATGTTTGAATTTTAAATAAAGGTTTGTAGATCATATTCTGTAATGCAAATATGAAATATTTTAGAAGGAGAAGCAAATCCCATCTAGAACAACTTCTGCGAGAAGGCAGAGTAGAATGAGTAGAGCTCATCTTTGAGAATGTGTATCCGAACAGATCTTTTAGAAGGCCTACAAAGTGAACTTCTAGAATTTTTCCCCCTGTATTAATATGAAACACATACCAAAATGGTAATTACAAACACACATGCATTCAAGCAAGGATATACAATTTATACAAATATATATTTGTATATAGTTATATGTATATTTGGTTATATGTGTGCAGTTAAAAATTATTCATGAAATTCAATATTATTATCATCGTTATGCATAATAAATTCTTCAATTTTCTGTTTTATTTTTGTTCACACCACATTCATCATTTTGAAATATCTTTCTTTGGTCTGTCTTTTTGTCTTTAGTTTTTGTTCTTCATTTTGTTCTTCTTTTTGTCATTAAATATATTGTCTTGTGTAAATTATTATTTTAATCTCAATTTATGAATGTCAATATTTCTGGGTCATATAATTTCATCAGCAGCAGCAGCATCACCAGCAGTGACTGACAGCAACAGCATCATCAACATCTTTATTATATATTATTATTTTTTTTTGTTCATTGTTATAGACCATCAAAAACATTAAGGATATGTTGAATTTGTCATTCGATTTGTTAGCTATGGACAAATAATATAAATTTATTACATGCATATGTAATGTAAGAAAACATAAAATCACTGCTTTTGTTGGTGGTTTGTCTAAGCTTTTATATTTTTATAAATCTAGCTTGAGTGTTTGTAATTCTCATTCGCTTTATAGCTTAATTTGTAGTATATTTTTAGCTTTCCAAAGGCTTTGGGAAAAGGTTTCCGGATAAACAGGCCTAAGGAACAAGTGAAATGTGCATAATCAATAAATTTCAGTGAATTTATGCAAATAATATTGGGTGTATGACTTTAAAATGCGGGATTTACAATAAATGGCTTATCTTTTGAACGCAGTTTACGTTTTAAATAACTTATATGTAATTTTGAAGGGTACATGTCTGTCATTTATTCTCACTTAGTTAGTGAACATAATAGTTTAAACAACAACGTTTCTTTGCTTCAAAAATGTGGAAATACATGGACAACGAAAAGAGGCATCAGCTCAGAAAATGGACTAGAGCCCACTGACGATCTACCAACTGCATCCACCACCAGTCAGAGCATTAGTACTGCAAAGGATTTAGGTTATTTACCGCTCCTCCCATTACATTCACTGAAGCATCTCCAATGTTGTGTAGGCATGTGTCTAGGACTTAGATTACATTGAAAACGAAAAGTCTTATTTTAAATGATGGTCACCTACGTTTTCATGGATTTGATTTCAGTTATTTCCATACTGAGAATATATCATCTACTTAGCTGTAACAATAACCGATTAGCGAAAATGATAGAAGGCAATAATAACAACAGACTGGCAACATCTTACATGTATTATAGGACCCGCTACAGCAGACCAATCATCTACTAAGCAGGAACAACAACCGTTTAACGAATGATACAAAATAACAAAAAGATTGGATATAATGACAACATCGTACATAGAGACGCACGATAATACAATAACTAGGACAGTGCAATCTCACATGGGAAGTAAGAGAAAATCTACAGCAACAAATCGTATAAGATGGAGATGCTTTGTGGAAGCCAAATGCCCCCAAGATGGGTAATGGAGAAAAAAAAGCGACCAGACTAATTTATACTCTGTTCAAAAAGATGTAAATAAGCCTGCAAATGTAACCAGTCAAGTGATCAGTAGTAGTAGATGTCAGTAGTAAAAATGTATTGGTCTGAAAATATTAACATTGCACTGATACGAGACACAAAACGATTTGAATCACTTATGCAGTGACATCATTTCAATGCCAATAGTAAAATGTTACGATATCATCTGATCTGATCGATGGTATAAAATTCGGCCATTGATAGAGGAATTGAACAACAATTAAAAAAAGTTCCATTTGAAACGCAAGTGTGTTGAAATAGTATTTACCGGATAAGTCTCATAAATGAGGATTCCAACTGTTTGTTATATGTGGTGTATCTGGATATGGATATAAATTTGAAGAAGTATACAGTGGCCAGGAAAACTTAGCTACATCATCTAATATAGTAGTTCTCCTCAACACGTTCCTCCGAAAGATGTAAGGTTGGACCAATATGGGCACTGTCCAGTTTGGGTCGATAAACGAATGCGGATTTAGCTTGTGTTACAATAAACAAAACAACTGCTATACAAATTTTCATATACTTTAAGTTCAACGTTAATTATTTAGAACTATTGTAATTTTTAATAAAAATTTTTGATTTTCCCGAATGATAGCCCATTTACCATCTAATAACAATAAAACTAACAAAATTGGCGGATTGTGTCGAAATCCTTGATGGCTTTATTAATCACGATCGTGTACTCTCTCATTTCTGTGTGCCAACAAGCCCATAACCATCTGTGCATTGAAAGAGGAAGTTTAGCGCTACATCAACGAAGTTCCGACACATTCATTAATCAATTTAATGATATTTCATTCTCAACAAACGAGTGCATTTGTGCCAGGAAAGCTTTGAAGGCCATTTGCCCGAATTACTATTTCATGCATAACTTTATGGTTCAATAAAAAATAACAATCTAAATCTTGCGCATATTTTTTGATACTTTATAGAATTTTTAGTGCCGATTCGTAATCCTCTACGGCCAAACAATATTTGGCAATAAATAAAACTGTAACCTCCCACTAATCTCTCGTAATATTCCCTGATACCAGACTATCCCTATATATTCCAATAAGCTAATGAAGGGCCACCCTAATGTTTTTACAAAATATGCCTGATTTACTACGAGTTTATAAAACACCTACCTCACCTTTAAAATATCTACGATTTTGTCTTTAAATATTATATTAGTTTCCAAAAACATACTTGTGGTTTGCTACTGTTTTATTACACACAAATAATTAATACAATTAAATCTGTTAAACTTTAATTCATTAAATATTGTGGTTTTGTTTTATGAAATATGAGTGTTTATCTTTGTTGCATATTTAATAAACAGAGCAAATTTGCAATATTATATTTTAATAAGAGACAACAAAAAAACTAACACACACACATAAGTAATGCTTTATTAATTACAATATTTTCGTAAAAGTCAATTAAATGCATATTTATCAATAATTTAGAAATAACATATTTGAAATACCATTGAACTAGTTAAACACTAATAAATTTGTATAAAACCACGATTTAAGGAGGTATGGAAACCCTCTTAAAGTTTCGCCTCGATGTTGGAAAATAAAAATCAATAATTTCCATAACATTTTATTTCTCCTAAACTTCTAAATATACCACCCAAATGTATGTGAGTATTTCAATGTTTAATAAAAATTTTATTTTGTTTTAACACGTACCTACAATTATTATTTTATTATATCCGTTTTTTGTTCTATGCTATTGTCTCCAAATAAATATTTATCCTACCCCCGGCAATAATTTAATGGTGTTTTAGGTCTATTTGTGTGCTACTGTCTGTCTGTCTGGCTGTTTGGCATTGTTAACCTTGCCATTAACCTGTATAAAATATGTTTCTTTGTTGTTTTTGTTGTTTTAAAACAAGAAAGCATGTAAAATAAAATAATTATAATTATTTTCTATTCTATAAAGTTGTTTTTGTTTTTTTACAATAAATTTTAGTTGAGAGAGCAAATGAGAAAAATTGAAATAATTGGCATACTTTTAGGGCTTTTCTAGGTTTTTTCTAAAACAATGCAATTTAATTGGCTTGAAAGCAAACAAAACATATAAATGAAAAATTAATTTAATTTATTTTATAAGTTGTATTGTAAAAATGTATTTAATTACTTAACTTTATGTGCAGCCATAGTCATTGTTATTTATACAAACTAATAATATAAGTATATTAGTACACAAATATAAATGAGCAAATTTGCAATCCTTAAAGTGTTTAGGTTGCGTCAGGTAAAAATGTGTATAAAGAAATTTTGCATATTTTTCATTCAGTAAAAACTAGTAATTTATAATGTTAAACATGGATATTTATTATAGAAAATGTTATTAGAAACTACATTCCACATTTATTTTTCATACGGAAGATCACAACATTATAAAACTTAACTAACAACTTAACGTGATAAAATTTCTGTTTTGGTTCTAAGACAAAACTATTAAAATTGGTACATGATTTCACCTAGCCGCATGTTAGCGTCATCTCGGATCTACGCTAGAAAGCTCATGAATATATTAGATACCCTGAAATCAAATTTTTACAATTATCTTTTTTATATTGTAAAATTAATATTGTTAAAATTAGTTTGAAGATAAAATTCAACTATATTAGAATACTATATTAAATTGTTTATTTTTTCCATCGGCTCGCGTTTTCGAAATATCGTTTTTTTTTAATGTTCACATTACATACCCCATATTTTTGGTGTTTTTCTTCTAAATGTTGGATAATACAGCCTAGAATGTGAAATTTCCATAAAATTTGGTACATACAATCATTTCGGCCCAAGGACGAAGCCTAGCGTTCATACAAATGTCCTGCCGAAATTGGACTTTATCCGTCATAAATATTTAATTCATATAGGTATCTACACAAATTTTGCTCCAAAATAGTTTTATACATACACGCAGAAAAAAAATAGAGTTGTGCATCTTTACTGTAACCATTTCAACATTTTCACAAGTTTTTTAACAATATTATAGTCACAGTAACTATTTATATGATTGTGGTAACATTAGTATGAACAATTTACAATTCACATGATTGTATCAACCATATATATGGTTGCAGTAAACATGTATATGTTTGTGGCAACCATTATTATGATCCTTGAGATTTCACCAATATATCCTGGATAATTTTGTGTAGAATACCAGTAAAAAAGCGATCTTTTTTAATTTTAGTCGCCATTTATGCAATATTCAACTAATAAGAAAAAAAAATATGTATAATAACCAAAACATAATTAAATTCGCGATATTTTACTAACAAGCTGCCAAAAACAAACTAAAGATAGTTTTGAAAATTAAATGTTCCATATACATATGTTTTATCAGTTACATTTTTCGCTGCACCAAAGCAAAATGTCAATTTTGTTCTTCTGTTTTATTAACAAACGCATTGGAAATTGGGTATTTTGTGGTTTTAAATATATTTTAGTAAGTTATTCGATTAAACCTTGTATTCGTTATTCGTTCGAATACTCAAGGAAATTAATCGATCACTCGAATAATAAAAAAATGGTAAACTTTTATGCGATTTTTGGAAATTTTATGCGAAATAACACTCGATAATTGACAAAGCTATTTTAATTTCAAGGTTTTCATGGAAAGTTATTCGGAGCGGATTGGTGCACTTTAAGATGGATTTTGAAATACAATTTTTGGAATTTATAAGCATCAACTCATAATACTCTCCAGACTATATGGTGTAGGCTATACAAATAATTGAATAATGTCAATATATTTAGTAAAATTTAACATTATAGAGCAACGGTTCTTAAAGAGTCGGCTCTGTTTAAACATTAAGCTACACCACTGTATTCGAATTTATTTTCCAATTTTAATTTGACAAACAAAAATTATTTTCTTATTGCTCAACTTTGACTTATAATCTTTGATTTGAATTATATCTGTCAAATTAATTTAATTCGAAATTCTTTTATTATATCTGATGACAAAATACCTGATACTCTAACCCAATAACACGAAGTATGGTTATGTGTTAATTAATAGTTATAAGAATAGTTTAGTTAGCACATAACCAGACTTCGTGTTAATGGAGGTAAGAAGAAATAATTTAAATGAAATGTAACTCGTGTGCCAAATTTGATTTTGAATTAGTTGAAATCGAAAATTTCGGTAAATATTTTATAAAGTTTTCCCGCCTTCAGTACCACTAGTAGGATTCCTACGCTACGAATTACCGGGAATCATTTTGCAGACATTTTTTTCTGTAACTTATTTATACGTTGTCTTCTTAAAGTGATAATATTTGGATTAGTTGCGTTGACCAACTAATCGAACGATTCCATTATACCCATAGATTGTTTCAGTTCTTGAAACCGATAGTCAGTGGACAAAGAAGCATTATGTTAGAAATAACCGAATTCAACCACAGCAGAAAAATGTGGTCGCTAAGAATGACTAAAATTAAAATTTTAAGTTCTTAAAGAAATTATTAAGGTGCCTAGCATTAGAACTTCAAAGAATATTTATATTTAGAGTGAATAATAAAAAAAATACTGGTTTAAATTTGTTTACATAAATAATTAAGTATAAATGTTATAAAGTTTTATATGTTGTACTCCTTTTAAAACACTGGTGAAAGTATATGAAGACTATTTTACTGCACGCAGAGAAAATATATAGTTATGCATGTTTGCAGTAACCATTTCAATATTTCTAAATGTTTTTTAACAATATTATAGTCACAGTAACTATTTGCATGATTATGGTAACCATAATATGGTAAACTTCCGATTCCCATGATTGTATCAATCATATATATGGTTACAGTAAACAAGTATATGTTTGTGACAACCATTTTTATGATTCATTTCCACTTCTTATTATCAATTATATTTTTCTTAATATTAGTTTGCTTTTTTGCATCACTATTTGCTATTTCTCAATTTTAATTTAAGTTTCTTGATTTCACCTTGTTATACTGAAATGGGTTAGGGAACTGTAAAGCAAAATCTTGTGAGAACCCCTATTATAGAGGCTATGTATATAAAACTTTTTTTATACCCTCCACCACCACAAGTGGTGAAAGTGGGTATATATAAGTTTGTCATTCCGTGTGTAACATTGAGAAATATTCATCTGAGACCCAACAAAGTATATATATTATTGATCCTTTTGAAATTTTAAGTCGATTGAGCAATGTCCGTCTGTCTGTCTGTGTAAAACACTCTCACGTCCAAAATACATAAGCAAAATTAATGAAATGTATACCAAAACGTTTATAATTTTTCTAAGCAGTTTGGTGTTGAAAATCAGCAAAATCGAATTGGTAGAACCAGGGTTATGGATCAAAATGCAAGACAACCTCCAAAAATTTTTGATAAGTTTCACATGATTTTTGTGACTTTTGGTAAATTTATTGCAGAGAATACCATGAAATTTTGAACTAATTATTTATATGATAAAACAACAAATTCTGTTGAAAATGGAAAGAATCGGTCCATAATTTCTCGTAGCCCCCATACCGATATCTTCCCGAAATATGGTGCTATGGTATATAAATGCCCATAGAATTGCAGTATCCATACAAAATTCAGCACAACTAAGTGTCGTCTAAACAGAAATCGTGAGACCAATTTTTTTTTGGATCGGGCACTATTTGACCATAGCCGCCATGTAAAGTTTACTTCCGAAAATCACTTAAATACACTTAAATATCTTATATATATCGGTATCAGGTTTAAATTCGACTTGCATAATCCCCATGCACATGAAAATTGCTGTAGGGAATTTTATGAAGATCGGCCCATAATTGGTTATAGCTCCCATATAAGGACCACTTCCAAAAACCACATTAATTTTCATAAATATCTGAAAAATAACGTTATCGAATTAAAATTTTACAGAGATCGGTAGTATTAATTCACAAATGATACTACTAGATTGTGTAAATATCGGTTCATATTTGACCATAGCTCCCATATAAGGACCACTTCCGAAAAACACATTAACCTCAATAAATATTTTAAATATATCGATATCGAAATAAAATTGTATACAGATCAATATATTGTATCCAAAAATTATACTACTGGGTTTCGTGAATATCGGTACATATTTGACCATAGCACCCATATTAGCTCCATTTCCGATAATCACAATAATACTCATAAAACTCTTGTAAATAATGTTATGGAGAAAAAATACATTAACGCATATATACACTCATATCGGTAAAATATGTAACAGATATAAGTTTCAAGTAGATTTGGTGACTATAGGTTCATAATTATATATATAAGGCTCACATCCGGAAAATTCATTAGAACAGAACAAAAGTATACTTTTGAAGTTCGACTTAATATATTTGTTTACCCTTTTTTATACTGTTTACTTCACTTGTGGTGAATAAGGAAAATGTTGAGCCAATCGGTAATGTTAACCAATTATTAAGTATATAAATTGTTAAATAGTACATTTTATTTCTATTATAAAATTATAGACTCTGTTGGAAATGGTAGGAATATGTACTTATTTCAATTATAAATTGCTGAATTAGATACATTTTTTTATATTTGAAATAAAATATCTTCTGTGTAAACTAGATTTTCTAACAATATATAAAATACTACTATACTAAGTACTTAACTACTATATTTTAAACAAACTTTTATGTTGTTTAAAAAAGTGGAAAGTACATAATTTGCATATAGTCCAAAATGTGTACTATATCTTTTTTATAAAAATATTTCAATTTTTATTTCAATATTTCGCTACATCAATGTGTAGCATTTTCAAATATTTTCCTGAAGATGCTACACATTGATGTAGCGAAATATTGAAATAAAAATTGAAATATTTTTATAAAAAGACCTCAAGCTTGAATAATTATCATATTAAATATCAAGATTCATCTATAAAGTGGCTTAAAAATAAATTCGCTTATGGTCCACAAAAATTGTGCAACTGTATTTGTAGACTTTAGCTTTTCAAAATAAATTTAGAACATTTTTAAATATAACCAGTGTTGCCAGTTTAGCCTTTTTGAGGCTAAATTTAGCCTTTTTATTTACTCTTTAGCCTCGAAATTTTGGTTTTAGCTTCGTGGCTTTTTTCTAGCCTTTTTTTAATTTGAAAATAGCCTTTTTTAAACAAAAAAAGGCTAGAAAAAACCACGAAGCTAAAACCAAAATTTCGAGGATAAGGAGAAAATAAAAAGGCTAAATTTATATTTGTGAGACATTATCATTTTAATTCATTACTGTGTTTCATTTAGCTTTTCAACACACAGAAAACGAATTGGTTGAAAATCAATATGAATGACTAATATTTGATTCCAGTTATAAAATTTATAAAATGATTTTCCATATCTATGAAATATAAAATATAATTGTGATGGAATTATGATTTCCACAATATAAAATTTAGTTATAAAATCCAATTTATACTTTTCGAAAATTTATTTTAAATATTTAAATAACGCAACCGAATTTAACATGATATGCAGTGTTGCCAGTTTAGCCTTTTTGAGGCTAAATTTAGCCTTTTTATTTACTCTTTAGCCTCGAAATTTTGGTTTTAGCTTCGTGGCTTTTTTCTAGCCTTTTTTTAATTTGAAAATAGCCTTTTTTAAATAAAAAAAGGCTAGAAAAAAAACACGAAGCTAAAACCAAAATTTCGAGGATAAGGAGAAAATTAAAAGGCTAAATTTATATTTGTGAGACATTTTCATTTTCATTCATTACTGTTTTTCATTTAGCTTTTCAACATACTCAAGAATTGTGCAGTATTAAAAGAACAAATAACAATTGCCAATACCAAGTGTTTCAAAATGAAATAGAGTATTTTACTTATATCTGAAAGCTATAATTATCTAGCAAATTCACTTTCAAGACAAAATTGTTACTACACATTATATTCATCGTTATATAATGGACAAGAGCACCACAAACTCTTGAAGGTTTGTGATACTCGATGGCTATCATTTGAAATAGTCGTTAAACGTATTGTGGATCTATGCTCCGAGTTAAAACCAGCAATGCTACAAAGCCTAACATTTAAGTGATTAATATACTGATTATAATTTGGTGTATTATTTTTTTTTAAACCAGTAAGCAATGCAGCGGATCCAACAAAGCTGTTTTCTGATTTAAAATTTCTTGTCCATAGTTTGTGTTTTCAAATTGTAATACAATGCAAAGAATTTGATACATTATCGTCCCCAATTGAAAATTGTTTAATGTTTTCGCCACATTTTTCATGCAAGTTTGAAGAATGAGAGATAAAATAACGAACGGTTTAATTAGTGACGATTCTGAAAAAAATAATACGGCAAATTAAACTAATTGAGCAATTGCGACAAAGATTTTCATATGAAAACTCTTCGCTAAGTCGATTTTTTATCCGTTAATAATAATACTTAAAATAGTACTCGTAAAACCAAAAAAATATATTATGTATGTGAAAAATAGTAAATGCTTTTATTAAAAAAAAAAAAAAATTTTTTTAATTTAATGTCATCTTTGAAATCGATGACTTCCGATAGTTAGTTCTATTAGATAGTTATTCAGACACAATTTTTCAACAAGATCGGTCGAAAACTTTCTGAGTTGGAGGGGATCAGAATTTGACATTTTGGCCAAGCGGGTGTTTTTTCTCCTCCATGTAACTTATTACCTATTGTTCTTAGCTAAATGTGTCCCAAATAGTTTACATAGCTATTTCTTCAATCTTTCGGAAAAAACTTTTTTTTTACTTTTTTTTGCAAAATCTAAAACTGTTGATATTTTTTTTTCAAAATGGGCCCTTTTTTAATTTTTTTGCTCAAGAGAAAGCTTAGGTCCATTCCTTTAAGAGGTTTTTGATCGCTTATGTATATTTATTATTAATGAGTAATGTTATTTTTTGTTTGCTGCTGAAGTGTACCTTTATAATTTTATTTATTTTTATGAATTTTATAAACATATTTTCTAATTTTTTATTTAAAAATAAATATAAAACTAAATTAATTTAATTTATAATATTTTAGCTTTTTCTTTTGGCATTTTTTTAAAGCAGTTTGGCTTTTTCTGGCCTTTTTTTGAAGTCATTATAGCTTCTTTTTTTGCCAGCTCCTGGCAACACTGATGATATGTTAAGCTTCTGTACTAAATATTGGTAGTTATAATTATAAATTCAATTTAAATTCGAATTTAACAACTGAAAATTCGGTACATTTGATTTGACATTCTCAAATTAAATTAAATAAGAAAACAAACAATTGTGCAATCTATTTTTTAAATAATAAAATAAAACAAAAACTTTATTTTTGCCAAAGACAATGCTGTTTTCAACAATGAGAACGAGTTTAGATGCAGATAAGTTAATATAGGTGAAGGTAAGTAGGATTATTTCCACCAATAAAGTATCCGAAATCTCATTGGTAAAATATACATATCTATGTTGCAGCTCTCAAAGCTGCCAAATATAAACGAGATGTTCAATGTCTTTTATTGAACTCATTGATATAAAGGTTCTCGACAAACGACAGTACCAATAAACGTATTGTCAAATATTCCCTCAGTATTTTTTACACTTTCAGATACTCGGATGTGTATAGTGTTCCTAAATATTTATTTTATTTAATCATTTTTTTAATTTTAAATAAAAAACATACAAAAAGAATGTCAAATAATTTTAAACTTAATTCACAATAGTTTATTTTTGAAACGGTTATAGGTACCATATAAATTCAGTAATTTCAATCGAATTGTACGATAGTATATGCAACCGACAGAATTCGATTGGCGACAAATTCGGTTGTGACTACGAAACTGTTTTCTCTGTGAACATACTCAAGAATTGTGCAGTATTAAAAGAACAAATAACAATTGCCAATACCAAGTGTTTCAAAATTAAATATAGTATTTTATATCTGAAAGCTATAAATGTCTAGCAAATTCGCTTTCAAGGCAAAATTGTTACTACACATTATATTCATCGTTATATAATGGACAGGAGCCCCACAAACTCTTGAAGGCTTGTGATACTAGATGGCTTTCATTTGAAATAGCCGCTAAACGTATTGGGAATCTGTGCTTCGAGTTAAAACCAGCAATGGTTCAAAGCCAAACATTTAAGTGATTAATATACTGATTACAATTTGGTGTATTATTTTTTTTTTTTTTAAACCAGTAAGCAATGCAGTGGATCCAACAAAGCTGTTTTCGGATTTAAATTTTCTTGTCCATAGTTTGTGTTTTCAAATTGAATTACAATGCAAAGAATTTGATACATTATCGTCCCCAATTGAAAATTGTTTAATGTTTTCGCCACATTTTTCATGCAAGTTTGAAGAATGAGAGATAAAATAACGAATGGTTTAATTAATAATAATAATACGGCAAATTAAACTAATTGAGCAATTGCGACAAAGATTTTCATATGAAAACTCTTCTCTAAGTCGATTTTTTATCCGTTAATAATACACTTAAAATAATACTCGTAAAACCAAAAAAATATATTATGTATGTGAAAAATAGTAAATGCTTAGTAATTAAATTAAAAAAGAAACAAAATTTAAGTTTTGTCTGTATAAAAATATATATGGGGCATTTAATGTCAAGTGAACCATCTTTTGAAATCGATGTCTTCCGATAGTTAGTTCTATTAGATAGTAGTTCAGACACAATTTTTCAACAAGATCGGTCGAAAACTTTCTGAGTTGGAGAGGATCAGAATTTGACATTTTGGCCAAGCAGGTGTTTTTTCTCCTCCATGTAACTTATTACCTATTGTTCTTAGCAAAATGTGTCCCAAATAGTTTACATAGCTATTTCTTCAATCTTTCGGAAAAAAACTTTTTTTTTACTTTTTTTGCAAAATCTAAAACTGTTGACATTTTTTTTTTTAAATGGGCCCTTTTTTAATTTTTTGCTTAAGAGAAAGCTTAGGTCCATTCCTTAAAGAGGTTTTTGATCGCTTATGTATATGTGTATATTTATTATTTATTATTAATGATTAATGTTATTTTTTGTTTGCTGCTGAAGTGTATTTTATAATTTTATTTATTTTTATGAATTTTATGAACATATTTTCTAATTTTTTATTTAAAAATAAATATAAAACTAAATTAATTTAATTTATAATATTTTAGCTTTTTCTTTTGGCATTTTTTTAAAGCAGTTTGGCTTTTTCTGGCCTTTTTTTGAAGTCAATATAGCTTCTTTTTTTGCCAGCTCCTGGCAACACTGAATATAACTCACCTTTATTATTGATGCAACATAAATTCCACAAACTAATTTTAAATTGAATATTTGGGTGATAATTTACTAAGTTAAAAAGGCAGCTGTAAGTTTTTTAACCAAATTTAAATAAATTGGATTAACTTTATTAATTATGAATTTGGTATATTAAATACTTTTAAATTTTTATTTTTTTTTAACATTTACACACACTCAACGTAAGGCTCATTATTAATTAAAAATGTATAATCATTATTATTATTATAATTATTGTGGATATAATATATATTTTCACTTTGTTTGCTGTTTTATAAGTTTCAACAACACACATACACACACACACAAACACTATATAAATTATTAATTGTTGATAAGAAAACTTTGTAGTTTTTCTCTTTTTAATATGTTAATATTAAAGGATTCCGGCTGCTGATTTTTAAAATCAGTTTATAAACTTTATTGTTGTTGCTTGCTGCTGGTTTATTTTAAAATAAAAGTTAACAAATAAATATGGTTGTTGTTGAATACACAGAATACACAATCATTAAGTTGTATTAAATAATTGTACACACATAAACACGTTTTTATTTAGGCGAGAATCCTTGCAAATAAACGAATCCTTGCAAAGAAACACAAATGAACAGGCGGCGATACGAACAGGATACGAAAAATGAAACAAAATGATTTTTATCGGAAAATTTTCATTAATGTAAATGTATCCTTTTTTATTATTCGCTATTGTTGTTGTTGTTGTTTGTTGGTTTGTTTGTTTGTTTGTTTGTTCGTTACTGCTGTTGCTAATATGTATTGTTGCTGTTGTTGTTATTGTTTTCTTTGTATTGCTTACAGCTGCTTCACACACATCCACATAAAATTACCCACAATCAGTTACAGTAATATTTTACGAAAATGTTTCCGTTTTTATGTTCAAAAAGTCAATTACACTCTTACAGCGAAAAAATCTCTCCAGACTCTCACTCATTTACAACGAAAAACGGTAGTTGTATTTGCAAATGTCGAGAGGGCTTTAAAGACTGGTTTCTTTGAAAAGAAAATAATGAATATTTTTTTTTTTTAGTTAATTAATCTTTTAGTTAAACTTTGCTTAATGAGTTGTGAAATATTGATATTTAAACAATGAATTTAAGGTCTGAGTTGCAATTTGCATTACCACCCTGCTACTTCTTACTTAATTTTGTTTAATCTTTAAATATTTAAGAAAATTTCGTACATAAAATTTAAGAATATAATGTGTGTTTATATTTTTTATAACCAATACTTAACATAAGTTTTATTTATACTTATGAGAAGTTTTAGAATAGAAAATATTTTTTTTTAAATAAAAACTTAACTTAAAGTTAACATTAACTATAGGTCGTAATTTTGAAAATTTATACTGAAATATGTCACATTTATCTAACTTGTACTTAAATTTATTTTTTTTAAATTATGACATGTAGTCAGTGCTAACTTTAGATTAAGGTTTTATTGTTAATGGGGATAAGAGTCTTTTAGTTATTAACATGATGATTTAGATACTAGTATTGTATAAACTAAACACATTTAAAGATATTTGTACTCCTTTCAATTCCTTTTAGTATTCAAAAAGTTTTTAATGATTTTCAACAAAATTAATTGAAAATAGTTGTCTTAAACCTTTGTAATAGATTTGAATTGAAGAAACTTTTAATCATTCAACCAATTTTATAACACTATACTACAATAGATTTGAATTAAAGAAAACTTGAATGAGTCAATAAAGAACAAATTCTATAAACAATAAATGCTCAAAGAGTAAATTCAATATATTTGGAGTACTAAGCAATTAAGACAATGAATTAAATCCTGCTGACTGCTTTAATATAATTGTTAAGAGGATTTAATTGATTTTTAAATTTTAAATCAGCATTAATTCTTCCAAACCATTGGTTCAGACAAAGTAAACGATTTGCTATTACTGTCTTTTACAATATTTGGAGTGTAAAAATGATCTCATTCAATACAGAAACGAGGTACAGAATAGTATCCTTCCTACTTGCCTCAAGAACTATTGATTATTTATTCAAATATGCGTAGACATATCCAAATGGGATAATTTTTCCTAAAACGGACAGAAGATAGTTATTTTCGGATTTGTCAGGTAAATGCAGCCGGATATCTCTTCTCCACGGCAACTTGCCCAACAAGCTTTGCAGCTTCAATGCTATGTGGGCGATATTCTATCGATCGACTCTTTTGGATTCTCTTGTCCTCGTCAGTGGGAGATGATCGCTATGCCTTCTGAATGTTAGCAGATATCTAACTGATATATACTCGCAGAAAAAAAATATAGTTGGGCATTGTTACTGTAACCATTTCAACATTTTTAACAATATTATAGTCACAGTAACTATATATATGATTGTGGTAACAATAATATGGTTAATATACGATTCACATGAATATTCAAACTATATATATGGTTACAGTAAACATGTATATGTTTGTGACAACCATTTATATGATGAAGGAATTACCATATTATGTTGCTCTTATATCATAATCTGAGAACAACATATGATAAAATTATTCATGTGAATCGTAAGTTAACCATATTATTGTTACCACAATCATATATATAGTTACTGTGACTATAATATTGTTAAAAATGTTGAAATGGTTACAGTAACAATGCACAAATTTTGAAATGGTTACATTAACAATGCCCAACTATATTTTTTTTCTGCGTGTAGCTTCTCGTCAGAGAGTAGAGCCTTCTCCACGAAATTTTGAATGGTATTCGATTCACAAATAGAGTCTTTCGTCAATTCCAGAAGACTATCCAAAACCCTAATCTGCTTTTCATCCCTCCGTGTTCCCCTTAGTCGCTGAAAGCCTTAGCTTCAACCCCAGCTATCCCTTCCTTAGTACTTACTTTTGTACCCACTACTCCTACCACATCCATTTCAATTAACTCTTTATCTTCAATTGTGTTACCAGTATGTTACCGAGTATGCTCGTATTAACGGACAGTGACGGCGTGCTGGACTAGGAAAACAAACCTACAACAGCGTTTTGCCCTGATGCTGAGGGAAGCTGTTAGCGGTTAGTTTCTTCAAGCACTAATTAACCATACAGTCCATAGGAACTGTTACCAACTATGTTGGCCTGAAAAGCAGGGACTGTAACATTTATAATAAAAATCACAACATAATTTTTATTTTCTCATATTTTTTTTTTTTGTCAGAAATATTTGTTATTTTTTGAATTTTTTTTTTTTTTGTCTAGAATATTTAAGAATATTAAAACCTGAAATTTTAAAAAACTGTAAAAAACTTAATATTCAAAATTGGGTCTAACAGGACTTAAATGAGTACATTATACATTTTTTTATTTCATAATGAATGAAATGGCCTTTTCTTTTTATTAATAAGTTTCACCTCATATTTCTGACAAAAAAAATAAAAATCAATCAAGTCAGAGAGCTATATTCTACTTTTTTTCATAAAATTATTTTTTTCAAAATTTAAAAAAAAAATTTACAATTTTTTTTTAAATTGTTTTTATAATTAAAAAAAATAATATTTAATTTATCAGTAAAAAAAAATTTATGACAAAAAATTTTTATGACAAAAAATTTTTTTTGTTAAAAAAATATTTTTCCTAATTTGACCCATTGTTGGTTCAAATTACTATAGCCTTATAAACATCGTTATAATTGACTTTGAAATATCTATCATTAGATATCCATATTGTTTACATTAATGACATAGTAATTCAGATATAGGTCAAAAATAGACCACAAAAATCAAGGTTGTCCCGGTTTTTTCCTTCTATATCAGCCATTTGTGGGCCGTTTTTCTCGATTTTATATAGAAACCGGGAGAATTCCCGATATATTGATGTATCAATCACGTTTGTAAGTTATTTGGGGCTACGGGAAGTTGATTTCAACATACAGACGGACATAGCTATATCGACTACGCTATCTATAACGATCTAGAATATATATAGAAATTACAATCGGAATGACAAATTTATATATACCCTTGTCACTCATGCTGAAGGGTATAAATAACAAATATTTCTGACAAAAAAACAAAAAATCGAGGATTTAAAAAGCATGTTATTTTATAAATAAATATAGTTGAAAACAATCAAAATGGTATGCTTGACTTGTCTCTCCGACTTTTTCCTTAAAAATTTCAAGAATAATTATTATTTTCATTCTCTGCTTAAAAGTACATATATAACGTTTTTCCCATCGGTAAAGCCCCTTCTTAACAAGGAGTGAATTTAGTCTAATGGATGCTTCATAACCCAGTGCAACTTGATACTGTAAAAAATGAAATAGAATTGAAAACATATTTCAAATCTAAAATTTTACATTTTATGTACTTAAAAACACTTTCTCGCATCTAATAAATACTAAATGGGAATACAAAAAATGCAAAATTTGAATGACTGAATCTATTATGTGTGAGCATGGATAGTAATTTAAAATTGGCTTATTTCAAGGAAATTTAGTTTTTGGTAACAGATTTGTTATAATTATAGCTTAAAAACATTTTGTAACCTATTTTATAATATTTACTTTAGATTGCTAATTTAAGAGTTAATAATTTTAAATGCGTAGGACTTTGTTAACCCTTTTTTATCGACAGCCAAATCTGTCCAAGACTGCAAAAGCAAACCTGTACTATAAACAACATTTAAAATATAACACTGATGAAATTTATTTCTAACGATCCATTTCTGTACTCTATTCAGCGCTGACTATTACAGAAATTATACTCTTTTTTCCTTGTAAATAAGATGTCGGAAATACTTTTCAACGAAATTAGACCTAAAAATATGCATAGTGAAATTATGTGATTATAAAACAATTTGCAAAACAATATTTTGTAAACCTTATTAGCATTTATATTAATTTTTTAAAAAATTAACCCTATACAGCAGGAAATTATATTTTACATGAAATATGTTGTATGCATTTAAGGTTAAATCTTAAAACAAAACTAATTTAAATGCTTCTTAGTATTAACAAAATAATTCTAACATTAATTAAGATTGTTAATTTCATAACTTAATTTTTGAAATTGCTATAAAAATCATAATATTGTTTTAGGTTATCATGAATTAATGATGTCCAATCCAAAAAGTATATATTTGTTTAAAAGCTATGTTTCAATAGAATACAAAAATTTCTCTTAACAAACTAATCTCATCTAAATTAAATGTTTAATAATTTTAAGTGTAGAATTCTAATTTTAATGTCTTGTTCAATTTTGACCCCAGCTATAAAAGGGTTAACAATGTTCTAGAAATTTACAATTAGCAAATCGTAAATTAAACTCCCAAAGAAATAATCTAAAATTAAACATAATTTAAACAAATTTTGGAACAACAATTATATTTCCTTGAAATACGATTTTTAAACGCAAAACCATTCAATTTACAACCACCAAAATTATTTTATTTATATGTATTTTAAATCCTATTTTAGACTTCATTAATATCAGGAAAAAAAATTTATAATTTTTTTAAATTTCTTTTAAAAAAAATTTTGCAAATATAAAATTAGGATTTGAGATATTCAAGAAATTAAATATTTGTTTTAAATCAAGTTATAAAAGGTTATCGATTTAAACATTTATTAATATCCCATAAGCATTTTTGCTGGAATTTAGTTAGAAAACAAGCCTTGAGTCCAGGAAACATAAATTCAAGCCACGTGTTTTTTGATTGAAAAATATTTAATTTTTTCGCATACATGTCAAATTCCAGTAAAATGTTCAAGTGCTTGAATTATTACGGCTTAAGTCATAGAGAATTAAACATAGAGACGAGACACTCCGACTTGTCAAACAGAAATACAACAAATCATATGTCTGATACAACAACAAAATACATTAAATTTTTGAAAACAGACTTAGGTTTTTGGCAATTATGTCTCGTCTCTATGATACCCTATGGCGTAAGTGCTTATTGGGTATTTTATATTGGAACTATGGGTAAATAAAATATAAACATTATTTTTAAATTTTTCATTGAAAAAATTTACCCAAAACTCGAAACTTCCAAAAAAAACTTCAATCTCTAAATGTTATACGATTTTGCTAAAATTTTTCGCATTCATTTTATCGATGAAGGAACAAACTATTTTATACTTTTGGAGTACAGAAAATTTAATAATTTTAATATAAAGTCCACCCTACTATTTAAAGTTTAAGAAGTTTATTTGAATTTTTCGTATTGACAGAGTTGTGTGTCATTTTTATACTACGGTGATAAGAAGAATAATACTCTTGCATTTTATATAGTCTCCTTTCATACTTTTTCGGAAGCACTTTAGAAAAACAATTTATTTTGATGCACTTAGGATAAGTTGCTTCTTAGGATAAAACGCAGCACAGACTTAAACATAACAAAACACACAGAAACAAAAGAGGTGAGCGATACTTTTACTCTCCAGTTTCAGCAGCACTTACCCTCTCCCTTTCAGAAGACATGATTCGACTTTTTTTAGAATTAATTCTTAAACATTTTTCAAAATCAATTTGTCTCCTAAGTACTTCAAACGTATTGAATTCATTCCCTTGATAATTCATTATTTACAAAATTTATTTATTATTGAATCATTATATATTTCTTTAATTGAAATCCATTAGTAATATTCAGATTAACAAAAATCATTCTTCTATACACTCATATAAGTCCATAAAGATAAAAATCATAAAGATAAAAATCATAAAAAAATTATCCTCCGAAAGTATTGAGCTCATCATCAACTACAATTCATTCATATGATTCTAATTATCAATCACATACGCTTCTTAACATAACAAAGTTAAGATTTATCCACAGATAAATTATTTTCGTTCAAATATATATAACAAAACAATATACTCCTTAATGTGCATAAGCAAATGTATTTTGTAATAAAGCATTGAAATAAAACCAACAACGATTCTATTTAATTATAACAAGTTTCTCATGCCTCCATATCGGGGGGAAAAGCCCGACTATATTTTCCTAGTTCTTTACAACAAAATTCGTAGTAAGTCCACAAATGTTTAAGAATTCCATAAAATTTTTGTGACTTAAAACTAAAGGGAGAAAATATTAATTTAATTGTTATATTTATACATTTTTCAAATTGCTAATGTAAACAAAAAAATAAAAATTTAAATATTAATAACTCAACATTTATTCGAATAAAAATAATCCTTTAAAGCTCTGTGTTTAAATAAGCAACCAAAAAATAGTAAAAATATCACAAAAGATCTCCCAAGTAGCAGTGGTAGTTGAGGTGGTAATAGCAGCAGCAGCAGCAGCTGTAGCTGAATATGAATATGTATTAGTTAGCAGTAGGTCAGCATTACAATAATAATGAAACAGATTTAACAAAGTTTGCCATAAGGATATACATATGTATGTGTTGCAAAATAAACACAAGATATTATTAATTTTTTTTTTCTTTTCATACGAGTATTTGCACAATATTCTAATTACTTTTATTCTTGCTGAATTTATCCAACTTAAAAAATATTTCTTAAATTATTTTCTCTTTGCTATTTTGTTCGCGTTAAAATTTCGTATATTTTGCACTTTGATGTTGTTATTGTATTTTTTTTAAAGTCCTTTTTATATGTTATGAATTTTTTGTTTTTTTTTGCTCATTTAAATTTTGCGTTTAAAAATTAACGCATTTTTTGCTGTCTATAACGTTTAAGCGTTTATAACGTCCCTTCCGTGTACCGTACGCTTTGAATTGACGTGAAGTACTGAATTCGCGTATTATTGTGAAGCTGTTGATAAATGTATACGACCAAAAACAACAACACAATACGAAATGAAAAAAATAACGCTAAAACACATGGCAGCAAAAGAAGAGTCTCATCCAACACAGCCAACAACAACAACATACAACCCAACATTTTTAACATTGAGCTTTAAAGTTTTATGCTGGTTCGTTCATGGCCTGCCTATGTCGTCAATACAGTTAGTGTTGCTCGCAGTGCATACGACGACTATTGATGTTTGTTATGTTGGTTGGTTGGCTGGCTGGCTGACGCTTTCGTTGGTTCACTTGCTTCGTGCTTTGCCGTTACTTTGTCTCACAAACTGTTTATTATTACTAAACATAAATGTTGTTGGAACATTAAAGTTTATGTTGCAACTTCATACTTATGCTAAGGGAGAAGTAGTTTTATGTTAAAACTTCCAACATGTTTGTTAAGAGAATTTCTATAAAATTTGTTTTTTACATACTCTTTAATTTAACCGGCTTTTAAAGGCCATTATAACACAGCGGTTGATTTCAGTTTTCTTGTACTGTCAATTTTGATTTAAGATTAAATTGGTGTTTTATTCTTGTATTGTAAAAAGGTTTTTTCCTTTATTGAAACTTAATGAATTAGATTGAATCAAAATGAAACATAATAAATACTGTAGAGTTTGTATTGTATTACATTAAGGATAAAAAATGGTGTAAAGAGCAAAAAGACAAATTGCATGTCTTATTTTAACGGAAACAATCTTTTAGATATTTTGGAATATACTTAGCAGAAATCTTCATTACCAAGTAATGAATTAAAATGCAAATAGAATGAATATTAAGAATCAATTTAGAGATGTCCATTTTTCTATTGATATCAACTTCCCGAAGACGCTAAATTACTTACGAACTTGAATAATACCCCAATGAAGCAAAACATTTTTGCTATTGAAAATCGGTCAATAAATGATAATGAGCAAAACAAAGTTTTTAAAGAGACTCTGACTACAATCTAGAATGCTGGTACATTAACATCTAGCATACATCGCAGCCTAAAGCAATTTCTTGCTACTTTGACAGAAAAATTGTTAAATAAAATAAAAACTGAATTTGACAATTTCAAGTAGTACGATGTTGCTTCGACACAAATATGGAACCCACAAAATTCCATTTTAACGGTCTATTTGTACCTAATTTGGTGTTTATTGGTTTACTAATTTAAGAATAAACAACCGCAAAATGGTCCTAAGTTCATTAATTTAGAAAATTCAAGTAGAACTATTGGGAGAAAGAAAAAGTTATAGTACTGCATATCCTGATTCCTACTCATTCAGGATTCGATAACTTGTTGTTGAAAATGCGGGATTTAAATAGATGGCGTATTTTTAGAACATGCGGCCAGTCATTAAACCGAAATATTCCATCATGACAACGGAATCCATATGTTGCCAGATAGATATGAAAAGGTCATAGCCAACAATGGCCTATACTTTAGATAAATTTATATTGTACAAAGGTTAAACCTGTTGTTATTAATAACCAATTAAAAAATTATTTTATTTGTTCTTAGTTTAAAATCAGTTTTAAGAATAATTTTATTTTTTAAAGAAAAATTATTTTGTTTATATGAGTATAAAATCAAAAGTTACTATTTGATTTATTTTTTTTAAATTGTTGTGGTATTGTATATAACAATAACCATCACATTACCCCCTTTCTAATGAAAATGTTATACATTTTGGTGGTTCGGGGTTATTCCCTGGTTCTGCAATTATTTCCTCAATAAACGCCGGCTTAAGTCTGTCAATTGAAACTTTGTCAGTGTTCTTTCCAATCTTTATAGTATAATATTTTTCTTTTCTTTCAATGACGTCATATGGTCCACTATATTTATTGGTAAATGGTTTTAATATTCCATCATTGCGTATCCACACTTTAGGAGTAGTTGATAACTCATTATATATAAATGGCTTTTTAGAGCAATGATGAGATGTAGCTACAGGACGAATATTTTCCATTGTTGATTTCAGTTGTAGTAAAAAGTTGGACTGAGGTTGTTTGCCTTTAATATCGGAGAAAAATTGACCAGGCAGTTTTAAATTTTCCCCATAAAGAAATTCAGCTGCAGACGCTTTCAAATCTTCTTTGTGTGCTGTTCTCATCCCAAGAAGAACTGTTGGTAAAATTTTTGTCCATGAGTGAGTGTTATGACACGTTATGGCTGTTTTTAATGTGCGATGCATTCTTTCAACTAAACCGTTACTTTGTGGATGATACGAAGTTGTTGTAATATGTTGAGCACCTATGAATTGAGCTAATTCAGCAAACACATTTGAAGTGAATTGTCGTCCACGATCGGAAACTATTTTATTGGGACATCCATATCTAGAGATCCAACAGCTATAAAATGCGTCACATATAGTTTCAGCCGATATATTTTCTATAGGAATTGCTTCAGGCCATCTTGTAAATCTATCTATACAGGTTAGGAGATAACATTAACCTTGACTTGGGGGAAGAGGTCCTACTATGTCTACATGTACTTCAGAGAAACGTTCGGACACAATTGGAAATACTCCAAGCGACGACTTCACGTGCTTCGAAATTTTTGCCTTTTGGCAATGTTCGCATTTTCGTACCATTTGAGCAATGTCTCGATTCATTGAGGGCCAAACGAAACGATCAGATATAAGTTTTCGGGAAGCTCGTACTCCTGGGTGACTTAAACCGTGAATTTTTTGGAATACCTCTTGCCTTTGATTCTTGCAAACATATGGACGTGACTTATGTTTAGTTATATCGCAATAAATGCTTTTATTTGAATCTGGAATATTAATTAATCTAAGCTTTAGTTGAGTAGATTTTTGATCATTTAAAATTTCTTTCAATTCTTCGTCGTTATTTTGATTATCTGCCATACTCTCGTAGTTAATTAACTCGATCTCACTTGATCTAGACAAATAATCTGCTACTACGTTTTCAGAACCGGGCACATGTCTTATATCTGTTGTAAATTGAGATATAAAATCTAGATGACGGATTTGTCGTGGGCTTGCACGTTCAGGTTTCTGCTTAAAAGCGAATATAAGAGGTTTGTGATCCGTATATATTGCGAAATTTCGTCCTTCTAACATGAATCTAAAATGTTTGACACCTGCGTACGTTGCTAATAATTCTCTATCGTATGTGCTATAATTTTGTTCAGAGGGTGAAAGTTTGCGAGAGAAAAATGCTAATGGTCTCCATCCATTTTTCATTTTCTGTTCTAAAACTGCCACTATACCAATATTAGAAGCATCAACTTTGAGAGCTATCTCTGAATCCATTTCCGGATATGTTAGTAAAGCAGCATTTGCGCAATCATTTTTTATTATTTTAAATTTAATTTGTCTTTTATCCTTCTTTTTACATCCTTTTAGAAATTCATTCAGTTTAATTTGGTGGTGTGCTGCATGTGGCATAAATCTTCGATAGTAATTGGTTGTTGCAAGAAACCGACGAAGTTGTTCCAACTTATTTGGTTTTGGAGTCTCTAGAATTGCTTTAATTTTTGATTGCATGGGTTTAATACCATCTTCTGAAATGTGATATCCCAAAAAATCTAATTCGGATACTCCGAATAAACATTTGCTAGGGTTAATGATTGCTCCATTATCATTTAAACGTCGGAATAGTATATCTAAATGCTTTAAGTGCTCTTCTTTTGAACTTGACGCTACTAGAATATCATCAATGTATACGTATATGAAATTTAAATCACGACAAATATTTTGCATCCACCTTTGGAAGCTCTGAGCAGAATTACGTAAACCGAATGGCATTTTAAGGTATTCAAATAATCCGAAAGGTGTCACAATTGCAGTTTTTTCTATATCAGCGGGATTTACAGGCATCTGATGATATGCCTTGACTAAATCGAGTTTGGAAAATGTATTATTACCTGCCAAATTAGATGTAAAATCTGTCGGTATAGTTATACGATTTAAAGCTCTATAATCGCCACATGGTCGCCATTCGTTATTTGATTTGGGTACCATATGGAGTGCGTTTGACCAACAACTTTTTGATGGTCTTATAACTCCGTTATCAATGAGATATTTAAATTCATTTTTTGCACAAGCTAAACGCTTGGGGTCTAATCTACGGACTTTAGCTTTTACCGGCGGACCATTAGTATCAATATGATGAAAAACTTGACAGTTGCTAGGTATTTCTGAGATTCGGTTAACTGAATATAGTGCAGGATATTTCTCAAGTAATTTGTGGTATTCGTTTGAGGCTTTAATGATATTAAGTTCAAGTGACGGTTCTAATGATACTTTTGTGGGTACACTTAAAAATGTTTTTCTATCCACTATTGTGAAATTCTTAAGATCTGGTAAAAGATCAAAATGCTTGAGGAAATCTGAACCTATAATAGGTTTACTAACTTCTGCTATAATAAATTTCCAAACAAAAGGACGTCGAAGACCAAAGTCTAATTCAAGGATATGTGTTCCATAGGTTTTTATAATACTGCCATTAGCTGCATAAAGTGAAAAACATGGTTCATACATAGTATTATTTTTTTTATTAAAGTTTTTTGAAGGCAAAACTGATATTGCAGCGCCCGTGTCTATCAAAAAGGATAATTTAGAATTTTTGTCTTTTTAATAAACATAGATTAAATATGTAATAGATAATTGTGGGATTCCCCTTTTTCTAGTTTTTTTTTGTTGTAAAGCAGCTCAAATATTTGCAAGTACTTGGTTCACTTTGTGTGCAGTTTTTTTTAATAAAGCAGACGTGTTTTACTTACGACATGGCAAACCTGAACGAAGATTAAGTACAAGATCTGCTCAATGCAGAAATAACTCCAATATTTTAGATTCGGAAATTGATTATATTTCAGAAAACATTTAAAAAAAATGAAAGAAAACCGAGGAAAATATACTATGGACCAAATGGTCCCTTAACCTAAGATTCGAAATTTTTTATTTTTCTCAGTCCTGTTTTTAGTCAGATCCTTGAATTTTTGAATATAGAATTGGTTTATAAAAAGATAACTTAAACTAAAAAACTAAGTCAGTATATCACCGTTCAAAAATTACGAAGGAAACGATAAAAAAATTAGTCTAAATGGGCTTAACCTAACAGCAAGGTTAAGAATCATCCTAAGTATATGTTTTTAGTGCGTCAAAAATATCAAAAAATAGTTTCTATCTGTTTTATCCTCTAAAATGTGTGAATTTCAAAAAAATACCAAATGCCAGTCTGTTCATTTTTAAATTAATAATCTTTTAAATATGGATTGTATCTTCACTAGTTTAGAATATATAAGGTTATACAATTTAATAGTTTTTATTCGCTGAACAATCGACTTTGCTAAAATTACTGCTTAGAAAATCTATTTGGGGGCTCTGCGATAATGAATCAATCATTCCGTCACTAACGTTACTCTCTTATATAAATAGAATATAAGCAAGCCATTACTAAATAGCTTATAAGTAGTGCTGTAATCATTTTAAAGCACGTTAATTAATATGTTTATTTTTAAAAGGTGTTTTTATTAGCCTCAATTTACGTTTTGATCAAGTCAAGTTATATAACGAACTAATAAATTTCTCTAATTTAGGTTGATTTTATATTTGCTACTTAAATTGTATTTAAATTTGACATCAATAGAACGATATTTATAATTTTAGTTCAACATTTACTACACCATTCAGTTTCATATCACCCAAAATCAATCTCTAAATATTCTCTCCCATTAAAAATAATTTTGCCTACAGCATAACATATTATTGTCTCAAATAAAACATTAATTCAATGTTTTCTTTTTTATATCAAACCACAATTCAAATTATTCTTGTAGTCAAATCAGTAGTTTGCTCTGTACAAAGAGATAAAATAATCTCTTAATTTTAAGCAATTTGTTAAACTAATTTTGAAAATTCCCTTTAACAATTTGAATTTTGATTTACTTGCTATCAGATAATGTATGTATGTGTGTGTTTATGAAATGTGTGCGAATGTTTATATTTATTGTCATTTTATGTCCACACACAGCAAATAAACCAAAAAAAAAAAATCTTCAAAATATTTAAACACAAAAATACAAAAGGCCAGAAAATGAGAGAGAGATACAAGCATAAACCACTGGTAGTCATAAAATTTGGGGAAAAAACATTGAAAATATGATGAACAAGAACCGACCTACCGTAATAAATTCAAAACAAACTCTACAAAACAACAACAATAATGAATACACTAATACATGTAAACCTACATGCAGGACAATGTAGATGTACAACGAAAAGGACCACAGGATTGTAACGAATATGGGTTAATAGCAGGGATGGAGAATTTAGTACTAAAGCTGTGTTTACACTATATTACTTTAGTTACTTAATATAAAGTGAACATTAGACTGTCCACTATTTGTATGGGGGAAAAAAAATGTCGGAATCTTGTTGGTCTTAACCCCACAAAATGATTCCCCTTTCCAGATATTGAGATAGCCGAAATTTGAGCTTGATTAAACGACGTTAACCCGTGCCGCTCGTCGCTCAAAGTTTGAAAAAATCAACATTTTTGGCCAAAAAGCTAACATAAGAAGCTATAACTCCAGAACGGTAAATAATAGAAACCCGATTAGTATCTCAAAACAAAGCTAATATTGTTCTTCAAAATTTATTTTATATACATTATTCTTGTTACTTTAAGCCAAACAGAGTTACAACAGCTTTTGTCTCCAAAAACGTGACCTAGTCGCGGTAGGAGCATACTTCGTATATTTTGATATTATGTGAAAAATGTTGCTAGTAAGTACATATTTTTACATTTTATTGTTATTGAATCATAATGTACATAGATTTAGTATTTCAAAAAGATATAAAACACAAAAATTGGTTGAAAAATGTAAAAGTTATTAAAAATTCTCCAGGCCATTAACGTGTCTCGGAGCACATGATTATGATATGTGGAAAAAAATTTAACTTATTTTGAAAACTGTACGAATAAAACTATTTTATTACATAAAATATATCTATGTTTGCTCAAATATAAGTTTTTTTCCTTAAAATATAACGTGAATCTGTTCTCAGCTATGGTCAAAAAAAAATTTTTTTTCAGACGACAGTTTCAAAACACCATTTTCAGTTTTTTTTAAACTTTGTTAAACAAATTTTTAAATTTTTTAAATATCACCGGGGGGTTTATGGTCAATAGATTAGGGAACAAAACAGTGAAAAAATTAGGTCAATACCTCTTATAGTTCAGGTGTACCTGCGGTTTGAATTCTGCGGATTTCGCGAAAAACTCATTTTTTTGGAATATTTTAGAAAATATGTCATAATTTTTAATTGTTATACATTTTAACCAAAATATTTACAGAATATTATTTCTCAGATATTAAAAAATATGTCCCTGAAGTTATATATAAATCGGGAAATCCTAAGGCGTAAACTTTGGAGGTCAAAGGTCAAATTTCGCAATATTTGGAAATTCACATTGAAACATATGGAAATAATCTTTATTTGTCGACCATATTTACTAAAATTACAGGATTTTATGGTATATGGTCCGATATTTAGAATAACATTAATTATTATTTTTTTTTCCTGAATATAAATTATATTCATTTTTTTATTTTTAAATTTATTAAAATTGATTTTATTAACTTTGGGGTCATATTTGACCCAAATGCTTTAAAGGGTTAATTTGATTTTTTTTATGTTATTCTAAATATCGGACCATATACCATAAAATCCTGTAATTTTAGTAAATATGGTCGACAAATAAAGATTATTTCCATATGTTTCAATGTGAATTTCCAAATATTGCGAAATTTGACATTTGACCTCCAAAGTTTACGCCTTAGGATTTCCCGATTTATATATAACTTCAGGGACATATTTTTTAATATCTGAGAAATAATATTCTGTAAATATTTTGGTTAAAATGTATAACAATAAAAAATTATGACATATTTTCTAAAATATTCCAAAAAAATGAGTTTTTCGCGAAATCCGCAGAATTCAAACCGCAGGTACACCTGAACTATAAGAGGTATTGACCTAATTTTTTCACTGTTTTGTTCCCTAATCTATTGACCATAAACCCCCTGGTGATATTTAAAAAATTTAAAAATTTGTTTAACAAAGTTTAAAAAAAAACTGAAAATGGTGTTTTGAAACTGTCGTCTGAAAAAAAAATTTTTTTTGACCATAGCTGAGAACAGATTCACGTTATATTTTAAGGAAAAAAACTTATATTTGAGCAAACATAGATATATTTTATGTAATAAAATAGTTTTATTCGTACAGTTTTCAAAATAAGTTAAATTTTTTTCCACATATCATAATCAAGTGCTCCGAGACACGTTAATGGCCTGGAGAATTTTTAATAACTTTTACATTTTTCAACCAATTTTTGTGTTTTATATCTTTTTGAAATACTAAATCTATGTACATTATGATTCAATAACAATAAAATGTAAAAATATGTACTTACTAGCAACATTTTTCACATAATATCAAAATATACGAAGTATGCTCCTACCGCGACTAGGTCACGTTTTTGGAGACAAAAGCTGTTGTAACTCTGTTTTGCTTAAAGTAACAAGAATAATGTATATAAAATAAATTTTGAAGAACAATATTAGCTTTGTTTTGAGATACTAATCGGGTTTCTATTATTTACCGTTCTGGAGTTATAGCTTCTTATGTTAGCTTTTTGGCCAAAAATGTTGATTTTTTCAAAATTTGAGCGACGAGCGGCACGGGTTAACGTCGTTTAATCGAGCTCAAATTTCGGCTATCTCAATATCTGGAAAGGGGAATCGTTTTGTGGGGTTAAGACCAACAAGATTCCAAAATCGATTTTTTGTGGACAGTCTAGTGAACATTAATATGTATATTTTGTACAAGTATGTTTATAACAAAATTAAATACATCTGTGGACCTAATCTAATGGAAGTTGCTTAATTTTAATCAATAACCGCAGAATGTTAAAAAACATACTGCTGTCTTAGAAAGTATCGCAAATCCGTTGTTATGGACAGATCAAAAAGAAATTAGACTTCTAAAATTGGAAATCGTATAGATGAATTTTTTGGCAGGAATCTGTGGTCATGTGCATTTGCTGAAATACCCTTCTGCCGAAACATTCTCAACACAATTGCTGGACATCAGAAATGGAAAAATTTCAATTGATCTCGCCACAAATGAGATTTCGTTGTTGACAAGGTATTCCCAATTCTTACAACCAACTACAGAAATTCGGATTGGCTGCGGGAACATGCAATTTTGGCACCAACAAATTACGATGTTAACAAGCTCAATAAACAAATACAATTGAAACTGCATGGCGAAACAATAAAATGCAAATCGATTAACACAGTAATGAACGAAGAACAAGCCGTCGATTATCCTACTACATTTTTGAATTCATTGTAACCAGCCGGACTGCCAACACATGTATTAAAATTGATGGTTGGATCACCGACTTTGTCCGACACTGTATATTAAAATCGAGACCGAGATGCAATATAAAACAGACGTTTTCTAAGGGCCAGCAACGCGGACCGAGTTCAGCTAGTCTATATATATAAAAATGGATGTTTGTATGTATGTTCCGAATGAACTCAAAAACGGTTACACCGATTTTGATAAAATGTTCACGGAATCTTTAGAAAAGCCTAGTGGGTAACACTGTAAAGTCAGATTTTTGATTTTCGGTCTGTGAACGAAATGGCGTGGCAAAATCAAATTTTTATACTATACCACTAATGAAATTCAAATAACGACGGATTCCTGCCCACCTTTAAATTTCAAGGCCAAATGTACCACAGAATTGGATCATTGCTCCCGCTTCCCAATGATGATGCGAAGTTCCTTTAAACTTATTTCACTGGAAATGAAGCTACAGAAGCCGAACGCTATGAATGAACATGTGTCTGCATTTGCTGCAATACCCTTCATCAGCATCGAACAGAACATCATCAACTTGAGCTCTTTTCCCAACTCCTGATATGCCAGGCTGTAGTGATAAAGGCTCGCCGATATTTTCAACAGATGGTCCACCTACAGACCGTATATTTTTGAAGGAAACAAATCCAGCAGCTATTTTTTCATGCAAATGCGGAAGCTGTAAAAGCAGTTCTTTAAGCGGACACATTGTTGAAAGCATTGGCCTCATCGGCGTGCAGACGTTTGTATAAAATGAATGCAATTGTAGAGACCATTTCCACAAAATGGTAGAACAACCTCATTATAATATTGAGTTTTAGCTCAAATATGGTATCGACCCCGAGAACCATCCATGAGATCTACTTTGAGGGCAGTTGATTTCGATGAATTTCTTCTGCTTTCTTTCATAATGAGGAATCTTTGATTGTTTTTCATCAGGATTGGTTCTTCCGAAACTTTCAATACCTACATATGTCGATGACGGGTGGACATATTTGTTATCCATCCATAATACAGTATTCTCATCGCCTGCATGCATTGAGGTCATGTATTCTACGCCAAATCATCTCTGCTCTTTGTTCATTTCACAGAAGCAAGTCATGATAAATAAAAAAAAAATAATTAAAACCTCTCATTGTGCCCAAACATTAATTCATCTGGCTTGTAAATAGACTAACAGCGGCTTCGATGAGTAAAAGGTTTTTTTTTTTTTTACTTGGACCAGCACTCAGGGGATGACCCCTACTCAAGCAAAGCATTGTGTTGGAACTAGGGAAATAGGTTATAGGAGGGAGGATAGAGGGAGTAGTGTTCGTGGACATTTGATTTGAATTTTTCTATATTGAAAGTGGCAGGAAAGACATCAGGAGGAAGCTTATTCCACATACGGACAGTTCGGCTAAAGAACGAATTATCTCTGTAATGTTTTGTGCGATCCACTGTCCAGTCGACAACGAATTGATGAGCCCTTGCCGAAGAACGTGTGTTGCGTAAAAAACTACGGGTTTCGGGACAAGTTTCCTAATTACAGCAGAACACATACCATTGTAGTATCGGTAGAACAGTGAAACACACCCCACATTGCGACGATGTTCCAGTGAGTCAATAGAGCTTGATACCCTACTGTCACCGATAAGTACCTGTACGCGGTCGAGTAACGCCAAAATAGACTTTGAGGCGCCGGCCCACACATGAGAGTTGTATTCCATTTTTGGTTGGATATAAGTGGTGTAAATAGTAAGGAGATCAGATGGAGTGAAGTATGTCTTACACCGTTTTAGAAAACCAAGGCACTTGTATGCTCCTTTCGACACTCGAAAAATGTGTTTTGTCAAGTGGACATCGCACTGAACAATCATGCCTAGAACATCAGGAGCTTCTGATTCCTTAATATTTACACCACCCATAAAAACAGATGGAGCAACGTGATCTGATGTGCGTTTGTGTGTTAATATACAACATTGAGTATTGCGTGCATTGAAATCGACTCTATTTGCACAACCCCAGTCAGAGATTGTCACAAGATCTTGGTTAAGCGTATCAATAAATTTGTTTCCTTATTGCCCCAATCTCCAACAGTCATGGTCTATAATTGAATGCATATGAATGGCTAATGTTGCTGTCATCTGCAAAAGAGTAGATAGTGTTGGAAGTTCGACGTAGAAGGTAGTTTATAAAGATAAGAAATAGAGTAGGAGAAAGGACGGAGCCTTGCGGTACCTCTGAATTGATCTTGAACTCGTTTAATGAGATTCCATCTATAACAACTCGTATAGTGCGATCTCTGAGAAAGCTCGATATAAATCGAGAGAAGTTACTACCGACCCTTTGGAACAAAAGTGGAATCAGCAACACTGTCATCGCTATCAATACTTTCATCTGTGCTGTCTACAGAACTCTAAAGAATCGATGAACTCGAGAAATTGTTCACCAGAATTGTTCCTCCAAATTGATATTTTTCTTATAAGAACGTTTAGTAATATCCATCTATAAAACAATA
This sequence comes from Calliphora vomitoria, assembly GCA_942486065.2. Lineage (NCBI taxonomy): Eukaryota > Metazoa > Arthropoda > Insecta > Diptera > Calliphoridae > Calliphora > Calliphora vomitoria. The sequence goes on from OW818030.2 coordinate 81,075,082, forward strand.
GTAAAATAAAAGGATGCAATAATAGAACCATAAGCAAACAATAATGTCTTATGAACAAAAGGTGAAAACAACAACGTAAGAGAGTAGGACATTTTTGTACACACAAACCAGCAAGACCTTCTCGAGAAGGCCCTCGCCATAGAATAAACGAATGGAACGGAAGGAGAGAGGGGAAAATTACTCCCTTTTCACACATACGGGTGATAGAATGACAAAATACATGCAATACATTCTCATGAATTTAGTTTTTGTCAACAGACTTAGGTTTTTGGGTCTCAGTTACCTATGTAGTTGTTGTCTATGGCCCACACTGTTTCGTTTTTATATCAAACTTTTAATTTTTTTTCACTTCAAATACATTATAAAACTCAAGCAAAAAATGTTATCCACTTACCGTAAAATTTTGAAGTCGATAATTTTAATCTAAATGTTATTTGTCGATGCTAATTTATTGACTTTTTGGACTTGACTGATCATAGCTGACAAACGACTTGTCAGAATATATTGGGAAGTATAACATGTGTAAAAATGTTTAATACAGCATTGGGAACCAAAAATCGAAGACCGTCTTGACGGTTAGAGGGTTAAATTTTTGGATATTAGGCATCTAAGAACGGGTATATCCCTGATCTTATAGAAAATCGTTGACTTACTACCATTATTATAAATTCTTAGATTGCAAGAGACAAGATACACAGACTTATGCTGTTGCGGATCGATTTTCCACACAGAATATTTACATTTTTTATACTCTCAAAATTCAAGGTCTATTTAAGGCAAATGAACCATCCCTGAATAAAACAATAAATGTTGGAATGAATAGTCACCAAGTTCCGATACAAAACTATCCCCCCATAACAACAACAATAGCGAAAGGTTTATGGATGTGTGTTTTAAAGACAAGCCAGGAAAATAAAAATTAAAATCAGTTAAATTGTGGGCCTGTCAACAACAAAAACATTTGCCAAATACACATACATAAACATGTTCACACACTCATACACACAAATTGCTAGTGATGTTGCACACAATCATCGTCATCGGCAGCAGCGTTATCGTTGTCGTATACATTATGAACTTGCACTTCTTACAACACACAACAGTTTATAACAATGCAACCTTTGACACAGTGCTCTATTTTTTCACGCAAACACACATTCGCACTCACGAATCCAAGAAAAACCTGAAAATCACATAGAATTTTTAATCTGTGTTCTTCAGTTGTTTTAACTTAAAAAAAAAGAAAACGTACGTACCATTTGCAAACAAGCAAAAAACTTAAAATTTAAGAGTACCAAGTACTAGTACTTGAGGTTGGTTGCTAACATGCGCACTAGAGTTTTTGACTTTTCAATTTAAGAGACCTTTTAGGAAAAAGAAAAGGATGCTTGAATCCTGAATTCTGGTTGTTTGAGTTTTGTTTGTTTTACTGAAGTTTTTCTCACATGTTGTTTACTTGTGTAAGATTTTGAAAGTTAAAATCATGTTTTAGATTTATTGCATTTTAGACAATTTGTTTTTTTTTGTTGAAAATATTGTTGCTGTATAAAAAAGCAGAAGGTATATTGAGTTGTATAAACAATTTTTCTGAATTTGAAGATGAAAGCAAAAATAAAACTTTATTTAAAACCAAAATATCGGAAGGTTTTTAGGTACAGCGGGGATTTGTAAATTTAAATATTTTGTTTTTGTTAAAGCAATAGTTTTGGTAAATGTCTTCTTTCTAGGTTCAAATATTCAGCTAAAGGACAATACTTAGTGCACCTAGAACCCGCTTTATGGGATCTGCAACTGATACTTCAGATTAAATGCCACAACTTGTGACCATAACTTCTCACAACTTTCGTTTATTTTAGTTATACATTTTAACACAATTTTTTCTCTGAATTGTCTTTGTAATTTTTAAGTTGTTTATCTGTGTTGCAAATAATTCATACTGATACTTCTATCATGCTCTTTTTCTATTCTCACCATGTTCTAGTTGAGGTTTTTTTTTCAAGTTTTTGTTGATACTATTTCTTTTATAAGTTGTTTTTGCTTTAAAAATATCGAAAGATATCCTTGAAATGCTATTTACTTTTTGCTGTAAGTATTTATATGAAATATATTTATTTGGCATGTTTTTCCCAAGTAATAATTCCTTAAGTAATTGACATAAAGTTTAGAAAGTTTACTTTCTGCTGGTGATATTTTCTACACCACAGCGTATAGAGCTGGTGAATGAAACAAAAAAAATCCAAAAAAAAATATATATAAAAACTTTGTATTTCGAATGTAAGTAAAAAGGCTTTTGCTACAAATCATTTATCTTAGTTTGTACTACATACAGATGCATAAATAGTGGTAGTAATATAAGGGATTCAAAATTAAAAATAAATTTTTAATTTATTTTATACAGATTTATTAAGATTTTAAGGAAATGGTCTGTCTTAAAATGAGTTTTAAAAAGGTTTTATTTTATATTAAATGAAATAATAAAAGAATAAATCATAAATAAATTAAACTTAAAATTTTCTGACAGATAAGAAAACCATCTATAAGAACCCTATATTTAAAGCTGGAAAGTTAAACGGACACAACTAAAGCACCCCTTATGGATATAATATAAAAAATTGTTTAATTTATATTTTGTTGCAAATCCTTTGTTTTGGATGACACAAGCACATCTCTTAGGCATAGAAGATATAAAGTTTTTTTATGGTGTCTTGCGATATTCCTTCTCAGGATATAATAACGATTTGAAATTAATCGTCTAAATTTCCGATCCTTATTTCTGCAATTTCCATGATTTATTTTCATATTATCAATCTTCCACAAGTTCTCAATAGTATTGAGATCAGGAGATTGAGCATGCCAATGAAGAACTTGAATCTTATTGCTCTGTAGCCAAGTCTTACAAACTTTAGAGGTGTGCTTAGGATCGTTATCCTGTTGGAACCTCCCTATAATGCCATATTTTTTCACTGGCAGAAGGCAACATTACATCTTTCAATATATCACGATACATGAACCGATCCATAATCCCATTAACTTTATGAATTGGACCAATTCCTTGACCAGAAAAGCAACCCTAGACCATTACATTGCCCCCTCCATGTTTAATTGTTCCTTTGCAATATTTAGGATTCAGGCTTTCTACTTTACGTCTGCGTACACGCCTTATTCCATCGGAACTTTTTAACTTGTATTTGGATTCGTCAGAGAACAGTACTGTCTTCCATTTTTGTATACTCCAGTCGATGTGGGCTTTGGCAAATTTCCAGTCTAGCTTTCTTGTTCTCAACTGATATAAACGGTTTTTTTTTTGCTGATCGTCGGTTTAATAATAGTGCTTCTACTGCTCTTCTACAGATTGTTCTTTCGCTAACGCATAATCTTAATCTTGTTCTTACTTGATTAGCAGATGCTGTAGGATATTTTTGCATTGTTCCTTTGATCAAGGAGTCATCATATCGTATGGTTTTACGCGGACGTCCGCCAGAAGAACTTTGGAATCAGCCGGGAAATAACTGATCTGTTAATTGAATATTGTTTACTCAATTTATGCCGTGATAAGCCCGCCTTCCCACCTTGCAGTCTTTAATAAATTTAATTCAAAATTCACTGGAGTACTTGTTCCTTGCCGTCCATTGTTTTTTCACAATAAACTGTATGGAACATAAATTATACAGACTACACCTAACTATATTTTTATCTTCTGGAATTTTTAAATGCATCCGTTGTGAGTCCCGTTAACTGATATTGCAAATATGCTAGCATAGTGAAAATTTTAAACATCTTATAAGGGGGTGCTTTTGTTTTGTCCGTCGCGTTTTATGTTTTGTATGTTTCATAATTTTATATTAATTGTTCATAAAATTATGCTTTCCTAAATGAACACAATATAAACATTAACGATATAAGTTAATAAAATATATACCAAATACATCCCAAAAAAACCTTTTTTATCCAAAAAATTATGATATGAAAAAATCCATTGAGGGGGTGCTATAGTTATGGCCAATACTGTACTTTAGTGGAATGCAAACGGCATACGCCAACATAAAAACGAACTTGTATACTTTTCAAGAAACCAACAAATTGATGTAATGCTGGTTTCTAAAACCGATTTGACGTCCAGAAGTTCATTTCGAATAAATGGAGCATGCTAAGGCTCGGCAATTTTAATAACAGCTCGAATCAAACACTACTTACTATGTGAACTTTCAATTACAGAAAGTCAATATAATAGATTTTTTAAATCACTAGGCCCCCGTTTACTGGCTGCTGGCGATTATAATTCTAAGCACACATTCTGGGAATCACGACTGATTACCCCTAAAGGTCGTGTTTTGTTTGATAAAATTTCTAAAATGGGTTTGAATGTGATATCGAGCGGTCAACCTACTGACTGGCCTACTGACCCAAGAAAAATACCGGATGTCATTGATTTTAGCATGATGAAGAATATCCCTAGAGAAATTATTTAAATTGAATCCTCGCTGGAACTATCTTCTATCTTCTCACCCACTACTATTCTAATAGAATTTATTCTGCAGATGTCGAACGGCTCTTAAATGAAAAAAAGAAGAGTTCGAAGAGAGTGGCAATTGCACAGATCCCCCCAACTCAAATCGAAGCTTAAAGATTGTATACAAATACTTATAAAGCTCTTGGAATTTCGCAAAATGGAAGCAATATATATAAAAATGGATGTTTGTATGCATAGAGAAAATATACATAGAGCGGAAACTCTCCTGTCAAAGACCTAACTCAGTTGTCAAAAACTTAAGTGGTGAGAATGTATTAGTGAAAACAAAAACAACATTCCTATGTGTAACTTTTTTTAGTAATTTTTTTGTTTGATTTTTTTTCTAGTTTCCGCTCTATGTATATTTTCTCTATGTTTGTATGTATGTATGTTCCGAACGAAATCAAAACCGGCTGGACTGATTTTGATAAAATGTTCACGGAGTCTTCAAAAAAGCCTAGCGGGTAACACTGTAACGTCAGATTTTTGACTATCGGTCTGTGGAATGGCGTGGCAAAATCAAATGTTTATACTATACATACACTGAAAGAGAACGAGAATCACGGCTTCAGCAAATGCGTCGCAGTGCATCTTCATTGAGTGCTGCAGGGATACCTTAACAGCATATCGAAAGACTAGAAGCCAGTCGCATCCGATTGGCTCAATCAAGAGAAAAATCGATTTAAAGTTGTCGGCATTTTATTACAATAAGTTTGATGACACCAGGAATCAGAAGGACGTACTGATCTGCGCAATGAACACAAATTGCTAACCTTGCAGCGTTTTGAATTTCCTAAGGAATCCCCGGGAATGTCCTGTTCGAACGGTAAAGTTATTCTGCCACCGGTTATTGAGCTGATTCTAAGTTACATTTCCGGCGCCAATTCTATTTCCAAATACTTCTTTCAAAATATCCAAAACTGCAACTCATGCTTTCAAATAACGATGTCATGCCCACCTTTAAAATTCAAGCCAATATGTACCACAGAATTGAATCATTGCTCCCGCTTCCCAATGATGATGCGAAGTTCCTTCAAATTTATTTCACTGGAAATGAAGCTACAGAAGCTGAACGCTGTCAACAAACATGAGTGTGCATTTACTGCAATATCCTTCTACCGATACATTCTCAGAACAATTGTTGGGCATCGGAAATGGAAAAATTCCAATTGATCTCGCCACAAATTGGATTTCGTTCCCAAACTTCTGCCAAATGCAAATGAATATTCAAGCCGTTGTCGACAAGGTATTCACAAGTCTTACAACCAATTACAAAAATTCGATTGGCTGTGGGAACATGCAATTTCGCCACCAACAAATTATGATGTTTAAATGCTCAATAAGCAAATACAATTGAAACTGCCTGGCGAAGCAATAAAATACAAATCGATTGACACAGTAATGAACGAAGAACAAGCCACATAATTTAACATTGGAGGCTGGATCATGGACTTTTTCCGATACTGTATGTTAAAATCGAAATCGAGATGCAATATACAACCGGGTTCAGCTAGTCACTGAATAAATATCTAGCCTGGACGAAACCCCGTAATCGGATAACTCATTGTGGCAAGCCCCAAAAAGCCTTTAAAGACCTGTCATATGTAAGTGGCGGTTGGGCAAGAAATAATACTGAAAAAGGGAATTTGGTTCTTAATTATTTGAAGCAAGTATTTACCCCGAACACATCAAATGAAACTATTGACTAGCCACCTTTTGTACCCCATCTTGGAGCAGCCGTAACCCTACGTTTAGAGATTCGAGAGATCTAAAAGGCTATTTTTGATTTAAACTCCAAAAAAGCATCATTAACAAGATGCTTATGGTACTACCCCGGATAGAAATAAAAATGATTATTTTTATCTTTAATGCTTGAACTTTATCCTCCAGAATGGAAAGTTTCATTAGTTACCATGATACAAAAGTCGGGAAAAGATCGCATAAAAGTAGAATCATATATACCAATCAGCCTATTGTCTAATATATCAAAGCTATTTGAGAAGATAGTCATGAAAAAGTTGTATCCGATGTTAATTTAATTTGGATTTAGAAGAAAACACAGTACTAACGAACAAACCCATAGACTTGTAAATATTGTAAGAAAAGCGTTTGAGGAAAATGAATATTGTTCCGCTCTCTTTATCGACAATTTTCAAGCGTTTGATAAAGTATGGCATGATGGTTTAATATACAAACTGAGTCAAAATTTACCCGCAAACACACATAAGCTATTGGAAAGCTACTTAACTGGTCGAACATTTAAGGTTAAAGAAGGAGACTTTTTAAGTAGTCCCCAACCCATTGCAGGTGGAGTCCCTCAAGGCAGTATCCTGGGACAATTTTTGTATTTGATATATTCATCTGATATGCCAACTAACAATCCCACTCATACATCAACATTTGCTGATGATACTGATATTCTAAGCATTCATGAAAACCCTCAAGAAGCGTCTCGTTACTTACAAAACCACATATTTCAATTAGAAAAATGGTTAAAACAATGAAAAATTAAAGTCAACGAGCAAAAATATACACATATAACATTTACATTGTGTAGAGAATCATGCCCCCCTCTTCATATCAAAAACCAAACAATAATCCAACAATCGGAAGTTAAATACCTCGGAATACATCTCGATCGTCGCCTTACATGGAAAAGTCATATAGATGCAAAGTTGACTCAAATGAAATTGAAATCAATTCAAATTAATTGGCTCATTGCCAGAAACTCTGTGCTTAGTTTAGATTGTAAAATTCTACTTTATAACATGATCACACTTAAAACCGATATGGTGTTATGGCATACAGCTATGGGGCACGGCCAAAACAAGTTCTTAAGAATCATCACAGTTGCCATCTAAACGTGACCCTTGTAAAAACTAAGATCTCGAGATCACTGGCCCGCAACATATTAGATAACCGTGGCCACACTCGATTAAGAAGGAGGGACACAGCATACCTAATCCAAAGACTAGAAGGAAGAATGGCCATTTAATCAAAGCAACAATGAATAACAAATTTTTCGTCCGGCACTGGCTGGACTAATTTAATCCCTTCAAAAAAATAAGAATTGTCGAGGTCATCAATTTAGGTATTTTTTGATTTTATCGTTGGAGTCAAATCTCTTTGCGCCGACATATTTCTTAAGGTTTGGAAAAAATAAATAATCACTCGGGGCTAAATCCGGCTAAATAGCTGCGGAAGAGGGAACATTTCGTGAGACACACATGGGATCCACAATTTCTCGAAATATATGGTGGGGAGCTTCAGTCTGCCAAAATTAGACGGCGTTGAGCTGAGTTTATTAGGAACCTTCCTTGACAGTAAATTAAATTGGAAAATCAATACTCGGGAAAGATTAAAGAGTCACAATGCCTATTATACATGCAGGAACTCAATTGGCAAAAATTGGGGTCTGCGACCAAGTATGGTTAATTGGATCTACACATCGGTTTTTAGAGCTATTATTAATGTAGGACGGATTGTAAAGTGTTCAGGGCCCTTTTGCCAAAACTGAATGCTAAAGCAACGAGAGCACTGATAGAGTTGGATACATATAATCTAAAGATTCTAGTAGAAGTAATAATCGGTCATTGCGCAATTGGGGCCTTCAAAGGCAAATGGGATAATGACACACAGGATTTTCGTAGGGTGTGTGGGGATCTAGAGGAGCTAGACACAGTGGAACATATCATGTGCAAATGCCCTAGGTTACATAGTCTTAGATTTAAATGGCTAGGAAACAGATTTCTGGACGAACTCACTAGGTTACAGAGTCTTAGATTTAAATGGCTAGGAAACATATTTCTGGACGAACTCACTGGCTGTGAACTGTGCAACATACTAGGTTTCATTAGAGGAATTGGGTGGCTATTTAAGGAACGTTCTACGGCAATTCCGACCCCGGAATAAAAATCTTACCTTTTTTCTTTTTCTTTCACTAGACGGTTTTTGGACTCTTCTCTCTCAACTATCTAAATTTACTTATTGATGGGAATCACAATGGTCCTCATCAAATATTCCACAAATATTCTTGTTCATCAGCAAATATGTATTTTTAAAAGAATTTATCATCATCCTGTGCACCAATTTAGAAAACAATTGTTTAGCTAGAATTAATTAAATTTTACTAATTAATTTTTGTTTTTAAAATAATAACAATATCCCAGTGCAAACAACTATCCTCATTGTTAAATACATAAATATTATTCATAATTTCTGTTTAGTTTTGCTGAGAATCAAAACTTTATGAGTTGCTTTTTTATTTTCAAAGTTAGAAAAACGACAACAATAATAGAGAAATTTAATAACAAACTTTTAATTAAACGAATTAATATTTATTTATTATTTGTAATTGCTATTTATTTAATAATGACAAAACATTTAAAATACATTTAGTTAACAAAACTACATTTACATTAACAACAAAGTAAATATTTACACAAAAGAGCTATTTATTTGTTATATGCAACATGCATACAAGTTGTAACTTAATGCACATTAAAATGACCTAAAGTCATTACAAAAACAAACTAAAAATATTGTCGCCTTAAATAGCAACAACAATATATTGTACAACTAATCAGACGGAAGAATGAACATTATTTTAGTCTAAATACTGCAACAACATTAACAGCAACAATAATCATTTCTATATGATTTTAATAATAATTCAGACAATAATAATTATTGCTGTTATTGCAACAGACAATAGACGGCACACAGTGGGCTCTATCGTGAAAAAAGTGGTAATAAATCAGAATCGTCTAAACTACTGGGAAAATTGCAAACTGATATATAAGCGAATCGTAGATGAGGATATAGGCTTTAAAATGATGTAACCTGTGACCAGCGTGTTAGAATACAAGGTGTAAAAGTCGACCTCCTCTGACTAGGAAAACTACTGCTTGTAACATGTAAAAGTATGGAGACATTAAAATTTTGTAATAAAACCAATGAAAAAATTAAGAAATTCCTATTAATTTCACTAAGTTATCTCTAGTAGTTTAGATTAGGTTAGGTAATCAGGCAGCCGTCCAAAACCTTCGTTTAGAACAATAATCGTTCCCTTTGTGGTACCTGAAAAGAAAATAAAAACAGATAGAAGAGAGATATAGAAGTAGAATAAAAGGGAAGTCTATAGATTTGGTAGGAGTGAAATTAGCAAAAGAAGAATATTGATAGAAATGGGAGGAGTGAGAGGAGAAGATGTTGAAAGTAAGATAACGCAGATCATCATGGGACAGTTGCACCATAAGGTGCAACTTGCAAGTTTGGTCATACCAACCACCTGCTTTCCATAATAAAGGCTTCTATGCACCTTAGTTCCTTCACAGATAGCCCGGAGAGGGTACTAAAGGATCGCTCACCTAAAAGTCTGGCATGTAGATCGGCCAGTGCCGGACAATTACAAAAGAAGTGTAGAATAGTTTCTTTCTCTTCTTCATTTGAGAACTTCAGCAGAAGTCGTGATAAGGTAACCCAAGTCTTGCAGAATGGGAACCGAGTGTAATGTCCGGTGATCATCGCCACCATATTGCTGAGTAGTATTCGTTGTAGTCAAAGTAGATATGACGTACGTTTACAGTCCAACGGAGGCCATATCATCCTCGTAATAGCACAGGTGGATTCGTTACCCCACCTCGTTTGGTAAAGTTCATAATATGCGTTATGTATTCGTATCTTGCAGGTTGACAGCGGAATTCCACAAAGGATGTCTATCTCGTCTTCCGACATCAAAGCTCCTAATCCCGCCAAGTAATCAGCAATACACTTGCCTTCATTGTCTCTGTATCCGCGTATCCATGTGACTAGTAGTTTAAAACATATTTAAGTTTATATTTAGAAAATCACGTTTTTATACTCATTATAAAAAAGTTGGAACGTATATTGATTTTGTCATTTCGTTTGTAACACATCGAAATATTACAAAATTCTAAAACGATATAGCTAAGCCCGTTGGTCAGTTCTTCTGTTTGTCTGTTGAAAATGCGATAGGAACCAAACGAAAGGACCTATCTGGCGGAAATTTCAAACAAATACTCTCTGTTAATAAAGTTTGTTTGGTATTGAAAAAAAAGAAATATTGGCCCATGATTTCACCTAGCCCCAATACAAAAATCCCCGGCAATACTGTTTGAGCAGTCATAAATATATATAGATTATGAGACAATGCTGATAAAATTGTGCAAAAATTTGTCTAAGTACTCTGAAATTATTCTGCAAAGTATAATTTGTATTTTTTACATATTTTGTCAAAGAGATGGGTGATATATATTCAGTTTCACATTCCATTTGTAACATATCGAAATATTGGTCATATATTCTGGTTTCATATTAAATTTAAGCTAAGTCCGTCCATCTGTCTGTTGTTGGCACAATAGGGTCTCGAGGAAAGACGTATGGAAATAAAATATTCAACAAATATTCTCAGATGAATCGGTCAAGTTTTTTTTGCTATTTTCTTTAAATATATATCAGACTAGCTGACCCGGTGCGCTTCGCCACCCCAATTGGATGAAATAAATAGTACTATTAAGTCTCCGTTTGTGAATTAATACTAATTCAGGATAACATGTCTCTAGTTTCATGTTTATTAATTCATTACAAAAAGTACCATTCGAATAAAGAAAATGCACCAAAAAGTCACCCCCTAGAATTCTCACTCACTTAGGACGATATATGCTTAATTTTATGTTCTTAAGTCCATTCTTATAGAAATTTCAAAAGGTACCACTTGAATAAAGAAAAAGTACCAAAAAGTCTCCCCCTAGAATTCAAACTCAATTATGACCATATATACTTAATTTCAAGTTTCTAGGTCCATTTTTATAAAACATTTGAAAAGTACCTTTAGAATGAAGAAAAAGTACCATATTGTCCCCACCTTCAATTCTCGCTCACTAATGACCATATATGCTTTATTTCGTGTTTCTACGTCCATTATTTTAGAAAATTCAAAAAGTACCACTAGAATAAAGGAAAAGTACCATAAGTCCCCCATTCGTGGATTCCCACTCACTCGGGTCCATATTACACTTATTTCATGTTTCTAGGTTCATTGGTGAAGAAATTACAAAAAAAAAAGGAAAAAGAACCAAGAATTAGGACCATGTATGCTTAATTTCATGTTTCTATTGTTATATAAAAAAGTACCAAAAAGCAGCCACTCACTCGGGCCCATGTAAGCTTTATTTCATGTTTCTAGGTTCATTATTGGAGAAATTACAAAAAGTATTTATTCCAATAAAGCAAAAGTTCCAAAAGGTCATATTTGGTCAGAAATATAAGTGATTCTCGATAAACGCAGTATTTACAAAGTTACAGAGGGTTTTAGTTTTTTATAGAATTTCTCTATTAAAATTCAATTTTTAATAAGAAATGTAAGTGATCACAGATTAACTCTATTTTTTCGATAAACCCAGTATTTACAAAGATACAGAGGGTTTTAACTTTTTATAGAATTTCTCTATAAAAATTAAATTTTTGGTCAGAAATATAAGTGATCTCAGATTAACCTTATTTTCTCGATAAACGCAGTGTTTACAAAGTTACAGAGGGTTTTTGTTTTTATAGAATTTCTCTTTTAAAATTCAATTTTTTTCACAGATTAACCTTATTTTCTCGATAAACGCAGTATTTACAAAGTTACAGAGGGTTTTAGTTTTTTATAGAATTTCTCTATTAAAATTCAATTTTTAATAAGAAATGTAAGTGATCACAGATTAACTCTATTTTTTCGATAAACCCAGTATTTACAAAGATACAGAGGGTTTTAACTTTTTATAGAATTTCTCTATAAAAATTAAATTTTTGGTCAGAAATATAAGTGATCTCAGATTAACCTTATTTTCTCGATAAACGCAGTGTTTACAAAGTTACAGAGGGTTTTTGTTTTTATAGAATTTCTCTTTTAAAATTCAATTTTTTTCACAGATTAACCTTATTTTCTCGATAAACGCAGTATTTACAAAGTTACAGAGGGTTTTAGTTTTTTATAGAATTTCTCTATAAAAATTCAATTTTTAGTGAGAAATATAAGTGATCACAGATTAACCTTATTTTCTCGATAAACGCAGTATTTACAAAGTTACAGAGGGTTTTAGTTTTTTATAGAATTTTTATTCTAAAATTCAATTTTTAGTGAGAAATATAAGTGATCACAGATTATCCTTATTTTCTCGATAAACGCAGTGTTTACAAAAATACAGAGGGTATTAGCTTTTTATAGAATTTCTCTATTAAAATTCAATTTTGAAATATAAGTGATCACAGATTAACCTTATTTTCTCGATAAACGCAGTGTTTACAAAGTTACGAGGGCTTTAGTTTTTTATAGAATTTCTCTAGGAAATATAAGTGATCACAGATTAACCTTATTTTCTCGATAAACGCAGTATTTACAAAGTTACAGAGGGTTTTAGCTTTTTATAGAATTTCTCTATTAAAATTCAATTTTGAAATAAAATTGATCACAGATTAACTTTATTTTCTCGATAAACGCAGTATTTACAAAGATACAGAGGGTTTTAGTTTTTTATAGAATTTCTCTAGGAAATATAAGTGATCACAGATTAACCTTATTTTCTCGATAAACGCAGTATTTACAAAGTTACAGAGGGTTTTAGTTTTTTATAGAATTTCTCTTCTAAAATTTAATTTTGAAATATAGGTGATCACAGATTAACCTTATTTTCTCGATAAACGCAGTATTTACAAAGTTACAGAGAGTTTTATTTTTTTTATATAATTTCTCTTTTAAAATTCAATTTTTAATAAAAAATATAAGTGATCACAGATTAACCTTATTTTCTCGATAAACGCAGTGTTTACAAAGTTACAGAGGGTTTTTGTTTTTTATAGAATTGCTCTATAAAAATTTAATTTTTAATAAGATATATAAGTGATCACACATTAACCTTATTTTCTCGATAAACGCAGTATTTACAAAGTTACAGAGGGTTTTAGTTTTTATAGAATTTCTCTATTAAAATTCAATTTTTAATAAGAAATATAAGTGATCACAGATTAACCTTATTTTCTCGATAAACGCAGTATTTACAAAGTTACAGAGGATTTTAGTTTTTTATAGAATTTCTCTATTAAAACTCAATTTTTAGTGAGAAATATAAGTGATCACAGATAAACCTTATTTTCTTGATAAACGCAGTATTTACAAAGTTATAAAGGGTTTTAGTTTTTTATAGAATTTTTCTTATAAAAATAAATTTTTGGTCCGAAATATAAGTGATCACAGATTAACCTTATTTTCTCGATAAGCGCAGTATTTACAAAGTTACAGAGGGTTTTAGTTTTTTATAGAATTTCGGTTTTAAAATTTAATTTTTAATAAGAAATATAAGTGATCACAGATTAACCTTATTTTCTCGATAAACGCAGTATATACAAAGTTACAGAGGGTTTTAGTTTTTATAGAATTTCTCTATTAAAATTCAATTTTTAATAAGAAATATGAGTGATCACAGATTAACCTTATTTTCTCGATAAACGCAGTATTTACAAAGTTACAGAGGGTTTTAGTTTTTATAGAATTTCTCTATTAAAATTCAATTTTTAATAAGAAATATAAGTGATCACAGATTAACCTTATTTTCTCGATAAACGCAGTATTTACAAAGTTACTGAGGGTTTTAGTTTTTTATAGAATTTCTCTATTAAAACTCAATTTTTAGTGAGAAATATAAGTGATCACAGATAAACCTTATTTTCTTGATAAACGCAGTATTTACAAAGTTATAAAGGGTTTTAGTTTTTTATAGAATTTTTCTTATAAAAATAAATTTTTGGTCCGAAATATAAGTGATCACAGATTAACCCTATTTTCTCGATAAACGCAGTATTTACAAAGTTACAGAGGGTTTTAGTTTTTTATAGAATTTCGGTTTTAAAATTCAATTTTTAATAAGAAATATGAGTGATCACAGATTAACCTTATTCTCTCGATAAACGCAGTATTTACAAAGTTACAGAGGGTTTTAGTTTTTTATAGAATTTCGGTTTTAAAATTTAATTTTTAATAAGAAATATAAGTGATCACAGATTAACCTTATTTTCTCGATAAACGCAGTGTTTACAAAGTTACAGAGGGTTTTTGTTTTTTATAGAATTTCGGTTTTAAAATTTAATTTTTAATAAGAAATAAAAGTGATCACAGATAAACCTTATTTTCTTGATAAACGCAGTATTTACAAAGTTATAAAGGGTTTTAGTTTTTTATAGAATTTTTCTTATAAAATTCAATTTTTAATAAGAAATATAAGTGATCACAGATTAACCTTATTTTCTCGATAAACGCAGTGTTTACAAAGTTACAGAGGGTTTTAGTTTTTTATAGAATTTCGGTTTTAAAATTAAATTTTTAATAAGAAATATAAGTGATCACAGATTAACCTTATTTTCTCGATAAACGCAGTGTTTACAAAGTTATAGAGGGTTTTTGTTTTTTATAGAATTGCTCTATAAAAATTTAATTTTTAATAAAAAATATAAGTGATCACAGATTAACCTTATTCTCTCGATAAACGCAGTATTTACAAAGTTACAGAGGGTTTTAGTTTTTTATAGAATTTTTATTCTAAAATTCAATTTTTAGTGAGAAATATAAGTGATCACAGATTAACCTTATGTTCTCGATAAACGCAGTATTTACAAAGTTACAGAGGGTTTTAGTTTTTTATAGAATTTCTCTATTAAAATTCAATTTTTATTAAGAAATATAAGTGATCACAGATTAAACCTGATTTTCTCGATAAACGCAGTGTTTACAAAGTTACGAGGGTTTTAGTTTTTTATAGAATTTCTCTAGCAAATATAAGTGATCACAGATTAACAGTTATATGCGATCACATATGAATACCCCTATTAATTATAGACCCATATTAACATAACATTTGAATCACAACAACATACCTATAATATATAATTACTTGTTAATGCCCAGTAGTTGACATTGCTACTTTCTTACATACATAGAATGTGTATGTAAGATAAGTAGGTAGTGATAATTATTAATAACCTGTTTTTGCATTCTATTTTGATTCATGTTACTATGCAATTGAGCATGCACAATCTTGTCCCTTTTTTTATATACACACAATGTAAATGCAAAAGTAAAGATAATATAAGATTCTGCATGCCCAAATATCATGTGTTATTATTACTTAGTTGATAATTATTTAATTGTTGCTAAGGGTAATTTTTTATTCTGCATGCCCAGATATCATGCGTTTTTTATTTGAAAGTAATTGTTGTTAAGTGATCATGATTGTGCATGTCAAAGCACCATGCAATATCATGAATGGTTATGTTAATAATGATATAAAGACAAAGTCTTTGATAAATGGTACGCATTATTGATTTAGACGTTGACGTGGATAAGCGAAATAAAAATAAAAAGTTAATAAATAAAAATAAATATTATAAAAAAAGAATAAAATTAAAATTTATTGTTTTTATTAAAAAATAAGGACGATACTAAAACTATTAACCTTATTTTCTCGACAAACGCAGTATTTACAAAGTTACAGAGGGTTTTAGTTTTTTATAGAATTTTTATTCTAAAATTTAATTTTTAGTGAGAAATATAAGTGATCAAAGATTATCCTTATTTTCTCGATAAACGCAGTGTTTACAAAAATACAGAGGGTATTAGCTTTTTATAGAATTTCTCTATTAAAATTCAATTTTGAAATATAAGTGATCACAGATTAACCTTATTCTCTCGATAAACGCAGTATTTACAAAGTTACAGAGGGTTTTAGTTTTTATAGAATTTCTCTATAAAAATTTAATTTTTAATAAGAAATATAAGTGATCACAGATTAACTTTATTTTCTCGATAAACGCAGTATTTACAAAGTTACAGAGGGTTTTAGTTTTTTATAGAATTTCTCTATTAAAATTCAATTTTTAGTGAGAAATATAAGTGATCACAGATTAACCTTATTTTCTCGATAAACGCAGTATTTACAAAGTTACAGAGGGTTTTAGTTTTTTTATAGAATTTCTCTATTAAAATTCAATTTTTATTAAGAAATATAAGTGATCACAGATTAAACCTGATTTTCTCGATAAACGCAGTGTTTACAAAGTTACGAGGGTTTTAGTTTTTTATAGAATTTCTGTATTAAAATTAAAGTTTTAGTTAGAAATATAAGTGATCACAGGTTAACCTTATTTTCTCGTTAAACGCAGTATTTACAAAGTTACAGAGGGTTTTAGTTTTTTATAGAATTTCTCTAGGAAATATAAGTGATCACAGATTAACCTTATTTTCTCGATAAACGCAGTATTTACAAAGTTACAGAGGGTTTTAGTTTTTTATAGAATTTTTCTTATAAAAATAAATTTTTGGTCAGAAATATAAGTGATCACAGATTAACCAAAGTTCCAAAAAGTCACCCCCTAGAGTTCCCACTCACTTAGGACCGTATATGCTTAATTTCATGTTCCTAAGCCCATTGTTATAGAAATTTCAAAAAGTACCATTAGAATATAGAAAAAGTACCAAAAAGCCCACACTTGTGGTTTCCCACTCACTCCTTTATAACCTTTATTTCATGCTTCTAGGTTCATTATTGGAGAAATTACAAAAAGTATTTATTCCAATAAAGCAAAAGTACCAAAAGTACTTACGACCATATATGCTTAATTTCATGTTTCTAAGTCCATTGTTATAGAAAATTCAAAAAGTACCATTAGAACAATAAAAAAGTACCTATAATTCAGTTCTCACATTTTGGTACCTAAATATTATCCCCTATTCCTAACACTCATTTCACTCAGATACATATCAGCTAACTTTAATGTCGATAAGTGAAATAATGTAAAATATTAAAAAAGTACCATTAGGAGAAATGTAATAATTTCCCTTATACTCCTTGAACACCCCTCAAGTTTGAAATTTAAAAATATTCCATTTTGCCAAAATGGTTTATCCTAAAGACATGTCTCAAACGATTAAAATGTGCCCAAGAAAAAATATGTTTTAATAAAAGTACCAAACTGTTTTCCCGGAGTTAGCCCAATATAAACCTTGACACTCGAGTTCCAAATAACAACCTGTTAGTTGATTTTTGTATCAATCCAATGTTAAAAAAGTTATCAAAATTAGCTTAATAATTTCAAATAAAATTTATTTTCCCGATTTTATCCCCTCTTTGGTTCTTTTTTATCCCCATTACGGTGGTAAAATTATATTCAAATAAATTGGTATCGTGGTGGTAGCTCATAATAAAATATTCGTATTTCTATGTCAAATTATAAAAAAAAACATATTTTATGAAAAAGTACCACAAATAAACACAATTTTTATCCCTTAAGGGTACGAATTTCCAAAAAGTACTAAACTTATATTTTTTGATAAGTAAAGAATACGATTTAAAATTTGTTTCTATGTTTATTAGTTCAAAAGATACATAGGGTGCCAAAAAAGTACCAAAATAGAGTTTTTACCCGTTTTCTCTCCTAAAAGTTTCGAATTTCGAAAAAGTACGAAACACCTGTCAGCTTATTTTCTAGATGGAGTAATATGCAATTTTAAGTTTTTTTGTATCTTTATTAGTTTTGAAGATATAAGGTTACCGAATTTACCCGTTTTTACCCTCTTTTACCCCCTAAACGTTCGAATTTCCAAAAATCCCTTCTTATCGGATCGTTTTGGGGAGGGAGTAACCCACAGTTAAAGTTTCATGATTCTAGCTTCAGTCGTTTGGGCTGTGCGATGATGAATCAGTCAGTCAGTCATTCAGTCAGTCAGTCAGTCAGTCAGTCAGTCAGTCAGTAACGTTACTCTTTTATATATATAGATAATATCATGAAATTTTGCACACATTATTCCTGTGATAAAAGGACAAGCACTGTTGAAAATGGTAAGAATTGGTTTACGATTTCTCATAGTCCTCATACAAGTTTCTTCTCGGAATATGGCTCTATCATACAAAAAAAGCCTAGAGACTAGCAGTATATGTATATACAAAATTTAGCAAACATTAGTTATATGAAAAAATAAAACAAAAAACGAAATTTTGTTTGGATCGCTTCATATTTGACCATAGCATTCATAAATAGTTCACATCCTAAAATCTCTTAAGTAAGCATGACTCTATCACAAATATGGTTATTAGGTTGAAATTCGACATAAATAATGTACACAAAAGGATCGGTCCATAATTGGTCATAGGCCCCATATAAGGACCATTTTCCAAACATCGATATCGAACCAAAATTTTACGCAGATCAGTTGTTTTCAAAAATTATTAAGTAATTTTTCACCGCTCCCATTTAAGACACATAGATATCAGCACACAAACTTCTATGACAATAGCTACTCAATAGATTAAAGCTTTCATGTAAGGTCCACATCCGAAAAAAACACATCGGAAAATACCAAATCGGATGAACCAGATAAAAATTTTAGAAACAAATTGTATGGCAAAAACAATATTTTGGTAAAGAAAAACATCAGATTTTGACTCATTGTAAAATCATATATGGCAATAATATAGCTATAGAATAACTTCCAGGGACTCATAATTTTTCTCTAACAATATTTAGCAAAATTGTTGCTACGGTAAACCCGAACAACTCTTGTGAACATATCAATACATTCTAAACGTATCTAGGTACTCTAAACAGCGCATAAAGATCACTTTGTTCCTTAACAATTTTCGTTTTTACTATTTTTTGACGCTAAAATAAAGATTTTTTGTTAAAATAGTATGATCAAGTGCTCACTTCAGCTTAGCAGGAGGAATGGGGATCAGTAGGTGGACCCTAAAACTCTCACATTTATGAAAACACCGCCAAAAATCCATTTATGATCCGATTGAGCTAAACATTTAAAATATAGATTGTCCTTGAGAAGGTCTACAAAAAATATGTTATATCTGTAGGATAACTCTTTTAGTTCAAGAGATATTTAGATTTTATTTTATTTAAAATTTTGCAGGATCTTTTTTTCGTATTTTATATATGATGGGCCTACAGAATGCTAAAATTTTATTTTTACATATGACTTATATTTGCGATAAAATTCAACAAACCTGATAAAAATTATCTCGTTCCAATGGAAAGTTACACGCATCCAAAGTTGAAGCAATCTTTTATATATTTCAACTTTGTATGCGTGTGTCTTTTAAGATTTTTTTTTCCAAAAAAGTCCCCATATTTTTTCTTTTATAGAAACAAATTTTCTTCGGGACTATAAAAAATTTTTTATGATCTGGAAAGATAAGTTAATGCAAAAACGTCTAATGTAAAATTTGACTCACTCAACGGTCATTGTCACCCCTAGATCTATCCAAATTTTAAAACAAAATTTTGAGTAAAAAATTCAAAAAACGCGAATCACCGATCCACAAAAACTCTTCATATTTTTATAGCCCCATATGTTGTTTATATACGTGCATAACGGTTTTACTATAGCACTGTAAATAAAGTCAAGTGGGCACTTTTCTAAAAAAACTCAGTTTTTGGAATACATTTTCTCCGTTTTAGGAATTTCAGTTTTTAAAAACAAAGAATGGCAGCAATAGTGATGCCATTGACTTAACAACATTTAGGTCTATATTGCCTCTAAATTTATTGTGGTATCAGTAACCGTTAAAATTTTCATTAATTCAAAGTTAATATTTTTCTTGATGAAAAATCGCCATATTGAAATCTTTTTAGTTTTAAAAAAAAATCACAAAATTATTTCATTTCACTAAAATATCAATCTTCAAGTCCTAAGGTTTCCACCGATATCAAAAACTTATATTTACTCTTCAGAAGCTCCACAAACCTTGCCTACTTTCAAACATTTTAAACTTTTTTCATATCTTGCATAATGCTGGTCTTGCGTGATCAATATTGGGTATCATGATGCGCCCGAATCATACCGATAATGGTTTGACCATTCTTCGTTATTGCAGCACAATAGAGAATTATACACTCGAACATAATTTTTTAACAAAAATCTTTGTTTTAGCGTCAAAATAGTAAAAACGAAAATTTTTAAAGTAAAAATATTTTTGTGAGCTATATAGGGTGCCTAGATATGTTCAGATTCCATTGATATGTTTACAAGAGATTTTTGGCTTTACCGTATCTGCAACTGAAAAAAATTTAAAAAAAATTGTTCTTACTATATTTAAAAAAAAGTGCACGATTTTTAAAAAATCTGCCCACATTTTTGACGAGATGATAAAGTTTATGTGCCAGATTATCTGTCCATATTTGAAGTGTGGTCGACCCTGTATTCTAACAAGTTGATTACAATTTTTTTCATAAAGCCTATGTCCTCCTCTATGCTTCACTCATACATAATTTTGCAATCGGAAAAGCAGTTTAGAAGATTTCGATTTACTATCACGTTTTTACGATAGACCCCACTGTGCGACATTTGCCTATATACGAGTTTGTGGATACACATGTCTATTTACTTATTTAATAATTACAAACGTACAACAAATTACAATTGTAATTCAAATTTAAATACAGACAATTTAGTTTTGTATATCCTACATTGGTAGACATTAGCATTATCCAATTTGGCTAACATTTTCAGAGAATAAAGGACTACAATATCAAGTCTCACAAGCGTCCGCACGATCCGAAATCTTCGAAATTCTACAAAGTTATTCATAAAAAGCACTCTAATATTTATATGGACTTTTTGGCTAATATTATATATGTGAGCTCCCTATAATGTTTATGTATTTAGTATTATATTTATTGTTTAAAAAGTAGTTGCAAGAACTTATAACAAAAAAAAAAAAAAACTAAATTGTCATTTATGAAATTTTGTGTAAAGTGCACGAACAAATGAAATCCATTTAGACAAAAAGACTTTAAACAATAATAATAATAATGTACACAAGCATTAAGTTCTTGTTTAGATTTTCTATTGTACTTCCAACAAAATCATTAACACTTCCCCTTCTTCTACGGTCATAAATATTGTATTGTACAGTACTGTGGTGTAGAGTGGTGTACTTGCTGTGTGTGGCATGGTTGGTGTTTGTGCGTACTGTATCTGAGGTCATTAATGAATATGAATTTTAGGCATAAATTTAATGAATAATTATTTATTATTATTGTGAGTGTGCGTGTGTGTGCATGTTTTTGTACAAAGTTTAAGACCAATGAATGGTTGGCTAAAACTTTGTTTTTGGAGAAAATTTTACGGAAATCCATGTTTTACATAAAACAAAAGCAATTAGTATGCAACAGCTATAGCACATGTATGTTTATATACAAATACAGAGCCACACGTTTGTATGTTGTTATTAACCCTACTACCCATATATGGACCAACACTTAGAAACGAAACAAAAACAAATGAACTTACGAAAAATATATTTAACAAAAAAAAAAAAAAAAACGTCATTTAGTTTTTAAATATTAATAAATAGTTATTTAGTTTGTGTTAAGATTTAGTTACTATGTATACAGATATTGAAATTGATGGAAACTTGTAAGATTTTAAACACGACTTTCCAAACTATAAAGAATAAATTTCAATAGGAAATGCTGAAGAATCCAAATATTGTTTCATAGTTATGATATGAAGCTGTTACAGTGTAGGTGATATAGTTTTTGATAATTATATTTGTTTGATCCATAACTCGGGTTCTTGTGGTAGTATTTTGCTGATTTTTAAAAAAAAACTTCGTAGAGAAATTACAAACATTTTAGTGTAAATTTAGACATTTCTGGTTGTGTATTTTGGATGTGAGACTGTTTTACTCAGACTAACGGACATATAGACGTACAAATCTAGATCAACTTTGAATTGAATAGGAATCTTGAAAATAGCAAAAATCAAACATTAAAAAAATTTTTTTTAAACTTTTCTGGAATATTTTACAACAAATTTAAAAAATACAATTTAAATCTTTTCAGGAATAATTTTTAATCATAAAAGCATTTAAAAAGGAACATAAAAAATAAAAAATATTCCCATAAAATAGATTTTTTCCCAAATTTCAAATTTGTTAAACCATTATTACGCACCTAAAAGGCGTAAAACCATTTTCAAACACACATTTCACAGGCTGATCAATTAGCTTTCACATATTAAATATCTTGATTCTCTCATTTGGTTCAAAAGTTATGATTTTCCAACGAAAAAACTCGAATGGCGCCACTGCACATTCGATTGAGCTATATCCGTCCGTCTGTCTGTCCGTCTGTGTAAAACACGTTCACGTCCAAAATACATAAACAAGCTTAGTAAGCTTTCAAAAAGAATGTTTCTTATTTCCCTAAGCAGTTTGG
Source organism: Calliphora vomitoria (assembly GCA_942486065.2). NCBI lineage: Eukaryota > Metazoa > Arthropoda > Insecta > Diptera > Calliphoridae > Calliphora > Calliphora vomitoria. The sequence continues at coordinate 81,097,871 of OW818030.2, forward strand.
TATTGAAAATCAGCAAAATCGGTACAGTAGGCCCAAAGTTATGAGTCAAAACGTGAGACTACCTACAAAAAAAAAAAAAATTTGATAATTTTCATATATTTTTTGTTATTTCTGTAAATATATTGCAGATAATACCATACAATTTTACAGTCGTTATTTTAATGATAAAAGGACTAACTCTGGTGAAAATTAAAAGAAGCGGTCCATGATTTCTCCTAGCCCCCATACAAATATCTTCCCGAAATATGGTGCTATTGTCTATAAGTGCCTACAGAATTGCAGTGTCGATACAAAATTCATCAAAAATAAGTTTTGTGCTAAGAGAAATCACAGGACTAAATTTTAAGTGGATCGGCCCATATTTGACCATAGCCCCCATATAAAGTTCACTTCCGAAAATCACTTAAACACGCATAAACATCTTATAGATATCTTTATTGAGTCGACTTTCGACACAAATAATTTGCCGAATACTATGAAGATCGGTTCATATTTGTTTATAACTCTTATATAAGGACCACTTCCGAAAAACACATTAACCTGCACAGATATCTAAAAAATATCAATATCAAACCAAAATTTTACACAGATACGAAATTTATATTTGGAAGTCATACTATATTGAATATCATACTATTGTGAATATCGGTCCATAATTGACTGTAGCTCCCATATAAGGTCCACTTTTGAAAATCAGTTAAGTACTCACAAATCTCTTATAAATATTTTTATAATGCTAAAATTCGACACACATAATACTCATATACATAGAAACAACAGTACCGAATTTTATGAAGATTGGCCCGTAATTGGTCATAGCTCCCATATAAGGACCACTTCCGAAAAACACATTAACCTGCATAAATATCTAAAACATATCGATATCAAAATAAAATTATACACATATGTGTAATTTGTATCCAGTAATCATACAACTGTATTTTGTGAATATCGGTCCACATTTGACCATAGCATATAAGGTCCACTCCCGAAAATCAATAAAATCCTCATAGCCTCCATATAAGTACCACTTCTGGAAAACACATTAACCTACACAAATATCAAAAAAAAATATTTGTACTGAAACAAAATTGTTCACCGATCAGTAATTTGTATCCAATAATCATATTACAAAATTTTTTTCAATAACGGTCCATAATTCGATATAGTTGTCATATAAGGTCCACTTTTGTTAATAGCGTTGTTTAATTAATTTTTTTATTTTTAAATTTTACAAAAATAGCCTTCAATTACACTTTGAAATCACTTTACAATATTATACGGCAATAGTCCCATAATAGGTCAGCTCCCATATATTGAACCAAAATAATACACAGATCAGTAATTTGAATCCAAAAATACACAGATCAGTAATTTGAATCCAAAAATCATACTTCTGAATTTTGTGAATATCGGTCCATCATTGGCAACAGCTCCCATATAAGTTCCATTTTCGATAATGACTATAATACCCATAAAACTCATGTAATGATGAAATTCAATTAAAATACATAGAAATCACGTTAAAATATTTTATGACGATTGACTCATAATAGGTCATAGCTGCCTTATTAGTTCCACAACCCAAAAATACATTAACGCATATAAACATTGATGTCGATCAAAAATCCAACAGATATTAGTTACAAGTAGACAGAGATCATACTTCTGGATATCTTGACTATGGGTTCATAATTATATATAGGAAAATTATATGCAAAATTTTGAATTTTGTCTAAATATATATTTTTCTTCACTAGTGGTGAATAATGATAATGTTGATCCAATCGGGTAATGATAACCAATTATTAGGTACATATATAAATTGTTAAATGTCGTACGTTCTAATAGGAATAAATGACAAACTCTTTTCAAAATGGTAAGAATCTCTGGTTATAGTATCTTCTGCTTAAACTAGTATTTTAACAATTGTTATATTATTTCATATATTGATTTAATGCTATTTTAATAACATTGTCGTAATCCTGATAATAGGAGTGCACTTCCAATAACAAATATTGAATATAGATATTAAAGTGTTTATGCCAATGTAACTTCTACAATTCTCATCATATTTAGATGGAGGGTTATTATTCGGATTCGTCACGGCCGAATATAGCGCTCTTGTTTTGTTTCTTATCCGATTTTTTGAAATAACATGTTTGCGTGTGCTATTTATCTCTTATAAATTCCGAGTTATAGTCATTTCAAAATAAAAAATTTTGAAATTTTGCCATATGTTGATCCTCTTTTTTAAAAATGTAGGGCGCACTTTTGAACCGAATGAACTCAAATATGTTGGTTAGTTAGACAACTAAATTACCAATAATATGCAAAAGATTTCAGAGCAATATCAACTACGGATTCAAAAATAAAAGATTATCAATTTAAAAATTAAATTTTTTGGGCGAAAAGGTGATTTAAATCTTTTTTTATTTAAAAAAAAAACTTTCTTCAAGGACCTGCACAATTGTATGGTTTTTTGTAAGAGCCACATGTTCTAAAATTCCAAAGCTGGGATCAGTAAACGAAAAGCAGTTTTGGAAACCTTTATGTGTTTCCTATTTGTTTCCAAAGAATTTTCGCTTCTTCAAAGGAAATGTAGACCCTATAGGCATAATTGTAAAAAATACCATTTTGTTATTTAGGCTAATAAATTTAAATATCGTCAAAAATTTCATTGGGTTTTGTTAATAAATATTTGATATTTGATTTTGATAGGATTGCAAATATTAGAAACAATTTGATCCACATTTTTTCGAACTATTTTTTTTTTTTTTTTTTTGTTTAGATAAGTTAATTGTTGGTCTTATAAAAAAAATTTTAAATCAATATCTCAATTAAATTCAAAAATATGCCTCCTTAAATCTCCGTCCTTCAAAAATATTGCACTTTTTCATACTAAAAAATTTTAATAAATGTTATTAATATTGTAACGAAATTGTACTTGAATTTAAATATATTTGTTTTAGCGGCTGGTTTAAATTTGTAGAATGCCTCTCAACAGCAGTGCTACTCAAACTTCAACAAATCTGTGTGTATTATTAACATTGCTTTAGAATATACAACATTGAATAAAAGCTTTGAGTTGAGCACTGTTTGTAAGTATGGCAACACTAAATTATTATTGACTAACATCGAAAGCTCTAGAATTCGAATATTCTAGTTTTAAGACCATTGTTTAACAACACAAGAGTCAGTCTAATTTGCAGCATCGTTGGTAAAGACAAATTAACTGCCATTAAGTGTGCTGTAAAAATCTTTGGGCGTACGGAATAAACTTTTATTTTTTATATGGGGACTGGCAAAGGCTTAAAACGGTTAAAATCGGTATCTCCACTTCACCGGAATCAATACAGCACCAAAAATCCAACTTAAAAAGAATTTATACCGAAAATAAGTGGAGAGTAAAGAGATAAAATGGGCGAAAGCCGAGTTTGGTATTCTTGTAGTCCTTCTAAAAAATATTTAAATGAATTTTGTCACTTTTTTAAAGTAACTGTTAAATTGATCCCTCTTTTTGGTACCATTTATTACAAGAATATGTTTTATGTACATTAAAAAATGTTTATTATAAAAACCCTCCATTAAAAAAAAATTTTAGATATAGATATATCAGTTTGCTCTGTTTTCAGGATCTAGTTAACCTCGAAGTTTCGTAATTCACTGATCAGATATAACATAAATCGCTATAAGAACAAGTAAGAAGGTGTAATCAGACAAGGTTTAACTTTAATCTGCAAAATTTATTTGTGTTTATCGATACAAGCATATACATTAGAGCTCGTTTAGTGACCAGATTACTTCATTTGTTTTTCGGGTATCACCATTTAGCTTGCTCGTATCCAATATGTCCAATTTTCCATGACTGAATTTGACTGATGGTATGAGTTATGTTGGCTTTGAGGAGTGCAGTAACAATTCCTGAACCAATACTGTCATTTCGAACTATATCGAGGGATATTTAAAGCACGATTCGAAATATAGGGTTTGTGCCAGGTTTCCGATATAGCAAAAACATCAATAGTGGAAAATCTCAAAATATTTCTTAGTTCATCAAAATTTGCAACTATTTGCCAAGGGTTTAATGCTCTGACAATTCAAGTGAGCAATTTTTAAGTCACCTCTAATTATTGGACTAATAGTAACGTTAGAAGACATCAAACTAAAATAAGAATATTACATAATGTTGCATCATCTATGAGATGAATTAATATATTTACTTCCCCATTTACAAATATTTACATTAATAACATGTTTTATTTTGTCTATTGTCTAATATTTAGTAACATTAACACAATAAACTACATGCATTTTGGTAATGTAAACATACCATATACAGGCAGACAGACGAACGTAAATACATCATACAAGGGTAAATATACATTAAAATAACATAAAATACAAATTCTAACAACACATACAACAATTGCATATGTATATTTTTGATTGTATGCAAAATCATACAAACATACATAAAATTATTTACTTATAAGTCAACTTATTACTATTATTTGCTAGCATACATATATCTACTATAGTTAGCTGTAAGTTATAGAAATTATCATCATAGTACTCATTTGGAAGTGAAACATGTTTTAGAGTTCAGTTCAAATGCTAATGTCACCCATAAACAAATTTATTCAGAAAATACAAATAAAAAATAAAACTTCTCTGCAAATGACTTTCAAACTCATAAAAAAAAGGAATGTTGATTAAAATTTGCACTTGCTGTTTGGTGTACTATGTTTGTGTGAGTGTTCAGCTAGCTAGACTTGTGCAATATTCATGTGTAGACCTGCACACAAACTTGCATACATATGCTTGTATGAGCATTAGGGTGGCGCTTATTGCTTTTTCAAGGATTGTTCTCCGTCATCAGCAAAATTAATTTTATTTGGAATTTCGAGTTTTAAATCAACGTAGCAATATTTTCCAAACAAAATATGAAAAAAAAAAAACAAGTAAGGGTTCTATATTTAGAAAACTTTTAAAAAGGTTTCAGATGATGTCTCGCATTTTTGCTGATATCTCCTTTATTTATGGACGGATTTTGCCGATTTTAAATAGGAAACTTCTCGAAAGCATGACCGACAGAATTATTGAAGATTTGGATCCCGAAGATATCTAGGGTCTTCAGAAAATTGATTTCAACAGACATACATACAAACAGACAGACAGACATGGCTGAATCCACTCCGCTATCTATATATCTATATTTAAAAATTTACAATAGGTATTAAAACCTTAACCTAAACTAGAGTTGTTATTGCCAATGCAGTGTCCAACTTAAGTGGTCATTAAAGTGATTATCTGACCAGATCCAGTGTTTCCAATCGCCACAGTCGTCTATGACCCTTAAATGATAGAAACTCTCTGCCAAGGGGATGTGGGTGATCCAATAATTTTGACAGGTAGTTTAAATTGGAGAGTTTGATCTCCTCACGTATTAATGGGACATCGGGATCTCTATGGATATTATTATTGCGAATGTACCAAGGGGGATCTATTATTGTCCTTAACAGTGCTGACTGCTTTCTTTGCAATTTTGCAACGTTAGATGAAGAGGCTGTTCCCCATAGCTGAATTCACTTTCTACTCCAAATCTAGAGCAGACTGTGGGCCAATTAGCCAGTTCTATTGAACTGGAATTTTGATATTATGTATCTGTCAGGAAGAATAACTTTCTAGTCTTAGGGCCCTTAGAGTTAATGTAACGTGAGTACATTTTGTTGCATTGACTTGTATCATCCATTTGTCCAGCCATTTTTCGAAATCGCCAATGTGAGACTGACTTTGTTCAGAAGCTATTGAGTGGTTTTCGTGTATACTTACAAAAGCGCTATCGTCCGCAAATGTTGATGTGTGAGTCAGCGCGCTCGTTGGCATGTATGCATTAAATAAAATATATACGAACGCGGATAAACCCTTCGATAATTTTCAACGTGAAGGGATCACTTCTTTTGGTCTGATACCTTCGCAGGTAGTAATCTAATAATTTTGTGTATTAGTCCATCGTGCCAGACTTTATCGAAGGCTTGAAATATGTCAATAAATAATGCAGAGCAATACTGCTTGCTCTCGAAGGCTTTCCGAATAAGAGTAGTTATCTGATGTACCTGGTCGATAGTACTATACATCCTCCTGAAACCAAATTGATGGTCAGGAATAATGCAATTTACGTCAAGATGTACTATAAGGCTCTCAAGTAGCAACTTTTCAAAAAGTTTTGAGAATATTGACAACAGGCTAATGGGACGGTATGATGTCACTTGAGTGACATCTTTTCCCGGTTATGGTATCATAACTATCTCAGGTATTATCAATGAGGATGGGAAATATCCAATACGTAGTATTGAGCTAAAGATGAACAAAGTATTTCTCAGTGCTGAGTTTGACAGATTACTTATCATCGTGGTGGTAATTTTATCTATACCAGGTGATTTTCCAGCCCTAAGAACTTTGATTGTTATATTCACGATAGAAAACTGGAATTTTATTGGGGGTGGCACCACATTATTTATAATATTGTCACTAATAGATGAATTTGTATCATTTGGGGTAAATTTTTTCTGAAGTATTTTTTGCCCATTCTCTATGCTAAAGACATAAGGACAACTCATATACAATAGGGAATTGCATATTTTTCACAGCTTTCCAGAGACTATATTCTGTTTTCTTAGTAGGGTCTACGTTTTTAAGATAATTTCTCAGATTAGATTTCTTATTCATCTTTAAGGCGATGTGAAGTCTTCTTTGGCACTGATTAAGTTTAATCTTTACGCTTGGAGATCGCGATTGTTGCCATTGACGTCTGAGTGTTTTCTTTTCTTTGATAAGACACTCAATGTTTCTAGGACATTTTGAATGTCTGTAATTTCCCAAGGAACAGCGTTTGTTAAAATATCTGTAAATATATCGACAGCGGCTTGTATTTCATATTAATTTTTCAATGAGATGTTCTGTGGCAAGTGTTAGCTAACATATATAGTTCGAAAAGAGAAATAGTTTTCCAATTTGTTTGGTAGGCGAGTAGTCAGATGGGAGGTCAAGCGAGGGAATCACTAAAATAAATTCTCGTTTTATGTTTTTGATTACAGCGAAGTCAATTAGATCACACAAATTTAGAATCATATAGACTAATCAGCCTATTGTCTATTATATCAAAGCTATTTAAGAAGATACTCATGAACATGTTGTACTCGATGTTAATTGAAAACAATTGTATTCCGAATCATCAATTTGGATTTAGAAGAAAACAAATTAATATCAAACAAACCCATAGACTTGTAAATATTGTAAGAAAATTGTTTGAGGAAAAGAAATATTGTTCCCCTCTCTTTATTGACATTTCTCAAGCGTTTGATAAAGTATGGCATGATGGTTTAATATACAAACTGAGTCAAAATTTACCCGCAAACACACATAATCTATTGGAAAACTATTTAACTGGTCGAACATTTAAGGTTAAAGAAGCAGACTTTTTAAGTAGTCCCCGACCCATTGAAGCTGGGGACTCCAGACAGTATCCTGAGAACCTTTTTGTATTTGATATATTCGTCTGATATGCCAACTAACAATCGCACTCATACATCAACATTTGCTGATGATACTGCAGTCTAGTCAACTAGCAAAAATGTACACATATAACATTTACATTACGTAAAGAATCATTCTCCCTATTCATATGAAAAACCAAACAATAATCCAACAATCGGAAGTTAATTACCTTGGAATACATCTCAATCGTCGCCTTACATGGAAAAGTCATATAGATGCAAAGCTGACTCAAATGAAATTGAAATCAATTCAAATTAATTGGCTCATTGGCAGAAACTCTACGTTTAGTTTCGATTGTAAACTTCTACTTTATAACATGATCATAAAACCGATATGTTGTTATGGCATACAGCTATGGGGTACAGCCTCAGCGTCATATGTAGAAAAGATCCAAAGACGCCAAAAGATGTTCTTAAGAATGATCACAGTTGCCCCCTGGTATATCAAAAACGCGAATATACACAATGATATAAACGTACGGCTTGTAAAAACTGAGATCACGAAAAATGTAGAAAAATATTTTAATAAAACTTGAAATTCACCCAAACCCACTGTCCCACAACATATTAATAACCGTGGCCACACTCGATTAAGAAGGAGGGACACAGCAGACCTAATCCAAAGACTAGACGAAAAAATGCAAATTTAATCAATGCAACAATGAATAACAAATTTTTCGTCCGGCACTAGCTGGACTAATTAAATCATAATTATTAGACATAAGATTTGAAATAGTTGTTGCTAGTTCATTAAGTAAATTAAAAAATTAAATTGAAAAAAAAAAATTAGATCGGGAATTTTATTGTGGTCTATAGGCCAATAAGTAGGTTAGCCACTATATATGGCATCTACTTAGTCTGTTAAACAGTTGCCTGCCTATAGGAGTAATAAGGCTAGAGCTCCAAAATGTATGTTTTGCAATGTAATCACCAGCTGTAATAAACCTTGGACATAGAGTTTTGAAATATTTAAATGAAACAAAGAAGAGAGGCTCAGCCCGACTATATAACACCGAGTACAACTTATTAATGTTTCAGTTTTTAGATGATGGAAAATCATTTTAGACCTTGGGAGCATTGAAAATAAGTGCCACCTTAATATGTATATGTTCATACAATTATATAACGGTATTCTTTTGTCAATTAATCAATCAATTTCAAAACGATGACGACGAATGATGGTGATTATGATGTGAATGAGGATGACAATGAAGTGTTTGTATGTGAGTGTGTGCATTTGACATCTGCATAAGACTATAAAGTATATTTTCTGCATTTCCACTTACTTCATGTTTATTGGTGTCAGTATGTATTTATGTATGTGCATGATAGTTTTTTCTACACTTAAAAAACAGTGTATTAACAAATTGTCTAGAATTTTCCTAAAAGGCGTGAAAGAAAATTAACTAAACTTTGGATTCCAGCCTTTAACTTTTTTTAAAAGCCAGAAAAATAATAATAATTTTTTTATTTTGAAATAGAAGAAAATTTCATCTTGAAATATATGGCTAAATATCAGACTGAATAATAAATGTTTACGTTAATTTGTTTAAGTGTATATTCATATGTTTTTATTTATATCTATGTATATACTCATTTATGTCTATATGCATATATGTATCGTGTGTTTGTCTTTTTGCACAACGGAACTATATACAGACCAGTTTATGTCGGTAGTTACTGTTGATGACAAAAGATTAATTTACATTATACGGAAACTATATGTCAGTATCATCAGCTAAAGCAGACCACTAAAAATGTCACTTCTCATACTAACACTCGTGCAAACACACACACACATAGATTGCTGTATTGCAAGACAACATATATGTATTTAGATTAGACCTACTCTTCAAAAATTGATTTCCTATAAATGGGTATTTTTTTTTGTTCTTTATTCACACCTTTTAATAGATTTCTGGCACGGATTCCCGTTATCCGATTGTCTTTAGTTTTAGATAATAAACAACAAAATAAGACCCATACAAAGCTACTCTAGTTTTTAAGGACAGATCTAATACACAGACATATTTACTCTTATAAAGGATTTCATAGCACAAACATTATATAGACGATAGGTTATAGACATAGAAATGGGTGTAAACTAAACCGCACACATGCACACACACACACAACACATAAACTAGCAACCGTCCAACTCTTTGGAACAGTTATGAAACATAACTAAAATTCACTGACTGACACTGACCACCATCATTGATTGTGCGGCCATACATGTCTTTCTATCATTTTGTACATAAAGAAAAATCTGCCTGTGATATGAGTGATATATTTAATAAATTTCAAAGGACTCTAATTTGTAGCAAGATATATGTATGTATAGAACAGATATATTAAAGATACAAGTTAGATACCAGCAGTTATACAAGTAGTCAATGTATTCCTTAGGTACAGTACTTGTAACTAATATCTGATCACATGATTGACTCCAATTTATGTATTTTGGGTTATTTAATACGTATGTGCTCTTTGATGTTACTTTATACATCCCATTTAATCTCTAGTCAATTGTCATTTAAGTCTCCCGAATTAATCTAGAGTCTACGTAGTTTACGCTTAATTGATTTTCCAAAAAGTGTCAGCTTTTTATAAAATTATCCCCAAATCGTTTACCCCATACTCTGTTTATTGACTCATCTACTGAATTAAAAGAAACACGTTTAGTCAAATAAACTTAGCAGTATACATTGCTTTAATTCATTCATTAGAAAATATGTAACATTGCACAGTGGGGTACAATCAAAATTTTTTGGAAATAAATCTGGCATTTCTAAACGGCTGGTCCGATCGGAATAAAATTTGACATTGGCGTAGCCAAGGAATAATTGATTTTAGGTTATTAAAATGGACACTACAAATGCTCCAGGCGCGGGGAAATAAGGGCTCAAAGTAGGGTACCTTTGATATATAAAATGTTTAAACAGGTGCCATTTTTTCCTTCCCATTTCAGAGGTTTTTATATTTTTGGAAAGCGCTCAATCAGGTCTTCAAAATCGTGTCTACGTACGCTATTTATATCTTATCATTTCCGAGTTATAGGCATTAAAAAAATTTTAAATTAAAATTTTAAAGTTTTGCCTTACCTTGATCGGCTTTTTTAAAAATATAGGGCTTACTTTTGAACCGAATTAAGTCAAATTATTTTCATTAATTAGACAACTAAATTACCAATAATATGCAAAAGATTTCAAAGCAATATCAATCACGGATTCAAAAATAAACGATTTTCAATATAAAAATTTAAAAAAAAAATAGATTTCTGCTGTGTTTAGGGCGAAAAGGTGACCTAAATCTTTTTTTATTTAAAAAAAAACTTTCTTTAAGGATGTATAAAAATTGTATGTGTTTCTGTAACATATCTTTACGGAGAACATTTTGGTATAAAAAACTTGTCATAGTTTTCATATATGTCGTCCCTACGCCTTTTGGAATTTGACCTATTTTTTTATCAATAATTCAATTTTGGGACACATGTTCTAAAATCCCATAGCTGGGATAAGAAAATAGAAAGCAGTCTTAGAAACCTTTATGTTATCCCTATTAATTCCCAAAGTATTTTCCCAGCCCCAAAGAAAAAGTGGCCCCTATGGGCAAAATAGTAAAAACTATCAATTTAGGGATTTTTGCTCCAATTTTGCGGGATTTTTGCTCCAGTTACTAGCCACGTAGATAAATAGCTACATCAACCTAAATGATAAATCACTTGTTCAGGACAGTTATCCAGTACTGCTGGGATGGTTTTAAATAATGAAGATGAAAATTTATTTGAATGTGCATGTACTACTTAGAAATTTTGGAATGTTTATATGAAATGCTTATTTTCAATGCAACATAAATAAAACTTTGGAATTTTTATTGAGATAGTAAATTATACGTTAGACTGATTGGTGTTGTACTGGTAATATCAAATTTTGTATCATTTATTGAGAAGAATTTATTTTTGCTCTTGTTAACTATATATTATTTTACAGGTTTCAATTACTAAACTATTGCAAAGACTGTAGCCGACCAGCACAAAATCCGCAATTGTTTTTCGGCAATCAGGTATGCAATTTTAACATATTAACAATGACATCAAGGTGAAAATGTGCTTCATGTAAATCGAATCGTTGACCAATATTGTTCATTATTTTAACCCGTCAATCACATTGGATCCAACCAAGCTTGTCTATCGACTGAAAACGGTTAAAAGGTATCGATAACGCTAATTTGGATTATTTCGGTAACGATAATTGCTGTATTTCAGTAACAGTAGCTAGCGGCAGTGTTATTTCCGTAACGGGTTTTTAATGACAACGGTAATTTATTAAAATCAAAAACAAAAAACGAAAAACGAAAAACTTTTGTTTTAATTTCAATAATGTATTGTCGAGATTGATTTTCGGAAGTTGGCTTTATATAGGAGCTATAACTAATTATGGACCGATCATAATAAAATTACGTGACAAAACTTCAGTATAAATATGAAATTTACATATTTGGTGCGAAATTTGTGTATATACATATACAAATTTAACATTTATGACCAATAAAATCCGATTTCGGGAGGACATTTGTATGGGGGCTAAGTGAAATAATAGACTGATTTCTGCAAGTTTCAATAGGCTTCGTCCTTGTATCAAATTAAGGTTGGAGTTAGATTAATTTTTTTGGACGTTATAAACATCTGCATAAACACATAGTACCCTACCCACTATGGTGATGTAGGGTAAAAAAAAAATGTTAACTTCAATTTTGTCAACTACATGTTTGAAAATTTTATCTTATTTTGTGCATTCTTCTCACCATATTTCAAATACATATTTTTAAATTTGAGGAAAACAAAACTGGCGGGGAAGTTGTATATAACTATTTCAATATACTCCAATTTATTACTAAAAATCAAAAAGTTATGGATATATTATAAAAACTTTTATTTATTATTTTGAAAATATAAATAGAAAATCATTTTAGATATTTACATTAGTTCATATTGTAAGCGATTTCTTAAAAAAATATATCAAAATCGATAAATTTTATTTTTAGTTTTTCTCACTTTTATAATTTTGGGAAACATAAATTCAAAATTTTAGTTTTCCTAAAAATTATTATAAATCATACCATTCACAAAGATATAGATTTCTAAATTTGATGAAAACAAAACCGGCGGGGAAGTTGTATATCACAATATACTCCAATTTTTATTAAAAATCAAAAAGTTAAGAAAATATTATAAAAAAATTTTATTTATTATTTTGAAAATTTAAATAGAAACTCTGTTTGGAAGTTTAGATTAGTTCATATTGTAAGCAATTTCTTAAAAAAGTATATCAAAATCTATAATTTTTTTTTTTCTTTATAATTTTGGGAAATATAAATTTTGATTTTTTCAAATTTCAAAAAAAAAATTCTATAAAATTTTAGTCTTCCAAAAAATAGTCATAAATCGTACGATTCATAATCAAAGAGAAAATTAAAAAAATATTGCTTGGAACTAAAAATATGAATTTTTAAATTTGAGGAAAACAAAACTGGCGGAGAAGTTGTATATAATTATCTCAATATACTCCAAATTATTATTAAAAATCTAAAAGTTAAGGAAATATTATAAAAAATTTTATTATTTTGAAAATTTAAATAGAAAATCATTTTAGATTTTTACATTAGTTCATATTGTTAATAAAAAAATATATCAAAATTTTATTTTTCCAAAAAATAAATTTTGATTTTATCAAATTTCAAAAAAAAAAAAAAAAAAAAACTACAAAATTTTAGTCTTCCAAAAAATAGTAAAAAATCGTGCGATTCATAATCAAAGAGAAAATTAAAAAAATAATGCTTGGAACTAAAGATATGTATTTTTAAATTTGAGGAAAACAAAACTGGCGGGAAAGTTGTATGTAGATATGTTACATACTCCAATTTATTATTAAAAATCTAAAAGTTAAGGAAATATTATAAAACAATTTTATTTATTATTTTGAAAATTTAAAAAGAAAATCTCTTTAGATGTTTACATTAGTTCATATTGTAAGCAATTTCTTAAAAAAATATATCAAAATCGAACAATTTTATTTTTAGTTTTTCTTACTTTTATAGTTTTGGGAAATATAAATTTTAAAAACAATCTAAAATTTTATAACAATTTTAATTTTAGTTTTCCAAAAAATAGTTATAAATCGCACGAATCATAATCAAAAAGAAAATTAAAAAAATAATGCTTGGAACTAAAGATATGAATTTTTAAATTTGAGGAAAACAAAACTGGCGGAGAAGTTGTATATGATTATTTCAATATACTCCAATTTATTATTAAAAATTTAAGGAAATATTATAAAAAATTTTATTTACAATTTTGAAAATTTAGATTTTTACATTCATTCATATTGTTAATAAAAAAATATATCAAGATCGATAAATTTTAGTTTTTTTTTACTTTTATAATTTTGAGAAATTTCCAAAAAATAAAAAAATTAATGTACAAAATTTTAGTTTTCCAAAAAATAGTGTAGTAATTTCTTAAAAAAATATATCAAAATCGATAAATTTTATTTTTAGTTTTTCTTACTTTTATAATTTTGGGAAATATAAATTTTGATTTTATCAAATTTCAAAAAAAAGAAAAAAAAAAAATTCTACAAAATTTTAGTTTTCAAAAAAATAGTAATAAATCGTACGATTCATAATCAAAGAGAAAATTAAAAAAATAGTGCTTGGAACTAAAGATATTGATTTTTAAATTTGAGGAAAACAAAACTGGCGGGGAAGTTGTATTTATTATAACCTGATACAAAAAAATCATAAAAGTTCATGAATAACTCAAATCGCAATTTTTATATATTCAAAAAGTTATTTAAACGAAACTTCTAAAAATTAAAAACTATTTCGTATACATGCTAAATCAGAATAAGAAATGCAAATTTTAAACTGTTTTAGTTTAGCGTGTAAACCGATTTAAAATTGTAAAATTTTGAGGAAATTTTTTTTAACTCAAATTCAATAAAATGATTTCCAAAACTTCATTTCGTAGCCTATTTGTTACGAACATACGACGCAATTAATGGTCAGCTGGCTTTTATTCATGCAAAAGTTAGATCTTATTTAAATGTAGGCCAAGATGTTTCCTCAAAATTTTCTAAGTTGTGGACAGGCAGAAACAGAGTTGCTGAGAACGGCGTCGGATCGATAAATTCGAGTTGTCTGTCACACTTATATGCGCATGGTACGGACTCATTTAGATGAATAATATCCATAAGAGTAAATGTGGTCATAAATCGCTTCATAGTATAACATATTAGCTGCTCAAAGTCTACTAAAATAAAGTCGAACACATTTCATTAGATTTAGAGTTATCCCTAAGGGAAGTTCTATGGTTATTAATTTTGTGGTTTTACATTATGAATGGTCTCCTTGATAGGCGAAATTGCTTTAAACTCTGTATTTTTGATTTTAGTTTATCATGGGCTTATGATGTCCAAGTAACAAGATATATTATCATAAAAGATTTTTTATTAAGCGCTTTATACCTTTAAATTTAAATAAAACAAAGTATGTGTGAGATATCATTGACATTTTTTATTTATTTGAAAGGCTTATCAATGCCCTTAGTTATGGAATATAACATCGTACAAATTTCCGACGTAGCTTCGCTGGTGTAAAAAATCCGAAATGTCAAATTTTACATATGTCTGGTGCATAAATCAGGCATGTGTAATGTTGGCTTCGAGGTCCGCTGTGGTTTTTGGCCTACGACTTATAAAAACCCCACAAAAAAAATCGAATATAGTCAAGTCACACAATCTCGTTGGCCATGTGAGATGACCATGCCCTCAAATCGCTTGTTCAGCATGTTCAATATGCCATGAGCTGTGTGGCATGTAACGCCACCCTTGTGATATCAAATGTCGTTAGAGTCCATATCATACAATACATTCCAAAGTAAGTTATTAATCATAGTCCTATAGCGCCCGCTGTTGATGGTCATGGCCTGGCCAAAGTCGTTCTCAATGAAAGATGCGTTGGACGCACTTCTAAACATTTTACGATTTGGTTTTTAGATGATAAAGAACAATTTTAGACCTTGGGAGCATCAAAAATCCAAAAAGTGCAAAATATTTTGTCAATTTCCTCAATTTTTCGGGCATACATTTATTTAAATAAAAAAGTTTACATAAATGTACTATTCACCACATATTTTGTTATGAGTACGCAGAAATTTGTAATTCAGCGGTTTAAAAATGAGGCCAAAATAATCCTCCTATTCAGGTTTTTACACACATACAAATACAAATGATTTAAATAACCCTTTTCCATAATTAAATTCCACACATTCCAACTCTCTTGCTTA
Organism: Calliphora vomitoria; assembly: GCA_942486065.2. Classification (NCBI taxonomy): domain Eukaryota; kingdom Metazoa; phylum Arthropoda; class Insecta; order Diptera; family Calliphoridae; genus Calliphora; species Calliphora vomitoria. The sequence goes on from OW818030.2 coordinate 81,113,777, forward strand.
AGAAAACACTCAATACAAACACAACCATTACAATAATTTATATCATTTTAAAAACCTCTAACCTTTGATTCGATAAACAATTTATAGACGTTTCTCCATTTCTTTCTCTATTTCCATTGATTCGTTGAAGTGTAGTTGAAATATTCGTAGACTGTACAATAAAACATAGATCTTTTTCGCACCCAATTACAATGTTAAAATGTGTGGCATTTTGAATTTATACTTTACACTATACGAAAATAGAAACACACTCACAACTAACTACCATAAGTTCGTTGTAGTTATATTAAATAATAATTTATTGCGTATTTTTAAGTAATTTTCAAGATACATATTTTTCTACACTTTTTTTTTTTTTGTTTGTTTCTTGTTGTCAACATAATTTTATACAAAAAAAAAGAAAACTATTTATGGGTTTTGCTAGAATAAATAGTAAGTAAAACAAAATTATTAACTAATAAATAATTTATAGGAAAATAATGGTCATTAAAAAAAGAACAGTCGCCCAGCACACATCCGGCAGTCAGTAAGTAGTGTTTTATTGTTAGGCTCCAAAATAGAAATTATGAAGAAGACTACAAAAAAAAATACGTAAAATATTGATTATTTTTGTTTGAATTCTCTTCCTTAAAAGTCATAAATTTCATTTTTATTTGGTCAAGACCAAGAAATAATGTTAAAAAGATACATTAGATACTTGTGTATATACTTACTTATATGTTGGTGTATTTGTATCTATGTTTATGTAAATGTATCTATAATTAACATAAACATATAGTAAAGTTCAAAAGACATACAAAATAATGATATATGAGTTTGAAGAGCAAATTGTTAGTACACAGTTTGTTTTTGGCCATGTATTTTTTTTTTTTTTTTTTGGAAAGCAAAAGTCAAAATAAAAGAAGACATATGTTTTGAAGGGGGGATAAAACTGCTTTTTTGGAACAAATTACTTACTAAACAAAGATACTTATAGTCAGTGTGAAAAATGTACGTACACTTAGATTGAGCGGTGATTAATAAAATCTTCGCAGAATTTATTGTTTGAATTAGATTGTACTACTTTAATCCTAAAAGACTAAACCTTTTTCATTAACCTTTAACACTAAACCTGAATCAGAAAAACGAAAGGAAAACAATTTTAATTTTTTTTTATGAAAATCACTAATTTTTTACGTGTTTTTCATACAAAAATTTTAGAATCATTTACCTTTCGTTTTACTGAATCAGGCCCCTTTTTTAAATATGTAATATAATATAATGTAATATTTTTATACCCTTCACCTTCGTGAGAAGGGTATATATAAATTTGTCATTCCGTTTGTAATTTCCACAATATAATTTTCCGACCCTATAAAGTATATATATTCTGGATCCTTATAGATAGCGGAGTCGATTTAGCCATGTCTGTCTGTCTGTCTGTCTGTCTGTCTGTTGAAATCAATTTTCTGAAGACCCCAGATATCTTCGGGATCCAAATCCTGAATAATTCTGTCAGACATGCTTTCGAGAAGTTTGCTATTTAAAATCAGCAAAATCGGTCCACAAATGGCTGAGATATAAGGAAAAAACCAGGACAACCTCGATTTTTTACCTATTTTTTGACCTATATCTGGATTATTTAGTCATTAATATAGACAATATGGATATCTAATGATAGATATTTCAAAGACCTTTGCAACGACGTATATAAGACCATAGTAAGTTGGACCTACAATGGGTCAAAATCGGGAAAACATTTTTAACCCGAATTTTTTTTTCACCAAAAGTTTTTTTGGCTAAATATTAAAAAAAAAATTTTTAAAATTTAAAAAAAAAGTTTTTTAAATTTAAAAAAATAAAAAAAAATTAAAAAAAAAAATCGAAAAATTTTTTTTTTTCAAAAAATTAAAAAAAAACAAAAATATTTAAAATTTTTATTTTGAAGTATAGTTTGGTGAAGGGTATATAAGATTCGGCGCAGCCGAATATATCTCTCTTACTTGTTTTTAAACAAAAAGTTATATATTTAAAAGTCTCAATACTTAATTACAAAACAAAGTATAATTCGATTTCGTTGTTTATTTATTAGTTGAAATAATTTAAATTAAAATTACCTCTTTTTAGTTTTGAAACCCATCATCATTCCGTTACACGTAACATATCGAAATATTGATCGTAGAACGAAAAATCATATGTATTCTGGGTTCTCATAAGATTCTCCATCTGTCTGTTGAAAACACGAAAGGAGCTAGCTGGCTGAAATTTTCTATGTCACCTCGTAATACTGTTTGAGCATTCATAAATATGTTGATTATGCGGTAATAATGATACAATTTTACACAACTTAGTTCTAAATACTCTGAAATTACATTGTAAATTATGACGAAAATCGGGCAACATTTGTCCCTATTCCCCATACCGAAAATGACATGAACATTCATAATTGTTGTATAATAATTAATATCGTTACCAAATTCGACATAAACATGTTTTACAATAGATGGCGTATCTTTTGAACGCGGTTTTTGTTTTTAATAACTTATATGTAATTTTGAGGGATATATATCTGTATTTTATTCTCACTTAGTTACTGAAAATTATAGTGTAATTAACAATGTTTTTTTTTGCTTCGAAAATGTTGAATTTTGTACCAACTTATTTAATTAAAAGACAGAGCTGTTGCGTCACACCGATTGTCCACTTAATTTTATGGTGAATGAGTTTCATCGGATTCAGAGGTGGTTATTTTGACACGGAAGACAAAGATCGCCCAGGCCAGCCAAAAAAGTTTGAAGGCATTACTCCATGAAGATTATTGTAAAACTCAACAAGAGCTTGCAAATTCATTGTGAGCTACTGAAGCAGCAATTTCAAAACGTTTGCGAGCAGCATGATTTATCCAAAAGCAGAGAAATTGGGTACCATACGAATTGAAGGAGAGAGATCTTGAAAGTCGATTTTGCATGTCCGAAATTATGCTAGAACGTTACAAAAGAATTTCGTTTTATGCACCGAATCATTACTTGGGATAAAAAATGGATCCATTATATGGGCTATAGGGTAAATTTAGGTTCATATAAAACTTGTTTATGTCCAATTTCATAACGATGTTAATTATTATATGACAATTATGAATGTTCAAGTATTTTCTGAGGAGGACCTTATATAGGGACAAATTTTTCCCGATTTTCACCATACTTTACAGTATAATTTCAGAGTTCTTAGAAATAATTTGTGCAAAATTGTATCAGAATTCCTGGGGAACATTTGCATGGGCCTATGTGGAATCACGGACGGATATTTCCTATTTTCAATACCAAGCTAAACTTGTTAACAGAGAGCATTTTTCGAAAATTTCAGCCAGCTAGCTTCTTTCGCTTGGACCATATCGTGTTTTCAACAGACAGACAGATCGACAGACATAGCTCCATCGTCTTAGAATCTCATAAGGACCCAGAATATATAAACTTTTGTGAGCCTGCGATGAATATTTCGATATGTTACAAACGGAATAACAAAATCAGTATAACCTCATCTTGTTTGATGGTGGGTATAAAAAGGGTACACAAAAATACATGTACTTAGACTAATCTCAAACTTATGTTTTTGTTATAACTCAATTTTGAATTTTGAGCCTTGAAACTGAAAAATCAGAGATATATTAGCGTTAAATATATTTTCAGGATATAGACATTATACAGGAGCTTTGATTTTTATCTCAATAATGATATTTACAAGAGTTATAGTAATACTAGGAAGTGGAACTTATACTGCTACTAAGTATTAAATAATAATAAATTTATATCGATATTTATAGGATATTTATGTGCTCCTTATATAGGATCTATACCCAATTATTGATCGATATTCACTGATCCCTGTAAAATATTGGTTCGATATTGATATTTATGTAAATTAACTTGTTTTTCGAAAGGGTACCTTAAAAGGAAGCTATAAAGATTTATGGGCTCATATTCATACAATTTGGTACAAGGATTTTTATATATATTAGGATAAATAGTTTCGAATTTCAACATGATCTCGATATTTGTAAGATATTGCGGAAATGGCCACATATGTTCAAATATGGACCGAAACTAAATCCAGTAGCATGATTTTTACATATATATATAACTGATATGTGTAAAATATTGGATCGATAACGATATTTGTAAGATATTTATGAAAAGTTATCTATTTTTCGGGTGTGGTCCTTATTTAGGAGGTATGACCTTTACTAGGCCCATCTTCATAAAATTCAGTAAAATGGTTTTTGCATAAATAGAAGTGATCTATTGTAAATTTTGGTTTGATATCGATATTTATGTAGGTTAATGTATTTTTCGTTTTTTTTATATGGAAGATAGTACCATTTCAGGGCCCATGTTCATAAAATTATGTTCAGCGACTGAAGATTATTAATGTTAAATTTTATATTGATTACCATATTTAAAAGATGTTTACGGGAACATGGAAAATATAATATTTTCAAAATAACTGCCACCCTTGTTTTTAATGATAATTGCAGACGTAGTTCCCTCATGTTTTTCCTTTTTTGTAAAAAGCTGGTATATTTTGGAGTTTCTTATTAAGAAATAGAATGAGAAAGGTGTCGCACTTTTGCTATCATAATAAGAATGAGGAAAATCCTGAAAACTGTTTTACCAGATTTACAAAGAATTTTCCAAATTATAGAACATTTTGAAACATTGAGGATTGATTTAGTTAAAAACTGTTATTTACAATTTAAGGGAAGTGTTACTTTAATATAATTTATTACAAAGTTAAGCAAAGAATCCGCACAATTTCCTTTGAAACTGTACAACAATAAATTTTTCAAAAAATATTCATGTTTAGACATGTTGTAAACCAAAAAAGTATAAGAAGCCCGAAAAAATTGTTTGGAAGAAAGACAAAAAAAAAGTACTAAAACAAGTCATACATATGAAATGTATTCCAAAAATCATACACGTTTTTAGTTGCCAGTATTTTAGAAGAAGAATGAAACTGAAAACTACACATGTATCCAACACCAAGCAAATATACACATTCATACAAGTTTAGAATACATAAAAATTAGGATAGCTCAAAAATTTGAAAAAAAAAAAAATAATTTTGGCAATAAATCCGTTATCCTTTATATTATTTGATTGAATACAAGTAATAAACACTTGTTTATTACTTGTATAAACAAATTAAACAAAAATTTACATAAATACGAGAGACATATCCAGCGGAAAAAAGGAGCAAAGGCCTTATTTTGCAGACACAAAGACAAAATTGCAAAATTGTTGAAATTTTACACTGCGCGTCATCGGGAACAAAGATCTTGAATACTCACTGGTGTTACAGCGCTGACAGAAGGCCTACTTAAGAAGACATATCAGAATGTCTTCCGTTGAAGGTCTATAAGGACATTTGCTGCCTATTTATATATAAGATTATTTGTCCTTAATAATAAGCTTTCGAAATTCTTTAAGAAGAAATGATATAAATAATCATCGATCAGTTCAATAGTTTTTTACGCTTTCCAGAAAATTTTTAAAATCCCACTTAAGTTGCTTTGTCAAAAGTCCGCAGATATACTTCAAAGATTACGTTATCCAATTGCAAGCTTCACATTAGTAACTTCTACTATGAGTTTGCTCAGGCAAGATGGAGTTGTGAACCCACATGTACTATTACCAGAATGATATGGCCGCGACTGGATCGTGGACGAACAACATATATTCTTGGCGTGTCAAGCCAATTGTGCGGTATGGTGGCGGTCATTACCGGTCACTGCACTTTTGGTAACCACGCGAGGAGACATGGCTTGCTCTATAACGACTTCTGTAGAAGTTGTCAAAACGAGGAGGAGGATGAGACAATTTTTCATCTTCTCTGTCACTGCCCCGCATTGGAAAATCTACGCTTAAGATTTCTGGGACATCGTTCCCTAGTTAGTCTCTCTGAGCTCTCAAATTTGAGGCTTGAGAGCATTTATGTCTTTGTAAGGAACAGTAATTGGCTAACCAGACCTAATATGGAGATCTCCATGGAGTGACCAATGATAATCCACTCTCCTTTCTCTTTCTCTCTCGTATATCTTCTCTCACTCTTCAATCCTAACTAAAAACTGACTGTACCCTTCTCTTTTTTCATATCTACTCTGTTCTTCTCTTTTTGCCTCTATACATTCGCTGCTGCCTGGAAACCTAACCTACTTCAAAGATTATTGTTAAGTTTTATGCTGTCTTCCGTTGAAGGTGTGTAAGGAGATCTGCTGCGTAATGCCTCATAGAATGTCTAAATAGGAACTTCTATTAAATAAGTTGAAATTGAAAGCCTCATTCAAGGTCTGCTGAAACAATTAAAGCCTTAAATGAGGCTTTAATTTTCAAGTTTTTTAATAGAAGTTCCTATTTAGACATTCTATGAGGCATTTAAGAAGGAGTACAACTAAAATCCTGTCTTATAATAAAGTAAAGGATGTTTTTTATAGAAGCATAGAAATTTAAATTGAACAAAGAAAAACGATTTTACTATCCATACAATTGGTTTTAATAATTAGATAATTTTTTGTCATTAATGTTCAAATATGATTCCAGGCATGTCGTCTCCGCAACTAGCGCGTAAACGGCGTAATTTGTAGGTCCACTTTTCACACATCGTTTCTGGTATATCTGCATAAACCTATTACTTTACATATCCCCAGAGAAAATAATCTTATGGCGTCAGATCATATGAATTAGATGGCCAGTTAACAGGACCATTGCTTGAAATTATTCGTTCGGTAAATATTTTTTAAGTAAATTTATTGTATCGCAAGCTGTATGACATGTGACACCATTCTGCTAAAACCACATGCCTGCTATGCTATGGCCTTCCAATTGAGACACCAACAAGTTAATAAGCATATCTCTATACCTTTAGCAGTAGACACATTTGGCGTCCTTCGGGATGCGTATTATCATTAAGAGTAATCGTATTGTGAAAACGATCCATAGTTTCTCGAACTACTCGCTTTGGTGGAAGAGTTTTAGTTTGTCGAATTGAACCATGATTTTTAACATTCTAGAAACGTTGCTCTGACAAGAGTCAACTCACGATAAATACCTAAACTAACCTCAATACAACCGTTAACTATTAAATCATATATCAGATAAAACAGAGCTGCCAATTTACTTATTTAATTTGAAAAAATGCCGCTCAGGCATAACGATTACTTACCAAAGTATATGGTGAATGTGTTCCATAGGTCTCAACGTGCGAGAGATAGTTTGTGCGGTTCAGAAGTGGTGATTTTGACATGGAAGACAAAGATTGCCCAGGCCAGCCAAAAGACTTTGAAGACCAAGAGTTGGAGGCACTACTTTTGAAGATAATTGAAGTCCGAAATGATGCTTGAAAGCTACAAAAGAAAACAATTTCTGCACCGAATCATTACTTGCGATGAAAAATAGATCCATTACGATAACCTGAAGAGTTAGAGATCGGCCAACCAGCCGAATCGACACCAAAGCCAAGGCGATGGCGCTAAGATATTTCTCTCTATTTGATGGAAGTTATGAGCTGCTGAAATTTGGCATGACCATCACAGGGAACCTGTACCGAACGCAACTGATGTGTTTGAAATGAGCATTGGCGAAAACGCCCAGAATATGCGGCCAGACATGTAGTCGAAATATTCTTTATGACAAAGCTTGACCATATGTTGCAATACCTGTTAAAAGTAATTTAGTGGTTGGGAAGTTTTGCCTCACCTTCTTTATAGTCTAGAATGTGCCCCGTCCGACTACTATTTGTTTCGATGGATGCGGAACGCTCTCTCGTATACGCTTTACTTTGGAACAGAGTACGTGATATTGGCTTGATTTGTTCTTGGCCTCAAAATATGATCAGTTCTGGGAATCCATATGTTGAAAGAAAGATTGGAAAAGCCCGTAGCAAACAATGAATAAATTTATATTTTACAAATTGTTTTTAAATAAAAGCTAAACATTTTAAAAAATCCCGAATTTTGAAACCATACACCCAATAAATAATAATATCCTTGATTTTAAAACTCGAATCAGAAAAATATGTATTAAGAAATCATGAACCGGTAAATTATTTTAAAAATTAAAGCATTTGTTAAATAAATGACGCCAAAAAAATCGCGATATAGAAAACTACAAACCCAAAATTATTTCCGAATCTCCCAAAACAAATCAAGCTTCAAATCTAAACGCAGCTAAATTTTTTAACTTTAATCAGGGATCAGCAAGTCTTCCATTCATTGACAGACTAGTTTATTAATAACTAGCTGAACCCGGTCCGTGTTGCTGGTTCTTAGAAAGCATCTGTTATATATCTCAGTTTAGCCAGGCAGCTTCAATTGAATTTGATTATTCAGTTTGTTGACGGTAGCAATTGAAGAAGAGCATGGACAAAGTTTGTTCATTGTGCCAATCAGTACGACCTTGTGATTTCTGTAGTCATCATCCTTATGGTAATGCAATGCCGACAACTTTAAATAGATTATTTCTCTTGATCGTGCCATTCGCGAGCGATTGGCTTTTAGTTCTTCGATATGCTTTTGGGGTGTCTCTGCAGCTCTCGATGAAGATGCACTGCAACGCATTTTCTGAAGCCATGATTCGCGTTCTCTTTCCGTTTCTGCTGCTCTAGATGTTGATGCTCTTTTGCGATTTTTGCCCAAGAAGTGATTCGCAATCGCGTTTTGTGGCATTTTTGTAAATTTTCACTCAAATTTGTAAATAAATTTTTCTTATTTATTCACCTAATATGCAAGAGTAAACAAAACTGTTTATCATCGATTGAAAATATCAAAGAACTTTTATTGTACAATTTTGCATTAACCGCGCCATACTTGTTTATCGAATGATGTGAAAACTTGGTATATACTGGACATGTGCTGGAAAACAACAACTTAGAACTCCCATACATTGAATATAGGGTATTAAAAAACCTAGTCCAGTTTGGCATCCCTACTACCAATGTGCTGATAGTTTTTATTCCATTCAAACGGGGACATCCTAGTGTATCTAAAAGTAAATATACATTTTGGTTGTTTCGCTATCTTCCGGTCACTTTGTCATTTTTCAACAACATAATTCAAAAATGTTTTAAAGTCAAGTGCTGCTGCTGTTTCTCTTTTCGATAGTGTAATAAGCAACCACTACCAATTAAAAAAAAAAACAAAAACCAACAAAAATATTTATATGATATATAAAAATAGCTAACAGCCTTTAAAAAAAAAAAACTATGTATATAGCTTTTCTGGACCTCGAGCAATAGAACATTTTTGAAAAATAAAAACAAATTTATTGGAAACATATAACCACCATAACAAGAGCAGAAAAAAAAATACAGAAAAAACCCCTACACATAAAATATATTCTCACAGAGACAGAACTACAGACAGACTTAAAAAATTGCAACAAAATTTGACCACAAAAAAAAAAACGATATTAGCAACATTCCAAAGGATAAACACTGAGCTATAAAAGCCCTATTCGATGCAAATATCTTCCATTTCCATTTATTTCAAAGCTAAACTTAACGTACCCTCCGCTTCATGGTAGCGGGTATTTATTTAAACAAAACACTATCTACCATCTGCATGTGTTAGTCTGTCTGTCTGTCCGTCTGTCTAATGACTCTTGCGGGCAGCCTGAAACTAAAAACTATTGGACAAAAATGAAGAAAAACTAAACAATCTAAAAGAAAGCAAAATGAACAAACAAAATAATATAAAACTAAAACAAAACGGAAGTTGTATAGACAACATGCTGCACATACAAATGAATGAATGGGTGTTTGTGGCTGCAAGTGCGTGTGTATAAATGTTAATATTAGTGGTTCGCTCGCAAGTTCGTTCGTTCATTCATTCATTTATTCTATGGCATTTTTTGTTGTCTCTGCTAAGTACATTTTTTGTATAAAAAAATACCACTCAAAATTCTACATACGGTTTAGTCGAATTTTATATACCCCTATCAAAATACAAACTTTTTGTAAGAAATAGTTTGTATTATTTGGAATTTTTTTATCATTGGGTTTTTTTAAACAATAATTTTTAGCTTTTATTTTGAAACATTCGTACAATATAAATTTATTCAAAGTAGCCACTGTTAGCTATGACTTTTTCGGATATTTCCGGTCATCTTTTGAGGCAAAGTACGAATAAACCCAATTTCGGATACTATATTCTGATCGAAACAAATAGTAGTTGGTCGGGCTCGGTCTGGACTATAAAGCGGGTGAGGCAAAACTTCCCTACCACTTCATTGCCTAGCGTTATCATGATGGAATATTACAAATTCATGTCTGGCCGCAAATTCTGCGCGTTTTTCGGCCAATGCTCGCATCAAACGAATCAGTTGCATTAGGTACAGAATAGGACCCTTTTGGTGCCACCAAATACAGAGCATTACCTTAGCGCCATGGATATTTGGCTTTGGTGTCGATTCGGCTGGTTGGCTGGTCTTGACATATGATCTCTTACTCTTCGCATTATCGTAATGGATTCACTTTTCATCGCAAGTAATGATTCGGTGCTAAAATGATTTTCTTTTATTGCGTTCAACCAGCATTTCTGACATACAAAATCGTCTTTCAAGGTCTTTCAGCTTCAATTCGTGATGAATCCTGCTTCTTATAAACGTTTTGAAATTGCTGATTGAGTAGCTCCCAATGATTTTGGACGCTCTTGTTGAATTTGACTACAATCTCTATGGAGTAATGCCTCCAATTCTTGGTCTTCAAACTTTTTTGGCTGGCCTGGGTGATATTTGTCTTCCGTAGCAAAATCACCACTTTTGAACCACAAGAACCACCTCTCGCACATTGAAACCGATGAAACACATTCACCATAAGCTTCAGTGAGCAATTGGTGTGCTTCAGTTACAACTTCAAAACATCATAAATATTTTTTTTAGAAAATGTTTCCTTTATTAGACATTTTACCTTTAAAACAGAAAATGAGTTGTAAAAATCGGTTAAATAATGGCTGACTTACTGTTGTTTAAACTCAGGATGCTCTCTAAATAAAGCAAAATACTGTTTTTTTTTTTTTTTTTTAACACACTCCCATATAAGGACAGCTTTCGAAATATCTTAAAAATATCGATTTCGAACCAGAATTTTATACAGATAAATAATAATTAAATAAAAGAAAACCATTTATTTCAAATATGCGTAAATATTATTAATGCATTTTATGACTATGCTTAGCTTCTTTATAAGGTCCACATCCGTAAAATACATTTGGTTTTGCCATTCTGTTTGTAATGACTTGTCGCAGACCCACAAAGAAATATATATTCCTTCCTTCATTAACTTATAGTTAATTTGTCGGCATAACTTTAAGTTAAAACATAACTGTACTTTGTGATAATGGGGGTTAGATGATCTATATGATCTAGCTGTGTCCGCCAGTCTGTCTGCATGATTGAGCCTAGAGGAACAGACTTAGGGGGAAGAAACTTTCCCGAAAATATTTTTGTTGATCATAAGTATTTGGTGTAACAATATGCCAAATCGGTACAAACAAAAAAATAAAATAGAACATGATGTGCGTCCGGCGCACGGTGGCACAGAACATAATTTCATCGGCCATTTTTTTATTTTTTTGTTATAACCGATTTCCAAAATGTTATTGCCATTCAGTAGTGAACATATTGAAACTAAGGTAGCCAAAAAATTAGATAAAAATATTGGTAATTGTGGGCGTGGCATGCTGTTAAAGACAAATATTTTATGTTATTTTATAAAAGTGTGATTTTTGTAAATTTGAACAGAAGTAAATTATCATTACTCGCAAACTGTTATAGATCATTGGCTGAAATTTTTTTTGTTATGTTGGTAGGATAATATTCTTTAAAAACTGTAATGTACCGTTTATAGATGCTGTGTTATAAAATTTTTTCTCTAGTACCATATTTTAGTTATATTTAAATTTTAGTCGAATAGAACTCCTTAGTTTCAAACGAAGTTAAACAAATTTTACTACCAGAAGAAAAGCCAAAGTGTCCTGTTTAATACCATATATACCGGTTGACCTGTTTGTAAGACACTTTTTCCATTTGAATGAAATTACTCCCAACACTTTTGCCTATTTTTATTTTATATGTTTACTAGCTGAACCCGGTCCGCGTTGCTGGCCCTTAGAAAACATCTGTTTTATATTGCATCTCGATTTCGATTTTAATATACAGTGTCGGACAAAGTCGGTGATACAACCTTCAATGTTAATACATGTGGTGGCAGTCCGGTAGGTTCCAATGAATTCAAAAATTAAGTAGGACCATCGACAGCTTGTTCTTCGTTCATTCGATTTGTATTTTATTGTTTCGCCAAGCAGTTTCAATTGTATTTGCTTATTGAGCTTAAATTCAAAATTAGTGGTGCTTGGAAATAGGATTAGCGCCGGAAATGTAATTAGAAGCAGCTCAATAACTGGTGGCAGAATAACTTTATCGTTCGAGCACCACATTCCCGGGGGTTCCTGAAAGAACTTTAAAACGCTGCAATATAAGCAATTTTTGTTCATAAATATAATAAATAATAATAAAATGACGGCAACATTAAATCGATTCTTTCTCTTGATCGAGCCATTCAGGAGCGGTTGGCATCTAGTCTTTCGATATGCTGTTGAGATGTCTCTGCAGCACTCCATGAAGGTGAAATATTATTTTTTTTAATAGATTTCGTATGAAAATGTCTTATTCATGCACCCAGTATGCTAGAGTAAACAAAATTGTTTATCATCGATTGATAATATAAAATAACTTTTGTAGTACCGGACATCTGTTGGAATGTATTCCCTTCATCGCTTGCACCAAATCATTCACGTCAGAGTACACTACAGTGAATTACAATTTTTAGAATTATCTTAAGCAACGAAATGAAAATTGTCATTCTTTGAACATTTTATTCCCAATGTTCAAACCAAAGTATAACAAGTAGTCCAACTCTTTGACAGCAGTACCTAACTCTAAACATGTGTTAGTGAAAAAGTACCTAAGTCTAAGTATGGGTTAGTAACTAAAATGTATATGTCTTGGTCCCTTTTTAATTTTCACCAAATGTTTAAAAATGTTTAAATTTTTATTTATTTAAATTTTATTTTATTTTCAATACCATAAATTGAAACTCTGTTCTACATTTTAATATCTACCACAAACAAAATAAAATGTCAAAATTAATAAAAAAAAAAATTTTTAGTATATGCGAAATGGAAGTACTTCGGAAAAGAAAATGTGTTGGAAAAAATTATAAAATGGTGTGTGTTAGTGAATTTTCATGTATTAAACCTTATTTATTCGATAATTTATAGTCAAAATTTCGAGACTTTTGATGTGTTTAATTCTCTTACAAGGGTGTTGAATTCACACGGAACCCGTATATGTGAGAGAGTATTTTAAAAAATAGTGAGTCGGACTACTTGGTATACTTTGGCTCAAACCAAAACTGATCCCAAAAACACGCATTTTCATACTAAATGATATAAAAAACAAGTAAGAGAGCTATATTCGGCTGTACCAAATCTTATACACCCTTCACCAAATTATACTTCCAAAATAAAATTTTAAATTTTTTAAACTATTTTTTTTTCAAAATATTTTTTTTAGTTTTTTTCGAAATTTTTCTTCAATTTAAATTTTTTTTTTTTTAATTTATAGTGAAAAAAATTTATGACAAAAAAATTTGTTTGTGAAAAAAATTTGGATTAAAAAATATGTTTCCCGATTTTGACCCATTGTAGGTCCAACTTACTATAGCCTTATATAGATCGTTGCAATGGACTTTGAAATATCTATCATTAGATATCCATTATGTCTATATTTATGACTTAGTAATCGAGATATAGATCAAAAATAGGGCAAAAATCGACGTTGTCCCGGTTTTTTTCTTATATCTCAACCATTTTGATTTTCGCGAGCCGGAAGAATTACCGATATATTAATGTATGAATCATGTATGTAAGTTATTTGGGGGCTACGGAAAGTTGATTTCAACATACAGACGGACATGGCTATATCGACTTCGCTATCTATAACGATCCAGTATATATATACTTTGTAAAGTCGCAAATGAAAAATGTAGAAACGGAATGACAATCACTCATGGTGAAGGGTATAATAAGAAGTTCAACTTTAGCTTTAAAGATGTACCATCTATTGTAAATCCCGCATTTTGTAGTCACACACCCATAATTATTTGCTTATGTACCTAAGTGTTACAAACAAATGCCAAAATTCAAATACCCTCCATCTGTTGCTTTGAATACAGCACAAAAAAAACCATTTGGACACTTGGGCTACTCCTCCTGCTGCTGACTGCCTGTCTGACCATTTATGTTTATCTATAAACAGACAAACATGCACTTACATTCCTGTGATCATGCACTTACAGTGGTGGCCATGAGATTAGCACACTTCATACTTGCTGTTTTCTAAAGCAAATTATTTCATTTCATTGCAATTATAAACTAAAGTTTTTGGTAATTAGTGTTGTTTATGGTGTGATCAATAAGTCCCGTTACTTTTTTTTTGCATTCTATCGCTATTCTCTTTCAAATTTGCATTTTAGTGCAGTAATATGTAAAATAAGCTGGACACAATTTTAGCACATATAAGTATAATTAAATTTTTTAAAAGTTTTTTGAGGGTATAAATATTAATTGGTAAGTTTAGGTATTATTTAATCAATGAGGAAGACAAACTGACTTAATAAACATTATTTAGATATGGCTAAAAAAAAGTGGTGTACAGAGGAACAACGAAAGATTATTCAACAAATGAACTCGAGAGGATCAAGTATAAGTGAGATTGCTTATACTTTGGAATGCTCCAGGAAGATGGTTTATAATGCACTAAGCCATATTCAGAAGTATAAAACATCTAAAAATGTTACACAGGCTCCTCGGCCCAGAAAAACTTCACGTAAAGAGGACTCTTTAATATACAGAGCCTCTGTCGAAGATCCTTTTAAGAGCTCCACCGTAATCCAGAGAGAAATTTCAGGAAAATATGGTATCAACGTGTCCAGCAGAACGATAAGAAGAAGACTTAATGAAAAAAATTTACATGGATGCATTTCTCAGCATAAGCCACATGTTTCAAAAAAGAACATACAAGCTCGGTTGTCCTTTGCTCGTGAGCATTTGGAAAAGCCGTTAATTTTTTGGAAAAATGTCCTTTGGAGTGATGAATCGAAATTTTGTAGATTCGGATCAGATGGTAAGAGGTATGTATGGCGTCCTCCGAACATGCAACATAATCCAAAGTACACCAGTAAAACAATAAAACACGGTGGGGGTAATGTGATGGTGTGGGCAGCATTTTCTGGGTATGGTGTTGGTCCTATAAAAAAGATTGATACTCGTATGGACCAGTATGTATACCAGAATATACTTCTAAATACAATGATACCTTATGCAGAGGACAACATGCCACTTAGGTGGCGATTTATGCAAGATAATGATCCAAAACACACCTCACGCTTAGTGAGGTGTTGCTTGGAATCGAACAATATCAACGTGTTAAAATGGCCAGCCCAATCTCCGGATCTCAATCCTATAGAGAACCTTTGGAATGATGTGGAGCAGCATGTAATGAGAGAAAAGCCTAAAAATTTGGCCGATTTATGGAAAGAAGTAGGAAAAGCTTGGAATGATATTTCAGTGGATCGCTGTATGGCCCTTGTAGAAAGTATGCCAAGGAGACTAGCAGCTGTGATCAAAAATAAAGGGTATCCAACTAAGTACTAAGTTTTTAGTGAAATAAGTTTTTTTGTTTTGTTACTTTTTTAATATGAATAAACTTTTTTATTTTGTGCTAAAATACTGTCCAGTGTTTTTTTGAGGTTATTCTATTCTGGATAGAAAAACGCAAAATATATATAAAAGAATAATGCTGGACATGATGGGACGAGATCTTAGAAGGACAAGTAACACGCATGCAAAAGATATCATAAAAAAATTAAGAAATATAGGAAATATTTGCGTTTAAAAATAGCAAGTAGCTAGTGTGCTAACCTCATGGCCACCACTGTATATGTAGATAAAAGAACATATTTGTAAGTATGCAAGTTGTTGTTTAAAAAATAGCAGAAGAGTTTAAACTTTAATTCAAAAAAAAAAAAAATGCTTTAATTATTCCACTTTTAAATGGGCTTCATTCACTTGACCACTAAAATTAAAGAAAATAACAACAACTAAACTTATAATAAATATAATAATGATATGCAAACTAAATTATACACACAGATACAGATACACACATTTAAACAAGTATCATTTAGTTGCTACATAGTTATTTAGTTAGTTAGTTGAATGCAACATACTCGCACTGGTGCATTCATTTGGAGTTTTTTTTTTGTGTGACTTTTGTATTGTTGTTGCAACTTGTATACAGTTTAATACACCATTTGAATATTAATTAATTTTGCATTTTAATAACGTTGACAAGGAAAACAATTTAATTAAAGGGCAATGCTTTTTTTGTTCGTTTTGTTTTTGTTCGTGCTGTCATTGTTTTATTTTATATTTAGTTTTTTTTTGTAAAGGTCTGCATATTTTTTTTGTTTTCTTGTCATACCAGCATGTTTAATTTAGTATTTAAGGTAAAAAAGTCAGTTATAACATGTCATTTGTAATTGATAATCAAATAGATAATTGGAAATTGTTGGTATTTATAACCTTTATTAAAATATTATTAATATATACAATAGACAACATATATTTATAATTTAGGCATTTCATACACTCGTAAAGGGAAGTTATTGAGGACAGTTAAACAAAAAAACAAACGTTAGTTTTGACTTTATATATATCTTGATGTAAAATATTTTGTTGGTCAATGAACATGTTTTTAATGCTTAAACTAATCAAGTGCTTCCATCTTCTAATAAGGTGTTGCATTGATATTAGAACAGGTGTTTTC